>CM057775.1:20471479-21741902 GCA_030064435.1 Trapa incisa
AATGAAACTTTTATTTATTTGCAATTAGGTCCCTAAATTATTTTTCTTCAACTTTAAGTCCCTAATGCCAGTTTTTCCTCAAATTGAGTCCCAAAACTTTTAAAATTTCCCTTGGGACCTCAATTTATTCAATTTCACAAAAAGGGGTTTAATTTCCTAAATTTTCAATTTGGTCCCCCAACTTTTACAAAATTACCATTTTGCTCTTCCTTTACAAAAATGTTAAATTTACCCAAAAAATTCTAAAATTCCTTAATTGGCCCTCTAACATTCTTATCATTCCCAATTGACCCTCAATTTTATAAAATTGTATTTTGGTCCTTCAAATTTTGAAAATCCTCAAGTTTTCCAAATTTCAACTCCTTAACATAGTCGAATTTCATTTTATCAAATTGACCAATCAAACACTTCTAATTGTTGAAATTGAAGTTAAGATTGAGTTTCTACATCTTCATACGATTCAATAATACTTTGAATCACAAGTTTTGACACAGGAACGAGCTCAAATGAAGCTTCACTGAAAAACAGACTGTAGAGAGAGAAAGCTTCGAAAGTTTACCATCGTGGGCACGACAGTCCGAACTTTTAATCTGGGCAGATAGCTCTTATCCTGAGGTTCATACTAGAATCAAGAATTACATTAATTGATGTTGAGTTGAGTTAGAATTTTCTCATCGAAATTCTGCCAGTTCTCTCTCTCTTTATATAAAGAGCTCGGGGACTCGTCGATCGTCCATTTGGTACCTTTATAACAAACATTGATGGCCTGAAACATATCAAACGGAAACGTTTCTTTTTTGCCGGCATTGCTTCGATTTTCTGATGAGTGAACAGTGCTGTCATCTAAAGGAAGAAGACGACACTATTATGAATCGGACCAGACTGGTCCGAACTAGACCAAATTGGTCCGAACTGAGTTTAAAGCTTAAACCGGTCGGTTCACCCCCATTCGACCAAGTTTTTCAAATCTAAAAATTTCTAAATTCATTTTCTATCCAATGGTGGCCCCAAATCTCAAATTTGAATTTTTTAAGCCACCTATAAAAATGAATTTAGAATCTAATTCAATAGTGGTTCAAACCGATCCAAACTAGTTCAATCCGGTTCGGATCCAGTTCACCTGAACCAATTTGGTTTTCATCTACAGTTCATTCTCAAGTCCATTTTTATGACTTTTGGGACTCTTTGGGTCACTTGGGATCCACGAATTTCCCAGTTTACCCTTTCTCTCTAGATTATGGTTCATGAACCGAGTAAGTTCAAAAACTAGTTCAATCCACTTGGATCTGGTTCATTTAAACCGGTCTAGTTTTTTTCGTCCAATTTGTCCTAAGGTTCTTTTCCAAAGTTTTATGAACCCTTTGGATCACCCTAGAGTTGTAATTTCCAAATTGCCCGTTTCCTGATAATTGGTTTTGTGAACCAGTTCAGTTTTCTCACTTGGTTTGACCGGTTCTTTTCCTGGTTTTCCTTAACTAAAAAGGGCGGGATTTAGAACTCTCGCCAACTTTTAGGAGTTTTGTCCCCAAAACTTAATTAGCAACCTTGCATGAGGAATCATTTCCTTTGATGTCCTTTCAGTGTTTGCTTAACATGCAAACTCTTCTCTTATTCTTTCAACTAGCCCTTTTTACATCCTTCACTTAAGGAATTTATTTCCCTTTATATTATTTACTCCTTCCATGGAGTTTATCACAACTAGACATACCTTACTTACGGGTATATCCTTAGATTCACATTTTTCTTTGCTTAGAGCAACATTTTTTTTCCTTTGGGGTCCTATACTCAAGATTGGGAGTTCCAAAGATACCAAACCATTTACCGTTATCCATTCAACTTACAAAACCTCCTTACCCACTCGTCCTTTCTCCACTTCCTTATTGAGTCTTTCCAGTAACAATGATTTGGTTTCCCAATAATTTATCGCCAAGTTGGGTTTCTTTCCTTCTTAAGTCCTTGGTGTTCTTTATCCAAGGATTTATCCTTATTCCTTAATCCACTTTTACTTGTAATCATTTCATGATTTTTCATTCTAAAATAATCAATTTTGATCTATGTATTGATTCCTTTGCTTGGGAAGGTTCCCTTCTTCCGGTTTCATTCTCTACTATGTCCCTCACAATAGAAACTTCCCACTTAGGAGTTATATGCACAACCTTCTTATCATTCCTTATAGGTTTTTTCTTCCTTTTTTTGCACCCCTATCTATGTTATGGCATTTTCCCGTATTGGATCCTTCTTTATCCACAACTTCTGTTTCATCCCTTATTCCTTACTGGAGATACTTTCGATTCTTGGTCTTATTCCGTGCATTCCATACTATGCTCCATCATCCAATCTTTAGGCTTCATATGCGTGTGTGAACTCTAACCCCTCTTACCAATTATGGTTATTCTTCCTTAGCCACATCTTATTTGGAGGACTTACTTTCCCATCGTTTTTGGGAAGTTCTTTTCTTTATTACCTTAGTATGGGTAGTACACTCATTCTTACTTGTCACAACATCTTTTGATGCTAACCTGTTAACTTATTTCCCTTTTTTTAAGGAGGGTTCACATCCTCCTTATTTCAAAATCTCTTGATCGTCCTTTGTGAGGCTCACTTAACCGTCTCAAGACTTTTAATTATAAATCTAGTTTTGACCATTGATTTCTTTAAGGATTTTTCTTCGTTCTTCTTTTCCAATGTTGTGGACTTTTCACTTCTCCCTTCTTTGTCGTGGTTTAAATCCATGGTTCTCTTGAAGACCAATTCTTTAACTGCCTCCTTCTCACTATTTTTCGGGTCCTATCGTCTGGGCAGCTATATCACTCATTTTTCATGCCCATCCTATTGTCCTTCATAGAGTGTAGTCTTTACTACCTCTCATCCTTTCTTAGGGTTTTGTTTATTCTCTTTGGCTGTCCCATTGATCCTAGTTTCTTCTTTCTACTTGGTTCTCTTGGAATTATTATTTGGTTCTTCCGCTCTCTCTAAACAGGTCACACTGCGCCATCACGATACCTCCTTCCTTTGAAATGTTTCCTAATTAAGGGTTGGTTCCTTGCACTCCACATTATGTCCATCCGCCCATAAATGATTCCTTCAAGGGTACTTAGTCGTATGCATCCCTCCAAAGTTTACTTTCATAGTGTATTTCTTCTCCTCTTCACTCTTATTGTGTCATACCCATATAGCTTCTAGAGAACACTTTTTCACATTTGCCCCTTATGAGAGGGTTCTATGTACACTTTCTTATCTCCATTCTTGTGGTATCCTTCTCGGCTTGTCCTTCTTAAGAAGAAGTTTAAATTTGTTTTTTTACCTCGTCATTTCTTGACCTCTTTGTGAATTGCTTACTTAACCTGCTCCATGGTTTTGGTCACCAGTCCTTCCTGTCATTTATGACCTTTGAGGAGGTATTGCCCTAAATCTATGAGGTGTGGAATAGTTCTTCTTTACTTGTCCTATTCCCTTACACTTATGACAAGTTTGGTACTTGTCCTTAGTAGGGTTGGGTACTTCTTCACGTATTATTCACACATTTAATAGGTTATTCCCTTGCATGGACTTTTGTGGTTCCTCCTTTCCTTTGGGTATTGTGGGGCCTTTGTAGGGGTTACCAATAGTTTTGGTGCTTCGCCGTCCTTGAGTGTGATCACCTTGAGAGTTTTATTGTTAAGTATTCTTTGCCAAATGGTCACTCTAGGAGTCCTCCTATATTCATGGATTCCCTCATTCATCTTACTTAACTGGGATGGGATTCTCCCTAATTTTAATGGTGAAGGGGTTTGTTTGTTTACTATTCTTGAGACCATCTTCCAAGCAAGATCACTTCATCGAGAGATAGGATTTTAGGAATTTTGAGTACTTTATTAATCGAGGAGTACAGTATGTTGGGGGTTTTAGCCCTATTACAGAAAGTTGTCACAAATTAAATAGGGAGGTACAAGATTCTTGGTAAGCATCCTTCTAGGTAAGGTTATACTCCATTTGCTGGCGTTTATAGCTTCATGCTTGGCTTCCTTTGTACTTAGAGTTGTGCCCTCAATATGTCCTATCACCATTCTCCGGGATACTTTGCCATTTGGTCTTTTGAGATTCCTACTATGCCTCAGGCATTTGGGAAGCTTCTAGTATTGTCTTCCTACGAGGACAGGATGTTGAATAGAGTCATTCCTATTTTTCTTAGTTTCTCTTGTGGGAGCTATTTGAAAATTTTAAGATCAATCCTATTAGTTACTATATTTTCTAGTATTGATTATGTATTCGAGGAAACATGCTCTGATACCACTAAAGTTGTCACGCCCCGACCCAATTTGGTCAGATCCCCATGATTAACCCGCCACTCTCCCCGTTTACTAAAGGATTTCCCCTTTATTATAAACCATAAATAGTAAGTTGTCCTTTAAACATGCACCTTTCCTGGAATAACATAAATCAAAACTATATAAAATTTTAAATTTATCATACCTATCTCACAGGCATCTTAGTTGATGGTTTTTAAGGGTAGGCTTTGCGAAATTTCCTGAAAGGGATTTAAGGAAGGGGGTGAGTACGACTACTTAGTGAATGAGTTTTCGAAAATTAACTTTTAGGAAAAAGATTTGTATTAGAGTGTGCCAGACTTCTTATTTTCTTTAAAAAATCCTTTCATTTCAAATCTCTGTTTTTATCATCATTTCTTATTTATCACGGGTTTCATCACCCAATACACTTCCTTTATCATGAAGGTAAAAAACACAACCACAGGCCAGCCCGTCTATTGAACCCACTTGTGGCATCGGAGCGACTTTACTGACCACTTAAATAGAAGCATGTCCACTTCTACCCTGAGAATGAGTGGATGTACATGACATCCAATCCTCAATCCCAAAATCAATTCTCATCTCGACCACACCTCGGTCTCGGGTGCTTGAAGCTAAGTCGAGCTTCGCAAGGTCACCTAGTCCGACGATCTGCCCTTATACCCACTTGGTCGTAAAGGACCCTAGGACACATCACTACCCCTCTTTGGAATCTTGAAGATCCCGTAATCACAATGCATGCACAATCAATATTTTCACATCATTCCTTATAACCTGTGGTGCCACTGGTCCAACAGCCCCAACCCTTAACTCAACCTGCAGCTGTTTGTCTTGACTAGTTCGTCGATCTGTCATGTTGCACCATCGCGAGTTGATCGAGTATGTCAGTCCTGTCTTGGTACCATTTCCAAACAATTCATTTATTAAAGTTTTATGGCATATATCTCATGTTTGTTTATGAGCTCCTACTCATGCCTACTTGCATATAGCCCACTGTTCGAGATTTTCAAAATTGGGCATATTAGCCCCCAAGTTCCAAAATAGAGGCCCTCGACCTATAAGAGCTATTCAAGCTCCTGTCAAGAAGGTCTCCCAAATCATTTAAGCTTTAGTCCATAGTTAGAGGAGAGCACTTTCGACAAAAATATGAGGACATCTCCCCTCATAATCGATGAACAGGTTTTCTACTTCCTCCGATGAAGTTTCATCATACCAACCGGATATGATCCACTTACAATCGGTAAGTAGTTTTTCTGCATAATTTTCAAATAACTTCTCTAAGTTGTGATGTTTAAAATACCACTAAATAGTGGGTTTTCATTTCGAGGTACTTATCATTCCCAATCGGGTATGATACAAAATCCCACTCACCCATTAATACAATAAATTCCACTAGACCGGTTCTTTGTATTCACGCAAGCTTGTCCTTGCTAGCGTTCCCGGTACCTTGTGTTCCTACATGATATGAACATCTTTGTTCATTATCACTCGACCTAATAGCCTTCATTCATTCCAAATGAATGAGAAAACTAAACTTTTATTTATTTGCAATTAGGTCGCTAAAGTTATTTTTCTTTAACTTTAAGTTCCTAATGCCAATTTTTCCTCAAATTGTGTCCCAAAACTTCTAAAATTCCTCTTGGGACCTCAATTTATTCAATTTCACAAAAATGGGTTTAATTTCCCAAATTTCCAATTTGGTGCCCCAACTTTTCCAAAATTACCATTTTGCCCTTCCCTTACGAAAAATTGTAAAATTTACCCTAAAAATTCTAAAATTCCTCAATTGGCCCTCTAACATTCTTACCATGCCCAATTGACACTCAATTTTATAAAATTGCATTTTGGTCCTACAAATTTTGAAAATCCCCAAAATTTCCCCAATTTCAACTCCTTAACACAAACAAATTTGATTTCATCAAATTGACAGATCAAACACTTATAATTATTAAAATTTAAGTTAAAATTGAGTTCCTACATCTTGATAGGTTTCAATAGCACCTTGAATCGCAAGTTTTGATGCCAGAATGAGCTCAAATGGAGTTTCGCTGGAAAATAGACTATAGAGAGAGAAAGCTTCGAAAGCTTATCGTCTGGGGCACGACGGTCCGAGCTTTCGATTTGGGCAGATAGCTCTTGTCCTAAGTTCATCTTAGAATTAAGAATTGCATCAATTGATGCCAAATTGAGTTAGAATTTCCTCATCAAAATTCTATCAGTTCTCCCGGTAACATTGGTCAGAAATTATAGAGGAGAGCCGAATTGGCTTACCTTTCCATTCTAATTCGGCCGTGGGAGGGCCGAGGAAGTGTTGGGTTGGCTTGGTTTTGCCTGAAGAGGGCTTGAATTGGCCGATTTCAGCTCGGCCAAAACATGGCTGCTTCTTGGTGCTTCTCCGATGATCTTCAAAGCAAATAGAGACTACAGGCGTGTAACTGACTTCTCCCTAGTTCTAAAGAACCTGGCCTCGCCTTGTTTGGCTTAGAAAAGTGCCTAAGTTGGAGATTTGGTTCGAGCTTCACCAAAAAATGGAGCAGTTAAGAAAGAATGGCATTTTTAGGTTGGAGAGGATGAATGAGGAGGGGCTCTTTATATAGGGAGCTCGGGGACTCATCGGCCATCCGTTTGGTACCTTTATGAAAGACATTGATGTCCTGAAATGTATTGAACTAAAACATTTCTTCTTCACCAGTGCTGCTTCAATTTTTTGGTGAGTGAACAGTGCTGTTATCTGAAGGAAGAAGACGACATTGTTCCAAACCGGACCAGACCGGACTAGTCCGAACCGGATTCAAAGCTTAAAATGGCCGGTTCACACCCCCCCCCATTTGACCAAGTTTTTCAAATCTAAAAATTTCTAAATTCATTTTCCATCCAATGGTGGCCTCAAATCTCAAATTTAAAATTTTTAAGCCACCTAGAAAAATGAATTTAGAATCCGGTTCAATATTCAAATCGGTTCAATCTGGTTATGATCCAATTCGCCTGAACTAGTTTGCTTTTCATATCCAATTCATTATCAAGTCCATTTTGATGACTTTTAGGACTTTTTGGGTCACTCGAGATCCACACATTTCTTGGTTTTCCCTTTTCTCTATAGATTCCGGTTCTTGAACCAACTCGGTTCATAAACCAGTTCAATCCAGTTGGATCTGATTCATCTAAACTGGTCTATTTTTTTCTTTCAATTTATCCTAAAGTTCTTTTCCAAAGTTTTTTGAACCCTATAGATCACTCAGGAGTTGTAATTTCCAAATTGTCCGTTTCTTGATAATCGAGTTTGTGAACCGGTTTGGTTTTCTCTCTCAGTTTGACCGGTTCTTTTCTCAATTTTCCTTAACTAAAAAGGGTGGGGTTTACAGTAGTGATCAGTATGGCTCTCAAATGTGAGTGACTAGTACAAACCCGATGTTTCTAGATGGAGTAGGCAAACTAGATAGAGGACAAGGGCCAAGGTCGTCATGGAGGACGAAAGGAGCAAAATGGCCCGAGATGGGGAAATAGGGTGGGTTTCCAAAAGAGAAAGTATGTACCATCACCCCCACGAAGAGAGATCCCACCCAACCACAAGGAAACTCTCGTTGTCCTAGGTGCCAAAGGTACCACAAGGGAGCTTGCTTGTCCTGTTTCACATGTAGGCAAGTGAGGCACTTTGCAAAGGAATGCCCCACTCTTAGGGAGAACGAGCAATGGAAAACACTTGGACCACCCTAAGGGAACCCAAGTACTCTTAGTCAGGACGCCACAACCAGAGTACCAGCTAGGGTATACATCCTCACCTATGAAGAGTGTCACGACCCGACCCGATTTGGCCGGATCCCTGCAATCAACCTGCCATTCTCCTAGTTCATTAAAGGGTTTTCCATTATTATAAACCGTAAAGAGTAAGGCGTCCATTAAACCTTCACTTTTTCCTGGAATAACATAAATCAAAACTGCATAATATTTTAAATTTATCATACTTGTCTCACAGGCGTTTTAGTTAATGGACTTTCAGGGTAGACTTTCCAAAATTTCCTAAAAGGGATATAAAGGAGAGGGTGAGTACGACTATTCAGTGAATGGGTTTTCAAAACTTTTAACATTTAGGAAAAAGATTTGTATTAGAGTGTGCCAGACTCCTTTCTTTCAAATATCCTTTCATTTCAAATCTTGGTTTTACCACCATTTTCTTATTAATCATGGGGTGTCATTACCCAACACACATCCTTCATCATGAAGGTCAAACACACATTCGCAGGCTAGTGCATCCACTAAATCTACTTGTGGTGTCAAAGCGACTTTAGCTGCCACCTAGATAGAAGCAGGTCCACTTCTACCCTGAGAATAAGTGGCTATACACGACATCTGACCCTCAATGCTAAAATCAATTCTCCATTTCCATATAAGGACAAAGATCTCATCCCGTCCCTACTCTGGTCTCATGCAATTGGTGCTACTCCAAATTTCACATGGTCATCTGGTACGACGAACTGCCCTTATACTCACCAGGTCGTCTAGGGTCCTTAGCGCATCACTACCCCTCTTGGGTGTCTTGATGGTCCCGTAATCACAGTGCATGCACAATCAGTATTTTCTTATCATGCCATATAATCCGTGGTGCAACTAGTCCAACAGCCCCGACCCTCAACTCAACCTGCAGGTGTTTATCTTAACTGGTTCGCAGACCTGTCATGTCGCACTGCCACTAGTTGACTGAATATGTCGGTCCTGACTTGGTACCATGGGCAAACAATTCATTTATTAAAGTTTTATGGCACATATCTCATGTTTGTTTATGAGCTCTTGCTCGTGCCTACTGGCCTATGGCCCACTTGTTCGAGATTTTCAAAATCGGGCATAATAGCCCCCAAGTTCCAAAATCGAGGCCCCCGACCTATAAGACTATTTGAGCTCCTGTCAAGAAGGTCTCCCAAATTGTTTAAGCATTGGTACATAGTCAGGGGAGAGTACTTCTGACAAAATATGTTTTTAACTGTCCATCATACCAACCGAGTATGAGGACATCTTCGCTCATAACCGATGAATGGGTTTTCCACTATCTTCAAGGAAGTTTCATCATACCAACCGGGTATGATCTATTTACAACCGATAAGTAGTTTTTCTGCATGATTTTCACATCATTTCTCCAAGTTGTGATGTTTAAAATACTACTAAATAGTGGATTTTTCATTTCGAGGTACTTATCATCCCCAACCGAGTATGATATAAAATCCCACTCACCCGTTAATACAGTGAATTTTGAAAATCCCCAATTTCCAAAAAATTTCCCCCAATTTCAACTTACTAACACAACCGAATTTGTTTTCATCAAATTGACTGGTCAAACATTTCTAATTGTTGAAATTTAAGTTGAAATTGAGTTTCTACATGTTCATATGATTCTCTAGCACTTTGAATCACAAGTTTTAACATCGAAACGAGCTCAAACGGAGCTTTGCTGGAAAATAGATTGTAGAGAGAGAAAGTTTTGATTGCTCACCGGTGAGGGCGCGGCGGTCTGAGCAGGTAGCTCTCTTCTTGAGGTTCTTCCTAGGATCAAGAATGATATCAATTGATGTCGAATTGGATTAGAATTCTGTCATTGAAATTTGGCCGGCTCTCTCTTTAACACCAGTCAGAAAATGAAGAGGAGAGTAGAATTGGCTTTCCTTTCTACCCTAATTCGGCCGTGGGAGGGCTATGGAGGTGTTGGAAGGGCTTGGTTTGGCCTGGGCAGGGCTCAAAATGGCCGATTTTAGCTTGGCTGAAACAGGGCAGCTTTGGTTTGCCGGAGTTGCTTCATTGTTTGATTATGTAGGCTCTTCTTCGGCGATTCTCAGATTGACTAGAGTTTGCTATCAGATAGATGACTTCCCCCAGAGTCTAAAGAGCTAGACTTCTGCTTCTGAGGTTTAGAAAAATGGAGCAGTAGAGAGAGAGATAGAGAAGTGTTCAGGTGTGAGGATGATGAATGGGGATGAGCTCATTATATAGGTGTAAAATTGTGTATTAAAATACTAATAATTTAATACCTAAATTAAATTATTGGAATTAATACTAATAATTCACGCAAGCACACTTAACTTTAATGTTCTAATGGGATCCAATTCATCTGAACCAATATGGTTTTTCTTTTCTAATTTGTTTTAAGGTTCTTTTTCAAGGTTTTATGAACCCTCAAATGGTTGGGTTTGTGAACTAGTCCGGTATTTCTCAATCGATTTGACCGGTTCTTTTTCAGTTTTCCTTAACTCAAAAGAGCGAGGTTTACAACTCTCCCCTCGTTTTAGAAGTTTTGTCCCCAAAACTTAATTAGCAACCTTGCATGAGGAACCAATTCCTTTGATATCAATTTGTTATTTGCTTAACATGCAAACTCTTATCTTGTTCTTCCAATTGACCCTTTTTACATCATTCACTGAAGTAATTTCTCTTCCTTTATATTATTTACTCCATCCATGGAGTTTATCATACCTGTAGATATCTTACTTAAGGGTATATCCTTAGATTCACATCTTTCTTTGCTTAGAGCAACATTTTTCCATTTGGGGTCCCGTACTCCTGATTGAGAATTCCAAGATACCTAACCATTCCCGCGTCTAATTAACGTCTTGGTCATTGAAACCCTTAGCTTGATGTCCTTTAGAACATTACATACCTGTTCTCATGAGTTTCCTTATTATCACCTTTTCATCCTATTTGGACTCTTCCCTCGTCCGTTGTTCATTACAATTTCGGTCCAAATTTATGTTTGACCTTGTCATGGTTACTAACTGACTCTTCCTTATTTTGTAGTCATGTTTTCCTTGGGACTATTGGGTTTACATGCCCCTTACAACATGATATTTTCTTGTTTCTATGTCCATTAGATTTCTAGAACACCTCTTTTAGGGTTATTCCTAACTTTCCAACCTTTTAAAGATTGTATAACTTCATTCCTCTTTTTTTTGGTAGTATTTCTCAACTACCTTTATCGTTATCCAATCAACTTACAAAACTGTGTCGGTTCTCCTTACCCACTTGTCCTTTCTACACTTCCTTATTGGGTCTTTCCGGTTCCAATGATTTGATTTCTCAATAATTTACCGACAAGTTGGGATTTTTTCCTTCTTAAGTCCTTGGCGTTCTTTATCCAAGGATTTTTTCCTTATTTCTTAATCCACTTATACTTACTTGTAATCATTTCATGATTATTCATTCTAAAATAATTTCTTTTGATCTATGTATCAATTCCTTTACTTGGGAAGGTTCCCTTCTTCCGGTTTTGTTCTCTACTATGTCCTTTACAATAGAGACTTTCCACTTAGGAGTTACATGCTTAACCTTCTTATTATTCCTTATAGGGTTCTTTCTTCCTTTCTTCGCACTCCTATCTATGTTAGGGCATTTGTCCGTATTGGATCCTTTTTTATCCACAACTTTAGTTTCATCCCTTATTCCTTACAGGAGATACTATCGATTCTTGGTCTTACTCCATGCATTCCACACTATGCTCCGTCGTCCACTCTTTAGGCTTCATATGCGGTGTGGACTATGACCCGTCTTACCAATTGTGGTTATTCTTCCTTAGCCACATCTTATTTGGAGGACTTACTTTCCAAACGTTTTCGGACGTTATTTTCTTTATTACCTTAGTATGGATACTCCACTAATTCTTACTTATCACAGCATCTTTTGATGCTAACTCGTTAACTTATTCCCCCCCTTTTTTTTAAAGGAGGGTTCACATCCTCCTTATTTCAAAATCTCTTGATCGTACTTTGTGAGGCTCGCTTAACCGTATCAAGACTTTTAATTATAAATCCAGTTTTGGCCATTAATTTCTTTAATGATTTTCCTTCGTTCTTCTTTTCCAATGTTTTGGCCTTTTCACTTCTCCATTCTTTGTTGTGGTTTAAATTCATGGTTCTCTTGAAAACCAGTTTCTTTAACTACCTCCTTTCCACTATTTTTCTGGTCCAATCGTCTGGGCAGCTATATTACTCGTCCTTCATGCCTATCCTATTGTCCTTCATAGAGTGTAGTCTTTACTATATCTAAACGTTTCTTACAATTTTGTTTATTCTCTTTGGTCGACCCGTTGCTACTTTTTTCTTCTTTCAACTTGGTTCTCCTAGAATTATTATTTGGTTCTTCTGCTCTCTCCAAATAGATCACATTGGGCCATCATGATACCTCCTTCCTTTGAAACATTTCCTAATTAAGGGTTTGTTCCTTGCACTTCATATTATGTCCAACTGCCCATCAATGATTCCTTCAAGGGTACTTAGTTGTATGCATCCCTCCAATGTTTACTTTCATAGTGTATATCTTCTCCTCTTCACTCTTACTGTGCCATACCCATAGAGTTTTCGGAGAACATTATTTTCCGCGTTTGCCCCTTATGAGAGGGTTCTAGGTATAATTTCTTAACTCCATTCTTGTGGGATCCTTCTCGGCTTGACCTTCTTAAGAAGAATTTTAAATTTGGTTTTTTTTACCTCATCATTTCTTGACCTCTTTGTGATTTGCTTACTTAACCCGCTCCATGGTTTTGGTCACCAGGCCTTCCTGTCTTTCATGACCTTTGAGGAGGTATTACCCTTAATCTATGAGGTGTGGAACAGTCCTTCTTTACCTGTCCTATTCCCTTGCACTTATGAAAAGTTTTGTACTTTTTCTTAGTAGGGTTGGGTACTTCTTCACGTAGTGTTCCTATTGTTCACACTTTTAATAGGTTATTCCCTTGCATGGACTGTTGTGGTTCCTCCTTTCCTTTGGGTATTGTGGGGCCTTTCTAGGGGTTACTGGTAGTTTGGTGCTTCACCTTCCTTGAGTGTGATCACCTTGAGAGTTTTCTTGTTAAGTATTCTTTGCCAAATGGTCATTATAGGAGTCCTTCTATATTCCTTGATTCCCTCATTCAGCTTACTTAACTGGGATCGGATTCTCTTTAATTTTAATGGTGAAAGGGTTTGTTTGTTTACTATTCTTGGGACTATCTTCCTAGCAAGATCACTTCATTGAGAGATAGGATTTTAGGAATTTCAAGTACTTTATTAATCGAGGAGTACAATATATTAGGGGGTTTTAGCCCTATTACAGAAAGGGGTCACAAAATAAATTGGGAGCTATGAAGTTCTTGATAAGCATCATCCTAGGTAAGGTTATACACCATTTGCTGGCGTTTATAGCTTCTCGCTTGACTTCCTTTATACTTAGAGTTGTGCCCTCAATAGGTCCTAGCACCATTCTTTGGGATACTTCGCCATTTGGTCTTTTCTGATACCTACCATGCTCCATGCATTTGGGAAGCTTCTAGGGTTGTCTTTCTATGAGGATAGGGTGTTGAGTAGAGCCATTCCATGTTTTCTTGGTTCCTCTCCTGTGAGCCATCTGAAAATTTTAGGATAAATCCTTTTAGTTACTCTATTTTCTAGTATTGATTATGTATTTGAGGAAACATGCTTTGATACCACTCAAGTTGTCACGCCATGACCCGATTTGGCCAGATTCCCATGATCAACTCGCCACTCTTCCGATTTATTAAAGGGTTTCCCCTTATTATAAATAGTAAATATTAAGTTGTCCTTTAAACCTGTACTTTTTCTTGGAATAACATAAATCAAAACTGCATAATATTTTAAATTTATCATACTTGTCTCACAGGCATTTTAGTTAATGGTCTTTCAGGGTAGACTTTTCGAAATTTCTTGAAAGGGATATAAAAAAGGAGGTGAGTACAACTACTCAGTGAATGAGTTTTCAAAACTTTTAACTTTTAGGAAAATGATTTGTATTAGAGTGTGCCAGACTCCTTTCTTTCAAAAATCCTTTCATTTGAAATCTCAGTTTTTACCACCATTTTCTTATTAATCACGGTGTGTCATCACCCAACACACATTCGTAGGCTAGTACATGCACTGAACCCACTTGTGGTGTTGGAGCGACTTTACCGGCCACCTTAATAGAAGCACGTCCACTTCTACCTTGAGAATGAGTGGATGTACACGACATTCGACCCTCAATCCTGACATCAATTCTCTGTGTCTATTTGAGGACAGAGAACTCATCACGTCCCCACCCTGGTCTCATGTGCTTGGTGCTACTCTAAATTTCACACGGTCACCTGGTACGACGAACTGCCCTTATACTCACCAGGTCGTCCAGGGCCCTTAGGATGCATCACTACCCCTCTTGGGTGTCTGGATGGTCCCGTAATCACAGTGCATGCACAATCAGTATTTTTCTTATCATGCCATATAATCTGGGGTACCACTAGTCCAACGGCCCCGACCCTCAACTCAACCTACAACTATTTGTCTTGACTGGTCTAGAGATATGTCATGTCGCACTGCTACTAGTTGACTGAACATGTTAGTCCTATCTTGGTACCATGGTCAAACAATTCATTTATTAAAGTTTTATGGCACATATCTAATGTTTGTTTACGAGCTCTTGCTCATGCCCACTGGCCTATGGCCCACTTGTTCGAGATTTTCAATATCGGGCATAATAGCCCCCAAGTTCCAAAACCGATGCCCCCGGCCTATAAGAGCTATTCGAGCTCCCGTCAAGAAGGTCTCCCAAATTGTTTAAGCATTGGCACACAATCAAGGGAGAGCCCTTCCAACAAAATATGTTTTCAACTGTCCATCATACCAACCGAATATGAGGACATCTTCGTTAATAATCAATGAACGGGTTTTCCACTTCCTTCTAGAAAGTTTCATCATACCAACCGTGTTTGATTTACTTACAACCGGTAATTAGTTTTTCTACGTGATTTTCATATCACTTATCTAAGTTGTGATGTTTAAAATACCACTAAATAGTGGGTTTTTCATTTCGAGATACTTATCATCCCCAACCGGGTATGATATAAAATCCCACTCACCCGTTAATGCAGTGAATTCCACTCAACTGGTTCATTATGTTCACGTAAGCTTGTCCTTGCTCATGTTCCCGGTACTTCGTATTCGTACACAATATGAACATCCTTGTTCATTATTCATTGGCCTAATAGCCTTCATTTATTTCATGTGAATGAGAAAACCAAACTTTCTATTTATCTGCAATTAGGTCCCTAAAGTTATTTTTCTTTAAGTCCCTAATGCTGATTTTTTCTCAAATTGAGTCCCGAAACATTTAAAATTTATCATAGGACCTCAATTTATTTAAATTCACAAAAAGGGGTTTAATTTCCTAAATTTCCAATTTGGTCCCCTAACTTTTCCAAAATGACCATTTTGCCCTCCCTTTACAAAAATGGTAAGTTTCACCCCAAAAATTCTAAAATTCCTCAATTGGCCCTCTAACATTCTTATCATGCCCAATTGACCCTCAATTTTAGAAAATTGCATTTTGGTCCTTCAAAATTTTGAAAATCCACATTTTCCCCCAATTTTAACTTCGTAATAGAGCCAAATTTGATTTCATCAAATTGACCGATCAAACACTTCTAACTTTTGAAATTTAAGTTGAAATTGAGTTTCTACATGTTCATATGATTCTCTAGCACTTTGAATTGCAAGTTTTAACGTTGGAACGAGCTCAAATGGAGCTCCGCCAGAAAATAGACTGTAGAGAGAGAAAGCTACGATTGCTCATCGGTGAGGGCGCGACGGTCTAAGCTTTCTATATGTGTAAGTAGCTCTCTTCCTGAGGTTCTTCCTAGGATCAAGAATGACATTAATTAATGTTGAATTGGAGTAGAATTCTATCATTGAAATTCGACCGACTCTCTCTCTAACACCGGTCGAAAATTGCAGAGGGGAGCCGAATTGGCCTACCTTTCGACCCTAATTCGGCCATGGGAGGGCTATGGAGGTGTTGGGAGGGCTCGAAATGGCCGATTTTAGCTTAGTCAAAACAGGAAAACTTCGGTCTACCAGAGCTGCTTCATTGTTTGATTATGTAGGCGCTTCTTCGGTGATTCTTGGATCGACTGGAGTTTGCTATTAGATAGCTGACTTCCCCCAAAGTCTAAAGAGCCCGACTTCTCCTTCCGAGGTTAAGAAAAATGCTCAAGTCGAAGCTCTGGTTCGAGCATCACCGAGAAATGGAGCAGTAGAGAAAGAGAGAGAAGTGTTGAGGTGTGAGGAGGATGAATGGGGATGAGCTCATTATATTGGTGTAAAATTGTGTATTAAATGGCGTAGATTTATTACCAGTATTAATGTTTCCATAAATTGATGAGTATTTATTAGTATTAATTCCAATAATTTAATTTAGGTGTTAAATTATTGGTATTAATTCTAATAATTAAATATATATAAATTTATGGCTACATACTTCAATGTTTTGATGGGATCCAATTCATTTGAACCAGTCTGATTTTTCTTTTCTAATTTGTCTTAAGGTTCTTTTCTAAGGTTTTATGAACCCTCAAATGGTCGGGTTTGTAAACCGCTCTGGTATTTCTCACTCGGTTTGACCAGTTCTTTTCCCAATTTTCCTTAACTCAAAAGAGCAGGGTTTACAAAGAGGCTAGAAAAGATCCTACTACCGTAGCGGGTACTTCCCAAAACCCTCCCAACTAAGATTGAGATAAACATGTAATTTAAATTTCATTCAATAAAGGAAATTTTCTTCTAAAACACACATTTCTTTAATCAGGGTACGTACACTTGTGGAGAAGAAAGGCTTACGCCCTCTTTGACTTGGGAGCAGAAAGATCCTTCACCAAAGAAGATCTAATCCCAAGTCTTCCCCTATAACTTACCTCTCTAGAAAAAAGTCTCAACATCCTTATACACTTAGGAGAATGATTAAATAGGAATAAACAGTTGAAAGGATGTGAGATCAAGATTGGAGGAATTAAACTAGAGGCGGATTTGATCCCATTACCTCTAAGGGAGGTAGAAATAATATTGAGAATGGATTGGTTAAGTACCCATCAAGCCAAGATGGATTGTGGGAAGAAAATAATAACTTTCCACACTACTGAGACACTTGGATTATGTTTCAAGGAGACCGAAGGAAGGGAGAAGTACATATGGTGTCCCACATAAGAGCCCAAAATATGATACAAAAAGGTTGTAAAGCTTTTCTAGCAATGATCATCAATGAAAAGTCAGAGGAAAAGGGACTAGAAGGCATTCTGGTAGTTGAACACTACCCAAATGTATTCACATAAGAATTACTTGGATTACCCCGAATCCGACAATTGGAATTTACCATAGAATTAATCTTGGGAACACATCCCATATCCCAAGCCCGTTATTGCATAGCTCTAGTAGAACTAAAGGAATTGAAGGAGTAGCTAGATGAGCTATTGGAGAAGGGCTTCATACGCCCTAGTCAATCTCCATGGGGGTGCACCAGTCCTATTTGTAAAGAAAAAGGACGGGAGCATGAGGCTGTGCATTGATTATCGGAAGTTGAATCGGGTCACCATAAAGAATAAGTATCCACTTCCACTGATCGATGACCTGTTCGACCAATTAAAAGGAGTAGCCTACTTCTCTAGGATCGACCTTCTGTTAGGATACCACCAACTAAGGATCCGGGAGGAAGATATACCTAAGACAGCCTTTCGGTCTCGATACAGACATTATGAATTTAGGGTTATGCCTTTTAGATTGACAAATGCCCTTGTAACCTTCATGGACTTAATGAATCGAGTGTTCTAGCCGCACTTGGACAAGTTCCTGATATTATTTATAAACAACATTGTCATATACTCACAAACTAGGCTGGAGCACAAAGAACATTTGGCTATTACCTTGGAGATACTACGAGATAACCGCTTATATGCAAAGTTCACCAAGTGTGAGTTTTGGTTATAGGAGGTAGGATTCTTAGGACAAATAGTGTCCAAAGATGGAGTTAAGGTGGATCTGACAAAAGTAGAGGCCATATCTGATTGGAAGGCGCCCAAGAATCCCTAAAAAATATGAAGCTTCTTAGGCTTGGTGGGATACTATAGATGATTTGTACGAGACTTCTCTATGATAGCTGCCCCTTTGACTCATCTCATAAGGAAAGAAGTGGAGTATAAGTGGAATACAAATTGTGAGAAATCCTTTAAGGAGTTAAATACCCTTTTAACAATGGCACCTGCACTCTCTTTGCCTGACCCAAGTGTAGGAGAGTATATCGTCTACATTGATGCATCCAGACAAGGACTCAGATGTGTATTAAGGCAACAAGGAAATGTTATCTTCTACACTTCACAACAACTAAAGGTACATGAGCAGAACTACCCTACCCATGACTTGGAGTTAGCTGCGATAGTGTTCGCCCTCAAGATTTGGTGACACTACTTATACAGGGTTAAGTGTAAGATATATACTGATAACAAAAGTCTTAAATACTTCCTAACTCAGAAGGAGTTGAACCTTTGCCAGAGGAGATGGTTGGAATTGGTTAAAAACTATGACCTTGTGATAGAATATTACCCCGGTAAGGCCAATGTGGTGGCAGACGCTTTAAGTCACAAGTACCAAAATGAATTGGCATAGATCAAGGCCATCTGCTTACCCTTGTTGCAATAGTTGGGAAGGATGGAAGTGGACCTTAAGGTGGACAAGAAGTAAAAATGCTCGTTGGCTGACGTAGTGGTAAGACCCATTTTAACAGAGCAAATTAAGGTCCAACAAAAAGGGGATAAGGAACTTTAGCCCTATTTGGACCCAGTCATCAGAGGGACAAAACTAGACTACGATCTTCAAAGCGATGGGGTACTAACCTATAAGGGTAGACTACGTGTGCCTCAAGATAAGGAACTGAAGAGATTAATCTTGGAAGATGCACATGACTCTGTCTACGCAATGCATATAGGAAGTACCAAAATGTACCGCACCCTCAAACAAGGATACTGGTGGAAAGGGATGAAGAGGGATATTGCAGAATATGTAGCCTGATGCTTGTCTTGTCAACAGATTAAAGCTGAACATTAGAAACCTTCAGGACTACTACAACCCTTACCAATCCCCGAATGGAAGTGAGAACATATCACTATTGACTTTGTCACAAGACTGCCTATGACTAGAAAAGGATGAGACGTAATCTAGGTCATTGTGGATAGATTGACCAAGTCCACCCATTTCCTACCAATAAGAGTGATGGATTTGATAAAATAACTGGCCATCTTATACATTAGGGAAATTGTGAGACTCCATGGCATTCCTGTAAGCATAGTGTCAAATAGAGACCCTAGATTTATCTCAAGATTCTGGCCTAGTTTGCAAAGAGCCTTGGGAACCAAACTCCATATGAGCATGACATTTTATCCTCAATCCGATGGATAGTCTGAGCGGATGACCCAAACCCTGGAGGACATGTTGTGGGCATGTGTACTCACCATGAATAAGGGTTGGGAAGAATACTTATGCATGATGGAACTTTCTTATAATAACAGTTATCAGACCAGTATTCAAATGGCTCCTTATGAGGCCCTTTATGGATGACTATGACGTACCCCCTTATTTTGGGAAGAATTAGGAGAAAGGAAGCTGGAAAGGATCAAGCTAATCGAGGATGCCACTGAGAAAATTAAGATCATAAGGAGTCAACTTAAGGCTGCTTAGGACATGCAAAAGAGCTATGCAGACCATCGAAGAAGGGATCTAGAATTTGATGTGGGAGACCAAGTGTTCCTAAAGGTATCCCCATGGAAGGGAATACTTAGTTTTCAACAACGGGGAAAATTGAAACTAAGGTACATCGGTCCTTACACAATAGTCCAAAGGATATGGCCGGTGACATATAAACTAGAACTGCCTCCGGACATACAAAGAATACATTATGTATTCCATATCTCAATACTCTAGAAGTACCAGTCTGATCCTAGCCATGTGTTGGACCGACCTTGTTATGCCCCGACCCGGTTTGGTTGGATCCCTGTGAGCAACTCACCACCCCCTTTGGTTCATGAAGTGTTTCGCCCTTTTCTAAACCACGAGGAGTAAGGTGCCCTTTTTCCTTATCTATTAATATTTGGCATAACAACCTTCATTACTCATGTATGAACGACTAGGCTGAAAATTTTCATTTAATTGGACTTAGGTCCCTAAAGCTCATTTTCCTCGACTTTAGGTCCATAATGCTAACTTTTCCCCAAATTAAGTCCCGAAACTTCCAAAAATTCACTTTGGGTACTCAATTTACTCAAAATTGTTTAAGGGGCTCAAGTTTTCCAAATTTCCAATTTGGTCCCCAACTTTTCAAAAATTACCATTTTGCCCATACTTTACAAAAATGGTACATTTCACCCCAAAAATTCCAAAAATTAACCAATTGGTCCTCCAACATCTTTTCCATGCCCAATTAGCCCTCAATTTTAGGAAATTACACTTTAGTCCCTCAAAAATTTGAAATCCCCAATTTTTTCCCCAATTTCAACCTTTCAACTTGGCCAAATTTGATGTCATCTAATTGACCAATCAAACGAGGTTAATTGTTGAAATTGAAGGTAGATTTAAGTTACTACACATCCATATTATTCAATTGCACTTTGAATCGCATGAATTGACCCCATATGAGCTCAAACGAAGCTTCGCCAGAAAACTGAACATAGAGAGAGAAAGCATCGAAAACTTACCGTAGGGGGCACGACGGTCTGAGCTTTCAATTTAGGCAGATAGCTCTTATCACGCCCCAATCTGGTTTGGTCGGATCCCCATGAGCAACCTACCACTCTCCCGATTTATTAAGGGTTTCCCCCTTCTTTAAATCATGAGGAGTAAGACATACTTTAAACCTGTACATTTTCTGAAATACCATAAATCAAAACTGTATAAAATTTTAAACTTTTACATACTTGTCTTGCATGTGTAGTTATCTAGGGTCTTTGGGTAGGTTTCCCTGGGTTACTTGAAAAGGGATATAAGGGAGGGGGAGAATACAATAACTTAGTGAATGGGTTTTTAAAGTTTACTTTTAGGAAAAATGTTTGAATCGGAGTGTGCCAGACCCCTTATTTTCTTTAAAAACATTTATCCCTAAAATCTCAGTTTTCATAGCCATTTCTCATTAACACGGTGTGTTTAACAACCAACGCACGTCCTTCGTCATGAAGGATAACAAACATTCACAGGCCAGCCCGTCCACTAAACCCACTTGTGGCATCGGAGCGACTTTACCGGACACCTAGATAGAAGCACATCCACTTCTATCCTCAAAATGAGTGGATGTTTGAGACATCTGACCCTGAATCCCGTAACAAAACCCCGTGTCCATATGAGGACACAGACCTCATCCTGTCCCCACCTTGGTCTCTTGTGCTTGAAGCTACGTCAAGCTTCACAAGACTTCTGGTATGACTAAATGCCCTTATACCCACTAGGTCGTCCATAGCCCTGGGACGCATCACTACCCCTCTTGGGTGTCTTGAAGGTCACGTAACATAGTGCATGCACAAATCAATAGTTTTTCACATAAGCCATATAATATGTGATGCCACTAGTCCAATGGCCCTAACCCTCAACTCGACCTGCAGCTGTTTGTCTTGACTAGTCCGAAGACCTATTATGTCACACTGCCACTAGGCCATCGAGTATGTCAGTCCTGTCTTGGAACATTGGCCAAACAACTCATTTACTTAAGTTTTCATGGCTTAATAATCATGTTTGTTTACGATCTCCTACTCATGCCAACTAGCCTAGGGCCCATTGTTCGAATTTTTAAAATTGGGCATATTAACCCCCATGTTCCAAAATCGATGCCTCTAGCCTATATGAGCTATTCGAGCTCCCGTGAAGAAGGTCTCCCAAAAATTTTAACAAGTGGCACACAGTTAGGGGAGAGCACTTCCAAAAAAATAGACTTTTCAACTGTCCATCATACCAACTGAGTATGAGGACATCTCCACTAATAACCGATAAGTGGGTTTTCCACTTCATTCTAGGAAGTTTCATCATACTAATCAGGCATGATCTACTTACAACCGTTAAGTAGTTTTTCTGCATGATTTTCACATCACACTTCTTAGGTGTGATGTTTAAAATACCACTTAGCAGTGGGTTTTTATTTTTGAGGTGCTTATCATCCCAATCGGGGATGATATTAAATTTCCACTCACCCGATAGTGCAGTGAATATCCTCTTAGCCGACTTGTTGTCCTTACTCGAACTTTTCGTAGCTGGTGTTCTCGGTACTTTGTGTTCCTACACGATATGAACACTCTTGTTCATTATCCTTTGGCCTAATAGCCCTCATTCATCCCAAATGAATGAGAAAACCAAAATTTTTCCTTTATTAGGTGCCTAAAGTTATTTTTCTTTAACTTTAAGACCCTAATGCCGATTTTTCCTCAAATTGAGTCTTGAAACTTTTCAAATTCACCATGGGACCTCAATTTATTCAAATTCACAAAAAGGTGTTTAATTTCCCAAATTTCCAATTTGGTCCCCAACTTTTCCAAAATTACCATTTTGCCCATACTTTACAAAAATGGTATGTTTTGCCCCAAAAATTCTAAAATTTGCCCAATTGGTCAAATGTTTGATTTAGAGTGTGCTAGACTCTTTATTCTCTTTCAAAACATTTCTTTTCAAATTCCAGTTTTTATCCCCATTTCTTATTAATGACGATGTGTCATCACCCAACACACATCCTTCATCATGAAGGTCAAACACACAATCGTAGGCCAATACATCTATTGAACCCACTTCTAGTGTCGGAGCAACTTTACCGGCCACCTAGATAGAAGCACGTCCACTTCTACCCTAAGAATGAGTGGATGTTCATGATATTCGACCCTCAATCCTGTAACAATTCTCTGTGTCCATATGAGGATAGAGACCTTATCCCGACCCCACCCCGGTCTCATGCACTTGAAGCTACGTCGAGGGCCTTAGGACACATCACTACCCCCCTTGGGCATCTTGAAGGTCTTATAAATATAGTGCATGCACAATTATTATTTTCATATATTGCGATATAATCTGTGGTGCCACCGGTCCAATGGCCCCGACCCTCAACTCAACTTGCATATGTTTGTCTTACTAGTTCGAAGACCTATCATGTCGCACTGCTGCTAGTTGACTGAGTATGTCGGTCCTGTCTTGATACCATGGCCAAACAATTCAATTACTCAAGTTTTCATGGCATATAATTCATGATTTTTTACGAACTTCTACTCATGCCAACTGGCCTAGGGCCCACTATTTGAGATTTTCAAAATTTGGGCATAATAGCCCCCAAGTTCCAAAACCAAGGCCTACGGCCTAACAGAGCTATTCGAGCTCCCATCAAGGTCATCCAAATGGTTTATGTAGTGGCACACAGTAAGGGGAGAGCACTTTCGACAAAAATATATTTTCAACTGTCTATCGTACCAACCGAGTATGAGGACATCTTTGTTTATAACCAATGAATGAGTTTTCCACTTCCTCCGAGGAAGTTTTCATCATACCAACTAGGTATGATCTACTTACAACCGGTATATAGTGTTTTCGCGTCATTTTACATCACTTCTCTAAGTTGTGATGTTTAAAATACCACTTAGTAGTGAATTTTTATTTCTGAGGTACTTATCATCCCAACTGGGTATGATATAAAAATCCCACACACTGGATCGTTTAGTGAAATTCCACTCAGTTTTTGTCCCTTGCGAGCTTAACCTCAACTGGCATTCCCAATGTCTCGTGTTCCTTCACAAAATGAACATCGTTATTCATTATCATTTAGCTTGATCACCTCATTCAGTATAAATGGCTAAATTCACAACTTTTTCAATATTTGCAAATTAGTCCCTAATTTTATTTTTCCTTTTACTTTAGGCCCCAATTACCGATTTTCCCTCAAATTGAGTCCTGAAACTTTTAAAATTTCTCTTGTGACCACAATTTACTCAATTTCATAAAAAGGGGTTGAAGTTTCCAAAATTACCATTTTGCCCTTCCTTTACAAAAATGGTAAGTTTTAGCCCAAAATTTCTAAAATTGCTCAATTGGTCCTCTAACATTCTTATCATGCCCAATTGACCCTCAATTTTATAAAACTGCATTTTGATCCTTCGAATTTTCAAAAATCCCCAATTTTCCCCAATTTCAATTTACTAACATAGCTGAATTTGATTTCATCAAATTGATCGATCAAACACTTCTAATTGTTGAAATAGAAGTTAAAATTGAGTTTCTACATCTTCATACGATTCAATAGCACTTTGAATCGCAAGTTTTGACACTGAAACAAGCTAAAATGGAGCTTCGTCGGAAAATAGAATATATAGAGAGAAAGTTTCAATTGCTCACCCTTGGGGGTGCAGTGGTCCAAGGTTCTAATCGGGGTAGATAGCTCTCCTCTTGAGGTTACTCCTAGGATCAAGAATTGTATCAACTAATGCTAAATTGAGTTAGAATTTCATTATTGAAATTCTGCCGGTTCTCTATCTTGCACCAATCAAAAATTTTAGAGGGGAGCCGAATTGACTTACCTTTCCATCTAATTTGGCCGTGGGAGGGCTGAGGTGGTGTTGAGAGGGCTTGGTTTGGCTTGAGAAGGGCTAGAAATGGCTGATTTCAGCTCGACCGAAATAGGGCAGCTTTGGTCTATCGGAGTTGCTTCATTATTTTATCACCCCGACGTTTCTCCGGTGACTCTTAAAGAAAATGGAGACTAGAGGCGTGTAGCTGACTTCCCCCCAGTTCTAAAGAACCCGACCTCACCTTGTTTGGCTTAGAAAAAGCCTAAGTTAGAGCTCTGGTTCGAGCTTCGCCGAAAACTAGAGCAGTTGAGAGATAATGGAGTTTTCAAGTGTGGAGAGGATGAATGAAGAGGGGCTCTTTATATAGGAAGCTCGGGGACTTCCTAGCTGTTTGATTGGCACCTTAATGGTGGTCATTCATTGCTTGAAACTCCATAGCCGGAGACTTTTTATCTTCACCGGTGTTTGCTTGATTTTCAAGTGAGTAAAAAGTGTTCTCATCTGAAGGAAGAAGACGACACTGTTCCGAACCAGACCAGACCGGTCCAAACCGGGTTTAAAGCTTAAACTGGCCGATTCACCCCTAATTCAACCGAATTTTTCAAATCTAAAAATTTCTAAATTCATTTTCTCTCCAATGGTTGTCTCAAATCTCAAATTTGATTTTTTTAAGACAGCTAGAAAAATGAATTTAGAATCCGGTTCACTTGAACCGGTTTGATTTTCATCTCATATTCTTTCTTAAGTCCATTTCCATTACTTTTGGGACACTTTGGTTCACTCGGGATCCAGAAATTTCCCAGTTTACCCTTTCTCTATTGGTTCCGGTTCGTAGACCAACTCGGTTTTTAATTTTATAATGATCGGTTCTTTCCCCAGTTTTCTCATTATCATAGGATGGGGTTTACAACTCTTCCATCCTTTTAGGGGTTTTGTCCCCAAAACAATTACATGTTAATTAATTGAGGGTAACTATCACTCATCACACTCTTGGTTTCCCATGTCTCTTCTTGCATGGGTCCATTCTGCCACAGAACCTTAACCATAGGAATTCTCTTATTCCTTGAATTCTTGTCCCTCCGATCGATATTTCGTACTAGTTCTATTTGATAGGTCAGGTTCTCTTCCAGCTCTAATGGAGGTCGATCCAATACATGACTAGGATCAGGCTAATATTTCGAAAGCATCGACATATGGAATACATCATGTATTCTCTACAAGTCTGGAGGTAGTTCAAATTTATAGGCCACTGGTTCCATCATTTGGATGATGGGATATGGGCCAATATACCTTGGTTTCAACTTTCCTCTTTATTGAAACCTAAGTATTCCCCTCCATGGGGACACTTTGAGAAATACTTGATCTCCCACCTCAAACACCAGATCTTTTCTTTGATTGTCTACATAACTCTTTTGCCTGTCCTGTACAGTCTTAAGGTGACTCCTGATCAATTTTATCTTTTCTGTGGCATCCTCGATTAGTTCGAACCCTCTAGCCTTCTTTTCCTCACTTCTTCCCAAAATAGAGGGGTACGACATGGTCATCCATAAAGGGCTTTATATGGAGCCATCTAAATACTAGCCTAATAACTATTATTGTAAGCAAATTCCATCAGGCACAAGTATTCTTCCCAGCCCTTATTCATAGTGAGTATGTATGCTTTTAGCATGTCTTTCAAGATTTGGATGGTTCGCTCAGACTGCCCATCTGTCTGAAGGTGGAACGCCATGCTCATGTGAAGCTTGGTTCCCATGGCATTTTGTAAACTTGGCCAAAACCTTGAAGTAAAACTCGGATCTCTATCCGATACTATACTCACTAGAACACCATGAAGTTTTACGATTTCCTTCATGTATAATACGACCAGTTGTTCCACTATGCCCATTACTCTTATAGGAAGGAAATGAGCTGATTTGGTCAATCTATCCATGATGACCCAAATCGCATCTTGACCCTTTCTTGTCACGGGTAGTCCCGTGACAAAGTCCAAGGTGATGTGCTCCCATTTCCACTCCAAAATTGGTAAAGGTTGTAGCAGTCTTGATGGTTTATGATGCTCCACTTTTATCTGCTAATAGGACAAACATCGAGCTACATATTCTATAATGTCTCTCTTTATGCCTTTCCATCGGTATCCTTGTTTGAGGATGCGGTACATCTTGGTACTGCCCGGATGCATTGCATAATCCAAATCATGTGCCTCCTCCAGAATTAATCTCTTAAGTTCCTTAGTTTGAGGCACACATACCCTACTCTTATAGGTTAGCATCCCATCACTACGCAGGTTGTAGTCTAGTTTAGTTTCCCTATTAACCAGATCCAGATAGGGTTGAAGTTCCTTATCTGCTTTTTGTTGAGCCTGGATCTACTTAATGAGACTAGGTCTTACTACCACATTAGCCACCTGGCACCATTCCCGCTTGTCTATTTTTAGGTCCACCTTAGTTCTTCTTAATTGTTACAACAAGGTTATGTAATTTTTCCTTACTTGTGTGGCCTCAGTTTGATACTTGCGACTCAATGCATCTGCTACCACATTTGCCTTTCTTGGGTGGTGTTCTATCAAAAGGTCATAATCCTTAACTAGTTCCAACCATCTCCTTTGACGGAGATTCAACTCTTTCTGAGTTAGGAAGTACTTAAGACTCTTGTGATCTATGTATATCCTACACTTAACCCTGTAAAGGTAGTGTCGCCATATCTTTAAGGCAAACACTATTGTAGCTAATTCCAGATCATAAGTGGGGTAGTTCCTTTCGTGTACCTTTAGTTGTCGCGAGGCATAAGCGATAACCTTCCCTTGTTGTATTAAGACACATCTGAGTCCATGTCTAGATGCATCACTATAGATAGTGCACTCTCCTACATTAGAGTCAGGTAAGGAGAGTACCGATGTGGTTGTCAGTCAAGTCTTTAACTCTTGAAAAGACTTCTCACAGCTCTCATCCCACTTATACTCAACTCCTTTCCTCGTAAGTCGAGTTAGAGAAGCTACTATGTCACGCCCCGACCCGGTTTGGTCGGATCCCTATGATCAACCCGCCACTCTCCCAGTTTATTTAAGGGTTTCCTCTTGTTATAAACCGTAAAGAGTAAGGTGTCTTTTAACCTGCACCTTTCCTGTAATAACATAAATCAAAACAACATAAAAATTTTAAATTTATCATACCTATCTCACATGCGTATTAGTGGGTGGTCCTTGAAGGTAGGCTTTCCAGGATTTCTTGAAAAGGGATATGAGGAAGGGGGTGAGTACAACAACTCAGTGAATGGGTTTTCGAAATTTGACTTTTAGGAAAAAAGATTTGTTTGGAGTGTGTCAGACTCCTAATTTCCTTACAAAAATCCTTTCATTTCAAATCTCTATTTTATTTATATTTCTTATTAATTACACTGTGTCATCACCCAACACACATCCTTCATCATGAAGGTCAATCACACAATTGCAGGTCAGTACATCCACTAAACCCACTTGTGGCATCGGAGCGACTTTACCGGCCACCTAGATAGAAGTACGTACACTTCTACCTTGAGAATGAGTGGATGTTCGTGACATCCGACCCTCAATCCCATACAATTCTCCATGTCCATATGAGGACAAAGACCTCATCCCATCCCCACCCCAATCTCATGTGCTTGAAGCTACTCCGAGCATCGCAAGGCACTTAGTCCGATGAACTGCCCTTATACCCACTAGGTCGTCCAAGGCCCTAGGACACATTACTACCCCTCTTGGGCATCTTGAAGGTCCCGTAAACATAGTGCATGCACAATCGGTATTTTCACATCATGCCATATAATTTGTGGTGCCACTGGTCTAAAGGCCCCGACCTTCAACTCAACCTACAACTATTTGTCTTGACTAGTCCTGAGACCTGTCATGTCGCACAGCCGCTAGTTGACTAAGTATGTCAGTCCTATCTTTGTACCATGGCCAAACAATTCAATTATTTAAAGTTTATGGCCTATAACTCATGTTTGTTTACGATCTTCTGCTCGTACCAACTAACCTATAGCCCACTATTCGAGATTTTCAAAAAAAAATTGGGCATAATACTCCCCAAGTTCCAAAACGGGGGCCTCCGGCCTAATAGAGCTATTCGAGCTCCTGTTAAGAAGGTCTCCCAAATTGTTTAAGCAGTGGCACACAGTTAGGGGAGAGCACTTTCGACAAAAATATATTTTCATCTATCCTTCGTACCAACCGAGTATGAGGATATCTCCGCTCATAATCGATGAACATGTTTTCCACTTCCTCCGAGTAAGTTTCATCATACCAACTAGGTATGATCTACATACAACTAGTAATTAGTTTCTTTTCGTGTCACTTTCAAATCACTCCTCTAGGTTGTGGTGTGTAAAATACTACTAAGTAGTGGGTTTTCATTTTCAAGGTACTTATCATCCCAACCGGGTACGATATATAAATCCCACTCGCCCGATTGTGTAGTGAAATTCTTCTTAGCCGGCATGTTGTCCTTACTCGAACTCGTCTTAGTTGGCATTCTCAGTACTTTTTGTTCCTATCCGATATGAGCGTTCTTATTCATTATTCTTTGGCCTAATAGCCCTCATTCATCCCAATTGAATGATAAAACCAAAATTTTCTTTATTTGCAATTAGGTTCCTAATGCCGATTTTTCCTCAAATTGAGACCCGAAACTTTTAAAATTTATCTTAGGACCTCAATTTATTCAAATTCACAAAAGAGGTTTAATTTCCCAAATTTACAAAATTGGTCCCTCCAACTTTTCCAAAATGACCATTTTGCCCTTCCCTTACAAAAATGGTAAGTTTTACCCCAAAAATTCTAAAATTCCTCAATTGGCCCCCTAACATTCTTATCATGCCCAATTGACCCTCAATTTTATAAAATTGCATTTTAATCCTTCAAATTTTCAAAAATCACCAATTTTCCCAAAATTTCCTCTAATTTCAATATTCTAACTATGTCGAATTTGATTTCATCAATTTGACCGATCAAATGAGTTTAATTGTTGAAATTGAAGTTACATTAGAGTTTCTACACCTTCATATGATTCATTTGTACTTTGTATCACACGATTTGGTGTCAGAATGAGCTCAAAAGGAGCTCCGTTGGAAAACTAAACATAGAAAGAGAAAGCTTCGAAAGTTTACAATCGGGGGCACGACGGTCCGAGCTTTCAATCTAAGCAGGTAGCTCTTGTCCTGGGGTTCCTAGAATCAAGGATTGCAACAATTGATGCCGAATTGAGTGAAAATTTTATCGTCAAAGTTCTGCCAGTTCTCTCTATAGCACCAGTCGGAAATTGCAGAGGGGAGCTGAATTGGCTTACCTTTTATCTCTAATTCAGTTGTAGGAGGGTTGTGGAGGTGTTGGGAAGGCTTGGTTTTGCCTAAGGAGGGCTTGAATTGGCCGATTTCAGCTCGACCGAAATAGGGCAACTTCAGTATGCCAAAGCTACTTCACTGTTCCATCACACCGGTGCTTCTTCGCCGACCCTCGGTGCAAATGGAGACTACAAATGTGTAACTGACTTCTCCCAGGTTCTAAAGAACCTGACCTCACCTTGTTTGGCTTAGAAAAGTGCCCAAGTCGGAGCTCTAGTTTGTGCTTCACCAGAAATGGGAGCAGCTGAGAGAGAATGGAGTTTTCAGGTGTAGAGATGATGAATGAGGAGAGACACTTTATATAGGAAGCTCAGGGACTTCTTGGCCGCTCAATTGTTGCCTTAGTGGCAGTCATTCATTGACTGAAACTCCCTAGGTGGAGACTTTTCAGCTTCGCCGATGATGCACAATTTTTTGGCGAGTGAACAGTGCTGTCATCTGAAGGAAGAAGACGACACTGTTTCGAATTGGTCCGAACCGAGCTCAAAGCTTAAACTGGCTGGTTCACCCCTGATTCGACTAAAATTTTCAAATCTAAGAATTTCTAAAATTTTCTAAATTCATTTTCTATCTAATGGTGGCCTTAAATCTCAAATTTAAATTTTCTAATCCACCTAGAAAAAATGAATTTAGCATCCGGTTCAATAGTGGTTCAAATCGGTCCAAACCGATTCGGATCCGGTTCACCTGAACCAGTTTGGTTTCCATCTCCAATTCATCCTAAAGTCCTTTTTCTTGAATTTTGTGGCTCTTTAGGTCACTCGGGATCCATAAATTTCCCAGTTTTCTCTTTCTCTATCGGTTTTGGTTCATGAACCGACTCGGTTCATAAACTGGTTCAATCTAGTTGGATCCGATTCATCTGAACCGGTCTAGTTTTTCTCTTCCAATTTGCCCTAAGGTTCTTCCCCAAGACTTTATGAACCCCTTGGGTTACTCAGGAGTTGAAATTTCTCAAATTGTCCGTTCTTTGATGATCGGGTTTGTGAACAGGTTCGGTGTTTCACACTCAATTTGACCGGTTCTTTTCCCAGTTTTCCTTTACTCAAAAGGGTGGGGTTTACATGCTATCTTAAAAATATCTTGTACAAACTGTCTATAGTATCCCACCAGACCTAAGAAACTTCTTATTTATGTAGGATTCCTTGGAGCCTTCCAATCCGATATGGCTTCCACCTTGGCTAGATCTACCTTAACTCCATCCTTAGACACTATGTGTCCTAACTTACACTTGGAGAATTTTGCATATAATTGATTTTCCTTAAATATTCCCAAGGTGATTGCCAGATGCTCTTCATGTTCTAACCTGGTTCGTGAGTATATAAGGATGTCAACTATGAATGTTATCATGAACCTATCCAAATGGGGTTGGAACATACAGTTCATCAGGTCCATGAAGGCTGTAGGGGCATTCGTCAATCCGAATGGCATCACTCTAAACTCATAATGTCCATATCTGGATTAGAATGCTGTCTTAGGGATGTCTTAGCCCGACCGAAGATCTATTTTGGAGAAGTAAGCTACTCCTTTTAATTGATCGAATAGATCATCTATCCTCGGAAGTGGGTATTGATTCTTGATAGTGACTTGGTTCAACTTTCTATAGTCGATGCATAGTCACATGCTTCTATCCTTTTTCTTTACAAATAGAACAGGAGCACCCCACGGAGACTGACTTGGACATATGAAATCCTTCTCCAGTAATTCATCCAGTTGTTCCTTCAATTCCTTCAACTCTTTCGAAGCCATGCAATATGTGGCTTGGGATATGGGGTTTATTCCTGGGATTATTTCTATGGTGAACTCCACTTGCCGATTTGGAGGTAGTCAGGGTAGTTCTTCTGGAAATACCTCTGGGTAGTGTCTAACTACTAGAATATCTTCCAGTCTCTTCTCTTCGGACTTTTCATCTATGACCATGGCCAAGAAAGTTGTACAACCTTTCTATATCATCTTGTGAGCTTTCAGATGGGACACCATTTGTACCCCACTTTTTCTTCTATCTCCCTGGAACTTTAATCCTATCGTCTTGGGAGTGTAGAAGGTTACTGTCTCCTTTCCACAGTCCATCCTCGCTTGATGGTTACTCAGCCAATCCATCCCCAGAATTACTTCAACTTCCTTTAATGGTAATGGAATCAAGTTAGCTTTCAGTTGGATTCCTCCAAGCTTTCAGTTGGATTCTTCCAATCTTTATCTAGGTTAGGAGCAAAGGGTCTTAACTCGTTGAATTTTGTCTCATACTCTAATATGGAGTTAAGCCCTTGCCGAAGTCAGATGAACTCTTGCTTCTTCTTGTTTATTAGACGGAGCATCAAGAAATCCTCCGAGTACCTCTCCTCTAACTGTTCCCAAGTGAGGATGATGGTATGTAGGTTTTGGACATTATCCCACCACTGTTTAGCACTTCCCTCTAGGAAGAATTCTATCAGGATCACCATATCCTCTAGTGGTATCTTGACGATTCCCATCAGCTTCTTGATGTTAGCTAACCAATCAATGGTGGCTCCAACATCCTTTTCTCTGAGGAAAGGTTTAAATCCCAGTTGTCGGAGGGTCTTGAGGTTTCTGGGAATGTCCATTGGAATGGGATGATTGGCAGGGGAAGGTTGAGATTGTACTTCCTCTAGTTCAACCCGAGAGTTGGTGCCTACCTCAAGGACGAGGTTAGGTTGCCAAATACACGAGTGAATTCCTCGTACAATCTTTGGTGCTCCCTGCTGAGTCTAGGAAGAGTTGTTCGGGCTTCTCTGGGAGTTTCTACAGGTAGGGATGGTTGGGCAATGTTGGAGACTGCAGCCCTAGTTCTTTTGGTTCCTTTCTTTGGAGCCATTTTTGAAAATTTTAAAATAAATCCTATTAGTTACTATATTTTCTAGTCTTGATTATGTATTCAAGGAAACGTGCTCTAATATCACTCAAGTTGTCACGCCCTGACCCGGTTTGGTCAAATCCCCGTGAACAACCTGCCACTCTCCTGGTTTACTAAGGGTTGCACCTCATTTTTAAACCGTGAAAAGTAAGGCGTCCTTTAAACCTGTACCATTCTTGGAATAACATAAATCAAAACTACATAAAATTTTAAACTAATCATACCTGTCTATATATGCGAATTAGTGGTTGGTCTTGGGGTAGGCTTTCCGGGGTTACCTGAAAGGGATATAAGGGAGGGGGTGAGTACAACGACTCAGTGAATGGGTTTGAAAAATTTATCTTTTTTGGAAAAATGTTTAATTCGGAGTGTGCTAGACTCCTTATTCTCTTTCAAAACCTTTATTATCAAATTCCGGCTTGTATCCCCATTTCTTATTAATCATGGTGTGTCATCACCCAACACACATCCTTCATCATGAAGGTTAAACAAACAATCGTAGGTCAGTACGTCCACTGAACCCACTTGTGGTATCAGAGCGACTTTACCGGCCACCTAAATAGAAGCACGTTCACATCTACCCTGAGAAGGAGTGGATGTTCACGACATCCGACCCTCAATCCCATAACAATTCTCTGTGTCTGTATGAGAACAGAGACCTCATTCTGACCCCACCCCGGTCTCATGTGCTTGAAGCTACGTCAAGCTTCGCAAGGCCTCCTGGTACGACTAATTGCCCTTATATACACTAGGTCGTCCAGGGCCTTAGGACACATCATTACCCCTCTTAGGCGTCTATAAGGTCTCGTAAACACAATGCATGCACAATTAGTATTTTCACATCTTGCCATATAATATGTGGTGCCACTTATTCAATAGCCTCGACCCTCAACTCAACCTGCAGCTGTTTGTCTTGACAAGTCAGAAGACTTGTCATGTCACACTGTCGCTAGTTAATTGAGTATGTCGGTCCTATCTTGGTACCATGGCCAAACAATTCGATTACTCAAGTTTTCATGGCATATAATTCATGTTTGTTTACGAGCTCCTGCTCATGCCAACTGGCCTAGGGCCCACTGTTCGAGATTTTCAAAATTTGGGCATAATAGCCCCCAAGTTCCAAAACCGAGGCCTCCGGCCAAACAGAGCTATTCGAGCTCCCATCAAGAAGGTCTCTCAAATGGTTTAAGTAGTGGCACACAGTCAGGGGAGAGCACTTTCGAAAAATATATTTTCAATTGTTCATCATACCAACCAAGTATGAGGACATCTCCGTTCATAATTGATGAACGGGTTTTCCACTTCCTCCGAGGAAGTTTTCATCATACCAATCGGGTATGATCTACTTACAACTAGTAAGTAGTTTTTCCATGTCATTTTCACATCACTCCTCTAAGTTGTGATGTTTAAAATATCACTTAATAGTGGGTTTTCATGTCTGAGTTACTTATCATCCCAACTGGGTATGATATAAAAATCCCACTAACCCGATCGTGTAGTGAAATTCCACTTAGTCGGTTTTTGTCCCTTGCGAGCTTAACCTCAGGGGTGCTCGTGGTAGGGTGGTGTGGAGAGGTTGAATGAGAAGGGGCTATTTATATAGGAAGCTCGGGGACTTCCTGGCCATTCAATTGGCACCTTAATGGTGGTCATTCATTGCCTGAAACTCCCTGGCCGGAGACTTTTCAGCTTTGTCGGCACTATTCGATTTTCTGGTGAGTGAACAGTGCTTTAGTGTTCTATCATGTCGACGTTTCTCCGACGACTCTCGAAGAAAATGGAGACTACAGGCGTGTAGTTGACTTCCCCTTGGTTCTAAAGAACCTGACCACATGTTGTTTGGCTTAGAAAAAGGCCCAAGTCAGAGCTCTGGTTCGAGGTTCACCGAAAATTGGAGCAGTTGAGAGAGAATGAAGTTTTTAGGTGTGGAGAGGATGAATGAGGAGGGGCTCATTATATAGGAACCTCGGGGACTTCCTAGCTGTCCAATTGGCGCTTTAATGGCGGTCATTCATTGCCTAAAACTCCCTGGCCAAAGACTTTTCAACTTTACCGGCGTCTGCTCAATTTTCCGACGAGTGAACAGTGCAATCATTTGAAGGAAGAAGACGACACTATTCCGAACAGGACCAGACCGGTCCGAATCGGGTTCAAAGCTTAAACCGGCTGGTTCACCACCAATTCGACTGAAATTTTCAAATCTAAAAATTTCTAATTTCATATAAATTCATTTTCTATCCAATGGTGGCCTTAAATCTCTAATTTGAATTTTTTAAGCCACCTAGAAAAATAAATTTAGAATATGGTTCAATAGTGGTTCAAACCAGTCCAAACCGGTTCAATCCAGTTCGGATCCGATTCACCTGAATCGGTTTGGTTTTCATTTCAAATTCCTTCTCAAGTCCATTTCCATGACTTTTGGAACACTTTGGGTCACTTAGGATCCATAAATTTCCTAGATTACCCTTTCTCTATTAGTTCTGGTTCGTAGACCAACTCGGTTTTCAATTTGAAAATAATCGGTTCTTTTCCTGATTTTCTTATTATCAAAAGACTAGGTTTACAGCGGCGGTCCAAGCTTTTGATCTAGATAGATAGCTATCATCTTGAGGTTACTCCTATGATCAAGAATTGCATCAATGGGTGGCGAATTGAATGAGAATTTAGTTATCAAAGTTCTGTCGGTTGCTCTCTAGCAACGATCATAATTTATAGAGGAGAGCCAAATTGGCTTACTTTTCAACTCTAATTCAGCTATAGGAGGATTGTGGAGGTGTTGAGAGGGCTTGGTTTGGCCTGATAAGGGCTCGAATTGGCTAATTTCAGCTCAGCCAAAACAGGGCAGCTTCACTATTCAGTCAAGCTAGTGATTCTCCAATGACCCTCAAAGCAAATGGAGACTTCTCCCTAAATCCAAAGAACCCGACCATGCCTTCTTTGGCTCAGAAAAGAACCTATATTAGAGCTCTGGTTCGAGCTTCATCAGAAATTGGAGCAGTTGAGAGAGAATGGAGTTTTCAGGTGTGGAGAGGTTGAATGAGAAGGGGCTCTTTATATAGGAAGCTCGGGGACTTCCTGGCCATTCAATTGGTGCCTTAATGGCGGTCATTCATTACCTAAAACTGCCTGGCTGGAGACTTTTCAGCTTTGTCGACGCTGTTCAATTTTCTAGTGAGTGAACAGTGCTGTCATCTGAAGGAAGAAGACTATACTCTTCTGAACTGGACCGGACCGGTCTGATCCAATTTCAAAAGTAAAACCGGTCGGTTCAGGCCTAATTCGACCGAATTTTTTAAATTAAAAATTTTTAAATTCATTTTCTATCCAATGGTGGCCTCAAATCTCAAATTTGAATTTTCTAAGCCACCTAGACAAATTAATTTAGCATTCGGTTCAATAGTGGTTCAAACCAGTTCAATCTAGTTCTGATCCAGTTCACCTGAACCGGTTTGGTTTCCATCTCCAATACATCCTAAAGTCCTTTTTCTTGGCTTCTGTGACTCTTTAGGTCACTCAAGATCCATAAATTTCCCGGTTTTCCCTTTCTCTATCGATTCCGATTCTTGAACCGACTCGGTTCATAAACTGGTTCAATCTAGTTGGATCCAATTCATCTGAATCAGTTTGGTTTTTCTCTTCTAATTTGTCCTAAGGTTCTTTTCCATGGTTTTATGAATACCTTAGGTCACTCAGGAGTTGTAAATTTCCCAAATTGCCCATTCTTTGATAATCGGGTTTGTGAACCGGTTCAGTATTTCTCACTTGGTGTTACTGGTTCTTTTCCTGATTTCCTTAATTCTAATGGGTGGGGCTTACAGTTCTTGTCCTGAGGTTCTTCCTAGGATCAAGAATCACCTCAATTCATGTCGAATTGAGGGAGAATTTAGTTAGTAACGATCTACCAGTTCTCTCTCTAGCACCGATCGAAATTTATATTGGGGAGCCAAATTGGCTTACCTTTCCATTATAATTCAACTGTAGGAGGGCTGTGGAAGTGTTGGGAGAGCTTTGTTTGGCTTGAGAATGGCTCAAATTGGCCATTTTCAGCTTGGCCGAAATAGGGCAGCTTCGGTATGCCAGAGCTGCTTCACTATTCTATCACGCCGGCGTTTCTCTGACGATACTCGGAGCAAATGGAGACTACAGTCATGTAGCGGACTTCTCCTCAAATGTAAAGAACCCGACCATGCCTTCTTTGGCTCAGAAAAATGCCTAAGTCAGAGCTCTAGTTTGAGCTTCACTAGAAAATGTTATAGTAGGGAGAGAGAGGAGTTTTTAGGTGTGAGGAGGATGAATGAGGAAGGGCTCTTTATATAGAAAGCTTGGGGAATTCTTGGCCATCCCATTGGCGCCTTAATGGCAGCCATTCAATGCTTGAAATGCCTTGGCCAGAGACTTTTCATCTTCATCGGCGCTGCTCGATTTTCCAGCGAGTGAACAATGCTGTCATTTGAAGGAAGAAGGCCACACTGTTCCGAATTGGAGCAAACCGGTCCGAACTAGGTTCAGCGCTTAAATTGGCCGGTTGAGGCACAATTCGACCGAGTTTTTCAAAATTAAAATTTTTAAATTCATTCTCTATCCAATGGTGGCCTTAATTCTCCAATTTGGATTTTTTAAGCCACCTAGAAAAATGACTTTAGAAACCGGTTCAATTGTGGTTTAAACCGATTCAATCCGATTTAGGTCCGGTTCACCTGAACCGGTTTGGTTTTCACTTCCAATTCATCCTAATGTCCTTTCTCATGACTTTTGTGACTCTTTAGGTCACTTGGGATTTATAAATTTTCACTAATGGTTGGGGTTCGTGAACCGGTTCAGTTTTCTCACTCGGGTTAACCCATTCTTTCCCCGGTTTCCTTGTCTTTAAGGTATGAGGATTACAACTCTCCCCTCCTTTTAGGAGTTTTGTCCCCAAAACTTAATTAGCAACATTTTCATCAGGAACAATTTTCTTTGATGTCAACTTGGTGTTTGCTTGATATGCTAACTCTTCACTTGTTCTTTTAGTTAGCCCTCTTTATATCATAACTAGTATGTCATGCCCATGAGTCCAAAGGTATACCCTTTGATTCACATCTTCCTGTGCTTAGGGCAAGATTTTTCCTCTTGAAAGTTCTTGCTCATTATTTCAAGATTGGGAGCTCCAAAATGCCCAATCATTCTTGTATTCAATTTTTCTCTTTATCGTTGAAACCCTTAACTTAGTGTCCTTTCAAGTGCTGCGTACTTGCTCCCACAGGTTTAAGTGTTATCACCTTTTCATCCTATTTTGACCTTTTCCTCATTCGTTGTTATTTACAACTTCGGTCCAAATATAATGCTTGACCTCGTCATGTTTAACTATCTGACTCTTCCTTACTTGAGTGATATTTCCCTGGGACTGTTGGGCTTTCATGTCCCTTACAGCATGACATACTCTAGAACCTATCATTGACCATTTAAAATTTTTGAACATTTCCATAATGGTTGTTCTCAACCTTCTAACCTTTTAGGAATAGTATAATTTCGTCCCTCTTTTTATCTGGTAGTATTTTTTGACTACCTTTACTATTATCCCATCATCATCATCTTGCTTTTCATGTCATATCTTACCTAACCGTATCAGTTTTCCCTACCTACTCGTCTCTTTTTCAACTCCCTTATTGGGTCTTTCCAATTTCAAATCATTGGGTTTCTTGATGATTTATTGACACGTTGGAGTTCTTCCCTTCTTATGTCCTCCTTCATTTCCAGTGGCGTCCTTTCCTTAAGGACTTTTCCTTTCTTAATCCACTCTCACTCACTCGTGATCATTTCACGATTATTTATTCAAAGTTAATTACTTTCAGTCTATGTGGTTCCCTTCTTCCGATTTTATTCCCTACTATGTCCCTCACAGTAGAGACTTCCATCTTAGGAGCTACATGCTCAACCTTCTTATCATTCCTTGAAGAGTTCTTTCTTCCTTTCTTCACACCCCTTTTTAAGTTAGGGAATTTGCCTGCTTGGATCCTTCTCTATCTATAACTTTCTATTTCATCCCTTATTCCTTACTCGAGATACTTCTGATTATCGGTCTTATTCCGTGTACTCCACACTATGCTCAACCGTCCACTCTTTAGGCTCTATTATGCGTGTGTGGACTATGACCCGTCTTACTATTTGTGGTTATTCCTCCTTAGCCACTTCTCATTTGGAGGGCTTACTTTCCCAACGTTCCTCGTACGTTCTTTCCTTTATTTCCTTATTATGGGTAGTTCACTCATTCTTACTTGTCACAACATCTTTTAATGCTAACTTCCTATTTATCCGTTCCTTGGGTTTAACTTATTCCTTGGGTCCTCTTAGTATGCTTTCCTGGTTCTTTCATCTCAGCTTGCACTTCATTTGTAAGTTTATCTCTTTATCCCTTTCACTTGGTTCCATTACCTCTCAGTTGGGATACATATGTCTTTCTAAGGTTTCCTTCCTTGGTAGAACTCTCCCCTTTTTCTCTCGAAATTCCTTTTTCATTGGCTCTAGAGAATATCTACCCTTAAATGGCATTTTTTGATGTTGTCTCTTCCGTGTACCCTTCTTGAGAAATCTAGTGGTACGTCTTTGTACATTTCCTTAATTCTACTTGTATCCCGCACAAGGTTTCTTACTTAAGAAGGGTTCAGACATGGTTTGTTTCAAGATCTCTTTGTGCGAGGCTTACTTAATCCTCCTCATGGCTTGAGTATGGTCCCCATTCCATTTGCAGCCATAATTTCCTTTAAGGATTTCTTTCATCCTTCTTTTCCAACATTTGGCCTTTCACTTCTCTCTTCTTCGCCTGGGTTTAAATATGTAATTCCTACGAGGGTCAGTTCGTTAACTGTCTTGTCTCTACCATTCCTTTGGTCTAATTATCTTAGGGCAGTTGTTTCTCGAGTCTTCTTGTCCTTAATGCCCATCCTACTGTCCCTTTTAGGGTGTAGACCTTCCTACTTATCGGTCTTCCTTAGGGTGTCGTTTATTCTCCTCCACTATCTTGTTATTATGACTTGCTTTCTTCCGCTATGTTGGTCCAAAACTTCTATTTGGCTTCACTACTTTTTTCCAAAGTGAGTTGTACTTGTCACCTCGAGACATCCCATTTGTCATTAAATGCTCGACTGGTCTTCTCTTGTAGAGTCTCTCCCTTCTTTGCTCCCAAATGGCTGGAAATTTCTCTTTAAGGGAAAATTTTCTTCAACTACACTTTGTTCTACTTGTGGTTTATCGAGGTTCTACCTTCAGTCCTTTTTCCTTCCTGCCACTATGCTAGGATCTTGAAAAGCTTCCTCCTGGATGTGGTTGAAATTTCGAGCAGGAGTCGTGTTTCTTGGGATGGTATCCTTTCGGATTCCTATAGCTGTAGGGCTTTTTTCTTGGAAAGTATTGTTCTAAATCCTTGTGGAGTGGGACAATCCTTCACTTCATGTCCCATTTCCTTTACACCTTGTAATAGGTTGTTTCCTTGCCCAGTTGTCACTCCAAGATTTCTCCTAGACTCCTTGCCTTTATGGTTTTCTTGTCATGCCTTCTTTGCCAAATAATTTCCTTAATTAATTCCTTTATTCATGATGGTAATCTCCTTGGTCTCTGTGATGTCTAGGGTTACACGGGTTTGTGTGGTTACTTTTCTTGGGCAGTCTTCCTATAGCTGAGACGCAAGGTCACATTAGTTTTGAGAGATATAGTTTTTAGGAACTTGGAGTTCTTTATTAGTGGAGAAGTAGTACAATATGTTGGGGTCCTAGCCCCATTAAAAAAAGTTGTTACAAAATAGATGGGGAGCTACAGGGTTCTTGACAAGTGTTCTCCTTGGTAAGGTTATAAGCCCTTGATGGCGTTCCTGGCCTTAGGCTTGGATCCCTTCGTACTCAGAATTGTGACCTCAACAGGTCTTGAAACCATCCTTCTAGATACTTCCCACTAATGTCTCTTGGTTCTTTGAGACTTCTCAGGTATTTTAGGTTAATCACCCTACAGGGACAGAGTATTGGGTGGTGTTGGCAACTATAGTCCTAGTTTTCATGGTTCCTCTCCTGGAAGCTATCTGAAAATTTTAAAATTTTCTCTTAGTTATTATGTTATATAGTCTTGATAATGTATTCGAGGAAACATGCTCTGATACCACTCAAGTTGTCACGCCCCGACCTGGTTTGGTCGGATCCCCGTGAGCAACCAACCACTCCCTTTGTTTAATGGAGGGTTTCGCCCTTTTCTAAACCGCGAGTAGTAAGGCAACATTTTTCCTGTATTTCTTGGAATAACATTATATAAAACTAAAAATCTTTTAAATAGATATACCTATCTTTATAGTTCCCATACAAGGAGGTCTTTAAGTTTGGTTTTTCCCTTGGTTACCTGAAAGGGGTAAAAGGGAGTGGATGAGTTCTATAACTCAGTGAGGGGTGTTGGGAGTGAGTTTTCATAAACAACACAACTTTAATTGGAGTGTGCGAAACTCCTTATTTCCTTTAAGAATATTCTTTCCTCAAATATCAGTTTTTAAAACCATTTTTCCAAGGATTACCAATTCTTTTCCAAGGATTCTCAAATACTTTCCAAGGTTTTCAAAACCTCTTTCCCATTTCCATATTAGGTGTGTTTCACAAACAACACACGCCCTTCATCAGGAAGGGTACACACATTCACGAGATGCAGTTACACCGACTGTACTCACTTGTGGATCAGAGCATCTTTACCATCCACCTTGATAGAAGTCCTTAACTTCTACCCAGAGTTTGAGTGAACATCTCTGATGTTCAACCCACGTACCAAAAATACTTCATGTCCATATGAGGACACAGACCTCATCCCGACCCCACCCCAGTCTCATGCGCATGAAGCTATGTCGAGCTTTCCTAACTACTGGCATGACAAACAGCCCTTATCTCCACTCTATCATCTAGTAGCCCTATGACGCATCACTACCCCTCTTGGGCATCTTGATGGTTCCGAACCTCAGTGCATGCACAAAACAATAGTTTTCCTCATAATCTATTTAATCTTTGGTGCCACTGGTCCAACGACCCCGACCCTAAACTCGACCTGCAGTTGTCTGTCTTGACTGGTCCGTCGACCTGTCTTGTCGCACTACTGTCAGTCCATCAAGCATGTTGGTTCTGTCTTGGTACCATGGACAAACACATCATCCATTAAAGTTTTCATGGCTTAATCTCATGTTTGTTTACGAGCTCTTGCTTGTGCCAACTGGCTTTGGGCCCACTGTACGAGGTTTTTAAAATCGGGCATTTTAAGCCCCTAAGTTCCAAAACCGAGGCCTTCGGCCTATATGAGCTATTCGAGCTCCCGTAAAAAAAGGTCTTCCAAAATGTTTAAGCAGTGACACAGAGTCAAGGGAGATCACTTCTGACAAAAATAACTTTTCAGCTGTCCATCACACCAACTGGGTGTGAGGACATCTCCACTCATAACTGATAAATGGGTTTCTACTTCCTTCCAGGAAGCCCATCATACCAATTAGGTATGATCTAATTACAATAGGTAAGTAGTTTTTCCACGTATTTTCTCACATCACCCCATCCAGGTGTGATGTTAAAAATTCCACATAATAGTGGGTTTTAAGTTCCGAGGTACTCATCATCCCCAACCAAGTATGATGTGAAAATTACCACTCACAAGTAGTTTTTCATTTGTAAAGTGCTCACCATCCAAATCGGGTATGATGTATAATTAAGCCCACTCACCCAATAGCTGAAGCGTACTCTTCTTTAGTCGTTTTCCACCTCCACACTAGCTAGTCCTTGTTGGCGTTCCAGTCCCTCGTGTTCCTACATGATTTGGACATTCTTATCTGCTAATATTTGGCATAACAGCATTCGTTACTCACGTATGAATGACTAGTCTCAAAATTTACAATTAATTGCACTTAGATCCCTAAAGCTCATTTTCCTTGACTTTAGGTCCCTAATGCTAACTTTTCCCCAAATTGAGTCCTGAAACTTCTAAAAATTCATTTTGGGTCCTCAATTTACTCAAAATTGTTCAAGGGGCTCAAGTTTTCCAAATTTCCAATTTAGTCCCCAACTTTTAAAAAAATACCATTTTGTGCCTACTTTACAAAAATGGTAAATTTCACCCAAAAAATTCTAAAAATTAACCAATTGGTCCTCCAACATCTTTCCCATGCCCAATTGGCCTCAATTTTATGAAATTGCACTTTAGTCCCTCAAATTTTTGAAATCCCCAAAAGTTCCCTAATTTTTTCCCCAATTTTGACCTTTCAACTTGACCGAATTTGATTTCATAAAAATTGACCAATCAAATGAGGTTAATTGTTGAAATTAAAGGTAGATTTTAGTTCCTGCACATCCATACAATTCAATTGCACTTTGTATCACAAGAATTGACGCTGGAACGAGCTCAAATGGAGCTTCGTCGGAAAACTGAATGTAGAGAGAGAAAGCTTCGAAAACTTAACGTCGGGGGTGCGACAGTCCGAGCTTTCATTTTGGGTAGATAGCTCTAGTCCTAAGGTTACTCCTAGGATAAAAAATCACCTCAATTCATATCGAATTGAGGGAGAATTTGGTTAGTAAAGATCTATTAGTTCTCTCTTTAGCACCGATTAGAATTTACAGTGGGGAGACAAATTCGCTTATCTTTCCACTCTAATTCAGTCGTAGGAGGGCTATGAAAGTGTTGGGAGGGCTTGGTTTGGCCTGAGAAGGGCTTGAATTGGCCATTTTAAGCTTAGCCGAAACATGGCAACTTCAGTATGTTGGAGCTACTTCACTATTCTATCACGCCAGTGTTTCTCCAGCGATCCTCAAAGCAAATGAAGACTATAGTCATGTAGTTGACTTCTCTTCGAATCTAGAGAACCCGACCATGCCTTCTTTGGCTCAAAAAAATGCCCAAGTCAGAGCTCTAGTTCGAGCTTCATCAGAAAATGGAGTAGTAGGGAGAGAGAAGAGTTTTTAGGTGTGAGGAGTATGAATGAGGAGGGGCTCTTTATATAGGAAGCTAGGGGACTTCTTGGTCGTCCGATTGGCGCATTAATGGAGGTCATTCATTGCTTGAAACTCCCTAGCTAGAGACTTTTCATCTTCACCGGCGCTTCTCGATTTTCCATCGAGTGAACAGTGCTGTCATCAGAAGGAAGAAGATGACACTGTTCTAAATCGGACCGGACCGGTCCGAATCGAGTTCAACGCTTAAACCGGCTAGTTCAGGCCTGATTCGATCAAGTTTTTCAATATTAAAATTTTCTAAATTCATTCTCTATCCAATGATGGCCTTAATTCTCCAATTTAAATTTTCTAAGCCACCTGGAAAAATGAATTTAGAAACCGGTTCAATAGTGGTTCAAACAAGTTCAATTTGGTTTAGGTCCGATTCAATAGAACCTGACTTATCAAGTAGAAACGGTGCAAATCATCGACCAGAGAGACAAGAACTTGAGGAATAAGAAGATTTCTATGGTCAAGGTTCTTTGGCAGAACGGACCCGTGCAAGTGGAGACATGGAAAACCGATAGCATTATGAGGGATAGGTACCCTCAGTTGTTTGACTTGTAATTGTTTTGGGAAAAAAACCTCTAAAAGGATGGGAGATTTGTAAACCCGATAATAAAATCGACAAAAGAACCGGCCGTTTCAAAAGAAAAAACTGAGCCGGTTCACGAACCATAAATGATAAGGAAAGGGTAAATTGGGAAATTTACAAACACCAAGTGACTCAAAAAGTCATAAAAATCATGGAAAAGGCCATGGGATGAATTGGAAGAGAAAACCAGACCGGTTCAGGTGAATCGGACCTAAACCGAATTGAACCGTTTTGAATCATCATTGAACCGATTGCTAAAATTATTTTTCTAGGTGGCTTAAAATATTCAAATTGGGCTATTAAAGCCACCATTGGATAGAGAATGAATTTAAATAAATTTAGAAAATTTTAATTTTAAGAAAATCGGTCGAACCGGGTCTAAACCAGTCGGTTTAAACATTGAACCCGATCGGACCAGTCTGGTTCGGTTCAAAATAGTGTCATCTTCTTCCTTTAGATGACAATACTGTTCATTCAATACATAAATGGGCTGTGCTGGTGAAGGAAAAATGACTCCATTCAGGCCATTTCAGGGTGAGGATAAGGTTGAGCAAGATGTGAAATGGTCGGGTAGAGAGTCCCCAAGCTCCCTATATAAAGAGCTCCTCTCCATTTATCCTCCTCACACACGAAATCTCCATTCTCTCTCAACTGCTCCATTTTCCGGTGAATCTCAAACTAGAGCTCCGACTTGGGTATTTTTCTGAGCCTTAGAAGGCGAAGTTGGGTTCTTTAGATTCTAGGGAAGTCAGCTACTTGACGGCAATCTCTATTTAACCCGAGGACTGCCGAAGAAGCGCTGGCGGAATCAAACAGTGAAGCAGCTCTAAAGGACCGAAGTTGCCCTATTTTGGTCGAGCCGAGTTCGGCCAAATTCAGCGCTCCTCCAGCCAAACCAAGCCCTCCCAACATCTCCATAGCCCTCATAAACTGAGCTGAAAGGTAAGCCAATTCGGCACTACTTAGTTGTTGCAGGTCGGAGTTAGATAGATAAACTGTGAAAATTCACTAACAAAATTCTCCATCGATTCAAGGTCAATTGTAGAAATTCTTGATCCTAGAAGGTACCTAAAGAAGAGAGCTACCTTCCCCGATAGAGAGCTCGGAACACTGCATCTCCGATGGTAAGCTTTCGAAGCTTTCTCTCTCTACGCACAATTTTCCAATGAAACTCCGTTTGAGCTCGTTTCGGCCTCAATTGATGCAATTCAAAGCTTAATTGAATCGTATGGAAGTGTAGGAACTGATTTACACCTCTAATTGAAGCAATTAACCCCGATTGAATGGTCAAATTGAAGAACTCAAATTCGGCCAGTTTGAAAGGGGGAAATTGGGGATTTTGTAAAATTGAGAAACCTCTTTGCAATTTCCCAAAATTGAGGGTCAATTGGGCATGGGAAAGATGTTGGAGGACCAATTGGTTAGTTTTTGGAAACATTGGTGTCAAATTTCCATTTTTGGAAAGTAGGGGCAAAATGATAATTTTTGAAAAGTTGGGGGACCAAATTGGAAATTTGGAAAACTTGAACCCCTTATACAATTTTGAGTAAAATGAGGACTTATAAGGAATTTTGAAAATTTTGGGACTCAAATTGGGCAAAGGTTGGCATTAGGAACCTAAAGTTAAGAAAAATAAATTTTAGGGACCTAAATGCAATTTATTAATAATTTGTGAGCCTAGGCTTTTGTGCCAAATTGTAAATGATAAGGCTGCTCAAATCGTGTAGGGATAAGTGTGATCAGAATGTAAGCAAGAGGAAGCTCGAGTCGACTTGGAAAACCAACCAAGGATGAACACATCACGGTTATCGGGTGAGTGTACTTATTCACATCACACCCGGTTGGGATGATGAACACTTTATAAATGCAAAACCACTTATAAGTGGAATTTTGACATCATACCCGGTTGAGATGATGGGAAAACTAAGTTAAAACCTACTTAACGGTTGTAAGTAGAGGAAATCATACTTGGTTGGTATGATTGACTTCCTTGAAGGAAGGATAAAACCGCTTTCCGGTTGTAAGCAGAGGTATCGTCACTCCCGTTTGGTGAGATGAAGTGAAAAATACATTTTTGTCAGAAGTGTTCCCCGCTGACTGTGTGCCAATGCTTAAACTCTTTGGGAGACTTTCTTGACAAGAGCTAGAGCAGCTCAGATAGGCTAGAGGCCTCGATTTTTTGAACTTGTGGGGCTAAATGCATGGTTTTGGAAAATCACGTGCAGTGGGCCCAAGGCCAATGGGCACGAGCAGGAGCTCATAAACAAACTTAAATTGAGAAAGCCATGAAAAGTCTCATAAAACTGATGTGTGATTTTGCCATGGTACCAATTCAAGAACGACAATACTCGATGGACTAGCAGTAGTGCGTCAGGGCCTGATCAACGGACCGGTCTAGATAAATAGCTGTAGGTCGGGTTGAGGGAAGGGGCCGATGGACTAGTGGCACCAATGATAAATGGCTATGTTAAAACTATTTTTTTTTATACATGCACTTGAGGTATAGGATCATCAAGATGCCCAAGAGGGGTAGTGATGCGTCCTAAGGGCTATTGGACGACATGGTAGAGATAAGGGCGGTTTGTTGTGCCAGTAGTCGGGAAGCTCGACCTATCTTCTTATGCATGAGGCTGGGATGAGGTCAGGATGAGGTCTTTGACCTCATACGGACATGAGTTGCTTTCGGGTTTGAGGGTTGGATGTCGAGAACATCCACTCAGACCTAGGGTAGAAGTAGACGGACTTCTATCTTGGTGGCCAGTAAAGTCGCTTCGAGCCATAAGTGGGTGCAGTGGATGAGTTGCACCTACGAATGTGTGTTCCCTTCCTGATGAAGGGCGTGTGTTGTTTGCTAAACACACCATATGGCAAATGGAAAGAGGTTTTGAAAAACCAGAGTTTGAGGAAAGATCATTCTTAAAGGAGATAAATATTTTGACACACTTTGATTAAAGATGTTTTTATGAAAACTTACTCCTAACACCCATTCACTAAGTTGTAGAACTCATCACCTCCCTTTACCTCTTTTCAGGTAACCAACAGAAACTAACCCTAAAAGACCTTTCTATAGCCAAACCTTAAGAGAAGTATGTAAGATTTAATATATTCATTTTTGTATAATGCTATTCCAAGAAAAGCAAGAACAAGGATGCCTTACTCCTTGCGATTTAAAAAAAAAAAGGGTGAAACTCTTCATAAATCAAAGGGAGTGGCGACCAAATCGGGTCGGGGTGTGACAAGGCATAAATTAAATATGGAAGCAAGAGGTCTTTTATGCCAAACTTTCCTTATGTGAATACTCGAACCATGTAGGGGCTTATTGTGTGAGTACTTGTGCAGAGAAGCACATCCATGATTGGAATCTAGCTGGGACGAACATGTCACATTTATTAATGAGTGGGACTTCCAACATCATACTTAATTGGGGTGATAAGCACTTTTTTCAATTTTGAAAACCATTTTCCAAGAGTAGTCCCTTAGTGAGTGAGACTTCCAACATCATACCTAGTTGGAGTGATTAGCACCTTTTTCAATTTCAAAACCCGTTTTCCAGGAGTAGTTCCCCAGTGAGTGGGATTTTCAACATCATATCCAGTTGGGGTGATAAGAATTTTTTTAGTTTTGAAAACCATTTCCAGGAATGGTCTACCCTAGCTGTGTGAACTTACTTAAACCTTTTTGTGAGATGTTTATGATAAGAGTTGGAATTGCTCTAATGGGTCTAAGGCCTCAATTTTGAAACAAATAGGGTTCAATGCTCAGTTTTGGAAAACGCATGAAGTGGACCTAAGGCCAATAGGAACGAGCTTAAACTCATAGATAAAATCTTGCTTCTTAAGGATTTTGAAAATTTACAAAAAATGGTTAAATTGTGTGATGACACTACCCAGCCAAAGTCGGATCATAGAACTTGCTAGGGTAGTAGCTACCGAGCTGAAGCCGAGTCGTAGAACTCGTTGGGCTGATAGTTATCGAGCCAAAGTGAGGTCATTAAATTCGTTGGGCTAGTGGCACCAAAAATAAAATGTTTAAGTTAAAAGACTTTTGTATGTGCAAGATGAGATACGGAACAATCAAGGTACCCGACATAGGGTAGTGTTGGTTCTAAGGATTACTAGATGACATCAGATGTATAAGGGAAGTTTGGTCGTCCAGAGAGTCTCGAAGCTCAGAGTAGCTTCATGTGCATTGAGAATGAGGCGGAGGGGAGAGATCTTGTCCCACGTCATGGAAATGAAGTTTATTCGGGTTTGAGGGTCAGGTAATTGATGCCCACTCAAACTCATAGTAGAAGTCATGGACTTCTATTTGGGTGGACAATAAAGACGCTCAGGTCCTTAAGTGGAGTAGTCAGAGATTGCTTTGTGAACGTGTAAACCATTTTTTTTTTATAAATGGCATGGTGGTTGTATGCTAAAATAAACCCGAGCAAGGGAAGTATTGAAACGTTTTTCTAAAAATAAGTTAATCCCACAAAAGCATGTGAACAAGAAAGATATTATATACTTCTTTTAAAAATTCAACTTAATCCCTGCTCACTAAGTTATAGAACTCATCCCATCCTGTTAAAACTTTTTTAGGAAAGAGATGACATTTAAAGAGTTTTGCCGCTAAGCCTCTAAACCCAAGTATTTTATTTTTACGATATTAGTTTTACATAATGTTATTTTAGGGAACAATGATAGAAGGTACACCTGACTACTCGTTAGTCTTAGGAGTGGTGACTCCTCTAGACCAGCGGGAGTGATGGGTTGCTCACAGGGTTTCGACCAAATCGGGTCGGGGCATGATAACTTTAGTGGTATCAGAGCAAAGTCACTCGAATTCATTATCAAGACTATATAATCTAAAACTAAACGAAAACTATCAACCTTGTAGGAAGATAGCCCTAAGAAAATTGCCAAACGAACCCGCCCAATCTCAAGACCAATATGGATCACTACCCCGAGCAAGGGGAGTAGCAAGGGAACCTACGAGCTCAAAAGAGCTCGACCTAAGGAAATGGCCGCGGATCGAAGGGTACTCCACGAACAATTGAGGAAAATGTTCACCATGCTAAACCTTTCCTAGGAAAGAGGCAAACCCTTAGGGAAAAATGCACCTCCTTAGAGGGACCAAACGCCTACCTCGACACCCCAAGAAACCCCGACACAAGAGGAGGCCTCAAAAAACTATTGGGAGGCATATGCTAACTATGTGAGTATCTTCCACAAACTCCCACCTATTCGAGTGAGACTTGAACCCGTGAACATGATGCGACAAGGCTACGAGTATGAAGCTGTAGTGCTAGAGATGCACGAGATCAAAATGACTCACGAAATTAGAGCACAAGGAACACCCAACGACGCAGTCCCACCCCTCCAAGGAACCTTGTGTGAACCCTTATAAAGGATGCAAGGGATATTACTTGGACATGAGTTCATCATCCTCGGAACCATAGGACAAGGAGTTTTGGAATGACCAGACTGAGACGAGTATATCTAATAAGTCTATTTTGACAAAACTTTCCTTGAATAAATAAAAAGAATTCTTTATATTAAAATGGTGAATTCAATTAGAGCACACTCTAATAATTAATAATTAAATAATAACCCCTACAAAAGACAAAGGAATCTCAAATCTGTAACATCTAAGAAAAATAGACAAGTTTCCTTTAAATGAGCCGAGTATCAAAAACTTCCAACCAACCAAATGCAAGACCAAAACTCCAAAATTAATATCAATGACCAATTAACTTTATTTTTTAAAAATAATTTAATTAGGCATATTTTTATGATCAAATGAGTAAATATATAAAATTTTGAAATAAAAACTAGAACTCCATTCGAATAGAACCAAATTGGGCTCGCTAATTTGACTCGATCTGAGTCGAATTATCATCAACATTCAATTGCATCCCTTGTTCATCTCCCACTTTGTATAGGTAGTTTTTTATGCAAATTATTCACAAAAAATGAAAGCAACAAAATTGTAGCCACATTCTATTTTTGCCCAACTATCCCTTTACTCTAACATTTTCTATTTGAAATTTGATTAACAAGGCAATGTTAAATTTTTTACATTGCAAGTACTAAAAGTACTAGAGGGCAAACAACACCACAATAGTCACTAAGCTAGCTAGTAATTATAATATTTGTTGTAATATTAGGATATCAGCAGTAATAACTCTTGTGAATTAGGAATAGACGTACCAAAAACAATAATTTTAAACTCAAATGTATAAATAAATAATTATTTAAAATTAACAAAGTGAACCAAATTCAATTATCTTCTTCGTACGTATGGAGAGCTCTATTTTTGCCGTTGTTAATGATGTATGGTAGATTGAGTTGATAAAATAAAACAATTAATTAATTTTTCACTGCCCAAAAATTAAAAAATATCACCCACATCCTTCTCCCCAAGTTTCAATAGAACATCACACATTCTTCCACTTCATTTCTTTGGATTTACTTAGAAATTGCATTCATTGAATTGATCCTCTATTTTTTTAGTAAACACATGAATAAATGGCTTCCATGGACCCTTTGGCCTACAACTAGAGCTACCTTCTTTCATTAGTCAAGTTTGATTACTTGTGTAATCCTTATGTACCTAGGCGTCTGTGCCTATATGAAAACCTATCCTTAGATTAATGGTAATACTCAGATTAATGTAGTATATAGGAATACAATAATGTTATCTACTCAAATATACAAATAATCACAAATGCAATTTATCATAAGATTTAAAAATTCACACTATAATTCACCCACGAATTTCAATGAACAAATTTGGACTAACAATATTACATCTATTAACTTAAGAGACCCACATTACACTACCCTATAATGTCTTACAATTAATCTTTGTGGACTTTATTAGTGTTATAATAACTTATTATATTTCTAAAAATAATTTTTTGAGAGGTGGACTATATTCAACGGACTTAATGAATGAGTGAACTGACATTAAGTGTTTACATACTCAATCTCGTACAACTTAAACTAATAAATAATTTATATATAGATAAAAAACCTGGTATTAAAAAATATCATTATAATACTTTACTCACCAAAACATGATGATGGGCAAAACTATTTTCACAAAACTTTTGTAAAAGAAGTCATCTAGATGTTTCAAATCTTGTAATTTTTGAAAAATGCATTTTCATTAATAATTCAATAACATTACTTTCAATGCACATTATTACTTTTAAAATGGTTTTAAATGATCAATTTCCCTTTTTTATCAAAAACATTCATCCCCTTCTATAACCTTTAATGATATGTGGAGTGATCCTACTAGAGTATTTCACATTCATTACATATAATCAAATAAAAAAATATATAACTCTTAGAGTTGGGTTCAAGACACTAAGAGTTGCTAGCTCTTATCATCTTTATATAATTCGGTCCATACTATGAACTATTTGAGGTCAGTACTTATCGGTAACAATGACCCTTTCACAATTTTTCTTGATTCCCACGTAAGCGAAGGATGTTATCCATTCTCTTAGGTAGACGATTAATAAACATTCATTATCTACTTTTACTAAAAGCTATTATTCACATTGGTAAGTATTATTCACATTGGTAAGTAGATCTAGGGCATGTGTTATATTACAACCTAAGTCTCGAGTCAAACCTATAAATAACTCGCATATTCTCATAATGTTACGATTGTGGGTGCTACATAATCTTAGTACCAGGAAAACGTAAGACTTATAATATTAAAAATATATAAATTTTCATCAAAATTTAAAACTTTCGTAAATTAATTTTTTAGGAAAATAAATGATTAAATAGATATATTTTTTTAATTAAGGATATATATCTTGATATCTGATTAACTGGAAGAATTTAATATTTTTATATTTTTTCATTTCTTCAAGTTTCTTTAAATGTGTGATTTGGAGAAGGTGGACCATGCTTAGTGAATGAGAGGGTGTTAGTAAGTGGTCATCTCTTCCATTTAGTATCTACACAAAATACTAATACATATATATATTTTAAACCTTTTGGTAACCATCAAATATTATTTCACAAATTCTTATATTTTCAAAAATAACATTACAGTACGGAGGTTTAATCTCTAGATTTGTAATCTGAGTGTCATATATAAATATGTACTCAAATACTTTCATAATTCTCATATTCACAAAATATGTTCAAGCATTTAACAAATGCATTGTAGAAATGTGCTTCATAGGAATGTTACTAAGCACTTAACTAGAGGTCATTTAAGGCGACCACTCGAGAAAGGTTATCCCATCCGACAAGATGATAATTGTATATATGATGGACCACATCTTATATAGCTCCTAGGTACATGAATTCTAAAAAACAAATAGAACATCCTTAATATCTACTACCATCCAAAACCCCATTCAAGATTATTCAGCCTATATAGTGAGACAATCTTTAATCTCATAAATCTACATTCAGTCACAAATTGTAATAAAATCATGTGAATGCAAATCTAAGGTTGTACTAATTTTCATCCAACCACATAATCTTACAATAATAAAGGTTGCACTTGTTTTCTATCTAACCACACACTTAAGCATCAATAAAGGTTGGACTTGTTTTTTCTAGATAACCACACAATCATCAATGCTCCATGTGTCATATTACAAAATATAGAGTCTCAACTTGTCTTTCCTAAATGATTGAGCCTTTACACATTTTCTTAAATGATGGGCCTTAGCTCATCTCTCATGAACATTGTGCCTTACACCATCTTTCATAATTGTTGGACATTAGCCCATGTTTCTTAAACATTGGATCATAGTCCATATTTTTTAAACATTAGGCCATAGCCCATCTTTCCTAAAAGTTGGGTTCTAGACCGTCTTTCTTAAACATATAGTCATATCACTTCTTTTTTAAATGTTGGGCCTTAGTTGTAAACCATATTATCAAAACTCGAGTTGAACCAAACTTTGAAATCGAAAGGGTCTGAGAATTTAGAAACTGTTCAAAGTAAGTTAGATAACATTTGAAAATTACCCTCTTGATAAAAAATCAAGGATTGAGAACCATCCACTTTGAAATCGAATCTATCTAGATCAAAATGATTCAACCTTAACACATTTTCTTAAATGTTGGGCCTTAGCTCATCTCTCATAAGCATTGTACCTTATACCATCTTTCATAATTGTTGGACATTAGCCCATCTTTCTTAAACATTGGATCGTAGTTCATATCTTTTAAACATTAGGCCTTAGCCCATCTTTCCTAAAAGTTGGATTGTAGACCGTCTTTCTTAAACGTATAGTCATATCACTTCTTTTTAAATGTCAGGCCTTAGTTGTGAACCATGTTATCAAAACTCGAGTTGAACCGGACTTTGAAATTGAAAGGGTTTGAGAATTTAGAAACCGATCAAAGTAAGTTAGATAACATTTGAAAATTACCCTCTTGATAAAAAATCAAGGATTGAGAACCATCCACTTTGAAATCGCATCTATCTAGATCAAAATGGATAATAAATTCATTTTTGAGAGGACCTAGCAAGGGAAAAATGGTATCATTTTGCCAACCTACCACATCCTCATAATACTACCATAGTGGGTACTATCATTAAAGTAACACCGATACAACCAAGACTCATAATATAAAACATACATAATTTTACAGTGGAAATTAAAACTTTTTACAAATGATATATTTTTCGTAAGTAAAATTGTTTAACCTTGGGGAAAGCAGTGACTTACTTAATAGAAAATCCTCGTGCCCTTCGTTTCGAGGTTCTCTTCCTCGATCACCAGCTCTATCGGAGCTACTTCTCGATGTACGAGATCTTCCTCTCCTCCTTCGTTCTTCTCTGACACCTAGAAAATGTATCAAGGGAGGGGGTGAGCCAATACCTAGTGAGTGACAGGACTGCTCGTCGAGTCTTTCATGGCTCGATGTCACCTCTACTAAAAACAATGATACTTCTTTATCCTTTTGTTACTTGTTAGCATCCTTCATAAAAACTATCTTGGGGTCCATGCCCCACCCTGCCATCTTTTCAAAAACACTTATCTATGGTGGTCCCTTTTGGAATCCTCCTGTTATATTTTACGTAGCCTTCTTATGTGGCTTTCAGGTGTAGTTGGACGAAAACTATTTCCCTCATTAACCAACTTGGTGGCATTCGATACACCTCTCATTTTCTTGTTTAGTTTTGACAGATTTCACATATGCGTCATTTATAATTCTAGAGGATTTTATTATCCCTTACGTTTGTATTTATCACAACCAAACCATCTCTGTAGACGAGTGGTATTCCACACTTCAACCATGATCTCACAAATTAGGCTTCATTCTCGAGCAGAGTCACTGCTCTCACGAGAACTAGTGCATTAGCACATGTATATAAGTTGCAAGATCAAGCATAAATCACATATATTTTACTCTTCTTTTCTTGGTCTTTAAGTACCACCCTTATGTCTCATCCTACGCAAAAAATAATAATAATAATAATAATAATAATTCTCCCCCTTCCATCCTCTTATTAAAATGTATACTCATCTTTTTTTCTTGACCAATTATGCAAATGAATCCCCATTGTATCTACACTGATACAAATTCTATGCATAGATGTAACAAATCATAATTCAATTACGAACGGACTCATTATCGACCCAATTCATCTATCGATAATCATTTCGGGCATTCATGCCCTACATCAATATATCTGACATATCTACTATATTAATACTTAAAGCATGGTCTTCACTCAACCAGCTCCATTTCATATTCATTAAGGATGTTATCATTGTCGCACACAATGTTTTCCTTACTAGCCCAGTCCTCATCAGGTCGTCTCCCTCACTCGATATCATATTTATGGACCACTCTCACTCCCAAATTAATTTCACATATATGTGTCTCTTTCAGTTGTAAATTAATTTCACATATATGGGTCTCTCTCGGTCCCAAATCGATTTAATAAGTAAGGGCCACTATCACGCTCTAACATGGTTTGGTTGGATTCCCGTGATCACCCCTCCACCCTTCCCTAAGCCACCATAGTATTCCTACTAAGATGGTTCAAGAAAGGTAAAGGCTCACGTGTGCGTATGTTTTCCACAACAAATTCAACAAGAATCTTAAGTGTAGTTACCTTGGAGGTTTGGTTCATTTTTTGGCTTCAACCTAACTTGGCACGAACTTTCCCTGAAAAAGATTTAAGGGAGGGGAATGAATTTCATAACTTAGTGAGGGGAAATTTTAATGAAATACCTAAAAATATTTTCGGATAATTTCATTTGTCACTCAACACCCGCCCTTTCATCATAAAAGGGTTCATACTGTCACAAAGCAATCCCTCACTATTGAACTTGTGCTCCGTAGTGCCTTTATCGACCACCCTTGGTAGATGTCTCACCTCCTGCCACAAATTTGAGTGAGCCTTACGGCCCATCCCTAAGACCCTGATTCTTTTGTGTTCGCTATTATTGGATGAGACCTCTCCCCCTTCTTCTTCGGTCTTAATGCGCTTGAAGCTCCATAAGCTTCCTAACTTACTCGATGACAAACTTCTCTTATACTCTTTGGATCATCCAATGACCCTTGGAACCAACATTACCCCATACCGGATGCCTCAATGGTTCCACATACTAGCATGCATAATCACAAGTCTTTTAATTAAGACATTTATTTTTGGGCTATCAGCTATATGGGTTTGTTGGCCCGGCTTCACCCCAATGTCTAACGAGTTCAATGACCCAGCTTCGTCGCGGTAGCTACTAGCCCAACAAGCTCAACAATCCGACCCTAGGCATGGTAGCTATAACACACAATTTCACATTTTTATGGAAATTTTTCATAGGCTCTTAATTCGTATAAATCTCGACGATTTTAAACCCATTTCCATTAGCCTTGGGACTAGTTGAGCAATTTTAGCCTTACTCAGAATTAGCTCCCAAAAAGTTTAAGCGGGCTCACACAGGTAGAGGAGACTAGTTCTGAAAAATAGTTTTAAACTCGTAAAGGTGCTCATCACCCCAAACGGGTCTCATGCTGAAATTTCCACTCACTTGGTAATCATGACACGTTCTTCATGGCTAGATTCCTTATTCGCGACGGGCTCCTCTACACGAGTACTTGGATGCTCAGTTCCTACAGGATTCGAGTAATTACATAATGGATTTTGGTATGTGAGACCTCCTTCTCGCACATCGGTCCTCCAATTTTGCCTAAATTACATTTAGGTCCCTAGTTCCCGAAATTTTTGCATTTTGGCAACCGATAACCCTTTTACTCAATTAAGTCCCTAAGGTTTTCTTATTTCTACTCAACTCCTAAGTTTCCCTTTAATTGAAATTCAACCCCCAATTTTTCAAAAATCCCCAAATGACCCCAAATTTCTTAAAATTTGCACTTTAACCCCTCGATTTCTCATCTCATCCAATTGACTGACTAAACTTTGTTAATTCTTCCCCACCATGCTGTTAATCGATTCCCCGAACTCCTTATGGTCATCTTGAACTTTGAATTCCTTAATTAGACTCAATTTTCAGCTTAGTCAAAGCTTCATCAAAACATAAGTCCTATAGAGAGAAAGCTTCAAAATCTTACCTACTGGATCTCGATTGTCGGAGTTCTTGATTTGGGATGCTTGTGGTCACCGAGAGGGTCCTTCAAGGATTAAAAATTTCCTCAATCAGTGTCCTAGGCATAGAGAATTCGATCAGTGTAGTTTCATTATAAACCCCGCACATTTGAGTTAAGGAAAACTGGGAAAAGAACCGGTCAAACCGAATAAGAAAACCAAGCCGGTTTACATTTGGGAATAAGCAATATGAAAATTTACAACTTTCAGGTGATCCAAAGGGTTCATTAAACTTTGGAAAAGAAACTTAAGACAAATTAGAAAATAAAAACCAAATTGGTTTAGGTGAACTAGATTACATAACAACTTCAAAGTTAAGCGTGCTTGCTTTAGAGTATGAGGATGGGTGACCTCTTGGGAAATATAATTTTTTTGTAACTCGAAATTTTGATCAAAAATTTTTATGCGAACTACGGTAAAGGAAGGGAAAAATGGTAATTTTAGAAAAATTGGGGGACCAAATTGGAAATTTAGGAAATTAAACCCCTTTTTGTGAAATGGAATAAATTGAGGTCCTATGATAAATTTTAGAAGTTTCGAGACTCAATTTGAGGAAAAACCAGCATTTGGGACTTAAAGTTAAAGAGAAATAACTTTAGGGACCTAATTGCAAATAAATGAAAGTTTGACTTTCTCATTCATTGGGAATGAATGAAGGCGATTAGGCCGAAGGATAATGAACCAAGATGTTCATATCGTGTAGGAACACGAAGTATCGGGAACGCCAGCAATGACAAGCTCGTGTGAATACCAAGAACTGGTATAGTGGAATTCACGACATTAACGAGTGAGTGGGTTTACTAACATCATATCCGGTTGGGATGATGAGCACAACCTAAAGATAAAAACCACTTACCTGTTGTGAGTGAAAATTTTATATCATACTCGGTAGGGGATCATAAGGATCTCGGTATAAAAACCCACTGTTTAGTGGTATTTTAATCATCACCACTTAGAGAAAGTGATGTGAAAATTTTGTGAAAAAAAACTACTTACCGGTTGTAAGTAGATCATACCTGGTTGGTATGATGAGACTTCCTTGAAGGAAGTTGAAAACCCGTTCATCGATTATGAACGGAGATGTCCTTATACCGGTTGGTATAATGGACAGTGAAAACCTATTTTGTCGGAAGTGTTCTCCCCTGACTGTGTGCCAATGCTTAAACTATTTGGGAGACCTTCTCGACGGGAGCTTAAATAGCTCTGATAGGCCAGGGGCCTCGGTTTTGGAACTTGGGGGCAAAATGCCCGATTTTGAAAATCTCGTACAGTGGGCCCAAGGCTAGTTGGCACGAGCAGGAGCTCGTAAACAAACATAATATATGTGTCATAAAACTTAATAAGTGAATTGTTTGGCCATGGTACCAAGATAGGACCGACATGCTCAGTCAACTAGGGGCAGTGCGACATGACAGGTCGACGGACTAGTCAAGACAAACAACTGCAGGTTGAGTTGAGAGTCGGGGCTGTTGGACTAGTGGCACCACAGATTACATGGCAATATAAGAAAACATTATTTGTGCATGCACTATGAGTACGGGACCATCAAGACACCCATGAGGGGTAGTGATGCGTCCTAAGGGCATTGGACAACCTGGTGGCTATAAGGGCAGTTCGTCGTTCCAGGTGTCTGTGCGAAATCTGGAGTAGCACCAAGCGTATGAGACCGGGGTGGGGACGGGATGAGGTCTTTGTCGATACGGACACGTATAAGTGATTTTGGGATTGTGGGTTGGATGTCACATACATCCACTCATTCTCAGGGTAGAAGTGGTTGTACTTCTATCCAAGTGGCAGGAAAAGTCGCTCCGAAGCCACTAGCGGGTTCAGTAGTGATACTGACTTGCGAATGTGTGTAACCTTCATGATAAAGGATGTGTGTTGGGTGATGACACACCGGTAACTAAGAAATAATGGAAAAACCCAAATTTTTAAATGAATGGATTTTTGAAAAGAAAGGAGTCTGACACACTCCATATAAAATGTTTTTCTTAAAAGTTAAAAGTAGACCTTTAAAAACTCATTCACTGAATAGTCGTACTCACCCCCTCCCTTATATCCCTTTCCGGAAATCCCGAAAAGCCTACCCTTAACGACTGTCAACTAAGATGCCTATAAGATAGGTATGTAAAGTTTTTAATTTCATGAAGTTTTGATTATGCTATTCCAGGAAAAAGGTGCAGGTTAAAGGACGCCTTACTCTTTACAGTTTACAATAAGGGGAAATCCTTTAATAAACCGGGAGAGTGGCAGGTTGATCATGGGGATCCGACCAAACCGGGTCGGAGCGTGACATTCATATACTTTCTCTCTTTATCATTTTACTATTTCGATAAAAGGAGGTAGATTTGACTTACCTTCGAGCTTCAGGGAGGTTGGGTGTTATTCAGGAAGAGCAAGGGGAGGGCTAGTTCAGCTATAGGTGGTTGAGAGTGACCGAAATTTGGCTCGACATGATTCAATTGTTATGCAACCGCTAGAGTATAGGTGTCACGCTCTGACCCGGTTTGGTCGGATCCCCGTGAGCAACCCACCACTCTTCCCGGTTTACTAAGGGTTTTCCCCTCTTTTAAACTCGGAAGGAGTAAGCCATTCTTTAAACCTGTACATTTCTTGGAATAATATTATACAAAACTGAAAAACAAACATACATGATTTTATAGTTCCTCTATAGGGAAGTCTTTAAGATTGATTTTTCCTTGGTTTCCTGAAAGGGGTAAAAGGGAGGGGGTGAGTTCTACAACTCAGTGAACGGGGGTTGGGAGTGAGTTTTCATAAACAAAACAACTTTAATCAGAGTGTGCCAAACTCTTTATCTTCTTTTAAAATATCCTTTCCTCATATACTGGTTTTTAAAACCTTTACCCTACCGAGGATGACATTTTCAAGTTGGAGTGTGCCAGACTCCTTAATTTCCTTTAGATTTTCTCCACTTTAAAAATCTCAAATTTTACCATTTCTTATTAATCACTGTGTATCATCACCCAACACACATCCTTCATCATGAAGGTCAATCACACAATCGTAGGCTTGCCAGTCCAATGAACCCACTTGTGGTGTCGGAGCGACTTTACCGGCCACCTAGATAGAAGCACATCCACTTCCACCTAGAGAATGAGTGGATGTCCGGGACATCTGACCCTCAATCCCGAAATCAATTCTCTGTGACCATATGAGGAAAGAGACCTCATCCCATCCCACCCCGGTCTCATGCGCTTGGTGCTACTCCAAATTTTGCACAGTCACGTGGTACGACGAACTGCCCTTACACCCACCAGGTCGTCCAGTGCCCTTAGGACGCATCACTACCCCTATTGGGCGTCTTGATTGTCTCATAATCACAGTGCATGCACAATTAGTATTTTCTTGTCATGCCATATAATTTGTGGTGTTACTGGTCCAATGGCCCCGACCCTCAACTCAACCTACAATTGTTTGTTTTGACTGGTTCGTCAACCTGTCATGTCGCACTACTGCTAGTTGACTGAGTATGTCGGTCCTGTCTTGGTACCATGGCCAAACAATTCCTTTATTTAAAGTTTTATGGCATATAACTCATGTTTGTTTATGAGCTCTTGCTCGTGCCAATTGGCCTTGGGCCCACTGTACGAGATTTTCAAAATCGAGCATATTAGCGCCCAAGTTCCAAAACCGAGGCCCCCGGCTTATAAGAGCTATTTGAGCTCCTGTCAGGAAGGTCTCCCAAATTGTTTAAGCATTAGCACACAATCAGGGGAGAGCACTTTCGACAAAAAATATGTTTTCAATTGTCCATCATACCAACCGAGTATGAGTACATCTCTACTCATAACTGATCAATGGGTTTTCCACTTCCTTTGAAGAAGTTTCATTATACCAACCGGGTATGATCTACTTACAATTGGTAAGTAGTTTTTCCACGTGATTTTCACATCACTTCTCTAAGTTGTAATGTTTAAAATACCACTAAATAGTGGGTTTTCATTTCAAGGTGCTTATCATTCCCGATCGGGTATAATATAAAATTTCCACTCAAAACCGGTAAGTAGTTTTTTAACTTTAAACTATGCTTATCATCCTAACCGGGTATGACTTTAGTAAGCCCACTCACGGTGATTTCTAATTTAGAAAAGGTGCTCATCATCCCAACCAGGTATGATGTGAATAACCCATTCACGGTGACTTATAATTTAGAAAAGGTGATCATCATCCCAACCGGATATGATGTGAAGAACCCACTCGCGATGACTTCTAATTTAGAAAAGGTGCTCATCATCCCAATCGGGTATGATGTGAATAACCCACTCACCCGTTAACCGTGACGTGTTTGTCCACAGTTGGTTTTCCAAGTTGACATGAGCTTTCTCTTGCTGGAATTCTGATCACACTTGTCCCATTGGAGTTGCGACGGTTCGAGCTTTCTATCAGGAAAGGTAGCTCTCTTCCTAAAGTACATTCTAGGATCAAGAATTCCTACTATTGACCTTTCAGCATTGTTGAGGTCGTATGAGGGTTGTGGGGATATTGGGAGAGTTTAGTTTGGCTAGAGGAGGGCTGAATTTGGCTAATTTTAGCTAGGTTGAAATAGGGCAACTTCAATCTACCGGAGCTATTTCACTGTTTGATTATGTCAGCGCTTCTTCGACGATTCTCGAATCGATTGGAGTTGCTATCAGATAGCTGACTTCCCCCGGAATCTAAAAAGTCTGACCTCTCCTTCTGAGGTTAAGAAAAGTGCCTAAGTCGAAGCTCTGGTTCGAGCTTCACCGGGAAATGGAGTATTAGAGAGAGAGGAGTTTTTAGGTGTGAGGTGAATGAATGAGGATGAGCTCTTTATATAGTAGAATTGCGTATTAAATGGGGAGGATTTATTACTACAGTATTAATGTTGTCATTATTCTCCAGAAATTGATGGTCATTTATTATTATTAATTCCAGTAATTAAATATATGTATTAATTTATTATTATTATTATTAATTTTAATAAATAAATATAGGTAATTATGATATTTACGTTAGTGATGTAGGATTAATAAATATATATATATATACATATATCTTATTATTTTCACCTAATAATTTACACTTTTCATTTTTTAATTTCAATTATATCAATTAAATTTTTAAACTTATAATATAATTCCATAAACTACTTTTGACCGAAATTTTGGGTTACTAAAAAAAATAACTTCCTAAGAGCTCACCCATCCTAGCACTACTCTCATCCAAGTATTAGTACTAGTATGTTATTACATTTTGGGTTACTAAAAAATATGGTTTGACAACTATTGAGGGGATGCAAGATGAATACTTCCCAATAAGTCACCCATCCTAGCACTACTCTAACCAAGTACGCTTAACTTTGAAGTTCTAAAGGGATCCTGAATTAGTGCTGGTATGACATGAATACTTCTCAGTAGGTTGGGATCGAGTTCATCTGAACCAATTTGGTTTTTCTATTCTAATTTTTTTTTTCTGGTTACTCAAAACACAGTGTTACAAGAGGAATTGTGTAGGCTCCCTAACGCTCCTTCGATGGTCTTCGAGCCGAATGGAGATCGCAATGGGATAGAGGACCTCCTACCAATTCACCTTCTAAGGTCTCAGAAAGTCCCCTTGTCAGAGATCTGGTTTTTCTTTCACCAGAAAATGGAGTCCTCTTTCTTATGGGTCCGCTCGAGCGATGGGGAGAATGGGTGGGGAGGCACCCCTTATATAGAGGGCTCGGAAAGTGCCAGGGCTTCCAGCCAGCGCAAGACTCAGCGCTTGACTCGCTCGATGATCACACTTAGTTCATCTGCCATGATCACACTTAGTTCATCTGCCCAAGGTTGAAGACGACACTATGCTACGCATGTGAGCTTTGCATGTGCGATTCGACACATAACGCACTGTGATTGGTTGGCTTTGCTGACGTGGTGTCCAACTCAGCATCTGAGTCACCCTTTGACTCGTTGACTAGCCACGTGGTGACCTCCCATTGGTCACCCATTCTAGCATGGCCACTGACCATATTCGGCCAGTCTTTGACTAGGACACGTGGTGTACTCTCATTGGTTGGTTTAAATGAATCAGATTTTCCTCTACTATTGGTCAATCGTTGACCGAGTCGCTCTTCTATTGGTCGGTCATTGCTAACATAGATTTTCCTCCTCTAACCGTTGACTGAGAACATTTGTCACACTATGATTGGCCAGCGCTTCCAGACATTGACCGAGCAGTTAACTAGGCGCACTTTGCCATATGTTGCTCACTGATTGGTCGTGCCCGTTGACTGGGCATTGACCTGGTTGGCAGTCCGTTGATCTATTGGATCGTTGACTAGTTCAATCAGACTGGGTTCAGGGACTCAAAATTGAAAATCGGTCAATTCAGGCTTGATTCGACCGGTTTTCTCAAAATTAAAAATTACTTAATTTGTCTAAATTCATTTTCTATTAAATGTTGGCTTCAATTTTGGACCTAAAGTTAAGAAAAATAAAATTTACGGATCTAAATACAAATTATCGATAATTTGTGAGCCTAGGCTATTATGTCAAACAGTAAGTGATAAGGTTGCCCAAATCATGTAGGGACAAGTGTGATCGAAATGCAAGCAAGAGAAAGCTCGTGTCAAATTGGATAACCAACCGAGGGCGAACACGTCATAGTTATCGGGTGAGTGGGCTTATTTACATCACACCCGGTTGGGATGGTGAGCACTTTATAAATGAAAAACCCCTTGTAAGTGGGATTTTAACATCATACTCGAATGGGGTGATAGGTGAACTAAGCTAAAACCTACTCACATGTTGTCAGTAGAGGAAATCATACCCACTTGGTATGATGTACTTCCTTTAAGGAAGGAGAAACCTGCTTGCCAGTTGTAAGTGGAGGTATCATTACACCCAATTGGTGAGATAAAGTGAAAATTACATTTTTGTTAGAAGTGTTCTCCCCTAATTGTGTGTCAATGCTTAAACCATTTGGGAGACCTTCTTGAAGGGAGCTAGAACAACTCAGACAGGCCAAAGGCCTCAATTTTTGAACTTGTGAGGTTAAATGCCTGGTTTTGGAAAAATCATGTGCAATGGACATGAGCAGGAGCTCGTAAACAAACTTGAATTGAGAAAAAAAAATGAACTCTCTAATGAAATTGTTGTGTGTGATTTTGTCATGGTACCAAGTCAAGACCAATAGTACTCAATGGACTGGCGGCAGTGCATCAGGGTTGGGTCGACAGACCAGCCTAGATAAATAGTTATAGGTCGGGTTGAGGGTTAAGGTTGTTGGACTAGTGGCACCAAAGATAAATGGCTATATATAGAAAACTATTCTTTTGTGCATGCACTTTAGTTGCAGAACCATCAAAATGCCCAAGAGAGTAGTGATGGGTACTAAGGGCTATTGGACAACCTAATGGAGATAAGTGCAGTTCATCATGCTAATCAGTAGAGAAGCTCGGGGTAGCTTCTTGTGCATGAAACTAGGGTGGGGTCGAGATGAGGTCTCTATCCTCATATGGACACATAGTGGCATTCAGGTTCGAGGGTCGGATGTCATGAACATTCACTCAGACCCAAGGTAGAAGTGACAGACTTCTATCTTGGTGGCTGATAAAGACACTTTGAGCCACAAGTGGGTGCAGTAGACGAGCTGCACCTGCGAATGTGTGTTCTCTTCCTGATGAAGGGTGTGTGTTGTCTACTAAACACACATAATGTGGAATTGAGGAAAAAGGTTTTGAAATCTGGAACATGAGGAAAACTTTCTCTCAAAGAAAACAACAACCTTGGCACAATTTAGTTAAACTATATGTTTTGAAAATTCACTCCCAACCCCTACTCATTGAGTTGTAGAACTCACCCCTTCTTTTATATCTCTTTTCAAGAGTAGGGAAACGTGGCAAAAGATAATACCAGGATTTACCCTCTATTAGGCTTGCTTAATGTGACTCTTAACCTTGCATGTTTATTAATTTATGCTATTTCAGGGAACAAGGTTTGACTTACGCCTAGCTCCTCTTGATTAAAAGAAGGGTGAAACCCCTCTTAAACCAAAGGAGCAGCAGGTTGATCACAGAGATCCGAACAAACCAGGTCGGGGCGTGATAATTTTCATAATCAAAAGTTAAACTTTTGGGCAGTCCAAGGGCCTAAACAAAATTTGAGAAAGTTTAGGGACTCAAATGAGAAGAATGGGGGATAAACAAATCCCATAACCTAGGTTATAAAGAAGAGGGGCAAAATGGTAATTTTGCCAAAACTTAGAGACCATTCGGTAATTCGAAAGAAATAGAGATTATAATTGTTTCAAACCATATTGGGGACCAAAATGGAACTTAAGAAAACTTGAGGGACCCAAATGAAAGGTTTGGGAAGTCTGAAGATCCCAAAAAGATGAGGGTAAAAGAGTAAGGGCAAAATTACCTTTTTTCCCAAATTTGGGACTATTTTGCAAATAGTAAGAAGTGAGACCTAGGGATGTCCTAGGGCAATTTAAGGACCCAAGTGAAGGACTTGTAAAAGTCTAGGGTCCAAAATGAATGGTTGTTCGACTAGTGGGTCCACTAAATCGAGCCTGAGGGCAAAACCATAATTTCTAAGGGAAATTTTGTTCTATCATTTATAGAGTTATTGGGCTACTTGAACAAACCCCAAATATTTACTTTGACTCTTATATCAAAGTATAAGGACACCCAAGTGGGGCTCACTAACTCAGAGATAAGAGGAAATTATGTTAGAATGAACAAGTTTCAATGGAAATGGTGAGTGGGATTTCTGATTTCGCATCTAATTGGACCAATGTGTATTTACTCGCATTATATAAAATGTTGATGTGAATATGTTGGAAAAAGTATTTTTGGAAAGCCCGAAAAAGTTGACACCTAGATGTCCATAGAGAATGAAACACATAACTCGATCGGTTTGGGAAAGAATGAACCAAGAACCGTTAGTTGATACGATCGAGTATGAACTAAGGGTTAAAGATGGATGAGATCCCTACCATTATGATGTCATAAGTAAAAGGAGATATCGAACCTCCCTAACTATGGGAGGAAAACCTTTGGTGGGAATGGATTCAAGACGTGTCTCAAGAAAAGTGATACGATCCATGTAAATCCCGTAATTTAAAGATAAGAAAACTGGGGAAAAAACCTGTCAATTCAAAAGAGAAAATCGAGTTGGTTAACGAACCCAAACCGGTAAAGAAATGGTAAAATGGGAAATTGGCAAATCCCAAGTAACTTAAAGAGTCATAAAAATCATGGAAAAGAACCTTGGAACAAATGGGAAGAGAAAACTAGACCTGTTCATGGTGAACTGGACCCGAACCAGATTGAACTGGTTTGAACCATATATGAACTGGATCATAAATTCATTTTTCATGGTGGCTTAAAGTGATCAAATTGGGAAATTGAAGCCACCATTGGATAGAATATGAATTTAGATGAATTTAGACATTTTTAAATTTGAGAAAACTAGTCAAATCGGGCCTGAACCAATTGATTTTCTCCATTGAACCTAGTCAGATCGGTCCGGTCCGGAACAATGTCATCTTCTTCCTCAGGATGACAACACTATTCATAAATGCAAAAAACTTCCTTCTCTAGCGAAGATGTAACCGCTCTGATCAGGTCATTTTGGGGTGAGGATAAGTTCGACAAAAATGGAAAGTGGTCGAAAAGAGGGTCCCCGAGCTCCCTATATAAAGAGCTCATCTCCATTCATCCTCCACACACCTCAAATCGTCATTCTCTCTCAACTACTCCATTTTCTGGTGTAGCTCAAACCAGAGATCCCACTTAGGTAGTTTTCTTAGTCTAAGAAGGCAATGTCTAGTCCTACAGACTTCAAGAGAAGTAAGCTACCTGATAGCAACTTCCTTTCAACCCAAGGACCGCTAGAGAAGTGTCGACGGAATCAAACAGTGAAGCATCTCTAACGGAACGAAGCTGTCCTATTTTGGCCGAGCTAAATTCGGCCAAATTCAGCCCTCCTCTAGCCAAACCAAGCCTTCCCAACACCCTTGCGGCCCTCACACGGCTTCAACAGAGTTGAAAGGTAAGACAATTTGGCCCTCCTCCATCGTTGTTAGTCAGTGTTAAAGAGAGAAAGTGCCGAATTTTACTGATAAAATTCACCTCAATTGGACATCAGTAGTAGCAATTCTTTATCCTATAAGGAACCTCAAGACGAGATCTACCTCCCCAGATCGAGAGCTCAGACCGCCGCACCTCCGACAGTAAGCTTTCGAATCCTTCTCTCTCTACAAATAGTTTTCCGATAAAGCACTGTTTGAGCTCGTTTTGGACTCAAATCATGCAATTTAAAGCTCAATTAAATCATATGGAAGTGTGGGAATTGATCAATACCTTCAATTGGAGCAATTAACCCCGATTGAGTGACCAATTTGAAGAAATCAAATTCAGTAAATTTGAAGTGGAGAAATTAGGGGAAAATTTTGGGGAAAATTGGGAATTTCAAAAAATTGAAGGACCTCCATGCAATTTCTCAAAATTGAGGACCAATTGGCAATGAGAAAGATGTTGGGGAAACAATTGGTCAACTTTCAAAATTTTTGGGGCCAAATTGCTATTTTTAAAAAAGTAGGGACAAAACTATAATTTTTGAAAAATTGGGGTACAAAGTGGAAATTTGGGAAAACTTGAGCCCCTTACACAATTTTAAGTAAATTAAGGATCCTAAAAGGATTTTGGAAATATTGGTACTCAATTTGGGAAAAAGTTAGCATTATGGACCTAAAGTTAAGGAAAATGATCTTTATGAACCCAATTGCAATGAACCAAAATTTGGGCTAAATCGCCTATACATGAGAAAAATAAGGTCATGCTGAACTTTTCCTGATAATGATATCCAAACCGTGTAGGAACACTTGGGACTAGGATGCAAGCAAGAGAGCTAGTGTGGACTTGGAAAATCGATTAGGGATGAACACGTGACAATAATCAAGTGAGTGGGATTATCTAATTTCATAGTCGATTGGGATGATGAATACTATATTTAACAGATAAAACCTATTTATTGGTTGTAAGTAAAGATAATTACACCTGATTGGTATGATGAATTTACTGGAGGAACTGGTGTGATGATATGAAAATAAATTTTTGTCAGAAGTGTTCTCCCCTAATTATGTGTTAAGGCTTATAATCATAACTCTAATATTATGAGAGTAATGTATTAAAATACAACAATAAGTTTGAATAATATATTTCAAAATGTAATCGGATTATTGGATTGTAAGTGAGTAATGATGTAAAATTGAGATAATTTTTTTTTCATACTTCGCAGTTATAAGTTATCAGGATCCATAATAGGTATACACTAAGAAGTTTTATAAGAATCATAAATGCAATAAACTAAGAAAATTAGTCTGATAAACAAGTAACCCTTATCCTAACACTAGTATATAAATGAGTAGACTTGTACTCCTTAAACATTAGCTAGCCAAGTTATAAATTCAGGCACAAGAATATGACCAAGCACACACTTTCTAAAGAATAAAATATAAAACGAATAAACTCACAACAGTTAAAAACGGAAATGTACTCTCAAATAATTTCACAAATTTGCTCAAAAGCGAGAAAGAGAGTTAGATAGGGATGTACTTGGAAACTTCTACCAGATAAATTAGAGAATGGACTCGTAAGTGACAGATATAGATAAAATAATGTAAATAATTTGAGAATGAGTCATTTAAAAGAGTTTAAAAAATATATATTTGACAAATTACATCATACACATTTTCATTTTAAGCATATAAATAATTTAAAAACCACATAATATTCAATTAAATTCATCCACTTCTATTATGGAAGGTTTTTCATAATTAAAACATAATTAAGGAGTTGACTTCATATGGGGTAGGAGGTACAAGCAATGATCATCTTTTTCCTCTTTCTAATTCCTACCTAAGTGGAAAACATAATTAAGGAGTTGACTTCATATGGGGTAGGAGGTGCAAGCAATGATCATCGTTTTTCCTCTTTCTAATTCCTACCCAAGTGGAGATAACATTTAATCTCGTATCCCATATTTTCTCCCCAAATCAGTCACCTTATGATGATCCATACTTCTGTTTTTAAAAGAATTTGTTTGTTTCCCATTAGAGGTCTGCAATGTACCTTCAGCAAGAATCACTGTAACTGTCTGGTAGTGATTATTAATGGATTGAATTCATGAATCATTTTCATTCAACGCATAGTCCATGTAGGTTTTACAGGTTCTTTTTTCTGTCAATTTTTATAGAAGAAGAAGAATGAATCTCCCACCAGCTTAGCGAATCAATCAGGCTTCATCGATAGATTCGAGGCTCGCTTAACTTCTCAGGAGATCGGTGTTAACCTGGAGGCATCAATCAATGCGATTCCACAAGTACGTAAAGTGGCTTCCCCTTCAATCTCTCACGACCCTGAAGATGAGAAAGGTGACTTCACTGATCAGGAAAAACACACACAGGAATAAGAAACGTCACTATAAGTCAGTATTTAGGATGTATGAGTGTGCATACCTTTAAGTCTGGTAGTTCAATAACACAAGCACATTCAACTACATGAGCTCCAGCCCTCTCTGAGAAAGACCATCAGTTTTTTTTACTCAGTAGAAAGGACATCAGTTAAGAGAACAGAAATGGAACACCAGCTAATCCATGTCTTCTGATTCTGTTCTACACATCAACGCAGGGAACATTTTGATTTGCCACTGGAAAATCGAAAGTTCCTTCATTTTTTGTAAAAAAAACAAACCCAAGTAGAGAAAAACCCAATATATTGGATGTCATGTTGCATCACCCATTTCCCCTCACTCAAATGAGGTTTTTCCAAGTGGTGGCAAGAAACCAGAAAATCAGATAACGAATTGAAGCTCTTCATGAGATAGAATTGTCATTACTATAGCTGATCATGTATTACCCTTTCTTGATATATACTTAAGTCAGCCTACAATAGAGGCCAACAACTACTGGTGTTGTGGAATTGTTTCAGCTTAATTAATTTAAGGAGGTTTTAGTGCAAAAAAATAAATAAATAAAGCACTTCAAATAAACCAAGTAGAGTCTACTCTAGTTGAATGGGAAAAAGCATATGAGAACTCACTGAGTAAATTGATAGCAGCGCAAAGAGTGCCACCAGTGGCAACTAAATCATCCACCACAAGAGCCCTCTCTCCAGTTTCAACAGCACCAACATGCATTTGGAGGCAATCCCGTCCATATTCCAGTGTGTAATCTTCTGAGATTACCTCACCTGCCATGATATCAAAAAATTGCTTGGCCTATATGTGATTTCCAATCAGTTAAAGTAGTTGAGTATATGAAAAAGAGATGATAATGTTGAAGGTCAGCGGTGTGTAGTTTCAAGTGAACACATGGAGAGATGGGGTACCGGGTAGTTTCTTCGGCTTTCTCAAAGGAACGAACTTTGCTCCAATAGCCAGGGCGATGGGAGGACCGAATATAAAGCCTCGAGCCTCAATCCCTGGTCAAAAAAATAAAACATCAATGTTCAGGCTCACTTTTGATAGCAAGGGAGAATTTCTTTCCTTTGTTGCATAGCTATCTGGTGAAAAAATATGTTCAGCATATCAATCGATTATGTAGCCGTTGTTAATCATATTTTGAGACTTGAGTAACATGGCCCACAGATTTTCAGGCCTAATTTGACAAAGAACATGAACATATTCAAGAAACCCATATTGACTCATAGTTTAAAGTAGCACATAACCTACTAAAAGACAGAATCAAGATTTAAGGGTTGCAGAATGACAGCAGAAAGAAATTCAGAAAACACGTTCCTAATTAAAAAACCTATGAAGGTTGATTGTTAGGAGATTTCAAATGCTCGTAGGGCATCTTGCTGCCATTTCTGATCACCAACATAATAGCACTTCGTTTTTTTGGGGAAAGCACCAAAATAATAGTACTAAAAAGCATGTGAAAACAAATAGAGTAGACCATGCAAGGACACTGGAGTCAACATCTACAATCTAATGATAAAAATGGTAAAAGATAAAAAAAAACATGGTATTCTAATGAAGAGGATATTCAAAAACCATTGGTAGGATGCACCTCCTAACAACTTCATCTTGCAGAATACTCCACCATTTACATGAGGAGCAAGGAACTCAATTTTATCTAGTATAATAGTAAAACATATGTATGATTGTATGCATCAATCCAAAGAAGAGAGTTTGTACCACAGATAAATTATTGGCAGCATGACAACGAAAAGATAAAGAGTAAAAAAAAGGAGTAAGATAGAAAGCTGAAAAGGTCAACTATCTTGATATCAGCACGGTCCACATTAATAATGTTTGCACCAATCCTTATCAGGCCAACCCCACATCAGATGCAAACACATGCCCACAATCATTCAGCACTCACTTTCCCTCTCATACACACAGAGACACATACAGATCAAGTATAAACCACTAAATAAATTACACACAAGGCAATCAGTACCAGAGTCCATTCTTACTAAAATCTTAAAAGGGCGGAATTGAGTTCACAGACCGGTAACAACTTTCATTATCCAGAGGAAACAAAAAATAAAAGACCAAAGAAAAGGGAAATAGTTTCCAATCAAAAAAGTGAAATCATAAAAGACTACTTCCATGTATTCACCCCCTTGACAATGTTAGATGGGAAGAAATAGGAAACAGAACAAAATAGAAGTTTCAGAAATGGATCATTCAAGCTAAATGATATCATTTCTACAAGCTCCAAGCTAAATTAGATCCTTACTGCTCATTATGAAAAATCAAGGATAATTACAAAACCATATCAACTCTAAAATTGATTTCCTATCATAAAGAATCCAGGTGGGACAAAATGGTCTCTATTGGAATCTGTATGCTCTTTAGTGGACAGAATAATTTCTAGTAAATTAAAACAGTTGATTTAGAGGCCTTTAGTTAAATCTGGGCCATTGAAAGCAACTACTACACATCACAACAATTACACTCCTCTAATACATGCTTTAATAAGCTCAAAAAATATGCTAGGAAAAAACCTTGGCCATGAAAAGTGACTCCACTGCTTCATGGACAATAAGATGAATAGACATCGTACAGGAACAAGTCAACATGATTTGATGGTACTGATTCTTGTTTTTGGGCAGTGCATACATGTGAAAGATTGATGGGTTGATAAATCCAAGTTCAAGGTGGAAATACTCTGCCAAGAATGAACTACAAGCCTATAGTAATAAGATACTTGATAATTGCTATAAGTTCCATAAAAATATTGGAACTTTAAGCACCCATTTGGAAAACAAGTGGTGCAATATCTTTCTCTTACCTGCAACAACTGATATATTCTTGCCCTTGTACCTCTCCACGAACAAATCTACAGTGTCCTTGAAGGTTTGTGGGTCCAGCAACAGTGTGGTGATATCTTGAAACATTATACCTGCCATATTTACACTTCAAAATGGATAGAAACAGCTAATTTGACAGATAGATCCTTTGAAAACGCGATGAGGAAAGAGCGGAAGTTCAACATTGCATGATCACATACAAAGAAGCAGCCACTTCTAATCAAACTCAAAAAAGAAAGCTGAAAAAAGATAAAGAAAATCAGAGCAGAAGGTCGAAAATTTAAGCCAAATGAGGCTGCATTAGCATGGAAACTATCTTGACAACACAACGACCCTGAAATTAAAAAAAAACTTTTCTCTGCTCTTGGCCTATAAGGCACAGAAAGTAAAGAAATGAGAGCTCAATGGAGCGACATGTTGCTTCATCTTTATTGAGGTAAAAAGATAGAGCGTAGAGACCTGGCTTCGGGAAATTGGGGACGACACGGATGCTCGTTTTAATGCGGTTGATACGAGGGTCCTCGTCCTTGCACGCCGACATAGTTCCCTGTTAAATGGGAGCGCTAAAACCTGCTTCCTAGAGAATGCGACGGTGTCGGAAGGCCGGCCGGAGATCTTCGTCAGACCACCGGAGGAATTTTTCAGCTCAGTCTTGGGGTCTACAGGTGAGAAGAAGAAAAGAGGCGCGCATAGATGGCGAGAGATACAGAGTGTGGACTCTTAAGTAGACAGGCCTTCGTGTCAAGAAACACGAAGGCTCTCATTTTTTTTCCCATTTAAAAAATTGCACAAAAAAATTATAATTTAATCACAAAAAATTTTGCAACGGGCCAAAACATTATAATATGCGCAAGCATTAATAAAAGAGACTATAGGGATATATAAGTAATTTTATAATAATTAAATTAAATTTAAAATCTCTTAATAATTATTAAGGTAGGAGTGGTAGTAGGGTAAAACTTTGTTTATTATAGTGGATTTTTTTTTGCTAAGAATTTGTAATTTATTACAATGCCAAGGGATGTCCAAAAATTACAAGTTTATCATCAATCAATTGCAAGAAACAACTACTTCAATTCTTATCTATATGCATCAGGGCCTGGATTTTCTTGTCGACTGAAATAAGCGACTTGATCCTCGTAGAACCTTGATTAGGCGGAAACTTTTTAGCAACCCTATAATCATAACCTATGGACCGATTGTACTCTATGGTCAATCGGACATTAGGCGAGTACAGTGGAATAATGTTATGTTATATTCTTTTCAAATAGTCCAATAAGTAATAGTTATATTATTGAATATCTCTTATATATTTTCTTTTTCTACCTAAAATTGGTAATACAATTTTCGAACTAATGTATACATATTTACTACGAGAACAAGTACTATGTGATTTAGTGTCTCTATCTATCAATAATACTTTTAACATAAACACTTCAACGTAAAATTTTGTACTATAGGAAGAATATTTAACTTACACAATATCTCAAATTTGTTTAGAAGGATACAAGTTAGGTATATATCCCTATAGGTAAAATTATTTATATCTAATAAGAACGCATAATAATACTTGACCATAATTATCCCACTTTATCTTGATTCTCGGTAATTTTGTTCAACTTATAAATTTAATTGATATTATAGTGATAGTACATTTATTAAACTAAAACTAAATAGACTAAATTTTAAAATAAAAAGGCTAGTTCAAGTTTTCAATGAAAAATTAAAATTTTTCTTAAAAACATAGTGTGATCAAATAGTTTTTACAAGTAATTTTGAAATATATAAATTGATAAGCAATAATTAAAGCTTCGTAAGCAGATTTTGAAATCTACCTCAATTCGTGCACATTTTATAGATGCAATCTCACTTGTACCTTATAGAATAATCGACTTTCACATGTAATTGTTTGGAGAATTGGGCCACTAAATAACTTACAATTTTAGACTTAACATAAAATGTAACATGAAGATTATAATTCATGCATTCTCAAGTTTTAGTTGCTTTCATAATTTTTACCCGACCCTTAGAACTTATGTATTAAGCTTCCTACATTGGTATTTATAAGTATGTTGGGTAGAACTCTTGCTCCCCAAATTACATTATCAATAAATCACATGTATCCATATACCCCAAACAACATGGTCACGCCATAACACAAACGCTACTCACTCGTAGTCGGGTATATGAGTGCATATGATTCGAGTGCCCACACTCCATCGGTACTATAAAAGTCCATTCACTCATTTGGATATCGAGATTGTGAACTCGATTATCCGTATACTAACCTTTCATGACATTCATGTAATAGCATATGCATACTATGACATTCCCCGCCATCTGCATCACAAGTATCATTCTTTATATACCTTGCATTCTCCGCCATCTATGCAATAAATATATTCATACCCTGCATTTCCCGTCATCCATGCAAAAACATGTCTATACACTAGCGAACACCTCCACATGTATACGTGTAGTGACATTTCTCACCATCCATGATTCGGGTACACTTAGACTCCATCAGGTCGACAACATTACAATCAAGGTATATGTAACAATTCACAAAATCAATAAATATATAGCATAATATGATTTTCTTAGGGTCCAACTCTTTACTAGTCAACTGCACTATTCACACTACTTGAGGCTACATGCCTCTAGATCAAATTCACTTTGGATTTGCACCTAATTCAATTCTCATGATTATAAGCTTCCCGATTAACTAATGACATCATTTCATATTCTTTTAAAGTGATGTTTTCATACCAATACAACTCTTTAAAAGGAGTGAAGTAGTTGTAAAACCCGTTTTCTCATAATAAGAAAAGCAAAAAATGAGAACAAAAATTTTTTAAGAGAAAACCATGGTTAAAAGTGAAACGAAAATTATTAAGAGACAGGAAATTAACAATATCAAGTAACCAATGAAGATCCAAAAATCAAGAAAAATGATCATGTAGCAAATTGGATAGGAGAATCGGACTAGTTCAGGGTGAACCATACCTGAACCAGGTTGAAATAGATTGAACCGGAAATAACCAATTCAAAATTTTATTTTTTCTAGGTGAGTTAAAAAATGTTAATTTAGGAAATTTAAGTCACCACTAAGTACAAAATCAATTTAGATGAATTTAGAAAATTTTCAATTTTAGAAAATCAGTTGAATGAGGCCTAAATCGACCGATTTTCCAATTCATATCACTAAACCTGATCCAACTGATCTAGTCAATGGATCGCTTACTAGGTTAGCACTTAGTTAGTACGTGCAACACATGACAAAGTGTGCCGACCATCTTGTTAACCTCGTCCCTTTGAAATAAAGAACTAAGTCGGGGGAAAACCTCAAATACTTCCGAAAGAAAATTGAGTGTATATCAGAACCAAAAAGGGGTAAAATAAGGGTTTAAGATGAAGATTTCGATATCCCAAGTGGTCAATAAATCACAAGAGTCATGAAGGAGAAACCTAAAGTGGATAGGATGTGAAAACTAGAACAGTTCAAGGTGAACCGGATCTGAATCAGATGGAACCAAAGTGAATTGGGTTGAACCGTGAAGAATTAGTTCAAAGATGCATTATTCTATATGGCTTAAAAATGTCAAATTGGAAAATTGAAGCCACAATTAGATAAAAAATGAATTTAGATGAATTTAGAAAATTTTAATTTTTAGAAAACCGGTTGAATCGAACCTGAATCGGACAATTTACGATTACGGGTTATTAGACCGAACTAGTCAATAGTCCAACCAGTCAACGAACTGCTGCCAGGTTAGCGCCGAGTCAGCATGCACGACCAATTAGTGCGCGACATGTGGCGAAGCACACCTAGTTAGTGCCTGAAAGCACTGACCAATCAGAGCGTGACGCGTGTCTCCAATCAACAGTTAGAGAAAGAATTAAGGCCCGGTCAACGGTCAAGGTCAGACAAGCCCTGTCAGCAAAGGCCAACCAATGGGGAGCTGACGCATGGCAAAAGTGCCATGTCAGCATCCGACTGGGACATTTGGGAATGACAGACCGATCATAGGTTGACACGTGGTAGTGCCACGTTGGATGACATCAACCAATTAGAAGCGGACATGTGGCATTAATACTATGCATTAGGAGGAAATCTAACGCATTTAAAATAGCTAATTAGAGGGCGCCACGTGTTATAGTCAACGATCAACTAGAACCAGTCAGTGGCCACGTAGGAAGGAGCAACCAATGGGAGGCTGCCACGTGTCTGGTCAGCAAGTCAAAGGCTGACTACCTGCTGATGGGGATGCCACGTCAGCAAAACAAACCAATTATAATGCGTCATGTGGCAACATGACACGTGTGAAGCTCGTACGCGCGCCACAATGTCATCTTCCTTAGATGGCTAATAGGGAGAGGAGGATAAGGAAGTGAGAAAAAGTCTCTGACGACTCAGAAAAAACTCCGATTTGGTCACTAGTGAGCAAGGCGGGGGCCAAGTCTTACGCTGGCAGGTAGCCCGAACAATTGTCGAGCTCCTATATAAAGAGCACCCCTCCCCTCGCATTCCCCATCCCACCAGCCATCAAAGAACCTGAAGAGGTCCATTTTCCGGTGAGACGTAGACTAGAGCTCCGACAAGGGTCCATTTTCCAGTCTTAGAAGGCACATTCGAGCTCTGTGGAATTGAGAAGAAGTCACCTACTTTGCCCTCACCTCCTTTTGGACCAAGGATCATCAGAGAAGAGTCGAGAAGTTGGTACAGTACCATCACCCTAGCGACCCCAAAACGACCAGAAAGCTCGAGCTGAATTCTGGCAGGCTCTAACCTCAGGTGACCGGGCCAAGCCTCCCCCAATTCCCCACGACCAACCCCAGACCTCTAGGAACCTTCGAGGTAAGTCAATTCTGCCCCATTTCACCGAAACAGTGAAGTTGTAGAAAATGACACACTGAACTTCTCTCTTCAAATTCTCCATGCTCAAGTGACCAATTATGTAAACCCTGTCCTTTGATAATAATAATACCAGTAAGAGAACCGACTATTTCCAAAGAGAAAACTGAGTCGGTTTATGAACTGTAACCGATAGAGAAAGGGCAAACCGGGAAATTTATGTATCCCGAGTGGCATAATAGTCACAAAAGTAATGAGAAAGGACTTTAGAATGAATTGTAGGTGAAAACCAAACTGGTTTAGATGAACCAAACCTGAACCGAATTGAATCACTATTGAACCGATTTTTAAATTCATTTTTTTGGTGGCTTAGAAAACTCAAATTGGAGAATTAAGGCCACCAATTGATAGAGAATGAATTTAAAAATTTTTAATTTTGAAAAATTCGGTTGAATCGGGCCCGAACCTATCAGTTTAAGCATTGAACCCGATTCAGACCAGTTCGGTCAGATTCAGAACATTGTTGTCTTCTTCCTTCAGATGACATCACTGTTCACTCACCAGAAAATTGAGCAGCATCGATGAAGATGAAAAGTCTCCGGTCAAAGAGTTTCAGGCAATGAATGACCACAATTAAGATGCCAATCGGACGGCTAAGAAGTCCCCAAGCTTCCTATATAAAGAGATCCTTCTCATTCATCCTCCTCACACCTAAAAACTACTCTCTCTCTACTGCTCCATTTTTCGTTGAAGCTCAAACCAGAGCTTTGACTTGGGCATTTTTCTAAGCCAAATAAGGCAAGGTCGGGTTCATTATATTCGGGGAGAAGTCAGCTACCCAACGGTAGTCTCCATTTGCTTTGAGGGTCGTCAGAGAGATGCCGACGTGATAGAATAGTGAAATAGCTCTGGCATGATAGAACAGCGAAATAGCTCTGGCGTGATAGAATAGTGAAATAGCTCTGGCGTGATAGAACAGTGAAATTGCTCCAACGGACCAAAGTTGCCCTGTTTCGACCAAGTTGAAAATGGCTAATTCGAGCACTTTCAAGGCCAAACCAATCTCTCCCAACACTTCCACAGCCATCATATGACTGAATTAATGCTGAAAGGTAAGTCAATTTGGCTCCCTTTTGTAAATTTCGATCAATGTTAGAGAGAGAACTAGCAAAACTAAACTGACCAAATTCTCCCTCAATTCGTCATGAATTGATGCAATTCTTGACCCTAAGAGGAACCTCAGGATGAGAGCTATCTGCCCAGATCGAAAGCTCAAACCACTGCAACCCCGATGGTATGCATTCAAACCTTTATCTCTCTAAGTCCAGTTTTCCAATAAAGCTCTATTTGAACTCAGATCGGATCCAAATGACGTGATTCAAAGTTCCATTGAATCATGTGGAAGTGTAGGAACTCATGATTGGTGTGGTATGTTCACATACCAGACCAATTAAAATCATGTGGAAGTGTAGGTATGCCTTTCATTAAGTACTTAGTCGTTGTATTGTTTATTGAACTTATTTTCCTATTTCAAATTAATATTTTGAAAATATATTATGATAGGCTTTATTCTAAGCATTAAGTCATTTCGGGCTTAAGATTATGAGGCACCCACTGTTGTAAATCTGAGAGGATGTAACGGATGTCTACAAGTCCGACCAAAAAATTAGTTAAGGTGTGACATACTTCTTCACTTGGTGTTAAAATTATACTACACACTTTTCCATAATACCCTCCATAATAGGGTTATTGATCTATTTGACGTTGTTCTGAATAATACTTGTCAATGATTCCTTTCCCATACTTCTTCTTATTACATATACTACTCATAAGGTTGGTATGCTTCCCTTAGGTCCTTCATGGGCCTTATCTCGTGCTTGTGGTACTTTCATGCATTATTCGAGGTGTTCCTTTGCATCTTATATTCTCAGGGTACACTTGTTTCCCCAAAATATTTCTCAATAGTCAATCTATGGGTCACTTTCTTCCTTAGTTAAGGAATTGCTCTTCATAAGCCTTCGTTGCATGTCACACTCTTGTCTTGTATGTGGTACTTCGATTTCTCATGTCTTATATGTGGTCAATTTTGTCCTTAGTTAATGAGATTCTCATCTCATCAATTATACTTGGGTTACCCACATGTGTAACCCAAGTACAAACGATGAGATGAAAAACTCATTAACCCATACGCTCTTCTAAATTAGCCTCCTTTTTATGGACATTGTATGGCATTCTCATTCTCATTATTATGGTTGGTAATCAATTGCTATGAATCTAATGATCTCCTAGCATCTTCATCTAATAATAGGTTAAACAATAGGTCTAAAAAATTCAACGAAAATCCTCTGTAATTATACACAAAATTTATTCACTTATAGGTACATCTGTCATGCCCCAACTCGGTTTGGTTGAGGTCTCGTGATCAATCCACCACCCTTCCGTGTATCATCCGAGTATCCCTATCCTAATGATATAGGGAAGGTAAAGGCGTGCCTAAGTTCATACCCATACTATGAGTTGGGGGTAAGGAACGTACCTTGAGGGCCTGACCTTTTCCAGGAACTATCCATCCTTGTCTAGGACCTGAAAGGGCGAGAGGAATGGAATGAGTATATAGATACATATACTTAGTGAGGGAAACTACTATAACGATAAATTTATTATTCCACCCATTAGTCATCCATTTGTCATTTTCACACAATCAAACACCCTCCTATCATATGAGGGATCACACGTTCGCAGAATGGTCCCCGACCATTCCACTTGTGGATCGGAGCGCCTTTACCGTCCACCCTGATAGAGGATAACTACCTCTACCCTAAGTTTGAGTGGACATCAATAGTCCGACCCTCAAACCCTAATCACTTCATAATGTCCACTTTGTGGGACGAGACCTTATTTCCCCTACTGCGTGTAGGAAGCTCCCCAAGCTTCTCGACCTACTGGACCTACTGTGTGTAAGAAGCTCCATGAGCGTCTCGACCTACTGGACGCCATACTACCCTTATTCACCCTAGGTTGTCCAATAATCCTTGAGATCCATCACTACTTCATGCCAGGTGTCCTGATGGCCTGAATCTCATAGTGCATGCACAAATCAAGAGTCTTTTAAGTTATAGCCATTATCTTTGGCCCTCCAGTGCAATGGTGTGTTAGCTTGGCTTCAGCCCACGTGTACTGGTCCAACATGTTTGATGACTTGGCTTCGGCGGAGCAGCGGTTTGGCCCAACAAGTCTAATAACTCTAAGGCTCGACGAGTATCACACACAATTTCCCATTAATTGGATCTTTTAGTATTATTCATCATATGCTAGTTTTGGGCGGGTCCATACCTATGCCCATCAGTCTTGGGCCCACTTGCATACCGAGCCTAAACCCCAGAATTAGCTCCCAAATATTTTAAGCAGAGTCACCCAGTCAAGGGGGGCTAATTATGAGAAAATCATTTTTCAAAATTAAACCGTCATTCCAACCGGAATAGATATTATAGCATTTTCCACTCACCTGGTAATTTTGACGGTGTCACACCCTGACCCGGTTTGGTCGGATCCCCGTGAACAACCCGCCACTCTCACGGTTTATTAAAGGGTTTCACCTTATTATAATCCGTAAAGAGTAAGGCATCCTTTAAACCTGCACCATTTCCTGGAATAGCTAATCAAAACTACATGAAATTTTAAACTTTACATACCTGTCTTATAGGCATCTTACTTGATGGTCTTTCAAGGTAGGCTTTCTGGGATTTCCTGAAAGGGATATAAGGGAGGGGGTGAGTACGACTACTCAATGAATGGGTTTTCAAAGGTCTACTTTTAACTTTTAAGAAAAATATTTATATGGAGTGTGTCAGACTCCTTTCTTTTCAAAAAAATCTCTTTATTTAAAAATTTGGGTTTTTCCATTATTTCTTAGTTACCGGTGTGTCATCACCCAACACACATCCTTCATCATGAAGGTTACACACATTCGCAAGTCAATATCACTACTGAACCCGCTAGTAGCTTCGGAGCGACTTTTCCTGCCACCCGGATAGAAGTACAGCCACTTCTATCCTGGGAATGAGTGGATGTACGTGACATCCGACCCACAATCCCGAAATCACTTCTTCGTGTCCGTATGAGGACAGAGACCTCATCCTATCCCCACCCCAGTCTCATGCACTTGGTGCAACTCCAGATTTCGCACAGACACCTGGAACGACGAATTGCCCTTATAGCCACCAGGTGTCCAGTGCCCTTAGGACGCATCACTACCCCTCATGGGCGTCTTGATGATCCCGTACTCACAATGCATGCACAAACAATGTTTTCTTATATTGCCATGTAATCTGTGGTGCCACTAGTGCAACGGCCCCGACTCTTAACTCAACCCAAAGCTGTTTATCTTGACTAGTCCGTCGACCTGTCATGTCGCACTGCCGCTAGTTGATTGAGCATGTCGGTCCTATCTTGGTACCATGGCCAAACAATTCACTTATTATGTTTTATGGCACATATATGATGTTCATTTATGAGCTCCTGCTCATGCCAAATGACCTTGGGCCCACTGTACGAGATTTTCAAAATCGGGCATTTAGCCCCCAAGTTCCAAAACTGAGGCCCCTGGCCTATTAGAGCAATTCGAGCTCCCGTCGAGAAGGTCTCCCAAATAGTTTAAGCAATGGCACACAATAAGGGAAGAACACTTCCGACAAAATAGGTTTTCACTGTCCATTATACCAACCAGTATAAGGACATCTCCATTCATAACCGATGAACGGGTTTTCAACTTCCTTCGAGGAAGTCTCATCATACCAACCGGGTATGATCTACTTACAACCGGTAAGTAGTTTTTTTCGCATAATTTTCACATCACTTTCTCTAAGTGGTGATGATTAAAATACCACTAAATAGTGGGTTTTTATACCGAGGTACTTATCATCCCCTACCGGGTATGATATAAAATTTCCACTCACAACCGGTAAGTGGTTTTTAAATTATAAGGTGTGCTCATTATGCCAATCGGGTATGATTTTTGTAAACCCACTCACAACCGGTAAGTGGTTTTTAAATTATAAGGTGTGCTCATCATCCCAATCAGGTATGATGTTTGTAAACCCACTCACCCATTAATGCCGTGAATTCCACTATACTGGTTCTTTGTATTCACGCGAGCTTGTCCTTGCTGGCGTTCCCGTCAAACTTTCATTTATTTGCAATTAGGTCCCTAAAGTTATTTCTCTTTAACTTTAAGTTCCAAATATTGGTTTTTCCTCAAATTGAGTCCCGAAACTTCTAAAATTTATCATAGGACCTCAATTTATTCCATTTCACAAAAAGGGGTTTAATTTCCCAAATTTCCAATTTGGTCCCCCAACTTTTCCAAAATCACCATTTTGCCCTTCAATTACAAAGATGGTAAATTTTGCCCCAAAAATTTTAAAATTCCTGAATTGGTCCTCCAAAATTATTTTCATGCCCAATTGACCCTCAATTTAATAAAATTTCATTTTGGTCCTTTGAATTTTGAAAATCCCCAATTTCCCCCCAATTCCAACTACTTAACACAGCCGAATTTGATTTAATCAAATTGATCCATCAGACGTTTCCAATTGTTGAAATTGAGTTTTTACATGTTCATACGATTCGTCAGAAATGTGAATCGCAAGTTTTAATGCTGGGACGAGCTCAAACGGAGCTTCACCGGAAAATGAACTATAGAGAGAGAAAGCTTCGATTACTCACCGGTGAAGGCACAACGATACGAGCTTTCGATCTGGACAGATAGCTCTCATCCTAAGGTTCATCCTAGAATCAAGAATCACATCAATTGATGCATAATTGGATTAGAATTTTGTCATTTAAATTTGGTCGACTCTCTCTCTAGCACCAATCAAAAATTATAAAGGGGAGCCGAATTGGCTTACCTTTCGGTCCTAATTCGACCGTGGAAAGGCTGAGGAAGTGTTGGGAGGGCTTGGATTGGCCTGAATAGGGCTTGAAATGGCTGATTTCAGCTTGGCCACAATAGGGCAGCTTCGGTCCGCCGGAGCTACTTCACTATTCAATCACGCCGGCGCTTCTCCAACGATTCTCGGATTGACTGGAGTTTGCTATCAGTAGTTGTCCTCAACCCGGTTCTAAAGAGCCCGACCTTTGTTCAAGTCAAAGCTCTGGTTCGAGCTTTACCGGGAAATGGAGCAGTAGTGAGAGAGAGAGAAGTGTTCAGGTGTGAGGAGAATGAAATAGGGATGACCTCTTTATATAAGCGTAAAACCCGTGTATAAAATGGGCAAGCACTACTCTTGGGCAAGCACACTTAACTTTAAAGTCACCCATCCTCACACTACTCTTGGGCAAGCACACTTAACTTTAAAGTTCTTATGGAATCTAGTTCACCTGAACCATTTTGGTTTTTGTTTTCTCATTTGTCTTAAGTTTCTTTTCCAAGGTTTAATTAACCCTTTGGATCACCCGAGAGTTGTTAATTCCCAACTTGCTCGTTTAGAAATAATCAGGTTTGTGAACTGGTTTTGAATCCTCACTTGGTTTGACCGGTTCTTTTCCTAGTTTTCCTTAGCTCAAAAGGGCGGGTTTTACAGACGGGGTCGTCCCGATAGGGTCTAGCTTTGCGAGGTGCTTCTGGAAGTCAGTGCTCAAGCAGTCTACACCTACACGGCACAAACATTCATATTTGGGCATATCGACTAAGATGTTGCATAATTTCTAGTATTTGCGCATAGGGCCTCGTATTTTTCCTTAATTGTATTTAGGTCCCTAAATGCCACTTAGTCTCAATTAAGCCCCTGGTATTTCCAATCTTCCTTCTTGGGTCCTTAACTCTTTTAAATTTACCCATTGGCTCTTAATTTTCCAAAATTGCCATTTAGTCCCTAATTTTCCAAAAATTGCAGTTTGGTCCTCAACATTTCAAATTTTCCAATTTGCCCCCTATCTTGCCCAAATTGCCCAATTGACCCTCAATTGGGAGTGAATTTCATGAAAACGCCCTCATTTTCGTTAACTTGCTATTTGGTCCTCCAATTTATGAAAATTCCCCAAAAGTCCCAAAAAAAACCCAAAATTGACCTTCTTTTTATTCCTCAATTTGTGCATAAGGACATTCGAATCTTACATCGTCCAATTGACAATCTGTAAGCCTTGATTTATTCATTTCTTGCTACAATTCGCCTTCTTCAGCACCCCCCGATTGTCCTACACTTCAAATTTCCAAATTTGGTTGAATCTTAAGCCTCGTCGAAGCTTCATCGAAAAACTTACAATAGAGAGAGAAAGCTTGCTTATCATACCAATGGAGGGACGGTGGCCGAAGGTTGAGGTGGGGGGTAATCTACCAGGATTGAATCCCACCGAAATTTGTCTCTGCACTGTGGGAATTTGAAGAGATAAGTTTCGGGGGTGCAATTCTGAAACTTAGAAATTCCGACGAAGAGAGGCGAAATTGAGCTTATTGTAGGTCTTGTGAGGGGCTATGAAAGGTCTTAGGCACTCAGAGGTGGCCAATGTAGGCGGTGAAAGGGTTGTGGGAGTCGAGGTTGGGTCGGTTTAGATCTCGCTGTTTTGAGCTTTGGAGTAGCTTCACTATGCTATCGTCTCGACACTCCTCTGGTCGTCCTCTAGTCGCTTTGAGGGTGTCTCTAGCTAGAGGACTCTTCCTCGGTACTAATGCCACCCTTCAAAGCTTCTTTGATTGCAAAATTGCCCGCTGTCAGAGCCTCAATCAGAGTCTCGTCAAGAAATGAATTGTTTGTCTTCGGAGAGCACCTGAGAGGTGAGGAGGACAAATGAGAGGGTGCTCTTTATATAGGGATCTCGACAACTGTTCAGGTTACCGGTCGGCAAGAGACTCGGCCTTCGACTCGGCCGCTGGCAACCTGACCAGAGAGATTTTTGAGTCATCGGAGACTCTAGCTTTTCTAGCCTCTCTCTCTTATCTATTAGCGGACTAAGGTTGAAGACGATGATATCGCGGGCGTGCCTTGTGGCGCGCTATGATTGACTGGTTTTTCTAATATGGAGGTCTAACTCAAACGCCGCGTCAGTCATTGACAAGTTGATCGGACACGTGGCAGCCTCTCATTGGCTGCTCGTGTCTGTGTGGCAGGTAGACAGATCATCGCTGATCATTGATCAGACACATGGCAGCCTCCCATTGGATGTCTATGTAGGCATCGTTGACCGTTGACTGGTCTAGTCTGTTGACCGATTGGACCGTTGACATGTCCGATCAGACCGGGTTCGCTATCCCAAATTTGAAAATCGGTCAATTAAGACCCGATTCGACCAATTTTCTAAATTCATTTTCTATTTAATGGTGGCCTCAATTTCCCAAATTGACATTTTTAAGCCACATAGAAAAATGAATTATTGAAATAGTTCACTATGGTTTATCCTGGTTCAGTTTGGTTCAGGTCCAGTTCGGCCCGAGTCGGTCTGATTCTCTCATCAAATCCACTTCTTAGATCTTCATCACATTTTTTGTGAATTTTTGGTCACTTGGGATTTCTCAATTTCCATTGTCAACCCTTCTTTTCTATTTTTCTATTGAATAAATTGGCCCATTTTTCAAATATACTGTTGGTTTTCCTCCCGGTTTCCTTGGTCTGAGGGGACGGGTTCCACAACATCCCCTTTCGACTTGTAGATTGTGGGGGTTCTCATCTTAGATGTAACACTACTATTCATGTCACGCCACGACCTGATTTGGTTGGGACTCCATGCACAACCCGCCACCTTTCCTCATGCTATTTGGCTATTTCTGCCCATTAGGATAAGAAAAGTAAAGGCATCACATTCAGTCAGATTCTTCCAAAGCAAAAGTATCATATTGATTTAAGAGTCAGCTCGTACCTAATAGGGTGACGTTGTCTTACTTGGCTTTCATAGTTCCCATGCCCTATATGCCTCCATGAAAAATTTAAGGGAGGGGGGATGAGTCTCTCAACTCAGTAAGGGGTCAACTATCAATGTTTCCTAACTTTACATTTGAACTTATGCCATTCGTTTGATATTTCACATACAATTCAACCACCCTTTCTCATAAAGGGTTCACATGTTCTCAGAGTAGTTCCTGACTGCTGCACTTGTAAACCGGAGCGCCTTTACCGTCCACTCTAATATAAGTCAGTGACTTCTACCCTGAGTTTAAGTGGACATCAATAGTCTAACCCTTAGACCCATCATACTCCATGTCCACAATGTTGGCATGAGAAGATAGGCCGTGTGTCACTACTTAAAAATTTTGGGAGACCTTCTTGACAAGAGCTCGAATAGCTCAGATAGGTCAGAGACCTCGGTTTTGGAACTTGGGGGCTAAAATGCCCGATTTTGAAAATCTCGTACAGTAGGCCCAAAGCCAGTTGGCATGAGCAGGAGCTTGTAAACAAACATGAATGTTATGCCATGAAAATTTTAATGAATGATTTGATTTGAACATGGTACCAAGACAGGACCAACATACTCGATGGACTGGCAGTAGTGCAATAAGACTAAGTCGACAAATCGGTCTAGACAAACAGTTGCAGGTCGTGTTGAGGGTCGAGGCCATTGGACCATTGACATCAAAGATTAATGGCTTATATGGAAAACTTTGTTTGTGCATGCACTGAGGTTTGGGATGATAAAGACACCCAAGAGAGGTAGTGACCTAAGGGCTACTGGACGACATGGTGGAGATAAGGGCAGATTGTTGTGCCAACAATTAGGGAAGCTCGGCGTAGCTTCATGCGCATGAGACCGGGGTGGGGTCGGGATGAGGTCTCTGTCCTCACACAAACACATAGTTTCTTTTCGGGTTTGAGGGTTGGATGTCACGAACATCCACTCATCACAGGGAAGAAGTGGATGGGCTTCTATCTAGGTGGTCGGTAAAGTCGCTCAAATGCCACAAGTGGGTGTAGTGGATGTGCTGCCCTACGAATGTGTGATCCCTTCATGATGAAGGGCATATGTTGATTGTTAAACACACCGATTGTGAGGAAATTGGTTTTGAATAACTAGGAATTTAAGGAAAATGGTTTTAAAGAAAAAAATAGTATGACACATTCCAAATCAAACTATTTATAGAAACTCCTATTTCAACACTCATTTAGTGAGTCATCGAACTCACCCCCTCCCTTTAGCCCTTTTTCAGGTAACTGAAGGAAAAACCTACCTAAATACCTTCAACTAGCTAAACTTGCAAGACAGGTATGTAAGTTTAATTTTATGCAATTTTGATTAATGTAATTCCAGGAAAGGTATAGGTCTAAAGGACGTCTTACTCCTCACTGTTTAAAGAAGGGGAAAAACCTTAATAAACCAGGAGAGTGGTGGGTTGCACATGGGGGTCCGACCAAACTGGATTGGGGCGTAACACTAGTACTGTAGCGGTTACTTCCCAACACCTCCCCAACTAAGATTGAGATAAAGCCTATAATTTAAATTCTTTTCAATAAAGGAATTCTTTTTCTAAAACATGCATTCTTTTCAATCAGGGTAAGTATGCTTGAGGGGGAGAAAAGTCTACGCACTCTTCAACTCGGGAGCAGAAAGGTCCTTCATCAAAGAAGATCTAATCCCATGTCTTCCTCAAGAACTTACCTCCCTAGAACAAAGTCTCAACATCCTCACACACTTAGGAGAAGGATTAATTAGGGACAAACAATTAAAGGGATGTGAGATCACAATTGAAGGAGTTAAACTGGAGGCAGATTTAATCTCATTACCTCTAAGGGAGGTAGAAATAATATTGGGAATGGACTGGTTAAGTACCCATCAAGCCAAGATGGACTGTGAAAAGAAAGTAATAACTTTCCACTCTACCAAAATACTCGGACTATGTTTCCAAGGAGACAAGAGGATTGGATTTATGTCCAAAGGATCACATCTACTAAGAAAAAAAATTTTGTAACAGGTTGTAAAGCTTTTCTGGTAATGATCTTCAACAGGAAGTTAGAGGAAAAGGGACCAAAAGACATCCCGGTAGTTGAACACTACCCGAACGTATTTCTAGAAGAATTAGACGGATTACCCCCAAGCCGATAATTGGAATTTACCATAGAAATAATCCCTGGAACACATCCCATATCCCAAGCCCCTTATCGAATGGCTCTAGCAGAGTTAAAGGAATTAAAGGAGTAGTTGGACAAACTATTGGAGAAGGGTTTCATACACCCTAGTCAATCTCTATGGGGTGCACCGGTCCTATTCATAAAGAAAAAGGACGAGAGCATGAGGTTGTGCATAGACTATCGAAAGTTGAACCACGTCATGATAAAGAACAAGTATCCACTTCCACGGATTGGCAATTTGTTCGACCAACTAAAAGGAACAGCCTACTTCTCTAAGATAGACCTTTAGTTAGGATACCACCAATTCAGGATCTGAGAGTAAGATATCACTAAGACCGTCTTTCGGTCCCAATACAGACATTATGAGTTTAGGGTGATGCCTTTTGGCTTGACAAATGCCCCTGCAGCCTTCATGGATTTAATGAACCGAGTGTTCCAACCGCACTTGGACAAGTTCATCATAGTATTCATAAACAACATTCTTATATACTCACAAACTAGGCTGGAGCACGAAGAACATTTGGCTATCACTTTGGAGATACTACGAGATAATTGCTTATATGCGAAATTCTCCAAGTGTGAGTTTTGGTTGCAGGAGGTAGGGTTCTTAGGACATAGTATCAAAAGATGGAGTCAAGGTAGACCCAACAAAGGTGGAAGCCATATTCGATTGGAAGGCACCCAAGAATCCCTCTAAGATACGTAGTTTCTTGGGCTTGGCAGGATACTACAGACAGTTTGAGCAGAATTTCTCTAAGATAGCTGCCCCTTTAACTCGTCTCACGAGGAAAGGAGTGGAGTATAAGTGGGATAAAAGCTGTAAGAAATCCTCCCAAGAGTTGAAGACCCGTCTAACAATGACACTCGTACTCTCTTTGCCTAACCCATGTGCAGGGGACTATACCGTCTATAGTGACGCATCCGGACAGGGACTCAGATGTGTACTAATGCAACAAGGAAAGGTCATTACCTATGCCTCACTGCAACTAAAAGTACATGAGAGGAACTACCCTACTCATGACTTGGAGTTAGCAGTGATAGTGTTTGCCCTCAAGATTTGGCGACACTATTTATACGGGGTTAAGTGTAGGATATATACTAATCACAAGAATCTCAAGTACTTCTTGACTCAGAAGGAGTTGAACCTCCGCCAAAGGAGATGGCTAGAGTTAGTAAAGGATTATGACCTTGAGATAGAATATCACCCCGATAAGGCCAATGTAGTTGCAGACGCTCTAAATAGCAAGTATCAAACCGAGGTGGTGCAGATAAAGACAAGTTACTTACCCTTTTTGTAGCAACTGGGAAGAATGGAAGTGGACCTTAAGGTGGACAAGAGAGAGAAATGCTTATTGCCTGACATAGTGGTAAGACCCAGCCTAACGGAGCAAATTAAGGTCCAGCAAAAAGGGGATAAGGAACTCCAACCCTATTTGGACTCGATCAACGAAGGGACAAAACCAAACTACAACCTTCGAAGTGATGGAGTACCAACCTACAAGGGTAGAGTGTGTACCTCAAGATAAGGAATTGAAGAGATTAATCTTGGAAGAGGCACGTGACTCTGTTTATGCAATGCATCCGGGTAGTACTAAGATGTACCGCACCCTCAAACAAGGTTATTGGTGGAAAGGAATGAAGAGGGACATTGCGAAATATGTAGCATGATGCTTGTCCTATCAACAGATTAAAGTGTAGCATCAAAAACCTTCAAGACTGCTACAACCCTTGCCAATCCAATAATGAAAATGGGAACACATCACTATGGACTTTGTCACAGGACTACCTATTACTAGAAAGGGACGAGACGCAATCTGGGCCATTGTGGATAGATTGACCAAGTCCGATCATTTCCTACCTATAAGAGTGATGGATTCAGTAGAACAATTAGCATTCTTATACATAAAGAAGATTGTGAGACTCTATGGCATCCCGATAAGCATAGTGTCGAATAGAGACCCAAAATTTACCTAGAGGTTTTGGCCTAGTTTGCAAAATGCCTTGGGAACCAAGCACCGCATGAGTATGGCATTTCATCCTTAAACTGATAGACAATCTAAGCAAACAATCCAGACCCTGGAGGACATGCTACGAGCATGCGTACTCACCATGAATAAGGGTTGGGAAGAATACTTGTGTCTGATGTAGTTTGCTTATAATAACAGTTATCAGGTCAGCATTCAAATGGCTTCTTATGAGGCCCTATACGGACGACCATGTCGTACCCCCTTATTTTAGGAAGAAGTGGGAGAAAGGAAGCTGGAAAGGGTTGAACTAATTGAGGATGCCACAAAAAAGATTAAAATAATAAGAAGTCGACTCAAGGCCGCTCAAGATAGGCAAAATAGCTATGTAGACCATCAGAGAAAGGACTTAGAATTTGGTGTGGGGGACCAAGTGTTCCTCAAGGTATACCTATGGAGGGGAATACTTAGGTTTCAACAATGGGGGAAATTGAAATCAAGGTACATCAGTCCTTACTCCATAGTCCAAAGGATAGGACCAATGGCATATAAATTAGAACTACTTCCAGACTTACAAAGAATACATTACGTGTTCCATATCTCGGTACTCCGAAAGTACCAGCCTGATCCTAGCCATGTGTTAGACCGACCCCCACCAGAGCTAGAAGAGAACCTAACTTATCAAGCAGAACCAGTGCAAATCATCGACTAGAGGGACAAGAACTTGAGGAACAAGAAGATTCATATTGTCAAGGTTCTTTAGCAGAACGGACTTGTGCAAGAAGAGACATGGGAAACCAAGAGCGTTATGAGGGATGGGCACCCTCAGTTGTTTGACATATAAATTGTTTTGGGGACAAAACCCCTAAAAGGAGAGTAGAGTTGTAAACCCCGTCCCTTTATCAATAAGAAAACCAGGAAAAGGAACGGTCATTCCAAAAAGAGAAAACCGAGCCGATACACAAACCATAACTGATAAGAAAAGGGTAAATTGGGAAATTGACAAATCTCAAGTGATTTAAAGAGTCATAAAAAAATGGAAAAGAACCTTGGGACAATTGGGAAAGGAAAACTAGACTAGTTCAAGGTGAACCGAACTGAACCGGATTAAACTGGTTTGAACTAGTTTGAACTGGTTTCTAAATTCATTTTTCTAAGTGGCTTAAAATATTCAAATTGGGGAATTGAAGTCACCAATAGATAGAGAATGAATTTAGATAAATTTAGAATCTTTTAATTTTGAGAAAACTGGTTGAATCGGGCATGAACCGGCCGATTTATGCATTGAACCTGGTCCAACTTGTCTGGTCCAGTTTAGAACAATATCATCTTCTTCCTCAAGATGACAACACTGTTCATTCAATACAGAAATGGATAACGCCGACAAAGGAAAAATGGCTCCATTTAGACCGTTTTAGGGTGAGGATAAGCTCAGCCATAAAAGAAAGTTTCAGATAGAGGGTTCCTGAGCTCCATATTTAAAGAGCTCATCTCCATTCATCCTCTACACACCTGAAATCTCCATTCTCTCTCAACTGCTCCATTTTTCGGCGAAGCTCGAACCAGTGCTCCAACATAGGCATTTTTCTCAGCCTAAGAAGGTAAGGTCGGGTTCTATAGATTCTGGGGGAAGTCAGCTACCTGACAGCAACTTCCTTTTGACTCGAGTACTATCGAAGAAGCACCGGCATAATCAAACAGTGAAGCAGCTCTTATGGACCGAAGCTACCCTATTTTGGTCGAGCTAAATTCGGCCAAATTCAACCCTCCTCCAGCCAAACCAAGCCTTCCCAACACCCCCACAACCCTCATACAACCTCAACTGAGCTGAAAGGTAAGCCAATTTGGCCTTACTCAGTTGTTGCAAATTAGAGTTAGAGAGAAAAAGTGCTAAACTTTACTAGCAAAATTCTCCATCAATTCGATATAAATTGTGGCAATTCTTTATCTTAGAAGGAACCTCAGGACAAGAGCTACCTTCCCTGTCGAGAGCTCAGACCGTCGCACCTCCCATGGTAAGCTTTCAAAGCTTTCTCTCTCTACGAGTGATTTTCCGATGAAGCTCCATTTGAGCTCGTTCCAACCTCAATTCATGCTATTTAAAGCTAAATTGAATAATATGGAAGTGTAGTAACTAATTTATACCTTCAATTGAAGCAATTAACCCAGATTGAATGGCCAATTTGAAGAAATCAAATTCGATCAGTTTGAAAGGGGGAGAAATCTTGGGGAAATTTGGGCATTTGGAAAAATTGAGGAACCTCTTTGCAATTTTCCAAAATTGAAGGAATTGGCCTGAAAAGATGTTAGAGGACCAATTGGTCAATTTTTGAAATATTTGAGGCCAAATTGCCATTTTTGGAAAGTAGGGGCAAAATGATAATTTTTGAAAAGTTTGGGACCAAATTGGAAATTTAGAAAACTTGAGCCCCTTATACAATTTTAAGTAAAATGAGGACTCAAAGGGAATTTTGGAAACCTTGGGACTAAAATTGGGCAAAAGTTGGTATTAGGGACCTAAAGTTAAGAAAAATAAACTTTAGGGACCTAAGTGCAATTTATCGATAAATTGTGAGCCTAGGCTTTTATGTCAAACTGCAAGTGAAAAGGTTGCCCAAACTGTGTAGTGACAAGTGTGACCGGGCAAGCAAAAACAAGCTCACGTAGACTTGGAAAACTGACCGAGGACGAACACGTCATGGTTATCGAGTGAGTGAGCATATTTCCATCATACTCGGTTGGGAAGGTGAGCACTTTAGAAATGAAAAACCACTTGTAAGTGGATATTTACATTATATACGGATGGGGTGATGGAAAATTTAGGCTAAAACATACTTACCAAATGTAAGTAGAGAAAAAAAACATACCCGATTGGTATGATGGACTTCCTTGAATGAAGGAAAAACCCGGTTGTCTGTTGTAAAAAGAGATGTCATCACACCCGGTTGGTGGGATGAAGTATTTTGTTAGAAGCATTCTCCCCTAATTGTGTTTCAATGCTTAAACTATTTAGGAGAGCTTCTTGACCGGAGCTAGAACAGCTCAAATAGACTAGAGGCCTTATTTTTTGAACTATGGGGCTAAATGCCTGGTTTTGAAAAATCATGTGTAGTGGGCCCAAGGCCGGTGGGCATGATCAAGAGCTTGTAAACAAACTTGAAATGAGAAAGCCATGAAATTTCTAATGAACTTGTTGGGTGATTTCGCCATGGTACCAAATCATGACCAACAGTACTCGATGGATTGGTGGCAGTGTGTAAGGGTCAGGTCGACGGACCGGCCTAGACAAATAGTTGTAGGTTGGGCTGAGAGTCAGAGTCATTGGACTAGTGGAACCAAAGATAAATGGCTATATGTGAAAACTATTGTTTGTGCATGCACTTGAGTTACAGGACCATCAAGATACCCAAGAGGGGTAGTGATTGGTCCTAAGGGCTACTAGACGACATGGTGGAGATAAGGGCAGTTCGTCATGCCAACAGTCGGGAAGCTCAAAGTAGCTTCTTGCACATGAGACCGAGGTGGGTCGGGATGATGTCTTTGTCCTCATACGGACACAGGGTGGCATTCAGGTCTGAGGGTCAAATGTCGAGAACATCCACTTAGACCGAGGGTAGAAGTGGACGGGCTTTTATCTTGGTGGTCGGTAAAGACGCTTCGAGCCACAAGTCGATGCAGTGGACAGGCTGCACTTGTGAATGTGTGTACCCTTCCTGGTGAAGGGCGTGAGTTGTTTGCTAAACACACCTAATGGCATTGGAAAGAGGTTTTGAAAAACCAGAATTTGAGGAAAGATCCCTTCTTAAAAGAAATAAGGATTTCGGAACACTTTGAATAAAGTTGTTTTCTTGAAAACTCACTCCCAACACTCGCTCACTAAGTTGTAGAACTCACCCCCTCCCTTTTTACCCCTTTCCGGTAACCGAGGGAAGACCCTTTCTAAAGACCCTACTAATTTGGAAATAATGTTATTTTAAATTACTTAGTTTTGTATAATGCTATTCCAGGAAAGATAGATAAAAATGGCGTCTTACTTCTCACGGTTTAAAAAGGGGGAAACTCTTGATAAACCACAAGAGTGGTGGATTGATCACGAGGATCCGACCAACCTGGGTCAGGGCGTGACATTACATATATGGGAAATTTGTGAAAAATATCCCTAAGAGTAGCCTAAGGGGCTTAGAGGTGATTTTAAGACAAATGGAGATGTCTAAAGTCATTTTCGAAAGTATAAGGCTAAAATCATAATTTGTTGTTAAAAAGGGGGCAAATGGTAATTTTGCACACATAGGGAAACTTTGGTTATTTATGCCCAAATGGATGCCAAATAGTTCATTTTGAACTATGGAGTGAAAATGGTAATTTTGACCAACTTATGGACTAAAATACAAATTTTGGAAAAGTTGAGTATTATAAGTGGGAGAACTTAGAAACTTATGTCAATTTAGCAAATAAGACTAATGTGGCATTGACCTATGATATGTGAAGTTAAATCTTAGATGAGAGCTAGTGGCTCTGATGGTTAATTGACACAATTATCAAAAAAAAAAAACCAAGTTTGATGGGCGAGAACCGTAATTGTGAAAAATTATGGATTGGTATATGATTACCGAGTTGAAATATAAATTGACTTTGGATGATATAATTTAATTATGCAAAGCAATTACTAAGGCAAATAATACATGGATCCAGAGTTTTAAGACAAGGAAAAATATAGTTGAGATGAATGAGTCCCAACAATAACGGTAAGTGGAATTACCGACTTCAAGTCCTATTGGACCGATGTCATCAATGCTAACTTATGCATTTGACATTATGAATCAATTGAATTCTATTTTGGGAATAAAATTGAAAGCAAGTGATTTGAAATAGAGGTTGTGGCCTAGAAAATTACTCATAGATGTTTCTTGAGTATTTATTGCATGGATTAACTCAATAAAAAATTCTTATGGGGATGGCAGGTAATGTATCATCCTCAATACCCAATTGATTGTTAGAGAGATAGTTGGTTCGGATGATAGTACCCGTCCAACAAATTTCGGGCGTTTGGTTCAAAGGAGTGTACCCATCCATCGTCTATCATAAGTACCCATGTAGTGGAAGGGGACTTTGGTGTGAGGGGTCAGTACCCATCCAATGATCTCGGGCGTTTAGTTTAGAAGATTGTACCTGTCCATCGTCCAAAATTGATACCCATTAGATTGGAAGGGGCATTGGTTCGGATGATAAGTACCCATCCACAATCTCGTTGTTGGTTCGAATGACGCATACACGTCCAATAAATGTGTGTTAGGATAGGAGTATAAATCTTACTAGCCCGTAAACGGAATGTTCAGTAATGAACCCCATTAAGAAATAATTAAAAAGGAAAAGAGAATGTAATAACCATATATGTGGTTTGAGTTGCGATAGCATCGAGACTATAAATGACTCGATAAGCGGTTTTCACACTCACTAAGCTCTGAATTCATCCCTTCCCTTTTAAAATATTTTAGGAACTCCTAAGGGAAGGAACACGAGAATAAGGACACTAGTCCGAGTGAAAAACATAAGACATGGTACTTGAGTATACAATAGGTGAATTAATAGCATATACTCATTTTTTGGTATTTTATTTTTTGGTCATATTTCAATGTAAATAATATTTTAAAAATTTTAAATTTTGAGTGATTTCCAATATGTAAAATATATGAGCATTTAGGTTTGTCCATACTACAAAGTGAAATACCCACTATAATAGGATCGAAAGAACATGGCGATTATGCACCAACACTCATCTAAGAATTTGGGTGGGGCGTGATACATGTAATGATTGTCTTGCTTGCTGAAGTTAGTCACTTATTAAAAGTAGGTTTCTCCTTGGAATGGTGCGCCATCACCGTTAAATTTCATGATGATAAAATGGTGTGAGGATTCATTTGTCTTCAAATTTGACACCTTAGCTTTTAGGTCAAACAGTCAACAATAATGAGAACATGATCGGAACCAATTCAGTCACAATGTTCTACTTCTGTGTGAGGAAAAATCTAATGTCATAGAGTTGATCAACAAGTTCTGTCTAGTTATTCCAAAATTGTGTGAGGATGTTCCCACTTATTAAACCAAGTGAAGGGAGAACCTATAAAACCCCAGTCCTGAAGTTGCACATTCAAGAGAAAACTTAGGAAGCTAGTGATACATCTTGCCTCATTGGGGCCATCCCCATTTCTCTTCTTGTTAGCTAATAGTGGTAAAGTCACCCAACAACAATCATGGCTCACGTAAATCTCATGCTCATAGCCTAATTGAGTGTCATTGGTCAAATTGATCTAGTAATCACAAGTATGGGTTTACAAGTATGGTAAACCCATGTAATTCAAACTCGTGGGTCTTCATGATAACTTCACACCCTAGAATCAATCATAAAACAATTACAGCCTATTATTTGAACCATAAACTCATTCCACCAAAGTGCAAGTACACCCTCAATGCCAAAGGGATCACTGTTGCAACCATAAGAGTAAGCAAGTTGTCTCCTGATTCAATCAACTAACAAAATTCGATTTTTTGTCTACATCCGAAAGATGATGTGAGACTTATTCTTTCTAATGAGATTACTTAGAACTTGAATTATCAAGATGGACTCAAGCTCTTGACTCCCATGGACTTTGTGTAGTTGTCCAAGGCTGACAACCACTCCCATTTGTGAGTTACTTATGTGTCCATTGCCGACAACCACTCACTCCCATTTGTGAGTTACTTATGTATGTCAAAGGTTTTAGATACAACCACCGGAAAATTCTTATGTTCAGACAGGCCTACGTGCAAGTTAACATCACTCGTGGCACCATTAGATAGATCTCTTGAGAACTTTAGATGACATTTGCCTTTCAAGGACTTTGTCGATCATGAGGTGCCTTTTCTCATTGAGTTAGGGTTCCAGCTCTACCAAACTATGAGTAGGGGAACCACGACTTCGTTTAGGTGATAATGAGAAAGAGCAATTACTATATTTTTCGAGTTTGAGACAAGTGGCTAGAAAGAGGTCGCATTAGAGACCAATCTGACCCTCCTGGAAATTCTAGGTCCATTTCATTTATATCAACAATGGGAGCCCTCCCGTGCACTAAATTAGTAATATTAAATTTAAAATATGAAGAAAATGCATAAAATTTATCATGTATATATAGTTAGACAATATTGATATATCAAGATGAGAGTTTGTAGGGACATATGGAGAAATTTTGTGCAAATGGGTCACAAGTAAATAGGTATTTGAAAGTTTTATTTTATGTCATTGCCATACATATTGTTTGCAGTCCTCCCGTTAGGCTAAGTGAAGTGCTATCCAATTTGTGTACTCTCCTATATTGCTCAAAGAAGAAAATACCTAACATACTTTTGATGTAAACGTAGGAACCGTCATTAACCAGAATTCTGAATTACATATATCGTGCGTGCTTTTTTAACCATTATTCAGCACTATCTTATTTGTTATTCTCATCCAATTCTTAATATTTTTAGATTTTCTAATTAATTTAGATTAGCTCAATCTCCTTCTATACTAAAAGTTTAAGCTCAAAGAATGATATTTGAACCCATTATGAATTATAGTTCCAAAAAATCCCATTATAAATTAGAAACAATTTTTAAACCAGTAATATGTGATAATTTTATCATTTATCAAATTCCTTAAAAATCACTATTAATAATTGTATTGTGTGCTGAACCTATAGATGAGGTTAGGTCAATCTGTAAACTACCAATTAGTGATGAATACCTAATTTAGTCAATTTTAGTAATGGGGGACGGGAAAGAAAATTTTAAAATTTTACTAGGGAGATACATTTATTTTAGCAAATACTTCTTTTTATTTTGATTTATTTTTACTGCTACATTATATTATGTTTGGATGAAAGGTGAGAAATTTGAAGTGTGAGTGGTTTAGAAAACTAATAAATTATTTTCTTGATAAATTTTTGTGGAGAATTTTGGAGGAATTGTAATTTTTTTATTTAAAATAGTTATAATATTTTCTCTAGAATTATATTTTTTTACTTAAAATGACTTTCTTATTTCAATATTATTTTTATATTTATATTTTTTAGATAAATTTATATATTAATAATATTTTTTTTACAAAGTTATATAATATAATTATATAATAAAAATATTATAGATAAATCATATATATCTTATATGCATAGTATAAATTATTATTATATATAAATATTATTATACAATAAAAATTAATTTATTTTTGTTATGATAACAATATTTCATTTATATTATATGATAAAAATTTGATATATAAAAAATATGACATATAAATATATGATATAGTTTATCATATATATATATTAAATTTTATATTAATATTATATAATATTTACATATAAACATTATTATAAAAATAATAGTTATTCATTTTTAGATATAATATAATTAGATTATATGAGAAAATTTGATATATATAATTTATCATATATATAATATAATTATAATGGAAATATATATAATATAATATAATATTTTATCATATATAAAATAATTCTCAATAATATAGGTTAATTTAAATTTATATAGATAAATAAATATAATACTACATAATAAACTATTTAAATTAACAAGAAAAAGGTATATTGATCTTTTAAAATTTTCATTAGCTTATAGTAACATATCTCCAAATCCATCCCCACCCCTCCCTCAATTTAGAAAAAATGACATCTTTGGAAATTGTTTGCCTCATGGTATTGGCATGTTGATCACTTGTATATATTCTAAAACTCATATATAAAGAAAATTTGTATGTATGGTTATAATAAGGTATAAAGTAAGTTAAGGATCCAATTATAGTAAAACATATATATAATTATATAATTATATTTTTTTTTTCGAGCTAAAGAGGCCATAGGATATTAAGGTTCAAAACCATGATATGAGCTATGGCCCAAAGTAGGTTTTTTACTAAGGTCAGCTCTCCAAGCATAAGATGAGCAAACCAACAAAATTGATCACTTGTATAACTCGAACTAGATATTTTATTTCATAAAAAATTGTAGAATATTTTTCAGCCGGTATGGAGGAAATTTAGGCACACAATTTTCAAAGGGCCAGCTGGAATCCTGTTCACCAACTACAGAAAGGACATAATCATATGGTTCATGAATTAAACAATTTGGGCATTGTTTCGTCTCGTTTAGGGCAGAGGCCCACATTGACAAAATCTTATGATATGCCTAAATTATGCTTCTAATCATGTTGTGTATTCATAAGGATCTTATAAAAACAGTAGAAGCACAAATTCTGTCAAAAGTTCAAAATGAAAATAAATATGACATATATATTATAATATAAAATTAATAAAAATGTAAATAACATCGATTCTCCCTATAAGATTCTCTTCCAAGCAACTAAACTTGACTATTATTCACCCAAAGTGGTTGAATAAGGGTAAATAAAAGAGAGGTGGCCTACAAATTTTATATTTAGTATCTCTAACCATAGGCAATACCTTATATTATGTAATATATGTATATAATAATATGATAATAAGATCCAGTCTGAGCTCAACTTTTTAGGTTGCAGTCATTTATGGACACTAAATAGCCTAAAATATTTTAAAAGGATGCAAATTGGCTTCCCAAGTGATGAATTATACAGCCAAATTGAAACTGGCCATGTGTAGTCCAATCCTACAACAATCCCAATAATGAATTGATTGGACAGACGACACCATCATGCTGCATTTTGCCACACACTATAAGTGGTTTGTTTTCTCATTATCAATCTAATCACCACACAATATAACTTGGGCTTCCTGCCAAATAACCCCTGCTCGAGGGGTCGTTTAAGGAGGGGCCAAAACCCATGACATGTTAAGTAAGACCGTGTGCAAGAACAAGTATTGTCTGATGTTATGCATAAATAGTCATTTTATAATTTAGATCTAACCATCACGAAAATAGAATGAAGTTAATTGGAATGTAACCTAACATTTATTTGTTCTTTGGATAGGAAGTTGTTGAGAGAGGTAACAAATACTAGTACCAGCTGTCCCTTTTCAACTATATTTTGCCCTAGGTGGCCCTGCAAAATCAACGGAGCCACACTATAATCGCTTAAAATTTGTCTGCTTTTGGATCTGCATTGATCCTCCTCCATACATTTAATATTAACTAATAACTATTTCCGCCTTTGTGAATAAAGCTTCAAACAAGTTCATAATTTAATGTGAATGGCTCCATTAAGATGATGTTGTCTATGTATAGTAGAAACCCGAGTGTTCTTTTCTAGTAGGATAAGGGCATAAATAATTAAGGAAATGCATACTATTTAACTAGCCAAAAGGGCAAGTTCTTCACCAAAATGATGGATGAATAGACTTGCGCTACCCAATAATTGATGTTTTGGTGATTTCCCCTTTTCACAAGCACTAGTTGCTTTAGCACCTCCATTATTAGGTTCAATAAGATGATATCAAAAGTCATTGCCGACTGCTAGAGTGAAAACTATGCCAAGTGCAACCATCATCTTTTCCACACCATAAATGTTCTCTATGATATTCAAGAGTATTATTTTTTTTCTCCCTGCATTATTATTTTATTTTTTAAGACTTTATAAAAGTGATTTCACCCTTAAAAATAGATACGTTTGCCATGCGCTCTCACTTCAGTTGGGATAATAAAAGTTTATAAATAAATATCATATTCCTAATTATAATCAAATATTCAATAATTTCAAGATATTCCCATCCAAGTTTTCAAAGTTTCTATTGCTCAAAAATCTCGAGGTTCGCTAATTCTAAATTCCAAATCCCAATGGATATGTTTTGCCCTACTTTGGTCTATATACAATGGAGTACTTTAGAACATTTATTGTGCACTCCCCCCCCCCCCCAAGTATTACCGGTAGATCATCTACTCTTCTATGAGAAGAAGCGAGGAAGAAGCAAATCTAGAGGTCAGTCTAGAAAGTCCCTAAAGGCTCCATCCATTTTGCAGATGCCACGTTCATCATGTCTCCCTGATATTACCATTTGATTATATTTGTTAATTAAATTTTAATTTAAAATACTAATAAATAAGTGTTATTATTTTCATAATTAAACTTTATTAGCTCAAAATAAATCATAAATTATATATTATATTAAATTTAAACAAGTTTTTGTAAATAAATATACACTCAAATACTTTTATAAATATATGTATTTTCGATCAAAATAATATATATGTAAACATTATTTTATCAACCACAAGTAAAAGTAAGAATCCAAATAACCAATCAAATTCACTTTCCAATTTCCAATATAGAAAAGTTATTACTAGAACTGACTTCCTTTAGTTAACAAAATTTGAATCACTCACTGTAATTCTCTAAATCTCCACTAGTAATCAAAATAACTTTTTTCATTTACCCCAATATTCTAGTAGCACACGATAATTATATTAACTCTCACTAGGCCACTATGGTATCATTTTTATCTGCCTCAAACACAATCAATAATACAAAGAACAAATCAAAATATTAACTTAGTCAACATCAAAGGTGTTCATAGACCTGTTGACTTACTATCTAAGCAATCTCATATCTTTTTTGATCATTAGGTCAAATCTTTTATCATTTTATGTAACATCAGTATAGTGTCCATCTTTTAAAAATATATGGGATCATGGATCACCTTGTATAAACATTTATGTCATAGCCCATCATTTCACAAATGTTGGCACTAACTCACCTTTCAAAAATATTGGGAACTCATTTTCATATCCTTACATTGTTACCCATCTTTTATAATTGTTGGATGGTAGCCCACTTTCTTAATCATTGAGACATAACCCTCTTTATTAAACATTAGGCTTTATTACTATTTCTTAAATGTTGGGTGGTAACCCTTTTTCTTTAATCAATTATTGTCATCTTTCTTAAATGTTAGATTGTAACATTCTTTTTTAAGTGTTGGGACTTAACTCTATTTCTTAAATATTGGATGTGTACATCTTTTCTAAATATTGGATCTTAAATTTATTTTTTAAATATTAGGTCATGACCCTCTTTTATAAATATTGGGCATTCTCCCTCTTTCTTAAATATTAGTTGGGTCTTGACTCACTTTCTAAATGCTAAGATTATTTGTCTACTTTAGGTAAAATTTGTCTGTATAAACACACACTCACATGTACATGGTTTATAAAGTTATAAGTGAACAACTTTAGTAATCCAATTAAATGCGATTTCAGAAATCTCACTCACTACGAATTGAGTTTTATTGACCCAATTAGTGTGCGTCTCATGTCTCAAATTATTAATGTGTATAGCTTCAACCTACAAATAATTCATACACATGATTATCTCTTATTCATGTATTGTGGGCCAGTTGAATCGATACGCCTTGTATCATTCTTTAATTTTTTTATATAATTACAATTTTACCATTTATGGCTGAGCTTATCGAATTCAACCCTTTGTCAAATCCTACTTGACTACTTGGCCCATAATTTCCTCAACTTATAAAGTTACCCAAAAATTTTGGCTCATTTACAAGTATGCCATTCATCTTTCAAGTATATATACCTAGTTCCATATACTTTTAATTATTTATATTTTGGTCCCTAAGTTTTTTGTTCTTCATATTTTTACCCCAAGTATTTCTAAAACTTACCTTTAGGTCTTTAGACTTTCATTTGTTCCATTTAGGTCCACATGCATCGGAAGGCGTTTAGCAAACAAACACATTTCCTTCATCATAAAGGGTATAAACGTTCGCAAGGCAGTCCCATACTGCACCCACTTGGGGATCAGCGTGACTTTGTCATCCACCCTAATAGAAGTCCCAGACTTCTACCCTAAGTCTGAGTGGACGTCCCTTAGACCCGAAATCCACTTCGTGTCCATATGAGAACGGATACCTCATCCTGACCCCACCCTAGTCTCATGCGCAAGAAGCTCACAGAGCTTTATGACTAACTGACACGACAAACTGCCCTTATCTTCACCATGTCGTCTAACAGTCCTTAGGACCCATCACTACCCCTTAAGGCATCTTGATGATACTGAATCCATGAGTGCATGCACAAACAATATTTTTTCATCATTTAGCCATTTTCTTTGGTGCCAACGGTCCAACAGTCCTAATACTCAACCTGACCTATAGCTGTTTGTCTAGGCCGATCCGTCGACCTAGCCCTGACGCACTGCCACCAGCCTATCGAGCATTGTCGGTCCTGACTTGGTACCATGGTGAATCACACAATTAAATTTTCATTTTAAATAAGAGTTTTCATGGCTATTCCTATTCATATTTATTTTTGGGCTTCAACCTATGCCCACTAGCCTTGGGCCCATTGTACGTATTTTTCAAAACTAGGCCTTGAACCCTATGAGTTCAAAATCAAGTCCCCTAGCCTGTTAGAGCTGTTCTAGCTCTTGTCAAGAAGGTCTCCCAAATTGTTTAAGCAATGGCTCCTAGTCAGAGGAGAACACTTCCGACAAAATCTTCCTTTCGGGAAAGAAACTAATCATACTAACCGAGTATGATGTTTAAATAATTCTACTCACAACCGGTAAGTAGGTTTTTAACTTTTAAAAATGGTACTAATCATCCCAACCGTGTAAGAAGTATAAAGTTCCCACTCACAAGTGATTTTTCTTTTCAATTAAAATGTGCTCATCACCCCAATCAGGAATGAAGTGTAACTAAGCCCACTCACTCGATGATTGTTGTTCATTCCCAGTCAGTTTCCAGGTCCATGTTAGCTCTCTTGCTTGCGTTTCGGTCCCAAGTGTCCTTACATAGTTTGGATATCATTATTAGGAAGGGTTCAACATAACAATCTTCATTTTCTCACATATGAGCGACTAGACCCAAATTTTTGGTTTATTGCACTTAGTTCCCTAAAGTTCATACTTATTGACTTTAGGTCCCTAATGTTAACTTTTTCCCAAATCAAGTCCCAAGGGCTTCCAATATCCTCCTTGGGTCCTTAATTTACTTAAAATTGTGAATGGGGCTCAAATTTTCTAAATTTCCCAATTTGGTTCCTAAATTTTCTAAAATTACCATTTTGCCATTACTTTAAAAAATAGCCAATTGACACCAATTCTTTCAAAAATTGAACAATTGGTCCCCCAACATCTTTCTCATTGTCAATTGACCTTCAATTTTGAGAAATTGCATAGAGGTCCCTCAATTTTTTAGAAATTCACAATTTTCCCCCAAAATTCCTCCAATTTCTATCCCATCTACTGATCAAATTTGATTTGTTCAAATTGGTCGTCCAATTGGGGTTATTTCCACAAATTAATGATATGAATCAATTTCTACACTTCATACAATTCAATTGCACTTTGAATCGCAGGATTTGGGTCTGAAATGAACTCAAATGGAGCTTCGCCGGAAAATTTGATATATAGAGAGAAAGCTTCGAAACCTTACTGTTGGAGGCGCGGCGATCCGAGTTCTTAATTGGGGAAGTCAGCTCTTATCCTTAGGATCCTCCTAGGATTAAGAATCGGGGCAATTGCTATCAGGATCAGTGGGAATTCAATCAAAGAACACTGTCACTTTCTCTCTCTAGAACCAAACTGTAATGATAGAGGAGGGCCAAATTGGCTTACCATTCATCTTTGTTGAGGTCTTGTGATGGCCGAGGGGACTATTGGAGGACTCAATTCGGCAGCAGGAGGTCGAAATTGGTCGAATTCCAATCGACCAAAATATAGCAACTTCGGACCACTAGAGCTACTTCACTGTTTGAGCTCGTCGGCGTTTCTCTAGTGATCCTCGGGTCCGTTGGAGGTAATCAATCGTCAGGTAGCTGACTTCTTCCTGAGTCTATTGGATTTGAATTTGGCTTATGAGGCTAGAGGAAGTGCCTAAATTGGAGCTCTAGTTTGAGCTTCGCCAGAGAGAAAAGCACTTCGAGGAGAGAAGGGAATTGAGGTGTTTGGAGGATGAACGGAGGGGAGCTCTTTATATAGGGAGCTCGAGCACCCTCTGCTTGACCAGTTTCCATACTAGTCATGATCATTTTGATCGAAAATTGCCCAAATCGGAGCAAATTTCCTTCACCGAAAAAAGAAAGAAATTCTTTCCTCAATGAACAATGTCATCAGATGGAGGAGGAAGATGACACTATTCCGCATGTGTGAGCTTTGCATGTGCGGGCCAGCCACGTGGCAGCACATGATTGGTTGGTCCAACTGACATGGTGATCCGACTTAGCCCCACGTCAATCGTTGACCCGTTGACCGTACACGTGGCAGCCACTCATTGGCTAGTCGCGTCTATGTGGCTGCTGATTGGGCACCCACTAACCGTTGATCGGATGATAGAGCGCGCCTTGCGATGCGTCGCATGCATGCTAACTAGGCGTTGATTGGTCAATGGTCTGTTGACTGATTGGATCATTGACCAGTCCGGTCTGACTAGATCCAGTGACTAGAAAATGAAAATCGACCGGTTCAGGCCTAATTCGACTGGTTCTTTTAAAATTAAAATTTTCTAAATTTGTCTAAATTCATTTTCTATTCAATGGTGGCTTCAAGAAAAATGAATTTATAGACTGATTCATGTATAGTTCAATTTGGTTCAATCCGGTTCACCCTAAATCGGTCTAGTTTTCTCATCCAATTTCCTACATAATCCTTCCCCATGATTTATGTAACATCTTGTCACTTGGAATTTTTAAATTTCCCATTTCAACCCTTTTTTTTATCATTCTTGGTTCATCAAGTGGTTCGGTTTCCTCCTTAATTTGATAGGTTCTTTCCTGGTTTCCTTGACCCATGGTGACGAATTTCACAACTCTTCCCTTCTTTTAGGAGTTTTGTCTCCGAAACCAAATTTTGCCTTCTTTTACATTGGGAAAATCTCCCTTGGTGTCAACTTGGGTTTACTTGACATGCTATCCCTTAGTTGTTCCTTTACTTAGTCCTTTTTAATCCACTCACTCCATGGAGTGTATCTTGATTTGGGGTGTCTTACTCACTATTCCAAAAGTATACCTTTAGGTTCACTCCCTGTTTCGCTTAGGGTAAGGTCCTTCCTTTTGAAGGTTTTCATCCATGTCTTTGAGTTGACGGTCCCATAATGGTCCCTTCCCTTACAATCCTATGTTGCCCCTTTGTAAAACCCGCCCTTTCGAGCTAAAGAAAATTGAGAAAAGAACCGGTCAAACCAAGTGAGGATATAGAATCGGTTCACAAACCCGATCATTTGTGAACGGACAGTTTGGGAATTTACAACTCTCGGGTGATCCAAAGAGTTCATAATACCATGAAAAAGGACCTTGGGACAAATTTTGAATGAAATACCAAATCGGTTTAGATGAACCGAATCCGAACTGGATAGAACCGGTTTATGAACCAAGTTGGTTCATGAACCAAAACCGATATAGAACGGGCAAATCAAAGAAGTTCAACTCCCTTGTGCCCCCAAAGAAATTTATAAACCTTGGGAAGAAACCTTGCAACCAAGTGGGAGATAAAAATCAGATCGGTTCGGGTGAACCGGACCTGAACCGAATCAAACCAGTTTAAGGACCAAGCCGATTTATGAACCAGAATTGATAAAGAGATGGTAAACCGGGAATCTTATGGACCCTAAGTGACCCAAGGAGTCATAAAAGACATGAAAATAGACTTGTGAAGAAATTGGGGATGAAAACCAAACCGGTTTAGATGAATCGGATCCGAATCGGTTCGGACCGGTTTGAACCACTAATGAACCGAATCATAAATTCATTTTTCTAGCTGGCTTAAATAATTCAAATTGGAGATTTGAGGCCATCATTTGATAGAGAATGAATTTAGATGAATTTAGAAAATTTTAGATTTGAAAAACTCGGTCGAATGAGGGGTGAATTGGTCAGTTTAAGCTTGAAACCTGGTTCGTATCGGTCCAGTCCAGTTCGGAACAGTGTCATCTTCTTCCTCATGAAGATAGCACTATTCATTCACCGAGAAACTGAAGAAATGCCGATGAAGAAGAAATGCCTCAGTTTGGTACATTTCAGGTCATCAATTTCTGTCATAACGGTGCCAAATGGATGGGCAACGGGTCCCCAAGCTCCCTATATAAATAGCCCCTCTCCATTCGTCCTCTCCACACCTAAAAAGCTCCCTCTCTCTCAATTGCTTAGTTTTTCGGTGAAACTCGAAGCAGAGATCTAATATAGGGTCAATTCTGAGCTAAAGAAGGTGAGGCCAAGTTTATTAGAACCGGGGAGAAGTGAGCTACACAATGGTAGCATCCGTTCATCCCAAGAGTCGCAGGAGAAGCACCGACCTGATCAAACAGTGAAGCAGCTCCGGCGGACCGAAGCTGCCTTGTTTCAGCCGAGTTGAAATCAGCCAATTCAAGCCCTTCTCAGGCGAAACCAAGCTCTCCTGACACCACCTCAGCCCTTCCAAGACTGAATTAGGACCGAAAGGTAAGCCAATTTGACTCCCCTTTACAATTTCATATCGTTGTTAGAGAGAGAGTCGACCGAATTTCGATGAAGAAATTCTAATCCAATTCGACATCAATTAATGTCATTCTTGACCCTAGGAAGAACCTCTGGAGGAGAGCAACCTACCTAGATAGAGAGTTTCGACCGTCGTGCCCTCACCGGTTAGAAATTGAAGCTCTCTCTCTCTACAGTCTGTTTTCCGATGAAGCTTCGTTTGACCTCGTTCCAGCGTTAAAATCTACGATTCAAAGTTCCTTAGAATCGTATGAACATGTAGTAACTCAATTTCAACTCCAATTTCAATAATTAGAGGTGTTTGATCAGTCAATTTGATGAAATCAATTTTGGCAGTGTTGAAGAGTTGAAATTGGGGGGAAATTTGGGGATTTTCAAAAATTCGAAGGACCAAAATGTAATTTTCTAAAATTGAGGGTCAATTGATCATGATAAGAATATTATAGGGCCAATTGAGAAATTTAGAAATTTTTGGGGCAAAATGGTAATTTTGGGAAAATTGAAGGACCAAATTGGAAATTTGTGAAATTAAACCCCTTTGTGTGAAATCAAATGATTTGAGGTCCTAAGATAACTTATAAAAGTTTTGGGACTCGAATTTAGGAAAAACCCAAAAATAGGGACTTAGAGTTAAAGAAAAATAAATTTAGGGACCTAATTGCAAATATATGTAAAGTTAGGTTTTCTTATTCAATTGGAACGAATGAGGGCTATTAGGCCAAAGAATAATGAACAATTATGTTCATTTCATGTAGGAGAACGAGACATCGGGAACGCCAGTCGAGGTCCAGCTTGCTAAGGATGGAACCCGACTAAGTGGAATTTCAGTGCACTATCGGGTGAGTGGGTTTACTAACATCATACCCGGTTGGGATGATGAGCACAATTTAAAGTTAAAAATCACTTACCGATTGTGAGTGAGATTATGTATCATACCCGGTTGGGGATGATAAGTACCTCGGTATAAAAACCCACTGCTTAGTGGTATTTTTAATCATCACTACTTAGAGAAAGTGATGTGAAAATTATACGGAAAAACTGTTTACAGGTTGTAAGTAGATCATACCTAGTTGGTATGATGAGACTTACTCGAAGGAAGTTGAAAACCCGTTCATCGGTTATGAACGGAGATGTCCTTATACCGGTCGGTATAATGGACAGTAAAAACCTATTTTATCGAAAGTGTTCTCCTCTGACTGTGTGCCAATGCTTAAACTATTTGGGAGACCTTTTTGACGGGAGCTCGAATAGCTCTTATAGGCCGGGGACCTCAGTTTTGGAACTTGAGGGCTAAAATGCCAGTTTTTGAAAAACTCAAATAGTGGGCCATAGGCCAATGGACACGAGCAAGAGCCCGCAAAAGAACATTGTGTGTGTGTGTGTGTGCGCCATTAAAACTTAATAAGTAAATTGTTTGGTCATGGTACCAAGGCAGGTCTGACATACTCAGTCAACTAGTAGCAATGTGACATGACAGGTCTCTGGACCAGTCGAGACAAACAGCTACATATTGACTTGAAGGTCGGGACCGTTGGGATAAATGGCACCACATATTATATGGCAAATTTAAGAAAACTTTGCTTGTGCATGCATCATGAGTACGAGATTATCAAGATGCCCATGAGGGGTAGTGATGTATCCTAAGGGCCCTGGACGATCCGGTGAGTATAAGGGCATATCATCGTTCCAGGTGTCTGTGCGAAATTTGGAGTAGCACCAAGCGCATGAGACTGGGGTGGGGACAAGATAAGGTCTCTATCCTCATACGGACACGAAGAAGTGATTTTGGGATTGTGGGTTGGATGTTGCGTACATCCACTCATTCCTAGGGTAGAAGTGGTCGTACTTCTATTCGGGTGGTAGGAAAAGTCGCTCTGAAGCCACTAGCGGGTTCAGTAGTCATACTAACTTGAGAATATGTGTAATCTTCATGATGAAGTATGTGTGTTGGGTGATGACACACCAGTAACTAAGAGTAATGGAAAAACCCAAATTTATAAATGAAGGGATTTTTTTTTGAAAAGAAAGGAGTTTGGCACACTCCATATAATTTTTTTTTCCTTAAAAGTTAAAAGTATACCTTTGAAAATCCATTCACGGAGTTGTAGAAACTCACCCCTCTTTTCTACCCCTTTTCAGGAAAAGAGAAAATGACTAGAAGTAACACCGAGTCTTACCCTTTGTTAGGTATGCTTAAATTTGTCTTTAAGCTTGCATTTTATTTGATATATGTCTTCTAGGGAACAAGGTTGGAATTTCTCCTATCTCCTCTCGACTAAAAGAAGGGGAAAACTCCTCTTGAACCAAGAAAGAGCAGTGGGTTGTTCACGGAGATCCAACCAAACCGGGTTGGGGCGTGACACCCTTGGTGATGGTTCATGCCTTTCCAATCTTCTCGGAGTTACTATGATTTGTGCCTTCTTGTCACCCAATAGTGTCTCTCGACTACTCTCGGTGTTCTCTAGTCGTCTTTTTTCCTTGACATCATGCCTTTTTTTGGTAGCGTTTTGTTCTCCTTATTTACTCGTCCTTCCTCATCTCCCTTATTGGGTTTCTCGGTTCCCACCATTGTGTTTCCTATCCAGCTCTAGCTTACTAACTTATTTGTGATATTCTCTCCCCATTCATTTGCTTCCTTATTTACAGTGGTATCCTTGTACGAGGACTTCCCTCCCTCCAGTACATCCTCAACCATTTATTCCCCTTTTTAGGTTCTTTATTTTGAGTTAAGCCTCTTAGGATTCTATTGTCAGTTCCTTAGCTTGGTCTCACTTCCTACTTTTATCCGTCTACATTGGGACTTCCGCCCTGGGAGTTCCAAGTTCAACCTATCTAACATTTCATGAAGGCTTTTCCCTCCTCTCCTTCTTACACCCTTATGTTATCGGTATGGTTATCAACCCTTAATACTTCATTGTCCTCCAATTCTCCTTTATATCCCTTATCCCTTATGTGAGGGATTTTTGGTCATCGGGTCTTTTCACTTCTACCCATTTTCAAGCATGGACTTAATTACTTTTCCCAATTTTGTTGGGTCCATCGTCTCTTTGTTGGGGACATGCACTTCCCCAGTACTTCTTTCTTTACTAGGCTCCTTGCTTTCTTTTCCCTTACGATCATCCAATCTTAGTGTATCTTAACTCTATCCCTTACTATCACCCTTTTTGTTTACCCTTCCTTGAAATCTTGCAGGTACGTCCTTGTATCCCTTTCTTAACCATACTTGCATTCTGTACAAGTTCTCATGGCCTAAGTGGGGTCGCCATTTCATTTTTCGGCCATTAATTCTTTAAGGATTTTCTTCATCTTTCTTTCCCAACGTTTGGCCTTTCCACCTCTCCCCTCTTTGTCGAGTTTACATCCATGATTCTCACTAGGGTCAGTACGTTAACAACCTCGTCCTTACTCTTTGTTCAATTGGTTTGAGACTATCGTCTCTTGAGTTCTCTTATCCTGGATGCCCATCCTATCACCCTTTTTAGGGTTTAGTCATTACTATTTCTCAGTCCTTCGTTCCTCCTTTGAGGGGTTTCTGAGTATCGTGTTCACTTTGTGTGCTCCATACTATGTCCAACCGTCCAATCATGATTCTTTGAGTGACCTTGAGTCATATACATCCTTCCAGGCCTCCTTCCCTTAATACTTTTTCTTCCCTTCTTTGCTCATACAGATCCCGACCCTAGAACCTCTTGATGTCATTTCCCATGTTAACTTCTTCCTGGGGAAATCCCGTAGATACGTCTTATGTATATTATTCTTTGTTGCCCTTCTTTCAAGTTGTCCTTCTTAAGGGAAAGTTCAGTTCCTCTTTGTTTCAGAATTTCTTGACTCCTTTACGAGAGTTCACTTAATCCCTATTTGTCATTAGATTCCTTTCTTATACTAATCCTCCCACTCCTACATGTTACTGCATCATTTGATGCTACCTTCCCTTTTTCCCTTCCCTCGGGTTTATCTCATTCTTTGGATTTGCAGAAGTGTGTGCTTCCCTTGTACTAGACCCCTTTTTTTTATCTATGAGTGTATCCTTTTCTCTTCCCATGCAGTTGGGTCCTTCGCCTCTTTGTTAGGTCACGTCCCTTCCTATGACTCCCTTTCTCTGTAGGCTCCTTGTTCTTCCTGGTAATTTATCCTTGAGGTATCCTAGTGTAAACCCCGCCCTTTTGAGCTAAGGAAAACCGGGAAAAGAACTGGTCAAACCAAGTGAGAAAACCAAACCAGTTCACAAACCCGATAAATTGTGAACGAGCAATTTGGAAATTTACAACTTTCGGATGATTCAAAGGGTTCATTAAACCTAGGAAAAGAAACTTAAGACAAATTAGAAGAGAAAAACCAAATTTGTTCAAGTGAATGAGATTCCATAAGAATTTTGAAGTTAAGCGTCCTTGCTCAAGCGTACGCCTTATCATAAATAGCCATAAATTAATATATATTTAATTATTGTAATTAATACCAATAATTTAATACATAAATTAAATTATTGGAATTAATACAAATAATTTAATACCGTAATTAAATTATTGGAATTAATACCAATAATTTATGACAATATTATTACTAGTAATAAATCTCTCCCATTTAATATACGATTTTACACATATATAAAGAGATCACCATTCATTGTCCTCAAATATGAACACTTCTCTCTCTCTACTGCTCCATTTCCCAATGAAGCTCGAACCAGAGCTTCGACTTGAACATTTTTCTTAACCTCAGAAATAGAGGTCGGGCTCTTTAGAACCGGGGAGAAGACAGCTATCTAATAGCAAACTCCTGTCAATCCGAGAATTGCTATAGAAGCGCCGGCATGATGGAACAGTGAAGCAGCTCCGACGGACTGAAGTTGCCCTATTTCAGCCAAGCTAAAACCGGCCATTTCAAGTCCTCCTCAGACTAAACCAAGCCCTCCCAACACTTTCTCAGCCCTCCCAGGACTGAAAGGTAAGCCAATTCGGCTCCTCTCTTCAATTTTCGGTCGGTGCTAGAGAGAGAAACGACAAAATTTCAATGATGAAATTCTAACTCAATTCGGCATCAATTGATGTAATTCTTGATTCTAGGATGAACCTCAGGATGAGAGCTATCTGCCCAAATCGAAATCTCAGACTGTTGTGCCCTCACCGGTGCGTAATCGAAGCTCTCTCTCTATAGTCCATTTTCTGTGAAAGCTCCGTTTGAGCTCGTTCCGGCATCAAAACTTATTATTCAAAGTGCTATTGAATCGTAAGAAGATGGAGGAAGTCAATTTTAACTTCAATTTTAACAATTAGATGTATTTGATTGGTCAATTTGATGAAATCAAATTCGGCTATGCTAAGGAGTTGAAATTGGGGGAAAATTTTGGAAAAATTGGGGATTTTCGAAATTCAAAGGACCAAAATGCAATTTTGTGAAATTGAGGGTCAATTGAGCATGAAAATAATGTTGGAGCACCAATTGAGGAATTTTGGAATTTTTGGGGCAAAACTTACCAGTTTTGTTAAGGAAGGGCAAAATAGTAATTTTGGAAAAGTAGGGGGACCAAATTGGAAATTTGGCAAATTAAACCCCTTTTTGGTGAAATGGAATAAATTGAGGTCCCAAGATAAATTTTAAAACTTTCTGGACTCGATTTGAGGAAAAACCGACATTAGGGACTTAAAGTTAAAGATAAATAACTTAAAGATAAAAACCATATCCGGTTGGGATGATGAGCACAACTTAAATATAAAAACCACTTACCGGTTGTGACTGGAAATTTTATATCATACCCGGTAAGAGATGATAAGTACCTTGGTATAAAAACCTACTATTTATTGGTATTTTAATCATCACCACTTAGAGAAAGTGATGTGAAAATTATGCGGAAAAACTACTTACCAGTTGTAAGTAGATCATACCTAGTTGGTATGATGAGAATTCCTCGAAGGAAGTTGAAAACCCGTTCATCGATTATGAACAGAGATGTCCTTATACCGGTTGGTATAATGGACAGTGAAAACCTATTTTTGTCAGAAGTGTTCTCCCTTGACTGTGTACCAATGGTTAAACTATTTGGTAGACTTTCTTGACGGGAGCTCGAATAGCTCTTATAGGTCAGGGACCTCGGTTTTGGAACTTGAGGGCTAGAATGCCCAGTTTTTAAAAATCTCGTACAATGGGCCCAAGGCTAGTTGGCACGAGCAGAAGCTCGTAAAGGAACATGATATTTGTGCCATAAAACTTAATAAGTGAATTGTTTGGCCATGGTACCAAGATAGGACCAACATGCTCAATCAACTAGCGGCAGTGCGACATGATAGGTCAACGGATTAGTCAAGACAAACAATTACCGGTTGAGTTGATAGTCGGGGCCGTTGGACCAGTGGCATCACATATTACATGGCTTGATAAGAGAACATTGTTTGTGCATGCACTATGAGTACGGGATCATCAAAACACCCATGAGGGGTAGTGATGCGTCCTAAGGGTCCTAGACGACCCAGTGAGTATAAGGGCAGATCGTCGTTCCAGGTGTCTGTGCGAAATTTGGAGTAGCACCAAGCGCACGAGACCGGAGTGGGGACAAGATGAGGTCTCTGTCCTCATATGGACATGAAGAATTGATTTCAAGATTAAGGGTCGGATGTCACATACATCCACTCATTCCCAAGGTAAAAGTGGTCGTGCTTCTATCCGAATGGCCGGTAAAGTCACTCTAAAGCCACTAGTGGGTTCAGTAGTCGTACTGACCTGCGAATGTATGTAACCTTCATGATGAAGGATGTGTGTTGGGTGATGACACATCATGGTAACTAAGAAATGATGGGAAAATCCGAGATTTTAAATGAAGGGATTTTTTAAAAGAAAGGAGTATGGCACACTCCATATAAATGTTTTTCTTGAAAGTCAAAAGATTTAAAACCCATTCACTGAGTAGTCGTACTCACCCCCTCCCTTATATCCCTTTTAGGAGATTTCGGAAAGCCTACCCTTAAAAACCATCAACTAAGACGCGTGTGATACAGGTATGATAAATCTAAATTATTATGTAGTTTTGTTTATGTTATTCTTGTAAAAGGTGCAGGTTTAGAGGATGCCTTACTCTTTACGTTCTATAATAAGGGGAAACCCTTTAATAAACCGGGAGAGTAGCGGGTTGATCACGGGGATCTGACCAAACCGGGTCGGGGCGTGACACCTAGTCTTTAACTTGACTTGTCGCCTTCGTCCCTTCGGGCCTGAAGTTCATTGCTCCCATTTGAGACTATTCGGGTTTAAACCATCTTAGGGTGGTCAATTTATATTAACTCCTTTTTAAATTCCTTCCACTCTTCCATTTACGTGAAGGTTTTGCCTATAGTCTTTCTCCTCAGGCGGTCCCTCCATGCTCTACCTTGGTCCTAATCGATATACTTGGGTATATTCCCATCCCTTGCTGTTAGTGTTAACTTGTTGTTAATGGGGAGACTAGCATATAAATAGAAAACTTTATTAATCTTTATTCATTTTAGGAAATAATTCTTGTCATACTCGGCTTATTACAGATAATTTTCACTAATTCTCCCTCTAATTCCTCAGGTTCATAGGTCGGGAGTTGGCCTTCGAATTGTTTCAGGATTCGTGGTCTGAGGGCTCCAAAGGGCAGGTAGATGTTGTAAACCACGTCCTTTAAAGACAAGAAAATCGGAAAAAGAACCGGTCAATTCAAAAGAGAAAATTGAGCCGGTTCATGAACCATAACCGGTAAATAAAGGGTAAAATGGAAAATTGACATACCTCAAATGACTCAAAAAGTCATAAAAATAATGGAAAAGAACATTGGGGCAAATGGGAAGAGAAAACCAGACACGTTCAGGGTGAATCGGACCTGAACCGGTTTGAACCATACATGAACCAGTTTCTAAATTCATTTTTCTTGGTGGCTTAAAATATTTAAATTGGGAAATTGAAGGCACCATTAGATAGAGAATAAATTTAGATTAATTTACAAATTTTTAATTTTGAGAAAATTGGTTGAATGGGCTTGAAGGCTGATTTTCCCCATTGAATCCAGTCGAACCGGTCCAGTCCGATTCAGAAAAGTGTCATCTTCTTCCTTAGGATGACAACTCTATTCATTAATGCAGAAAATGTATAACTCTAGCGAAGGTGTAACAGCTCTGATCAGGTCATTTTCGGGTGAGGATAAGCTTGACAAAAATGCAAAGTGGTCGGGCAGAGAGTCCCCGAGCTCTCTATATATATAGCTCATCTCCATTCATTCTCCACACACCTCATATCGCCTTTCCCTCTCAATTGCTCAATTTTTCAGTGAAGCTCGAACCAGAGCTCCAACATAGGCCTTTTTCTCAGCCTCAAAAGGCAAGGTCAGGTCCTATAGAGACTGGGGGAAGTCAGCTACCTAACATTAACTTCCTTTCGACCTAAGGACCATCGGAGAAGCATTAGAGGAATTAAATACTGAAGCAGCTCCGACGAACCGAAGCTGCCCTATTTTGGCTAAGCTGAATTCGGCCAAATTCAACCCTTCGCCAGCTAAACCAAGACTCCCTGACACCCCCATGACCCCCACACGACTGCAATAGAGCAGAAAGGTAAGCCAATTCGGCCCTACTCTGTTGATACAATTTAGTTCTAGAGAGAGAAAGTAATAGATTTTGTTGATCAAATTCCCACTAATCCAAACAGCAATTGTCCTAATTCTTGATCCTAGAAGGAACCTTAAGGTGAGAACTACCTCCCCAGATCAAGAACTCAGACTGCTGCACCTCTTATGGTAAGCTTTTGAAGATTTCTCTGTCACTCCTCAACCCGGTTTGGTCGGATCCCCGTGAACAACCCGCCACTCTCCTAGTCTATCAAGGGTTTCCCCCTTTCTAAACCACGAGGAGTAAGTCGTCCTTCTACTTGTCTTTCCTGGAATAGAATTATACAAAATTGAATATTTTAAAATAGAAATACCTGTTATGTTCCAAATTAGTAGGGTCTTTAGGAAGGGTCTTTCCTCAGTTACCTGAAAGGGGTAAAAAGGGAAGGGTGAGTTCTACAACTCAGTGAGCAAGTGTTAGGAGTGAGTTTTTAAGAAATAGCTTTGTTCAAAGTGTACCAAAATTATCATTTCTTTAAGAAGGATCTTTCCTCAAGTTCCGATTTTCAAAACCTTTTTTTCCATTTTTATATTAGGTGTGTTTAGCAGACAATACAAACCCTTCATCAGGAAGGGTAACACACATTCGTAGGTGCAACCCATCCATTGCACCCACTTGTGGCTCAAAGCATCTTTACCAGCCACTAATATAGAAGTCCATCCACTTCTACCCTAGGTGTAAGTGTATGTTCTCAACATCTAACCCTCAAACTCGAATGCCACTTCGTGTCCGTATGAGGACAAAGACCTCATCCCGACCCACCCCAGTCTCATGCGCAAGAAGTTACTCTGAGCTTTCCGACTAACTGGCATGACAAACTGCCCTTATCTCCACCATGTCGTCCAGTAGCCCTTAGGACCCATCACTACCCCTCTTGTGCGTCTTGATGGTCCTGTACCACAAGTGCATACACAAACAGTAGTTTTCACATATAGCCATTATTTTTGGTGCCATTAGTCCAACGGCCCCGACCCTCAACCCGACCTGCAGCTATTTGTCTAGGTTGGTCTGTCGACAGGGCCCTAATGCAATTTCGCTGGTCTATCGAGTAATGTTAGTCCTGACTCAGTACCATGGCAAAATCACACAATCATTTCATTAGAAATTTTCATGGATTTCATAACTCAAGTTTGTTTATGAGCTCCTGCTCGTGTCCACTAGTCTTGGGCCTACTACACGTGATTTTCCAAAATTAGGCGTTTAACCCCATGAGTTCAAAAACCGAGGCCTCTAGCCTATCTTAGCTATTCTAGCTCTCGTCAAGAAGGTCTGCTAAATAGTTTAAGTAATGGCACACAATCAGAGGAGAATACTTCTAACAAAAAAATATTGTTTCCATTTCACCACAACTACCGGGTGTGATAACACCTCCACTTACAACCGATAAACAGGTTTATCATCTCTACTTACGACCAGTAAGTAGGTTTTCTTTTCATAAAAGTAAGATCATCATCCCAACTGGGTATGATGTGATTAAGACCACTCACCCAATGATTGTGACGTATTCGTCTCTAGTCGATTTTTTACTCCACGCTAGCTTATCCTTGCTGGCGTTCCGATCTCTCGTGTTCCTAAATGATTTGTGCATCCTTATCAGTTAAGGTTTGGCATAACAACCATCGTTTTCTCACGTATGAGCGTATTTGCTCAAAATTGTTAATATATTCCACTTTGGTCCCTAAAGTTCATTTTCCTTAACTTTATGTTCTTAATGCTAACTTTTCCCCAAATTGAGTACCAAGGCTTCCAAAATTCCCTTTAAGTCCTCAATTTACTTAAAATTGTATAAGGGCTCAATTTTTCCAAAAATGGCAATTTGACCCTAAATATTTCAAAAATTGACCAATTGATCCTCCAACATCTTTCTCATGACCAATTGGCCTTCAATTTTGGGAAATTGCAAAGAGGTCCCTCAATTTTTTGAAATCCCCAATTTACCCAAAATTTCCCCCCAATTTATCCCCTTCAAAACTAACTGAACTTGATTTCTTCAAATTGGCCATTCAATAGAGGTTAATTGCTCCAATTAAAGGTATGGATCAATTCCTACACTTCCATATGATTCAATTGAGCTTTGAACCGCATCATTTGGGTCCGAATTGAGCTCAATCAAAGCTTCACTCGAAAAATGTACGTAGAGAGAGAAAGCTTTGAAAGCTTACCGTCGGAGGTGCGGCAATCCGAGCTCTCGATCGAGGTAGGTAGCTCTTGCCCTGAGGTTCCTTCTAGGATCAAGAATTGCTACAATTGATATCGAATTGAGGGAGAATTTTGTCGGTAAACTTTAGCACTTTCTCTTTCTAACTCTAATCTGCAACAATTGAGGAGGGCCGAATTGGCTTACCTTTCAAATCTGTTAAGATCGTAGGAGGGTTGTGGGGGGCTTGGTTTGGCCGGAAGAGGGCTGAATTTGGCCAAATTCAACTCATCCAAAATAGGGTAGCTTCGGTTTGTCAGAGCTGCTTCACTATTTGATTCTGCCGGCACTTCTCCAATAGTCCTCGGGTCGAAAGGAAGGCGCTATCAGGTAGCTAACTTCCACGAGAGTCTATAGGACCTGACCTTTCCTTTTGAGGCTGAGACAAATGCCTATATTAGAGCTTTGGTTCTAGTTTTACTGGAAAATGGAGCAGTTGAGAGAGAATAGAGATTTCACATGTGTGGAGGATGAATGAAGAGGAGCTCATTATATAGGGAGCTCGGGGACCCTCTGCCTGACAACTTTCCTTTTTGGTCGAGCTTATCCTCGCCCTGAAACGGCCTGATCGAAGATGTTTTTCCTTCGCATGTGTTACTGTTTTCTACATTAAATGAATAGTGTTGTCATCCTGAGGAAGAAGATGACATTATTTCGAACCGAACTAGATCGGTTCAATGATTAAATCGGTTGGTTCAAGCCCGATTCGAATGTTTTTCCCAAAATTAAAAATTTCTAAATTTATTCTCCATCTAATGGTGGAAAGTCTCCAATTTTATCATTTTAAGCCATCAAGAAAAATGAATTTATAAACCAGTTTAAGTATGGTTCAAGCCGATTTAATCTAGTTCAGGTTCGGTTCACCTTGAACCGATCTGGTTTTCTCTTTGTATGACTCTTTCAGACACTCGAGGGTTGTCAATTCACCAATTTACCCTTTTCTTATCGGTTATGGTTTATGAACTAGCTCAATTTTCTCTTTCGAAATTTTTTATTCTTTTCTCGATTTTATTAACAATAAAGAGACGGGATTTACGACTCTCCCCTCCTTTTAGGGGTTTTGTCCCCAACATGATTTACATATCAAATAAATGAGGGTACCTATCCCTCATAACACTTCTGGTCTCCCATGTCTCCTCCTTCCTTTGTCCGTTTTGCTAGAGAACCTTGACCATGGGAATCCTCTTGTTCCTTAAGTTCTTTTCTCTCTAGTCAATGATTTGGACCAGTTCTACCTGATAGGTCAGGTTCTCCTCTAGTTCGGGTGGAGGTCATTCCAGCACATGACTAGACACCTTGGTACTACTCGGATGCATTGCATAGACTGAGTCATGTGCCTCTTCCAAGATTAATCACTTCAGTTCCTTATCTTGAGGCACACACACTCCACCCTTATAGGTTAGCACTCTATCGCCTCGAAGATCGTAGTCCAATTTCGTCCCTTCAGTGACCGGGTCCAAATAGGGCTAAAGTTCGTTATCCCCTTTTTGCTGGACCTTAATTTGTTCCGTTAGGCTGGGTCTTACCACTACGTCAACAAATAAGCATTTATCTCTCTTGCCCACCTTAAGGTCCACTTCCATTCTTCCCAACTATTGCAACAAGGGTAAGTAATTGGTTTTTATCTGTGCGGCCTTCGTTTGGTACTTGCGACTTAAAACATTTGTCACCACATTGGCATTACCGGGGTGATATTCTATCACAAGGTCATAGTCCTTAACTAATTCCAGTCATCTCTTCTGGCGGAGGTTCAACTCCTTCTAAGTTAGGAAGTACTTAAGACTTGTGATTAGTATTTATCTTACACTTAACCTCGTATAGTATAGTTCCGCTCATGTACCTTTAGTTGTCACGAAGCATAGGCGATAACCTTTCCTTATTGCATTAATACACATCCGAGTCCCTATCCAGATGCGTCACTATAGACGGTGTACTCCCCTGCACTTGGGTTAGGTAGAGAGAGTACAAGTGCTATTGTTAGACGGATCTTCAACTCCAGGAAAAATTTCTCACAACTTTCGTCTCACTTATATTTCACTACTTTCTTTATGAGACGAGTCAAAGGGGCAGCTATTTTAAAGAAATCATGTATAATACCCTGTCAATCCCAAGAAACTTCGTATATCTGAGGGATTCTTGGGTGCCTTCAAATCATATATGGCCTCCACTTCTGCAGGATCCACTTTGACTCTATCTTTGTACACTATGTGCACTAAGAACCCTACCACCTACAACCAGAACTCACACTTGGAAAATTTCGCATATAAGCAATTATTTTGTAGTGTCTCCAAGATAATAACCAGATGCTTTTTGTAATCCCCGGCTTCACATTTAAGGCTTCTGTTCATTCATATTGAGTATTGTAAAATAGCTATAAAATTTTATCATGATATATTACTCTTCGTTTAATCATTTCCTAATTCTTATTCTTTACCCATATAATTTTATTATGGGACCTTGTTTATAGTGAAAAATTATGTAAAGTGCAACTATTATATTTTGGAGATTATAGATGTTATCTATGATATTTAATTATACGTTTATATTGAGGGGTTCGAAATGATTTGAAGTTCAAGTGTTTGTAGTAAAAGTGAAGTGATTAATTTAAAGATATTAAAAAATTTTAATAGTAGTTTGTACCAATGTTATGTGAGGTGGAAAATTATTAATAAAAAAATTAAAAATATAAATTTATATTTTTAATTAAATTATATAATTTATTAGCTATTGTATATAATTAAATTATATTAAATATATTTTATATAATAATTTTTTATTTATAATATTTATATTATATAACTTTATATAAAATATTATTAATATATAAATCTATTTTAAGTATATAATAATAATAATAATAATAATAATAATAATAATATAAACCATAAATAAGAGTATTAAAATTATTTTATTAAAATAATTGAAATAATAAATGACAAAATTCTCCTAATATTCTATTTTTATAAAGATTTTGTTATATTGTAAATGGAAGAGTTAAAAGAAATTTGGAGATAATTATCTATTTTTTTTATCAAATAAGTAATTTTTCTATCCCTATAAACCACTCAATATAAATACTCTTTACATCATTATTTTATTTTTTAAGATTTCATAAAATGTTCTCACCTTTAAAAATATAACAAAATAACTATAAATAATTAACTAGTGTAAAGATTATATTCCTAATTACAATTAAGTGCACTATTATTTACAATATGACTATTTAAAGATATTTTCATTAAAGTTTTTATAGTATCATCAATACTTTTGTATTTTGTCATTCTTCGGTAATATACAATATTATATAGTAGTAATATATAATATTATATAATAGGAGTAAAATACTAAAAATATATCTTTCACTCAATTTAGTTATTCTGAATTCTTATTATTTACCCTTATAATTCTATTTGGTGACGTTAATTGTAGAACAAATTGGTGGAAGTATTTTGTATTAGGAATATAAGAAGAGATGAACATACGGTAAATCATGTATCAAACTTGTTTCTATTGCCCAAAAATCTCCGTGTGCTAATTCTAAATTCCAAATCCCAACGGATATGTTTTGCCCAACTTTGGTCTATATACAATGGTGGAGTACCTTGCAAACATTAGACCACTCATACCTCATGTAATAATTTCAATTATTAAAAATTTTAACCATAAAGGCCTTCCATCTCCACTTCATTCCCCACCACTGGTAGATTGATTGGAAAAAAGAAAAGGTTCTAAAGTATTCCAATGAATTTTATCGAGTAATATTCAGCCATAGGCTCGGGCTTGGTCATCACATATTGTTGTTGGGCAGTGCACGATAAAAGTGGGCCTCTAAGCGGGCCATCGGCTTATTGGCTCATCAAGGTGGGCCTCAATGCCCAATAAATTGAGCTCCCGTATATAATTAACTACCAGCATCAGGAGCAAGAGGCAAAAATCGAGATCTGGAGGTCAGTCAAGAAGTCCCTAAAGGCTCCTTCTCCCTAGATGGATATTACCATTTGATTATATTTGTTAATTACAACTAGAGATGACAAAAATATTTTATACTACCGTCTCGCCAGGCCCACCCCACCCCACATGTGCTTATACTATATTCGGAATTGCACCGGTAGATTTGAGCATCCCCGTGCAAGGAATGGGTGAGTACGGGTCTAATGGATTCAAACATGCCCTGTCTCATCCGCTCGATATCTTTAAAATAGTGAATATCGCATTAATATAATATCGATATTATAAAAATTCAAAATATAAGATATATATAATTTTGTTATTAAAATCTACACTCTTATAAAAGAATAGTAACATTAGTAAATAGCACAAAATGTAACAATAAAATAATTTAATACATCTCCCCATTGTTATATCATATGAGTGTTGCACCATATGAATACATAGTGAATTGTTTTAACAACTATTTTATTATTTTATTCATATTTTCAATAAAATTTTTATTCAAAATACTATTAAATAAGCGGTATTCTTTTCATAATCAAAATTTATTATCTCAAAATAAATCATAAATTATATCTTATATTAAATTTGAATAAGTTATTCCGTTTTTATAAATAAGTATATAATTACTCAAACTCAACTTTATCAAAAAAGTTGAACCACTCACTTAATTCTCTAAATTTTGACACATTGGAATTAAAATAACAATTTTTATTTACCCTAATATTCTAGTAGCCCACCATAATTATATTAATTCTCAGTAGGAGTCCATGGTATCGTTTGTGTTCATGGATCTAGTGTTGACTATCTAAATAATGTCAATACTAGTATTATCTTTTTTTTTTACTGCTAGGACAAATCTTTTATCATTTTATGTAACATCAATATGTTGTTCATCTTTGAAAAATATATGAGGATTATGAATCATATTAGGTAAATATTAGGTAAACATTTAGGTCATATCCTATCTTTTCACAAATGTTGGCATTAACTCACCTTTTAGAAACATTGGACTATAACTCATTTTCATACCTTTGGATCAATTACCCATCTTTCATAATTGTTGGGTGGTAGCCCACTTTCTTAATCATTGGATATATCTTTCTTTATTAAACGTTAGGCCTTATCACTCTTTATTAAATGTTGGGTTATAACTTTTTTTTTTTAAACCTTGAGTCATCGTCACCTTTTTTCTTAAATATTGAATTGTAATCCTCTTTTTTAAGCATAGAATTTTAACCATATTTTTTAAATATTGGGTTGTGAACATCTTTTCTAAACATTATATCTTAGTTCATAACTCTCTTTCTCAAATATTAGGCATTAGCCATCTTTCTTAAATATTAGTGGGTCTTGACTCACTTTTTAAATGCTAATGTTATTTGTCGACTTTAGGTAAAATTTGTCTGTATAAGCACACACTCACATGTACATGGTTTATAAAATAATAAATGAACTTTACCGATCCAATTAAATACGATTTTAGAAACCTCACTTACCTCGAATTGAGTTTCATTGACTCGATGAGTGTGTGTCTTGTGTCTCAAATTATTAATGTGTATAGCTTCAAACTACAAATAATTCATACATATGATTATCTCTTATTCATGTAGTGTAGGCTAGTTAAATCGATACATTTATCATACTCTAATTTTTTTTCTATAATAACAATTTTACCATTTATGGTTGAGCTTATCGAATTCAACCCTTTTTCAAATCCCACTTGACTACTCGGCCCATAATTTTCTCAACTTATAAATTTGCCCCAAAAATTTGCCTCACTTACAAGTATGTCATTCATCTTTCAAGTATATATACTTAGTTCCCTATACTTTCCATTATTTATATTTTGGTTCTTAAGTTTTCTTTTCCTCACATTGTTACCCCAAGTATTTTTAAAACTTTCCTTTATGTCTTTAGACTTTCCTTTGATCCATTTGGGTCATCATATTTCTCCTTATTTGCATTTGGTTCTCTAATTTTTCCAAAATTACAAATAAATCCCCAAACTTTTGATGTCATGCCATAACCCGATTTGGTTGGAACCCCGTGATAAACCCGCCACCATTTCCTGTACTAGAATGATATTTCTACAACAATAAATCAAGAAAGGTAGAGACTTGTAAACATAAATATTTTCCATAACAAAATTTACAAAAATAATTTAATAGAAATTACCTTGGTAAGTTGACATGCTCTTCAAGCTCTCTCTTTCTAGAATGGAAGTTTCCCTGAAAGGGGTTTAGGTAGAGTAGGTGAGTTTATAATTCAGGGATCATGGTTAATTAAAACTGTGACTTCTTATCCACGATTTAGTATGTACTCAAAAAGAGCTTTCCTTCTTTTTAAAAATAAAGGGTTTATATGACCCTATAACTAAGCTGCAACTTGATTTGTTTATAATAGACCTACCATGAGTTTGTATCACACAAACACACAAACACCTTTTCTCAATAAAATGATCAAATAGTCACAGAACAGACCTTTAGAATCTATATGTCATGCCCCAACCCAGTTTGGTTGGAACCTTGTGATCAACCCGCTACCCTTCCCTATGGTATTTCCACCACCACAATCCAAGAAGGTAAAGGCTTAATAACATTAGTGTTTTCTACAATAAAATTTAATAACAAACATAAGGTTACCTTTCTTCTTGAAGGATGGTTTTGCTCGTAAAATGCTCTCCTCTTACGAGGTAACAACTTCCCTAAAAGGGGTTTAGGGAGAGGGGTGAGTTTGTAACTCAATGAGCAGGGTTAAGTGACATCATGACTTCTTGTCCACGATTCAACATATATTCAAACATGAGTTTTCCCTTTATTTTAAACAACATATATATTATGATAAATAAGCCACAACTTGTCTTATCCTTTAAGGAAAGATTTCATTTAAGTTCACCGATTGTTCCTACAAGCTTAAAGTAGGTTCCTTTCTAGTTGTAGGGATTTAATTATATAAACTTACCATTTTTTGTATCACACAAACACCCTTTCCTTATAAAGAGATCAAGCAGTCCTAGAACATACCCTTAGAGTCTACAACCTCAATCTTGTTCTACTAGTGGCCCAGAGCGTATTTACCGTCCACCCTGATATGAGACTAGAACCACCACCATATCGTCTGTGTGAGCACCTTAACCCAACTTGTCACGCCCCAATCCGATTTGGTTGGAACCTCGTAATCAACCCGCCACTCTCTCCAGTATAAAAGGATAATCTACTCTAAAATACCGTTAAGAGTCATGCATAACTTAATTCTCCATGGTTTCCCTAAAACAGCATTATTAAAACTAATTTCAAAAGAAGGAATTCATACATGTGGAACCTTAGCTGTTGAGTTGGCTTGGGGTTATTCTTGGCAAGGTCAAAAACTTTCTTCATATAAAGGGGGAAAAGGGAAGCTCTACAACTTAGTTAGTGAGTGAAATAAGGAATAAGGGTAATAAATTTTTCTATTTTATCATTATTGGGTAACTTAACTCTCACATTTCTTTTTATAAAAAAAAATTCTACATTTCTCCTTTATAAATTTGGTTTGACAATCAAATACATGCCCTTTATCATAAAAGGGATCATACATTTGTAGAGCAGTCCCCGAGTGTTCCACTTATGGTCAGGACCGACTTTACCGACCACCCTAGTAGGAGGGTACACCTTCTACCACAAATTTGGGTGAGCTCCACTACCCATCCCCCAGACTCAAATCGAGCTTCATGTCCGCAATGGTGGGATGAGACCTCTCTCCTTCTTCCCCGGTCTCAATGCACATGAAGCTCCTAGAGCTTCTTGACTTACTAGATGACAAAGCTTCCCTTATGCTTCCTAGGTCGTCCAACAACCCTTAGAACCAATACTACCCCATATCGAACACCTCGATGGTTCCGTATTTTAGCATGCACAAGCAAAAGTCTTTTAATTAAGCTCGTTATCTTTGGTGCTACCAGCCCAATGAGTTTTCCAACCCAGCCTCGGCTTGATAGCTAAATCACACAATTAACCATTTATGAAGGTTTTCCATAGGCTCATAAATATAAATTTGTCTAGGGATTTAAGTCTGTTCCCATTGGCCTTAGCCCACTTCACGAGTTTTCCAAAACCTTGCATTGGGCCCACTAGAGCAATTCTATCTCTAAGTACACATGTTTCATGCTCTCATTCGAAATATCCCCCAAAGAGTTTGAGTGGGTTCACACAATCAGGGGAGAATATTTCTAGAAAATAATTTTCTAACAAAAGTATGTTCATCACCCCAAATGAGCATGATGCCAAAAACCCCATTCAACGTATTTCATTATTGTTCGTCCCATATGGATTTCCAAGCCTAACATGCCTTTCCTTTGCACAAGCTTGTAGGCGATCCATTCCTACAATGAATTGGGCAAATAGGTCCCAAACAATAAGATATTTTCTTTTAAGACTCATAATTTTTCAATAATTACGTTTTAGTCCTTAAGTATATCTTATTTTCAATTAGGTCCCTAAGATTATCAAATATTTCATTTGGGTCCCTAATTTACTTAAATTTCCAATTGCGTACCTTTATCCTTTTAATTATAGAAAATCCCCTAATTTTTTAAAATCGCAATCAAGTCCCCAAACTTCCAAAATTTGCAATTTAGTCCTCCAACTTTGACATTTGCCATTTCAGCCTTAATTCTTCCCAATTGAGCTCTCACATGATCCTAATCATATTCTCTATGTCACCTGACTCATTTCAAGCTTTGAAACACTTAATTTGGCTTAGAAATTAGCTCAAACATAGCTTCGCCAAAAAATCATCCTATAGAGAGAAAGCTTCAATTACTCATCGGTGAGGATTCAACAATCGGAGCTTTTGTTTTCACTAAATTCCTCTCTTCTTGTGGATCCTTCATGGATTAAACTATGCCTCAATTGGTGGCCAGAGTAGTGCGAATTGCTTACTTTATTTTTCGGGCAAAATCCATTGTGAATAGTAAACTCCGGCAAAGGGTGGTGGAGGAGACTTACCAAGACTGTTTAGGGAAGGTTGAGATGCCTCTACGAGAGGTCTATAGAGCTTAGTTTGGTCATGGTTTGTTTGAGGATGGCTCGAATTGAGCTAGACAAACTATGGTCACACACTGCCGAGAGAGTGAGGTTACTGTGCAAAATTGTCGATGCTTTTCTAGTCATCCTTGAGCTAAAAGGAGGTTATAGCAAGGTAGGGGACTTCTTCTCAGTTCCACAAAACCTGAATTCACCTTCGGAGGTTACAAGAAAGGCCCAAGTCAGAGCTTTAGTTCGTGCTTCACCAGGAAATGAAGTACTTCTTCTTCAGTCATTTGAGGGATGAAGAGGACAAATGGGGAGGAGCTCTTTATATAGGGAGCTCGGCAACTGACAAGGCTACCTGTCCATCCATCCCCCGACCCTAATCTCTTCCGTTCATGATCATTTTAGGAGGGTTTTTTGGTCATTGGAGACCGAACGACAATCTGTCGTTCTTACTGCCAGCATCCAAATGCTGAAGATGATACTATGTGCGTGTGTGTGAGCTGTCACATAGCGCACTATGATTGGTTGGTTTCGCTGACACGACTTCCCACTCAGTGTTTGAGTCATCCTTTGACTCGTTGACTAGCCACGTGGTGACATCCCATTGGCCACTCAGTCTAACGTGGCCGCTGATTATATTTGACTAGCCATTTGACTATGACATGTGGTGTCCTTTAATTGGCTAATTTAAATAAGTCAAACTTCCCTTCTAACATACTGTGTGTCACGCCCTGACCCGATTTGGCTGAGGTCCTATGATCAACCTGCCACCCTTCCATGCATCATTCGGGTATTCCTACCTTAATGAAATAGGGAAGGTAAAGGCATGCCTATGTTCATTCCCTTACTATAAGTTGGGGACAGGGAACGTACCTTGAGGGCCCGAGCTTGTCCTGGAACTTTCCATCTTTATCCTAGACCTGAAAGGGTGAGATGAGGGGAATGAGTATATAGGTATATATACTCAGTGATGGAAACTTCTACAATGATTGATTTATTTTTGTTACTTCACCCATTAGTCATTCATTAGTCATTTTTCACATTTCGTTCATCAGTCGTTTTTTACCTATCATTCACGCATCAACTGCCCTCCGATCATAGGAGGGATCACACGTTCACAGAACGGTCCCCGACCTTTCCGCTTGTGGACTGGAGCGCATTTACCGTCCACTCTGATAGAGGTTAGCGACCTCTACTCGAAGTTTGAGTGGACATCAATAGTCCGACCTCTAAACCCTAATTACTTCATGATGTCCATTTTGTGGGATGAGATCTCATTTCCCCTATTGCCTTAGTCTCAGCACGCAGGAAGCTCCCCGAGCTTCTCGACATACTAGACGCCAAGCTGCCCTTATGCACCCTAAGTTATCTAGCAGCCCTTGGGATCCATCACTACCTCGTACCAGGTGTCCTGATAGCCCCAAATCTACTAGTGCATGCATAATTAAGAATCTTTTTCAGTTATAACCATTATCTTTGGCCCTCCAGTGCAATGGTCTATTGGCTTGGCTTCGGCCCATGCGTACTGGCCCAATAGGTTCGACAATCTAGCTTAGGCTTAGCAGTGGTTTGGCCCAAAAAGCCCAACATCCTAGACTTGGCTCGGTGGGTATCACACACAATTACCCGTTAATTGGATATTTTATAAATCTTTATTAGATGTTGGTTTTGGATGGGTCCATACCCGTGTCCATCAGCCTTGGGCCCACTTGCACACCGAGCCTAAGACCCAGAATTAGCTCCCAAATGTTATAAGCATAGTCACTCAGTCAGGGGAGGCTAATTCCAAGAAAATCATTTACAAAGCGAATCATCATTCCAACCGTAATTGACGTTATAAGGTTCCCACTCACCTGATAATTGTGAAGGGGTTGTCTCGGCGAAACTATGTTTTGCGGCGCGCTTCTTGGACTCGGCGCTCGAGCAGTTTGCTCCTACATGGCACAAATATCCTTATCGGAATGCTTTGCCTAAGTGGCTGCATATTGTTGAGCATTTTCACATAGGCCCTCACATTATGCCTTAATTACATTTAAGTACCAAAAATTTGTACTTTTACCTTTAGGTCTTGATTTGCCCCCTTAGATTCAATTAATCCCCTAGGATTTCTACTTATCCTTCCTGGCTCCTTAATTTTTATCAAAATCACACATTGGCCCTCAATTTTCCAAAATTTCCATTTAGTCCCTAATTTCCCAAAATTGCAATTTCACCCCCAAACTTCTCAAAATTGCTAATTGGTCCTCCATTTTGCTCAAATTGCCCAAATGACCCACAATTGGAGTGAATTTCATGAAAATGCCCTTAATTTTGTCAATTTGCTATTTGCCCCTCCATTTTTTTGAAAAATTGCACAAAATCCCCAAATTTGCCTCCTTCTTCTTCCCCACTTTGAGCAATTGAACATTTGAATCTTATTTCATCCAACTAACGGCTTGTAAGTCCTTGATTTCTTTGTTTCTTATTGTTATTTGCCTCCTCTAGCTCCCCCCGATCGTCCTACACTTCGAATTTCCAAATTTGGTTGAGTTTTGAGCTCTATCAGAGCTTTGTCAGAAAACTTACAATAGAGAGAGAAAGCTTGATTAGCTTACCGATGGAGAGACGGTGGTCGAAGCTTGAGGTGGGGGCAGGTAGTGCTCATCGAGGGGGTCCGACTAGGACTTAGTCCCACAACAATTCGTCGCCACACTATGGGAATTTGGAGAGAAAAGTTTCAAGGAGGTGAAGTTCTAAAACTCAGAAAATTCGATAAGGAGAGGCAAAATTGAGCTTATCGAGGGTCTCTGAGGGGCTGGGGAGGGTCTTAGGTGGTCGGAGGTGGTCAATTCTAGCGGCGGAAGAGCTAAGGGAGTCGGGGTTAGGTCGGTCAGGAGCTCACTATTTTGGGGCTCTGAAGCAGCTTCACTATTCTATCGCTCCGACACTTCTCCAGCTATCCTTCGGTCACTTTGGGGGTGTCTCGAGCTAAAGGGCTCCTTCCTGGTTCTAATGCCACCCTTCAGAGCTTCTTTGGTTGCAAATTTGCCCATTGTCAGAGCCATGATCAGAGTTTCATCAGAAAGTGAGCTATTTGTCTTCAGAGAGTGCCTGAGAGGTGAGGAGGATGAGTGGGAAGGTGCTCTTTATATAGGGAGCTCATTAACTATTTAGGCTATTGGCTGGCGTGAGACTCAGCACCAGCCCCACTCGCCGGTGACCAGACTGGAGAGATTTTCGAGTCATCGGAAACTCCCGCTTTCCCGGCCACTCTCTCCTTTCTATTAAAGGACTGAGGTTGAAGACAATGATGTGGTGGGCGTGCTATGTGGCATGTTGTGATTGGCCGGTTTTTCTAACTTGAAGATCCAACTCAGCCGTCGTAGCAGCCGTTGATCGGTTGACTAGACACATGGCAGCCTCCCATTGGCTGCTGGTGTATGTGTGGTAGACTGACGGGTCGCCTACTGACCATTGATCGGACATGTGGCAGCCTCCCATTGGCTACCTGTGTATACGTGGCTGCTGACTATGCATCGTTGACCATTGACCGGTCCGATCTGTCAATCGGCTGGACCGTTAACCAATCCGGTCCTGTCCGACCGAGTTCGGTGACCCAAATTCAAAAATTGTTCGCTTCGAACTTGATTTGACCGATTTTCTAAAATTTAAAATTTTCTAAATTCATTTCATATCTAATGGTGGCCTCAATTTCCCAATTTGATATTTTTAAGCCACCTAGAAAAATGAATTATTGAATCGGTTCTCTATGGTTCATTCTGGTTAACTCTGATTCGGGTCCGGTTCACCTCGAATCGGTCTAGTTCTCTCATCCAATTGACTTCCTAGTTCTTCATCACAATTATTGTGAATTTTTGGTCACTTGGGATTTTCCAATTTCCCCTATTAACCCTCCTTTACTATTTTCTCTTGAATAAATTGGCCCGGTTTTCAAAAATATTGTCAGTTCTCTCCCTGGTGTCCTTGGTACAAGGGGAGATTTCCACAACTCTCCCCTCCTTTCAAGAGTTTTGTCCTCAAAATTCTATTGTTCCTCTTTTCTATTGGAAGTGGATCCATGTGAGGTCCAATTAGGGTAGAGTTGATACCTTCCCGTTTTGGTTACCTCTTTTAACTTAATCCCCTTAATCTCTTGGATTTAGTTAGTTTGACTCGTCTTTTCCTCTAGTGTCTATGAAGTTTCTCAAGATCAAAACTCCATGTCGCTTGGGGTCAGACTTTCCTTCAGGAGGGTTTTGTCTAGGATCGGGATTCCAACATGTCCAATCGCCCCTAGGTTTGTTTACTCCCTTGTTCGTTGGAACTCCTTAGTTTGTCATCCCTTCGGGCTTTTGCGTTTGCCTTTCTCGGTTTTAAGTGCTATTCCCTCCTTCATGGTCCTCCAATTCATCCTTTCATACTTAAGTCCCACTTTTTGTTGGGTCGTTGTGTCACGCCCAGACCCGGTTTGGTCGGATCCCCGTGAACAACCCGCCACGCTCCCGGTTTATTAAAGGGTTTTCCCTTATTATAATCCATAAAGAGTAAGACGTCCTTTAAACCTGCACCATTTCCTGAAATAGCATAATCAAAACTGCATGAAATTTTAAACTTTACATACCTATCTTACAAGCATCTTAGTTGATGGTCTTTCAAGGTAGGCTTTCCGGGATTTCCTGAAAGGGATATAAGGGAGAGGGTGAGTACTACTACTCAGTAAATGGGTTTTCAAAGGTGTACTTTTAATTTTTGAGAAAAACATTTATATGGAGTGTGTCAGACTCCTTTCTTTTCAAAAAAATCCCTTCATTTAAAAATTTGGATTTTTCTATTATTTCTTAGTTACTGGTGTGTCATCACCCAACACACATTATTCATCAAGAAGGTTACACACATTCGTAAGTCAGTATCACTACTAAACCCACTAGTGGTTTCGGAGCGACTTTTCTTGCCACCCGGAAAGAAGTACAACCACTTCTACCCTAGGAATGAGTGGATGTACACGACATCTAACCCACAATCCCGAAATCACTTCTTCATGTCCGTATGAGGACAGAGACCTCATCTCGTCCCCACCCTGGTCTCATGTGCTTGGTGCTACTCTAGATTTCGCACAGACACTTGGAATGACGATCTGCCCTTATACTCACCGGGTCGTCCAGGGCCCTTAAGACACATCACTATCCCTCATGGGCATCTTCATGATCCCGTAATCATAGTGCATGCACAAACAATGTTTTCTTATCAAGCCATGTAATATGTGGTGCCACTGGTCTAACGGCCCCGACTCTCAACTCAACCCGTAGTTGTTTGTCCTGACTAGTCCGTCAACTTGTCATGTCGCACTGCTACTAGTTGACTGAGCATGTCGGTCCTATCTTGGTACCATGGCCAAACAATTCACTTATTAAGTTTTCTGGCACATATATTATGTTCATTTACGAGCTCCTGCTCGTGCCAATTGGCCTTGGGCCCACTGTACGAGATTTTCAAAAAAAACTGGGCATTCTAGCCCTCAAGTTTAAGAAGCCCCCGGCCAATAAGAGCTATTCGAGCTCCCGTCAAGAAGGTCTACCAAATAGTTTAAGAATTGGCACACAGTCATGGGAGAACACTTCCGATAAAATAGGTTTTCACTGTCCATTATACCAACTGGTATAAGGATATCTCCGTTCATAACTGATGAACGGGTTTTCAACTTCCTTCGAGGAAGTCTTATCATACCAACCGGGTATGATCTACTTACAACTGGTAAGTAGTTTTTCCGCATAATTTTCACATCACTTTCTCTAAGTGGTGATGATTAAAATACCACTAAATAGTGAATTTTTATACCGAGGTACTTATCATCCCCTACTGGGTATGATATAAAATTTCCACTCACAACCGGTAAGTGATTTTTAGCTTTAAGTTGTACTCATCATCCCAACCGGGTATGATGTTAGTAAACCCACTCACCTGTTAACGCAGTGAATTCCTCTTGACCGGATCTTTGTATTCACGCGAGCTCGTCCATGCTGGCGTTCCTGGTATTTCGCGTTCCTACATGATATGAGCATCCTTGTTCATTATTACTCAGCATAACAGCCTTCATTCATTTCCAATTAATGAGAAAACCCAAACTTTTAGTTATTTGCAATAAGGTCCTTAAACTTATTTCTCTTTAACTTTAAGTCCCAAATCTTGGTTTTTCCTCAAATTGAGTCCCATAACTTTTAAATTTTATCTTGGTACTTCAATTTATTCAATTTCACCAAAAAGGGGTTTAATTTCCTAAATTTCCAATATGGTACCCCAATTTTTCCAAAATTACCATTTTGTCGTTCCTTTACAAAAATGGTAAGTTTTGCCCCAAAAATTCCAAAATTTCTCAATTGATCCTCCAACATTATTTTCATGCCCAATTGACCCTCAATTTTATAAAATTGCATTTTAACCATTTGAATTTCGAAAATCCTCAAATTTCCCCCAATTTCAACTCTTCAACACTATCGAATTTGATTTCATCAAATTGACCGATCAAACACTTCGAATTATTGAAATTGGAGTTAAAATTGAGTTCATGCATGTTTATACGATTCTAAGAAACTTTAAATCGCAGATTTTAACGCCGGAACGAGCTCAAACAGAGCTTCACCAGAAAATAGACTGTAGAGAGAGAAATCTTCGATTACTCATCGGTGAAGGTACGGCGGTCCGAGCTTTCAATCTGAGCAGATAGGTCTTGTCCTGAGGTTCATCCTAGAATCAAGAATTGCATCAATTGATGCAGAATTGGAATAAAATTTCGTCATTGAAATTCGGTCGACTCTCTCTCTAGCACCGATCAAAAATTGTAAAGGAGAGTCGAATTGGCTTACCTTACGGTCCTAATTCGGCCTTGGAAAGGCTGAGGAAGTGTTGGGAAGGCTTGGTTTGGCCTGAGGAGGGCTTGAAATGGTCGATTTCAGCTTGGCCGAAATAGGGTAGCTTCGGTCCGTTGGAGTTGCTTCACTATTCCATCATGTCGGCGCTTCTCCAACGATTCTCAGATTGACTAGAGTTTGCTATCAGATAGTTGTCTTCTCCCCGGTTTTAAAGAGCCCGACCTTTGTTCAAGTCGAAGATCTGGTTCGAGATTTACCGGGAAATGGAGCAGTAGAGAGAGAGAGAGAAGTGTTCAGGTGTGAGGAGAATGAAATGGGGATGACATCTTTATATAGGTGTAAAACCCGTGTATTAAATGGGCGAGATTTATTACTAGTATTAATATTACCATAAATTATTGGTATTAATTCCAATAATTTAATTTCAGTATAACTCGTGTATTAAATGGGCGAGATTTATTACTAGTATTAATATTGCCATAAATAATTGTTATTAATTTCAATAATTTAATTTTGGTATTAATTACAATAATTTAATTTTGGTATTAAATTATTGGTATTAATTATAATAATTAAATATATATTAATTTATGGTTATTTATGATAAGGCATACATAAAAAATTTTCACCCATCCTCACACTACTCTCGGGCAAGTACACTTAACTTCAAAGTTCTTATGGAATCTTGTTCACCTAAATAAATTTGGTTTTTGTCTTCTAAACTTTCTTAAATTTCTTTTCCAAGGTTTAATGAACCCTTTAGATCACACATAAGTTGTAGATTTCTATATTGCATGTTTTCAAATATAAACCGGCTCAGTTTTCTTACTCGGTTTGACCAGTTCTTTTCCCGGTTTTTCTTAACTCAAAAGTGTGGGGTTTACATGTTGGACCTACATTTCCATGGCAATACGACTCCTGCATCATGTTGCTTCACCTTAGGGTTGAAGCTCGGCTTGCCTTGTGGTTGGGATCGCGTCCTTCCACTCTTTTCCTTAGAGCGTACTCCTTTTTTCCTAACTTTTGCGTTGTCTCTTCCTTACTTTGAGTCATATTTTCCTCGGGGCTATTGGGCTTACATGCCCCTTATAGACATGACATTTTCCAAGAACTTGTCTCTGTCCATTAGATTTCTAAAATATCTCCTTGAGGACCGTTCTAATCCTTCCAACCTTTTGGGGAACGTATAATTTCATCCATCTTTTCATTTGTAGTATTCCTCGACTACCTTCACCGTTATTCCCTCATCCATCTTGCCTTTGACATCTTGTCTCACATCACTGTGTAAATTTCTCTTACCTTGTAAACCCCATCCTTTGATAATGTGAAAACCGGGAAAAGAACTAGTCACTTTCGAATTTTAAAAACCGAATTGGTCTACAAGTTCGATTATTAGGAAACAGGCAAATTTGAGAATTTTCAACTCCCATGTGACTCAAAATGGTTCATAAACTTGGGAAAAGAACCTTAGGATGAAATGGGGAACAAAAATCAGATCGATTCAAGAAAACCAGGTCCGAACCAGATAGAATCGATTTATGAACCGAGTTGATTCATGAACCGAAACCGATAGAGAATGGATAAACCAAGAAATGTATGGATCCCTTGTGATCCAAAGAGATTTATAAACCTTGGGAAGGAACATTAGAACAAAGTGGGAAAAAAACCAAATTAGTTCGGGTGAACCGGACCAAAACCGGATTAAACTAATTTAAGAACCGAGTCGGTTTATGAACCGAAATCAATAAAGAGATAGTAAACCGGGAATTTATGGATCCCAATTGACCTAAAGAGTCCTAAAAGTCATGGAAATAGACTTGAGAAGGAATTGGAGATGAAAACCAAATCGGTTCAGGTGAACCGGATTCGAACCAGTTTGGACCGGTTTGAACTACTATTGAACCATATCCTAAAATTATTTTTCTAGGTGGCTTAAATAATTCAAAATCGAGATTTGAAGCCACCAGTAGATAGAAAATGAATTTAGATGAATTTAGGAATTTTTAGATTTGAAAATTTTGGTCAAATGAGGGGTGAACCAGCCAAATTAAGTTGTAAACCCGGTTTAGACCAGTCTGGTCCGGTTCGAAACAGTGTCATCTTCTTCCTTCAGAAGATAACACTATTCACTCACCGAAAAATCAAAGCAGCACCGGCGGAGAAGAAATGTTTCCATTTGATACGTTTCAGGCCATCATGTCTATCATAAAGGTGCCAAACGGACGGCTAACGTGTCCCTGAGCTCCCTATATAAAGATGAAAAGCTCACTCTCTCTCAGTTGCTTAGTTTTCCATCAAATCTCGAACTAGAGCTCTGATATAGGGTCATTTATGAGCCCAAGAAGGCAAGGTCAGGTTCATTAGAACCAAAGAGAAGTCAGCTACATGGTGGTGACATTTGTTCGTTCCAAGAGTCACTGGAGAAGCGTCGGCATGATCGAACAGTGAAGCAGCTCCGGCGGGCCGAAGCTGCTCTATTTCGGACGAGTTGAAATCGGCCAATTCGAGCCCTCCTCAGGCCAAACCAAGCCCTCCCAACACTTCCTCAGGCCTCCTATGGTCGAATTAGGATGGAAAGGAAGAACCCAAAGAGGAGGACTACCTGCCTAGTTGGTATGATGAAACTTCCTCAAAGGAAGTGGAAAACCCGTTCATCAGTTATGAGCGGAGAAGTCCTTATACCCAGTCGGTATAATGGACAGTTGGAAATATATTTTTGTCAGAAGTGCTCTCCCCTGACTGTGTGCTAATGCTTAAACAATTTGGGAGACCTTTTTATGGGAGCTCAAATAGCTCTTATAGGTCGAGGGCCTCAGTTTTGGAACTTGGAGGCTAATATGCCCGATTTGCAAAATCTCGTACAGTGGGCCCAAGGCCAGTTGGCACGAGCAGGAGCTCGTAAACAAACATGAGTTATATGCCATAAAACTTTAAATAAAGGAATTGTTTGGTCATGGTACCAAGAAAGGACCGACACACTCAGTCAACTAGCAGTAGTGCGACATGATAGGTCTTCGTACTAGTCAAGACAAACAGCTGCAGGTTGAGTTGAAGGTCGGGGCTGTTGAACCAATGGCACCACAGATTATATGGCATGATAAGAAAATGTTGTTTGTGCATGCACTATGTTTATGGGATCATCAAGACGCCCATGAGGGGTAGTGATGCATCCTAAGGGCCTTGGACGACCCAGTGAGTATAAGCGCAGTTCGTTGTACCAGGTGACCGTGCAAAATTTAGAGTAGCACTAAGCGCATGAGACCGGAGTGGGGACGGGATGAGGTCTTTGTCCTCATATGGACATGAAGAATTGATTTTGTGATTGAGGATCGGATGTCGCGTACATCCACTCATTCTTAGGGTATAAGTAGACGTGCTTCTATCTAGGTGGCCGGTAAAATTGCTCCGAAGCCACAAGTGGGTTCAGTGGTCATGCTAGCCTACGAATGTGTGATTGACCTTCATGATGAAGGTTGTGTGTTGAGTGATGACACACCTTGATTAAATAAGGAAATGGTGATAAACCTTGAGATTTTAAATAAGTTTGGATCACTCCAATACAAATGTTTTCCTAAAAATTAAAAATAGACTTTTGAAAACCCATTCACTCAGTAGTCATACTCACCCCCTCCTTTCTATCCCTTTTTCAAGAAAAGGAAAAATGACTAAGAATAATATCGAGCCTTACCCTCTATCAGGTATACTTAAATTTTCCTTAAACTTGCATTATATTGGATATATGTCTTTCCAAGGAACAAGGTCGAAATTACCCGTGGCTCATCTATAGTTAAAGTCGGAGGAAACTCCTCTTGAACCGAGAGAGCAGCGGGTTGTTCACAGAGATCCAACCAAACCGGGTTGGGGCATGACATATCTACTCATCCTTTCCCAACTTCTTTAGCGTCGTCCTTTATTCAAGGACTTTCTTTTTCCTTAATCCATTCTTACTTACTTGTGATCATTTCATAATTCTTTATTCCAAATTAATCATTTTCGGTCCATGTTTTGATTCATTTACTTGGGAAGGTTCCCTTCTTCTGGTTTCGTTCTCTACTACGTCCCTCACAGTAAAGACTTCCATTTTAGGAGCTATATGCTCAACCTTCTTATCATTCTTTGAAGGGTTCTTTCTTCCTTTCTTCACACACCTTTCTATGTTAGAGCATTTGCCCGCTTTGGCTCCTTCTCTATCCACCACTTCTATTCCATCCCTCATTCCTTACTTGAGATACTTCCGATTATCGGTCTTATTCCATGCACTCCACACTATACTCCACCGTCCACTCTTTAGGCTTCATTATGCGCATGTGAACTACGACCTGTCTCATTAATTGTGGTTATTTCTCCTTAGCCACATCTTATTTGGAGGGCTTACTTTCCCAACGTTTCTCAGATGTTCTTTCCTTTATTTTCTTATTATGGGTAGTCCTCTTATTCTTACTTGTCACAGCATCTTTTGATGCTAACTTCCTATTTACCCATTCCTTTTAACTTATTTCCTTGGGTCCTCCTAGTATGCTTTCTTGGTTCTTTCACCTCAGCGTGCACTTCATCTCCTCATCCTTTGTCACTTGGTCTAGTACTTCTTAGTTGGAACAAGTATGTCTTCCTAGGGTCTCCTTCCTTTGGAAAGGTTCAACACTATATGTTCCAAGACCTCTTTGTACGAGACTTACTAAATCTTCCTTATGGCTTAAGTGTAGTCATCATTTCATATTCGGACATTTATTTCTTTAAGGATTTTCTTCACCATTCCTTTCCACTATTCTAGCCTTTCCATCTCCTCCTTCCTTGCTTGGTTAATCTACAACCCTACTTGTCTCCTCTATTTTTCCAAAGTAGATCAAACCTTACTATTTCGAGACATCCTAGTTATCCTTCCTCATTCGGCTTGTCTTCTATAGAGGAGGTATTTCCTTCCTTGCTCCTAAGTGGTTTATAGTGCTTCTTAAGGGAAATTTCTCTTTATCTATATTCTAATATTTCTGGGTTTTCTTAAGGTCCTACTCTTGATCTTTTTTCTGTGATCCCATCATCGGGTGATTGAGGCATGCAATCATATTATTAAGGGACAGAGAAATTTTCAGGAACTCAGAATTTTATTTATTGAAGTAAGAATACAAATTTTGGGGTTTTAACATCTCTCGAGGGAGATTGTTACAATGATGTGTTGGGGAATACTCATTGCTAAACTATGGTCTAGAGGGATTTCTACCAGGGTGAGACTAGGTTCCCTAGCCGCAATTGTAGTTCTTGTAATGTTATCCCTTTGGGATTCTGTTGGGGTGGAGGTGTCCTTATTGGAAGGTATCGCTTGGATTCCTCGTAATGTGGGACACTTCCTTACTATGTGTCCCACCCTCCTACATTCATAACAAATCCTCTCGGGTCTTGTCCTTTGAAATGTCGAGCATCTTCTAATGTAGTGTCCCCATTGCCCACATTAATAACAGGTCATATCCTTGCATAGATCCTTGTAGTTCCTCCTATACTTTGAGCATTATGGGACCTTTCTAAGGGATTGCTGATGGTTCAATGCCATGGCATTCTTGAGTTTGAACACCTTGGAGACTTTCTTATCGAGTCCTCTTTGACCCAGGGTTACTCCAAGGGTCTTTCTATACTCTTGGTTCATTTCCTCCCTTGGGATAGGGTTCTCCTTGGCTTCTGGGGTGGCTAAAATAGTGCGGGTTTGTTTAGCTACTTTTCTTGGTGCCATATGAAAATTTTTAAAATCAATTCTATTAGTTATAATATTTTCTAGTCTTGATTATGTATTCGAGGAAACAAGCTTTGATACCACTCAAGTTGTCATGCACCGACCCGATTTAGTTGGATCCCCGTGATCAACCCGCTACTATCCCAACTTACTAAGGGTTGCCCCTTCTTTATAAATCGTGAGGAGTAAGGCGTCCTTTAAATATGTACCTTTCCTAGAATAACATAAATCAAAACTACATAAAATTTAAAACTTATCATACCTGTCTTACATGTGTGTTAGCTAGTGATCTTTAGGTAAGCTTTCCAAGGTTACCTAAAAGGGATGTAAGGGAGGGGATGAGTTCAACGACTCAGTGAATGGGTGTTTTAGGGTATGACTTTCAAAAATAGCTTGAATTAGAGTGTGTCAAACTCCTTATTTTTCTTTTAAAAATATTTCATTCTCAAATCTTGGTTCTCATAACCATAACGGTGTGTTTATCAACCAACACATGCCCTTCGCAGGACAGCCTGTCCACTGTACCCACTTGTGGCGTCGGAGCGACTTTACAAGCCATCTAGATAGAAGCATGTCCACTTCTACCCTGAGAATGAGTGGATGTACACGACATCTGACCCTCAATCCCGTAACAAAACTCCGTGTCCGTATGAGGATAGAGACAATATCACGTCCCCACCCCAGTCTCATGAGCAATGAAGCTATGTCGAGCTTCGCAAGACTTCCAATACGATTAACTACCCTTATTTCCACCAGGTCGTCCAGAGCCCTCGGATACATCACTACCCCTCTTGGGCGTCTTTAAAGGTCCCATAACACAATGCATGCATAAATCAACAGATTTTTTCACATAAGACATATAATCTGTGGGGCCATTGGTCCAACGGCCCCGACCCTCAACTTGACCTGCAGCTATTTGTCTTGACTAATCTGAAGACCTGTCATGTCACACTGCCGCTAGTCCATTGATTATGTCAGTCCTGTCTTGGTACCATGGCCAAACAACTCATTTACTTAAGTTTTCATGGCTTAATAATCATGTTTATTTACGAGCTCCAACTCGTGCCAACTGGCTTAGAGCCCACTGTTCGAGATTTTCAAAATTGGGCATATTAGCCCCCAATTTCCAAAATCGAGGCCTCCAGCCTATATAAGCTTTTTGAGCTCCCGTCAAGAAGGTCCCCCAAAAGTTTTAAGCATTGGCACATAGTTAGGAGAGAGCACTTCCGACAAAATAAACTTTTCAATCATCCATCACAACAACCGAGTATGATGACATCTCCGCTTATAACCGATAAGCGGATTTTCCACTTCCTTTTAGAAAGTTTCATCATACTAACCGGGTATGATCTCCTTACAACTGGTAAATAGTTTTTTCTCGCGTTATTTCCACATCACTCCTCTCAGGTGTGATAGTTAAAATACCACTTAGCAGTGGGTTTTCATTTCTGACGTGCTTATCATCCTAAACAGGTATGATATAAAATATCCCACTCACCTGATAGTGTAGTGAATTTTCTCTTAATCGGCTTGATGCCTTCACGCGAACTTGTCTTAGCTGGCGTTCCCATTACTTTGTGTTCCTACACGATATGAACATCTTTGTTCATCATCCTTTGGCCTAATAGCCTTCATTCATCCCGAATGAATGAGAAAACCAAACTTTTCATTTATTTGTAATTAGGTCCCTAAAGTTATTTTTCTTTAACTTTAAGTCCCTAATGTCGGTTTTCCCCCAAATTGAGTCCTCAAACTCTAAGATTCACCTTAGGACCCCAATTTATTCAAAATCACAAAAAGGGGTTCAAGTTTTCCAAATTTCTAATTTGGCCCCCAACTTTTCCAAAATTACCATTTTGTCCCAAAATTCTAAAATTTGCCCAATTAGTCCTCCAACATATTTATCATGCCCAATTGGCCCTTAATTTTATGAAATTGTACTTTAGTCCATCGAATTTTTGAAATCCCCAAATTTGCAACAATTTTTCCCCCAATTTCAACCTTCTAACTCAGCTGAATTTGATTTCATCAAATTGACCAATCAAATGAGTTTAATTTTTGAAATTGAAGTTAGATTAGAGTTCCTACCCTTCACGATTTAATTGTACTTTGAATCGCATGATTTGATGCCGAAATAAGCTCAAACAGAGCTTTGCCCGAAAATTGGACTTAGAGAGAGAAAGCTTCAAAAGCATACCATCCAAGGCGCGGCGGTCCGAGCATTCAATTTGGGCAGATAGCTCTTGTCATAAGGTTACTCTTAGGATCAAGAATTCCATCAATTGATGCCGAATTGAGTGAGAATTTAATCACTGAAGTTCTGTCAGTTCTCTCTCTAGCATCGATCTAAATTTACATAGTGGATCCAAATTGGCTTACCTTTCAGCTCCAATTCAACTGTAAGAGGATTGTGGTGGTGTTAGGAAGGCTTGGTTTGGCTTGAGAAGGGCTCGAATTGGCCGATTTTAGCTTGGCCGAAATAGGCAGCTTCGGTCCGTCGGAGTTGCTTCATTGTTTCATCACCTCGGCGCTTCTCCGATGACCCTCTGAGCAAATGGAGACTCAGGCGTGTAGCTAACTTCTCCTTGAATCCAAAGAACCCGACCATGCCTTCTTTGGCTCAAAAAAATGCCCAAGTCGGAGCTCTAGTTCGAGCATCACCGAAAAATGGAGCAGCAGAGAGAGATAGGACTATTCAGGTGTGAGGAGGATAAATGAGGAGGGGCTCTTTATATAGGAAGCTAGGGGACATCTTGGCCATTCGATATGCACCTTAATGGCGGTCATTCATTGCCTGAAACTCCCTGGCCGGAGACTATTCATCTTCGCCGATGCTGCTCGATTTTCCGGTGAGTGAATAGTGTTGTCATCTGAAGGAAGAAGACGACACTGTTCCGAACCGAGTTCAAAGCTTAAATCGGTCGGTTTATGCCTGATTTGACTGAATTTTTCAAAATTAAAAATTTATAAATTCATTCTCTATCCAATGGTGGCCTCAATTCTCCAATTTGAATTTTCTAAGCCACCTAGAAAAATGAATTTAGCATCCAGTTCAATAGTGGTTCAAACCGATTCAATCTAGTTCGGATCTGGTTCACCTGAACCGGTTTGATTTTCATCTCCAATTCATCCTAAAGTCCTTTTTCATGGCTTTTGTGACTCTTTAGGTCACTCTGGATCCATAAATTCTCTGGTTTGCCCTTTCTCTTTTGGTTTCGGTTCAAGAACCGACTAGATTCATAAATCGGAACTGAAACAGCTTGGATCCGGTTCAACTGAACTGGTCTGGTTTTCTCTCCCAAATTGTCCTAAGATCCTTTTCCAAGGTTTTATGAACCCTTTGGGTCACTTGGCAGTTGTAACTTTTCCAAATTGCACGTTCTTTAATGATTGAGTTTGTGAACCGGTTCAATTTTCTCACTCGATTTAACCGGTTCTTTTCGTAGTTTCCTTAACTCCAAAAGGGTGGGGTTTACAAGTAATTTAACCCAAAACTACGAAAGTGATAAATTTGCACTAAGAAGGGTGATCAAGAGATGGGGGGAAGAAAGAGAATGTGAACTCCACCTCAAAGAAATAAACTAAATACTGAAAAAAGGAGTAAGACTAAGAATGATATATACAAGAAGTGTCCATAGGGTCACATGGGTAAAGGTGAGCTGGAGTGAATGGCATTAAAGAATGCCATTGAATGCTCGACATTCACAACGATAAAACTAGAAGGAGATTTCGAGAGAAAAGGAGTGTAGAACTTACCAAGGAAGGGAATCATGGAAAAACATAGGTGTACCAATTAGGAGGAAATGGAACCAACGGAATTGGAAAGAAAATAAGCTCCTCAAAGGCAAGATTCGGGAGATGAAAGGATCAAGTACAAAGGGAAAGTAATCATAAAGGATCCAAGGGATAAGTCAAACCCAAGTAACAGGTAAGGAGGAAGACGACATCAAAAGATGTCATACGAGTAAGAAAGGAACTAACCAGAATGAGGAATGGGGAATCAAGTAAGAAAGGAAGAATCAATGATTAAAGCATGACGAGGTCAAGCGTTAAAATATAGAACAAAGAAGTAATAACCAAAGAATGAGGAAATGATCCATGCAGGAAGAAAAGGTGATAACGCTAAAACCTGTGGAAGAAAATAATCGGAACTCCTAGTCCTGAACTCTTAGGTAAAGGAGATTAGAATGGAGAAATGGTGCCTTGGGAAAAGAGGATGTAAACTTAAGGATATGATTCTAAGTCTTCCGGGGAGATATGCTTAGCTAAAGTAAGCTCAATGGAATGAGAAAGGGATGTGAATGAGACAAAAATCTTAGATATGTGATGTAAGGGATAAATGGAAACAACCGGGAAGGTTATAGGTTGAAAAAATATTAAACTTATATCAATGAAGGTTCATTCACCGAGCTTTCACTCTGGGCAGATAGCTCTTGTCTTGATGTTGCTTCTAGGATCAAGAATCACCTCAATTCATGTCAAATTGAGGGAGAATTTGGTCAGTAAAGATCTGTCGGTTCTCTCTCTAGCACCAATCGGAATTCATAGAGGGGAGGGTTGTGAAAGTGTTTGGAGGGCTTGGTTTGGCCTGAGAAGGGTTCGAATTGGTCATTTTCAGCTCGACAGAAATAGGGCAGCTTTGGTCCACAGGAGCTGCTTCACTATTCGATCATGCCAGCACTTCCCTAACGATCCTTAGAGCAATTGGAGACTGCCACCGTGTAGCTAACTTCACCCTGAGTCTAAGGAACCCGACCATGCTTTCTTTAGCTTGTCAGACCTATGGTTCAAGCTTCATCGAAAAATTGAGTGGCATAGAAAGAGTGAGGCTTTTAGGTGTGTAGAGGATGAATGGAGAGGGGCTCTTTATATAGGATGCTCGAGGACTTCTTGGTCATCCGATTGGTGCCTTAATGGTTGTCTTTCATTGCTTGAAACTCCTTGGCCAGAGACTTTTCGTCTTCATCGGCACTGCTCAATTTTCCAATGAGTGAATAGTGCTATCATCTGAAGGAAGAAGACGACACTGTTCCGAACCGGTCAGAACCAGGTTTAACGTTTAAACCAGTCGGTTCATGCAAAATTCAATCGAGTTTTTCAAAATTAAAAATTTTTAAACTCATTAAATTCATTCTCTATCAAATGGTGGCCTCGATTCTCCAATTTGAATTTTTTAAGCCATCTAGAAAAATGAATTTAGAAACTGGTTCAATAGTGGTTCAAACCGGTTCAGGTCCAAATCACCTGAACCAGTTTGGTTTTCACCTCCAATTCATCGTAAAGTTCTTTTTCATGACCTTTGTGACTCTTTAGGTCACTCGGGATCCATAAAGTTCTTGGTTTGCCCTTTTCTATTGGTTTTGGTTTATAAACCGACTCGATTTTCTATTTGGAAATGACCGGTACTTTTCCCGATTTTCTCATTATCAAAGGATGGGGTTTACAAACTACCTTCAGGTGAAATCGGGGAATGGACAAGTAAGCCATAAGAGATTAATTTTGAATAAAAGTATCGTGAAATAGTCCCGAGCAAGGGTGGATCTGAGATAAAGAAGTCCTTGAGTAAGGACTCCGTGGGATGTGAGGAAACACTGAAGTGAAGAAACCCACCAGTATGTTAGCAAGTCGAGGAGTTGATGGGGCACCTGATAATTGGAAGCAGAGAAACCAAACAAGAAAAGAATAAAGGACCAATGTAGGACAAGAAGGGGATAACACCAAAAACTAGGAACATGAGTACAAAATGCTCGAACAGACACCGAGCTAAGGGTTTCAATAATCAAGGAAACAAATAGACCTGGGATGATCGAACATTCTGGAACTCTCAGTTCCGAACAAAACCCTCAAGAGGAAAGGTCTGACCCCAAACAGCGGAGAACATTAGACTTAAGAAATTACTTGGACACGAGGGTATGACAAGTCAAAAAAAAACCAAGTCTAGGGAGTAAATGAATGAACAAAAAGGGGTAACCAGAGCGATAGGATGTCAAATCAAATCCCAAGTTAACCGCAAGAGAATCCATTTCTGATGTAAAGGATGGACGGCTAAGTTTTGTGGACAAAACTCCTAAAAGGAGGGGAGAGTTATGAAACTCATCTCTCGGACTAAGTAAACCAGGGAAAGAACTAGCAGTTTTGAGAAAATCGAGCCGGAAAAGGAACCAAAAATGATAAAGAAGGGTTAAAATAGGAAATTTGAAAATCCCAAGTGACCAAAAATTCACAAAAATTATGGGGATGAACCATGAAGTAAATTGGATGGGAGAACCAAATCAGTTTAGGGTGAACCGAACCTGAACTTTACTAAACCGAATTGAACCATAGTGAACCAGTTCACTAATTCATTTTTATAGGTGGCTTAAAATGTTAATTTGAAAAATTGAGGCCACCATTAGATAGAAAATGAATTTAGAAATTTTTAAATTTTAGGAAATCGGTCGAATCGGGTCCAAACCAGCCAATTTTTGAATTCGGGTCACCGAACCCGGTTGGACCGGACTGGTCAACGGTCCAGTTAGTCAACGAACCGAACCGGTCAACATTCAAGACCGGTCAATGATCAACGGTGCCTAGTCAACACCCACACAAGCACGGGCAGCCAATGGGAGGTTGCCACGTGTCTGGTCAATGGATGATCGGTCAACATGACAAGTAGACACGGTCAGCCAATGGGAGGTTGCCACGTGTTCGATCAACGGCTGACATGGAGGCCGAGTTGGACCTCCACATTAGAAAATTTGACCAATCACAATGTGCCATGTGGCACGCCTGCCATGTCATCGTCTTCAACCTCCAACCTCTAACAGAGAGAACAGAGAAGAGAGAGAGGCCAGAAAGGGTAGAGTCTCCGGCGACTCAAAAATCTTTCCAATCAGATCACCGGCTACCGAGTCGGAGGTCAAGTCTCATGTCAGCCAGTAGTCAGAATAGTTGTGGAGCTCCATATATAAAGAGCACCCCTCCATTCGTTCTTAGCATCCCACAATCGAATCAACCGAAGAAGGCAAACTACTCAGTTTTCCGGCAAGCAGCAAACTAGAGATTCGACATCGGGCTTTTCTCCACCTCTGAAGCTGCATTTGGTCTTATTAGAACCTGGAGGAAGTCCTCTACCCAGCTGCACCTTCCCTTCAGCCCGAGAACCACCGTAGAAGAATGAGGAAGCTCAAATAATAACGCCGTTCCTCAGCTGTCAGTAGCTCGAGCTCAACTCGAGTCATCCCCAAGCCAATTTCGGCCGAACCAAGCCCCCCAAACTCTACCTAAAGGTGCCCCAACCTTCCCCCAAGCTAATACGGTAAGCCCCTCTACCGCCCCTTCGCCGGAAAATATTGTTCGCAATGCATTTTTGTGAAAACTAAAACTAAGAAATTCACACTACTCATGCCATCAATTGAGGCGCGGTTTAATCCAGGGAGGATCCCCGGGAGGAGAGCAATTCAAAGAAAGCAACAGCTCCGGTCACCGAACCCTCACCGGTAAAATATCAAAGCTTTCTCTCTTTCAACTGAATTTTCTGACAAATCTCCTTTTGAGCTCATTTCCAGGCCAAATCGGGCTTTTCAATGCTTGAAATGACGAGAAAAACATATAGAAGATGATTCAAATCAAGAATGAGGGCAATTAACTAAGTTTTTGGGGTCAATTGAACGAAATTGTGATTCAGGGACCAGATTGCAATTTTTGAGAAATTGGGCATTTTGGGGATTTTTGGAAAATTGGGGTTCGAATTGCAATTTAAGAAAATTAGGGCATTTTCATGAAATTAACTCCCAATTAGGTAATTGGAAGAAATGGAGGGCCAATTAGCAATTTTTAAAAGTTGAAGGACCAATTGGTAATTTGGAAAAAATTCAAGGACCTATGAGGAAAATTGGAAGTTCTAGGAACTTAATTAAAAATAAGTTGAGCATTAGGGACCTAAAGTCAAAATTTATGAACTTTAGGAACCTAATCGCAATAAGTCATAGATCAAGGACCTATATGCAAATATATGGAAGTAAGAGGTCTTTTATGCCAAACCATCCTAATGCGAATACTCGAACCATGTAGGCACGAGTCATACGAGTACGGGTGCCAAGGAGCACATTGAAGATTGGAAATCAAGTGGGGATGAATCCGTCATGATACCGGGTGAGTGGGATTTTCAGCATCATACCCAATTGGGGGTGATGAGAACCGTTTTAAAGTTTGAAAAACCATTTTTCCAAGAATGGTCTCCCTTGACTGCATGAAATTGCTTAAACATTTTGGGAGTCGTTTCTAATTAGAGCTAGACAAGCTCTGATAGGCTTGAAGCCTCAAATTTGAAAATGATAGAGCCGAAGGCCCGGGTTTGGAAAACTCGTGCAGTGGGTCCAAGGCCAGTGTGCACATGTTGGACCCATAGACAAACATGAATTATAAGAACCATGAAAACTCTCAGAAAAAACTAGAATTGTTATGTAATTTGTAACGAGGCCAAGATAGGATTGACAAGGCTCGATGGGTTAGTGGCAGTGCGCTCAAACTAGGTCGACAAGCCGGTCAAGGCAAATAGCTGCAGGTCAGGTCGAGTGTCAAGGCTGTTGGACCATTGGCACCAAAGAGCATGGTTAATGGATCAAAACTATTGTATGCATGTATGAGGAATCCGAGAGCATCTAGACGTTCAAGAGTGGTAGTCGATGGGTCCCAAGGGTGGCTGGATGACCCAAGGGTGCATAAGGGCGGGTCTGTCGTGCAAGTCAGTCATAAAGCTCTAATAGCTTCCTGCACATTAAGACCGAGGCCGAAGGGGAAATGAGGTTTCATCCCACCAAGCGAACATGATGAGGGTTTGAGGGTCGAACTATTGATGTCTACTCAAACTCAGGATAGGGCAGTGTACCTCTATCAGGGTGGATGGTAAAGGTGCTATGGTCCACAAGTGGAATGGTCGGGGATCGTTCTGTGAACATGTGATCCCTTTCTATGATAGAAAGGGCGTGTGAATGCTTGCTGAAACGCCACCCGAGCAAGGGGGCTCAAAAAGAGATGAAACTCATATTACAATAAACTAAAAGTATAAAACATTTTGATAGATTGGTTGTTTTGAAAACTCACTTCCCAACCTCCACTCACTGACTTGTAGAAACTCACCCCCTCCCATTAAACCTTTTTTAGGAAAACTACCTAGCCACGACCAGTTGAGGCTAGAGGAGGAAGCCCAAGGTACCGTAAGCAGGTAACATTTATTTAGTTGTTTTGTAAACTTTGTTATGGAAAATATGTACACTTCAACTCCTTTACCTTCCTTGGACTATTTGGTAGAAATACTAAATTAGTACGAGGGAGGGTGGTGGGTTGATCACAGGACTCCGACCAGACCAAGTCGAGGCGTGACAGGTGTTGTGTGGATAAGGTATGTAGGAATCTATAAAGCCAAGAATCAGGTCGTTTGGTTACCAAAAGACCCATTGTTATAGCTTTGGATCTTGGCTCGCTAGAAATTGGGGAGTTTGGTGCTTCGAGGGGAATTGTGGTGTAGAGAGAAAGAAGGAGGAGATAATTTTTATATAGGGTGATTGGGGACTCTAAAAGATATACACCCCGCCTCTAACAATTCATGATTCACTCTGAATCATTGCTAGCAAATCAAATTTGCCTTGTTGGAATTTGGTTGTATCATTACTGCCTCTTTCTAACTATCGGTTAGTTAAAATGGCGGTGGTAATATGGGGAAAACAATAATGTGTGTATGTGCATGCTCACACGTGTGATTCCCCACATGGCACACAACGATTGGTCGTATTATCTCACGTGGCTGCCTAATTTTACTTCGGTCTTTGCTAACCTTAGGGGTTGCCACGTAGCACAAAGATTGGTCATGTAACCTGATGTGGACGGATGACTAGATTCAGTTCCAAATGACTGTTTGAAGTTGTCACATGATGTGTCATGATTGGTCGATTCCACTTGACCATATTCGCTCTTGGCTTATTATGTGCACTTTCCAAGCGGCGAGCGGAGATTGGCTATGTCCTCAAACATGCTTATTTGATTGTATCATTCACCATTTGATCGATCTTGACATGTTTAATTCCCATTTACTTGGTTCAAATTAGTTGAACGATTCAATTAGATCAAATTTCGGCAATCTAAATTATTTTTCGATCGATTTTATGGTTTATTTTATATTCTAAAATTATTTACGTGTATTTTAAACCTAAAATTATCATTTGTCATTTTTTTGTCTTTTTGAAAAATTTAAATCTTGAACCAATTTAATTTGGTTAGGTTCGATTCTATCTAATTTTTCATCAATTTCTCAATTGAACTATCTTGAACCCCTAATTCTTGAATTAAATTACACTTATGGGATTTTTCCAATTTAATTAACTAATTTTTTTAGATCTTAATTCAAATTAATTCCTAATTATATTCTTTTTATCCATTACTATTTTGTATCAATTTTCTTATCCAACTTGATTTATCTTTATTTGTGAAGATGTGGTGTTACAAGTACACTGTAATTAATCCTCTCAAATGTTTTGATTTGAAGTATATTTGTCAACCAGTTAGTGTTGTGTCGGCTCTATTTTACAAGCAACATTACTAAATTATGATATCGGATCTCACTATATTTTTCACAATTGTACATTAATTTAAACTTTCACCAGACATATTTATTTTACTTATAATCTTAAGAATTTTTTATAAATAGTGTTCAATTTTTTCATCACCTTTTCACATAGTCAAAATTGCATACTCCCTCCGTCAGTCTTGTAAATGTGTCTTCATTACATTTATTTAAACTTTCACCATACATATTTATTTTACCTATAATCTTGAGTGTTTCTCAGAAATATTGTTTAATATTTTCACTTTTTCGCATAGTTATAATTGCATACTCCTTCCCTCGGCCTTAATTTTTGCTTTAGGGCTTCCCATATATCTCCTTCTGAATCACTATTTAATTTAATTTTCATAATATTTTTATGTGTTGCGGAGATAAAGGTAACGTTTTACCTTCTTTTAAGTTTCAATTATTTGATTTCCATTTATTGAGTGCCTTAATATTTTTTTGCTCAAAGATAATTCACCATAATTTTGCTCCAATGATAAAAAAAAGATGTCTAATTTATCTAAGTTAAGCATTATTGAGGCTTGTGAGAAGTTATCACTTCCATTGAAATTATTTATTTCCTTAACTAATAAAGAAATGAAAAACAATCCTCAAGAAACTAATATCTGGTATCAATTGTAAGAATTAAATCTTAAGTAGGCTTGTGAGTATTTCTTATTTCACAAGAAATTAATTTGTAATCCGTGATAAAAGCTCCGTCTTGAGTGATACGAATCTTAATTGTAAAGATAAACTATTACATGGGGTGTGACTCAAATCTGTGATTTAAAAAATAAAAAAAAAATAGTTCATATATTTAATTTTAAAGAGTTTTAAACACTAGACATTTTATTAATTATACTAGTAAAATCATGTGAAATTGACATGTTGCTAGATTTATATTTCATTGTTTTCATATATGCTTAACTTATTTTTTTAAGTTACAAATTTGTAAACGAGTGAAAAAATTTTATATTCAAAGATATTCCCTATAAATTTGAGATCAACATCCCTTATTTTACCTTTTTTTATCTAACGGGAGTGTGTGGTGTGAGTGGGATTGCACAATGTGTTATTTACTCATCCTTAATTATAACTTTTTCTCATTCAATTTCATTCTTTTTTACTGTTTCTTTTGTTTACTTTGAGTGCACTCTATATTTTGATAGTAAAAATTACTTTAAAATATTATTTGGATTAACTAATTTGGAGAGATACCAAGAGTAATGGATTTAAAATGATAGAATAATACTTTATTTTACAAAATAAAATAGAGAGATGGAGATAAATCTATAAATAATTCTATTTACAATAAAATATAAAATCTCTAATTTTTTTTAATTTAATAGTGGTCGTGTATTTAGTATACTCGTTTTATTGTTTGTATTATTATTTGTTTATTCTATTATTTATTTTTATTTATTTTTATTTATTTTTATTATTATATAATTTAAATAAATTTATATATTAATAATATTTTTATATAAAATTATATTATACTATTATATAATAAAAATAATATATTGAATATATCACCTAATTTATTATATATATTTTTATTATAAGTATAAAATATGTATATATAATTATTATTCTATAAATAATATTAATTCTTTTTATTATAATAATAAGTAAATTATTTTATATAATTTGATTATATAATAAAATTTTATATGTATATTATATATTTATATATTTTATTATATAATATATTAAATATAATTTAATTATATATATAATAGTTAATAAATTATATAATTTAATTAAAATAATAAATTTATTTTTTAAAATTTTTCATTAACAAATCTTTCCATTACTCTAGTTTCCCATCAAATAAGTAACTGGGAATGTATTCGTAAAAATGACAGTCACTCACCCACCATTTGTTATATTCTTATTTCAAGGTATTTTTTTTACTTTCTTTGTATTAATTACTAATGAAGATAAGAATAAAGGATTTTCAAGATACAAATTCTTGTATAAGAAAAGTTTAGTGAAAAAATGATCACTTTTTCTCATTAATTTAAATTTAGTGGTATATAAAACTCGTCTATTTATACTTAAATGTATAAGGTTCGTTTGATCAGTTTATTTAATTTGTTTTAAATTAACTTATTAAACTAATATGTAAATAAAAATGATCTAACTGCATGAGGCGCTTTGTCAGTAAGCTCTCCGTCGGCTGGATGGTGGACAATGCGACCAGTCGGCCGCAGAGGAGATGGAGGAGCTGGCGGCGCTGTTCCTTCATTATCTGACCCAGTTCATTATTGGGCTCATATACCCAGAAACAGCCCATTAGAGTCGTCTCCATGTAAATTTAGTTGGCATGGTCTATTTGTGATGATAAAGTATTTTTCAATAAATTTCCATTGACCAACAAGTGAGATGCTCAAGCCATATTCCTCTCTTCTGCAATAGGACATTAATGGAACACTTTGAAAATAGTGCTATCCACCAACACAGCCCTAAATTACATAGGTAATGCCAAATATTTGTAAAAATTAATAATTTAGTATTGGAACTCTTAAATAAATTTTGATATTAAACATTTATAATAATGGTAAATATTTGATAAATTATACTTATTTAATGTTAGAAATAACTTATTTATTAGAAATTTTGATATTAAACATTTATAATAATGGTAAATATTTGATAAATTATACTTATTTAATGTTAGAAATAACTTATTTATTAGAAATTTATGGGATAAATTATTAGTATCTGGTCGACAAAATTAAATATTTGTTAATTTATTTTATTAAATGTTTGATAATAATAAAGTATTTTAAAAACATTTAATACCATTATTATAAAAAAAAATTATAATAATGGTAAATATTATCTTATACATACTCTTATAAATTAAATTTAAAATAAATTTGAATTTATTATAAACTTATTGTTATTTTTTAATTTATAAATTCTAGTTGCACGTTTGAAAATTAAAAATATATATATAATATTATAAAAGTATTTATTAACGTATAAATAATAAAGTAATTGATAAAATATTTTTATATTTAAACTACATTTTCATTTTTTATTTTAAATTATGTGATCTCATAGCCTTCAGTGTTCTGTACTTCTTATCCATGATGGGTCAATTCATCTTAATATTTGATATACAATCATAAGTGTATGCCCATTTAATTCTCTATTCATCCTCTCATATCAAGACAGACTCATATGCTACAGATTCAATACCAGCAGAGAAGGTCTAAAATAATGCAGTCCCCCGAGATGAACAGTTTTTGTGAGGCCACCCAGGGCCACGACAGTAGAGACTCCCTCGTCTGCAATTTTAACGTGTATGAAAGAACACTAATTATTTGTTTCGTCTCATTATACAGTCTTCATCATCTCATGCAAGGTAGACCCTGGCATTAATGGACCAGACTGATAATAATGGTGGCACAGTAGAGAGTGAGGGTCCATGTATACATGATATGATTGATTTCAAACTTTTAGACTTGAGGTTTAGCCTATTTGGCATAGTAATTGGACCCTAGGAGAAACATGTACTGTCAGTTCCAAATATGGTTAGGAGACATACTCATTTTTTGCTTTACCATTAATTGTTGCCGTAGTAATCTAATTTTACAAAAATGTTGCCACACTTCTTTTTATAATGAACAACTAAATGAACTTTGAAGGTGCAATTTGTGTCGGGTGGTATCCGGTTGGGATCGGGATCCGGCCATTCTCCAACACCCACTCATAGCGTCAATAAAGATGGACACGTGTACTTCTATATATGGTTGGAAATGTGCTTGATAAAATTAAAAAAATAGTTAAATTTTATTTACTACATTTAAAAATAATTTTTTATTAAGCAAAAAAAATTTTGGAATATAAAAATGAGATGTTTTAAGAATTTATATAAAAACTCTACTAATAATAATCATATAACCAATAATAATATTTCCTTTTATTTTTATAAAAATAAAAAGAAAAACTAAAGATATAAAATATTAAAAAGATTGCATAGAAAAGGGCAAAAGCTAGTGAGCCCCATCCACGACCTCCCAAAAAAAAAAAGAAGGGCACTGGAAACTTCCCAATCGAGAAATTGGAGGGATGACATGACAATTATTGCCATTCACTTTTCCTTCTATTATTTATGTTTTATATTTTTAAATATAATAGTGTAAATTAATTTATAATATTATTTAATGCTTGCTTCAAATTTGATAAAAAAAAATGGCACTATCTATGCATAATAAGGCTCACACAAAACCTACTAAATATGGTAAGTTGCGACAAGTTTTGGGTGTCCCTACCAACATAACACTTGTATATATACACATATACATAAATAATGTGTGTATTCTTCTCAGGCGAGACTCTAATATTTTTAAATTTACTACCTAAATTTTAATAACTTATAATTAAATATAACTCATAAATTAATTAAATTATAAAATTATAATACGTTTTATGTAACCTCGTAGTTGGCTATGTTGATCGACTAGCCGTTTCCTAGTCTATTCATATTAAATAGGATAATAAGATTACTAATATATTAAGTTTATTTTATCCTCTAATTACACGTCCAAGATTCTCCCTTCCTATATTCTCCGTTCAAATGCCCGCATGACACCGAGTATCCCTCTGTCGGGGGATCTGACATTGTGTCAGTTCCACGTCAGCCTCCTTAACTTTTTCCTCACCGATAATGGATTGTGGGTCCAAGGAAAGGGAAAAGCATCTTGTCAAATTCGTGACTCGTTTGCTGAGCAAAAAAAATTCTAGACATGTTTCTTTTTCATCGCTAGGGTGACGATGGCATGCCCCTAATATATATTATTTTAGTCTAATCAGCATTTTCTATTTTTCATCATAAGTTCAAATCGAAATTATGCCTCAAATTTAAGAGATAATTTAACAATATCCACCCATCTATACTTAGTTGTCCATCTTTATTCACTACTATATATATATATATATATAATTGTTGTATGCTACTCATATTCTTGTAAATCCAACATGTGGGTATCAAGACAACAAGAGAGCACCAATCCTTTTAACTATTTTCTCTCTATCCTCAATATTTATATATCCTGTAATTCAATTTGTGTATAGTACATTTTAAATTATTTTATTTAAACTCATATAATTTTTTCTAATATATGTTAATAAGATCAATATTTTTATTTCACTTTATTTCTCAATATTTTTAGGCCAATGTAACAATATGTGAACCGAATTGTAACTTAAGTAATTAACAACTAAATTATATTGAAGAGAAATTGTTATAAGTTTATAATTAATTAAATTAGTATATATATATATATTTAAAAACTTATAATTGTTTTATTTTTTTATTTTATTAAAATTTTACTTAAATGGTACAATTTTAAATTTACATTTGTACAAGTTGTGTAAGGTGCTAACTCCTATATAGAATTGAAAAATATGAAATTCTTTATAAAAACTAATTTTCTATTTTATTAAATATGAATAAAAATATTAATTTAAAATTTAAATCTCTTCAAATATAAATTATTCTGATTCATTTCTTATTTGATTAATGTTATTCATAAATTATATTTATAATCATTAATCTAGATTGAGATGAATTAAGTAATATTTCCCTAAATTATTTTTTATTTATAGAAATCAAACTCGAGATATCTGATTAAGCGTAAAGAGTGTTGAAATTACATGACAAACTCATTTGGGTAATTATTCCCATTAAAAATAATTAAATATAACACTTTATTAAGGGAAGAATTTTTTTATTATATGAACTATTTTATATTAGTTGACAGGATTTTATTCACTCAATCAAGCTTCCAATTCAAAAACATTACATGTTAATAGAATTGACTCAGACATGAACCGGCCTAATTTAGAGCTAAAGAATTTTCACCGATTTATGTTGGATCAGTAATTTTCCTACGGGTAGGAATGAGGCAATACTGGTGAATGTTTCTAGAAACTGGTCCAGGAAGTACGGGGCGGAGGCATGACGATGGAACCCACTTGTCTTTTGTTTTGTCGTCATCAGTCAAGACACAACTGCGCCTCGTGTATTCGATGGGGCAGCTCTTGACCTTTTAAAATCTTTCCCTTTTTCTCTTTTCCTTTTTCTTCTTGGGAAACTTGGCATAACTTATTACTGTCTTTTTATGGTAGATATTTCACATTATTGTCAGGGGATAAGATTCCACCAACCCACTAAGTTTGGACTAAAAAGATACATTGGTATGATATTTAAATGTTTTATGGTAAGGTATTAAGCTACTATTTATTTAAAATTAATTATTATTTATAAATATAGTAAAATTTCTAACCTTATAAAAATATATTAGTTCTTTATTTTATATAATTTAAAACCACATTTTTAATAATTGTACTAACAATTATTATCCACATTATCAGATTAGATAAAAATGGTATATAGTTGAATTAGAAATAAGTAAATCAAGAGCGTAGGATAAATATTAGATCAAATTATAATAAATATCTATAAAATTATATAAATTTTATGAATTCATGATTCCTTTTTTCCAGAAATGGTCAAGAGGATATCTCCATTTCCTTAAAATTCTAATGAAGTCCAAATAATATTATCCATATATAGTGTGTTCTTATATGATAATGAAATATATCATGATATTAAATAATAAAATAAGAGTATATACATAATGTATATAATATTGTTTTAATAATTTATTTCAATATCTGTGCAATTTTATCAGTTTAGAAAGGTTTAATAAAAATTTTATATTAATAAATATAATATATTAAAATAATACAAACAGAATATAAAAATATTTAAATAGAATTTAGAAACTCATATGGTTCATATATTTTAGTTATTGTGTATTTTGACTTGTGCAAACTCATATGGTTAGAATAATATTATTACTTAATAATGGCTATAGGACTTGTGTTTAACTTACTTGTATTGTATTATCGCTTCAATATAATTTATAATTATTATTCCTAAATTTAAGTGAAAAATCAAACTTCAACTTGGATATAAATAAGATAATATAATAATTAATGTAGGATAATTTATTGAATATGTACACCAAGAAAAAAATGATAAAAAATTTATTAAAGATAAAATGAGTCAAATGTGAAAAATATATTAAGATAGTTGAATAAATAATATATATAGGGATTAACTATTTTGGTGGGGTTTGAAAAAAAATTGAGCTCAATTTTGATAGAGTTATCATAATTAGGATTTAGATACTAAATATAAAAAAAATGAGAAAATATGTGATAGAAAAAAGAGCAGGTTATTAATATAAAAAAGAATAAACCTATTGAGAAATAAATAAATTATATTAATATTTGATTGAATTTATATTAAATTAAATAAATATGTTAAAAAAATATTTATACTATTTTAAAAAATAATTAAGATATACTCAAAATTTATAAATTATGAAAATTTAAATTATTTCTGATAAATTATAACTTTTTTAAGATATCATAAATAATAAAGAAAAAGATACCCCTCTTAATCATCCTATATTATCTTATATTGGTAATGTCCTAATATTAAGATACTAATTTTGAACTAGGGATGAGAGTTGAAGAAGAAAAAGGTGAGGTCAAGTGGACATATTGACCAACTGCTTTTGTTACCATCATGAAGAAATCATCCGATAAGATGATGGGAAATTCATGAGTGGGACTGGTGAGGGAGTTGCCACTCGTGACTCAAGGCACGAGATTCGTGCGCGGCTGCATGCAGCCGTAAGGAAAAAAGGAGAGAGAAGAGAGAGAGCAGTAAGGACTGATTTTTGCCCAACACTGCCCTTATTCTGCCATGCACGTGACTATCTACCACTTTCTATGCCTTTTCAGCCATCATTGGTACTACCCGAGAAATTACGGTGCCAACATGAGTGGACTACCATATTATTGATTATTCAATTTATAAAATAATAATACTTTTAGTTATTAATTTTTTTTAATAATTTAGTTTTTCTACTTCAAAAAATACTAATAATTTAGTTCTTTTATTACACAAATCTTGAGAGATTTTATCCATAATTGTGATAAAATGACTAAATTCATATAAATTGCAATTGGCCGACCATATCGAAAAATGAAAATGAATAAATTTAATATTTTAATTAGTATAACTTAGTTCAAAATTTATGCCTATATTACTCTTAATGAGGGTGTGTTATGGGAAAGATTTATGGTTGGAGGATTTTACCCTACGGAGAATTGATTAATTCATGCTAGATTGTACATGAATAAATGTTTAATGCTAATAAATTGGTTTATTATATACATATATAAATTAAGCATGTTCATGAACATATATTTAATTTTTATAATATATTTATTTTTAATTACATCCATTTAATTTTAATTATTACGCTTTTCATTCTCTTTTATTCACTATTATTTGTTATTTGTTATGTTATTTTTTAATTGAGTGGTTTGAAAATATTTGGAGTTGAGGTGTTAGTAGTGAAGTGTAGTGATGGATTTATAATTGTTATTAAATTTTTTTAATAATTCATATTTTGAATAAAGGTTAAGTAAAATAAATAATTATTAATAAAAAATTATAAAAATAAATTTATCATTTTAATTATATTAAATAATTTATTAATTATTATAAATAATTAAATTATATTAAATATACTATATACTATAATAATATATCTTATAAAATAATTAACTTATTATTATAATAAAGAATTAATATTAAATATATAATAATTAATATATATTTTTATAATTATAATAAAAATAATATATAATAAATTATATTATACAATTTTTACTTATAATATTTTTATTATATAAATTTATTTAAAATATATATAAATAAATTAAATAAATAAGAAAATAAATAAATAATAATATAAACAAATAAATGAGAGTATTAAATTAATTAAAGAAATAAATGAAATAATTACTTCAAGTAACCCAAAAGTTAGGCAATTATAAATCAATTAGTTTGCACATTATTTTCCACCACTTCAAACTATTATATTTTATTTTACTGATTGATACTCCAATTTAAAATTTACCTCTACATTCAAACACCGCAATAAAAAATAAAGATATAAAGATGAATTTGATACAATCGATAAAATTTACTATCTAATTGAGAAAAAAATATTATTATGAAAGATGTATCCGAATTTAACCTATTATAATTTTAACATGTCATTTCACTTTTAATATTAATCGTGATTTTCACAATTAATTTTGATATATTTGCTACTCAATTTCTCAATAAATTATTTGTAATTGATAATGATTTATTCACTATACAAAGGCTCTATCAAGCCTGCCATTTTATATTATTCTTGATGAATTTAGCAATTTTGGTCTAGTCTTGAATTAATGGGTGTTATCACATGTTGATCCTTCCATCCTTATGCCACATATCAATTCCCCATCCATACCCCTACCCCTAAGACCCAACTATGAACTATTATGTTTATTATTCTAAAATGTTAATATTTATATTTAATATCCATTTGCCTATTGTTAATATTGTTTGCTTATTATATAGCACAGTACTCCATTCATACTATTCTAAAGTTCCCTAGCTAATTGTTGATGCCAAGTGTTTAATAATTCATTAATCATTTCAAGCCCCCTCCAAGAAGGAGAGATTGTGGAAATTCACTACAAGCCATTAGAAACATCAACATTTGTAGTACCAATTGTATAATTCTTGACATAGTAGATAGTATTTGATGAGTAGCTTATGTCATGGTTATATAAAGAACATGCCCATTCACTTCTAATTATCATTATCACTTTGAAATGAGTGTCTCAATTATGTTCTTATTTAGGCATCTCCATAGGATATAAAATGTGGATTGATTGTTACCATACTAATGTGTTATGCAAGTTAGAGCAGTTTATATACATATTATTGATATTTACCTCAAACTCCTCCATATATATATATATGAAATTTTTATAGGCATCTATTACAAGTATGTATTAAATCAAATCATATAAGAATGCATATAAAATTATATATACAATTTTCAAAGACACCCCAAAACACCTAAATTTGTGCCTTCTTAAAAGTATGTATGAGCCAACTTGAATGTGATGGTACTCATTATTTAATGATTTCTGCCATTGTCAGTGGTTGACTTCTAAAAAAAATAAGTAGATGGCATTTTTTTTCAATTGAGTTAACCACAGTAAAAGTATTATATATATTGTTTATATATTAAATTGTTTATTTTTAACTATATTTTAAAACATTAAATATTTAATTTTATAATATCTTTGACCCCAAATTTTGACATATTAAGAAACCATTAGCACGCCCCTTGACACGGCAAAACATTACCTTCATGGTCTAATAATGCATCAAAAAGAGCTACCGGATGTCATATTACACCAGCACGCAATGAATAAGTTAAACGGTAATTTATTTAAATATTATATAAATAATAAAACATGAATTATAATCCTTCAAATTGATAATATATAATATAATTATATTTCTATATTTATAATATATTATTTTAAATAACAATGGTATACTTTATATTTTTTTATTCTCTACCTTATTTAAAATACAAACAAATAAGTAATAGAAGATTAGCTATTAAATATTTTTAGTTTATATTATTTTGTTTCATATTAATTTTTTTACTAATTTATGGCATATTAATTATTACAATAAATGAGAACAAACTCTTATAATATATATAAAAAAAACTATAAACATGTTTTTTGGGGAGTGATTTAGATGGGTTGGATTTTTGTGGTGAAATTTTTATTGTTGATTTTGCAATAAGATAGCAAAATCATACCCATGAATTTAAATTCAATACTTATCAAGTGAAAAAATATTATAACATGAATTTTCTTCAAGCATATTTTAATTCAGTATAAATTGACGAAAAAAAAAAGAAAAGTATTTAGCAATTACCATTAATGACAGGAGACGAGCGCTGCCTTGCATAGCACGTCTCCGTCACGCCATCAAATCAAAATCAGAAAAAAAAGGAAATTAAATATTAAAATTTCTATAAATCTCACCGGATCTCTCGCCTTTTCCTCTCCTCTTCTCTTCTCTCCTCTCCGCAGATTTAATTCCGCCATTATCGTGACCATTGGCGATCCCGTCAACCTTCAATCTCGCCCTCCATTCCGTCCATTTCGAGTTCCGGCCGTTGTCATTCGCTTTGACGGCAACCTCTCCTGAAAATACCCCAAATTCTTTTTTCTTCAAGTCGAATAATCCCGAGGTCCTGCGGAACCGGAAATTCGTTTTCTTGTGCGCTTTCCGGCCCGTCGTCTCCTCTTAAGCCCCGTAGGAAGAAGGTGGTCGTGGCGCAGGGAGATCCGGGCAGCTTTCCTAGAGGTAAATGTTCATTTTCTAGCTTTGGATGCGGAACTTCAGAGTTTTTTTTCCGTTTGCGCTAAGGGTTTGTTGTTCGTTTTTTTTTGTTCTGTAATTCATCTCTGTAATGTCGTGTACGGATCGCTGTTGCATTCTTCACGGCAGACGCTGCAGTCGACGTCCGTGCCCCCATGCCTGTCTTGGTGAATTAAACATATTTTTGACATTCATGATTTGGCCGGATAATCTCGAAATGAACAATCCGTGCATATTACAACAAATTCCTAAGGAAATGAAATCTAGATTTTTTGATGATTGTTTCGTTTTTTTTTGTTTGACATATAAAAGGTGTTTTTTTGGATTCTTCAGCTATCAGAGAGGGTGCTATTTTCTTCTAATTCTTTTTCCAACAACAGAGTTTGCGTTTTTCTGATTGTTGTAAATTATTCTAATTTGCTACGAAATATTTTACCCGTTTGTCCTGCTTGTCCTTGTCCTTGGCCTCATTAAGCCATCCATTGATTTTCACGACCGAATATTATTTACTTTTCTTCCCTCAACAGCCCAAAGGGAGATAGTTTCATAGTTGAGAATCCATGTACTTCCTGACAACAATGGTGATGTGACAACCCATGTACTCTCTTGGTCAATTTATTAATTCTCCGTGGGAAAACTGCATGTTGTCTTGTTGTTGTAATCTTGGGGAATGGAGTTGAACTTGTCTGCAATTTATTATTACCATTATTTGAAAGAAAAAGGTGTTTTAAAAAAATTCACATCTATACTGCATCGAATGTATAGAATATCGCATAATAGGGTATTGGGTTCTTTTTTTTTGTGGTTTCTTTGTTAGAAGGTTACCTCAATCATAGTTCTTTATATAGTTTTATATAGTGTTATGCATTTTCATGTCATGAAGTTATTAAAGAGTTTAATAACCTGATGGAGGATGTGAGGTCCTTGCTACATGTATCATACTTGCTATCATCCGTAAATTTCTTTTGTCGGTCTTCCTTACTCTTATCCATTGCGTTTGAGTAAAGCTGCCTTCACACGGTAAAAATAGTAAAAATGAAATTGTAAAATTAGGAATCTCCTTTAACTTTTTCTTTGTAGGCATAACTGTAGGTTGCCTGTTCCATTTTTTTACATTAGGGATTAAAATTCTCTTTTCATTTAATAAATGTTGTGGGTTCCATGGCCGTTTTGGTGGTTGTGATGTCTTTTCGGAGCACCAAAGGTTTTGTTCTTTTCCTTTATTTTATTTCATACAGTTTCAGTACCCTAACTCTTTTGATAACAACTCTACTATTCTGCTTATGGAAGTATATAAGAAAAATAGATCCATGGTGCTGATGAGATACTGAATTCCTGTTTAGGCCCATTTATGTTAGTTTGCCACGCCGCATCTTGTATACACCATCACATACATCTTTGTGGATTTTTAGCAGTGATTTAATTATTTTTTTGATTAACAGTTTTAATTATTAACATATCCTTTCAATTATTTAGTCCACCAAATTCTCCATGAAATTTAAGATGAATTTCCAGAATAAAGTGATTAGTAGAATCCTACCTCTGGTTATTTGTCAATTACTATAGGTATTGTGATGAATATAAGGAAAAATGTCCTGAATCAAAGTGAATATCTAAGATGACGTAAGCCATGCTTTCATAATAGGTTTATAATTATTTCTTCATCAGTTCATTTCTTGTATGTTATTTTTACTAACAACCCTCTTTACAACTTCTCCAATAAAGATTGAATTTTTGAGAATTTGATTCTATTTCAGGATATCTTTTCTTGAAGAATCTTTGATGATTGATTTCTGTAAATGTGTTGTTGCTCGAGAGATGAAAAGGTAAAATGGATCACTTTGGCAGCTTGTTCCTATTAATTTTTATAGATAAATTGTCCTTTGTTCTCCAGAAACTAAAAAGTCTTTTTGTTATCAGCTCTCAGGAAAGTTGCGCTTAATGGACTGCTCACCCAACATCACTGATAAGAAAAATTTGAAGAGGTGGTTCTTCATAGACAAGAGGGTTGGGTAAAATAAAGTTTAGTTGAAGAGGTGCCATATTAAGTCTTTTAGTATTCTAGCGGTGACAACCGGTTAGCCCGTTATTGGTTTATAACATTTTTTAGCACTGAATCTAGACGAGATGGAAACACCCAATCACGCCTCTCCTGTCCTTGCTGATTCCTCCCCTACTAGTAATAACACTAAACTTCGTGGGATCCACTCTGGTTTGTTGCCTTATGCACAACAGAGCACTCATTTTTCCCCAAGCAAGTACATAAAAATACCAAGAAGGAAGCCTGTGAAACCTGATGATGTTAGTTCTAATGGGTGGCTTGATGCCATGAGAGCATCTTCTCCCCCTCGCAAGAAACTAGTCAAGGACTTTAATTGTGAAATTGCTTCAGAGAATCCTGATAGTGCATATTTGTCCTGGATGGTAAGTCTAGTTTTTCCTCAGATGGTTATAAGACAAATTGGTTGATACTTTTTTGTTTTTTTGTCGGTTTTCAATATATTATTTTTCCTTTTTTTATGTAGAATAAGTATCCATCGGCATTGAGTTCCTTTGACAAAATTATGGACCAAGCTAAGGGAAAGAACATTGCAATATTTTTGGATTATGATGGAACCCTTTCTCCAATAGTTGATGATCCTGATTGTGCAATAATGTCTAATGATGTAAGATCATTGTTATTGTAAACATAATTCCCTATTTGTTTCATGTCTTGATTTGTTAAACGAATTATTGATTTGCTAAACGAATTATATATTTCAGATGCGTTCTGCTGTAAAGAATGTGGCTGCACATTTTCCAACAGCAATCATTAGTGGAAGAAGACGCGATATGGTATTTAAAGCCTCCAAATTCTAATTTTTTACAAGCTTATTTTACTTTTAATTTATTGTTTGTTTATATAATTTACTGATTTCTCTATTCCATTTTCAGGTTTATGACTTGGTAGGACTAACTGAACTTTATTATGCCGGTAGTCATGGAATGGACATTATGGGTCCAGTCAACATCAATGTATCCAATCGTGAAAGTGTTAAATCAATTAACTATCAAGTAATTGTTTTCCAACTTTTACTCATGAATGAAATTATTTTAATAACAAGTTCATTTATAGTACTTCTCTTTTTCATGGTAGGGTAAAGAGCTGAACCTATTCCAACCCGCTAGAGAATTTTTACCCGTGATTGACAAGGTAAGCATTTTCTGGTTTATCTTTAGAAATCACATAATATCTTTTATTGGTATGGTGCAAAATTTGATCCTCATACATTTTTATGTAGGTTTTTAGAGTCCTTGTTGAGTCCACGAAGGGTATTAAAGGCGCAAAAGTTGAGAACCATAAATTTTGTGCCTCTGTACATTACCGAAATGTAGAAGAGAAGGTTTAGAAAAACTATCATTGATGTCTTTACATGTTCTAGTTAGATCGTTTTAAAGTTAATGATTATAGAACATGTCCTGAAATTTGCAGAACTGGTGTGTTATTGCTCAATGTGTCCATGATGTGTTGAAAGTCTATCCTTGTCTAAGATTAACTCATGGACGGAAGGTATTAAATGTATTTGCAAATTCCTGATAGAAACACTAGTTTGACAATTCTTCTCTTTGTTTGTTGTGTATTCTCATATATCGTCACACCAATTTTGATGATTCTGATGTGTAGCCAATTGTTTACTCTCCCTTAATTTTGGTGCAGGTTTTAGAGGTTCGTCCTGTTATTGATTGGAACAAGGGTAAAGCTGTGGAATTCCTTCTCGATTCACTTGGTATTTTACATTCACTTGCTTTGGTCTTGATCAATGCATATGAAGTCATACTTCCTCTTCTTCTTGATCCTCAACTCTTCTTTCATTGGTCGTGTAGGCTTGAGCAGCTCTGATGATGTGCTGGCCATCTACATGGGAGATGACAAGACTGACGAAGATGCCTTTAAGGTAATGCAACAAAGTGGAAAATTTTAGATTATTTGGGTATCCATACAATAATATCTTGTTGATGTTCTTTCAATTCTATCAATTGTGGGTTTCAGGCATTGCGGCAGAACAAATATGGGTTTGGTATTCTTGTATCATCATCCCCCAAAGAGACCAATGCATACTATTCTTTGAAAGACCCAACAGAGGTACAAATAAACTTAGTAGATTTCTTCTACTTTTCAACCAAGCATTTGTTTCATATGCCTAATTATATTCTGATCATAATAATGCAGGTGATGAAGTTTCTGATAGCGCTTGGCAATTGGAAGAAGGCATAATAAGACTCAAATGAGTAGTCACAGTTCAAAGAGAAAATAATTAATTTATTCTCATCTTAATTCGTCTTGTCATTTTTTTTGAAGTTTTATTTAATAATATATTTAGGTTTCAGTGGGTATTCCATATGTTGATGATGTTGACCAATGGCTATTTATGTGTGAAGCCCAGCAAATTGAACTTTATGTCATTGATGAGATCATTTTGAATTGATATATTATAAAAAAATTTGCATTTATTTAAATATTATGAGTTTGATTCTTACCTCATCTCTATATGTAGGTCAAAATCGGACCGGCCCTAATCTATCCTATACTAATATGATGGGTTTGGACTTCTTTGTATATATGTCAATCATGAATCTCTTTGGGTCTAAATTGTCATATCAGTCCTACCCGATTCCACTTTGTTCTTACCTAGGGCTAATAGGCCCAATTGGAGGCCCATAATCTGGAAGGACCAACTTTGATGCCCATCCTATATTCATTATTGGATTCACAGGATCTGGAGTGCACTTAGTTTGGATAATATATGCTCCCTGTCATCTATAACAAAAATATCTAGGAGGGTCACGAAGAAGCATGCCGCTTACATTGCGATCTCCGCCATCCTCCACGCTCTCTTCTTCTTCCTCACTCTCCCTTCACGTACTCCCTTCCTTTCGACATCCATTTGTACTCTCGCCAGCTCATCTCCTTCTACAATTTTTTTTACTGCTAATTCGGTTTTGCAGGACGGAAAGCTGAAGCTGTTAGCTCGATCTGCCTCCTCGAAGCTCAATTTCCGATACCTCTTGTCGTTCCCTCGTATTCGAGCTGCTACCAACTCCTCTCTCGATGCCGGTACTCTCTATCTCTCAATATATATATATATATATTATATCCGGGTTTTCACAGTTCATTGTCTGCTCAAAATGCTAGATCAGAATGCTGGATAATTTGTGTAACAACTTAGTTTGGACTTGTTTATAGGTTTGAGAACTGAATTAGATTCTGTCTCTAACTTCAGTGAGATCGTCCCTGATACCGTCATCTTTGATGACTTCGAGAAGTGAGTATTGCTATATCCGAACTATGGATGTTAAACATGGCTTTATATTTAAGCGATTTCTGTCCTCTTGTGTCAATAACTATACCTTTCTTGTGAGGATAGGTTCCCACCAACTGCAGCGACAGTTAGCTCGTCGCTGCTATTGGGCATCTGCGGACTTCCTGATACCATATTCAGGGTAAACACATGTTTGGGAACTAAGTTTTCTTTTATTGACTAATTGAAATACTTTTTCATCTGTGAAATTCTGTGGATATGGCAGTGAATAACTGAAGTACTTTTTCTTCTTTTGAGTGTGGTGGATATGACACTGACTACTTGAAATAATCTTTTATATGTAGAATGCTGTGGATATGGCACTGGCTGATTCCGGGTGCTCTACCTTGGAGAATAGTGAAATGAGATTATCCTGTTTCGTTAACAAGGTTATTTATTCCGTTGTGTATTTATCAACCAAATATATTGTGATGTCCGAAGGCTAATTTTTCATTTTCTTTTATGTCTTGGCTGAAAATTGAATAAATTTTTATTTCTCCCCTGGTTTACAAAATTAATGCTGGATGTAAGATTTGCCTCTTGCCCTCATGTCTTATGAATGAAAGGTCACATTACTCAGGCATTGGTGAATGTTGGAGGTGATTTGGCAAAATTAGTTCCTGGTCGTGTATCAACCGAAGTAGATGCCCGCCTTGCTTATGATACTCATGGCATTATTTTGAAGGTACTTGATTCTTCTGAATGAGATAAATTGGTTTTCATTGTTCTAGAGATTAGCCAAAGTTGGATCACAATAGTAATTAAATTCACATATTTATAAAAATGGCCTTTGCAAACTGATGCTGGTTACTTTCCCATTTATGTAGGTGCATGAATTGTTAAAGCTGTACAGTGAAGTAAATGTGCCTCCTGAGAAATTGCTGTTTAAAATTCCTTCGACTTGGCAAGTAAGTATCTGAAGGGGATGCTTCTCTAGTGTAGAGCTCTTTTTAGTTCTATGACCATTTTGTGGATTCCCATTTAAGGTAGAAAGGTATGATGGTATCTCGGTGTTCTTAAAATATGCCAATTACTTTGTTGTTATGTGCAGGGTATAGAAGCCTCGAGATTGTTGGAGTTGGAGGGCATACAGACACATTTAACTTTTGTTTACAGGTATATATTTCTAGGGTTGCTATTGGTTCTTCCCCTTAAATGCACTTTTTAATGGATGGATTGTGTGCAACACTTGGTGTGAAATATTAACAACTTCTGTTATAGGCATTGCATGATGTTTGATAGCTTACTGACAAAAATTCTTCATTTTTCTTATAATAAAAAATTCTTTAAGCAGCTTAAGTCATGCCTCACAATCTTCCTATTTCTATGCTGACCTGACAGCTTAAGTTTATTGTTTTTGCTGATCAGAAATATTTCTTTTGCTGCTCTTTTTTTTATCACAATTGTCTTCTTATAGCATAACTAGCTAAGTTGTGTATCATCTATCTTCAGCTTTGCCCAAGCTGCAGCAGCAGCCCAAGCTGGTGCATCAGTTATCCAGATTTTTGTGGGTCGCCTTAGGGTAAAACTTTCTCCATCCCCTTGAATATACTCATTCATATCATAGATATTTTCCCCACTTATATTCACCATTTCTTTCCAGGACTGGGCCCGGAATCATTCTAGTGATGCTGAGGTAGATGCTGCTGTTAAGAGGGGCGAGGATCCTGGATTGGCTTTGGTTAGTTACACAATCACTTACCCTGTGCACTTTTTTATTTGTTATAAACTATAGGATATCAAGAATTATTAGATTCAAAGTAATTGAGAGTATCTCACTTCTCGAATAAATCAGTCACAGCATTTCTTACAAGCAATCTCTAGTCTCAGGGAGGTGAAAGCCTAATTTTAGTTACTTGCTAAGAGGTCCTTTCCAACTTTAGAATCCCAAATTGGTTCCACTGCAAGAACTGTTATATGAAATATTGATTTATTACTTTCCATCTTACAGGTCACAAAGGTGTATAACTATATACACAAGTACGGACACAAGTCCAAATTGATGGCAGCAGCAGTTCGAAACAAGCAGGACCTGTTCAGTCTTTTGGGGTTATCACGTTATCCTGCATAGAGCAAAAAAAAAAAAAAATCATGATATCCTGCAGCTCTTAATTTTTTCCACTCCTTTACAACAATGAGTTAATAGTCTCATGCACAGATAGGGTGTTAATAGTTGCCCCCATGCTTTTGCAGGGTGGACTATATAATTGCCCCACTGAAAGTGCTGCAGTCTCTCAAAGAATCTGCTGTTTCTCCTGATGAGAAGTATTCCTTTGTTAGAAGGCTATCTCCACAGACCGCAGCTACATATCAGTTTAGCAAAGAAGAGGTAAGCTTCGATATTCCCCTCTATATTATCATTTTCCTTTTGAATGATGTGTTGTCCGAGAAAAACTACTTGCAATGTATATGCCCAAACAATCTATAGCTCGTGTACATATGAGTTGGGTTTTGCTTCTTGATGGTAAATGAAAATGACAAGTGGCCACTGTAATGCTTTTGTTCCCTAGAATGTGATAATATGTCCTCCACTTCAGCTTGTTTCCTTATCTTACCTACTTGAACTTAGACTATAATATGCAATTTTCGTTTCCAGCTCCTTGAGTGGGATCAACTAAGCCTTGCATCAGCAATGGGGCCGGCTTCGGGGGAGCTTCTTGCAGCTGGGCTCGATGGTTATGTCAACCAATCAAAGCGAGTTGAGGAGTTATTCGCAAAGATATGGCCTCCTCCGAATGTCTAAAGTCACATCCTTTTCTCTACCATTCAGTGACTCATCAGCTTTAGGTGACCATTTCTTTGCTTCAGTACCAAGTGTTATCTCTTGATCCACTGTTCCCGAACAAGTTACTGAATCAGTTACTCCGAAGGACCTGCCTACCAGTTCTCATAATCTTGTTGGTAATAAATATGGGAAGCTCCCTATTCCCCGTTTGCAGCAGTCTCCGCTCCATGCTGTGTTTTACAAAATATGACTATCATAAGGGCGAAACGGATGTGGGTCTCTGGTTTCCTTGTGAATTTGATGGGTTTAACTTTTTGAATTGGCCGTTTATGATTGAGCAAAAAAATGGTCGCTTATGCTCAAAATCATTTCATGAACAATTTATCGTAAATAATAATTAAAAAAACAAAAACATCTGCTTCGGGTATGTTGGTAGAAATGCACTAATTATGCAATTCTATACTTGCTATTAGATAGTTTTCTTTTAATAGTTATAGTCGGTTAGGAGTCTGCCATAATGATTAAACCTATAATTTTCATTAAATCGTTGATCTCAGTTTTGGCAGATATGATGAAGAGTTAGTTAACCGCCGTTTGAGCGATGTACCATTATAGATATTATATATAATATAATTATATAAATTATTACAATAAAAATGAATTAAATTTAATTATACAATAATGTTTATATATAAATTAACAACAAAAATATATGTATATAATATAGTATAATATATACAAAACAAACATTTTGTATAATATTTTATTATAAAACAAAATAAGTTATTATTATAATTAGAATATAAAGTAATCATTTTTAATATATATATTATGTAAGTAATATATTATTAGGTATAATATTATTACTTATTATATAATTTTTATATAAAATATTATTAATACATAAATGATCTAATATATATATATATATATGAATAAAAATAATAAAATACGAGAAAGTAAATGAAAAATAAAAAGTAATGTTATTACAATTATTTTAAAAATATTATCATTTTTCTAATTTCTCAAAAACCTCCAAATTAAAAAAAATTGCTAGAGTTTGTAGGATTAATAAAATCATTCAACAAATTTTAATAAACAAGATTTATTAATCACCCTCTCCAAACCCTTCTAAACTATTCTATCCAAATACACACTGAGTCTAAGTTATAAATGGGATCATATGATTCGGGCCGGTGCAGTGTGAAAAAGTAAATTTTTGGAGTTAAAATGAGTATTATTTGAACAAAAAAATTGAATTCAAATTGAATCGAAGTTAAATTTTAGTTATTAATAAATAATTAAATTGTATTTAAATAAAAAATGAATTAAAAATTTGGGATTTAATTGTATTTAATATATATGAAAATAGCTAATTTGAAAATTTGTGATTGAATTAGTTAAAATTTTATTTTTGAATAAGATCTAGATAAATATAAATCTCTAAAATAAATAAATAATTAAAAAAGTAAAATAATATTGAAAAAAAAGTTAACGCCTCCTTATCACTCTTTTTCCTAATTTATTATTTGAATTGAGTTTTCTGTAGTTAAGTGATTTTAAAGGTAAATTTTATTTTGTTAAAATAAAATTAAGAGTTACGTACAAATTCTTATATTTACCATCATAATATTTTTTTTGAATAATTTGGAGATATCTTTGCTTTTACTAAAACTTAATTGTTATATTTTTTAAATTGAAATAATTTGGAAAGATTTTTATATTTACACTCAAACTTAATTGTTTAAATTTTTAAATAATTTGTAGAGTTTGTTTAATTTATTATATAAAAATATGTACATTATATATAATATACTTTATTATATATATTTACATTATTTTTATTATATAACAATGGATAACCTCAGGTCAGATAGTCAGAGTCAGACATGACAGTTGGATTGGACCTTATACGATATACGTGAATAATAATTGTATACGAGTTTATCGCTTTTAATTCTGAATCTGCACCATAATCAATCTTCTATAGACATTTGGATCTGCATGCACTGAGTAAACATTATAATATTACAATGGAAATTTCGAATAGATGTGTTCATCGCTATACCTTCTTCTTCTCATTGTTTTCAAGCCTAAACCACATTTCTTATCTAGAATAAATTACAATTTACTTCACAAGGGAAAAATACCCTTACCGACCCGGCCGTTTTTATCGGTAATTTTTCTTGGAAACCTAAAAAAGAATTGAAAATCTAAATAAATCGGAAATTGTTTTCAAACTTAATTTTAAATTATATATAATGGTTATAAATTACCTAAAATTTTTTATTAATAAAAATCAATAATTAATAAAATTTTGATTAATAATTCAGTTTAAACTGATATTTACTAATAATTGATTAAATTATAGGTAAATTAATTAATAAACGACCAAAATTAGTTAAATTGATTGAAAAATTTCTTGGAAATCGATTCGAAATGGTGTTAAACCGACTGAATTGGTCGAATGGACCATAACATATACAGTATGGGTGCGTAATGTCCACTCCATCCGGTAATGACTCGAAACCCGAATTTAACCCAATTTTCCATCGTCACATTTCTAAAACTTACTACCAATGAATTAATTGTCGCATAGATTTTTGGGTTATGAAATGATAAAAGTAAACTATAATCATATGTCCAATTAAGTATATTTTGTGGCCAAATAAGTATTTATTGTCTCGTTGCTACCAACTAATCAAAATTCTCTCTAAAATTTAGATATCTCTGTTTTCTAATAATCCAACTTTTAGAATTTATAACTTATTTTTCTTACTACCAAATTAAGTTATTCAAGTTTATTGGAAAGCAACTTTCAACTTTTCAATTCTATCTCTCTTGGCCACTTATATTCACTATATCGACTTTAAATAGTGAAGAGCATCACCTTATTGTGCCATTTTGGCATATTTGACGGTCAAACATGATCATGAAGACTACCACCTACACCTCTTGGTTTCAAACCCTACTAGACTCATAAGTTTTGGTTAATTATTAAGTTAAAATAAATTTATTCAAATTCGTACAAGCCTTTAGTCATAACAAAATATAGTAAAATGACCATTGCAGATCTTAGATCTGGTCCAATTATTGCTTTATTTCATGCGGATCTTAGATCTGGCCCTGATTGACACTATTCCAGCCAACCCAAGACGATAGAGACTATGACGAACTAGGCGGAGCCCTTCAGGACATCATACTTTTTTTGGGAAAGGTCCTTGTCAGAGCTTTGACAAGGACCTTTCCTCCAACCTCCAAAGACGCATTCAGGCCTTGTGGAACCGGGAAGAAGTCCCCTACCTCGCTACCACCTCCTTTTGGTTCGAGAATTATCAGAAAAGCGTTGGAAAGCTAGTATAGTACCGCCACTCTGGCGACCCTGAAACAACATAAAATCTTGAGCTGAATTCTGGCCACCTCCGACCTCAGGTGACTAGGCCGAACCTCCCACAACTCTTCATGACCAGCCCCCAACCTCCAGGAACCTTCGAGGTAAGCGAATTCCACCTCATTTCACTAGAATAGTGAAGTTACAGAAAATAAAACACTAAAAATTCTCTTCTCAAATTCTCCATGCTCAGACAACCAATTGACCCGAATTTTATCCTAGTAAACTCCCTCCGAAGAGCACTAGCCATCCCTATTTAGAGGTGTCACGCCCCGACCCGGTTTGGTCGGATCCCCGTGTTCAACTTGCCACTCTTCCGGTTTATTAAAGGGTTTTCCCTTATTATAAATTGTAAAGAGTAAGGCGTCCTTTAACCTACCTCTTTTTCCTGGAATAACATAAATCAAAACTACTTAATAATTTAGATTTATCATACCTGTCTCATAGGCATCTTAGTTGATGGTCTTTAAGGGTAGGCTTTTCGAAATCTATTGAAAGGGATATAAGGGAGGGGTGAGTACGACTACTCATGAATGGATTTTCAAAACTTTTTAACTTTAAGAAAAAAAATAAATTTTGGAGTGTGCTAGACTCCTTTCTTTCAAAATCATTTCATTTGAAATCTTGGTTTTTATCACCATTTCCTGATTTAATCACGGTGTGTCATCACCCAACACACATCCTTCATCTTGAAGGTTAAACACACATTCACAGGCTAGCCCGTCCACTGAACCCACTTGTGGCTTCGGAGTACCGGCCACCCAGATAGAAGTACGTCCACTTCTACCCTGAGAATGAGTGCTTGTTCGCGACATTCAACCCTTAATCCCGAAATCAATTCTTTGTGTCCGTATGAGGACAAAGACCTCATCCCGTTCCCACCCCGGTCTCATGCACTTAGTGCTACTCCAAATTTCACACAGTCATCCGGTACGACGAACTTCCCTTATACTCATCAGGTCGTCCAGTGCCCTTAGGACACATCACTACCCCTCTTGGGCATCTTGATGGTCCCGTACTCATAGTGCATGCACAATCAATATTTTCTCATTATACCATATAATCTATGGTGCCACTGGTCCAACGGCCCCGACTCTTAAGTCAATTCGCAGTTGTTTGTCTTGATTGGTCCGTCGACCTGTCATGTCGCACTGCCACTAGTTGACTGAGTATGTCGGTCCTATCTTGGTACCATGGCTAAACAATTCCTTTATTTAAAGTTTTATGGCATATAATTTATGTTTGTTTACGAGCTCCTGCTCGTGCCAACTAGCCTTGGGCCCACTGTACGAGATTTTCAAAATCAGGCATATTAGCTCCTAAGTTCCAAAACCAAGGCCCCCAACCTATAAGAGCTATTCGAGCTCCTGTCAAGAAGGTCTCCCAAATAGTTTAAGCATTGGCACACAGTCAGGAGAGAGCACTTCTGACAAAATTATATTTTCAACTGTCCATTATACCGACCGGGTATAAGGACATCTTCGCTTATAACCGATGAACGGGTTTTTAACTTCCTTCGAAGAAGTTTTATCATACTAACCAGGTATGATCTACTTACAACTGGTAAGTAGTTTTTCCGCATGATTTTCACATCACTCCTCTAAGTTGTGATGTTTAAAATACCACTTAGTAGTGGGTTTTCATTTCGAGGTACTTATCATCCCTAACTGGGTATGATATAAAATCCCACTCACAACCGGTAAGTGGTTTTAAACTTTAAGTTATGCTCATCATCCTAACCGGGTATGATGTTAGTAAACCCACTCACCCGTTAATGTAGTGAATTCCACTAGACCGGTTCTTTGTATTCACGCGAGCTTGTCCTTGCTAGTGTTCTCGGTACTTCGTATTCCTACATGATATGAACATATCCGTTCATTATCCTTCAACCTAATAGCCTTCATTCATTCCAAATGAATGAGAAAGTTAAACTTTCATTTATTTGCAATTAGGTCCTTAAAGTTATTTCTCTTAAACTTTAAGTCCCAAATGCCAGTTTTTCCTCAAATTGAGTTCTCAAACTTTTAAAATTTATCAAGGGACCTCAATTTATTCCATTTCACAAAAAAGGGATTAATTTCCCAAATTTCCAATTTGATCCCCCAACTTTTCCAAAAATTACCACTTTTCCCTTCCTTTACAAAAATGGTAAAATTTACCCCCAAAATTCTAAAATTCCTTAATTGGCCCTCTAACATTTTTATCATGCCCAATTGACCCTCAATTTTAGGAAATTGCATTTCGGTCCTTCAAATCTTCGAAAATCCCCAATTTTCCCCAAATTCCAACTTCTTAACACAATTGAATTTGATTTCATCAAATTGACCGATCAAGCATTTCCAATTGTTGAAATTGAAGTTGAAATTGAGTTTCTACATGTTCATACGATTCTTTAGCAATGTGAATTACAAGTTTTAATGTTGGAATGAGCTCAAACAGAGCTTCGCCAGAAAATGAACAATAGAGAGATAAAGCTTCGATTACTCACCGATGAAGGCACGGTGGTCCGAGCTTTTGATTTGGCTAGATAGCTCTCATCCTGAGGTTTATCCTAGAATTAAGAATCACATCAATTGATGCTGAATTGAGTTAGAATTTCATCATTGAAATTCTATCGGTTCTCTCTTTAGCACTGGCCGAAAATTGCAGAGGGGAGTTGAATTGGCTTACTTTTAGTCCTAATTCGACCGTGGGAGGGCTGAAGAAATATTGGGAGGGCTGAGGAAATGTTGGGAGGGCTTTGTTTGGCCCGAGGAGGGCTCGAAATGGCCAATTTCAGCTTTGACTGAAATAGGGCAGCTTTAGCAATTCTCGGATTGACTAGAGTTTGCTATCAGTAGCTGACTTCTCCTCGGTTCTAAAGAGCCCGACCTCTCCTTCCGAGGTTAAGAAAAATGTTCAAGTGAGCTTCATCGGGAAATGGAGCAGTAGAGAGAGAGAGAGAGAGAGAGAGATAGAAGTGTTAATGTGTGAGGAGAATGAAAGGGGATTACCTCTTGTAAAATTATGTATTAAATGGGAGAGATTTATTACTAGTATTAATATTGCCATAAATTATTGGTATTAATTCCAATAATTTAATTTAGGTATTAAATTATTTATATTAATTCTAATAATTTAATTTAAATATTAAATTATTGGTATTAATTACAATAATTATATATATATATATATATTAATTTATGGCTATTTATGATAAAGTGTACATTTGCATAAAATGTTTTAACCGAAATTTCGGGTTACAAAAAAAATCATACTTCCCAAGAAGCACACTTAACTTTAGAGTTCTTATGGGATCTCGTTCATCTGAACCAATTTGGTGTTCACCTGAACCAATTTGGTTTTTCTCTTCTAATTTATCTTAAGTTTCTTTTCCAAGGTTTAATGAACCCTTTGGATCACTCAGAAGTTGTAAATTTCCAAATTGCTTGTTCCCAAATGATTGGGTTTGTAAATCGGCTCGATTTTCTTACTTGGTTTGACCGGTTCTTTTCCCGGTTTTCCTTAACTCAAAAGTTCAGGGTTTACAAGAGCTTGGACCACCGCCCCCTCACCGATAAGAAAACCAAGCTCTCTCTCTAGAAAACTTTTCCGATTAAACCCCGTCTGAGCTAAAAAATGGATCAATTGATGTCGTTCAAAAGCCATGATGATTGTAGAGAGATGTGATAAGCGAGTTAAGGGAAAATTAACCAAGTTTAGGTGGTCAATTGGAGGAAATGAGAATTCGGGGGCCAAAGTGCAATTTTGGGAAAAATGGGTGAATTGGGGATTTTTGGAAAAAAATGGGGGTTGAATTGCAAATAATGAAAAGTTGAGAATTTGAAGATAAATAGAGAGAAATTAGGGACCCAAAGGGGAAAATAAAAATTTTGGGGGACCTAATTGGTAATAAATGGACATTAAGGACCTAAGAGCAAATTCTTGGAGCTTTAGGAACTTAATCGTAATTATGCATAATTAAGGACCAGATTGCCAATACGGCAATTGTGGGATTTTCCCTACAAATAGTACTAATATGAATGCTCGGGCCATACAGGACGGGTAGTTCAAGGATCATGCACGAGAACGTGTGGCTGGCCAAGACACCACCAAAAACAAGTTACACCACCCCGGGTGAGTGGGTTTAGCATCACGCGTGGTTGGGCTGATAAGTACAACATTCCAAAAAAATTTGTTTTTCCAGGACTACCTTCCCTTGAGTGTTTGAACAAGATTAAAACTTTTGGGAGGAAGTTCTGATATTGCTTGGAACATGCAATAGCCGAGTAATACCATTCGAGTGGGACTAAGGCCAATAATGGGCACGAGTGTAGACCCGTAAACAAGATAAGGTTTATGTGCTTGAAAACTCTCTTAAGAATCGATGAATTGTGTGTGATTTGGTTACAGTGTCGAAGCCGAATAGACGAACTCATTGGGTTAGTAGCTGTTGAGCCAAAACCGGGTCATCGAACTTGTTAGGCTAGTAGTCGGGTCCGTTGGGCCAGTGGACTTGCATTTTTTTGTCGGCTATTTGATCTATGTATGGTTTGAGCTCTTCATTCTGTTTATGTTGAAATCTAATTTGCTCCACCAATCTGGGTCTTACGACGATGTTAGCCATTAGGCACTTCTCCTATGCATCCATGTTGAGATCTATTTTCAACTTTCCCATTTGTTCCAACAAGGGTAAATAAGCCATTTTTATGTAGGCTATTCCAGTGTGATATTTCCGACTAAGCCCATCTGCTACCACGTTAGCCTTACCAGGATGGTATTCTATTATCAGGTCATAGTCCTTCACTAGTTCTGGCCACCTTCTTTGCCTTAGATTGAGTCCCTTCTGTGTCAGGAAATACTTTAAGCTCTTATTGTCTATGAATTTCCTACACCTGACTCCATATGGATAGTGTCGCCAAATCATAAGGTCAAACACTATTACAACCAATTCTAGATCATGGGTGGGGTAATTCAGCTCATATGTCTTTAATTGAAGGGATGCATAAGCTATAACCCTTTCTTGTTGCATTAATACACATCCTAAGCCTTGTCCAAAAGCGTCGCTATACACAATATATTCTCTCGCGTTTGGATTGGGTAAGGCTAGTATTGGAGCTGTCTTTAAATGTGAATTTATTTCTTAGAAGGAGTTCTTACACTTTTTATCCCACTTTTACTCCATCCCTTACTTTGTTAGATGAGTTAATAGAGTCGCAATTCTTGAGAAATCCTCTACGAATTTTCGATAATACCTTGGTTGCCCCAAGAAACTGCGTATCTCCATTGGGTTGGTGGGAGCTTTCCAATTTGATACTGTTTCTATCTTAGCTGGATCAACCTGAATTCCTTCTTTCAAAACAACATGTCCCAATAAGCTCACCTCTTGCAATTAAAATTTATACTTTGAGAATTTAGCGTAAAGCTTGTTTTCCTTTAAAACACTTAGAGTGATTCCCAAATGCTCTTCATGGTCCACCTTTGTTTGTAAGTATATAAGTATATCATCCATAGATATTATCACGAACTTTTCCAAGTAAGGTTGAAACACTTGGTTCATTAGATCTATAAAGGTTATAGGAGCATCTGTTAAAGCAAAGGGCACAACTCTAAAATTTTAATGGCCATAACGTGATCTAAATGCACTCTTTTGTATATCCTCCTGTTTAATATTAAGTTGATGGTACCAGGACCAGAGATCAATCTTGGAAAAATAAGCTACCCCTTTTAGCTGGTCAAATAGGTCATCAATCCTTGGTAAAGGGTATCTATTCTTAATAGTTACTTGGTTTAACTTCCAGTAATCAATGCACAACCTCATACTTCCATCCTTTTTCTTCACGAACAATACCGGTGCACCCCACGGAGATTGACTGGGTCGTATGATGCCTTTTCCTAGTAATTCATCCAATTGATCCTTCAACTCCTTTAACTCTATGAGGCCTTGAGAAATGGGATGTGTTCCAGGTATCACTTCTATAACAAACTCTAATTGATGATATGGAGGCTGTCCATGTAATTCTTCTTGGAAAACTTCAGGATAGTGTTTCACTATGGGGATCTACTCCTGTCCCATCTTCTCATGGCTTTCGTTCATCACCATGGCGAGAAATGATTTACATCCTTTTCGTAGCATGCTCTGAACCTTGACATAGGATACCAAGTTTATTTCATTCCTCTTCCTATCTCCTTCGAATACTACTCCTTGTGCCTTAGGAGCGTGAAACGTCACCCTCTTATTTTGATAGTCCACATTTGCTTGGTGTGCAGACAACCAATTCATTCCTAGAATCATCTACACATCTCTTAAAGGTAATGTAATTAAATCGGTCTCTAGGTTTGTCCCCATGATCTTCACTTCACATTCCTTTAAGAATTTCCCTCTAATTATTTCCTCTCCCAATGGCGTGAGGAAGTTGATATTTGGTTCAAGGGGTGTAAATTCTTGAGGAAAAGTTGGGACTAGAATTTCCTTGATAAAGTATCGTTCGACTCCAAAGTCAAAGAGGGCGTATGTTTTCCTCCCAAACAATTGTACATATTCTGGTTAGAAGACAAATACTAAATTTTCGGGCGAAATGGGTATTTTATTAATTCGAGAAAATACAATATATGGGAAGTTACATTTCTCTTAAGAAAGGGTTTGGGAGTTACCATCCACTACACTAGAATCCTTTTTGGTTTCCTCCTATGTAAGGTTATACACTCTAGCTTGAATCCTCGATGTAGTAGTCGTTCCTTGTCCTCCTTGCCAGAAGTTCTCATGCCCTGACCCAGTTTGGTCGGATCCCCGTGAGCAACCCGCCACTCTTCCCAGTTTACTAAGGGTTTTCCCCTCTTTTAAACCCGAGAGGAGTAAGATGTCCTTTAAACTTGTACCTTTCCTGGAATACATAAATCAAAACTACATAAAAATTTTAACTTACACACATGTCTTGCAGGTGTGATTAACAGGAGGTCTTTGGGAAGGTTTCCCTTGATTACCTGAAAAGGGATATAAGGGAGGGGGGTGAGTTCAACGACTCAGTAAATGGTTGTTTAAAGTTTGACTTTTAGGGGAAAATATTTAAATTAGAGTGTGTCAAACTCCTTATTTTAAAATTTCTCATTTTCAAAACCTCAATTTCATTGACATTACTCACTTATCAACCATAACCGGTGTGTTTATCAAATAACACACGCCCTTCATCATGATGGGAACACACATGATTAAAATTCTGTGTCCGTATGAGGATAGAGATCATATCTCGGTCTTGTGAACATGAAACTCAAACACAGAAGCTTCAGGAAGTCCCAAACACAACAGCTTCGTGGAGTCCAAATATAGAAACTCCATGGAGTACAAACATAGAACTCCGTGGAGTACAAACACAGAACTCCATGACTAACTGGTATGATGAGAAACACAAACCAGTAGCTTCCCTTTTCCCTTATCACCACCATGTCATTTAGCAGCCCTTAGGACACATTACTACCCCTCTTGGGCGTCTTAATGGTCCTGAATCTCAAGTGCACGCACAAACAAAGTTTTCCTCAAAAGTCATTTAATCTTTGGTGCCACTAGTCCAACGGCCCCGACTCTCAACTCGACCTGCAGCTGTTTGTCTCGACTAGTTTATCGACCTGTCATGTCGCACTGTTGCTAGAATCATGTTTGTTTACGAGCTCCTGCTTGTGCCCACTAGCCTAAGGCCCATTGTTTGAGATTTTTAAAATCGGGCATATTAGATCCCAAGTTCCAAAACTGAGGCCTCCGTCCTAACAGAGCTAATCGAGCTCCTATCAAGAAGGTCTCCCAAAATGTTTAAGCAGTGGCACACAGTCATGGGAGATCACTTCCGATAAAATATATTTTCAACTATCCATCATACCAACCGATTATGAGGACATCTTCGCACACAACCGATGAACGGGTTTTCCACTTCCTTTGAGGAAGTTTCATCACACCAACCAAGTATGATATACTTACAACCGTTAAGTAGTTTTTCTGCGTGATTTCCACATCACTCCTCTCAAGTGTGTTGTTTAAAATAACACTTAGCAGTGGGTTTTTATTTTCGAGGTTTTTATCATCCCAACCAGGTATGATATAAAAATTCCACTCACCCAAAAATGAAGTGAATTCCTCTCGACCGGTTTTTTGTATTCACGCGACCTTGTCCTTACTAGCGTTCTCGGTATTGCGTGTTCCTACACGATATGAACATCCTTGTTCATTATCCCTTGGCCTAATAGCCTTCATTCATTCCAAATGAACGAGAAAACCAAACTTTTCATTTATTTACAATTAGGTCCCTAAAGTTATTTTTCTTTAACTTTAAGTCCCTAATGTCGGTTTTTCATCAAATTGAGTCCCAAAAATTTTTAAAATTCACCTTGGGACCTCAATTTATTCAATTTCACAAAAGGGCTTCAATTTCCCAAATTTTCAATTTGGTCCCCCAACTTTTCCAAAATTACCATTTTGCCCCTACTTTACAAAAATGGTCAGTTTTGCCCCAAAAATTCCAAAATTGCCCAATTGGTCATCCAACATCTTTATTATGCCCAATTGGTCCTCTATTTTATGAATTTTCACTTTAGTCCCTCAAATTTTTGAAATTCCCAAATTTCGCCCAATTTTCCCCAATTTTAACCTTTTAAATCTACCGAATTTGATTTCATCAAATTGACTGATCAAATAAGTTTAATTGTTGAAATTGAAGTTAGATTGGATTCCTACACCTTCATACAATTCAATTTCACTTTGAACCACACGATTTGGTGCCGAAATGTGCTTAAACGAAGCTTCGCTGGAAAACTAGACTTATAGAGAGAAAGCTTTGGAAGCTTACCATTAGTTGTGCGACGGTCCGAGCTTTCGATTTGGGCAAATAACTCTTGTACTGAGGTTTCTCCTAGGATCATGAATTGCATCAATTGATGCCAAATTGAGTGAGAATTTTATCATTAAGGTTCTATCAGTTCTCTCTCTAGCACAAGTTAGAAATTGCAAAGGGGAGCCAAATTGGCTTACCTTTCAGCTCTAGGAGTATTGTGGAGGTGTTGGGAGGGCTTGATTTGGCCTGAGAAGGGCTTAAATTGGCTGATTTCAGCTTTGTCAAAATAGGGCAGCTTCGGTCCGCTGGAGCTGCTTCTCTATTCGATCATCCCAGCACTTCTCCAATGACCCTCGGAGCAAATGGTGACTACAGGCGTGTAGCTGACTTCTCCCCGGTTCTAAAGAACATGACCTCACCTTGTTTGGCTTAGAAAAGTCCCAAGTTAGAGCTCTGGTTCGAGCTTCACCAAAAATTGGAGCAGTTGAGAGAGAATGGAGTTTTCAGGCGTGGAGAGGATGAATGAGGAGGGGCTCTTTATATAAGAAGCTTGGGGACTTCTTGGCCGTCCGATTGGCACCTTAATGGTGGTCATTCATTGCCTAAACCTCCTTGGCAAGAAATTTTTCAGCTTTTTCCGGCGTTGCGCGATTTTCCAACACGTGAACAGTGCTGTCATCTGAAGGAAGAAGACGACACTGTTCTGAACCGGTCCATACCGATTTGAACAGGGTTCAAAGCTTAAACCGACCGGTTCACCCCCAATTCGACTGAATTTTTCAAATATAAAAAATTCTAAATTCATCTTAATTCATTTTCTATCCAATGGTGGCCTCAAATCTCAAATTTTATTTTTTTAAGCCACCTAGAAAAATGAATTTATCATTCGGTTCAATAGTGGTTTAAACCGGCATGAACTGGTTCACCCGAACTAGTTTGGTTTTCATCTCCAATTCATCCTAAATTTCCTTTTGATGACTTTTGTGACTTCTTAGGTCACTCAAGATCCATAAATTTCCCGATTTGCACTTTCTCTATCAGTTCCAGTTCATGAACCAACTCGTTCATAAACTGATTCAATTTGGTTCGGACCTGGTTCTCCTGAACCGGTCTGATTTTCTCTCCCAAATCATCCTAAGATCCTTTTCCAAGGTTTTATGAACTCTTTGGGTCACACGGGAGTTTTAAATTCCCAAATTGCTCATTCCCTAATGATCGAGTTTGTGAACCGATTCAGTTTTTCTCATTTAGGTTAACTGATTCTTTCCCCGGTTTCCTCTTTTTAAAGGGATGGGGTTTACATAAGAGGTGATGAACTATTGACTTTTAAGGGAAGGGTATGTGTACCAAACAAGGAGGAATTAAGAAAGTCAATATTGGAAGAGGCTCATGATTCAATATATGATATACACCCTAGAAGTACAAAAATGTAGTGAACCTTGAAGAAATGGTATTGGTAGAAGGGTGTGAAAAGAGACATAGCTACTTATGTGTTCAGATGTCTGTCTTGCCAGCAAATTACGACAGAACATCATAAACCTTTAGGATTACTACAACATTAACCCATTCGTGAGTGAAAAATGAGAAAATATCACCATAAACGTTGTGATGGGACTACTTGTTACCCAATGAGGACACGGTGCCATATGGGTAATAGTGGATTGATTGACCAATTTAGTGCTTTTCCTATCTATATTGGTAATCGATTCAATAGAAAGGTTGGAAAAGTTGTATATAGAGAAGATAGTGAGGTTACACAGGATTCTAGTAAGCATAGTATCCGATAGAGACCCAAGGTTTACATCACGATTCTGGTCTAGTCTGCAAGACGCCTTGGGGACAAAGCTCCGTTTGAGTACAGCGTTCCACCTGCAAATCGATGGACAATGAGAGCGTACAATCCAAACATTGGAAGACATGCTCTGAGCATGTGTCCTTACTTTGAACCAGAAGTGGGAGGAGTATTTGTGACTTATGGAGTTCACCTACAACAATAGTTATCAAACCAACATACAAATGGCACCATACGAAGCTCTATATGAAAGATCATGTCGTACACCTTTATTTTGGGATGATGTAGGAGAAAAAAGACTGGAAAGGAACAAATTGGTCGAGGATGCCATAGAGAATATCAAGTTGATAAGGAATCGACTTAAAGCGACCCAAGATAGACAAAAGAGCTATTCTGACTAGAGACAGAAAGAATTGGAGTTTGATGTCACACCCCGACCCGGTTTGGTCGGATCTCCGTGAGTAACCTGCCACTCTCCCAGTTTATTAAGGGTTTTCCCCTTCTATAAACCGTGAGGAGTAAGGCGTCCCTTTTACCTATATCATTCCTGTAATAACATTAATCAAAATTGAATACATTTAACTTTACATACTTATCTTGCAGGTTCAGCTATAGGAAAGTCTTTAAGTGAGTTTTCCCTAGGTTACCTGAAAAGGGGTAAAGGGAAGGGGTGAGTTCGACAACTTAGTGAATGGGTGTTGGGAGAGAGTTTTCATAATTTAAAACGTCTTTAATCAGAGTGTGTGAGACTCCTTATTTCCTTTAAAATATTATTTTCTCAAATTCCCAGTTTTCAAACCATTTTCCTCATTTCCATGTCAGGTGTGTTTAACAATAAACACATGCCCTTCATCATGAAGGGAATCACACATTCGCATGGCAGCCCGTCCACTGCACCCACTTGTGGTGTCGAAGTGACTTTACCAGCCACCTAGATAAAAGGCCGTCCACTTCTTCCCTAGGTATGAGTGGATGTTCACGACATCCGACCCTCAAACCCAAAAATCAAGTCCATGTCTGTATGAAGACAGAGATCTCATCCCGACCCACCCCGATCTCATGCGCATGATGCTACATCGAGCTTCCCTGACTGCTGGCACGACAAACTACCCTTATCTCCACCATGTCATCCAGTAGCCCTTAGGACGTATCACTACCCCTCTTGGGCATCTTAATGCTCTCGAACCTCAAGTGCATGCACAAACAAAAGTTTTCCACAAAGCCATTTATCTTTGGTGCCACTAGTCCAATGACCCCGACCCTCAACTTGACCTACAACTATTTGTCTAGACCAGTCCGTCGACCTAACATAAATTATTCATGGCCAGTCCATCGAGTATGTTGGTCCTATCTTGGTACCATGACCAAATCACATAAATCATTCATTAAGAATTTTCATGGCCTATTAACATGTTTGTTTACAAGCTCCTGCTCGTGCCAACTGGCCTTGGGCCCATTGTACGTGATTTTTCCAAGACTGGGCATTTTAGCCCCCAAGTTCCAAAACCGAGGCTTGTGGCCTACCTGAGCTATTCCAGCTCTCGTCAAGAAAGTCTACCAAAAGTTTTAAGAATTAGCATATAGTCAGGGCAGAACACTTCTAACAAAATAAAATTTTCCATCAATCACACTAATCGGGTGTGATGACAGCTCCACTTGCAACCTGTAGGCAGGTTTTCTACTTCCTTCCAGGAAGTCCATCATACCAATCGAGTATGATCTACATACAACTGGTAAGTAGTCTTTTCACATAGTTCTCACATCACTCCAACTAGATGTGATGTTAAAATTTCACATAGAAGTGGTTTTTCATTTTCGAAGTGCTCATCATCCCAACATGGTATGATGTGAATAAACCCACTCACCTGTTAACTATGATGTGTTCGTCCTCGGTTAATTTTCCAAGTCGACGCGAGCTTCCCTGGCTGGCATTTTGGTCCCTTGTGCTCCTACACGATTTGGACATTCTTATCTATTAATATTTGGCATAACAGCCTTCGTTTCTCACATATGATTAACTAAGACCAAAATTTTTAATTAATTGCATTTAGGTCCCTAAAGTTCTTTTTCCTTGACTTTAGGTCCCTAATGCTAAATTTTCCCCAAATTGAGTCTCGAAAACTCAAAAAATTCACTTTAGGTCCTCAATATACTCAAAATTGTTTAAGGGGTTCAAGTTTTTCAAATTTCCAATTTGGTCCCCAACTTTTCAAAAATTACCATTTTGACCATACTTTACAAAAATGGCAATTTGACCCCAATAAATTTAAAAAATTGACCCATTGGTACCCCGACATCTTTTTCATGGCCAATTAACCCTCAAGTTTGGGAAATTGTAATTTGGTCCCTCAATTTTATGAAACCCCCAAATTTAACCAAAAATTTTCCCAATTTTCCCCCTTTCAACTTGGTCGAATTTGATTTCATCAAATTGACCATTCAATCGGGGTTAATTGCTTTAATTGAAGGTATGAATCAATTCATACACTTCCATACAATTCAATTGAGCTTTGAACCATGTAATTTGGGTTCAAATTGAGCTCAAACGGAGCTTCGCCGGAAAATTGAACATATAGAGAGAAAGCTTCGAAAGCTTACCATCGGAGGTGCGGCGGTCCGATCTCTCTACCAGGGAAGATAGCTTTCTTCCTAATGTATCTCATGGTATCAAGAATTCTTACAATTGACCCCGAATTGAGGGAGAATTTTGTTAGTAAAATTTTGTAGATTCTCTTTCTTACTCCGACCTGCAACAGCTAAGAAAGGCCAAATTGGCTTATCTATCAGCTCAATTGAGGTCGTCTAAGGGTTGTATGGATGTTACGAGAGCTTGGTTTGGCCATAGGAGGGCTGAATTTGGCCGATTTCAGCTCGATCGAAATAGGGCATCTTTGGTCTGTCGGAGTTGCTTCACTGTTTGATTATGCCAGCGCTTCTCTGGCGATCCTCAGATCAAATGAAGACTGCCGTCACATAGCTGAATTGTCCCCAAATCTAAGGAACCCGACCTCTTCTTCCAAGGCCCAGAAAAATGCCCAACTTGGAGCTCTAGTTCGAGCTTCACTAGAAAATGGAGCAGTAGAGAGAGAGAGAGAGAGGAATTTTCAGGTGTGAGGAGGATGAATGGTGAGGAGCTCGGGGACTCTCTGGTTGTCCGATTGGCACTTTTATGGTGATCATTCATGGCCTGAAATGCCATGAATGAAAACTTTTCAGCTTCGTCGACACTGTTCTGAACTGAATCATACCGGTCCGAATCGAGCTTAATATTTAAACCAGTCAGTTTAGGCCCAATTCGACCAAGTTTTTCAAAATTTAAAATTTCTAAATTCATACTTTATCCAATGGTGGCTTTAATTCCCCAATTTAAATATTTTAAGCCAACTAGAAAAATGAATTTAAAAACTAGTTAAATGTTGGTTCAAACTGGTTCAATCAGGTTCAGGTCTAGTTCACTTGAACCGGTCTAGTTTTAATTTCCAATTCATCCCAAAGTCCTTTTCCATGACTCTTATGACTCTTTAGGTCACTCAGGATTTGTAAATTTCCTGTTTTGCCCTTTCTCTAATGGTTGAGGTTCGTGAACTGGTTCAGTTTTCTCATGCGGGTTTACCGGTTCTTTTCCCAGTTTCCTTGTCTTTAAGGGATGGGGTTTATAGAGCACATGTACTATTTCATCATGTTGACATCGATATAGTTAATGTCGAAGGCCAATAGAGGGGGAGATGGAAAGTTGACTTGAGTAGATTTCCAAAAACACTTGAATCACTAATTTTGGTGGTCGGGAGAGTATGTTGTTGTCACGCCCTGACCCAGTTTGGTCAGATCCCCGTGAGCAACCCGCCACTCTTCCAGTTTATCAAGGGTTTCCCCTTCTAAACTGTGAGGAGTAAGGCATCCTTTGTACCTGTACTTTTCCTAGAATAACATTAATCAAAACTGAAATAAATTAAATTTACATAGATGTCTTGCAGGTTAAGCTAGTGGGATGTTTGTAGGTGGGTTTTTCCCACAGTTATTTGAAAAGGGGTAAAGGAAGGGGGTGAGTGTGGCAACTTAGTGAATGGGTGTTTGAAACATGAGTTTCTAAAAAAATAATTTTTAATTGGAGTTCACTAGACTCTTTATTTTAAAATCCTTTCTTCCTCAATTTCTCAGTTTTCAAAACCATTACTCAATCAACACACGCCCTTTATCATGAAGGGGTCACACATTCGCAGGGTAGCTCGTCCACTACACCCACTTGTGGCCAAACACATCATTCATTAAAGTTTTTATGGCTTAATCTCATGTTTGTTTACGAGCTCCTACTCGTGCCAACTGGCCTTGGGCCCACTGTACGAGATTTTCAAAATCAGGCATTTTAGCCCCCATGTTCCAAAATCGAGGCCTTCGACCTATTTAAGCTATTCGAGCTCCCATCAAAAAGGTCTCTCAAAAGGTTTAAGTAGTGGCACAAAGTTAGGGGAGAGCACTTCTGACAAAAAATAACTTTTCAGTTGTCTATCACACCAATTGGGTGTGAGGACATCTCCGCTCATAACTGATAAGCGGGTTTTCTACTTCCTTATAGGAAGTTCATCATACCAACCGAGTATAATCTACTTAAAACTGGTAAATAGTTTTTCCACGGGTTTTCTCACATCACCCCATCTAGATGTGATGTTAAAATGCCACTTAGTAGAGATTTTTAAATTCCAAGGTACTCATCATCCCAATCAGGTGTGATGTGAAAATTCCCACTCAGCAGTTAATGCAGTAAATTCCTCTTTACCGGCTCTTTGCCTCCATAAAAGCTTGTTTTTGCTGGTGTTTCTGGTAATTCAGGTTCCTACACGATATGAACATCCTTGTTCATTATCCTTTAGCCTAATAGCTTTCATTCATCATGAATGAATAAAATACCCAAACTTTTAAATTATTTGTAATTAGGTTCCTAAATTTCTTTGTCTTTAACTTTAGGTCCCTAATGCCAATTTTTCCCCAAATCAAGTCCCGGAACTTCCAAAATTTATCTTGATACCTCAATTTATTCAAAATCACAAAAAAAGTTCAAGTTTCCCAAATTCCTAATTTGGTCCTCAACTTTTCAAAATTTACCATTTTACCCCTACTTTTCAAAATGGTAAATTTGACCCCAATAATTCCAAAAACCAAAATTTCCTCCAACATCTTTTCCATGCCCAATTGATCCTCAATTTTGGAAAATTGCACTTTAATCCCTTGAATTTTCAAAATCTCTAATTTTCCCCAAATGTTCTCCCCAATTTTCCCTCATTCATCCTGACAGAAATTTGATTTCATAAAATTGACCGATTAATCAAGGTTAATTGTTGAAATTGAAGTAAATTTGAGTTTCTACACTTCCATATGATTCAATGGAACTTTGAATCGCATCATTTGGATCCGAATTGAGCTTGAACAGAGCTTCGTCGGAAAACTAGACTTAGAGAGAGAAAGCTCCGAAAGCTTACCGTTAGGGTGCGGCGATTCGAGCTTTCAATATGGGCAGATGACTCTTATCCTAAGGTTTCTCCTAGGATCAAGAATTACATCAATTCATGTCTAATTGAGGGAGAATTTGGATAGTGAAGTTTCATCGGTTCTCTCTCTAACACTGATAAGAAATTACAAAAGGGAGCCAAATTGCCTTACCTTTCAGCTCTAATTCAGTTATATGAGGGTTGTGGAAGTGTTGGGAGAGCTTGGTTTGGCTTGAGAAGGGCTCGAATTAGCCATTTTTAGCTCGACCAAAATAGGGCAGCTTCGGTTTGCTATAGCTACTCCACTATTCGATCACGCCAGTGTTTCTTCGATGACCCTCGGAGCAATGGAGACTACCGTCGGGTAGTTGACTTCTCCCTGAATCGAAAGAACCCGACATTACCTTCTTTAACTTAGAAAAATGCCCAAGTCGGAGCTCTAGTTTGAGCTTCACCAGAAAATGGAGCAGTAGGGGGGGGGGGGAGAGGAGTGTTTAGGTATGAGGAGAATGAATGAGTAGGGGCTCTTTATATAGGAGGCTCGGTTACTTCTTGGTTGTACGATCAATGCCTTTATGGCGATCATTCATTGCCTGAAACTCCCTGGCCAGAGACTTTTCATCTTCACCAGTGCTGCTCAATTTTTTGGCAAGTGAACAGTGTTGTCATCTGAAGGAAGAAGACGACACTGTTCCGAACTAGACCGGACCAGTTTGAACCGAACTGGACCAATCCGAACCGGGTCCAACGTGTAAAACGATATGTTGAAGGCCAATTCAACTGAATTTTTCAAAATTAAAAACTTCTAAATTCATCTAAATTCATTCTCTATCCAATGGTGGCCTCAATTCTCCAATTTGAATTTTCTAAGCCACCTAGAAAAATGAATTTAGAAACCAGTTCAATAGTGACTCAAACTGATTCAAATGAGTTCAATTCGGTTCAGGTCCGGTTCACCTGAAACGGTTTGGTTTTCACCTCCAATTCATTCTAAAGTCCTTTCTCATGACTTTTGTGACTCTTTAGGTCACTCGAGATCTATAAATTTCGCGGTTTGCACTTTCTCGATCGATTACGGTTCATAAACTGACTCAATTTTCTCTTTGGAAATTGCCGATTTTCTTCCCAGTTTTCTTATTATCAAAGGATGGGGTTTACAACTCTCACCTCCTTTTAGGGGCTTTGTCCCAAAAATAATTACATGTTTAATAGTTGAGGATAACCATCCCTCATTACACATTCGTTCTCCCATGTCTCTTCCTGCACGGGTCCGTTTTGCCAAAGAACTTTGACCGTAAGAATTTTCTTATTCCTCAAGTTTGTATCCCTCAGGTCGAGGATTTGTACCGATTCTATTTGATAGGTCAAGTTCTCTTCCAATTCTAGTGAAGGTCGGTATAACACATGGTTCGGATCAGGCTGGTACTTCCAAAGTACCGAAATGTGGAATACATCGTGTATCCTCTGCAGGTCTGGAGGTAATTCTAATTTATAGGCCACTGGTCCTATACTTTGGACAATGGGATAAGGACCGATATACCTCGGTTTCAACTTTGCCCATTATTGAAACATAAGTATTCCCCTCCATAGGGATACCTTTAGAAATACTTGGTCTCCCACCTCAAACTCCAGATCATTCCTCCGATGGTCAGCATAACTCTTTTGCCTGTCTTGAGTGGCGTTAAGGCGACTCCTAATTAACTTGATTTTCTCTGTGGCATCCTCGATTAGTTCTACTCTTTCCAACTTCCTTTCCCCCATTTCTTCCCAAAATAAAGGGGTACATCATTGTCATCCGTAAAGGGCCTCATAAGGAGCTATCTAAATACTAGCCTGATAGCTATTATTATAAGCAAATTCCATTAGGCACAAGTATTCCACCCAACCTTTATCCTTGGTGAGTACGCATGCCCTCAGCATATCCCCAAAGGTCTAAATTATCCATTCAGACTATCCATCGGCCTGAGGATGAAACGTCGTGCACATGTGGAGGTTGGTTCCCAAGGCACTTTGTAAACTTGGCCAGAACCTCGAAGTAAATTGGGGGTCTCTATATGATACTATACTTACTGGGATGCCATGAAGTCTTATTATCTCCCTAATGTATAAGAGGACCAGTTGTTCCATTGTATCCGTCACTCTTATAAGGAGGAAATGAGCGGATTTGGTCAATCTATCCTTGATGATCCAAATTGCATCTCGACCCTTCCTGGTCACCGGTAGTCCTATGACAAAGTCCAGAGTAACGTGCTCCCATTTCCATTTCAGGATTGGCAAGGGTTGGAGTAGCCTTGATGGTTTCTCATGCTCCGCCTTTATCTGTTGACATGCCAAGAATCAAGCTACGTATTCCGTAATATCCCTCTGCATTCCCTTCCACCAATACCCTTGTTTGAGGGTGCGGTACATCTTAGTACTGCTCGGATGCATCACATACACAGAATTGTGTGCCTCTTTCAAAATTAACCTCTCTAGCTCCTTATCTTGAGGCACACATACCCTACCCTTGTAGGTTAGCACCCCATCACCTCGCACATCATAATTCGGTTTCATTCCTTTATTAACCGGGTCCAAGTAAGATTGGAGTTCTTTATCAGCATTTTGTTGTGCTTTAATTTGCTCGGTTAGACTGGGTCTCACCACTGCATTAGTCAACAAGCATTTCTCCTGCTTGTCCATCTTTAAGTCCACCTCCAATTTTCCCAGCTGTTGTAACAAGGGTATGTAACTTATCTTTATATGCATCGCCCTAGTTTGGTATTTGCGACTTAAGGCATCTGCCACCACATTTTCTTTTCCAGGGTGATACTCTATCACAAGGTCATAATATTTACCAATTCCAGCCATCTCCTTCGGCGGAGATTTAACTCCTTCTGAGTTAAGAAATACTTAAGACTCTTGTGATCAGTGTATATCCTACACTTAACCCCATAGAGGTTGTGTCGCCAAATCTTTAAGGCAAACACTATCGCAGCTAATTCCAGGTCATGTGTTGAGTAATTTCTTTCATGAACCTTGAGGTGTTGCGAGGCATAGGCGATAACATTTCCCTGTTGAATCAGTTCACATCTAAGTCCTTGTCCAGATGCATCACCATAGACAGTGTACTCTCCTACACTTAGGTTAGGAAGGAACAGTATCGGTGCGGTTGTCAATCAAGTCTTCAACTCCAAGAAAAACTTCTCACAACTTTCATTCCATTTATACTCAACTCTTTTCCTGGTGAGTCGAGTTAGATGGGCTGCTATCTTAGAGAAATCTTACACAAACCGTCTGTAGTATCCTACTAGACCTAGGAAACTTCGTATCTCTGAAGGATTCTTAGGTGCCTTCCAGTCATATATGGCTTCCACCTTTGCTGGATCTACTTTGACTCCATCCTTGGACACTATATGTCCTAAGAATCCTACCTCCTGCAGCCAGAACTCACACTTGGAGAATTTTGCATATAAGTGGTTCTCCTTCAATATTTCCAAGGTGATTTCCAAATGTTCTTCGTGCTCCAACCTAGTTTGTGAGTATATGATTATATCATCTATGAATACTATCATGAAACTGTCCAAGTGTGGTTGGAACACTCAGTTCATCAAATCCATGGAGGTTGCAAGGGTATTTGTCAAATCGAATGGCATTACTCTAAACTTGTAATGTCCATATCGGGATCAAAATGCCGTCTTAGGAATGTCCTCCTCTCGGATTCTGAGTTGGTGACATACCAAACGAAGGTATATCTTGGAGAAGTAAGCCACTCCTTTTAATTGGTTGAATAGGTCATCGATCCCTGAGAATGGATATCGGTTCTTGATGTTGACCTGATTCAACTTCCGATAATCTATGCACAGTCTCATGCTCCCATCCTTTTTCTTTACAAATAGGACTGGTGCACCCCATGGAGACTGGCTAAAACGTATAAAATCCTTCTCCAATAGTTTGTCCAGTTGCTCTTTCAATTCCTTCAGTTCTGCTGGAGCCATGCGATAAGGGGCTTGGGATATGGGATTTGTTCCAAGGATAATTTCTGTGGTGAATTCCACTTGTCTACTAGGAGGTAGTCCGGGTAGTTCTCCTGGAAATAACTTTGTATAGTGTTTAACCACCGGAATGTCTTCTAGTCCATTCTCCTCAGACTTTTCATTGATGACCATGGCTAGAAAAGTCATACAGCCTTTTTATATCATCTTTTGTGCCTTCATATGGGACACCATTTGTACTTCACCCTTCCTTCAGTCTCTTTGGAATTTTAATCCATTTGTCTTGGGAGTGTGGAAGGTCATTGTCTTCTTTCCACTGTCCATCCTAGCCTGATGGTTACTTAATCAATTCATTCCAAGGATTACTTCTACTTCCTTTAGGGGCAATGGAATCAAATCTACTTTAAGTTTGATCCCCTCAATCTTTATCTCACATCCCTTTAATTGCTTGTTCCTATTTAACCCATCTCCTAAGGGTGTAAGGATGTTGAGATTTTGTCCTAGATGAGTGAGTTCTAGGGGTAAACTTGGAATTAAGTCCTCTTTGATGAAGGACCTCTCACCTCATGAGTCGAATAGGGCGAAGACCTATTGTCCCCATAAATGCACTTATCCTGATTGAAGAAACGTATATTTTTAGAGGAAGGCTTTCTTTATTGAATATAAATTTTCAATTACAAGACTTTTCTCAAGCTAATTGGGAGGGTTTTGGGATGTACCTACTATAGTACTAGGGTCTTTCCTAGCCTCTTCTTGGGTGAAGTTGTATACTCTAGCTGGTACTCGAGCTGTAGTGTCTGGCCTAAGATTCATGGGGTTCCCTTGTGGTGGTCTCAGTGTATTCCTCTGCTTGTTCTCGTTGAGAGTGGGGCATTCCTTTGCAAAGTGTCCCACTTGTCTGCATGCAAAGCAGGTCAAGCATGCTCCCTCGTAGTGCCTTTTGCACCTAGGACAGTGAGGGTTTCCTTGGGGCAAGGTGGGGATTATTCTTTGGGGAGGTGGTGGCATGTCCTTTCTCTTGTGAAATGCCACTCTATTTCCCCATCTTGGGCCATGATGCTCCTTCCGTCCTCCCTAACAGTTTTGACCCTTATCCTCCTTTTGGGTCGTTTGTTCCATCCGACGGCGTCGGGTTTGCACCAGTCGCTCACACTCATGAGCCATACTAATTACCACCGCCAAGTCCATGGGGGCATCCTAGTACTCCCATATGGTCTCGTATGTCCATATTGAGACCGTCCACAAACCGCTGACATATATTTGCTGGTCCAGCCAGGTTAGAGGCAAAGGGTCTTAACTTGTTGAATTTTTTTCATACTCCAATATGGAGTTAAGCCCTTGCCAAAGTCGGAGGAAATCCTGCTTCTTCTCATTGATTAAATGAGGAGCCAGGTACTCCTCCACGTACCTCTCATCAAATTGTTCCCAGGTGAGTGTGGAAGTGTGTAGGTTTCGGACATTGTCCCACCATCTCTTGGCACTTCCCTCTAGGAAGAATTATGTCATGATCACCATGTCCTCTGTTGATATCTTGACTATCCCCATCAACTTCTTAATATTTTCCAGCCAATCCATGACAGCACCAGCATCCTTCTCTCCGAGAAAAGGCTTACATCTTAGTTGACGAAGAGTCTTAAGATTTATGGGAATGTCAACTGGAGGGGGATGGCTAACAAAATGAGGATGGGATTGTACATCCTCTAGTTCAACTCGAGAGATGGTGCCTACCTCTAGGGAAGGTTAGGTTGCCCAAATATATAGGTGAACTCCTCGTATAACCTTTGGTGTTTCGAGCTAAGTCTAGGTGGGGTTGTCTGGGCTCCTTAGGGAGTTTCCACATGTCTTGGGCGTCATGAAGGTCCCGTACTCACATTGTATGCATAATTAATATTTTCTCATTATGCCATATAATCTGTGGTGCCATCAGTCCAATGGCCCCGACTCTCAACTCAACCCGCAGTTGTTTGTCTTTACTGGTCCATCGACCTATCATGTCGCACTGCCTTGGTACCATGGACAAACAATTCCTTTATTTAAAGTTTTATGGCATATAACTCATGGTTGTTTACGAGATCTTGCTCGTGTCAACTAGCCTTGGGCCCACTGTATGAGATTTTCAAAATCGGGCATATTAGCCCCCTAGTTCCAAAATCGAGGCCCACGGCCTATAAGAGCTATGCGAGCTCTCGTCAAGGTCTCCCAAATTGTTTAAGCATTGGCACACAGTCAGGGGATAGCACTTCCAAAAAAAATATGTTTTCACTGTCCCTTATACCGCCCGGGTATAAGGACATCTCTGTTCATAACCGATGAACGGGTTTTCAACTTCCTTCGAGGAAGTTTCATCATACCAACCGGGTATGATCTACTTACAATCGGTAAGTAGTTTTTCCGCATGGTTTTCACATCACTCCTCTAAGTCGTAATATTTAAAATACCACATAGTAGTGGGTTTTTATTTCGATGTACTTATCATACCCAACTGGATATGATATAAAATCTCACTCACAAGCGGTAAGTGGTTTTTAACTTTAAGTTGTGCTCATCATCCCAACTGAGTATGACGTTAGTAAACCCACTCACTCGTTAATATTGTAAATTCCACTAGACCGGTTCTTTGTATTCACGCGAGCTTGTCCTTGCTGGCATTGCCGGTACTTCGTATTCTTACACGATATGAACATCTCAGTTCATTATCCTTTAGCCTAATAGCCTTCATTCATTCCAAATAAATGAGAAAGTCAAACTTTCATTTATTTGCAATTAGGTCCCTAAAGTTATTTCTCTTTAACTTTAAGTCCCTAATGCCAATTTTTCTTCAAATTGAGTCCCAAAACTTTTAAAGTTTATCATAGGACCTCAATTTATTCCATTTCACAAATAGGGGATTAATTTCCCAAATTTTCAATTTGCCCCCCCAACTTTTCCAAAATTACCATTTTGCCCTTCTTTTACAAAAATGGTAAGTTTCACCCCAAAAATTCTAAAATTTCTCAATTGGCCCTCTAACATTTTTATCACTCCCTTCCCCAATTTCCCCCAATTCCAACTCTTTAACATAGCCGAATTTGATTTCATCAAATTGACCGATCAAATACCTCTAATTTTTGAAATTGAGTTTCTCCATGTTCATACAATTACATAGAACTTTGAATCATGAGTTTTAACACCGGAATGATCTCAAACGGAGCTTCGCCGGAAAACAGACTATAGAGAGAGAAAGCTTTGATTACTCACCGGTGATGACACGACCGTCCAAGCTTTCGATCTGTGCAGATAGCTCTCGTCCGGAGGTTAATCCTAGAATTAAGAATCGCATCAATTGATGTCGAATTGGATTAGAATTTCGTCATTGAAATTCGGTCGACTCTCTCTCTAACTCTGATTGGAAATTGTAAAGGGGGGCCGAATTGGCTTACCTTTTGGTCCTAATTTGGCCGTAGAAGGGCTGAGGAAGTGTTGGGAGGGCTTGGTTTGACCTGAGGAGGGCTCGAAATGGCTGATTTTAGCTTGGCCGAAATAGGGCAGCTTTGGTCCGCTGGAGCTGCTTCACTGTTCCATCATGCCGACGCTTCTTCAACGATTCTCGGATTGACTGGAGTTTGCTATGAGATAGATGACTTCTCCCCAGTTTTAAAGAGCCCGAACTCTCCTTCCGAGGTTAAGAAAAATGTTGAAGTCGAAACTTTGGTTTGAGCTTCACCGGGAAATGGAGCAGTAGAGAGAGAGAGAGAGAGAGAGAAGTGTTATGGGATCTCATTCACTTGAACCAATTTGGTTTTTCTCTTTTAATTTGTCTTAAGTTTCTTTTTCAATGTTTAATGTACCCTTTGGATCACCCAAAAGTTGTAAATTTCTAAATTGCATGTTCCCAAATGATCGGGTTTGTAAACCGGCTCGATTTTCTTACTCGTTTTGATCGGTTCTTTTCTTGGTTTTCCTTAACTCAAAAGTGTGGGGTTTACACAGCCCATCCACTGCACCCACTTATGGTGTCGAAGTGACTTTACCGGCCACCTAAATAGAAGCCCGTCCACTTTTACCCTGGGAATAAGTGGATGTATGTGACATCCGATCCTCAAATGTGAAAAGAAACTTCGTGTCCGTATAAGGATAGAGACCTCATCCCGACCCCATCCCAATCTCATGCACATTAAGCTACGTCAAGCTTTCCTAACTGTTAGCATGCCAAACTGCCCTTATCTCCACCATGTAGTCCAGTAGCCCCTAGGACGCATCACTACCCCTCTTGGGTGCCTTGATGGTCCCAAACCTTAGTGCATGCACAAAACAATAGTTTTCCTCATAAGCCATTTAATCTTTGGTGCCACTCGTCCAACGACCCCGACCCTCAACTCAACTTGTAGCTGTTTGTCTTGACTGGTTTGTCGACCTATCTTGTCGCACTGCCACCAGTCCATCGAGTATGTCGGCCATGTCTTGGTACCTTGACCAAACACATCATTCATTAAAGTTTGCTAGTGAATTCCTCTTAACCGACTCTTTTCCACCACACAACCTTGTCTTTGCTAGTGTTTCTGATACTTCATGTTCCAACATGATATGAACATCCTTGTTCATTATCCTTTGGCCTAATGGCCTTCATTCATCACGAATGAATAAAATACCAAAAATTTTCACTTATTTGCAATTAGGTCCCTAAAGTTCTTTTTCTTTAACTTTATGTCCATTATGCCAAAATTTCCCCAAATCGAGTCCCAAAACTTCTAAAATTTACCTTGGAAGCTCAATTTATTCAAAATCACAAAAAAGGGGGTTCAAGTTTACCAAATTCCTAATTTGGTCACCAACTTTTCAAAAATTACCATTTTGCCCGTACTTTACAAAAATGGTAAATTTGACCCCAATAATTCCAAAAAATGACCAATTGGTCCTCCAACAACTTTTCCATGCCCAATTGGCCCTCAAGTTTGGAAAATTGCACTTTAGTCCCTTGAATTTTAGAAATCCCAAATTTCCCCCAAAATTTTCCCCAAATTTCCCGCCTTTCAACTTGGCCAAATTTGATTTCATATATTGACTAATCAATCAAGTGAATTATTGAAATTAAAGGTAAATTTGAGTTCCTTCACTTCCATACGATTCAATGGAACTTTGAATCGCATCATTTGGATCCGAATTGAGCTCAAAAAGAGCTTTGTTGGAAAACTGGACTTAGAGAGAGAAAGTTTGAAAGCTTGCTGTCTAGGGTGCGACGGTCTGAGCTTATGATCTAGGCAGATTGCTCTTGTCCTAAGGTTCCTCCTAAAATCAAGAATTGCACCAATTCATGCCAAATTGAGGGAGAATTTGGCCGGTGAAGTTTCATTGGTTCTCTCTCTAACACTGATCGAAAATTATAGAGTGTAGCCAAATTGGCTTACCTTTCAACTCTAATTTAGTTTATGAGGGTTGTGAAAGTGTTGGGAGAGTTTGGTTTAGCCTGAGAAGGGCTCGAATTGGTCATTTTTAGCTTGGTCGAAACAAGGCAGCTTTGGTCTACCAAACTGCTTCAATATTCGATCACGTCGATGTTTCTCTAGTGACCCTCAGAGCAATTGGAGACTACCGTCAGGTAGCTTACTTCTCCCCGAATCTAAAGAACCTGATTTCACCTTCTTTGGCTCAGAAAAATGCCCAAGTTGGAGCTCTGGTTCGAGCTTCACTGAAAAATGGTGCAATAGGGAGAGAGAGGAGTTTTTAGGTGTGAGGAGTATGAATAAGGAGGGGCTCTTTATATTGGAAGCTTGGGGACTTCTTGGTGGTCCAATCGGTGCCTTTACGGCGGTCATTTATTGCATAAAACTCCCTGATCAGAGATTTTTCATCTTCGCTGGCGCTGCTCGATTTTCTGGCGAGTGAACAGTGCTGTCATCTGAAGGAAGAAGACGACATTGTTTCGAATCGGACCGGACCGGTTTGAACCGGGTTCAATGCTTAAACCAGCTGGTTCAGGCTTGATTCGATCGACTTTTTCAAAATTAAAATTTTCTAAATTCATCTAATTTCATTCTCTATCCAATGGTGGCCTCAATTCATCAATTCAAATGTTCTAAACCACTTAGAAAAATGAATTTAGAAACCGATTCAATTGTGTCTCAAACTGATTCAAACCAGTTCGATCTGGTTTAGTTCTGGTTCACCTGAACTGCTTTGGTTTTCACCTTCAATTCATTCTAAAGTCTTTCTCATGACTTTTGTGATTTAGGCCACTCAGATCCATAAATTTCCCGATTTTCCCTTTCTCTATCGGTTATGGTTCATAAATCGACTCAATTTTCTCTTTGGATATAGCTGGTTTTCTTATTATCAAAGGATGGGGTTTACAGTTGTGATTTCTATAATTTTAGTCACAAAAAATGGAGGTGTATGGGCTTCAGAGAAAATTCCCATGAGTCATTGGTAAGTGGACATTTAAGCCTTATATGGCTGCAAACTAGACTTAATTGACTATTTTATCATACCCCCACCCCTTTCATCATTTCATAGCATATAGCTCTCTACAATAATTAATTAGTGTGTGGTGGGTTAGTTTTGGACCCTCAGTCGAGTGGAGGGGATGTCGTGTGTGTGTCGCACGTAGCACACGTTTCTCGATCTATTTGATCGATTTGTTATTGTTTCGAACTGGTTTCCAATTAATTTCTCAGTCACTTCAGCCAATTTTGGTCATTTCTTGGTTGGTTTAACCTCAATTCCATCGGTTCTTGGTCCAATATTATTTTCTAAAAATACTTTATTCAATTCCATATTGAATAGGCTCAAGAATCACTAAATTATTATTTGTATAACTAATTTTAAATATTGTGGGGTTTTATGGTTCTGGTTGATCCAATCCCAGTTTGAACCAGTTCTTCATTGGACTTTTCCCAATCCTTTCAATGGAGGTTCCTTGAGGGTAATTCAAAAACTTCATTCATTGTCTTAAATTATGTTTCGAACTGATTTCTAATGTGGTTCGATTTCCAACACCGGTTTAGGTTTCCATTGTCGGTTCAACCTCGATTTTTGGTCCAATTGTGCTTTAATTATGGTTCTTGAAGTTCTAGTTTACATCTCAACTCCTTTTGTAGAGGTTCGAGTGGTCAGAAAGATACGCCCACACATGTATGTTAAGCTAATTTTTGTTGCCAGATTTGTGGGTCACCCTATGCTCCCTATGGTGCGTTCTAGGCTTCGGGTGGTAACTGAGTGGTATTCATTGAGGACATCTTGATATTTCCTTGAAGGGCTGGGCAACTCCTAGCAAAGTGTCCAAGCTTCCCAAAACTAAAACATGCTTGGCATGTTCCTTCTTGATTCTTCTGAAATCTAGGATAGTAAGGGCTTTTCTTTTGGGGGCTCCTTATTTGGTTTGTAGGATCCCCCTTTTTCAATAAAGCTCGTTCTCATCCCCCATTGAGAAACACCTTAAACCTTCTATTTTTCTTGACTATTATGGATCCTTTTCTCCTTGTTAGTTAGTATGTTCCATTCTTCGACATCTTGTTTGCACTAGATGTTTCCACTCATGTGCCATATTGATAATGGCTGCTAAATGTATGGGTCGTCCTAGTACTCCAATTCGGTCTTGTATATCCAAGTTGAGACCATCCATAAACCTTTGGTAGATATGAGCAAGTCTAGCTAGGTCAGGGGCATAGGGCCTTAGCTCATTAAATTTAGTCTCATATTCTGAGTTGGTATTTGATCCATACCAGAGCTGGAAAAATTCTTGTTTCTTCTCATTGATTAAGTGGGGGCTAAGTATTCTTCTGAATATCTTTCCTCAATCTCTTCCCAAGTTAGTATGGCTGGAGAGAGATTCCTCACATTGTCCCACCATCTCTTGGTGCTTGATTCCTAGAAAAAATCCGCCAAGGTGACCATTTCCTCTGGTGGTGCTATTAGTATTCCCAATAATTTCTTGATACTAGTTAGCTAGTCAATGCCTGCTCCCACATCCTTCTATCCTTGGAAGTGTATGCACCCTAGTTGGCAGAGTGTCTTCAGATACATTGGGATGTCAAAAAGTGGAGTGGTTAAAATAGAGGTGTTTTGGGATTGTACCACTTCGTACCTAGTGTGGGAATTAGTGGTTGAGTGTGGGTTGCTTCTCAGGTGAGGTTGGACTTTTCAAACACCTTGATAAATTCTTCGTACAATTTATGATGTTCTGTGTTTAATCCCAGTGGAGTCACCTGAGTCCTTCTGGATTCCTGTCCCCCTGTTTCTAACAATTCTTCGGGAATTAGGTTTACTCCGGAGAAGTACAGGTTCTTTTGGTTCCTCTCTTCGGAGCCATATCTAAAATTTTGGTTAAACATTAAATTATAATGTTTTGATAATTCATTATAGGGAAACATGGCTCTGTTACCACTCAAATTGACACACACCAATCCTATTTGGTCAGAACCCTATGAACAACCCACCACTCTTCCCAGTAAAAGAATAATTACCACTGAGGTACTAGTAAGAGTTAGGAGTGACTTACTTTTCCAACGTTTCCCTGAAACAATATTATTAAAACTATTTTATAAGAAACTCTGCCCACATTATACCTTAACCATTGGAACTAGTTTGTGCTTACTCTCGACAAGGTTGGGAATCTTCCTATAGGTGAAAAGGGAAAGGATGAATTTACAACTCAATAAGTGGGCAATAAGGTAATAATGTATTTTATTTCATGATCACATTGCTTCACCATCCTCCTTTGTGAGTTTTTTGTTTATTAAACAAGCACACACCCTTTATCGTTAAAGGGTTCATTCATTCGTAGAACAGTCCCCGACTGCTCTACTTGTGGATCAGAGCAACTTTACCGTCCACCCTCGTAGGAGGTTGCAATCTCTACCACAAGTCTACGTGAGCACCATTGCACAACCCCAAACTTTATCTGAGACTTCGTGTCCGCTAATGTGGGATGAGACCTCTCCCCCTTCTTCCTTGGTCTCAATGTGCATGAAGCTACTAAAGCTTCTTGACATACTTGAACAATAAAGCTTCCCTTATACTCCTTGAGTCGTCCAATAGCCCTTATGTAAACCCCGCACTTTTGAATTAAGGAAAACCGAGAAAAGAATCGGTCAAACCAGGTAAGAAAACCGAGCCGGTTTACAAATTGGGAACAAACAATTTGAAAATTTACAACTTCTGGGTGATCCAAAGGGTTCATTAAACCTTGGAAAAGAAACCTAAGACAAATTAGAAAAAGAAAAACCAAATTGGTGTAGGTGAACGAGAATCCATAAGAACTTTGAAGTTAAGCATGCTTGCCTGAGAGCAGTGTGAGGATGGGTGACTTCCTAGGAAGTATAAATTTTTTTGTAACCTGAAATTTCGGTCAAAATTTTTTATGTAAACATACGCTTTATCATAAATAGTCATAAATTAAATTATTGTAATTAATACAAATAATTTAATACCAAAATTAAATTATTGAATTTAATACCAATAATTTATGGCAATATTAATAATAGTAATAACTCTCTCCCATTTAATACATGGTTTTACACCCGAACACTTCTCTCTCTCTCTCTACTGCTCCATTTCCCGGTGAAGCTTAAACTAGAGCTTTGACTTAAACATTTTTCTTAACCTTGGAAGGAGAGGTCGGGCTCTTTAGAACCGAGGAGAAGTAAGCTATCTGATAGAAAACTTCAGTCAATCCGAGAATCACTAGAGAAGTGCCAACATGATGGAACATTTAAGCAATTCCGGTGGACCAAAGCTGTCCTGTTTCAGCTGATTTGAAATTGGCCATTTCAAGCCCTACTCAGGCCAAACCAAGCCTTCCCAACACTTTTTCAGCCCTTCCACGACCAAATTAGGACTGAAAGGTAAGCCAATTCGGCTATTCTCTGCAATTTCCAGCCAGTGCTAGAGAGAGAAAGAGCAGAATTTCAATGATGAAATTCTAACTCAATTTGACATCAATTGATGTGATTCTTAATTCTAGGAGAACCTCAGGATGAGAGCTATCTGTCCAAATCAAAAACTCGGACCGCCGTGCCCTCACCGTTGAGTAATCAAAGCTTTCTCTCTCTACAATTCATTTTCTAGCGAAGCTTCGTTTGAGCGAGCTCGTTCCAGCGTCGAAACTAACAATTCAAAGTGCTATTGAATTGTAAGAAGATGGAGGAACTCAATTTTAACCTCAATTTCAACAATTAGGTTTGTTTGATTGGTCAATTTGATGAAATCAAATTCGGTTGTGCTAAGGAGTTGAAATTGGGGGAAAAAATTGGGGATTTTCGAAATTCAAAGGACAAAAATGCAAATTTATGAAATTGAGGGTCAATTGGGCATGAAAATAATGTTGGAGGACCAATTGAGGAATTTTGGAATTTTTGGGGCAAAACTTACCATTTTTGTAAGGGAAGTGCAAAATGGTAATTTTGGAAAAATTGGGGGACCAAATTGGAAATTTGGGAAATTAAACCCCTATTTGGTGAAATTGAATAAATTAAGGTCCCAAGATAAATTTTGACTTAAAGTTAAAGAGAAATAACTTTAGGGACCTAATTACAAATAATTAAAAGTTTAGATTTTCTCATTCATTGGAAATGAATGAAGGCTGTTATGCCGAGTAATAATGAACAAGGATGTTCATATCATGTAGGAATGCAAAATACCGAGAACGCCAGCATGGACGATCTCATGTGAATACAAAGAACCGGTCTAATGGAATTCACTCGTTAATGGGTGAGTGGGTTTACTAACATCATACCCGGTTGGGATGATGAGCACAACTTAAAATTAAAAACTACTTACTGGTTGTGAGGGAGATTATATAACATACCCGGTTGGGGATGATAAGTGCCTTATTATAAAAACCCACTGTTTAGAGTAATTTTAATCATCACAACTTAGAGAAAGTGATGTGAAAACCATGCGGAAAAACTACTTACTGGTTGTAAGTAGATCATACCCGGTTCGTATGATTAGACTTCCTCGAAGGAAGTTGAAAACCTGTTCATCGGTTATGAACGGAGATGTCATTATACCGGTCAGTATAATGGACAATGAAAACCTATTTTTTCGAAAGTGTTCTCCCTTGACTGTGTGCCAATTCTTAAACTATTTGGGAGACTTTCTTGACAGGAGCTCGAATAGCTCTTATAGGCCGGGGGCCTCGGTTTTGGAACTTAGGGGCTAAATGCCCGATTTTGAAAATCTTGTACAGTGGGCCCAAGGTCAATTGGCACGAGCAGGAGCTCGTAAACGAACATGATATATGTGCCATAAAACTTAATAATTGAACTGTTTGGCCATGGTTCCAAGATAGGTCTGACATGCTCAGTCAATTAGCGGTAGTGCGATATGACAGGTCGACAGACCAGTCAAGACAAACAACTGCAGGTTGAGTTGAGAGTTAGGGTCGTTGGACCAGTCGCATCATAGATTACATGGCAATATGAGAAAATATTATTTGTGCATGCACTATGAGTATGGGATCATCAAGACGCCCATGAGGGGCAGTGATGCATCCTAAGGGCCCTAGACGACCTGGTGAGTATAAGGACAGATTGTCGTTTTGGGTGTCTGTGCGAAATTTGGAGTAGCACCAAGAGCATGAGACCGGGGTGGGGACAGGTTGAGGTCTCTGTCCTCATATGGACATGAAGAAGCGATTTCGGGATTGAGGGTCGAATGTCGCAAACATCCATTCATTCTCAAGGTAGAAGTGGTCGTGCTTCTATCCAGGTTGTAGGAAAAGTTGCTTCGAAGCCACTAGCGGGTTCAGTAGTGATACTGACTTGCGAATGTGTGTAACCTTCATGATAAAGGATGTGTGTTGGGTGATGACACACCGATAACTATGAAATAATGGGAAAACCCTAATTTTTAAATGAAGGAATTTTTGAAAAAAAAGGAGTCTGGCACACTCCATATAAATGTTTTTCTTGAAAGTCAAAAGATTTGAATCCCATTCATTTGAGTAGTTGTACTCACCCCTCCCTTATACCCCTTTTAGGAAGCCCCGGAAACCGAACCTTAAAAGACTTGTGCAATTAAACACCTGTAAGACAAGTATGATTAATTTAAATTACTATGCAATTTTGATTTATGATATTCCTGGAAAAAGGTGCAGGTCTAAAGAATGGCTTACTATTTACGGTTTATAATATAAGGGGAAACCCTTTAGTAAATCGGGAGAGTGGCGGGTTGATCACGGGGATCCGACTAAACCGGGTTAGGGCGACACCTTAGAACCAATACTACCCCATAACGGGCGGCTCGATAATTTTGTATCTCAACTTGCACAACCAATAATCTTTTTAATTAATACCTTGAACTTTGGTGCTATCGGCCCAACGAGTTCGACAACCCAACTTCGGCTTAGTAGCTAATTCACACAATTTAACTAATTATGAAAGTTTTCATAAGGCTCATATATCAAATTTTGTCTACAGATCTAGACCTGTTTCCATTGGCCTTGGGCCTAGTTTCGTTCAAAACCGAGGCCTTGGGCCAATTAGAGCAATTTTATCTCTTAAGATACATGATTCATGCTCTCTATAGAAACATCTCCCACATAGTTTAAGTAATTTAACACATCCAGTGGAGATTATTTATGGAAAATATTTTGACATTTAGTAATACAAAAATACGTTCACCATTCCAAATGGGTATGATGAAGGAAATCTCATTAACCTAAATTTTGTGACTCGTTCGTCTCGGAAGAATTTTCGATGTCTTTGAGCTATGACGTAGTTATAGGTAGAATCTCTTTCTTGTGTCTTTGGGTGCCTTGATGATTTTGTATCTCAACATGCACAACGAATGATCTTTTTAATTAATAGCTTGAACATTGGTGCGACCAGTCTAACGTGTTTGACGATCCAAATTCGCCTCGGTAGCTAATTCACATAATTTAACCAATTATGAAAGTTTTCATAAAGCTCATATATCAAAATTTGTCTACATATCGAGAAAAATTTCCATTGGCCTTGGGCCCACTTCGCGAGTTTTCCAAAACATGGCATTGGGCCTAGTTTCATTCAAAATCGAGGCCTTGAGCCCATTGGAGCAATTCTATCTCTTAAGATACATGATTCATCCTCTCTAGAGAAATATCTCCCAAATATTTTAACTAGTTTCACACATTTAGGGGAGACTATTTCTGGAAAATACTTGACATTTAGTAATATAAAAATATGTTAATCATTAGAAACGAGTATGATGTCCGAAATTCCACTAACCCGAATTTTGTGACTCATTCGCCCTGGAAGGATTTCCGATGTCTTTGAGCTGTGACGTAGTTTTAGGTTGAATCTCTTTCACATGTCTATATTTTCACGGATAATTATTTATTCAAATATCAAAATTATCCACTTAGGTCACTAGGTTTTCCCCTAATTAAATAGAAGTCCCTACGTTTATTTTATTGGTAGTTAATTCCCAATTAATTATCAAAATTTCTAAGTTCACTTTATTTGCAATTTCATGCTCATATAATTTTATCAAATAAAATTATTTAAATTTACAAATAAATCATTATACATATTTTTAATTATAAATAAATTTCCAAAAATTATTTCTAATTACAATTAAATCCCAATAATCTTCTTATTTACAAATTGAACCTAAATTAATGTCAATTTCATGAAAATCCCCAACTTTAAAAAATCCCCAATTTTCCCAAATACCAAAAAATTACACATTAGCTCTAAAATCTTTGATTTTATCAAATTGAACTCTTAAAACTTGTTAATCCCCTCCTAACATGTAGCTAATCATTATCCCCATATTTCTATGAGCATTCTAAGCTTTTAATCACCTCATTTGACCCAAAATTGGGCTCAAACATAGCTTCACCGAAAAATATTTTCTAGAGAAAGAAAGTTTCATTTTCTTACCTGCGGAGGAATGATTGTTGGATCTCAGAGTATGGATGGTGAGTGCTTGTCAAGCTCATAGGATCAAATTTCATGTCAATTGATTGCTTGGGCAAGGATAATTTTATTCATAAAGTTTCTCACATTTTTGCTTTGTAATTTCACTATCCTGGCTAACGGAGGCGAAATTGGATTTCCAAAAAGGTTGAGGGATGTCAAGGTTCGGTTGTAGAAGGCCGTGGGAGGGTCAATGTAAACCCCGCCCTTATGTGCTAAGGAAAACCGGGAAGAGAACTGGTCAAACTAAGTGAGAAAACTGAACCAGTTCACAAACTTGATAGTTCTAAATGGGAAATTTAGGAATTTAGAACTCCCAAGTGATCCAAAGGGTTCAAAATACTATGGAAAAGAAGCTTAGGACGAATTAGAAGAGGAAAATTAGACTGGTTTGGATGAACCGGGTCCAATAAGATTGAATTGGTTTCTGAACTAAGTCGGTTCATGAAACGGAATCAATAGAGATCAGTCAAAACAAAGGAATCAACTCCATTGTACTCCAAAGAAATTCATAAACCTTGGGAAGGAACCTTAGAACAAAGTGGGAGAGAAAAACAGACCGGTTCGGGTGAACCGAACCCGAATCGGATTAAACCGATTTAAGGACTGAGTCGGTTTATGAACCAGAATCGATAAAGAGATAGTAAACAAGGAATTTTATGGACCCTAAGTGACCCAAGAAGTCACAATAGACAAGAAAATGGACTTGTGAAGGAATTGGGGATGAAAACCAAACTGGTTTAGGTGAACCGGATCCGAACTGGTTCGGACCGGTTTGAACCACTATTGAACTGAATCCTAAATTCATTTTTCTAGATGGTTTAAATAATTCAAATTGGACATTTGAGGCCACCACTCGATAAAGAATGAATTTAGAAATTTTTAGATTTTAAAAACTCGATCGAATGGGGGAGGGGGGGGGTGAACCGACCGGTTTAAGCTTTGAACCCGATTCGGACCGGTCAAGTCCAGTTCGGAACAGTGTCATCTTCTTCCTCAGGATGACAGCACTATTCACTCGTCGAGATTGAAGAAATGCCGGTGAAGAAGAAACGCTTCTGTTTGGGGCATTTCAGGTCATCAATGTCAGTCATAACAGTGCCAAACAAATGGTCAACGGGTCACTAAGCTCCCTATATAAAAGAACCCCTCCCCATTCATCCTTTCCACACCTGAAAACTCCATTCTCTCTCAACTGCTCCATTTTTCGGTGAAGCTCAAACCAGAGCTCCGACATGGGGTCTTTTTTTAGCCAAACAAGGTGAGGTCGGGTTCTTTAGAACCAAGGAGAAGTCAGCTACATGTTTGTAGTCAGCTACATGTCTATACACGTTAAGCTTGTTCCGACGTTAAAATCTGCGATTTAAAGTTCCTTAGAATCGTATGAACATGTAGGAACTCAATTTCAACTCCAATTTCAACAATTAGAGGTGTTTGATTGGTCAATTTGATGAAATCAAATTTAGAAGTGTTGAAGAGTTGAAATTGGGGGGAAAATTGGGGATTTTCGAAATTCAAACGACCAAAATGCAATTTTATGAAATTGAGAGTCAATTGGGCATGAAAATAATGTTGGAGGCTCAATTGAGGAATTTTGGAATTTTTTGGGCAAAACTTACCATTTTTGTAAAGGAAGGGCAAAATGGTAATTTTGGAAAAAAATTGATGACCAAATTGGAAATTTGGGAAATTAACCCCCTTTTTGTGAAATGGAATAAATTGAGGTCCTATGATAAATTTTAGAAGTTTCGGGACTCAATTTGAGAAAAAACCGGCATTAGGGACTTAAAGATAAAGAGAAATAACTTTAGGGACTTAATTGCAAATAAATGGAAGTTTGACTTTCTCATTCATTTGGAATGAATGAAGACTATTAGGTCGAATGATAGTGAACCGAGATGTTCATATCATGTAGGAACACGAAGTACCAGGAATGCCATCAAGGACAAGCTCGCGTGAATACAAAGAACCGGTCTAGTGGAATTCACGGCATTAATGGGTGAGTGGGATTACTAATATCATACCCAGTTTGGGTGATGGGCACAACTTAAAATTTAAAACCACATACCATTTGTGAGTGGATAATTTATATCATACCCGGTTGGGAATGATAAATACCTCATTATGAAAACCTACTATTAAGTGGTATTTTAAAAATACCGCATGATGTGAAAATCATGCGGAAAAACTACTTACCGGTTGTAAGTAGATCATACCCGTTTGGTATGATGAGACTTCCTCGAAGGAAGTTGAAAACCCGTTCATCGGTTTTGAACGGAGGTGTCCTTATACCCGAGCGGTATAATGGATAGAGAAAACATATGTTTTGTTGGAAGTGCTCTCCCCTAACTCTACGCCAATGCTTAAATAATTTGGGAAACCTTCCTGACGGGAGCTCGAATAGCTTTGATAGGCCGAAGGCCTCGGTTTTGGAACTTGGAGGCTAAATGCCCAATTTTAAAAATCTCGTACAGTGGGCCCAAGGCCAGTTGGCACGAGCAGGAGCTCGTAAACGAACATGATATATGTGCCATAAAACTTAATAAGTGAATTGTTTGGCAATGGTACCAAGATAGGACCGACATGCTCAGTCAACTAGCGGTAGTGCGACATGACAGGTCGACAGACCAGTAAAGACAAACAACTGCAGGTTGAGTTGAGAGTCAGGGCCGTTGGACCAGTGGCACCACAGATTACATGGCAATAAGAGAAAACATTGTTTGTGCATGCACTGTGAGTGCGAGATCATCAAGACGCCCATGAGGGGTAGTGATGCGTCCTAAGGGCACTGGACGACCTGGTGGCTATAAGGGTAGTTCGTCGTTCTATGTATCTATGCGAAATTTGGAGTAGCACCAAGTGCATGAGACCGGGGTGGGGACATGATGAGGTCTCTGTCCTCATATGGACACGAAGAAGCAATTACGGGATTGAGGGTTGGATGTTGCAAACATCCACTCATTCTTAGGGTAAAAGTGGTCGTGTTTCTATCTGGGTGGCAGGAAAAGTCGCTCTGAAGCCACTAGTGGGTTTAGTAGTGATATAGACTTGCAAATGTATGTAACCTTCATGATGAAGGATGTGTGTTGGGTGATGACACACCGTTAACTATGAAATAATGGAAAAACCCGAGAGAAATTTTAAATGAAGGGATTTTTTAAAAGAAAGGAGTTTGGCATACTCCATATAAATGTTTTTCTTAAAAGTTAATAGTATACCTTTGAAAACCCATTCACTAAGTAGTTGTACTCACCTCCTCCCTTATATCCCTTTCAGGAAATCCCGAAAAACCTACCCTGAAAGACCATCAACTAAGATGCTTGTAAGACATGTGTGTAAAGTTTAAAATTTCATGCAGTTTTGATTATGCTATTCCAGATAATGGTGCAGGCTCAAAGGACGCCTTACTCTTTACGGTTTATAATAAGTGGAAACCCTTTAATAAATCGGGAGAGTGGCGGGTTGTTCATGGGGATCCGACCAAACCAGGTCGGGGCGTGACAACTAGAGTGATATCAGAGCCTATTTCCTCGAATACATATTAAAGACTAGAAAATATTGTAACTAATAGGATTTCTCCGAAAATTTACAGATGGCTCCTAGGAGAGGAACCAAGAAAATTAGGGATGACTCTGCTTAGCACCCTGTCCTCATAGGAAGACAACTCTAGAAGCTTCCCAAATGCCTGGGGCATGGTAGAAATCCCCAAGGACAAAATGACAAAGTATCCAAGAGGATGATGCTTGGACTTGTTGAGGTCACACCCCGAGTACAAAGGAAGCCAAGCCTGAGACTAGGAACACCAGTTAGGGCTTATAACCTTACCATGGAGGATGCTTAGCACACACCCCGTAGTCCTCTACCTATTTCATGACCACCTCTTTGTAATATGGTTAAGACCCTAACATATTGTACTCCTTCTCCATTAATGAAGAATTCCAAGTTCCTGAAACCATGTCTCTAAACAAGGATGTAAGCCTACGTCTCAACAGTAGGAAGATTGCCTCAAGAAAAGTAACCAAACAAACCCCGGGGACTGAGGAGAATCCCATCACAAATAAGGAAATGAACCAACAGAATAAAGAATCTAGGAGAACTCTTAGGGGAAAATTAGTAGGCAAATAAAGCTCGCCAAAAAAATCGATAAGGAGACAAAAGAGTGAGAACTCTAGTAGTGACTACTGGGCAAGGAAATGACATGTTACAAGGGGAGGACAATAGGAATGCTACTCGAAAAAGTGCTCAACACTATTAAGGACAAGTACCAAGACAGACTAGTGTAAGTATAAGGAAAGAATGGGTGTTCCACACTTCATAGAATCAAGGCAATACCTCCTCAAGGGTCATGAGGACATGAAGGATTGGAGACCGATACCATGGAGCGGGTTACGTAAATGGTTCACCAAGAGGTCAAGAAATGACAAGGTGAATGCAAAAACTTCTGAAGAAGGTCAAACTGAGAAGGATACCTCATGAATAGGGATAAGGTACATGAGAAGCATACTTAGAACCCTCCCAAAAGGGGAAAACATAGAAAAACGTTCCTTGAAACTCTAGGGAATGACATAGTTAGAGTGAAGAAGAGAAGGAATACGCTATAAAAGGGAACTCTGGAAGGATGCATACTACCAAGTGCCTTGAACAAATCATTGGTTGGCAGATGGACATAACGTGGAGTGCAAGGAGCCAACCTCTCATTAGAAACTACTTGAAGGAAGAATGTACCAGAGGCCATTCCTTTGGAAAATATAGAGAAGTTAAAGTTGAGATTTGGAACAACATAACAGAAGTAAGCAAACCATGACAATGAGATGGTCAAAGAAAATGAATGACACCCTAAGGAGGACCAGGAAGTAGTAAGGAATACACTCTAAAAAGGGGCACTTGAAGGATCATTAAGGACAAGGAGATTATAGAGACAACTGCCTCAAGAAAACTAAACAAGGTGAAAAGTAGGGGCGAGACAGGTAACGAACTACTCTCGTGAGGGTCATAAAGTAAACTCCAACAAAGAAGGAAGAAGTGGAAAGGCCAAATATTGGAGAAAAGAAGGATGAAAGAAATCCTTAAAAGGACCAAGGGCCAATTAATGACTAAAACTCAAGCAAAGAAAGGAATAGGCAAGCTTCTCACATAATGGTCAAGAAAACTTGAAACAAGAATGATTTGTACGCTCCCTAAAGAAGTAGACATGTACTGGGTACGAATGAAGATGTGGATAGAGTATACAAGATGTGCCTGCAAGGATTATGGAGTAAAGGTAAACAGGAAAAGACGACATCAAGGGATGTCATTTAAGGGTAAAAATCCCCTTGAGAAAATGTAAAAAGGAATGTCAAGAGAAAAGGAAAGAATCCTACCAAGGAAGTATCGTGATGTCCTAGTATGATCCGTTTGGAGAAAGAGCAGGAGTATCAAGAAATAATTCCAGAAGAACCGAGTAGAAAGAAGTAACTAGTAATGGTGGACAGCCAAAGAGAATGAACAAAACCCTAAGAAAGGTTGAGATGTAGTAAAGACTACGCTCTCTGAAGGACAATGGGATGGGCATGAAGAACGAGTGATACAGCTGCCCAAGCAATTTGTAAACCCCGCACATTTGAGTTAAGGAAAACCGGGAAAAGAACCGGTCAAACCGAATAAGAAAAACCAATCCGGTTTACATTTGAGAATAAGCAATATGAAAATTTACAACTTTCGGTTAATCCAAAGGATTTATTCAACATTGGAAAAGAAATTTAAGACAAACTAGAAAGCAAAAACCAAATTGGTTCAGGTGAACTTGATTCTATAAGAACTTCAAAGTTAAGCCTGCTTAGGTGTGAGGAGTGTGAGGATGGGTGACCTCATAAATAGCCATCAATTAATATATATTTAATTATTGAAATTAATACCAATAATTTAATACCTAAATTAAATTATTGGAATTAATACAAATAATTTATTAGAAAAATTAAATTATTGGAATTAATACCGAAATTAAATTATTGAAATTAATACCAATAATTTATGGCAATATTAATACTAGTAATAAATCTCGCCTATTTAATACATGGGTTTTACAACTATATAAAGAGGTTATCCCCATTTCATTCTCCTCACACCTGAACACTTCTCTCTCTCTCTACTGCTCCATTTCCTAGTAAAGCTCGAACCAGAGCTTCGACTTGAACAAAAGTCGGGCTCTTTAGAACCGGGGAGAAGACGCTATTTGATAACAAACTCCAGTCAATCCGAGAATCGTTGGAGAAGTGCCGACATGATGGAATAGTGAAGCAACTCCGGCAGACCGAAGCTGCCCTATTTCGGCCAAGCTGGAATCGGCCATTTCAAGCCCTCCTTAGGCCAAACCAAGCCCTCCCAACACTTCCAATTTCCTTAAAATCATATGAACATGTAGGAACTCAATTTCAACTCCAATTTCAACAATTAGAGGTGTTTGATCAGTCAATTTGATGAAATCAAATTCGGTGGTGTTGAAGAGTTGAAATTGGGGAAAGAATTGGGGATTTTCAAAATTCAAAGTACCAAAATGCAATTTTATGAAATTGAGGGTCAATTGGGCATGGAAATGATGATGGAGGACCAATTGAGGAATTTCAGAATTTTTGGGGCAAAACTTACCATTTTTGTTAAGGAAGGGCAAAATGGTAATTTTGGAAAAAAATTGAAAGACCAAATTGGAAATTTGGGAAATTAATACCCTTTTTGTGAAATGGAATAAGTTGAGGTACTATGATAAATTTTAGAAGTTTCGGGACTCAATTTGAGGAAAAACCAACATTAGAGACTTAAAATTAAAGAGAAATAACTTTAGGGACTTAATTGCAAATAAATGGAAGTTTGACTTTCTCATTTATTTGGAATGAATGAAGACTATTAGGCCGAAGGATAATTAACCGAGATGTTCATATCATGTAGGAACATGAAGTACTGAGAACACCAGCAAGGACAAGTTCACGTGAATACAAAGAACCTGTCTAGTGGAATTCACGGCATTAACGGGTGAGTGGGTTTACTAACATCATACCCGGTTGGGATGATGAGCACAACTTAAAATTTAAAACCACTTACCGGTTGTGAGTTAAAATTTTATATCATACCCGATTGGGAATGATAAGTACCTCGGTATGAAAACCCACTATTAAGTGGTATTTTAAACATCACTACTTAGAGGAAGTGATGTGGAAATCATGCGAAAAAACTACTTACTGGTTGTAAGTAGATCATACCCGGTTGGTATGATTAGACTTCCTCGAAGGAAGTTGAAAACCTGTTCATTAGTTATGAATGGAGGTGTCCTTATACCCGGGCGGTATAATGGATAGAGAAAACATATGTTTTGTCAGAAGTTGTAAACCCTGCACTTTTGAGTTAAGGAAAACCAGGAAAGAACCAGTCAACCCGAGTAAGAAAATCGAGCCGGTTTACAAATCCGATCATATGGGAACAAGCAATTTGGAAATTTAAACTTCCGGGTGATCCAAAGGGTTCATTAAACCTTGGAAAAGAACCTTAAAATAAAATAAAGACAAAAACCAAGTTGGTTCAAGTGAACGAGATTCCATAAGAACTTTGGACTTAAGCGTGCTTGCTTAAGAGTAGTTTGAGGATGGGTGACCTCCTGGAATGTATGAATTTATTTTGTAACCCGAAATTTCGGTAAAAATTTTTTAAACTAAATTATTGGAATTAATACCGAAATTAAATTATTGTAATTAATAACAATAATTTATGGTAATATTAGAACTAGTAATAAATCTTGCCCATTTAATACACGGGTTTTATGCCTATATAAAGAGGTCATCCCCATTCATTCTCCTCACACCCAAACACTTCTCTCTCTCTCTCTACTACTCCATTTTCTGGTGAAACTTAAACCAGAGCTTCGACTTCAACATTTTTCTTAACCTCGAAAGGAGAGGTCGGGCTCTTTAGAACCGGGTAGAAGTCAACTATCAGATAGCAAACTCCAGTCAATCCGAGAAACACTAGAGAAGTGCCGACACCGAAGCTGCCCTATTTCGGCCAAGTTGAAATTGGCCATTGTGAGCCCTCCTCAGGCCAAACCAAGCCTTCCCAACACTTCCTCGGCCCTCTCACGGCCAAATTACGACTGAAAGGTAAGTCAATTCAACTCCCCTCTACAATTTTCAGTCGGTGTTAGAGAGAGAACCGGTAAAATTTTAATAATGAAATTCTAACTCAATTCTGCATCAATTGATGTGATTCTTGATTCTAGGATGAACCTCAAGATGAGAGTTATCTACCTAGATCGAATCTCGAACTGTCGTGCCCTCACTAGTGAGAAATCGAAATTTTCTCTCTCTACAGTCTGTTTTTCAACGAAACTCCATTTGAGCTTGTTCCAATGTTAAAATCTGCGGTTCAAAGTTTCTTAGAATCGTATGAACATGCAGGAAGTCAATTTTAACTCCAATTTCAATAATTAGAAGTGCTTGATCGGTCAATTTGATAAAATCAAATTTGGTAGTGTTGAAGAGTTGAAATTGGGGGAAAAATTAGGGATTTTCGAAATTCAAAGGGCCAAAATGCAATTTTATGAAATTGAGGGTCAATTGGGCATGAAAATAATGTTGGAGGACTTAAAGTTAAAGAGAAATAACTTTAGAGACCTAATTGAAAATAACTAAAAGTTTTGGTTTTCTCATTCATTGGAAATGAATGAAGGTTGTTATGCCGAGTAATAATGAACAAGGTTGTTCATATGGTGTAGGAACGCGAAGTACTGGGAATGCCAGTAAGGACAAGCTCGTGTGAATAGAAAGAACCGGTCTAGTGGAATTCACGGCATTAACAGGTGAGTGGGTTTACTAACATCATACCCGATTGGGATGATGAGCACACCTTATAATTTAAAAACCACTTACCAGTTGTGAGTGGGTTTACTAACATCATACCCAGTTGTGATGATGAGCACAACTTAAAATTTAAAAACCACTTACCAGTTGTGAGTGGGATTATATATCATACCCAATTGGGGATGATAAGTGCCTCGGTATAAAAACCCACTCTTTAGTATTATTTTAATCATCACCACTTAGAGGAAGTGATGTGAAAATTTTGCGAAAAAACTACTTACCGGTTGTAAGTAGATCATACCTGGTTGGTATAATGAGACTTCCTTGAAGGAAGTTGAAAACCCGTTCATCGGTTATGAACGGAGATCTCTTTATACCGATTGGTATAATGGACAGTGAAAACCTATTTTGTCGGAAGTGTTCTCCCCTAACTGTGTGCCAATGCTTAAACTATTTGGGAGCCCTTCTCGACGGGAGCTCGAATAGCTCTAATAGGCCGGAGGCCTCGGTTTTGGAACTTGGGGGCTAAATGCCCAATTTTGAAAATCTTGTACAGTGGGCCCAAGGCCTGTTGGCACGAGCAGGAGCTCGTAAATGAACATGATATATGTGCCATAAAAGTTAATAAACGAATTGTTTGGCCATGGTACCAAGATAGGACTGACATGCTCAGTCAACTAGCAGCAGTGCGACATGATAGATCGACGGACCAGTCAAGACAAACAACTACGGGTTGAGTTGAGAGTCGGAGCCGTTGGACTAGTGGCACCACAGATTACATGGCAATATGAGAAAACATTATTTGTGCATGCTCTGTGAGTACAAGATCATCAAGACGCCCATGAGGGGTAGTGATGCATCCTAAGGGCAATGGACGACTTGGTGGCTATAAGGGTAGTTCGTCATTCCAACTGTTTGTGCGAAATATGGAGTAGCACCAAGCGCATGAGATCGGGGTGGGGATAGGATGTGGTCTCTGTCCTCATACAGACACGAAGAAGTGATTCCGGGATTGTGGGTCGGATGTCACTTTGAAGTGTCCTCATTCCTAGGGTAGAAGTGGTCATACTTCTATCCGGGTGGCAGGAAAAGTCGCTTTGAAGCCACTAGCGGAGGGCTAGTTTTGATTATTCTATTCCAGAAAAAGGTGCAGGTTAAAGGACGCCTTACTCTTTATGGTTTACAATAAGGGGAAATCCTTTAATAAACAGGGAGAGTGGCGGGTTGATCACGGGGATCCGACCAAACTGGGTCGGGGCGTGACAGAAGTGCTCTCCCCTAACTGTGTGCTAATGCTTAAACAAGTTCGGAGACTTTCTCGATGGGAGCTCGAATAGCTCTGATAGGCTGGGGGCCTCGGTTTTGGAACTTGGGGGCTAAATGCCCGATTTTGAAAATCTCGTACAGTGGGCCCAATGCCAGTTGGCATGAGCAAGAGCTCGTAAACGAACATGATATATGTGCCATAAAACTTAATAAGTGAATTTTTTAGCCATAGTACCAAGGGCATGAGACCGGGGTGGGGACATGATGAGATCTCTGTCCTCATATGGACATGAAGAAGCGATTGCGGGATTGAGGGTCGGATGTCGCAAACATCCACTCATTCTCAGGGTAGAAGTTGTCGTGCTTCTATCTAAGGGGCAGGAAAAGTTGCTCCAAAGCCACTAGTAATTTAGTAGTGATACTGACTTGCGAATGTGTGTAACCTTCATGATGAAGGATGTGTATTGGGTGATGACACACCGATAACTATGAAATAATGAAAAAACTCGAGAGAAATTTTAAATGAAGGGATTTTTGAGAAGAAAGGAGTCTGGCACACTTCATGTAAATATTTTTCTTAAAAGTTAAAAGTAAACCTTTGAAAACCCATTCACTAAGTAGTCGTACTCACCCTCTCCCTTATATCCCTTTCCGGAAATCCCGGAAAGCCTACCCTGAAAGACCATCAACTAAGATACCTGTAAGACAAGTATGTAAAGTTTAAAATTTCATGCAGTTTTGATTATGCTATTCCAAGAAATGGTGCAGGTTTAAAGGACACTTTACTCTTTATGGATTATAATAAGGGGAAACCCTTTAATAAACTGAGAGAGTGGCGGGTTGTTCACGGGGATCCGACCAAACCGGGTTGGGGCGTGACAGTCAACCTAGGCTCATGGAGATGATGGTAGTTGGAAGTTAGCTCGAAAGCTCTTGTCCGAATTTCGTTGTTGAAGTGTAAGTACTGTGCATATTCTCTAGAGCTTTTCTAGTGACCTTCAAGCTGGAGTATGCAAGAAGGTAGTAGACTCTCTCAGGATTCTAGATAACTAAATTTTGCTATCGGAGGTGGAGAAAAGGGTCGACTTCGAAGATTTGGTTCGGGAATGGTAAAAAAATGGAGCAGTTCACCTTCTTTAGGTTTTTGAGGGATGAGGAAGACGAATGGAGAGTAGCTCTTTATATTGGAAGCTTGAGGATTGACCATTCTATTCATCCATCCATCAGACGACCATTAACTCATAGATTTAAGGTCTTGTCAGAGCCATTAAAGCTCACCAGAGTTAAGGTGTCGGCCTTCTCCCTCCCTGATCAGAAAACTAGACGAAGAAGATGATATTGTGCATGTGCGTGCAAGCCTCACACGTGCGGGATGCCACATGTCATGTTGTGATTGGATGGCATCGTTGAAGCAGCTGCTCACTCAGCATCCGAATCACCCATTTACCCGTTGACAGGACACATGGCAACTTGTCATTGCTCACTAATATCGACGTGGCCACTGACCGATCCTAACCCTCTGTTGGTCGTGACACGTGGCATCCTTTGATTGGCTAATTTCAATTCATTAGTTTTCCCACTTAGTGCACTATTCCATTACCATATGTCAACCTTTGATTGGTTGTGTGTTACGCTACGACCCGGTTTGGTCGGAACCCCGTGAGCAACCCGCCACCATTCCAATGCTATTTGGGTATTTCTACCGAGTTAGTACAAGGAAAGTAAAGGTGATCGTTTAACTGGTTTTTCCAAAGCAAAGACATCAAAATAACTTAAGGGTGAGCTCGTACTTGATGGAGTGTTGTTTTCCTCGCTCATTGTTCCCTTCCCCCACAGCTTGTGTACCTCTTTGAAAAGGGTTAAGGGAGGGGGTGAGTTTCATAAATTAGTGAGGAGCTAGCTATCAACGTACTTCAAATTTTATATTTGAAATTTAGTCGTTAGTTTGAATTCATAGGGTTCACACATTCGTAGAGCAGCCTTCAACTGCTCCACTTGTTGATCGGAGTGCCTTTACTGTCCACCATGATAGAAGCTTATGACTTCTACCCTAAGTCGAAGTGGACATCAATTGCCTGACCCTCATACCCAAAAATATATAGTGTCTACAATGTGGGACGAGACCTCTCCCCTTCTAACCTCGGTCTCAGTGCGCATGAAGCTCCCTGAGCTTCTCGACATACTAGACGAAGAACTTACCTTATACTCCTCAGGTTGTCCAGCAGCCCTTGGAACCACCACTACCCCACAACGGGCGCCTCGATGGCTCCAAACTACTAGCATGCACAAATAATAGTTTTGTTCATTATGTTCATTATCTTCGGGGCTACTAGCCCAACGAGTTTTGCCGACCCGGCTTCGGCTCAATGATTTTTAGCCCAACGAGTCCATTTGCCCAACTTCGGCATAGTAGCTAGCACACACACAATTATCCATTCATGAGAGTATTTCGTTATATATAGGTCTTAACTTGTAAACGAGCCTAAGCCCGTGCCCATTGACCTTGGGTCCATTCCATCACTTCTAGACCTATTATTACATGGTTTATGCTATCGTCAGGATCGTCTCCAAAAATGTTTAAGCTTATCCAAATAGTTAGGGGAGAACGACCTTGGAAAACTATGTTCAATTCGGAAAACAAGTGCTCATCAGTCTAACTGTACATGATCCTAAACCCACTCACCTAGTATGCAGTGACTTGTTTCTCTCAAGAGGGTTTGTCCGTATTTTTGGGGTGTTTCACGGTTGTAGGTTTATGCACTTCTTCTCATACCTACATCATTCTGGGTAATGAACATTAAGTCTTGGTTTATTTCCAAATTCCTGAATTCTACCCTCAGGGTAATTAACTCCCAGTTAAATACCAACATTATAAATTGTTACTTGTAAATATTCCAAAAATTCCCTTTTTGGACTTTGAAATCCAAAATTTCTCTTAATTGTACTTTAGTCTCTAATTTTTCCAAAATTACCAAATTTCCCAAAATTAACAACTTGCTCCAACTTTCCCCAAAAATGACCAATTGGTCCCCAATATCTTTAAAATCAACAATTGGCCCTCAAATTTCAGAAAATTGCACATTAGTTCCTTAATTTTTGAAAATACCCAATTTAACCCAATTCTTTCCCAAATCACCCCCATTTTTTTCCTGAAATCCAAATTTTCCAATTTGACCTTGCAATCTTGGTTAATTGTTCCCTAGCATAATACTAATTGGTTTCTTCACCTTTCTATGGTCTACCCAAGCTTTAATTTGTCATTGTTTGGTCCGAAACGAGCTCTATTGGAGCTTTGCTGAAAAATTGGAGGTAGAGAGAGAAAGTTTTAGAAACTTACCATTGGGGCTACGGTGGTCGAAACTCTTGATTTGGGATGATAGCTCTCATCGATGTGGTCCTTCGAGGATCAAGAGCAGCTCCAATTTGTGCCATGGGCAATGGGAATTTGGTCAGTGAAATCGAGGTATTTTTCTCTCTCTAGAACTAAGTTTGTTCGATAAGTGGAAGTTGAATTTACTTACGTGAAAGCTTTAGGGATTCATGGGTCGGTCAAAAAGACTTGGGGGTGGCTTGGTTTGGCCACAAGAAGTCGGGGGCGGCTGGAATTGGACTTGACAGAATTGAGCTACTTCGAGTCCTTTAAGTGAAGTTGGTGCTTCTTTGGTGGTCCTTGGGTCGAGTGGAGGGTGCGACTGGGTGGAGAACTCTCCCCTGGTTCCAGTGGGTATTATAGTGTCAATGGTTGAGAAATTGTCCCATGTCGGAGCTATGGTTTACGCCTCATCTGAAACTAGTACACTTTCTCTTCTTCGCCCGATTGTTAGATGGGAAAAATGAGGGGAGGGGTGTTCCTTATATAGGGAGCTCGGTAACTGTCTGGGCTACCAGTCGGCGTATGACTCAACACCCTCCTTGCTCGCCGACGGTCAAACTGGAGCCTTTTCCGAGTCGCTGGAGACTTTCTCCATTCCTTTATCCTCTTCTCTCTATCATCCCAGCGAAGAAGATGACACTATGCCATGCGTACAAGCTTCACACATGTCAGCTTGCCACATGGCATGCCATGATTAGATGCCTTTGCTGATGCAACATCCTACTTGGCAGCCTAGTCAGCCTTTGACTCACCGATTGAACATGTGGCGGCCTCCCATTTGTCGCTCATTCCAACGTGGCCACTTACCATATCCATGTAGGCCGCTGGCTATCACACATGGCATCCTCTAATTGGTCCTTTTTAAATATGCTAGATTCCCTCCCGACGCACGGAGCCACTGCCACATGCTAGCCTCGGATTGGTCGAGGCCATACGACGTGCCTCTGCCATGTGTTGACTATTCCTCATACCTACTAGTCGGATGCTGATGTGGCACTTTTGCCATGTGTCCGCTTCCCATTGTTCGATCCCACTGATTGGGCTTTTTCAACATTGACCACTGACTAGAATCACGTGTCGCTCTCCGATTAGTCGGTTGTTGTTGAGGTGGATTGTAAACCCCACTCTTTTGAGTTAAGGAAATTCGGGAAAATAACTGGTCAAACCGAGTGAGAAATACCAGACAGGTTCACAAACCCGACCATTTGAGGGTTTATAAAACCTAGGAAAAGAACCTTAAGACAAATTAGAAGAGAAAAATCAAACTAGTTCAAATGAATTAGATCTCATTAGAACACTGAAGTTAAGCATGCTTGCGTGAGAGTATTGCTAGGATGGGTGACCTCCTAGGAAGTATTTTTTTTGTAACTCGAAATTTCGGTAAAAACATTTTATGCGAATTTGGTTTAATTAGTATTAATCCTACGCCTTATCATAAATACCCATAATTTAATACTTAAATTAAATTATTGGAATTAATACTAATAAATACCCATCAATTTATGGCAACATAAAAACTCGTAATAAATCCCCCCCCCCCATTTAATACACAATTTTACACTTATATAAAGAGCTCACGCCATTCATCCTCCTCACACCTAAACACTTCTCTCTCTTTCTACTGCTCCATTTCCTGGTGAAGCTTGAACCAGAGATTCAACTTAAGCATTTTTCTTAACCTCAGAAGGAGAGGTCAGGTTCTTTAGATTCTAGAGGAAGTAAGCTATCTGATAGCAATCTCCATTCGATCTGAGGAGCGCCGAAGAAACGCCGACATAATCAAACAGTGAAATAGCTCCTGTAGGTCGAAGCTGCTCTATTTTGGTCTAGCTATAATTGGTCGAATTCAACCCTTCTCAAGCCAAACTAAGCCCTCCCAACACCTCCACAGCCCTCCTACAGCCGAATTAAGACTAAAAGGTAAGCTAATTCGGCTCCCCTCTACAATTTTGACTGATGCTAGAGAGAGAACCGACAGAATTTCGATGATGAAATTCTAACTTAATTGGGAATCAATTGATGCAATTCTTGATCCTATGATGAACCTCAGAACGAGAGCTATATGAATTGAAAGCTCAGACCGCTGTGCCGCCGATGGTAAGCTTTCGAATCTTTCTCTCTCTATAGTCTATTTTTTGGCGAAGCTTCATTTCCAGTTCGTTCCGGTGTTAAAACTTACGATTCAAAGTGCTATTGGATCGTATGAAGATGTAGGATCTCAATTTTAACTTCAATTTTAACAATTAGAAGTGTTTTTGATCGATCAATTTGATGAAATCAAATTCGGCTGTGTTAAGGAGTTGAAATTGGGGAAAATTGAAGAAAATTTGGGATTTTCAAAATTCGAAGGACCAAAATGCAATTTTATGAAATTGAGGGCCAATTGGGCATGATAAGAATGTTAAAGGGCCAATTGAGAAATTTTTATAATTTTTGGGGTAAAAGTTACCATTTTTGTAAAGGAAGGGTAAAATGGTAATTTTGGAAACAATTGGGGCACCAAATTGGAAATTTGGGAAATTAAACCCTCTTTTGTGAATTTGAATAAATTGACATCCTAAGATAAATTTTAAAAGTTGCGGGACTCAATTTGAGGAAAAACCTGCATTAGGAACTTAAAGTTAAAGAAAAATAACTTTAGGGACCTAATTGCAAATAAATAGAAAGTTTAGTTTTTTTTATTCATTTGGAATGAATGAAGGCTATTAGGCCAAGGGATAATGAACAAGAATGTTCATATTGTGTAGGAATACGAATTTCCGGGAACGCCAGTAAGGACAAGCTTGCGTGAATACAAATAACCGATCGAGTGAAATTCACAACATTAACGGGTGAGTGGGACTTTTAACATCATACACAGTTGGGGTGAGGAGCAAATTAAGCTAAAAACCACTTACCGGTTGTGAGTGGGAATTTATATCATACCCGGTTGGGGATGATAAGTACCTTGAAATGAAAACCCACTACTAAGTGGTATTTTAAACATCAGAACTTAGAGGATTGATGTGAAAATCACACGAAAAAACTACTTAACGGTTGTAAGTAGATCATACCCAATTGGTATAATAAAACTTCCTCAAAGGAAGTTGAAAACCCATTCATCAGTTATGAATGGAGATGTTCTTATACCCGGTCGATATGATGGATAGTTGAAAACATATTTTGTCTGAAGTTCTTTCTCCTAACTATGTACCACTACTTAAACTATTTGAGAGACCTTCTTGACGGGAGCTTGAATAGCTCTTATAGGCCGGGGGCCTCGGTTTTGAAACTTGGGGGGCTAATATGCCCGATTTTGAAAATCTCGAACAGTGGGCCATAGGCCAATTGGCACGAGCAGGAGCTCATATATAAACATGAGATATATGCCATCTAACTTTAAGTAAATGAATTGTTTGGCAATGGTACCAAGACAGGACCGACATATTCAATCAACTAGTGGTAGTGCGACATGACAGGTCGACGGACCAGTCAAGACAAACAACTGTAGGTTGAGTTAAGGGTCAGGGCCGTTGGACCAATGGCACCACAGATTATATGGCAAGATGTGAAAATACTAATTGTGCATGCACCATGTGTACGGGACCTTCAAGACGCCCAAGAGGGGTAGTGATGTGTCTTAGGGCCTTGGATGACCTAGTGGATATAAGGGCAGTTCATTGGACCAGGTGACCTTGCGGAGCTTGACGTAGCTTCATTGCGGAGGTTTCTATCCTCATATGGAAATAGAGAATTGGTTTCAGGATTGAGGGTCGGATGTCACGTACATCCACTCATTCTCGGGGTAGAAGTGGACGTGCTTCTATCTAGGTGGCCGGTAAAGTCGCTCAGATGCCACAAGTGGGTTTAGTGGACGTACTGGCTTACGATTCTGTGTTTTGACCTTCATGATGAAGTATGTGTGTTGGGTGATGACACACTGTAACTAATAAGAAATTGTGAAAAACTGAGATTTTTAAAGTGGAGAAATTCTAAAGGAAATTAAGGAGTCTGACACACTCCAACTTGAAAATGTCACCCTCGGTAGGGTAAAGGTTTTAAAAACAAGTATTTGAGAAAAGGATATTTTAAAAGAAAATAAGGAGTTTGGCACACTCCGATTAAAGTTGTTTTGTTTATGAAAACTCACTCCCAACCCCCACTAACTGAGTTGTAGAACATACCCCCTCCCTTATATCCCTTTTAGAAAACCAAGGGAAAACCAATTTTAAAGACTTCCTTGTATAGGAACTATAAAATCAGGTATGTCTGTTTTTCAGTTTTGTATAATGTTATTCCAGGAAAGGTATAGATTTAAAGGACGCCTTACTCCTCTCAGGTTTAAAAGAGGGAAAAACACTTGGTAAACCGAGAAGAGTGGCGGGTTGCTCACTGGGATCCGACTAAACCAGGTCGGGGCATGACATGGATTTCCTCCCTTGACCTTTGATCGAGTACACGTGTTGCGTCCTAATTGGTCAGCTCTTCCAAGCGTTGACTGTGCACTTACATTGCGCATTTTTCCACGCTTCTTGCGCTGATTGGTCGTGCTTTCTAATTGGGCGCTGACCTAGTAGCTGTCCGTTGACTGGTCTAGTCCAATTGGGTTCGGTGACCCAGAATAAAAAATCGGTCAGTTCAAGCCCGATCAGTCAGGTTTTCCGAAATTTAAAATTTTCTAAATTCTTCTAAAATTATTTCCTATCTAAGGGTGGCATCAATTTCCCAAATTGATATTTTTATGCCACCTAAAAAAATAAATATTTGAACCAGTTTCATATAGTTCATCCCAGTTCAATCTAGTTCAGATTCAATTTGGGTCTAGTTCGGTCTAAACCGGTCCGGTTCTCACTCCCATTTTACCCATGGTTACTTCCCATGGCTTTTGGGTATTTATCGACCACTCGGGGATCTTTTGATTTCTGATTTTGGCCTGCATTACTAATTCCGGTTCATTTTCCCTATCGGTTTCCTTCAATTTTTCTGGTTCCCTATTCTAGTTTTCGGGTGGTGCAGAGATGTGGTTTACACCATGGCCATATGACATGGCTTTTCCACATTTCAACCTCTGATTGGTTGATTGTTCTCCAACATCCTAGTCGACTGCTAATGTGGTATTTTTGCCATGTGTCAGCACCTCATTGGTCAGTCCTGTTGATGACGCTTCTCCTTAGTTGACTATTAACTAAGTACACATGTTGCTCCCTGAATGGTCAATCTTTAGTGATGTGGCTTTTTCTTTGTATGACCGTTGATCGAGTATACATGTCACACTCCAATTAACCAGCGCTTCCGGACGCTGACCAAGCGATTGTCTAGGTGCACTTCACCACACATCATGCGTTGATTGGTCGTGCATGCTAATTGGACGTAAACCTTGCAGGTGGTTAGTTGACTAGATGTACCGTTGACCAGTTTGATCGAACTAGGTTCGATGACTCGAAATAAATAATCGGCCGGTTCAGGCCCAATTCAACTAGTTTTCTAAAAATTACAAATTTCTAAATTTGTATAAATTTATTTTCTATATAATGGTTACTTTAATTTACTAAATTGATACTTTTAAATCAACTAGAAAAATAAATATTTGAACTAGTTTTTCAATGTTTAATCTGGTTTAATTCTGTTAAGGTATAGTTCACATTAAACTAGTTCGATTTTCAAATCCTATTTGGTTCATTATTTTTTTTCTTGGTACTTGGACCCACATTAATCAGTTAAAATTTTTTAATTTTTTATTTTTAGTTTTTTTCAAAATTTTAATTTACTTAAATACACAATTTTTTTTTGAAAAATTCGAATTCTCTATTTCGGTTTACTTGTTATTGAAAAACAAGAGAAGTTTACACAAGTGGTAATACATGCCAAATTATGCTTTCATAACACAAGTGAGAAAACATGGTCCATGACACTATGGTTAAAGAACCATTCTCAAACAACTTGTCCTAATGCTCACCAAATAAGGTGATGGAGAAGAACTCCTTCCCAATTTCAGGTATGAACCTTGCGTACTCAAAACTAGTTCTCTGTAATTATAATTCTCCTGTCCATTAACATTGAAGTCAACATATAAATTGTAGATGTCAATATTTAGTTAAAGGATGGAACAAGTTGCATACTATATTTAATTCACAAATTCAATCTTAGGGTCTATTAGACCAATAATGTTGATAATCACCCTACCACTACTTTGGCCAAGTGGGTTCACTGATCAATCACTCCATGACATCATTATTACTATCTGACTCCATGTCAATTAACTCTTTGAAATCTTAAATACTCAAGCAAAAGTTAAAGTTCCCCTAAAAGTGCTCTCCTGTATCATCTTCTTCCACCCCCTGGCCGGGTTTCCTCAAAACTACTTTAAAAGACGTCATTGGCATTTCTTTCGTTGTCAATAGCTCTACTGGACAAGAGCACAGTTATGCTCATTTGCCTCTTTCTAGTCATGACCGCCACAATATAGACTCTCCTTCATTCTTTCACTCAACTTAATCGCAATCGGTCATCTAGATTTCTCAATAGTCGGCTTAGGCCTCCACCCATACACAACCCACTTATGTATAGGTTGTCCACACACGTCTTTCCACTCGAGCTCTTAGTGGGCTTCTTATCAAGTCCACCTAGTGCTATCACGCCTATCTTGTGACTTTTAAAATTATAATTTGGATTGATATATTAAAATTAATACATCCACTATTTCACTACATATTTTTCTCATCTTTGCAAGAATATCACACCCTACACCAGCGTTTGATGACATTTAATGATTAGATATGGATCATATTTATTGACTCATCTATCATCATCATTTATACCCAAACATTCTATTTAAATAATATTTATCATGTTAATCATATCTTTCATTTATATTCCAAAATCTTATCGTACATAATTATTGCAATATTGTATTGAACTCTAATTATTTTGTCATCAGGAACATTAATACTCATGAGTAGCTACTTCAAGAGACACTTAAAAGTATACTTCTTGAAAAATGAGTCTCAATTATTCATCTCTTATTATTGTGCTCTAACTAGTTCTATTTTATCTAGTTTCTTATGAAATCAAGTACTTAATTATCATGACACACATATTATTAATCTCCTATTGTCATCACAAGTTCTCTCTCATATGCAAAATCTTTCAATATTTTTTTCCTCTACACAAAAGTTCACTCCCACTCCAATTATAATTAATACACTTACATATTTATAACTTATTTGCCATAAAATCTCTAGTTACACCTATTATATTCAATTTATTGATAATTATATTAAGTATTCTTGGTATATGGTCATAAAATCTTAAAATTGATATTTTCCCACTTTTCCAATCTTTTGGCTTACACTTTGAAAAAATATTCTTCGATTAAATTATATTATGCTGCAAAAGGCTTTTTTAAGATTTTTAGGCCTTAAAGTTTCAATATAAAATTTAGTTTAAAGATACTTCTTATCATATACACACCTCACTCAACAACAAAAAAAAAATTATAATTTTCAAACGAAAACACAGAAACCTTATTTATTATTGAGATGGGCTTAATTATTTTGGTCCACTTACACATTCCCGGTAAAAATTGAGTTTTTACATTTTCCACATAAAAAATTGAGATTTTAGTTTTAAATTTGCTATATATTTCATGAATTGACTCATTAAATACTTCCCACATTTTCATATCCTTTCCAAATTTGTCAAATTTCTACTAATTATGATTTTTTTTATACTTTAATTACCAATAGGTTGGACCATATCCATATGTACCACATACTTTAATTTCATTATCATATATATATGGAAAACTTTTTTTTCTTAACTACCAATATGAGAAAACTAATATATATATATATGCAACTATACCTTAGAAATCTAACATCCGGCCGAATTTAAGAGAGTACCACAAAATTCATTGGATTCACCGACCGAATCCAACGGGTGAACATGGTCGAAGGACATATTGCCCTGTTTCATCTTCCTCTGCACTCAGTCGTGTCTGGATATGCAGCAAAATCCAGTGAGGCTCGTGAGAGAGAGACAACCCATTCAATCGTTGGTGGGTCCTCAATGATTGGGATTAATAAAGTTAAAAAAATTATATCCTGAAAATATAAGTATGTAAGAATTTTATTCTATGTATTAATGAAAATTTAATGAAATTTTAGACACCTATAGTTCTATTTTTTTTTAGTATTTTCATTCCTTATCAAACAAGATAATCATGTGAAAGTTCTAATTGAAATTTTGGAAAATACAGCACTCTTGTGTCAGTGTAGTCAATATAATTACCCTCAATAACTAAACTTTTGTAGAGATATGCCTGTTGGTAGAAGAGCATGGAGGTAGAAAATATGATTCTGAAATTGTCTTAAAATTTTATATTTTTCAGTCGTGATAGAATTATTGTTTTGAATTATCTTTTATAAGCACTGAATTACTTCTTTGAAACTTTGTACATGGAACTTAGGAATTTGAACAATAAGTATGAATTTTGTACACATCCTTCTCTTTGGAAGCTCTCATCATATGTGCACAAAAATACAGATCATCCACCCCTGGATTAATTGAAATATCAATGTAGATGATTGATCGAATAATGCTTTGTATATAATGCATACAATGTGGACCCTAGTATGTCTTATATTCCCTTGCACTTCCATCCTCTTATACAGACAATTGCCTGAGCACAGAGGGGGAGGTGATTTCCCTCCTGTGAGTATTCAGGCTCCTGTCAGGTATTCATACAGATCATCCACTCCTATGGTTGTGTAAGAGATTGTCGCTTTGAATTATGAATCTGTATCATAGCCAGTCTTCCATACACATCTGCATATGCATGCTCTCTGAGCAAGCATTATAATATCACAAAGGAAATTTTGAATAGCGTTCTTGCATATATCTTCTTCCTCCTCTTCTCTTTTGTAATGCCTATATATATGGTGTATAATGTCACTAGTAACCATGGGATAAAATTGAGTATTATCATCAATGTAAGATTTAGGTAAGTTGGATGCCACAATCATCTAACATGTGTAAAGTGAATTTGGGATGTAAATAAATTCTCAAGAATATGATTACACTACTAAAAAAATAAATACTATAAATTTATAAAGGTATCACCATTTTTAATTGAAAATAACTGTACCATTTCTCCCACGTCCTATTCAATTCATAAAGAAAACAAATCCGTCTTGGGAGCATGTCATGTGGATACACCAGAGTCCAAAAAGTCGACACAAATCGGTAACATTCATTTTCATTTGTAAACACCAATATGTCGAGCCATCATTCATCATCAGAATCAATAGGAAGTATATAATTGAAGAAAGGGAATCCAACTAAAATAACTTTAGTATAACCAATTTTAAATTAAATTATACTATAATATATATATATATAACTCAATAAATGTTTTGGGCTGGTAGGCCACCACACACGTGGCCTTAGCATGCATATCTATGAAACCCGTGAGAGGAGAAAATGCATGTGTAGAGAATTATCATTCTACATACCAACTTTAAATTTGGTCATCATTAAGTAAATTCTCAAAACTAGGGGATGTACTTTTTTTTTTTCTGAAAAATCTTGAATAAGAAACATGAGCATATATAAAACCTACATCCGATGATATGAATAATTTGAGGGAAATAATATATTTATCTTTTGAATATTTGAAATGTTTTGTTTGTTTATAAAATATTTTTAATTTTAAATTAAATTGAAATTAACTATATAAAAACTTAGTACATATAAGAGGTTAGTTTTGTATTCAAAACCTTAAGCATATGAATAAAATATATATAGTTCAATATGATATTTTGATAATGTGTATTTCACTTTGTATAAATTATTTTATGATGATTTTTAGATGTGATTAGCATTGTGAGCTTTTCTAAATTATATATACTTTTAAATGTCAAGATATAATCATGTTAAAATATAGTATACTTGTTATATTGCACTTGTTAAAAGCATATAATTGTAGTTTAGTGATCTATTAGTCTGACCAGCTATCATATATGAACCATTATAAGACAGGTTTAGCTAAGAGAACTTTAAAGAGTATAAGAACTATAGGCTCCAAAGATGACTTTCCCCAAAAAATGGATATCTAGAAAAGTATTATGATAAATAAATAAAAATATTTACCATAAAGCATGAACCAATATAATAATTTACAATTTTGTTGTTAACTAATACAAACTTGACTTTTATGAGTTTTCATTACAAATTAATATCAGGCTTGTCATACACATTCTAATGAAACTATATAAAATTTCCATGTAATAACAATATCATTTGATTTGTGTGGGAGTAATATATTTTTAGGATTTTACATATTATAAAATTGTCTACAATTTATCATCACTTCAAAATGAACTTTTAATTTTTCTCACAGGTTGTAGTTTAACATTCTTCTCCTTCATCTAATTATATTACTTTTCCTTAACACACTTTACTTTACATCTTATACCAAATTTATGTTCTGAAATTTAAAAAATATTTATCTTCTTTCAAATCTTAGAGGCCTATTATTTACATGGTATTAATATATCACTCAACCGAAATCATCAATTTGATTTCATAATTCCTACCTAACGCATATCAATTTTTTTTATTATAATCATCTTTCAATTTTTTGTTCTAATTATCTTTCACTCATCATCATGTTACATTTTTCTTCTCTTTTATCTATGGACTTTTGTGATATAATTATTGGGGATGACAAATAAAAAATAAATAAATCTCTCTTACTAGATATCATGATATTTTGCTAAATAAATAAGATACATAATAGGAGAATTCACATAACAACAACACCCAGTAACAATTTAATGAGGTTATTTGTAAATTTAATAATTCTTATCTTATCCATGGTCTTTCACTAGATAATTATTATATAGTAAACCTATTTGGTTTGGGTTATCACCTCTAATTATAGGTTTAGAATTAGAACAAAATTTCAACTATCACAATTATATATATATATATATATAATCCTTCCCTTATGAAGTACGAAAGAGTGAAATAAATATTTCTTAGAAGTTACGGAAAATCCTGTCACTTAAATTCTCTTCGGTTATGGAAGGAAACTTGTATGACTAATTTCATAAAAACTCTTAGAAGACCAAAATGTGTAACACCTAACTTGGAAACTTACAATAAGTGGAGTAATTTTGGGTTGACGGGTGTAAACTCAACTTTTGGAACTCCAATCAAAATTTAAATAGAACTAAAATCTTGAATTGAAAATTAGAACCAAAATTAAAAATAATATTAAAAATCAATGATAGAATTTAAAACCGAAAATAAAATATGCAAAAACCTAATAAAAGAATGGAACCCAAATGGGAATGGAGTCCCAACTAGAATTTGAAAAGTCAAATCATCATAACTCAAAGTTGAAAATGGGAAATAAAATTTGTCAGGAATATGGATTCAATTGGATTAGGAATCGAATTCTTAAGCGCCAAAATTAAGGTTTTTGGGAAAAACTAGTTTCCGCTCGAATTTAATTATCGAATGGACTGAAAAAGGGTAAAATAGTAATTTAATTTGTAAAAATAAAAAGAAAAATAAAGGAAGCCGAGTTAGTTAGATCCAAGTTGGGTTGACCAAACTCACTCGTGAGTTACCCCCATCGATCGACATAAATTCTGATGCAAGGTCACAATTGTCTCAACAATTTATTAAATTTTGGATCAATTTGAACGCTACAAATTACAGATATCAACTAGAAACTAAGCTTCAGGTACCGAATGAAATTAATTACATTAACTCATCTTGAATAAATCAAATTTTGGATCCAAAGTAAGAAATCTTAATATTAGAATCCTAAATAAGCCCCACCCCACAATTGAAAGAGAATTTTCTCTAGTTCGATCACCAAATTAAGTGATCATGGTGTTAAAATACCTCCTATGGACTACTCTTGAGTTTTATGGTCGGGTCCCAATTTGTTAGTAGTTGAAAAATATTGTGCAATGGTCGTTTTTGCCGACCTAGATACAAGACAAAAATTTGTCCGCAGTGATTGTCTTTCTAGGCTAAATTCGGCAACTTCTGACCACCACTCCTATAGCCACTGATGCCAAATTAACCGCTCCTCCCCTCTGCCCCTCTATGACAATGGTTAACCTCCGATAAGGGGAAAATTGTGAGGATTGAGCTGATTTCCACTGGTGGGTCTATTAGGTTACGTAAGATCGCAGCCAAGTTAACAACCAAATTCTCCCAACTTCGACAAGCTCTTAGTCAGCCACCACCACAAAATGTTTCGCCTCCAACTTGGCTACAAAATGCCTAAACTCAAGCTATCTCTCTAGTCATCTCTAGTGAGAATTTTCGACAACTCACTCAGTAGCTCTATTTCGGACAATTTTAGAAAATAACCAAATTCAGTGGTGGTTGATGGGGATAATGCCCTCCACTCCTCCCACGTGTCATTATGGGTATAATGATATTTTTGGGAGTAAATTGTGAATTTAGAAGTTTATTTGATTAATTTTTAAAATTTAGGGAATAAAATATAATTATGGAAAGTTTAGGAGCCAAATTATAAATATGAGAAATTTTGTAAAAAAAAAAACGTCCCTAAGACTAGCCTAAATAGCTTAGAAGTGATTTTGAAACAATTGGAAATGTCTAAAGTTATTTACGGAGTTCGGGTGCAAAATCATAAATTTTATGTAAAAAAGGGGCCAAAATGGTAATTTTACTAAAATGTTTACAAAATTGTCATTTATGCCAAAAATGAGATAAAATAGTTTATTTTGAACTGATTAGGGTAAAATGGTAATTTTTTAAATTAAAGATATAAAAATGGAACATTTTGCATTTTGCTCATTTTAGGGAACAAAGTGTAATAAATGCATTTTTTGGATCCAAATATGTCTAAAGAAATTTTGAGAACCCAAATGAGAGAAATGGGAAGACGAGGGTATAAAATGAAAAAATTTTGATGAGTAGAGATAAAATGGTAATTTTGCCAAACTTAATAACCAAAATGCAAAATATGAAAAAGTTGAATTATCAAAGTAGGTGAATTAGAAACTTTTGGTCATTTTGGTAAATAAGATCAAATGTGGGCATAACCTATGATTTGAAATTAAAACATAGGTAGGAGTTAGTCAAGAGAACCAAACCTGAGGGGCAAAATCGTAATTTGTAGAAAATTGTGTTATAGTATTTATAAGTAATTAGTTGATACCTAAATGAAATTTTATTATATAATTGACATTCATGTAAAATGAATTATATAATTGATCATACAATGATTGCACAACGTGATTTAAGGGAAATATAGTTAGGATGAATAAGTATCGATAAAAACTATAAATAGAAATAATAATGAGTACAATTGGATATACGAAATGTATTTTACTGATTTTAATAATACCCTAAAATATATAATGCATGATTTGGAAATTTTTTGAAAGAATTGAAAAATAACATGAATAAATACTAACTAAATAATATCTTTTTCAGAATTTAAGAAAACGGGTAAACACCGAAATAAATAAACTATAGTAACATGATAGAAATATGTGAGTTAAGGTATTATAGCTATGATATTATAGTTGGTGGAGAATTAAATTTTATGTGATATACTTATAAATATAATGTTTAACTCATTAATTGGTATATGTATCTAAGTTTGTTGGTCCATCTATGAATCGAACTATTTATAATATATTGATTTTAGGTAATTATTTTATACATGCACCTTAATATAAATCAAATGATTGCTATGCTAAATAATAAATAATGTGATAGGTATGATTATTGCATGGATGTATATTTTTGGATATACAATAATGTATATAGTTATCGAGATAACTAGATAATAAGGACACTCCATTAAAATTGGAAAGTTGGATAAGATAAAATTGAAAATGTTACTTTCTAATTTTGCGAAGCCCGAATGATGTACGTGAGTCATCCAAATATTAGGCGACTGTGATTAGAAGCTACGAGATTGTATTGGGTGTTTTGGTATAATACATATAATGTGAACCATAGTATGTCTTATATTACCTTACACTTCCACCCTCTTTCTTATACAGATAGAGGGGTGGTGATTTCGCCCCTCTCAGGTATTCAGGCTCCTGTAAGGTATTCAGACATGACAGTGGAATTGGTGCTTTTAAGACCTATGTGAATATTAGTTGTGTAAGAGATTGTCGCTTTGAATTATGAATCTATACCATAGGCAGTCTTCCATACACATTTGCATATGCATGTACTCTAAGCAAACATTATAATATCACAAACGAAATTTTGAATAGTGTTCATGTATATATCTTCTTCTTCCTCTTCTCTTTTGTAATGCCTATATATGGTTTATAATATCACTAGTAACCATGGGATAAAATTGAGTATTATCATGAACCTAGGATTTAGGTAAGTTGTATGCCACAATCATAAACTGAATCCCGGATGTAAATAAATTCTCGAGAATATGATTACACTACTAAAAAAATAAATACTATAAATTTATAAAGGTATCGCCATTTTTAATTGAAAATAATTGTACCATTTCTCCTACGTCCTATTCAATTCATAAAGAAAACAAATTGTCTTGTGAGCATGTCATGTGGATACACAGAGTCCAAAAAGTCGAGACACATCGGTAACATCAATTTTCATTTGCAAACACCAATATCTGGAGCCATCATTCATCATGAGAATCAATAGCAAGTACATAATTGAAGAAAACGATACAAACTAAAATAATTTTAGTATAACAAATTTAAAATTAAATTAGACTATAATATATATATATATATATATATATATATATATATATAACTCATAAATGTTTTGGGCTCGTAGGCCACCACACACATAGCCTTAGCATGCATGTCTATGAAACCCATGTGGAAAATTATTATTCTAAATACCAACTTTAAATTTGGTCATCATTAAGTAAACTTGAGTATATAAGTGAAAAATAACGCATACATTAATTATATATATTTATATCAAACTCATATAAAAACTCTGGAAATTAGGAGATTTACATGAATTAGAGCAGTGTCTGTATACCAAGATCTATTCCACTCAAGTTCTATAAAGTGTGATTGATATGCAAAATCAGTTTAATTTTTAGGAAAATTAAGTTATTGAGTTTGACGAATTGGGAGTGCATGTAGAAGATAAGAATCAATTTGGGAGAATAAAGTAATACCTTGCATAAATTTAGTGTTGTATTTAATTGTTTACCAAATATACTTTTTTCTGAAAAATCTTGAATAAGAAATATAAGCATATTTGTAAACCATACTTTCCATGACATGAATAATTTTTGTGTGAAATAATATATTTATCTTTTGAATATTTGAAATATTTTTTTGCTTATAAAATATTTTTAATTTTAAATTAAACTGAAATTAACTATATAAAAACTTGTTACATATGAGAGGTTAGTTTAATATTGAAAACCTTAAACATATAAATAAAATATATATAGTTCAATATGATATTTTGATAATATGTATTTCAGTTTGTATAAATTATTTTATGATGATTTTCTAATGTGACCAGCATTGTGAGATTTTCTAAATTATATATGACTTATATGAGTTTTCATAACATATTAATAAAAGTTTTGTCATACATATTCTAATGAAACTATATAAAATTTTCATTTAATAACAAAATCATTTCATTTGTGTGGGAGGAATATATTTTTAGGTTTTTCTATATTATAAAATTTTCTACAATTTATCATTACTTCAAAATGAACTTTTAATTGTTCTACACAATATTATTTGATATATGACATGTTGTAGTTAAAAACTTCTTCTCCTTCGTGTAGTTATATTACTTTTCCTTAACACACTTTATATCACAACTTATACTAAATTTGTATTCAGAAATTTAAAAAATATTTATCTACATTCTAAACATACATTTTTCACTTTTTACTCTCATAGAGGTTTGTCGCTCAAAGATTCCTAATATTTATATGATAATAATATATCACTCAATTAAAATCCTTAATCTCCTTTCATAAAACTTATTGTATATCAATTTTTTTGTTATAAGCATCTTTCAATTTTTTGTTCTAATTATCTTTCACTCATTATCATATTATATTTTTCTTCTCTTTCAACTATGGGTTTTTGTAATATAATTGTTGGGGTGACAACCAAAAAAATATATGTTTCTCTACCAGTTGTCATGAAACATTATTAAATAAAGTTACATAATAGGATGATTGACATAACCTTGGTAACAATTTAATAAGGTGATTAGTGAATTTAATTATTATTATCTTATTCATTATCTTTCACTAGATAATTATCATAAAAATATTATATTAGAGTATACATTTGGGATTTGGGTTATGGTCTGTAGGCTCCGAATTAGATCAAAATTTCAAGTATCATAATCACATTTTAAATATATAATATGTATTTTACTGCTGCTTTATAAAGTACAAATGTTAAAGATATATATTACTTAGAGAAGTTAGAAATAATTCTCCTACGGTAATCTCTCTTCCGAAGAAAACTAGTATGGATAATTTTATAAAAATTTATAGAAGATCAAAATTAGTCACACCTAGCCATTTACGCGAAAACACTCACAATGAGTGGAGTGACGGTGGGTTGAGGGATGTAACATGAAAATATCTTATATGTGGACAGGAAATTGAGTAAATTCTCGAATTGAAAATAATAAGTTAAAATGAGAATAAAATTTTAAATTAATAATAAAAATTAGGAATGAAATTCGAAATTAAATTTAGAATAAAATCTTAAAATAAAGATAAAAAAGATAAGAGTAGAATGAAAAATTCAATAAAAAAATAAAATACATATTAGAATTTAAAAACTCAAATTGCATAGGTAAAAAAATATAATGTAACTTAATTTCTGAAAATTATCTTAAAATTTTATATTTTTCAGCTGGGATAGAATTATTATTTTAAATGATCATTTATAAACACAAAAAACTTTGTATATAGAACTTAGGAATTTGAACAAGTATGAATTTTGTACACATGCTTCTCCTTGGAAGCTGTAAGCAAATGTGCACAAAAATACAGATCATCCACCCCTGTATTTTTCAATGTAGATATTTGATGGGATAATGCTTTGTATATAATGCATACAATGTGGACCATAGTATGTCTTATATTCACTTGCACTTACATCCTCTTATACGAGTGAGGTGGTGATTTCCCTCCTGTGACTATTCAGGCTCCTGTCAGTTATTCAGACATGACAGTTGGATTAGTCCTTTTAAGACCTACACGAATATTGGTTGTGTAAGAGATTGTCGCTTTGAATTATGAATCATTATCATAACCATTCTTCCTTACACACTTGAGCAAACATTATAATATTACAAAAGAAATTTTGAATAGTGATCTTGCATGTATCTTCTTCCTCCTCTTCTTTTTTGTAATGCCTATATATAGTGTATAATGTCACTAGTAAACATGGGATAAAATTGAGTATTATCATCAACTTAGAATTAGGGCTGTTGGATGCCACAATCATCTAACATGTGTAAAGTGAATGCGGGATGTAAATAAATTCTCGAGAATATGATTACACTACTAAAAAAATAAATACTATAAATTTATAAAGGTATCACCATTTTTAATTGAAAATAATTGTACCGTTTCTCTCACACGCCCTATTCAATTCATAAAGAAAACAAACCCGTCTTGGGAGCATGTCATGTGGATGCACATATTCCAAAAAGTCGAGACACATCGTTTACATCCATTTTCATTTGCAAACACCAATATGTCGAACCATCATTCATCATCAGAATCAATAGGAATTACATAATTGAAGAAAGGGATGCCAACTAAAATAATTTTAGTATAACCAATTTAAAATTAAATTATACTATAATATATATATATATATATATATAACTCAATAAATGTCTTGGGTGATAGGCGACCACACACGTGGCCTAGCATGCATGTTTATGAAACCCGTGAGAGGAAAAAATGACTGTGTAGAGAATTATCATTCTACATACCAATTTTAAATCTGCTCGTCATTAAGTAAACTTAATTATATAAGTAAAAAATAACGTATGGATTAATTATACATATTTATATCAAAATCATATAAAAACTCTCCAAACTAGGGATGTACATGAATTAGAGCGGTGAAGACATGCAAAATCAGTTTGATTTTTAGGAAAATTAAGTTACAGAGTTTGTGTTTGATGAATTGAGAGCGCATGTAGAAGATATAATCCAATTTAGGAGAAAAATGTAATAACTTGCATAAAATTAGTGTTGTATTGAATTGTTTAGCAAACATAAATTTTTTTATGAAAATTTTTGAATAAGAAACATTAGCGTGTAAACCATACTTAGGATTACATGAATAATTTTTGTGTGAAATAATATATTTATATTTTGAATATTTGAAATATTTTGTTTATTTATAAAATATTTTTAATTTTAAATTAAACTGAAATTAACTATATAAAAACTTAGTACATATAAGAGGTTAGTTTATTATCGAAAATCTTAAGCATATAAATAAAATATATATAGTTCAATATGATATTTTGATAATGTGTATTTCTTTGTATATATTATTTTATGATGATTTTCGGATGTGACCAGCATGGTGAGCTTTTCTAAATTATATATACTTTTAAATGTTAGGATATGATCATGTTAAAATAGTGTACTTGTTATATTACATTGTTAATTTTAGTGTAGTGATCGCTCTGACCAGCTATCATACATGCACTATTATAAGGATTTTCTAATATAATACAAATAATAAGTATAATAAAATTTTAATAATACACATATTTAATAAAATACTCCTTAGAGGTGTTTTTCTGTAATTTGACAAGTAGTCAAATAAATATAATTATAAAAAATTATTGGGTAAAGCAATTAGCATATTATCTTTCGATTTGATACCAAAATTATTAATTATTAATGTAATGTGGATTGAAAATGGTTTTGCCATTGTTATTTATGGAGTGTACTTAAGAACTTCTAAATGTATTGACACATAAATTTGACACTTATATTATACATATATAATCTAGATTTAGTCTTTGCCTTCACTAGGCGAATACTCCTACCTATTTCATTCATTATTTACTCAAAAATATGGTATTTGGATGGATGTCATGGACATTGATGGTGGATTTTCCATTGAATTGAAATCCGTCTCAACCTGTTTGAAATCTTAAGTTTTTCCATATTATAAGATTTCTATCATTTAGTGAACTTTTAATTTTTCTCCACAATCTTATTTGATGTATAACATGTTGTGGTTTAACATTCTTCTCCTTCTTGTAGTTATATTACTTTTTCTTAACACACTTTACATCACATCGACCAAATTTGTGTTCACGAATTAAAAAATATATATATTTATCTACATTCTAAACATTTTTCACTTTTTAATTTATGAGAGGTTTCCTCAGTCAAAGATACTTAATATTTGTATGATATTAATATATTACTAAATTGAAATCCTTAATCTCCTTTCATAAAATCTATTGTATATCAATTTTTTGTTATAATCATCTTTCAATTTTTTGTTATAATCATCTTTCACTCATCATCATATTACATTTTTCTTCTCTTTCAACTATGGGTTTTTTGTAGCATAATTGTTGGGGGTGACAACCAAAAAATAAATATATCTCTATTAGGTGTCATGATATCTTGTTTAATAAATAAGTTACATAATAGGAGGATTGACACAACAACAACCCCAGTAACAATTTAATAAGGTTCTTAGTGAATTTAATTATTTTTATCTTATTCATTATATTTCACTAAATAATTATCATATAAATATTATGATAGTATACCTTTGGGGTTTGGGTTATCGGCTCTAGTTATAGGCTTAAAATTAGATCAAAATTTCAAGTATCACAACCATATTTAAAATATATCATATATATTTTATTCTTGCCTTATGAAGCACAAATGATCGAAATAAATACTTCTAAAAAGTTACGAAAATTTCTCCGAAGGTAAGCTCTTTTCATTCATGGAAGGAAACTTGTATGGATAATTTCATAAAAATTTTTAAAAGACCAAAATGAGTTACACCTAACCACTTAGGGGAAACTCTCACAATGAGTTGGGTAATAGTGGGTTTATGGATATAACCCTGGAACTATTAATACCTGAATTAAGTTAAGTGGATCGAAAACTAATTTTAAACTAGTAATGGATTTTTAAACTGAGAATAATAAGTTAAACCGAGAATAAAATCCCAAATTAAGAATAAGAATCAAAACCAGGAATGGAATCCTGAACTAAGGTTGAAATCTAAAACTTGGAATGAAATCCTGTACTAAAGACAAAAACCTAAGTAGAGAATGAAACCTATAATAGGGATTGAAACCTGAATAAGGATTTGGAAAGTTAAATTAGATCATAACCTAATGATAAAAATCAGAAATAGAATCCGTTGTTGGGAAATAGAGAATCTATCGGATTTCCGAACATGAAAATCGAGATTTTTGGAAAAAACTAATTTTTGCCTAAATAGGGTCAAGACTTCGAATTTAATTATCGAAGGGACTAGAAAAGGACAAAATGATAATTTAATTTGAAAAATACAAAAAGGAAAAGAAAGAAAGTCGGGTTAGTTGGATTCGAGTCAAGTAAACCCAACTCACTCAGGAGTTACCCCTACTGACCGACATAAATTTTGTTTCACTGTCACACATGTCTCAATAATTCATTCAATTTTGGATCAAATTGAATGCTACCAATTGCAATTATCAGCTATAAATTGAGCTATTGGACCCCTATGAAGTTAATTGGATTAACATAATGTGAACATATCAAATTTTGAGTCTAAAGATAGAAACTTCAATATCATTCAATTTTGGATCAAATTGAATGCTATAAATTGCAATTATCACCTAGAAATTAAGTTATTGGACCCCTATGAAGTTAATTGGATTAACATAATCTGAACATATCGAATTTTGAATCCAAAGATAAAAATTTCAATATCATAAACCTAATTGACCCCCTCCCCCCTGACAATTGAAAGAGAATTCTCATTTGCCTTGTCACGAGATAGAATGATCTTAATGTCAAAATGCCAATTTTAGAAACCTAATTGACCCCTCCAACTTTCATTATCATCACTTCGATCTTAAACCTTTCCAATTGAGTCTTAACATGATTCTAATAACCTAATCTATGTTCTCGTGATCATTTCAAGCTTTGAATCATCCAATTTGGCTTAGAAATGAGCTTAAATGAAGCTTTATTAGAAAATTATTATAGAGAGAGAGCTTCGATTACTAATTGATAAGGGTTCGGTGGTCGGAGATTTTGATACAGAAAGATTGATTTCCTCCCGAGGATCCTCTCTAGATCAAATCATGCTTCAATTGGTGGCTTAAGATGTGAGAATTTCATCCGATAATTTTTCGGGTAAAGCGCACTGTGAAACCCGTCCTCTCGGATCAAGGAAATCGGGAAAAGAATTGGAAAATATCATGAGAAGCCGAGCCATTTAATGAACAAAAAATGGTAAAAAATGGTCAAAATGAGAAATTGGAAAATCTCAAGTGACCAAAAAGTCATAAAAATCATGAGTAAGAACCATGAAGTAAATTGGATGAGAAAACTGGACTAGTTCAAGGTGAACTAGATTGAACCAGGTTAAACCATGGTGAACCAAATTCAATAATTCATTTTTATTGGTGGCTTAAAAATGTCAATTTGTAAAATTAAGGCCACCACTAGATAGAAAATAAATTTTGATTAATTTAGAAATTTTTAATTTTTAGAAAACTAGTCGAATCGGGTCAGAATCAGCCAATTTTCATCACCTAACCTAGTCGGACTGGACTGATCAACGGTTCAACCGCTCAATGAATAGTGTCATCATCTTCCTTAGGATAACAACAATGTTCATTAAGGGAGAAATACTTTCCTTTTCCGGCGAGGGAATATTCCCTCTGATTATGACATTTTTCAATAAGGATAAGCTCACCCAATATGGAAACTTGTAGAGTAGAGGTGTAAACCCCGCACTTTTGAGTTAAGGAAAACCGGGAAAGAACCGGTCAACCCGAGTAAGAAAACCGAGCCGGTTTACAAACCCGATCATTTGGGAACAATCAATTTGGAAATTTGCAACTTTCGGGTGATACAAAGGGTTCATTAAACCTTGGAAAAGAAATTTAAGACAAATTAGAAAAGAAAAACCAAATTAGTTCAAGTGAACAAGAATCCATAAGAATTTTGAAGTTAAATGTGCTTGCCAGGAAGTATGATTTTTTTTTTAACCTGAAATTTCGGTCAAAAATTTTTATGCGAACATACGCATTATCATAAATAGCCATAAATTAATATATATTTAATTATTGTAATTAATACCAATAATTTAATACCTAAATTAAATTATTGGAATTAATACCAATAATTTATGGCAATATTAATACTAGTAATAAATCTCTCCTATTTAATATACTGTTTTACACCTATATAAATAGGTTATCCCCATTCATTCTCTTCACACCCGAACACTTCTCTCTGTCTACTGCTCTATTTCCTGGTGAAGCTTAAACCAGAGCTTCAACTTGAAAATTTTTCTTACCTCGGAAGGAGAGGTCAGGCTCTTTAGAACCGGGGAGAAGTCAGCTATCTGATAACAAACTCCAGTAAATTCGAGAATCACTAGAGAAGCGCCGACATGATGGAATAGTGAAACAGCTCCGGCGGACTGAAGCTGCCCTGTTTCGGCTTAGTTGAAATTGGCCATTTCGAGTCCTACTTAGGCCAAACCAAGCCTTCCCAACACTTCCTCCACCCTCCCACGGCCGAATTAGTATTGAAAGGTAAGCCAATTCGGCTACACTCTATAATTTCCCGCCGGTGTTAGAGAGAGAACCGGTAGAATTTCAATAATGAAATTCTAACTCAATTCGACATCAATTGATGTGATTCTTGATTTTAGGATGAACCTCAAGATAAGAGCTATCTTCCTAGATTGAAAGCTCGGACCTTCGTGCCCTCACCGGTGAGAAATTGAAGCATTCTCTCTCTACAGTCTATTTTCTGGCGAAGCTCCATTTGAGCTCGTTCCGGCGTTAAAATCTGTGATTCAAAGTTTTTTTAGAATTGTATGAACATGCAGGAACTTAATTTCAACTCCAATTTCAATAATTAGAAGTGTTTGATTGGTCAATTTGATAAAATCAAATTCGATAGTGTTGAAGAGTTGAAATTGGGGGAAAATTGGGGATTTTTGAAATTTAAAGGGCCAAAATGCAATTTTATGAAAATGATGGTCAATTGGGCATGAAAATAATGTTGGAGGACCAATTGAGAAATTTTGGAATTTTTGGGGCAAAACTTACCATTTTTGTACAGGAAGGGCAAAATGGTAATTTTAGAAAAATTGGGGGACCAAATTGGAAATTTGGGAAATTAAACCCCTTTTTGGTAAAATTGAATAAATTGAGGTCCCAAGATAAAATTTAAAAGTTACGGGACTCAATTTGAGGAAAAACTGACATTAAGGACTTAAAGTTAAAGAGAAATAACTTTAGGGACCTAATTGCAAATAACTAAAAGTTTGGGTTTTCTCATTCATTGGAAATGAATGAAGGTTGTTATGCCGAGTAATAACGAACAAGGAAGTTCATATCGTGTAGGAACGCGAAATACCAGGAACGCCAAGTGAAATTCTCTGCGTTAACGGGTGAGTGGGTTTACTAACATCATACCGGGTTGGGATGATGGGCACAACTTAAAGATAAAAACTACTTACTGGTTGTGAGTGGAAATTTTATATCATACCCGATAGGGGATGATAAGTACCTCGGTATAAAAACCTACTATTTAGTGGGGCCTCGATTTTGGAACTTGAGGGCTAGAATGCCTAGTTTTTTGAAAATCTTGTACTGTGGGCCCAAGGCCAGTTGGCACGAGCAGGAGCTCGTAAACGAACATGCTATATGTGCCATAAAACTTAATAAGTGAATTGTTTTTCCATGGTACCAAGATAGGACTGACATGCTTAGTCAACTAGCGGCAGTGCGACATGACAGGTTGACGGACTAGTCAAGACAAACAACTATGGGTTGAGTTGAGAGTCGGGGTCATTGGACCAGTGGCACCACATATTACATGGCTTGATAAGAAAACATTGTTTGTGCATGCACTATGAATACGGGATCATCAAGACGCCCATGAGGGGTAGTGATGTGTTCTAAGGGCCCTAGACAACCCGGTGAGTATAAGGGCAGATCGTCGTTCCAGGTGTCTATGCGAAATTTGGAGTAGCACCAAGTGCATGAGAGCGGGGTGGGGATAGGATGAGATCTCTGTCCTCATATGGACATGAAGAAGTGATTTCAGGATTGTGGGTCGGATGTCGCGTACATCCACTTATTCCTAGGGTAGAAGTGGTTGTGCTTCTATCCGGGTGGCCAATAAAATCTCTCCGAAGCCACTAGTGGGTTCAGTAATGATACTAACCTACGAATGTGTGTAACCTTCATGATAAAGGATGTGTGTTGGGTGATGACACACTGTGGTAACTAAGAAATGATGGAAAAACCTGAATTTTTAAATGAAGATATTTTTGAAAAGAAAGAAGTCTGACACACTCCATATAAATATTTTTCTTAAAAATTAAAAGTAAAACTTTGAAAACCCATTCACTAAGTACTCGTACTCACCCCCTCCCTTATATCCCTTTCAGGAAATCTCGGAATGCCTACCCTTAAAAACCATCAACTAAGATGCTTGTAAGAAAGGTATGTAAAGTTTAAAATTTCATGCAATTTTGATTATGTTATTCCATGAAATGGTGCAGGTTTAAAGTACACCTTACTCTTTACAGTTTGTAATAAGGGGAAACCCTTTAATAAACCGAGAGAGTGGCGGGTTGATCACAGGGATCCGACCAAACCGGGTCGGGGCGTGACAAAGAGTGTTCATATGGTGTAGGAACATGAAGTATCGAGCATGCTAGCTAAGACAAGTTCAAGTAAGGACAATAAGCCGGCTAAGAGGATATTCACTTCACTATCGGGTGAGTGGGAATTTAAAATCCTACCCGGTTGGGATGACAAGCACCTTGAAAATAAAAACCCACTACTAAGTGGTATTTTAATTATCACACCTGAGAGGAGTGATGTGGAAATCACGCGAAAAAACTACTTACCAGTTGTAAGTAGATCATACCCGGTTGGTATGATGAAAGTTACTCAAAGGAAGTGGAAAACCCGCATATCGATTATAAGTGGAGATGTCCTCATACTCGGTTGGTATGATAGACAGTAGAAAAATATATTTTGTTAGAAGTGCTCTCCCTTGACTATGAACCACTACGTAAACATTTTGAGAGACCTTCTTGACGGGAGCTCGAATAGCTCATAAAGGCCGGAGGCCTCGATTTGGAACATGGAGGCTAATATGCCCGATTTTGTAAATCTCGAATAGTAGGCCTTAGGCTAGTTGGCACGAGCAAGAGCTCGTAAAAAAACATGATTAATATGCCATGAAAACTTAAGTAATGAGTTGTTTGACCATGGTACTGAGATAGAACCAACATACTCAATCAACTAGCGGTAGTGCAACATGACACGTCTCTGGACTAGTCAAGACAAACAGTTGTAGGTCAAGTTGAGGGTCAGGGCTGTTGAACCAGTGGCACCATAGATTATATGGCATTATGCGAAAACTGTTGATTGTGCATGCACTATGTTACGGGACCTTCAAGACGCCCAAGAGGGGTAGTAATGCATCCTAGGTGGAGATAAGGACAATTAGTCGTACTAGAAGTCTTACGAAGCTCGGAGTAGCTTCAAGCAGATGAGACCAGGGTGGGGACAGGATGAGGTCTCTATCCTCATATGGACATGGAGTATTTTTATCTAAGGGTAGGATGTTAGAGACGTTCACTCAGACTTCGGGTAGAAGTCAGAGATTTCTATCAAGGTGGATGGTAAAGATGCTTCGATCCACAAGTGGGTGCAGTCGCCATAACTGCATCTCGCGAATGTGTATGATCCCTTCACGATGAAGGGTGTGTGTTGTATGTTAAACACACCGAATACGGAATTGAGAAAGAGGTTATGAAAACTGTGGAAAGGATTTGAGAATCCTTGGAAATGAATTGTGAAACCTTGGAAAAAGGTTTTGATTAACCGAAATTTGAAGAAAAGCATTTTTATGAAATAAGGAGTCTAGCACACTCTAATTAAAATTAATTTTTATGAAAACTCTCACCCATTCACTGAGTTGTCGAACTCACCCCCTCCCTTTACCCCTTTTTAGGAAACCAAGGGAAAATCAACCTTAAAGATTTATCGGTAGCCGAACCTTAAGACAAGTATGTAAAATTTATATCCAGTTTTGATTAATGTTATTCTAAGAAAGGTATAGGTAAGAAGGACGCCTTACTCCCCACGGTTTAGAAGAGGGGAAAACCACGAATAAACCGGGAGAGTGGTAGGTTGCTCATGCGGATCCAACCAAACCATATCGGAGCGTGACACGGCACGCTGTGATTGGCCAATTTGTTTAACGTGGAGGTCTAGCTTGGCTGCCGCGTCAACCGTTGACCTGTTGACTGGACACATGGCAACCTCTCATTGGCCGCTTGTGTCTACGTGCCATGCTGACGGGTCGCCAACTAACCATTGACCGAGCACATGGTAGCCTCCCATTGGCTGCCTGTGTCTACGTGGCTACTAACGGGTGTCATTGACCGTTGACCGGTTTGGCCTGATGATCGGTCCTGTTCGTTGGCCGGTCCAGTCCAACCGGGTTCGTTGTCTCGAATTTGAAAATCGGCTAGTTTGGACCTGAGTCGACCGATTTTCTAAAATTTTAAAATTTCTAAATTCATTTTCTATCTAATGGTAGCCTCAATTTCCCAAATTGACATTTTTAAGCCACCTAGAAAAATGAATTTATGAAACGGTTCACTATGGTTCATCTTGGTTTGGTCCAGTTCGGGTCCAGTTCATCCCGAACCGATCCAGTTCTCTTCCCAATTCCACTTCCCGGTTCTTCCTTGTAATTTTTGTGAATTTTTGTTCACTTGGGATTTTCTAATTTCCCATGTTAACTATTTTTTTCGTTCATTAATCGACTTGTTTCTTTGCTTATAAATCTATACTGATTCTTTTCCCGGTTTTCTTTGGTCACAAAGGACGGGTTTTACAACTCTTCTCTCCTTTTAGGAGTCCTAAAAAATGTTACATACTACACAGTTGTGGGTATCTACCCCTTATGGTTGACTCAACTTCCCATGTTTCCTCCTCCACTTCACCATTTTGCTAGAGAACCTTCACCATGGGGATATTCTTGTTTTGGAGGTTTTTCTTTCGTCAGTCAAGGATCCGAACAGGTTCTGCTCTATAGGTCAGGTATTCCTCAATCTCCGGTGGTAGTTGATCTAGCACATGGCTAGGGTCGGGCTCATACTTTCACAATACTGACACGAGGAAGACGTCGTGAATCTTTTGCAAGTCTGGGGGTAGCTTCAGTCGATATGCTACTGGCCCGACCCTCTGGGGTTATGGTGTAGGGACCAATATACCATGGTTTCAACTTCCCTTTCTATTGAAACCTAAGTATCCCCTTCCATGGAGACACCTTGAGGAATACCCGGTCCCTGACCTCAAACTCCAAGTCCTTTCTCCGGTGGTCGACATAACTCTTATGCCTATCCTGAGCCGTCTTGAGTCAGCTTCTTATTATTAGAATTTTCTCTGATGCATCCTCTATCAACTCGACCCTTTTGAGTTTTCTTTCCCCTACCTCCTCCTAGAACAGAGGCGTGTGACAAGGCCGCCTGTAGAGGGCTTTGTAGGGTACCATCTAGATGCTGGCCTCATAGTTGTTATATGTGAATTCCATGAGACATAGGTAATCCTCCCAAGCCTTATTCATTGTCAGAACGAATGCCTGAAGCATGTCTTCTAGAGTTTGGATGGTATGTTCTAACTGTCCATTTTTATGAGGGTGAAAAGTAGTGCTTATGTGGAGTCTAGTCCCTAGGGAAACTTGTAGGCAGGTCCAAAACCGAGAGGTAAACCTTGGGTCCCGATCTGATACTATACTCATAGGGACCCCATGGAGCCGTACGATCAACCTCATATATAGGGCGGTGAGCTTTTCTATCGGGTCTGTCACTTGGATGGGTAAGAAATGGGCAAACTTGGTCAGCGGATCCATGATAACCCATATGGCATCCCAACCCCTTCTTGTTACGGGCAGCCTGGTCACGAAATCCATGGTGATATGCTCCCATTTCCACTCAGGAATTGGGAGAGGTTGCAGTAGTCCAAACGGTTTCTAATGTTTGACCTTAATTTGTTGACATGATAGGCATCTGGCCACGTACTCAGCGATGTCCCTCTTCATCCCCTTCCACCAATATCTCTATTTTAGGGTGTGATACATCTTGGTACTACCTGGGTGCATAGCGTACATCGAGTCGTGGGCTTCTTCCAATATCCCTCTCTTTAGTTCCTAATGGTTCGATACCCAAACCCTTCCATTAAAGGTCATTACTTCGTCGCTCCTTATTGCAATGTCTTGGGTTGGGCCATCCCTGATCTGTTCCTAATGGGGACGAAGCTCCTCGTCTTCCTTTTGTAGAGCTTGTATTTGGTCCACTATGCCAAGTCGTACTACTAGGTTAGCCACTAGGTTACCCTATCCCTCGGCCAAGTTGAGGTCCACTCTTAAGCTGTGCAGTTGGCTTAATATGGGTAGGTAGCTAGTACTTACCGAGGCCACTCCCGTGTGGTACTTGCAGCTGAGTGCCTCTGCCACCACATTTGCCTTACCGAGATGGTACTCGATCATCAGGTCACAGTCCTTTACCTGCTCTAGCCACCTCCTCTGCCACAAGTCCCTACTTTACAAAAATGGTAAATTTTGCCCCAAAATGGTCCTCCAACATCTTTATCATTCCCAATCGGTCCTCAATTTTTTGAAATTGCACTTAAATCCCTTGAATTTTTTAAATTCCCAAATTTCCCCCAATTTCAACCTTCTAACTCCATAGAATTTGATTTCATCAAATTGACCGACCAAATGAGTTTAATTATTGAAATTGAAGTTAGATGAGTTCCTACACCTTCATAAGATTCAATTGCACTTTGAATCGCATGATTTGGTGCCAGAATGAGCTCAAATGGAGCTTCGCTGAAAAATTGGAGTTAAAGAGAGAAAGCTTCGAAAGCTTACCGTCAGGGGCGTAGAGTCCGAGCTTTTGATATGAGCAGATAGCTCGTGTTCTGAGGTTTCTCCTAGGATCAAGAATTGCATCAGTTGATGCCAAATTGAGTGAGAATTTCGTAGTTCTGCCAGTTCTCTCTCTAGCACCAATCAAAATTTATAGAGGGGAGATGAATTGGCTTACCTTTCAGCTCTAAATCAGCTCTAGGAGGGTTGTGGAGGTGTTGGGAGGGCTTGGTTTGGCTTGAGAAGGGCTCGAATTGGCCGATTTCAGCTTGGCCAAAATAGGGCAGCTTCGGTCTACCAAAGCTTCTTCATTGTTCTATCACGCTGGCATTTCTCCGGCGACTCTCGGAGCAAATGGGGACTACATGCATGTAGCTAACTTCTCTTTAGTTCTAAGGAACCCAACCTCACCTTGTTTGGCTCAAAAAAATGCCCAAGTCGGAGCTCTAGTACGAGCTTTGCCAAAATTTGGAGCAGTTGAGAGAGAAGGGAGTTTTCAGGTGTGAAGAGGATAAATGAGGAGGGGCTCTTTATATAGGAAGCTCGAGGACTTCATGGCCATCTGATTGGCACCTTAATGGTGGCCATTCATTGCCTGAAACTCCTTGGCCGGAAGCTTTTCATCTTCACCAGCGCTATGCAATTTTCCTGTGAGTGAATAGTGCTGCCATCTAAAGGAAGAAGACGACACTGTTCCGAATTGGATCGGACTAGTCCGAACCGGGTTCAAAGCTTAAACCGGCCGGTTCACTCCCATAACTGCATGGATTCCTCTTACCTACTCATCCTTCCCCAACTTCTTTATTGGATCTTTTCGATTCCAATTGATTGGGTTTTCCAATACTATATCGACAAGCTGGGATTCATCCTTTCTTAGGTCCATCCTCGTTCCCAATGACATCTTTACTCAAGGATTTTACTTTGGCCTTAAGCCACTCTTACATGTTCGTAATCATTTCACAATTCTTTATACCGAGTTGATTCCTTTCGGTCTATATGTCGATTTGCTTGGTTTGGAGAGTTTCCCTTTTTACGGTTTCATTTTCTACGATTTCCTTCAAAGTAGAGACTTTCACCTTAGAAGTTACATGTTCACCCTTCTTACCATTTCTTGAATGTTTCCTTTCTTCATCTCCTTACATCCTTTCTATATTGGGGCATTTGTCTGCTTTCAGTCCTCCATTGTCTTAAATTTTTCATTCCATCCCTTATTACTTATTTGAGTAGCATCCGATTATCGGTCTTATTTCGTGTACTCCACCCAATGCCCAGCCATCCACTCTTTAGGCTCTATTATGCGAGTGTGGACCACAATCCATCTTGATATTAGTGGTTGTTCTGCCTTAACCACTACTTATTTAGGGAGCTTACTTTCCCAAGGTTTCTTGAACGTTCTTTCCTTTATTTTCTTATTATGGGTAGTCTACTATTCTTACTTGTTACGGCATCTATTGATGCTATCTTTCTACCTACTCGTTCCTTGGGTTTAACTTACTCCTTAGGTTCTCCTAGTATGTTTCCCTTGGTTCTTTCACCTCACCATGCACTTCATTTGCAAGTTATCTCCTCATCCCTCGTCACTTGGTCCCATTACCTCTTAGTTGGGACATGTATCCCTTCTTAGGGTTTCCTTCCTTGGTGAGATTCTTTCCCTTTCTCCTAGAATTCCTTCTTCATTCATTTTCATATGTATATATCCTTGAATGAGGTCCTTTGATGCCATCTCCTTCCTTTTACCTTTACTCTTGAAATATTGTGGGTACATCCTTTGTCCCCTATCCTCATTCTAACTTGTACCTCTATACACGTCTATTTCTTTTAAGTAGAGCTCAAATCCTCCTTGTTTCCAAATCTTTTAATCATCCTATGAGAGGCTTACTTAATCTTCTCCTGGCTTTGAGTTTGGTCGTCAATCCGTTCTTGGCCATTGATTTCTTTAAGGATTTCCTCCATCCTTATTTTCCAAATATTTGGCCTTTCCACCTCTCCCTTCTTTACTAAAGATTAAATTTATGACATTCACGAGGGATAGTTCGTTAACTGACTCGTCCCTACTATTCTCCTTGTCTAATTATCTTGAGACAGTTGTCTCTCGAGTCTTCTTGTCCTTAATGCCCATCCCATTGCCCTTTTTAGGGTGTAGTCCTTACTACTTCCTAGTCCTCCTTAGGGCATTGTTTATTCTCCTTAACTATCTTGTTGTTATGATTTGCTTCTTTCCGCTATGTTGGTCCGAAACTTGACTTCTCTACTTTTTCCAAAGCAAGTCGTACTTATCATCCCAAAATATCCCATTTGTCGTCAAATGCTCGGCTTGTCTTCTCTTGTAGAGGTGCTGCCTTTCTTACTCCTAGACGGCTGGAAATTTCTTCTTAAGGAAGAATTCTCTTCATCTACCCTTTGTTTTATCTGTGGTTGATCGAGGTCCTACCTTTAGTCCTTTTCCTCCCTCATCTAGTTGAGGCACATCATTACACCATCATTGAGGGACAAAAAGTTTTAAGAACTCAAAATTTACTTTTGAAATACGAGTACCAACTTGGGGCTTTAGCTTTTCTTAAAGGAGACTGGGTCGAGAAGTACCCACCACTATGCTAGGATCTTGAAGAGCTTCCTCCTGGTATGGTTGAAGTTTCGAGCAAGAGTCATATATCATGGGGTGGAATACTTTCGGATTCATGTAGCTGTAGAGGCGTTGTTCTTGGAAGGTATTGTTCTAAATCCTTGCGATGTGGGGCAATCCTTCACTTCATGCTCCATTTCCCTTACACCTATAAAAGGTTATCTTGATACTTGTCCTTAGTAGTGTTGAGCACTTTCTCGAGTAGTGTTCCTATTGTCCTCACCTTGTAACAGGTCATTTCCTTGCCCAATAGTTACTATCAGAGTTCTCACTCCTTAGTCTCCTTGTTGGTTTTCTTGTCGAGCCTTCTCGGCCTACTAGTTTTCCCCTAAGAGTTCTCCTAGACTCTTTAGTCTTTTGGTTCATTTTCTTATTTGGGATGGTATTCTCCTTGGTCCCCACGGTTTGTTTGGTCACTTTTCTTGAGGCAATCTTCCTACAATTGAGGCGTAGGTTTACATCCTTTTTTAGAGACATGGTTTCAGGAACTTGGAATTCTTCATTAATGGAGAAGGAGTACAATATGTTAGGGTCTTAACCATATTACAAAGAGGTGGTTATGAAATAGATAGAGGGCTATGGGGAGTTTGATAAGCATCTTCCATGGTAAGGTTAAAAGACCTAGCTAGTGTTCCTGGTTTCAGGCTTGGCTCCCTTTGTACTCGGGGGTATGACCTCAACAGGTCCAAGCATCATCCTCTTAGATACTTTGTCATTTGGTCCTTGGGGATTTCTACCATGCCCCAGGCATTTGGGAAGCTTCTAGAGTTGTCTTCCTATGAGTACAGGGTGCTGAGCAGAGTCATTCCTAGTTTTCTTGATTTCTCTCTTGGGAGCCATTTGAAATTTTTAAGATAAATCCTATCAGTTACTATATTTTCTAGTCTTGATTATGTATTCGATGAAATAGGCTTTGATACCACTCTAGTTATCACGCCTCGACCCGGTTTGGTCGGATCCCCATGATCAATCCGCCACTCTCCCGATTTATTAAAGGGTTTCCCCTTACTTTAAACCGTAAAGAGTAAGGCATCCTTTAACTTGCACATTTTCCTAGAATAATATAAATCAAAACTATATAATAATTTAGATTTATCATACCTGTCTCACAGGCATCTTAGTTGATGGTCTTTAAGGGTAGGCTTTCCGAAATCTTTTGAAAGGGATATAAGGGAGGGGGTGAGTACGACTACTCAGTGAATGGGTTTTCAAAACTTTTTATTTTTAGGAAAAAGATAAATTTCGGAGTGTACCACACTCCTTCCTTTCAAAACCATTTCAATTGAAATCTTGGGTTTTATCAGCATTTCCTTATTTAATCACAGTGTGTCATTACCCAACACACGTCCTTCATCATGAAGGTTAAACACAAATTCGCAGGTCAGTACGTCCACTAAACCCACTTGTGGCTTTGGAGCAGCTTTACTGGCCACCTAGATAGAAACACGTCCACTTCTACCATGAGAATGAGTGGATGTATGTGACATCTGACCCTCAATCCTGAAATCAATTCTTCGTGTCAGTATGAGGATAGAGACCTCATTCCGTCCCACCCCAGTCTCATGCGCTTGGTGCTACTCCAAATTTCGCACGGTCACCTGGTACGACGAACTGCCCTTATATTCACTGGGTCGTCTAGTGCCCTTAGGATGCATCACTACCCCTCTTGGGCGTCTTGATGGTCCCGTACTCACAGTGCATGCATAATCAATATTTTCTCATTATGCCATATAATCTGTGGTTCCACGGGTCCGTCGACCTGCCATATCGCACTACCGCTAGTTGACTGAGTATGTTAGTTCTATCTTGGTACCATGGCCAAACAATTCCTTTATTTAAATTTTTATGGCATATAATTCATGTTTGTTTAGAGCTCCTACTCGTGCTAACTGGCCTTGGGCCCACTGTGCAAGATTTTCAAAATCGGGTATATTAGCCCCGAAGTTCCAAAACCGAGGCCCCCCGCCTATAAGAGCTATTCGAGCTCTTGTCAAGAAGGTCTCCCAAATAATTTAAGCATTGGCACACAGTCAGGCAAGAGCACTTCCGACAAAATTATATTTTTAACTGTCCATTACACCGACCAGGTATCAGGGCATCTCCGCTCATAACCGATGAACGGGTTTTCAACTTCCCTCGAGAAAGTTTCATCATACCAATCTAGTATGATCTACTTACAACTGGTAAGTAGTTTTTCCACATGATTTTCACATCACTCCTCTAAGTTGTGACATTTAAAATACCACTTGATAGTGGGTTTTCATTTCGAGGTACTTATCATCCCCAATTGGGTATGATATAAAATCCCACTCACAACCGGTAAGTGATTTTTATATTTGAAGTTGTGCTTATCATCCCAACCGGGTATGACGTTAGTAAACCCACTCACCCGTTAATTTCGTGAATTCCACTTAGACCGGTTCTTTGTATTGACGCGAGCTTGTCCTTGCTGGCATCCCCGGTACTTTGTGTTCCTACATGATATGAACATCTCGATTCATTATCTTTCAGCCTAATAGCCTTCATCCATTCCAAATGAATGAGAAAGTCAAACTTTCATTTATTTGCACTGAGGTTCATAAAGTTATTTCTCTTAAACTTTAAGTCCCTAATGCCAGTTTTTACTCAAATTAAGTCCCGAAACTTTTAAAATTTATCTAAGAACCTCAATTTATTCCATTTCACAAAAAGGGGATTAATTTCCCAAATTTCCAATTTGGTCGCCCAACTTTTCCAAAATTACCATTTTGCCCTTCCTTTACAAAAATGGTAAATTTCACCCTAAAATTCTAAAATTCCTCAATTGGTCCTCTAACATTTTCATCATGCCCAATTGATTCTAAATTTTAGGAAATTGCATTTCGGTCCTTCGAATCTTCGAAAATTCCTAATTTTCCCCCAATTCCAACTTCTTAACACAACCGAATTTGATTTCATCAAATTGATCGATCAAACGTTTCCAATTGTTGAAATTAAAGTTGAAATTGAGTTTCTACATGTTCATATGATTCTTTAGCAATGTGAAACGCAAGTTTTAACGTCGAGATGAGCTTAAACAGAGCTTTGCCAAAAAATGAACTATAGAGAGAGAAAGCTTTGATTACTCACCGGTGAAGGCACAGCGGTCTGAGCTTTCAATCTGGACAGATAGCTCTTGTCCTGAGGTTCATCCTAGAATCAACAATCGCATCAATTGATGTCGAATTGAGTTAGAATTTCATCATTGAAATTTTGTTGGTTCTCTCACTAGCACCGACCGAAAATTGCATATAGGAGTCGAATTGGCTTACCTTTCAATCCTAATTCGGCCGTGGGAGGGTTGAGGAAGTGTTGGTAGGGCTTGGTTTGGCATGAGGAGGGCTCAAAATAGGGCAGCTTCGATCCGCCGGAGCTGCTTCACTATTCCATCATGCCGACTCTTCTCCAGCGATTCTCGGATTGACTGGAGTTTGCTATCAGATAGTTGACTTCTCCCCAATTCTAAAGAGCCCGATCTCTCCTTCCAAGGTTATGAACATTGTTCAAGTCAAAGCTCTAGTTCGAGCATCATCAAGAAATGGAGTAATAGATAGAGAGAGAGAAGTGTTCAAATGTGGGTAGAATGAATGGGGATGACCTCTTTATATAGGTGTAAAATCGTGTATTCAATGGGAGAGATTTATTACTATTATTAATATTGTCATAAATTATTGGTATTAATTCCAATAATTTAATTTAGGTATTAAATTATTTGTATTAATTATAATAATTAAATATATATTAATTTATGGCTATTTATGATAAGGCCGCATAGAAATTTTTTGACCAAAATTTCGGGTTACAAAAAAAATGATACTTCCCAGGAGGTCGCTTAACTTTAGAGTTCTTATGGGATCTCGTTCACCTGAACCAATTTGGTTTTTCTATTCTAATTTGTCTTAAGTTTCTTTTCTAAGGTTTAATGAACTCTTTAGATCACCCGAAAGTTGTAAATTTCCAAATTGCTTGTTCCCAAATGATTGGGTTTGTAAACCGGCTCAGATTTCTTACTCAGTTTGACCGGTTCTATTCCCGATTTTCCTTAACTCAAAATTGTGGGGTTTACACTTACCCTCTATTAGGTATTCTTAATTACTCTTAAGCTTGCATTTTATTTGATATATGTCTTTCTAGGGAACAAGGTCGAAAATATGCCTGGCTCCTCTTGAGTTAAAGAAGGGGAAAACTCCTCTTGAACCAAGAGAGCAACGGGTTGTTCATGAGGATCTGACCAAACTGGGTCGAGGTGTGACAACCCACACCCATAGCATGTTATACATGCCCCTTAATGGTTTCTCTAGCATTGGTGGCAATAGGGGCTTCTCCTCGGAGGGAGTGTGTTCATCTCCCTGTGGCCATGGTGGTCCTCCTCCCTTCGTGGAAACCTCATTCAGTTTCCCCATCGAGGTTGGCCCTATTCTCTTGGGCCTCCTCTACTTTCTTGTCCCCTATCCTCCTTTCGTCCCCCAACTCCATCCTTTGGCACCTCATTTGCACCAGCCGTTCACATTCGTGCGTCATGCCGACGATGGAGGCTAGGTCGGTGGGGCATCCCAAAATTGCCATTCAGTCTCTTACATCCATATTGAGACTATCAATGAATTTCTGGTAGAGGTCAGCCAACCCTACCAAGTCGGTGGCAAAGGGTCTCAATTCGTTGAATTTGACCTCATATTCCGAGACCGTGCACGTTCCTGGCAGAGTTGGAAAAATTTCACCTTCTTCTCATTGATTAGATGGGGGACCAAGTACTATTCCATGTACCTTCTTTCAAACTCTTCCCATGTAGGGGTGGTCGGGAAGAGGCTCCTTGCATTGTCCCACCACCACTTTGCACTGGACTCCAGAAAGAATTCTGCTAGTGTAACCATTTCCTCTGGGGGTATTTGGATGATACCCGTGAACTTCTTGAGGCTTGCCAACCAGTCCATGGTGGCCCCGGCCTCCTTCTCTTTGTAGAAGGGCATGCACCCTAGTTGTTAGAGCTTCTTGAGGTATCTAGGGATGTCAAAAAGGGGTGGAATTGGTACAGAAGGGGGTCGGGATTGGACCTACTCAGTGTGGGTGTGGGACTCAGAATCCAAGTTGGGTTTGTCACTTAGGTGGGGCTCCCTGAACACCCTTGTGAGTTCCTCATATAGAATTTGGGGATTTTCGAAATTCAAAGGGCCAAAATACAATTTTATGAAATTGAGGGTCAATTGGGCATGAAAATAATATTGGAGGACCAATTGAGGAATTTTGGAATTTTTGGGGCAAAACTTACCCTTTTTGTAAAAGAAGGGCAAAATGGTAATTTTGGAAAAATTGAAGTACCAAATTGGAAATTTGGGAAATTAAGCCCCTTTTGGTGATATTGAATAAATTGAGGTCCCAAGATAAATTTTAAAAGTTACGGGACTCAATTTGAAGAAAAACCGACATTAGGGACTTAAAGTTAAAGAGAAATAACTTTAGGGATCTAATTGCAAATAACTAAAAGTTTGGGTTTTCTCATTCATTGGAAATGAATGAAGGCTGTTATGCCGAGTAATAATGAACAAGGTTGTTCATATCGTTTAGGAATGTGAAATACCAGGAACGCCAGCAAGGACAAGCTCGCGTGAATACAAAGAACTAGTCTAGTGGAATTCACGACATTAACGGGTGAGTGGGTTTACTAACACCATACCTGGTTGGGATGATGAGCACAACTTAAAGATAAAAACCACTTACTAGTTGTGAGTGGGATTATATATCATACCCGGTTGGGGATGATAAGTGCCTCAGTATAAAAACCCACTATTTAGTGGTATTTTAATCATCACCACTTAGAGAAAGTGATGTGAAAATTTTGCAAAAAAAACTACTTACCGGTTGTAAGTAGATCATACCCAGCTGGTATAATGAGACTTCCTCGAAGGAAGTTGAAAACCCATTCATCGGTTATGAGCGGAGACGTCCTTATACCGGTTGGTACAATGGACAGTGAAAACCTATTTTGTTGGAAGTATTCTCCCTTGATTGTGTGCAATTGCTTAAACTATTTGGGAGACCTTCTTAACGGGAGCTCGAATAGCTCTTATGGGCCAGAGGCCTCGGTTTTGGAACTTGAGGGCTAAAATACCTAGTTTTTGAAAAATTCTAACAGTGGGCCATAGGCCAATGGACACGGGCAGGAGCTCGTAAAAGAACATGATATATATATATATATATATGTGTGTGTGTGTGTGTGTGTGTGTGTGTGTGTGTGTGTGTGTGTGTGTGTGTGTGTGCCATGAAAACTTAATAAGTGAATTGTTTGGTCATGGTACCAAGGCAGGTTCGACATACTTAGTCAACTAGTAGCAGTGCGACATGACCGGTCTTCGGACCAGTCAAGACAAACAGCTACAAGTTGAGTTGAAGGTCGGGACCGTTAGGACAAATGACACCACATATTACATGGTAATTTAAGAAAACTTTGTTTGTGCATGCACATGAGTACGAGATCATCAAGATGCCCATGAGGGGTAGTGATGTGTCCTAAGGGCCCTGGACGACCCAGTGAGTATAAGGGCAGATCATCGTTCCAGGTGTCTGTGCGAAATTTGGAGTAGCACAAAGCGCATGAGACTGGGATGGGGACAGGATGAGGTCTCTGTCCTCATATGGACACAAAGAAGCGATTCGGGATTGTGGGTCGGATATCGCGTACATCCACTCATTCTCAGGGTAGAAGCGGTCGTGCTTCTATCCAGGTGGTAGGAAAAGTCTCTCCGAAGCCACTAGCGGGTTCAGTAGTGATACTGACTTGCGAATGTGTGTAACCTTAATGATGAAAGATGTGTGTTGGCTGATGACACACCAGTAACTAAGAAATAATGGAAAAACCCAAATTTTTAAATGAAGGGATTTTTAAAAACAAAGGAGTCTGACACACTCCAAATAAATGTTTTTCTTAAAAGTTAAAAACTTTAAAAAACCCATTCACTGAGTAGTCGTACTCACCCCCCCTCCCTTATATCCCTTTTAGGAAATCCTGGAAAGCCTCCCCTTAAAGACCATCAACTAAGATGCCTGTAAGATAAGTATGTAAAGTTTTAAATTTCATACAGTTTTGATTATGCTATTCCAGGAAAAAGGTACATGTTAAAGGGCGCCTTACTCTTTACAGTTTACAATAAGGGGAAACCCTTTAATAAACCGGGAGAGTGACGGGTTGATCACAGGGATCCGACCAAACCGGGTCGAGGTGTGACAACTAGAGTGGTATCAGAGCCTATTTCCTCAAATACATCATCAAGACTAGAAAATATAGTAACTAATTGGATTTATCCTAAAATTTTCAGATGGCTCCCAGAGAGGAACCAAGAAAACTTTGAATGGCTCTACTCAACACCCTACCTCTGTAGGGAGACAACCCTAGAAACTTCCCAAATGCTTGAGACCGGGGTGAAATGTCAAAAGACCAAATGGGGAAGTATCCTAGAGAATGGTGCTAGGACCTATTGGTGGCACAACTCTAATTATGGAGGAAGACGTTTATCAAAATTCCATAGCTCCTTAGTTATTTTGCAACCATTTTCTGTGATAGGGCTGAAAGCCCAACCTTTTGTATCCCCATGTTAATAAAAGATTCAAATTCCCCAAAACTCTATCTTCTGAGGATGTGATCTTATTTGGAATATGGCATAAGGAAAATTAAACAAACCCGCACTATCCTAGAAACTAAGGAAGAGTCGCAACCCAGTGATGGAAGATGAATCAGGAAACCTAGGAGGACTCTTACCATGACCCTTAGCAAAGATGATTCAGCTAGAAAACTATCAAAGTGATCAGACTCAAGAACAGTAAGCATCAAACCAATAGTAACCCTGGAAAAAGCCCCACTCGAAGGAAAGTAAGAATCACAACAAACCATGTAAGGGAATGACGATGGGACATTACCTGAAGAGATGCCCAACCCTACTAATGGACAAGTACCAAGTTGAACTATTATAGGTGTAAGGAAAGAAGGGGTGTTCCACATCTCATTGATTCAGGGCAATACCTCCTCAAAGGCAATGAGATGATGTTAAGGACAGGAGTACTCGAGAAGACAACTACCCTAAGAAGACCTAAACCAAGGGACTGGTGGAGGCAGGGCAGTTAACCAGCTAATACGCGGAAGAACCATGATGTAAGTTCCGACAAGGAAGAGAGGTGGAAAGGTCAAATACTCTGAAAGAGAAGGATGAAAGAAATCCCTAAAGGAACCAAAAGGCCAAATTAACAACCAAACTCAAGCTAAGAAAGAAATAGGCAAGCTTCTCACATAATGATCAATAAATCTTGAAATAAGGAAGATTTATACACTCCCTAAGGAAATAGACAGGTATTGGGTATGAATGAGGATGTAGATAGAGTATAAAAGATCTCTTGCAAGACATGAGGAGTAAAGGTAAATAGGAGAAGACAACATCAAGAGTAGAAATCCCCAGGGCAAATGTAAGAAGGAATGTCCGGAGAAAGGGAAAAAAATTCTACAAAGGAAGGAAGCCCCGAAAAGACATGTGTATCCCAATTGAGAGGAAATGGAACCAACCAAAATAGAAGGAATGATAATCTCACAAATGAAATGTTGGATGAGATGGAAAAGTCGAGTACCAAGGAAAAATGAGGTCCTAAGAAGGAAATTAAACTAAAGGAATTATGGAGGGGCGGATGGACACAATGTGGAGTGAAAGGAACCAACCCTTAATTAGGAAATGTTTCTAAGGAAGGAAGTATCATAATGGCCCAGGATGACATGTTTGGAGAGAACATGAGAACCAAGTAGAAAGAGGAAAACTAATAACGACAGACAGCCAAATTGAATAAACAAAACCCTAAGAAGGAATGAGATGTAGTAAAGACTACACTCTATGATGGAAAATAGGATGGGCATGAAGAACGAGTGTACAGCTGCCCAGACGATTGGACCAGAAAAATAAAGAATTGTGAAATGTTGTGAACAAATTAGAGAGGATTAAGGCCAAAGGAAAACTCTTGAGTAGAGGATATCATTGGGAATGATGATGGATCTAAGAAAGGACGAAACCTAGCATGTCGGTAAAATATCTGGGAATTTAATTAATTGGAACAGGAAATACTCAATAAGGAAGTCGAAAAGGAATGAGTGGGTAAGGAGAACCAACACAATTGAGTAAGTGGAGTTAATAATGGTAAAAACAAAAAAGATAGTTGAGGAATACTATCAAAAGAAAGGAGAAATGAAGTTATACGATCCCTGAAAGGTCTAAAAGCTAAGAGAGACACTTCAGGAGATGTTCTAAAAATCAAATGGACAGAGACGGGTCCTAGAAAATGCCATGCTATAAGGGCATGTAAGCTCAACAACCCGAGGAGAATATGACTCGAAGTAAGGAAGAGTCGGCTAATAAGCATGACGAGGTTAAATATAACAATTTGGACCGAATTTATAATAGACAACGAATGGAGAAAGAGTCGAAATAGGACGAAAAGGTGGTGATAAAGAAATCCGCAAAAATAAGTACGAAATGCTCTATAGGATGACGAGCTAAGTGTTTCAATGATCAAGCATTTAACTAGACACAAAAATGGTTGGTTATCTTGGAATTCCCAATCTTGAGTACAGGACCTAAAGGGGAAGAATGTTGCTCTAAGCAAAAAGAGAGATAAAATCTAAGAACGTACCCTGAGGTAAGGTATGTCTAGTTATGACAAACTCAATGGAGGGAGTAAAATAAATTTCTTAAGTGAAGGTTGTAAAAGGGACTAATTTCAAGGACAAGAGAAAAGTTTATATCTTAAGCAAACACCAAAGGGGCATCAAAGGAAATGATTGCTCATTCAAGGATGTTAACTAAGTTTTGGGGACAAAACTCCTAAAAGGAGGGGAGAGTTGTAAAAGCCACCCTTTTGAGCTAAGGAAAACCAGGGAAAAAACTAGTCAAACCAAGTGAGGATTCAGAACCGGTTCACAAACCCGATTATTTCTAAACGGGCAAGTTGGGAATTTACAACTCTCGGGTGATCCAAAGGGTTCATTAAATCTTGGAAAAGAAACTTAAGACAAATTAGAAAATAAAAACCAAAGTGGTTCAGGTGAACTAGATTCCATAAGAACTTTAAAGTTAATCGTGCTTGCCTAAGAGTAGTGTGACCTCCTAGGAAGTATGAATTTTTTTGTAACCCGAAATTTCGGTAAAAAATTTGTATGTAAGCCTTAAATTAATATATATTTAATTATTGTAATTAATTCCAATAATTTAATACCTAAATTAAATTATTGGAATTAATACCAAAATTTAATTTATTGGAATTAATACCGAAATTAAATTATTGGAATTAATACCAATAATTTATGGCAATATTAATACTAGTAATAAATTTTGCCCATTTAATACACGAGTTTTACGCCTATATAAAGAGGTCATCCCCATTTCATTCTCCTCACACCTAAACACTTCTCTCTCTCTCTCTACTGCTCCATTTCTCGGTAAAGCTTGAACCAGAGCTTCAACTTGAATAAAGGTCGGGCTCTTTAGAACTGGGGAGAAGACAGCTATCTGATAGCAAACACTAGTCAATCTGAGAATCGTTGAAGAAGCTCCGACATGATGGAATAGTGAAGCAACTCCGGCGAACCGAAGCTGCCCTATTTTGGCAAAGCTGAAATCGGCCATTTCAAACCCTTCTCAGGCCAAACCAAGCCCTCCCAACACTTCCTCAGCCTTTCCACGGCCGAATTAGGACTGAAAGGTAAGCCAATTTGGCTCCCCTTTACAATTTTCGATCGGTACTAGAGAGAGAGTCAACCGAATTTCAATGATGAAATTCTAATCCAATTCCACATCAATTGATGCAATTCTTAATTTTAGGATAAACCTCAGGACGAGACCTATCTGCCCAGATTGAAAGCTTGGACCGTCGTGCCTTCACCGGTAAGTAATCGAAGCTTTCTTTACTCTATAGTCTGTTTTTCGGTAAATCTCCGTTTGAGCACGTTCCGACGTTAAAATCAGCGATTCAAAGTTTCTTAGAATCGTATGAACATGCAGAAACTCAATTTCAACTCCAATTTTAATAATTAGAAGTGTTTGATCGGTCAATTTGATAAAATCAAATTCGATAGTGTTGAAGAGTTGAAATTGGGGGAAATTTTGGGGATTTTCGAAATTCAAAGGGCCAAAATACAATTTTATAAAATTGAGGGTCAATTGGGCATGAAAATAATGTTGGAGGACCAATTGAGGAATTTTGGAATTTTTGGGGCAAAACTTACCATTTTTGTAAAAGAAGGGCAAAATGGTAATTTTGGAAAAATTGGGGGACCAAATTGAAAATTTGGGAAATTAAACCCCTTTTTGGTGAAATTGAATAAATTGAGGTCCGAGGATAAATTTTAAAAGTTACAAGACTCAATTTAAAGAAAAACCGACATTATGGACTTAAAGTTAAAGAGAAATAACTTTAGGGACCTAATTATAAATAACTAAAAGTTTGGGTCTTCTCATTCATTGGAAATGAATGAAGGCTGTTATGCTGAGTAATAATGAACAAGGTTGTTCATATTGTTTAGGAACGCGAAATACCAGGAACACCAGCAAGGACAAGCTTGCGTGAATACAAAGAACCAATCTAGTGGAATTCACGGCATTAACGGGTGAGTGGGTTTACTAACATCATACCCGGTTGCGATGATGAGCACAACTTAAAGATAAAAACCACTTACTGGTTGTGAGTGAGATTATATATCATACCCGGTTGGGGATGATAAGTGCCTCGGTATAAAAACCCACTGTTTAGTGGTATTTTAATCATTACCACTTAGAGAAAGTGATGTGAAAATTTTGCGAAAAAACAACTTACCGATTGTAAGTAGATCATACTTGGTTGGTATGATAAGACTTTCTCAAAGGAAGTTGAAAACTCATTCATCGGTTATGAACGGAGACGTCCTTATACCGGTTGGTATAATGGACAGTGAAAACCTATTTTGTCAGAAGTGTTCTCCCCTGACTGTGTGCAATTGCTTAAACTATTTGGGAAACCTTCTTGACGGGAGCTCGAATAGCTCTTATAGGCTAGGGGCCTCGGTTTTGGAACTTGAGGGCTAAAATACCTAGTTTTTGAAAAATTCGAACAGTGGGCCATAGGTCAATGGACACGGCAGGAGCTCATAAAAGAACATGATACACATATATATATATATATATATGTGTGCCATGAAAACTTAATAAGTGAATTGTTTGGTCATGGTACCAAGGCAGGTCCGACATACTCAGTCAACTAGTATTAGTGCGACATGACCGGTCTTCAGACCAGTCAAGACAAACAGCTACAAGTTGAGTTGAAGGTCGGGACCGTTGGGACAAATGACACCACATATGACATGGTAATTTAAGAAAATGTTGTTTGTGCATGCACATGAGTACGTGATCATCAAGACGCCCATGAGGGGTAGTGATGTGTCCTAAGGGCCCTGGACGACCTGGTGAGTATAAGGGTAGATCGTCGTTCCCAGTGTCTGTGCGAAATTTGGAGTAGCACAAAGCGCATGAGACCAGGGTGGGGACAGGATGAGGTCTCTGTCCTCATATGGACACGAAGAAGTGATTTCGGGATTGTGGGTCGGATATCGCGTACATCCACTCATTCCCAGGGTAGAAGTGGTCGTGCTTCTATCCGGGTGGCAGGAAAAGTCGCTCCGAAGCCACTAGCGGGTTTAGTAGTGATACTGACTTGCGAATGTGTGTAACCTTCATGATGAAGGATGTGTGTTGGGTGATTGCACACCGATAACTAAGAAATAATGGAAAAACCCAAATTTTTAAATGAAGGGATTTTTGAAAATAAAAGAGTCTGGCACACTCCATATAAATATTTTTTTTTAAAGTTAAAAGCTTTAAAAAACCCATTAACTGAGTAATTGTACTCACCCCCCCCCCCCTCCCTTATATCCCTTTCAGGAAATCTCGAAAAGCCTCCCCTTAAAGACCGTCAACTAAGATGCCTGTAAGATAGGTATGTAAAGTTTTAAATTTCATACAGTTTTGATTATGTTATTCCAGGAAAAAGGTGCAGGTTAAAGGACGTCTTACTCTTTACGATTTACAATACGAGTAAACCCTTTAATAAACCGGGAGAGTGGCGGGTTGATCACGGGGGTCCGACCAAACCGGGTCGGGGCGTTACATATAATGTCATCCCTGGATAACATTAAACAAAACTAAAATCTAAAATTTTTATACCTAGGATTGGGTTTGGGGTGGATGAGACTAGCGTAGTCGTGTTCCTTCCTTAAAATGTTTAGAGGGAGGGGGTGAGTTCGACAACTCAGTGAGTAGGGAAAAATCTTTTAGGAAACGTACAATTTAGCATTTTCAAAGGTTTCATGTTTCACTAGTTCCTCATTAGGTTTCTCAGTTCACATGATCAACAACCGCTCTCCTATCATATGAGGGATCACACATTCGCAAAACGGTCCCTGACCGTCCCACTTGTGAACCCTAGCACCTTTACTGTCCACCCTAATAGAAGTGCACTGCCTCTACCCAGAGTTCGAGTGGACATCAATAGTTTGGCCCTCAAACTCTGATCACTTCATTTCCCCTACTGCCTCAGTCTTAGTGCACAGAAAGCTCCTTGAGCTTCTCGACCTACTAGACGACATACTGCCCTTATACACACTAGGTCGTCCAGCAATTCTTGGGTTCCATTACTACCTCATGTTAGGTGTCCTAATGGCCCGAACATCACGGTACATGCACAATCAATAGTTTTTTAGGTTATTAACCATTATCTTTGGCCCTCCAGCACAATAGTCTATCGACTTGGCTTCAGCCCAAGTGCACTGGCCCAATAAGTTCGATGACCTAACTTTGGTAGAGTGGCAGTTTGGCCCAACAATCTCGACAGCTCAGACCTTGCTCGGCGGGTGTCACACACAATTTCTCATTTTTTTGGTCATTTAGCATCAATCCTCATATACTAGTTCTAAATGGATCGATACGCATATCCACCAACCTTAGGCCCACTCGCATACAGAGCATAAACCCCGAAATTATCTCCCAAATATTTTAAGCAAAGTCACCTAGTTATGGGACACTAATTCCGAGAAAATCGTTTTCCAAAGAACCATCTTTCCATCCATAATAGACATTATAACGATTCCACTCACTCGGTAGTCTTGGTAGGGTCGTCCCGATGAGATTTGGCTTCGCGGTGATCTTTGAAAGCTAGTGCTTGAGTAGTCTGCTCCTACACAACAAGAATACCCATATTAGGGTATTGGACAAAGGGACCACATTTCTTTGAGCATTTTCCTATAGGCCCTCATATTTTGCTTTAATTGCAATTTGGTCCATGAGGTTTGTGCATTTACCTTTAGGTCCTTATTTGCCCTTTCTTTTCGATTCAGTCCCTAGGTTTTCAGTTTTTCTTTCCTGGGTCCTTAGTTTTATCAAAATTTGCCCATGCGCCTTTCAATTTTCCAAAATTACCTTTAAATTCCCCAAAGTTGCAATTTGACCTCAACCTTCTCAAACTTTGTGAATTGGTCTTCTAATTTACCCAATTTGCCTAATTTATCCACAATTGGGAGGGAATTTCATGGAAATGCCCTCAATTTTATTAAATTTCCATTTGGCCTTTAATTTTATATATATTCCCAATCTTCCCAAATTTCTCAAAATTTGCATTTTGGCACTCGAATCTCAATTTAATCAAATTGACCAACTAAACGTGGTTAATTATTCCCATTTATGATTTGGATCACTTCCTTTACGTTATCCTCGTCATTTTAAGTCATGAACCGCTTCATTTGGCTAAAAAATGAGCTCAAACGGAGCTTTGCCAGAAAATACAATCAAGAGAGAGAAAGTTTCGATATCTTACTGGTGAGGTTCCGATGACCGGAGCTTTGGGTACAATTGTGTTACTCTCGTCGTGAGGATTCTCCCTAGATCAAACCACGTCTCAATTAATGATTTGAGCAGTGCAAATTTTAGTGTTATAATATTTGCAGAAATCGTCCATGAATAGTATTTTTCGGTGAAGGGTGGCAGAGGGAGCTTACCTTCTCAGCTTAGAGAAAGGTCAGTACACCTCTAGGTGGGGTATAAGGGGTCGAGTTTGGTCGCAATTGGCCATGGGGAAGCTCGAAGTGGAAGTAGAGGGTTGAGTAGTTTTCTGACCGAGGAGCAGCGGCACTGTTCGAGCTTCCTCATTCTTCCTCGGTGGCTCTCTAGCTATATAAATCCCATCCTTTGAAGTTAAGGAAAATCGGGAGAGAACTAGTCAATCCGAGCGAGAAAATTGAACCGGTTCACGAACCCCAACCACTAGAGAACAAGCAAATTGAGAAATTTACAACTCCTCAGTGACCAAAAGAGTCATAAAAACCTTGAAAAGGGACTTTAGGACAATTTGGGAAAGAAAACCAGAGTGGTTCTAGTGAACCGGATCCGAACCGAAATGAACCGGTTTGGACAAGTTTGAACCATTAGTGAACCAGATGCTAAATTCATTTTTCTAGGTGGCTTAAAAAATTCAAATTGGAGAATTGAGGCCACCATTGGATACATAATGAATTTAGAAATTATTAATTTTGAAAAACTTCGGCGAATCGGGTCTGAACCGGCCAGTTTAAGCATTGAACCTAATTCGAACCGGTCTAGTCTGGTTCGGAATAGTGTCGTCTTCTTCCTTTAGATGACAGCGTTGTTCACTCACCGGAAAACCGAGCAACGCCGGCGGAAAGGAAAAATTTCCTTTCAAAATTATTCAGGCCATCAATAAGTGTTATAAAGGGTGTCAAACGGACGACCAAAGAGTCCCCAAGCTCCCTATATAAAGAGCCCCTCTCTATTCATCCTCCACACACCAAAAAACTTCACTCTCTCTCAGCTACTCAGTTTTTTGATGAAGCTTGAACCAAAGCTCCGACAAGGAATTTTTCTGAGCCAAAGAAGGTGTGGTTGGGTTCCTTAGACTCGGGGAGAAGTCAACTACCCGACGATAGTCTTCATTTGTTACGAGGATCGTCGGAGAAGCGTCGGTGTGATCAAACAATAAAGTAGCTTCGGCGAATTTAAGCTACCCTATTTCGGCTGAGCTTAATATGGCCAAATCAAGCCCTCCTCAGGCTAAACCAAGCTCTCCCAAAACTCCCCCAGCCCTCATACGACCAAATTAGAGAAGAAAATTAAGCAAATTTGGCTACACTCTGTAAATTTCGATCAGTATTAAAGAGAGAACCAATGAAACTTTACTCAATGAATTCTCCCTCAATTAGACATGAATTGACGTGATTCTTGATTCTAGGAGGAACTTTAGAATGAGAGCAATCTGCCTCGATCGAAAGCTCGGACCGATGTGCCCCCGACAGTAAGCTTTCGAAGCTTTCTCTCTCTAAGTCCAATTTTCCAGCGAAGCTCTGTTTGAGCTCGTTCCGGCGTCAATTCATTCTATTCAAATTGCAATTGAATCATATGGATGTATAGTAACTCAATTTTACCTTCCATTTCAACAATTAACCTCACTTGATCGGTCAATTTGATGAAATCAAATTCGGCTAGTTTGAAAGGGGAAATTTTTGGGGGAAATTGGGGATTTGAAAAATCAAGGGACTAAAGTGCAATTTCCCAAAATTGAGGGTCAATTGGCCATGAAAATGATGTTCGAGGACCAATTGGTTGATTTTTTGGAATTGTTGCGGTCAAATTGCCATTTTGGTAAAGTAGGGGCAAAATAGTAATTTTTGAAAAGTTGGGGACCAAATTAGAAATTTGGGAAACTTGAACCCCTTTTGTGATTTTGAGTAAATTGACGCCCCAAAGTGAATTTTTGATGTTTCAGGACTCAATTTGGGGAAACATTGGCTTTAGGAATCTAAAGTTAAAGAAAAATTACTTTAGGGACCTAAATGCAAATAATTAAAAGTTTGGCATTTTATTCATTTGTGGTGAATGAAGGCTATTAGGCCAAAGGTTAATGAACAATAATATTCATATCATGTAGGAACATGAAGTATCAGGAACGCCAGCAAGGATGAGCTCGCGTGTGGCAAAGAGTCGTTTAAGAGGAAAAATACACTACACTTAACGGGTGAGTTTACATCATACCCGGTTGGGATGATGGGTACCTCGGAAATAAAAACACACTCCTATGTAGAATTTTAACATCACACCTAGTTGGGGTGATGTGAGAAAATACATGGAAAAACTACTTAATCATTGTAAGTAGATTATACCCGATTTGTATGATGAACTTCCTCAAAGGAAGTGGAAAACACGTTTACCGGTTGTAAGCGAAGATGTCATCACACCCGGTTGGTGTGATAGACGAGTGAAAAAAGTATTTTTGTTAGAAGTGCTCTCCCCTGACTGTGTGCCACTGCTTAAACATTTTGGGAGACCTTTTTTACGGGAGCTCGAATATCTCAGTGAGGCCAGAGGCCTCGGTTTTTGGAACTTGGGGGCTAGAATGCCCGATTTTGAAAATCTTGTACAGTGGGCCCAAGGCTAATTGGCACGAGAAGGAGCTCATAAAAAAACATGATGTTAAGCCACGAAAATTTTAATGAATGATGTGATTTGGCCATGTTACCAAGACAGGACTGACACACTCGATGTATTGGCGGTAGTGCGACAAGACAAGTCCACGGACCAGTCTAGACAAACAGTTGCAGGTCAAGTTGAGGGTCGGGGCCATTGGACTAGTGGCACCAAAGCTTAATGGCTTATATGGAAAACTTTGTTTGTGCATGCACTGAGGTTCGGGACCATTATGATGCCCAAGAGGGGTAGTGATGCGTCCTATGGGCTACTGGACGACATGGTGGTGATAATGGCAGATTGTTGAGCCAACAGTTAGGGAAGCTCGACGTAGCTTCATGCACATGAGACCGGGGTGGAGTTGGGATGAGGTCTCTGTCCTCATACGAACACGGAGTTTCTTTTCGGGTTTAAGGGTCGGATGTCGAAACATCCACTAGTTCCTAGGGTAGAAGTGGACGGGCTTCTATCTAGGTGGCTGGTAAAGTCGCTCCGACATCACAAGTGGGTGCAGTGGATGGACTGTGTTGCGAATGTGAGATCCTTTCATGATAAAGGGTGTGTGTTGATTGCTAAACATAATGTGGATAATGTGAAAAAAAATTTGAAAATAGAGAATATGAGGAAGAAATAATTTTGAAAAGAAATTAAGGAGTTTGACACACTCCAATTTATTTCATTGAAACTTTTTTTCAAACACCCATTCACTAAGTTATAGAAACTCACCCACCATTTTTATCCCTATTCAAGAATGAAAAAATGACTAGGGATAACACTAGGATTTACCATGTGTCATGTATGCTTAAATTTCTCTTAAGCTTACATTATTATTGATATATGTTATTCCAAAGAACAAGGTTAAGATTTCGCCTGGCTCCTCTTGAATTTAAAAAGGGGGGAAACCCCTCTTGAACCAAGGGAGCGGCAGGTTTCTCATGGGATCCAACCAAACCAAGTTAGGGCATGACAACTTGAGTGGTATCAAAGCTAAGTTGCCTTGAAACATTATTAGTTTTATGACCTGGCACTAATAAAACTTTAACTACCATGTAGGAAGGAGAATCCCTAGAAAGTTTGCTGTGAAATAAAATCCTCCATACCTAACCCTTAAAAAGACACCTACCCCTAGAGAGGCAACTGTTCAACGGTTCCTAAAGGGCGTGAAGAGAGTACCCAAGGACATGGTGGAAGATTATTAGAAACTTGTGGGAGCCCTATTAGAGCGAGAAGGCATTACATACCCTCTTCTAAGGCAAGAGGAACTTGTACCTCCTTCCAGGAGCCCAACCCCTCCTCCATCCCCACAACAACTGGAGAGGAATCCCACTAAGCAGGAGGCTTGGGGCAACTATTGGGATGTGTATGCCACCTTCATGAAGGTCCACCAAGTACCTCCACCTACTCAGTCTAGCTTCAATCCCTCTCAATGGATGAAGTGAACATATGAGTGTGAGACTGAGGTATTAAGGTAGTACGGACTGGAGGCCATACATGAAGTTTGTCCCATAAGGGAATATGGATGGACTCCAACTAGTTCCTTAGAACCATCTGATCATGAATCCCACAATCACTCTAAGGCAACTCTTGGCCTATGCCCCCAAGGGATTAGGGTGTAGAAAATCCCTGTAATAAGCCAAGAAACAAATTCCTAAATGAATAAAAGTACGATTTTCCCTTAAATTTTGTCTCTTGATAAATACAACTAACGAAAATAGGGGTATACCGATAAAGATCGAAGTAACGGGTAAAGGAAAATTCGAGTTAACCCAACCTCTAAGGTAGCCAAGTAAGTTCTCCACCCAGAGAAGGAAAAAAGGACTTGGCAAGGAATCCTAAAGTTCACTAAGGAGGACAGATCTTAACAAAGGGAAGGAAGGAGAATTCTGGAATAAGGAAAGTCAGCGTCAAAGAGCATGGGATGAGTGGAAGTCTAACGAATCAAGGAAAGACTCTATGATGAAAGTAAGGAAACAAAAAAGATTAGACTACCCCAAGAAAAACCAAAGGAATGGAAGTTGACAAGGAGAAAGTAAGAACGATATGGGAAGCACTGAAGATGTTAAGACAATTAAGACAGGACAAGGAGAAAGGAGAAAGGAAAGAAGTACAATAGAAAGAAACCCTGGAATAATACCAATACCTGGAAAAGAGTTAGGATACAAATCCTTAGGAACTCGATAGTGATAAGTGACTTTGTTTGGAAGTAAGGATGTGGAACAAAAAGGGATAGAAGATAGGGAAGAAATCCAGAGTGAATCACCATACAATGGTCAGGAAGTATAAGAAAGGAATAAAGGAAGAACTTTCAAGGAGTAGTAGGGAGAATGAACGTAAAAATTCCAGGATGGGAGTCCCTAGAAGAAGGATAAAGATAGAAAGTGGAACCGTGGAAAGGAGGAAGTTTCAAGCTAAGGTAATCAAGAGATGAAATATCATAAACTAGAGCAGAAACCAGGACCTCATTAAAGGACATAGGTGACTAAGTAAATACCTGGAGGGCCAAGTGTGATCTACTTGAAAGAGAGCAGAGGGACCAAATAGGAATTTTAGACAGATCTAGTTCAAGAAAATAACTCATAACAACCAGATCATCCGGGAGAATAAACAATGTCCTAAGATGGACCGGAAAGTAGTGAGGGCTACACCCTCAAAAGGGAATGAGATGGGTATCAAGAACAATACGACTCAAGAGACGACGGTCTCAAATATCATATGACAAAGAGAATGATAAGAATGAGGTAATTAATGAACAGACCCTCAAGAGAAGTATAAACTCCAGCAAGGAGGGAGAGATGGAAAGGCCAAACATTTGGAAATTTAAGATGAAGGCATAATCTTTAAAGAGATCAACAACCAAGACTGAGTTAACAATCAAACTCGAGAAAGGAGAAAATTAAGTCTCTCATAGGATACTCATGAAATCTTAAAATAAGGCTGATGTGAATCCCATCTAAAGGAAATGGATGGATATAGAAAAGAAAGGAGAATGAAGACAAAGTATATATAAGTTCTCAAGGGTAGTGTAAGCAGAAAAGGATGGTATCAGGGAATACTTTTTAAGTTAAATATTCTAAATAACAGGATGGGGAGAGAACATAAACTGCCAAGGAAGGAAACCTTGGAAGGACAAAAGTGACCCAATTAAAAGGAAATGGGATCCACAGAAATGGAGACAAGATAAATTCGTCCAAGACATGCTAGTCAAAATGGAAAGATTAAGTACAAAGGAAAGGTACTCGGGAAGACTCGAGGAGCAAGTTAAGTCCAAGTAAGGTATAAATAGAAAAACACATCAAAGGAAGCCATGCAAGTAAGGAGGGTGTAGATTGCCCATAAAAGAGGAAACATAGGAAAACATATCTAAGAACCCTTAGAAAAGTTAAACCCTCAGCTAGGAAGGGATTTAAGTAAGGGATCACTGATGTCAGGATCAGTAGTGATCAACACTCAAGTTGATAGAGTTTAAGGAGAGAATGACTAGACATAGTGTGGAGTACTCGAAATGGGAATGAGAGTTGAAAATGTCGTGGGTAAAGAATAAGGAAGGAGATTGAAATTTCATATAGAGAAAGATTTAAAAGGACGAATGCCTTATTATAGGAAGGGGTGTGAAGAAAAGAAAGGAATGAAAATTTCAAAGAAATGAAGAAGGGGTTGAACGTGTAGTTCCTAAGGTAAATGTCTCCGATGTAATGGACAAGGTAAAGAGCAAAAACTAAAATAAGGGAGCGATCATAAGTAAGCAATCAATACATGAAGATTTATTCTTATAAGAATTTTGAAGTGATCACAAAAGAACAAGGGTTGATTAAAAGAAGAGAAAGTTATTGAGAAAAGGATGCCATTGAAACTAAGAACATAGGAAGGATCCAAATTGGATAAAAGGAGTTAACACCGAAATCTATGAAGTGGGTAGAGGGTGCTCGAGAGGACCCTAAACTAAGGGTATTAATGAAAAAGGAAGTGACTATACACAAGAATGAGTGGGTATCTTGGAACTACCAATCCTGGAACACTAAGTAAAGAACCTTGAGATGAAGAATTATGCTTTAAGGAACGGAGGATGTGAATTTAAGGAATTAACCTTAAACTTTCAAGTAAGGTATTCTTAACTAAAGTAAGCTCCATGAAATGGATAATGGGAAGGAAAATAAATCTATAAGAGTGTGTTATACCGGGGCTAGATGGAAATAACCAAGAAGGTTGTATGTCAATAAACAAAAAGTTGATATCAAGGGAAGTTCTTTCCAGTACGAAGGGTGTTGAATAAGTTTTGGGGACAAAACTCCTAAAAGGAGGGGAGAGTTGTAAAACTCGTCCTTTAGAGTTACGGAAAATAGGGAGAGAACCAGTCAACCCAAGTGAGAAAACTGAACTGGTTCACGAACACCAACCACTAGAGAATGGGCAAATTGAGAAATTTACAACTCTCGAGTGACCTGAAGAGTCATAAAAACCTTGGAAAGGGACTTTCGAATAATTTGGGAAAGAAAATCAGACCGGTTCAAGTGAACCGGATTGAACTAGTTTGGACCAGTTTGAACCACTATTGAACCGGATGCTAAATTCATTTTTCTAAGTGGCTTAGAAAATTCAAGTTGAAGAATTGAGGCCACCATTGGATAGAGAATGAGTTTATAAATTTTTAATTTTGAAGAACTCGGTCGAATCAGGCCTGAACCGGCCGGTTTAAGCATTGAACCTAGTTCGAACCGGTTCGATCCAATTTGGAGCAGTGTCATCTTCTTCCTTAAGATGATAGCACTGTTCACTCACCGAAAAACTGAGCAGCGCCGATGGAAAGGAAACATTTCCATTCAAGATGTTTCAGGCCATCAATGAGTGTCACAAAGGTGTCAAACGAATGGTTGGAGAGTCTCCGAGCTCCCTATATAAAGAGCCCCTCTCCATTCATCCTTCACACACCTAAAAACTTCACTTTCTCTCAGCTACTCAGTTTTTCGATGAAGCCCGAACCAGAGCTCCGACATAGGGGTTTTTCTAAGCCAAAGAAGGTGTGGTCAGGTTCCTTAAACTTGGCAAGAAGTCAGCTATCCGACGGTAGTCTCCATTTGCTCAGAGGATCGTCGGAGAAGTGTCGATGTGATCGAACAGTTAAGCAGCTTCAACGGACTGAAGCTGCCCTATATTGGTCAAGCTTAAGACGGCCATATTGAGCTCTCCTTAGGCCAAACCAAGCTCTCTCAACACTCCCTCATCCCTCATACGACTGAATTAGAGTGAAAAGGTAAGCCAATTTGGCTCCTCTCTATAAATTCCAATTAGTGTTAGAGAGAGAGCCGGTGAAATTTTACTGACTGAATTCTCCCTCAATTCAACATGAATTAAGGTGATTCTTGATTCTAGGATGAACTTTAAGATGAGAGCTATCTGTCCCGATCGAAAGCTCGGACTGTCGCGCCCCCAACGGTAAGCTTTTGAAGCTTTCTCTCTTTAAGTCCAATTTTCCGACGAAGCTCCATTTGAGCTTGTTCTAGCGTCAATTCATGCAATTCAAACTGCAATTGAATCGCATGGATGTGTAAGAACTCAATTTTACCTTCAATTTCAATAATTAACCTCAATTGATCGGTTAATTTGATGAAATTAAATTTGGCCAGTTTGAAAGGGGGAATTAGGGGCGAGGGGAATTTTGGGGGGGGGGGGGGGGGGGGGGGGGGGGGGGGGGAATTGGGGATTTCGAAAATCGAGAGACTAAAGTGCAATTTCCCAAAATTGAGGGCCTATTAGCCATGAAAAAGATGTTGGAGGACCAATTGGTCGATTTTTGGAATTTTTGGGGTCAAATTGTCATTTTGTTAAAATAGGGGCAAAATGGTATTTTTTTTTTGAAAAGTTGTGGACCAAATTGGAAATTTGGGAAACTTAACCCCTTTTTGTGATTTTGAGTAAAATGAGGTCCCAAAGTGAATTTTTGAAGTTTCGGGACTCAATTTGGGGAAAAATTGGCATTAGGGACCTAAAGTTAAAAAAAAATAACTTTAGGTACCTAAATGCAAATAATTAAAAGCTTGACATATTATTCATTCGTGGTGAATGAAGGCTATTAGACCAAAGGTTAATGAACAATAATGTTTATATTGTGTAAGAACACGAAGTAACAAGAACGCTAGCAAGGATAAGCTTGCGTGTGGCAAATAGTCGGTTAAGAGGAAAAATATACTGCACTTATTGGGTGAGTGGAAATTTTCACATCATACTCGGTTGGGATGATGAGTACCTCGGAAATGAAAACCCACTACTATGTGGAATTTTAACATCACATCTAGTTGGGGTGATGTGAGAAAACACATGGTACCCATTGTAAGTAGATCATACCCGATTGGTATGATGAACTTCTTGGAAGTAAGTTGAAACCCCGTTTACGGTTGTAAGAGAAGATGTCATCACACCCAATTAGTGTGATAGATGAGTGAAAAAGTATTTTTGTCAGAAGTGCCCTCCCCTGACTGTGTGCCACTGCTTAAACATTTTGGGAGATCTTCTTGACGGGAGTTTGAATAGCTTAGTTAGGCCAGAGGCCTGGGTTTTTGGAACTTGGGGGCTAGAATGCCCAATTTTAAAATTCTCATATAGTGGGCCCAAGGCCAGTTGGCACGAGCAGGAGCTCGTAAATAAACATGATGTTAAGCCACGAAAATTTTAATGAATGATGAGATTTAGCCATGTTACCAAGATAAGAATGACATACTCGATGGACTGGTGGCAGTACGACGAGACAGGTCCACCGACTAGTCTAGACAAATAGCACACTCCAATTTATTTTATTGAAACTCTTTGAAAATAGAGAATATGAGGAAGAAATAATTTTGAAAAGAAATTAAGGAGTCTAGCACACTCCAATTTATTTTATTGAAACTCTTTTTCAAACACCCATTCACTGAGTTGTAGAAACTCGCCCACCCTTTTTATCCTTTTTCAGGAATAGAGAAATGACTAGGGATAACACCAGGATTTACCCTCTGTCAGGTATGCTTAAATTTCTCTTAAGCTTGCATTATTATTGATATATGTTATTTCAGGGAACAAGGTCGAGATTTTGTCTGGCTACTCTTGAATTTAAGAAGAGGGAAACCCTTCTTGAACCAAGGGAGCGACGGGTTGCTCACGAGGATCCGACCAAATTGGGTCGGGGCGTGATAAGCTAAATTGAGAGTAGGGCTAGATAGAGGACTTCTTCCCGATTCCATAGACACCCAATGTAGCTTTGTAGGCTAAGAAAAGTCTTGTTGTCAGAACTCTGGTTTGCACCTCACCGAAAAATGTACTCTTCTTCTTCTTCACTCGATTGTGGGATGCTGAGAATGAATGGAGGGGTGCTCTTTATATAGGGAGCTCAGCAACTATTCAGGCTACCCAGGTTGTTCATGGGGTTCCAACCAAACTGGGTTGGGGCGTGACACGCATTATGAATAGTAATTTTTGGCGCAGAGTGGTGGCGGTGACTTACCACGGCAGTGTAGGGAAGGTGTGAACTCCACTAGAGAGATTTGAAGGACTTGGTTTGGTCATGGGCGGCTCGAAGATAGCTCGAATTGAGCTCAAGTTACTCTTGTTATAGACGGTTGAAGTAGCAGCAGTATTATGTGGGCTCGCTGACACTTCTTTAGCAATCCTCAAGATGAATGGAGAGTGAAGTCGTGTAGAGGACTTTTGTGGGAATCTAGGGAACTAGATTTACCTTTAGAGGTGAATAAAATTACCCAAGTTAGAGCTATGGTTCGTAGGTGATCAAAAAATGTAGTAGTTCAGGTTCTCTGAGATTTCGAAGTGTAGAGAGGATGAATGGAGGGGAGCTCTTTATATAGGAAGCTCAAGGACTAATGTTTTTATACAATCATCAATCAATCGGTCATTATCTCTATGAAATAAGGCCTTGTCAGAGGGAGTTAATGGTTGTCGGAGTTAAAGTAGCCATTCGGCCTTCCCTCTCTTTGGTTGATCAGAGGTTGAAGATGAATGAGTTGCCACTTGGCACACTCTAATTGGATGGTGTTGCTGACACAACGTCCTACTCAGCTTCTGAATCATCTTTGAGCCATTAACTAGACACGTGGCGACCATCCACTAGTTGCTTTGCTTGACGTGGTAGTTGACCAAATTTGACCATTGTTGACTTTACCATGTGGCATCCTCTGATTGGTTAATTTAAATTCGTCAGTTTTCCTACTTGAAGCATTGTTTCAATGCCACGTGTCCTCTTCTTATTGGTTGTAGTCATTTGACGTGGCCTTGCCACATGTCAACTCTTAATTGGTCAAGCTTTCTCAAATATCCTAGTTAGTTGTTGACCTAGCACACTTGTCATGTGTGAGTCTCTCATTGGTCAACCCTGATGACGGGAATTTTTCTCAGCTGACCGTTGACTGAGGACACATGTCACACTCTCATTAGTCAATTACTCATTATGTGAATTTTTCTTCATTTGACCGTTGACTAGAGACACGTATCACACTCTAATTGGTTAGCGTTTCCAGACACTGACCTAGCGGCTGACAGGGTGCATTTCACCACACGTCGCACACACTGACGGGACATTGACCTGGCAAATGGTTCGTTGACTCAACTAGACCGTTGACCACTTCAATTGGACCGGGTTTGGTGACTCGAAATAAAAAATCGACCAGTTCATGACCAATTCGATCAGTTTTCTAAAAATTAAAATTTTCTAAATTTATCTAAATTAATTTTATATATAGTGGTGACTATAATTTCCCAAATTAATATTTTTAAATCAACTGTAAAAATGAATTTTTGAAATAGTTTTTCCCTATTTAACCCGGTTTGGTTCTGGTTAGCCCTAAATCGGTATGGTTTTCATTTCGAATTTGCAATATAATCTTTTTTTTCTTGATTTTAGATCTTTATCGATCACTTGGGATCACTTAAATTCTCGTTTTAATTTCTATTTGCTAATTTCAGTTTACTTTTGTCACACCCCGGCTGAAACCCTCGGTCGAGGACCCATGAACCATTCACCAAATCCCTCATATGTTATAGAGGTGGGACCTTCACCAAGGTAACACCAACGGGATCAAGGCTCAAAACTGTGAAATCATGAAAACTGTAACGGAAATTTCAAACTTTATAGTAATAAGTCTCGCGTGGGGCTCCTAAAACACATGATTAAAATTAACGAGAATAGTACAGTCTTAATATGATAGGGAATTCAAACTTTTTATAATTAGAGGTGTGCTCACCTTGTAGCTTCATTTTTTAATTTCACTCTCTCTTGTCAGACTTCCTCGACTTATCTACACAATTGTTAGGAAAGTAGGTGAGCTAATAGATCAATGAGTGGGACACTGACGTCGTGTCATTACATGGTTTATGACACATACATTTCTCGTAAACCACCTAGCATGCAAGTATACTCTAAGTGTTCATATCAGTCATACGAGTTTTGTGGTTTACATCCAAAAATTGACCGGTTCATGTCCAATCAGAGTATGAGTTTTTTTTGTACAAAATTTAATACAACATAATATATAACCTATAATTTCAAAAAAAAATTAGCAAGAAATCTACGGAAATTATTTGTGTGGAGAAAAGGAAAATAATACTCATAATAAAGTTGCCATTCATCACTACTTATTAGTGTTAAGATTTACGTTCAAGCCAATAATATTGAGATAGTTTACATCTATAAGCATATTCAATTAGTTTTTTATTTAAGAAAATTAAGACAACTAGGGCTAAGCACTGGTCCCATTAACGTAGCACCACTAATTATTTAGTTCAATCTAAGAAACATGTGTCATTTAGGCTAAAATATTGTTTTCTTAAACTTTATTGTTTTTTTATCTAAAAAATAAATTAGAATCTTGATATTTATGACATATTTTTAATGAATATGATATATCATACGTTATACTAATGTGTTATAAGTTTCCAAAAAAATTTGGTAAATATTTTAATAGAAAAATATAATAAATAAATCATAAAAAATAAGATAACAAATGAAATTATTCATGGTGTATTCATTGAAAATATTAATACTTTCATATTTGTTTTTCTAAACAATGATTATTTTTAATTTAATAGCAAGTATTATGAATAGAGATTTTACACTTTAATATTAAATTAATTATTTACTCAAAATAAGATATTCTTAAATTTATTTAAAATATAACATTTTTATTATAAAAATAGTATATAATATTAAATATATAATTATATTTTAATTGTAGCAATAAAATCAGTTTATAGTAATAATAATAAATTTGTAAGTATATAATATTAAATATATTATATTTTTATTAATAATGTTGTAAAATATATACCATAGTTTTAATATTAGAGTTATATTGTTCCACAACGTTATTTGGTACAAATGTTTTATCTTAAAACATTCATATTGAAACTAATTTACCACTATAAAAACCACCCTGGCTCGTTTTGCATTTTTAGGATATTTTTTTCTAATACAATTTTTTGACAATGCCTATACTTTTTTTTCAACCATTGTTATTACCATACTTGGATTTCATTAATTTTTATATTTATTGAACAATATAATAATTAAACATTTATAAATTATTTTATTTATTAAAATACTGTGTCCTAAAAGATTATTGAGGGAATAATGACAGAATACTTGAGCCATGTTTCATGACTGTCATATTTTTTCCGGGCAATGACCGAAAATTTTGGGTCAATCTAACTATTTACAAAATAATTTAATATTATTAATCGAGACATTAAAATCGGTTTTTCTGGTGAATGGGATCAGATTTCCAGTTTCCACGCCATGTTATCCAGTAGACTAATTTTATACGCGGCTGATGTTGAAGTGCATTTACAAAAATAGCCTTGGTCAACTTCCGGAGAAAAATTCCTTGATATGGGTATTTTAGGAAAACAAAAGTGAGACAATGTGTGCTTGGGAGACCTATAACGTATACGCAATCTCTTCATTTTCATTATCACTTGACCTGTATTGTATAAATCCATATACAAGAGAGGTGTATCTTTTACGAACTCAATACCAATTAATTAGAGTTACCCAAAGATGTCTTCATTCTTTGACATTTTTTCAATAAAATGTACAAGTTAGAAGTTTTTAGTAAATGATACGGTAATAATTAAAATAAATAAATGTTATAAGTTTATAAAAAAAATAAATTAATATTATTTATCAACATAGATTTTAAGCCAATATTTAATTATTTATTATAAACTTATATTATTTTCTTATATAATATAAAAAATATTTAGTTTATAAGAATTATAATCCTTATTTCTTGGTGTAGGAGATCAAAAAAATTATGTTCACATCCCAAGTTTCCAAGGTGGATGAGATTCAAATTAAATTAAAAATAACCAAATTTAATTTATGGATGGTAGTAAGTATATCGAAAAAAACAACATGTACTTGTTTCTAGTTAAATAATATACTTATCTTGTCCCCTTGGGCATACAAAGGACAGATCCAAGGTGGCGTGGGGTCCGATCTCGATCCCTTGAGTTCGATAAAACAACTATAATGCTCATACATTATTATATATACATATTTAATCGGATTTCTACTTGTATTTTAGGGTATGTATCTAATTTCACCCGTCTTAAATTTAATTTTATATATTCACACCAATTTTATCCTCATAAAATTTTTGAATCAGTATATATATATATATATATATATATATATATTATCCACGACATATAGATAAGAAACCACGTTGCTGTCGAAGATTGCAAGATGGGGAATCACATGGAGATTACATAATACACCATGATGACTACACGACCCATTCAAATCATACAATCCTCCCAACTCCAATTATTGTTTCAAAATTGTTGGGTTTAGAATCAAGAATTGAGAGAGAAATAAAGAAGGGAGAGTGTATCGAGATCAAAGAAAGAAGAACAAGGTGGGGAGAAATGTTCAGGCCCCACTTCCTTATACATTATGTCGTGATTGATTATCTATTGTTGGTCTCTCGATGTGTTTTGTGTTTTATCTCTTCTATGGGGAGAATTTCGGTCGTGAAGTCTAACATAGGGTCGGAATAGGTTCAACTGATTAGAGGACTATCAAACCAAACTTCATTAAGGTAATTGCTCTGGATAGGGCTCACCTATTTCGACAGAAGAGATGTTCAATCATCCCATCGCGAATCATGTGGCTGGAAAAAGAAACACGTGCATATGAGCTGTCGTGTACTCCTCCATTTCATTTGTTTTCTTGTCAATGAATGAGAATCATGGGTGATGGGAGTTAGGGACTGAGGAAGGGGGAGACATAGATAGATGGATAGAGAGAGAGAAGCAAAATAAAACAGCAAAGTTTACATCTTGACCACATTATTGGAGGGGCCGTGACAGCGGTCGTCTGGCCACCTGCCTGCCCTGCCTACTCATGCCATCCCGATTCATGTGGCCAGCATTTGAATTTCATTTGGTCGGTGGAATATATGTGTTGGTCTAAAATGATTGAAGCATCCAAAGGTTAAAAAAAATAAAATAAAAGACCATATATATATATATATATAACGAGAGGCTGAACCATGTGTATCCATCATCATCCCACATATAACATATGACCATTCACAAAATTATACATTTGCTTTACGCCACAACCACAAGATCTTGAGCCTATATTAGCACACCTATCACGTGTGTTCATTATTCACTAGCTTCTAATTCTTTCGTATTCTTGCCAATACTTCATATTTCAGTAAGAGAACTGATGCACTTGTATATCTTCATATAATGTACATGTATATATTCAAAGAGAGAGAAGAAGCAGCTCATTAACTTTGGAATCCGACTTACCTAATTGTCCGAAACAATTTCATTTGAAATTATTTGTTGAGCAAAAAAAATGAATAAAAAATAAAGACAGACACGAATTTAAATGATGAATCATCACGTGTTCCTGGATCGGAAAGGGGTTCCACGTGTCAAATTGTATGCCATTAAAAACTACACAGACTTTTTTAATTTATACATGTGTCCATAAGTCTAGGAAAAATGTAAGGAAGTTGGAAAAGAGGGTAGATCAAAATGTCATATCCCTAGTAAGAACTACAATAGTAGATTCATATAATATATTATCTAGTAAATTATATAATAGTAATACTTTCAAATATGATTTATATAAAAAATAGTGGCGCGTAGATGTTTTTTCGGCTCCTTGTGTGGCCGACAACTTGGAGTAGTGATATGGTTAATGACAAATATGGAGTAAAAATAAGTAAGAGATAAATATGTTTACTTTTTTTTAATAAATTTAAAGATTACCTGACAAACTTTCATTGGATCTTAATCACCCACGTGTTAATGGATAGCTAATGTTTCTTAAAATGTCTAATTAGGATACCCATAAGTTATTATTTCTCTCTAATTAGGATTTCTTTTAGAATAAGTTATATAAGGATCGAACTATATAGATTCCACGTCATCGAAATTGGAATTCATAATTACTTTGTGGGTGTCATGCCCCAAAAAAAGAAAAGATGACAGAGGGGAAGTTTTTTTTTTTTTTTTTTGCGGGAGAGCTTAGTCAGATCACAAGTAACCATAGACATTTAAGCAATCACCAGCCACACGTCACCTCCTCAATGGTCGCTAAACAAAACAACCTTGTCATATTTCAATAATTGTGTGCTGGTGTGTTTCAAAGCTTACATGTGAATAAATGAATGCTCGAGAACATGCTCGAGTCATGGTGTCGCTTTGGTCATCGATCATTCAAGTTGAACGTCAAGTTGGACCTCTCTTTTACACACAAAAATGAAAATAACGATTAATTGTCACATGCTATTCCCTGAGTAGTTGTCCACTCGTAAATAAATGCACATTAATGTGCCATCCACCAAAAAATGGATGGATAATTCACAAATGAAAAGAAGCCCCCTCCCCTTCTCATTATTAGGAAATTAACTAAGCCTAAAACCTGGACCAAAAAAACTAAGCCCTACCGCTCTCATCATCACAGCCGTCCATCTCCTCAAAAGGCATGATGACAAATTTCTCAAATAATTAATTCCAAAATCTCAACTCTATAAAAGCCCCATCCTTCACAGACATGATTTGCCCATCCCATTTCTTCCTCCCCTCAATCTCCTCTCACATCTGTATATCCCAAATTACCATCAAAATCAGTCAGTCTTTCATGGCGGTGCCAGAAGCCACCGTCGTCGTCGCTTACCATCGGATCGAGGACCCTTCCTCCTACAACACCCCGCTCCTTCATAACTGCGGCGGTGGCGGAGGAGGAGGAAACCTCCGATCCCGCGGCCGGTGGGTCACTACCACTATCGCTCTTGCATGTCTCTTGATCGTTTCGGTTGCCTGCATCGGCCTCTTCACTTTCACAAGCAAGCATGGCCCTGCTACAGAGCATGTTAGCAATGGCGCTATGCCGGTTTCTCGAGGGAGACCAGAAGGTGTCTCAGAGAAGACGAACCGGTTGGTCGTCGGAGACGCAAATGGGCCGCCGTACCCGTGGACTAACAACATGCTGACATGGCAGCGGACCGGATTCCATTTTCAGCCGGAGAAGAACTGGATGAACGGTGCGTCTGCTGTTAATTATCTCTTATATTCAGAGTGACGAGGATCTGACGAAGCTGTCTTGCTGGAGATTTGGATCTCAAGTTGTCGTTGATTGCCTTCCTTTTTATCATATTATATTTATAAAATGTAAAGTACATCTAATATATTTTTTTTAATTTTATAATTAATTTATTATATATAATATATTTAATCATAACATATCTTTTAAATAAAGAAATAATATAATACAATTAAATGTTTAATAAATGAAAATAAAAATAATATCATCAAAGATTAAAAAAATGTTTTTTTATAATATTAAAAGTGACTTTTCTATTAAAAATTTAAAAGTTTTTTAGTGAAATATTTGATAAAATAAATTAATGTAATTGCTATTCTGACAGTAAATAAGTTTATTTTATAAAAATTTTGAAATAAATATTATTTTATTAAATTTGATATTAAATTATCACTTTTAACAAAAAAATAGTATAGTAAATGTAATTTAATGCAAAAAATGTATACTAATTTATTGTTTAAAAATTATATTTTTTATAATTAAAGAATATTTGTGGTTAAAATATTAATCCAATGAAATATGTATTAGTATTTTATTTTTAAATTCATGGGAAGGAAATTGAAATAAGGTCATTTTGCTGCCATGCCAAGCCATGCATGGCGGAATCTTTTCCGGGAATCAGAAACCGATGTGGTTCAATTGTCCTCACATGGCCCGGTTCTATGTCAATAGTCTGACATAAAGGGACACTAATTTAATACGCTTCTTGCAGCAGTTGTCTTTTATACATCAAAATATAATTTATATTAACTGAAATATAAAACAATGCGTATTTTAAGACAAATAAAAATTTAAAAATATATGGATAAATATAATAATATATTAATAAAATAAAATTAATTTAAATGTATTACCTGTTTCTGTTTAATTATCGTTTGGTGTTGATTATATGCTGATTTGTGCTTTCTCACTTGTGCGGCGTATCGACTCATCGCCCGCGCCTGACAAATGTGGGCTCATATGCTCCCTCAGACCCCAACGGTATGTTTTCCTTGCCGTCGTCCCTAATCTTCCCTCTTTGTTAGCCGCAACGTCGAACCAACAGACCAAGATGTTTTCTGACATGTGCAGGTCCCATGTATTACAAGGGATTCTACCACTTCTTCTACCAGTATAACCCCAACGGCGCTGTATGGGGCGACATAGTATGGGGCCACGCCGTGTCCAAGGACTTCGTCCACTGGACCCATCTCCCTGTGGCGTTGGTGCCAGACCAGTGGTACGATCAGAACGGCGTCTGGAGCGGCTCAGCCACCCTCCTCCCGGACGGCCAGGTCATCATCCTCTACACCGGCTCATCCAACGAGTCGGCCCAGCTCCAGAATCTGGCCTACCCGGCGAACCTCTCCGATCCACTTCTCGTGGACTGGATCAAGTACCCTGGCAACCCTATCATCGGTCCGCCTAAAGGCATCTACAAGAAGGACTTCCGGGACCCAACAACCGCCTGGCGCACCTCCGAGGGCAAATGGCGCATCACCGTTGGCTCCAAGGCTGGTCGGACAGGGGCGGCCTTTGTCTACGAGACCGAAGACTTCAAGACCTACAGGTATTGGGAGTTTAATTTGGACTAAAATCTCAAATATGTTAAAAAAAAACATGGCCCTTTATCTTAGTTTAGGCAAACTCTTTATTAGTATGAATTCATAGATCAATTTCAACATCAGGTTCTTGCCCGGAGTCCTGCATGCGGTACCCGGGACCGGAATGTGGGAATGCGTCGACTTCTTCCCAGTCTCCATCAACTCCAAGAATGGGCTAGATACATCGACCAATGGAAAAGGTGTGAAACATGTCATGAAGGTGAGCCTCGATGATGACCGGCACGATTACTATTCAGTCGGTACCTACGATGAGATAGCAAATACATGGACGCCAGACAACCCCCAGAACGATGTCGGGATCGGAATCCGCTACGATTACGGCGTGTTCTATGCTTCCAAGACGTTTTACGATCAGAAAAAGGGCAGGAGGATCCTGTGGGGCTGGATCAGTGAATCAGACAGTGAGAAGTCTGATGTTCTCAAGGGCTGGGCTTCTGTTCAGGTAGGTTTTGCATCATCCGCCTCCTTTTACGCATACCAATTTTACGCCTCTATATTTTCGCTGGTCTTAATTAGATACCTTGACCTATTTCAGAGCATTCCGAGGACGCTGCTACTGGACCAAAAGACAGGCACTCATCTGCTCCAGTGGCCTGTGGAGGAGATCGAGAGCCTGAGGCTAGATGGCAAAGACTTCAACAACATTAAGGTCGAGGCGGGTGCGGTGATTCCCCTAGATGTGGAGTCATCCTCTCAGGTAAATTAATTAATCAATTGAATATAAATTATTACTTCACAAGGAGATAAATATTTCCCTAAGTCTGCTGTCACTCTAAAAATGAATCGTCCACAGGCCGACGTGGTAGCTGAGTTTGAAGTCGATAAGGCCGCTGTTGAGGCAGTGGAAGTGTCGCCCAATGAAGAATTTAACTGCGCTAGTAGCGGCGGAGCCTCCCAACGTGGCTCCCTGGGACCCTTTGGCATCCTTGTCCTCGCGGATCCGAGCCGGTCAGAGCAGACCTCCTTGCATTTTTACATATCCAAGACGAGCAGCGGCAGTCTCAAGACCTCGTTCTGCACTGACCAGTCAAGGTAAAGATCATTCCCCATACATAAAACCTCATTTTTATAAGAAAAAATAATACATCATTTATCATCTTTATTCGGTCTGTAATTTTTGTACTAATCAAACACAAAAAAAAACGTGCAATCTTTTTCTATCATTTTTGAGGCCATGAAGAACATTACGTGGTGAATCTGCAGATCCTCTCAGGCAAGCGATGTGAACAAGCAGATCTACGGTAGCTTTGTTCCTGTACTGCAAGGGGAGAAGCTGTCCATGAGGATTCTCGTAAGCTTCTCAACCTCCATCACTTTCTTTATAATCGGAATTGAGAAATCCTCCGATGCGGCCGACCCGGATACCGAAACTATGAAATCTTCCATTCTTTTTGCAGGTGGATCACTCGATAGTAGAAGCTTTTGCACAAGGCGGAAGAACCAGCATCACTTCTAGGGTTTACCCGACCAGGGCCATCAACCATAACGCCCGGATCTTCTTGTTCAACAATGCCACCGACGCAAGCGTCCTGGCATCGGTCAAGATATGGCCGATGAACTCGGCGTCCATTCAAGCCAGCTCCCATTAGGATATGCCATATTTTATGGGAAATTGTATAGATCATTGCCAATTGATGCGGGTCGTTTGGGGTTTTTTTGTTCTTGTAGTCAAATTGTCGTTGGGTTGAAAGGGTAAAAATCTTCGAAATTTTCCTCCATGGTCGAAATGTTCATACATATGTAATGTAATCTTTCAACGTCCTTGTCTAATGGATTGTCTCATTGAATTTGAACGCAGACTCGTCAAAATAAGACCACCAATGACAATTAATTGGTACAAGTAATAATATATAATAAAGTGTCTCGTTGTCTAATCAAGCTACCATCGCAAGTCGTATCTCGTTGTCTAATCAAGGCTGCATGGTAAGTCGTGGGCTTCGAGAATGATTTTTGTGTACAAACGGCTTATATATATTATATATATATATATATATATATCGTATTTTGAGTATAAGAGTACGATTTTTTAATCCATGGTAAGTCGTGGGCTTCAATTGTCTTCTTGGACCAGCACCAAAATCAATGAGCTCAACCCAGGCTCTAAAATTCAAAAACTTGATATCCTTTTATACTTTTGTATAACTAAATATGTAGATATTAGAGGGTTGGTGTGTATTGAATAAATAATACACCCAAAAAAGGTAATAATCTTATCTGATAAATAGGTTCCTAGTATGAACCCATTGATAATAGATGAGTTTGGGGTAACAGTTTAAGGAACATATCAGAATAGGCGGAGGGTAATAATGAATAAAACATGATTTAGACGGATATATTTTTAACCCTTTTTTATGCCTGACTTTGTGACCTTTAATATCCTTATATTTAAAATTTTAAATTTTCTTATTGCTCTTAATATGAGAAAGATTTTGGTGGATTAATTGGTAAATTTTCGAAATAATTGAGTTCAATTGGCTATTTTTGGAAATTAGGGGTAAAATAGTAATTTTTTAAAATTGGGGAACAAAATTGAAAAATTGGAAAAATTGACCCCCTACACAATTTAAAGCGAATTGAGGATCCAAATATGATATTGGAAACCTTAGGATTTAATTTGAGGGAAAAGTTAGTATTAGGGACCTAAAGTCAAGAAAAATAAACTTTAGGGACCTAAGCGCAATAAACCAAGAATTTGGGCCTATTCGCTCATACGTGAGAAAACAAAGGCTATTATATTGAACCCTTATTGATAATGATACCCAAACGTGTAGGAACATGTGAAACTAGAATGCAAGCTAGAGAGAGCTAGTGTGGACTTAAACTAATTGAGGACGAATACGTCAATATCGACGCGTGAGTGGAAACCTTATACTTCATACTCAGTTGGGATGATTAACACCTTTTTTAAATTGGAAGCTAGTGTGAGTGAAAATTTTATGCATCATATCGGTTGGGATGATGAGCTCACTCATATGAACTAAAAACCTACTTACTAATTGTAAGTAGGATTGAATAAACATCATGTCTGGTTGGTATGGTGAGTAAAGAAAAAACCCTTATACCGGTTGTAAGTGGATCCATCATCACACCTGGTTGGTGTGATGAATTAAAAGAAATTTTGTCAGAAGTGTTCTTCTATGACTATGTGACAACTGCTTACATAATTTGGAAGACCTTGACAGGAGCTAGAGTAGCTCTAATAGGCTAGGGCCTCGATTTTGAACTCATAGGGCTCAAGGCTAGTGGGTACATGCTGGAGCTCGTAAACAAACATGATTAGGAAGAGCCATGGAAATTACTATTTAAAATGGAAAATTGATTGTGTGATTCACCAAGGTATCGAGTCAGGATCAACAATACTCGATGGTCTGGCAGTAGTGTGTCAGGGCCAGGTTGACGGACTGGCCTAGACAAATAGCTGCATGTTGGGTTAAGTGTTGAGGCTGTTGGACCGTTGACACCAAAGAGAATGACTTAATTATGAAAAATACTTGTTTGCGCATGCACTCATAGTATGAGACCATCAAGATGCCATAGGGGATAGTGATGGGACCCAAGGGCTACTGGACGACATGGTAGAGATAATGGTAGTTCGTTGTGCTAGTTAGTCGTGAAGCTTTGGGAGCTTCTTGCTCATGAGACCGGGGTGGGGTTAGTATGAGGTCTCAATCCTCATACAGACACGAAGTGGAATTCGGGTCTAAGGGTCGGACGTTTGGGACGTCCACTCAGACTCAGGGTAGAAGTTTGAGACTTCTATCAGGATGGACAACAAAGTCGCGTTGATCCCCAAGTGGGTGCAATCTAGGACTGTCCTGCGAATGTGTGCACCCTTCCTGATGAAGGGCGTGTGTTTATTTGCTAAATGCCTCCCAAGGGAAGGGGATGGGCTAAGAGAGCTAAACACACCTAATATGCAAATGGGAAAAAGTCTTGCGATTTCACACTTGAAAAAAATCATTGAAAAAGGAATGGTAAACCTTGGCAATAGTTTTGATAAACTAAACATGTTTTAAAAACTCACTCCCAACACCCGCTTACTGAGTTTTATAAACACACTATCTCCCTTTTAACCCTTTTCAGAAAAAGGGAAAAACCAACCTTAAAGACATCCCCCATAGTTGAATCATAAGGCATGTATGTAAATTCTTAATGTATTGAGTTTTGTATAATGTTATTCCAAGAAAAACAAGGTAAAAATGCCGTCTAACTCCTTGTGGTTTAAAAGGGGGTGAAACCCTCTTGGACCAAAGGGAGTGGGGGGTTGCTCATGGGGATCAACCCGCCACTCTCCCGGTTTATTAAAAGGTTTCCCCTTATTATAATCCGTAAAGAGTAAGGCATCCTTTAAACCTGCACCATTTCCTGGAATAGCATAATCAAAACTGCATAAAATTTAAAACTTTACATACCTGTCTTACAGGCATCTTAGTTGATTATCTTTCAAGGTAGGCTTTTCGGGATTTCCTGAAAGGGATATAAGGGAGGGGGTGAGTACAACTACTCAGTGAATGGGTTTTTAAAGGTTTACTTTTAACTTTTAAGAAAAACATTTATATGAAGGGTGTCAGACTCCTTTCTTTTCAAAAATCCCTTCATTTAAAAATTTGGGTTTTTCCATTATTTCTTAGTTACCGGTGTGTCATCACCCAACATACATCCTTCATAATGAAGGTTACACACATTCGCAAGTTAGTATCACTACTGAACCCGCTAGTGGCTTCGGAGCGACTTTTCCTGCCACCCGGATAGAAGTACGACCACTTCTACCCTGGGAATGAGTGGATATACGCGACATTCGACCCACAATCCCAAAATCACTTCTTCGTGTTCGTATGAGGATAGAGACCTCATCTCGTCCCCACACCAGTCTCATGCGCTTGGTGCTACTCCAAATTTCGCACAGACACCTGAAACGACGAATTGCCCTTATAGCCACCAGGTTGTCCAGTGCCCTTAGGACGCATCACTACCCCTCATGGGCATCTTGATGATCTCATACTCACAGTGCATGCACAAATAATATTTTCTCATATTACCATGTAATCTGTGGTGCCACTGGTCCAACGGCCCCGACTCTCAACTCAACTCGCAGTTGTTTGTCTTGACTGGTCCGTCGACCTGTCATGTCGCACTACCGCTAGTTGATTGAGCATGTCGGTCCTATCTTGGTACCATGGCCAAACAATTCACTTATTTTGTTTTATAGCACATATATCATGTTCATTTACGAGCTCCTGCTCATGCCAACTAGCCTTGGGCCCACTGTACGAGATTTTCAAAATCGAGCATTTAGCCCCCAAGTTCCAAAACCGAAGGCCCCAGCCTATCAGAGCTATTCGAGCTCCCATCGAGAAGGTCTCCCAAATTGGTTAAGCATTGGCACACAGTCAGGGGAGAGCACTTCCGACAAAACAGATTTTCACTGTCCATTATACCGACTGATATAAGGGCATCTCCATTCATAACCGATGAACGGGTTTTCAACTTCCTTCGAGGAAGTCTCATCATACCAACCGGGTATGATCTACTTACAACCGATAAGTAGTTTTTCCGCAATATTTTCACATCACTTTCTCTAAGTGGTGATGATTAAAATACCACTAAACAGTGGGTTTTTATATCGAGGTACTTATCATCCCTAACCGGGTATGATATATATAATTCCACTCACAACCGGTAAGTGGTTTTTAATTTTAAGTTGTACTCATCATCCCAACCGGTATGATGTTAGTAAACCCACTCACCCGTTAACGCAATGAATTCCACTTGATCGGTTCTTTGTATTCACGCGAGCTCGTCCATGTTGGCGTTCCCAGTATTTCACGATCCTACACAATATGAACATCCTTGTTCATTATTACTCAGCATAACAACCTTCATTCATTTCTAATGAATGAGAAAACCCAAACTTTTAGTTATTTGCAATTAGGTCCCTAAAGTTATTTATCTTTAACTTTAAGTCCCAAATGTCAGTTTTTCCTCAAATTGAGTCCTGTAACTTTTACAATTTATCTTGGGACCTCAATTTATTCAATTTCACCAAAAAGGGGTTTAATTTCCCAAATTTCCAATTTGGTCCCCCAAATTTTCCAAAATTCCTCAATTGGTCCTCCAACATTATTTTCATGCCCAATTGACCCTCAATTTCATAAAATTGCATTTTGCCCCTTTAAATTTCGAAAATCCCCAATTTTCCCCCAATTTCAACTCTTCAACACTACTAAATTTGATTTCATCAAATTGACTGATCAAAGACTTCTAATTATTGAAAATGAAGTTGAAATTGAGTTCCTGCATGTTCATATGATTCTAAGAAAATTTGAGTCGCAGATTTTAACGTCGGAACGAGCTAAAACGGAGCTTCGCCAGAAAATGGACTATAGAGAGAGAAAGCTTCGATTACTCACCGGTGAAGGCACGGTGATCCGAGCTTTTGATCTGGTCAGATAGGTCTCGTCCTGAGTTTTATCCTAGAATCAAGGATCACATCAATTGATGTGGAATTGGATTAGAATTTTTTCATTGAAATTCGGTCGACTCTCTCTCTAGCACCGATCGAAAATTGTAAAGGGGAGCCGAATTGGCTTACCTTTCAGTCGTAATTTGGCCGTGGGAGGGCTGAGGGAGTGTTGAGAAGGCTTGGTTTGGCCTGAGGAGGGCTCAAAATGGCCAATTTTAACTCGGCCAAAATATGGTAGCTTCGGTCCACCAGAGCTGCTTCACTGTTCCATCATGTCGACGCTTCTCTTGTGATTCTTGGATTGACTGGAGTTTGCTATCAGATAGCTGACTTCTCCCCGATTCTAAAGAGCCCGACGTCTCCTTTCGTGGTTAAGAAAAATGTTGAAGTGGAAGCTCTGTTTTAAGATTCATCGGGAAATGGAGCAGTAGAGAGAGAGAGAAGTGTTCGGGTGTGAGGAGAATGAATGGGAATGACCTCTTTATATAGGTGTAAAACCGTATATTAAATGAGAGAGATTTATTACTAGTATTAATATTGCCATAAATGATTGGTATTAATTCTAATAATTTAATTTCAGTATTAATTCCAATAACTTAATTTTGGTATTAAATTATTTGTATTAATTCTAATAATTTAATTTAGGTATTAATTAAAATAATTAAATATATATTAATTTATGGCTATTTATGATAAGGCGTACGTTCGCATAAAAAGTTTTGACCAAAATTTCGGGTTACAAAAAAATCATACTTCCCAGGAGGTCACACATCCTCACACTACTCTCGAACAAGCACGCTTAACTTCAAAGTTCTTATGGATTCTTGTTCACCTGAACCAATTTGGTTTTTCTTTTCTAATTTGTCTTAAATTTCTTTTCCAATGTTTAATGAACCCTTTGAATCACTCGGAAGTTGTAAATTTCCAAATTGCTTGTTCCCAAATGATCGGGTTTGTAAACCAGCTCAATTTTCTTACTCGGGCTGACTGGTTCTTTCCCGGTTTTCCTTAACTCAAAAGTGCGGGGTTTACAGGGCGTGACACTAGAGCTCTGACATCGGGACTTTCTCAACCTTTGAAGTTGCATTCGGTGCCATTAGAACCAAGAGGAAGTCCTCTACCAAGCTACACCCTCCCTTCAGCCCGAGGACCACCGTAGGAGAGCAAGGAAGCTCAAATAGTGCCGACACTCCTCGGCTGTTGGCAGCCTGAGTTACTTGAGCTCCGGTCAAGCCATCCCATGCCAATTCTGGCCAAACTGAGCTCCCTCCCGACCTCCCTTGAGTCCCGTTGGTAAGTCCCCTCCGCTGCCCCTTCGTCGAAAAATACTGTTCATGGTGCATTTCTGTAATAAACTGAGAAATCCACACTACTTAGGCCACCAATTGAAGCATGGTTTGATATGAGGAGTATCCAAAGGAGGAGAGCAATTAAGATAAAGTAAGAGCTCCGGTCGTCGGACCATCACCAGTAAGATATCAAAGTTTTCTCTCTCTAGACTACATTTTCCAGTGAAGCTCCGTGTGAGCTCATTCTCGAGCCAAATCGAGCGGTTCAAAGCTTTAAATGATGGGGGGAAAAATAGGGAAGATGATTCCAATCATGAATGGTGGTAATTAATCGAGTTTTGGGGATCAATTGGACGAAATTATGATTTAGGGACCAAATTACAATTTTTGAGAAATTGGGCAATTTGGGTATTTTTGTAAAATTGGGGGCTGAATTATAATTTAAGGAAAATTAGGGCATTTTCATGAAATTAACCTCCAATTAGGGCCCAATTGGGCAATTGGATGAAATGAAGGGCTAATTGGTAATTTTTGAAAATTCAAGTACCAATTGGCAATTTTTGGGAAATTAAGGAGCAATTTGAAATTTTGGAAAAATTGAGGTCCAATTGGTAATTTTGGAAAAGTTAAGGACCCATGAGGGATAATTGGAAGTCCTAGGGAGTTAATTAAGAATAAGTTGAGTATTAGGGACCTAAAGTCAAAAGTTATGAACTTTAGGGACCTAATTACAATAAGGCATAAATCAAGGACCTATATGCAAATATATGGAAGTAAGAGGTCTTTTTTGACAAACCATCCTGATGCGAATACTAGAACCATGTAGGAACTAGTCACACGAGTACGGGTACCAAGGAGCACATTGGAGATTGGAATCCAGCTGGGACGAGTTCGTTACAGTACTACATGAGTGGGATTTTCAGCTTCATACTCGGTTGGGGGTGATGAAAACCGCTTTTAAATTTGAAAATAATTTTTCTAGGAATGGTCTCCCCTATCTGCATAAAACTACTTAAACATTTTTGTAGGCGTCTTTGGTGGGAGCTATAATTGCTTTGACATGCTTGTGGTCTTGAATTTAAAAATGATAAGCCCGAAGGCCTAGTATTGGAAAACTTGTGAAGTGGACCCAAGACTAGTGTGCATGGGTTGGAACCCGTGGACAAACATGATTATAAGAACCATGAAAAATCTCATAAAACTGGAAATGTTGTGTGACTTGCCACGGGGCCAAGACAAGACTGATAAGGCTTGATGGGTTAGTGATAGTGTGCCCGGAATAGGTCGACGAGCCGGTAAAGGAAAATAACTACAGGTTAGGTCGAGTGTCGGGGCCATTGGACCATTGGCACCAAAGATCATGGTTAATAATTCAAAATTATTGTTATGCATGCATAAGAATCTGGGAGCATATAGATGCCTAAGAGGGGTAGTCGATGGGTCCCAAGGGCTTTGGATGACCTATATGCAATAAGGGCAGGTGTGTCGTGCTAGTTAGCCATGAAACTCTAATAGCTTCCGGTGCACTGAGACCGGGGCCGAAGGGGAAATGAGGTCTCATCCCACAAAGTAGACACAAATATGATTTGGGGTTGAGGGTCGGACAATTGATGTCCACTCAAACTCAGTGGGTTTGAGGGTCGGGCAATTGATATCCACTCAAACTCAGTGGGTTTGAGGGTCAGACAATTGATGTCCACTCAAACTCAAGATAGAGGTCTGGAACTTCTATCCGGGTGGATGGTAAAGACGCATCGAACCACAAGTGGAATAGTTGGGGACAGTTCTACAAACGTGTGATCCATTTGTATGATAGAAAGGGCATGTGAACGTTTATTAAACACCCCCGAGCAAGGGGAAGTGCTAAAGAAGAGATAAACTAATATTACAAAGAACTAAAAGGACAAAATACTTTGATAAAACTATTTGTTTGAAAACTCACTCCCCAACCCCCACTCATCGAGTTGTAGAAACTCACCCCCTCCCATTAAACCTTTTTTCAGGAGAATCATCTTGTCAAGAAGAGTAGAAGCTAGGGGAGAAAGCCGAAGGCACCGCAAACAAGTAAACCATTATTTAATTATTTTATAAATTTTGTTATGGAAAACATGTGTACTTTGACACCTTTACCTTCCTCGGACTATTTGGTAGAAATACTGAGCTAGAACGAGGAAGGGTGGTAGGTTGATCATAGGACTCTGACTGAACCGGGTTGGGGTGTGACAACTTAAGTGGTATTAGAGCATTATTTTCCAAACAAAGTTTCAAAACTAAAAGCCTTAGAACCCTAACCCACAGTAAACTTTTGTCAAACAAATATGACCACTCCTAGAGACCTACACTGTCACAGCCACCCCAAGACTAGGAAGAAATCCAACCCTGCACGTGGAAATTAGCTTGGGAGCTCAAGAGTCTAGAAGGACCCAACCCACAAGACCAAGGTTGTCTCTTGAGCCAAGAAGACTTTATGAAGAATTCGTCAAGGTATTCGGGGAACCTTGCTTCACGCTTAGGAAGGGAGACTATTCTATAGGAAGTATGCACCCAAGGATGGTGAAACGTAGAGGCCCCCATCGACCACCATTAAAAACTCCCCAAAGCCTGAGATGGAGAAGAAGCTATAAAGGTCTACGTAAGGAAGTAACCTACTACAATTGTGGACAGAGAAGACACTACTCACGAAAGTGCCCAAAACCAATAAAGAATGTGTCACCCACCTCTGGGAGAACTACCTCCATGGGCAGAGAAGGACATGAAGAAAGGAAGAGAAAGGAAAAGTGAGTAGACATGGAAAAGGAAATCTCTCCACCACGTAAATGCCGAATGATCCACATAGGAGCCAGTGTCGGGATAACCTATTATAGGTGTGGAGGAATAGGACATATGATGAGTAGATGTCCCCCACCACAAGGATTGGTGGCAATACCTCCTAAGAGTAATATCTCCCCGACTACCAGAGTCTAAGGGGATGAAAGACAGGAGACCACCCTACTAGCTACAACCCCAAAGGAGGATTTCAAACTCACCTCAGAGAGAGTTCATTAGAATCCTAGCATAGTGCTTTCTGACCTTTCTTTTAACCATCTCCCTTAGAGGGAAAGAGGTCCCAAATGTATTGTATTATGTTTTCAATAAATAAAATTTTCAAGTTCCCATAAACTTCTGTCACCTAAATCATAATGCATCCAAATCAAAATCTCGTGCCTCGGAACAAATAAGGAATATGAAGGACAAACCTAATGTTTAAACTTAGGAAGGACAAATAATGCCTTTTAATCCCTAAACAAGGAGGACAAGGTACTTTGACCTCCCAAAAAGAGGCAAGCATATGATAGAGGGAATGGAAGACCATGTATAGAGCTAAATCCAAGGAATAGGCGGACGGGGAGACAACAACAAAAGAGATGATAACCCAATTGGGATGGGTAAGGTAACCATAACCAAGAAACAAAGGAAGGAACTTTCCAAGGGAGAGGAATCTTGGAAAAGTATGCCCACTAACTAAGAAATGGTGAACACTGGTCTCTAACCACACCTACTTAAGGGAACTTAGGATTAGACGACGAGGCGTAATCAGGAGTGCACAAGATGAGGACCGAGAACCAGAAGTTCCTCGGATAGAAACATGAAGCTCAGGATGGCAAAGTGTAACCTGCCTCGGAAAAGTAAAGGAGCCAAGTAGGGTTACAAACAAACCTAGCAAAAGTAGGCAGCTAGTAACCATGGGATGATCAAAGGAGAATAAACGATGCAATAAGAAGTACCAAAAAAGTGGTGACAACCACACCCTAGAGAAGGCGATAGGATGGGCATCAAGGACAAGTGAACTCGAGAGACAACTATCTCGAGACAATTGTACAAAGAGAGTAGTAGGAACAGGGTGATTAAATAAACCGACCCTCGTGAGAATCACATATTTAAACCCTGATGGAGAAGGGAGAAGTGAAAAGGTCAAACATTGAAAAAAGAAGTGTGAAGGAAATTCTTAGAGAAATCAATGGTCAAAAGAGATTGACGACCATCCTCGAGCCATGAGAAGGATTAATTGAGCCTCCTATAAGGTGATCAAGAGACCTCAACCCAAGTAGGATTTGAACTTCCCCAAATCAAGTATACTAATATTAATTACAAGTAGGGATAAGGAAAGGGTACAAGGGATGTGACCGCAAGACCTCCAAAGGAAGGGTAAGTAGAAAAGGATGACATCAAAGGAGGTCACAAAGTTGATTAAAGGCCAGACACCCTCGAGGACCCGGATTAAAGAGGAATAGCAGTGGACATGCAAATGGAAGGCAGGTCAGGATAAATGATCAATTACAAGGGAAGTGTACCCAAAGCCCAATGAGTGGAGTGAAACATAGGGAACGAATAGTAGGAAGATAACCTCAAATGATGTCGTAACTAGTAGTAATAGATTAAAGGACCAACATAAGACAAAAAGGGATAATAACAAAACCCATGGAAAGTAAGTGCGATGATTTCGACGGGACAACGAGCCAAGGAAGTAAATAGATTCGGGTATGGTCGAACATTTTGGAACTCCCAATTCTATACAAAACCCTCAGGAGGAAAGGTCTGACCCTAAACGGCGGGAAGCATTCGACCTAAGAAATTACTTGGACATGGGGGTAAGACAAGTCAAAGGAACTAAGTCCAAGGGAGTACATGAATAAGTGAAAGGGGTAACCAAAGCGGTAGGGTGCCAAATCGAGCCCCAAGTCGATCGCCATGGAATTCATTCCTGATGTAAATGGAGAATAGCTAAGTTTTGAGTACAAAACTCCTAAAAGGAAGGGAGAGTTGTGAAACCCATCCCCTAGACTAAGTAAATCGGGGAAAGAACTGGCAGTTTTGAGAAAACCGAGCTGTTAAAGGAACAAAAAATAATAAAGAAGGGTTAATATGGGAAATTAGAAAATCCCAAGTGACCAAAAATTCACAAAAATCATGGGGAAGAACCATGAAGTGAATTGGATGGAAAAATCAGACCGATTCGGGGTGAACCAGACCAGACCGAACTGAACTAAATCGGAATTGAACCATAGTGAAGTGGTTCAATGATTTATTTTTCTATGTGGCTTAAAAATGTCAATTTGGGAAATTGAGGCCACCATTAGATAGAAAATGAATTTATAAAATTTTAAAATTTAAAAAACCGGTCTAATCAGGCCTAAACCGGCCGATTTTTGAATTCGGGTCATCGAACCCGGTCTAACCAGACCGATCAATGATCCAGCCAGTCAATAGATCATGCCGGTCAATGGTCTAGCCAGTCAATAGAACGGACTAGTCAACGGTCAATGACACCTAATTAGTAGCCACACAAGCATGACATCCAATGGGATGCTGCCACGTGTCCGATCATTGGTAAGCGGATGACTAGTCAGCCTGCTAAGTAGACATGAGCAACCAATGGGAGGCTGCCAAGTGTCCGGTCAATGGTTGATGTGACGGCTGAGTCAAATCACCATGCTAGAAAAATTGGCCAATCATAGCGCGCCACATGGCACGCCTGCCACATCATCGTCTTCAACCTAGAAAGACAAAGAGAGAGGTTGCTTCTTCCGGCGACCCAGGAAGAGCGCTGGTATAACCGCCGATGGTCAAGTTGGAGGTTGAGTTCTATGCTGATCGGTAGCCCGGTCAGTTGCTGAGCTCCCTATATAAAGAGTACCCCTCCATTCGTTTTGAGCATCGCACAATTGAGCAAAGAACGTGAAGTGCTTAGTTTTCCAACAAGCAGCAAACCTGAGCTCCGACATCAAGACTTTTCTCCTCCTCTAAAGCTACATTTGATGTCATTAGAACTTGGAGGAAGTCCTCTACATAGCTGTACCCTTCCTTTAGCCCGAGGGCCACCCTAGAAGAGCTGGGAAGCTCAAACAGTATGGCCGCTCCTCAACTGTCAGTAGCCCGAGCTGCTCGAGCTCAAGTCTAGCCATCCTCATGCTAATTCTAGCCAAACTGAGTTCCCTAGACCTCACACAAAGGTGCCCCGACTTCCCTAGAGTCCCGCCGGTAAGTCCCCTTTACTGCCCCTTCACCAAAAAATACTATTCATAATGCATTTTTTTAAAAACATAAACTGAGAAATTCACACTACTCAGGACACCAATTGAGGTGTGGTTTGATCTAGGGAGGATTCCAAGGAGGAGAGTAATTCAGAGAAAGCAAGAGCTTCGGTCGCCGTACCCTCATCAGTAAGTTATCGAAGCTTTCACTCTTTAGACTGCATTTTTTGGCGAAGCTCCATTTGTGCTCATTTCTGAGCCAAATCGAGTGGTTCAAAGCTTGAAATGACGAGGGAAACATAGGGAAGATGATTCCAATCATGAATGGTGACAATTAATCAAGTTTTGGGGATCAATTGGACGAAGTTATGATCTGGGGACCAAATTGCAATTTTTGAGAAATTGGACAATTTGTGGATTTTTGGAAAATTGGGAGCTGAATTGTAATTTAAGGAAAATTGACACATTTTCAGAAATTAAGCTCCAATTAGGGCCCAATTGGGCAATTAGATCAAATGAAGGCCCAATTGTCAATTTTTTGAAAATTCAAGGACTAATTGACAATTTTTGGAAAATTGAAGACCAATTGATAATTTTAGAAAAGTTAAATACCCATAATGGACAATTGGAAGTCCTAGGGACTTAATTAAGAATACGTTGAGCATTAGGGACCTAAAGTCAAAATTTATGAACTTTAGGGACCTAATTGCAATAAGGCATAAATCAAGGACCTACCTATGTCACGCCCCAACCCGATTTGGTTAGATCCCCGTGATCAACCCGCCGCTCTCTTGGTTCAAAAGGAGTTTCCTCCTTCTTTAACTCAAGTGGAGCCAGGCATACTTTTAACCTTGTTAATTGGAAGGACATATATCAAATAAAATGCAAGCTTAGGAGAGATCAAGCATACTTGACAAAGGGTATGGTTTGGTGTTATCCAGTCATTTTCTTTATTTCCTGGAAATAGTTTTAAAAATGGAGTGTGCCAGACTCCTTAATTTCCTTAAAAATTCCCATCTTCAATTAAAAAAAACAATTTCTTATTACCCAAGTGTTTCATCACCCAACACACATCCTTCATCATGAAGGTAAAACACACAATCCCAGGCCAACCTGTCCACTGAACCCACTTGTGGTGTCAGAGTGACTTTATTGGCCACCTAGATAGAAATACTTCCACTTCTACCCTTAGAATGAGTGGATGTTCGCGACATCTGACCCTCAATCCCGTAACAAATCTCTGTGTCCGTATGATGATAGAGATCTCATCCTATCCCCACCCCGGTCTCATGTGCTTGAAGCTACTCTGAGCTTCACAAGACTTCTGGTACGACATACTGCCCTTATATCCACCAGGTCGTCCACAGCCCTGGGATGCATGACTACCCCTCTTGGGCGTCTTGAAGGTCCCGTAAACATAGTGCATGCACAATAAAATTTTTTCACATAATGCCATATAATCTATGGTGCCACTGGTCCAATGGCTTCGACTGTCAACTTGACCTGCAACTGTTCATCTTGACTAGTCTGGAGATGTGTCATGTCGCACTAGTTGACTAAGTATGTCAGTCCTGTCTTGGTACCATGGCCAAACAATTCCTTTACTTAATTTTTTATGGCATATAAATCATGTTTGTTTATGAGCTCCTGCTCGTGCCAACTGGCCTAGAGTCCACTGTTCGAGATTTTCAAAATTGGGCATATTAGCCCCCAAGTTCCAAAACCGAGGCCTCCAGCCAAATAGAGCTATTTGAGCTCCCGTTAAGAAGGTCTCCCAAAATGTTTAAGCAGTGGCACACAGTCAAGGGAGAACACTTCTCACAAAAAAACTTTTCAACCGGCCATCATACAAACCGCGTATGAGGATATCTCCGCTCATAATCGATAAACGGGTTTTCCACTTCCTTTGAGAAAGTTTCATTATACCAACCAGGTATGATCTACTTACACTAGTAAGTAGTTTTTTTGTGTGATTTTCATATCACTCCTCTTAGTTGTGATGTTTAAAATACCACTTAGCAGTGGGTTTTTATTTTCGAGGTAATTATCATCCCAACTGGGTATGATATAAAAACCCCTCTCATCCGGTCGTGTAGTGTATTTCCTCTAAGTCGGTTTTCATCCGTTGCGAGCTTAATCTCAGCTGGTGCTCCTGATATCTTGTGTTCCTACACGAAATAAATATTTTTGTTCATTATCATTTGGCTTGATAACCTTCATTCATTATAAATGACTAAAATATCCAACTTTTCAAATATTTACAATTTGGTTCCTAAAGTTCTTTTTTTTTTTTTTTTACTTTAGGCCCCAATTGCCTGTTTTCCCCAAATTGAGTCTTGAAAATTTTAAAATTTTTCTTGGGACCTCAATTTATTTAATTTCATAAAAAAGGGTTCAAGTTTCCCAAATTCTTAATTTGGTCCCCAATTTTTCCAAAATTACCATCTTGCCCTTCCTTTATAAAAATGGTAAGTTTTACCCCAAAAATTCTAAAATTTGCTCAATTGGTCCCCTAACACTCTTATCATGCCAAATTGAACCTCACTTTCATAAAATTACATTTTGGTCCCTCGAATTTTCAAAATCCCTAATTTCCCCCCAATTTCAACTTCCTAACACAACCGAATTTAATTTTATCAAATTGACCAATAAAAAACTTTTAATTGTTGAAATCGAAGTTAAATTAGAGTTTCTACATCTTCATACGATTCAATTAAACTTTGAATTGCAAGTTTTGATGCCGGAATGAGCTCAAACGGAGTTTTGTCGAAAAATAGAACGTAGAGAGAGAAAGCTTCAATTGCTCACCGTCGGGGGCACGACGGTCTGAGCTTCCAATCTAAACAGATAGCTCTCCTCCAAAGGTTATTCCTAGGATCAAGAATGCAGAATTGGGTGAGAATTCTATCATCAAAATTCTGTTGGTTTTCTCTCTAAAACCGGTCGGAAATTACATAGTGGAGCCGAATTGTCTTACCTTTCAGTTCTAATTTGGCCATAGGAGGGCTGAGAAGGTGTTGAGAGAGCTTGGTTTGGTCTAAGGAGGGCTCGAATTGGCTGATGTTAGCTTGACCGAAATAGGGCAGCTATGGTCCGCCGGAGTTGCTTCACTATTCGATCACGCTGACGTTTCTCCGGTGACCCTTAGAGCGAATGGATACTACCACCGTGTAGCTAACTTCTCTCCGGTTCTAAGGAACCCAACCACTCCTTCTTTTGCTCATAAAATACCCTATCTCGGAGCTCTGGTTTGGGCTTCACCAAAAAACTAAGCAACTAAGGGAGAGTGAGGTTTTTAGGTGTGGGAAGGATGAATGGAGAGGGGCTCTTTATATAAGGAGCTCGAGGACTCATCGACAGTCCGTTTGGCACCTTTATGATATTCATTGATGGACCGAAATGTACTGAATGGAAATGTTTCCTATTCATCGACACTGCTTCAATTTTTCGGCGAGTGAACAGTACTGTCATCTGAAGGAAGAAGACGACACTATTCCGAACTAGAGTGTACCGTTCCGAACTGGAGCGTACCGTTCTGAACCGGGTTCAAAGCTTAAATCGGCTGGTTCACCCTCGATTCGACCGAATTTTTCAAATCTGAAAATTTCTAAATTCATATAAATTCATTTTCTATCTAATGGTGGCCTCAAATCTCTATTTTGAATTTTTTTAAGCCACCTAGAAAAATGAATTTAGCATCCGGTTCAATATTTGGTTCAAATTTGTCCAAACCGGTTCAATCCGGTTCGGATACGATTCACTTGAACCAGTTTGGTTTTCATCTCCAATTCATTATAAAGTCTTTTTTCATGACTTTTGTGACTCCTTAGGTGACTCGGGATCCATAAATTTCCCGATTTTCTCTTTATCGATCGGTTCCAGTTCATGAACCGACTCGGTTCATAAATCGGTTCAATCTAGTTTGGATCCGATTCACCCGAATCAGTCTGGTTTTTCTCTCCCAATTGATTCTAAAGTTCTTTTCCAAGGTTTATGAATATTTTTGGGTCACATGTGAGTTGTAATTTCTCCAATTTGTCTGTTCCTCAATAGTTGGGTTAGGTGTCTTTTTTAGGGTTATAGGTGGAGAACTGGATTTCTCCGCGAATTTCTTGGGGACTCTCCTTCCTACATGATTGTTTAGAGTTGGATTAATGTTAGTGCATAATATTAATAATGTTTCAAGGGAACTTGGCTCTGATACCACTCTAGTTGTCACACCCCGACTCGATTTGGTCGTATCCCCGTGATCAACCCACTGCTCTCTTGGTTCAAAAGGAGTTTCCTCCTTCTTTAACTTAAGTAGAGCCAGACGTACTTTTAACCTTGTTCCCTGGAAAGACATATATCAAATAAAATGCAAGCTTAGAAGAGATCAAGCATACCTGACAGAGGGCAAGATTTAGTGTTATCCATAACCATTATCTTTATTTCCTAAAAAGGGATAAAAAGAGGGGTGAGTTTCTACAACTTAGTGAATGAGTATTTAAAAAAAATTTAAGTTCGATGAAAATAGTTTAAAAAAATGGAGTGTGCCATACTCCTTAATTTCCTTAAAATTTTCCTTCAATTTCAAAAAAATCATTTCTTATTACCTCGATGTGTCATCACCCAATACACATTATTCTTTATGAAGGTAAAACACACAATCGCAAGCCAACCTATCTACTAAACCCACTTGTGGCATCGGAGCGACTTTACCGGCCACCTAGATAGAGGCACTTCCACTTCTACCCTGAGAATAAATGGATGTTCACGATATCCAACACTCAATCCTGTAACAAATCTTCGTGTCTGTATGAGGACAGAGACCTCATCCTGTCCCCATCCAAGTCTCATGTGTTAGAAGCTACTCCGAGCTTTACAAGACTTCTAGTACGACAAACTGCCCTTATATTCACCGGGTTGTCCGGAGCCCTAGGACGCATCACTATCCCTCTTGTCCGTCTTGAAGGTCCCGTAAATATATTGCATGCACAATAAATAATTTTCACATAATGCCATATAATCTGTGGTGCCACTGGTCCAACGGCCCCGAAACTCAACTCGACCTGTAGCACTTTGTCTTGACTAGTCCGGAGACCTATCATATCGCACTTTCGCTAGTTGACTGAGTATGTCAGTCATGCCTTGTTACCATGGCCAAACAATCCCTTTACTTAAGTTTTCATGGCATATAAATCATGTTTGTTTACAAGCTCCTGCTCGTGCCAACTAGCCTAGGGCCCACTGTTCGAGATTTTCAAAATTAGGCACATTAGCCCCTAAGTTCCAAAACTGAGGCCTCCAACCTAACAGGGCTATTCGAGCTTCCATCAAGAAGGTCTCCCAAAATGTTTAAGTAGTGGCACATAGTTAGGGGAGAGCACTTCCGATAAAATACTTTTCAACTATCCATCATACCAACAGAGTATGAGAACATCTCCGCTCATAACCGATAAACGGGTTCTCCACTTCCTTCGAGGAAGTTTGATCATACCAATCGGGTATGATCTACTTACACCATTAATTAGTTTTTTTTACGTGATTTTCACATCACACCTCTTAGGTGTGATGTTTAAAATACCACTTAGCAGTGGGTTTTCATTTTTGAGGTGCTTATCATCCTAATCGGGTATGATATAAAAATTTCACTCACCCGATCGTGCTATGTATTTCCTCTAAGTCGATTTTCGTCCCTTACGAGCTTAATCTCAGTTGGCGTTCCCGATATCTCGTGTTCCTACATGAAATGAACATTTTTATTTATTATCATTTGGCTTGACAACCTTCATTCATTATAAATGACTAAAATATCTAACTTTTCAAATATTTGTAATTTGGTCCTTAAAGTTCTTTTTCTTTTACTTTAGGCCCCGATTGCCTATTTTTCCCAAATTGAGTCCATAAACTTTGAAATTCCCCTTGGGATCTCAATTTATTCAATTTCATAAAAGGGGTTCAAGTTTCCTAAATTCCTAATTTGGTCCCCAATTTTTCCAAAATCACCATTTTGCCCTTTCTTTACAAAAACGGTAAGTTTTACCCAAAAAATTCTAAAATTTTCTCAATTGGTTTCCTAACACTCTTATCATACCCAATTGACCCTCAATTTCATAAAATTGCATTTTAGTCCCTTGAATTTTTGAAATCACCTATTTTCCTCAATTTCCCCTCAATTTGAACTTTCTAACACAATCGAATTTGATTTTATCAAATTGACTAATAAAAAACTTTTAATTGTTGAAACTGAAGTTAAATTAGGGTTTCTAATTCTTTATATGATTCAATTGCATTTTGAATTGCAAGTTTTGATGCTGAAACAAGCTCAAACGGAGTTTCGCTGGAAAATAGAACGTAGAGAGAGAAAACTTCAATTGCTCACCGTCGAGGGCGTGGTGGTCCGAGCTTCCAATTTGGGCAGATAGCTCTCCTCCTGAGGTCTCTCTTAGGATAAAAAATTGCATCAATTGATGAAAAATTGGGTGAGAACTCTATCATCAATGTTCTATTGGTTATCTCTCTAGCACCGATCAGAAATTACAGAGGTGAGTCAAATTGGCTTACCTTTCAGTTATACTTTGGCCATAAGAGGGTTGAGGAGGTGTAGGGAGAGCTTGGTTTGGCCTAAGTAGGGCTCGAATTGACCAATTTTAGCACAACCAAAATAGGGAAGCTTCGGTCCGCCAGAGCTACTTCATTGTTCGATCACGTCGACGCTTCTCTAATGACCCTTGGAGCGAATGGATACTACCACCGTGTAGCTGACTTCTCCCTGGTTCTAAGGAAATTAACCACACCTTCTTTGGCTTAGAAAAGATCCTATATCAGAGCTCTGGTTCAATCTTTGCTAGAAAACTAAGCAACTGAGAGATAGTGAGGTTTTCAGGTGTGGAAAGGATGAATGGAGAGGGGCTCTTTATATAGAGAGCTCAGGGACTTGTCGGCCGTCCATTTGAAACCTTTATAACAGTCATTGATAGCCTGAAAAGTATTGAACATAAATGTTTCCTATTCGTTGGTGCTGCTTTGATTTTTTGGCAAGTGAACAATACTGTCATATGAAGGAAGAAAACATCACTGTTCCGAACTGGAGCGTACCAGTCCGAACTAGGTTCGAAGATTAAACCGACCGGTTCACCCACGATTCGACCAAAATTTTCAAATTTTAAAATTTCTAAATTCATTTTCTATCCAATGGTAACATCTAATCTCAAATTTTAATTTTTTAAGCCACCTAAAAAAAATAAATTTATCATCCAGTTCAATAGTGATTGAAACCGCTCTAAACCGGTTCAATCCGGTTCACTTTAACCGGTTTGGTTTTCATCTCCAATTCATCCTAAACTCCTTTGTCATGACTTTTTGACTTCTTAGGTCACTCAGAATTCATAAATTTCCCATTTTGCCCTTTATCAATTGGTTCTGGTTCATGAACTGACTCGGTTCATAAACTGGTTCAATCCATTTTAGATCCGGTTCACCCGAACCAGTTTGGTTTTTCTCTCCCAATTGATTCTAAAGTTCTTTTCCAAGGTTTATGAACCTTTTTGGGTCACACAGGAGTTTTAATTTCTCCAATTTGCCCGTTCCTCAATAGTTGGATTTGTGAACCATTTCGGTTTTCTCACTCGGTTTGACCGGTTCTTTCCCAGTTTTCCTTAACTCAGAAGAGTGGGGTTTACAACCTATATACAAATATATGGAAGTGAGAGGTCTTTTATGCCAAACTATCCTGATGCGAATACTCAAACCATGTAGGAATTTCTCATAGAAGTATGAGTGCCAAGGAGCACATTAGAGATTGGAATCCAGCTTAGACAAGTTCGTCACAATACCGGTTGAGTGGGATTTTCAGCGTCACGCTCGATTGAGGATGATGAGAACCGCTTTCAAATTTGAAAATAATTTTTCCAAGAATGGTCTCCCCTAACTACATGAAACCGCTTAAACATTTTGGGAGGCATTCTTCGTGGGAGCTAGAATTGCTCTGATAGGCTCGAGGCCTTGGATTTAAAAATGACTAGGCCGAAGGCCCAGTTTTGGAAAAGTGGTGAAATGGTCCCAAGGCTAGTGTGCACGTGTTGGAACCCGTAGACAAACATGATTATAAGAACCATAAAAAATCTCGTAAAACTAGAAATGTTGTGTGACTTACCAAGGGGCCAAGACAGGACTCACAAGACTCGATGGGCTAGTGGGAGTGTGCTCGGACTAGGTCGACGTGCCGGTCAAGGCAAACAGCTACAGGCCAGGTCAAGTGCTGTTGGACCGTTGGCATCAAAGATCATGGTTAATGATTCAATACTATTGTTATGCATGCATGAGGATTTGGGAGCATTTAGACACCCGAGATGGGTAGTCGATGGGTCCTAAGGGTTGCTGGACGACTGGATGCGATAAGGGCGGGTGTGCTGTGCCTGTTAGTCATGAAGCTCTGATAGCTTCCTGCGCACTAAGACCAATGCCGAAGGGGAAATGAGGTATCATCCCACAAAGTGGACACGAATATGATTTGGGGTTTGAGGGTTCGACAATTGATGTCCACTCAAACTCACGGCAGAAGTCTCGGACTTCTATTCGAATGGACGGTAAAGACACATTGAACCACAAGTAGAACAATCAGGAACAGTTCTACGAACGTGTGATCCTTTTCTATGATAGAAACGATGTGTGAACGTTTGTTAAACACCTCCCGAGCAAGGGAAAGTGCTAAATAAGAGATAAACTCATATTATAAATAACCAAAAGTACAAAATACTTTAATAAAACTATTTGTTTGAAAACTCACTCCCTAACACCAACTCATTGAGTTGTAGAAATTCACCCCCTCCCATTAAAGCATTTTTAGGAGAACCATCTCATCAAGAAGAGTAGAAGCTAGGGGAGTAAGCCGAAGGCACCGTAAACAGGTAAACCGTTATTTAATTGTTTTATAAATTTTGTTATGGAAAACATGTGTACTTCGACGCCTTTGCCTTCCTCGGTCTATTTGGTAGAAATACTGAGTTAGAATGAGGAAGGGTGGCGGGTTGATCACAGTACTCCGACTGAATTGGATCGAGGTGTGACATGGCCAGAGCAGCGCATATCTGCCAATGATTCGTTGACGGTCTCAATATGGCCATACGAGACCAGATGGGAGTACTGGGATGCCCCATAGATTTGGCATTAATAATTAGTATGACTCATGAATGGGAGTGTCAAGTACTAAGCCGACGCCACCAGATGGAACATGCAAATTGGAAGGAGGACAGTGGCCAAAATTGCTGCGGTGGACATAAGGAACAAGGTGGTTCTAGGATGGGAAGCAAAATAGGGTTAACAAGGAGAAAGGAAGTTTACCCCGTACAAAGGAAGGTAAACACCTCTATACTACAGAAGGGCCCCCGCTGTGCAAGGTGTCAGAGGAACCACAAGGGGTCATGTCGAGCTTGTTTTGGATGTGGGCAAATGGGACACTTTGCAAGGGTGTGCCCCATTCTTCAAGGAAATATGCAAATGAATACCCTTGAACCGCCCCTAAGGGAATCCAAGGACATTAAATTGTGAATGAGATGCAACCGCCACATCAAGGGTGCTAGCTAGGGTTTATAACCTCACACATGAAGAGGCTCGAAAAGATCCTAATACTATAGCGGGATACATACAACTGTGGGGGAGAAAAGTCTATGCTCTCTTTGACTCGGGGGTAGAGAGGTACTTTATCAAGGAAGATTAAGTCCTAAATTTTCTGCTGGAACTTACATCCCTAGAACAAAATCTCAACATTCTCATCCCACTAGGAGAAGGACTAAATAGAGATAATCAGTTAAAGGGATGTGAAGTTAAGATTAGTGGAGTAAAACTGGAGGCAGATCTAATCCCCTTACCTCTCAGAGAGGTAGAGATAATACTAAGAATGGATTGGTTAAGTACACACCACGCCAAGACAAACTGTGGAAAGAAAGTGATAACCTTCCACACTCCCGGGACACTCGGACTACGGTTCCAAGGTGACAAGAGGAAAGGAGAAATGCATTTGGTGTCCCATGTGATAGCCCAAATGATGATATGGAAGGGTTGCAAGGCTTTCCTTGCAATGATCAACAACAAAAATTCGGAAAAGAAGGGAATAGAGGGCATTCTGGTGGTAGAACATTACCTGGATGTATTTCATGAGGAACTACTAGGACTACCCCAAAGCAGTCAATTGGAATTTACTATAGAGGTAATCCCTGGGACACATCCCATATCCCAAGCCCCCTATCGCATGGCTCCTACAGAATTAAAGGAATTAAAGGAGCAATTGGACGAGTTACTAGAGAAGGGTTTCATACGCCCTAGCCAGTCCCCTTGGAGTGCATCGGTACTGTTCGTAATGAAGAAAGATGAGAGTGTGATGCTATACATAGACTATCAGAAGTTGAATCAGGTCAGAATAAAGAACAAGTATCCTCTTCCATGAATTGATGACATGTTCGACCAATTAAAAGGAGCGGCCTATTTCTCCAAGATAGATCTCTGATTAGGGTACCACCAACTAAGGATCTAAGAGGAAGATATACCTAAGACCGCATTTCGGTCACGATACGGGCACTATGAATTCAGAGTGATGCCTTTTGGATTGACAAATGCCCTTGCAGCTTTTATGGATCTAATGAACCGGGTGTTCTATTGTCATTTGTACAAGTTCATGATAGTATTCATAGATGACATACTTATATACTCACGAATTAGGACAGAGCACAAGGAACATCTAGCAATCACCTTGGAAACTCTACGTAAAATCGTTTATATGCAAAGTTTTCCAAGTGTGAGTTCTGGCTGAAAGAAGTGGGTTTTTTAGGGCACACAGTGTCCAAAGATGGAGTCAAGGTGGATCCGGCGAAGGTAGAGGCTATATATGACTGGAAGGCACCCACGAACCCTCCGAGATACATAGCTTCTTGGGACTAGTAGGGTATTATTGGCGGTTTCTAGAAGACTTTTCTATGATAGCAGCCCTGTTAACCCACCTCACGAGGAAGGGAGTAGAGTACAAATGGGATGAAACTTGTGAGAAGTCCTTCTTGGAACTAAAATCCCACCTAACGATGACATCCATACTAACTCCTGCCTGATCCAAATGCGGGGGAGTATACCATCTATAATGACACATCCGGACAAGGACTCGGGTGTGTACTAATGTAGCAAGGAAAGGTTATCACCTATGCCTCATGTCAACTAAAGGCACACGAGAAGAACTACCCTACGCATGATTTGGCGACACTACCAATATAGGGTTAAGTGCATAATATATATGGATCACAAGAGTCTCAAGTATTTCTTAACTCAAAAAGAGCTAAATCTCTGATAGAGAAGGTGGTTGGAGTTAGTGAAGGACTATGACCTCTAAGTCACAAGTATCAAACTGAGACTATCCAGATAAAGACGAACTACCTACCCTTGCTACAACAGTTGGGAGAAATGAAGGTGTACCTCAAGGTAGATAGAGAAAAGAGGTGTCTGATAGCTAACATAGCTGTAAAACCCATACTAGTGGAGTTAATCAAGGTTCACAAAAAAGTGGACAAGGAACTCTAGCCCTACTTAGACTCAACCAACAAGGGAACAACCCTGGACTATACCCTTTGAGGTGATGGATTGTAGACCTACAATGACACGCCCCGACCCGATTTGGTCGGATCCCCATGATCAATCCGTCACTTTCCTGGTTTACTAAAGGGTTCTCCCTTATTATAAACCGTAAAGAGTAAGATGTTATTTAAACCTGCACCTTTCCTGGAATAACATAAATCAAAACTACATAAAATTTTAAATTTATCATACCTGGCTCACAAGCTCTTAGTTGATGGTCTTTAAGGGTAGGCTTTCCAAAATTTCCTGAAAGGGATTTAAATGGGTTTTCGAAAATTAACTTTTAGGAAAACATTTTGTATTAGAGTGTGCCAGACTCCTTATTTTCTTTCAAAAATCCTTTCATTTCAAATCTTTCTTTTTATCATCATTTCTTATTAATCACGGTGTATTATCACCCAACACACATGCTTCATCATGAAGGTCAATCACACAATCGTAGGACAACCCATCCACTGAACCCACTTGTGGCGCCAGAGCGACTTTACCGACCACCTAGATAAAAGCACGTCCACTTCTACCTATGAATGACTGGATGTACGCGACATCCGACCCTCAAACCTGAAATCAATTCTTCATGTTTGTATGAGGACATAGATCTCATTCCGTCCCCACACTAGTCTCATGCACTTGGTGCTACTCCAAATTTTGCACTGTCACATGGTACGACGAATTGCCCTTTTGCCCACCAGGTCGTACAGTGCCCTTAGGACGCATCACTATCCCTCTTGGGTGATGGTCCCGTAATCACAGTGCATGCACAATCAATATTTTCTTATCATGTCATATAATCTGTGGTACCATTAGTCCAACGACCCCGACCTTCAACTCAACTTGTAGCTGTTTGTCTTGATTGGTCCGGAGACCTATCATGTTGCCCACTAGCCTATGGCCCACTGTTTGAGATTTTTAAAATTGGGCATAATAGCCCTCAAGTTCCAAAACCGAGGCCCCCGGCCTATAAGAGCTATTCAAGCTCCCATCAAGAAGGTCTTCCAAATCGTTTAAGCATTGGCACACAGTTAGGGGAGAGCACTTCCGACAAAAATATATTTTCAACTGTCCATCATACCAAAGGAGTATGAGGACATCTCCACTCATAACCAATGAACGGGTTTTCCACTTCCTTTGAGGAAGTTTAATCATACCAACCAGGTATGATCTACTTACAATCGGTAAGTTATTTTTTTGTGTGATTTTCACATCACTTCTCTAAGTTGTAATGTTTAAAATACCACTAAATAGTGGGTTTTCATTTTGAGGTACTTATCATTCCCAACCGGGTATGATATAAAATCCCACTCACAATTGGTAAGTCGTTTTCAACTTTAAGTTGTGCTCATCATCCCAACCGGGTATAACGTTAGTAAGCCCACTCACAACCGGTAAGTGGTTTTTAGCTTAATTAGCTCATCACCCCAATTAGGTATGATGTTAAAAGTCCCACTCACCCGTTAATGCAGTGAATTCCACAAGACCGATTCTTTGTATTCACTCGAGCTTGTCCTTGCTGGCATTCCCGTTACTTCATATTCCTACACGATATGAACATCTCGGTTCATTATCCTTCGGCCTAATAGCCTTCATTCATTCCAAATGAATGAGAAAATCAAACTTTTATTTATTTGAAATTAGGTACCTAAAGTTATTTCTCTTCAACTTTAAGTCCCTAATGATGATTTTCCCTCAAACGAAGTCCTAAAACTACTAAAATTTATTATAGAACCTCAATTTATTCCATTTCACAAAAATGGGTTTAATTTCCCAAATTTCCAATTTGCTCTCCCAACTTTTCGAAAATTACCATTTTGCCCTTCCTTTACAAAAATGATAAGTTTTACCCCAAAAATTCCAAAATTCCTCAATTGTCCCTCTAACATTATTATCATGCCCAATTGACCCTCAATTTCATAGAATTGCATCTTGGTCCTTTAAATTTTTAAAAACTCCCAATTTCACCTCCTTAACACAACCAAATTTGATTTCATCAAATTGACCGATCAAACACATACAATTGTTGAAATTGAAGTTAAAATTGAGATCCCACATCTTCATACAATTCAATAGCACTTTGAATCACAAGTTTGATGCTGGAACGAGCTCAAAGGGAGCTTTGCCGGAAAATAAATTGTAGAGAGATAAAGCTTCGATTTCTCACTGGTGAGGGCGCGACAGTCTGAGCTTTCTATTTGGGTAGATAGCTCTTGTCTTGGTCCATCCTAGAATTAAGAATTGCATCAATTGATGCATAATTGAGTTAGAATTTTATCATCAAAATTCTACTGGTTCTCTCTGTAGCATCGGTCGGAAATTGCAGAGAGGAGTCAAATTGGCTTACCTTTCAGTTCTAATTTGGCCGTGGGAGGGCTGAGGAAGTGTTGGGAGGGCTTGGTTTGGTCTGAGGAGGGCTCGAATTGGTTGATTTCAGCTTGGAAAAAACAGGGCAACTTTGGTCCGCCGGAGCTGCTTCGTTGTTCCATCATGTCGGCGCTTCTCTGGCGACCATCGGAGCAAACGGAGACTACAGTCATGTAGTTGACTTCTCCCGATTCTAAAGAGCCCAATCTCTCCTTCCGAGATTAAGAAAAATGATCAAGTCAAAGCTTTGGTTCGAGCTTCACCGAGAAATGGAGCAATAGAGAGAGAGAGAGAGAGAGAGGTGTTCAGTTGTGAGGAGAATGAATGGGGATGAGCTCTTTATATAGGTGTAAAATTGTGTATTAAATAGGGGAGATTTATTATTAGTATTAATATTGCCATAAATTATTGGTATTAATTCCAATAATTAAATATATATATATATATACACATTCGCATAAAAAATTTTGATCAAAATTTTGGGTTACAAAAAAACATACTTCCTAAGAGGTCACCCATCATCGCACTACTCTTACGCAAGCACGCTTAACTTCGGTATTCTGATGGGATCTAGTTCATCTGAAACGATCTGGTTTTTCTTTTCTAATTTGTCTTAAGGCTCTTTTCCAAGGTTTTATGAACCCTTTGGATCACCTGGAAGTTGTAAATTTCCTAATTCCTTGTTCTTAAATGATCGGGTTTGTAAACCGGTTCGGTTTTCTTACACGGTTTGACTGGTTTTTTTCTCGGTTTTTCTAAACTCAAAAGGGCGGGGTTTACATACAGAGTTAGGGTATATGTACCTCTGAACAAGAAATTGAGGAGGCTAGTACTGGAGGAAGCACATGACACTGTGTATGCAATGCATCTAGGCAGTACCAAGATGTATCATACCCTCAAGCAAGGTTATTGGTGGAAAGGAATGAATAGGGACATCACAGAATATGTTGCACGATGTTTGTCCTATCACTGGATCAAGGCGGAACACTAGAAAACCTTAGGACTGCTACTGTCTTACCCCAACCCAATTTGGTCAGATCACCGTGATCAAGCCACCACTCCCATGGTTCAAGAGTGGTTTTCCCCTTTCTTTAATCAAGAGGAGCCATGTATAAATTTTAACCTTAGTCATTTGTTCTACTCCTGAAAAAGCATATAAAATAGGGGTGAGTTTATATAACTCTGTGAATGGGTGTTGGGAATTAGTTTTCATAAGAACAATTTTTAATTGGAGTGTGTCAAACTCCTTATTTCCTTTAAAAATATTCCTTCCTCAAATTTCTATTTTAAAAATTCTTTTCCTCATTATCACCATTAGGTGTGTTTAATAGTCAACACACGTCCATCATTAGGAAGGGAATCACACATTCGTAGGGTAGCCCGTCCACTGCACCCACTTGTGGCATCAGAGCGACTTTACTAGCCACATAGATAGAAGCCCGTCCACTTCTACCATGGGTTTGAGTGGATGTTCGCGACATTCGACCATCAAACCCAAAATTAACTCCGTGTATGTATGAGGATAGAGACCTCATCCCGACCCCATCCCGACCTCATGCGCATGAAGCTACGTTGAGCTTCCCTGATTGCTGACATGACAAACTACCCTTATCTCCACATTGTCGTCTAGTATCCCTTAGGATGCATCACTACCCCTCTTGGGCATCTTGATGGTCCCGAACCTCAAGTGCATGCACAAATAATAATTTTTCACAACGCCATTTATCTTTGGTGCCACTACTTTAACGGCCCTAGCCCTCAACTCGACCTGTAGCTGTCTATCTAGGCCAGTTCATCGACCTGGCTCTAACGCATTGCCGCCAGTCCATCGAGTATGTCGGTCCTATCATGGTACCAAGGCAAAATCATATAATTCATTCATTAAGAATTTTCATGGCTTTAGCATATCATGTTTGTTTACGAGCTTCTGCTCGTGCCAATTGGCCTTTGGCCCACTGTACGTGATTTTCCAAAATTGGGCATTTTAGCCCACAAGTTCCAAAACTGAGGCCTCCGACCTATTTGAGTTGTTCTATTTTTTTTGTCAAGAAGGTCTCCCAAAAATTTTAAGACTTGGCACATAGTCAGGGGGGAACACTTCTGACAAAATAACCTTTCAATTCATCCCACCAACTAGGTGTGATGACATCTCCTCTTACAATCGACAAGTAGGTTTTTTCCTTCCTTCTAGGAAGTCTATCACACCTATCGGGTATGATCTCTCTACTTACAACTGATAAGTAGTTTTTCCACTTAATCTCACATCACTCCAACCGGGTACAATGTTAAAATCCAAAATAAAAGTGGTTTTTCATTTACGAAATTCTCATCATTCCAACCGGGTATGATGTGAATAAACCCACTCACCTGACATCTAAAGTGTATTTTTCTTTAGTTGGTTTCCACGTTCACGCTAGCTTGTCCTTGCTGGAGTTTCGATCCCTCGTGTTCCTACATGATTTGGACATCCTTATCTATTAAAATTTGGCATAGCAACCCTCGTTTTCTCACTTATGAATGACTAGGCTCAAAATTTCCAATTAATTGCACTTAGGTCCCTAAAGTTCATTTTCCTTGACTTTAGGTCCCTAATGCTATCTTTTCTCGAAATTGAGTCCCGAAACTTTAAAAAATTGAATTTGGGTCCTTAATTTATTGAAATTGTTTAAGGGGCTCAAGTTTTCCAAATTACCAATTTGGTCCCCAACTTTTCAAAAATTACAATTTTACCCATACTTTACAAAAATGGCAATTTGACCCCAATTATTTTCAAAAATTGATCAATTGGTCCTCTAATATCATTTCCATGGTCAATTGGCCCTCAATTTTGGGAAATTATAATTTTATCCCTCAATTTTACAAAATCCCCAAATTTCCCCCTTTCAGACTGGCCGAATTTGATTTCATCAAATTTACCATTCAATCATGGTTAATTGCTCTAATTGAAGGTATGGGTTAGTCCCTACACTTCAATAAGATTCAATTGAGCTTTGAACCACATCATTTGGGTCTGAATTGAGCTCAAACGGAGCTTCGTCGGAAAACTAAGCGTAGAGAGAAAAATCTTTGAAAGCTTACCGTCAAAGGTGCAACGATCCGATCTCTTCTTGTCCGTTTAACACCTTTATGACACTCATTGATGGCTTGAAACACCCTAAACGGAGGCGATTCATCTTCGCCAGCACTAGCAGTGCTGTCATCTGAAGGAAGAAGACAACATTATTCCGAACCAAATTGGTCCGAACTGGGTTCAATGCTTAAATCGACCAGTTCATGCCCGATTCGATCGAGTTTTTTAAAATTAATAATTTCTAAATTCATCTAAATTCATTCTCTATCAAATGGTGTCTTTAATTCCCGATTTTGAATTTTAAGCCACCTAGAAAAATGAATTTAGGAACTAGTTCAATGATGGTTCAAACAGATCCAAACCAGTTCAGATCCAGTTCAACTGAACTGGTCTGGTTTTCTCTTCCAATATGTCCTAAAGACCATTTCCATGGTTTTTTTTAGGGTTTTTATGACTCTTTAGGTCACTTGGGGTTTGTAAATTTCCCAATTGCCCCTTTCTCTAACGGTTGGAGTTCGTGAATCGGTTCGGTTTTCTCACTCGGGTTGACCTATTTTTTCCCTGATTTTCTTATCTGTAAGGGGCGAGGTTTACAACTCTCCCCTCCTTTTAGGAGTTTTTTCCCCAAAACTTATTCAACATCCTCTGTATAGGAAATAATTTCCCTTGATGTCAACTTGGAGTTTATTTGACATGCTAACATTTAAGTTATTTTCACTTAGCCCATTTATAACACACACTTTGAGGAATTTCTTTTCCTTTCCATTGCTTACTCATTCCATGGAGCTTATCCTAGCTAAGCATGTCTTACCTGTGAGTGCATGGGTATAACCTTAGGTTCACATCTTCCTTTGCTTAGGGTAATATTCTTCCTCTTGAGGTTCTTACTTAAGATTTTAGGATTGAGAGTTCCAAGATGCCCAATCATTCATGTGTCTAGTCATTCTCTTTATCATTGAAACCCTTATCTCGGTGTCCTTTCAAGCGCTATATACTTGCTTTCATAGTTTTTAGTGTTAGCTCCTTTTGTCCAGTTTTGACCCTTCTTATGTCTTTCCTCATTCTTAGTGGTGTCTTTTTCTCAAGGACTTTCCTTTCTTTTAATCCACTCTTACCCGCTCGTGATCACTTCATGATTCTTTATTTCGAGTTAATCCCCTTTGGTCTATGTGTCGATTACTTATTTGGGAAAGTTCCCTTATTACAGTTTTGTTCTCTACTATGTTACTCACAGTAGAGACTTTCACCTTAGGAACTACATGCTCAACCTTCTTATCATTCCTTGAAGGTTTATTTCCTTCCTTTCTTCATAACCCTTTCTATATTAGGGCATTTGCCCACTTGAATCCTTCTCTAACTGAAATTTCAGTTTCATCTATTATTCTTTACTTGAGACACTTCTGATTCTCGATCTTATTCCGTATACTCCACACTATGTCCAGTCGTCCTTTCTTTAGGCTCCATCAATTGAGTGTTGACCACCACCAGTCTTGATTTCAGTGATCATTTACTTTAACCACTTCTTAACTGGAGGGTTTACTTTTCCAACTGTTCTAAGATGTGCTTTTCTCTGTTTCCTCTTTTATGGGCAGTCCACCTCTTTCTTACTTGCACAACATCTTTTGATGTTGTTTTTCTACTTATTAGTTACTGGGATTTAATTTACTCCTTGGGTCCTCCTAAGTACCTGATCTTTCCATCTCAACCAACATATCTTTGATGAGCTTATCTCATTTCCACTTCTGTTGGTCCCATTACCTCTTAATTGGGACACTTATTTTCTTCTAAAGTTTCCTTCCTCGGTAGTGTATACTCTTTTCGCCCAGGGCTCTCTTCTAATTTTGCCATTGAGGACATCTAGCCTTAAATGACATTCTCTAGTGTCACCCTCTCCTGTTTACCTTTACTCTTGAAAACTTACATGTACTTCTTTTATACCTCATTTTCATTCTCTCTTTTTCCTAGTGCCCATCTATTGCTTTTAGGTGGGATTCACATCTTTTTTTTTTAAGACCTCTTGATCATCCTACATGAAGCTTGCTTAACCTTCTCATGGCCTTTTGGTCGTTACTCTAGTATCAGCCAATGATCTCTTTAAGGCTTTCCTTCATCCTTATTTCCCAAATATTTTTGGCATTTCCACCTCTGCCTCCTTTATTGGAGTTTTGACCTTCAAAAGGATCAGTTCTTTAACAGACTTGATCCTATTTCCCTCATTCTTTAATTATTTTGAGATAGTTGCCTCTCGAGTCTTCTTGTCCTTAATGTCCATCCTCTTATCCTAATTAGGGTGTAGTCCTTACTACTTCCCAATCCTTCTTAGGACGTAGTTTATTCTCCCTGACTATCCTATTGTTATTAGTTATTTCCTTTAACTAGCTCCATCTGAAATTTCTATTTGGCTGCTATGCTCTTCAAGAGTAGGTTCTACCCAACCATTCTGGTACGTCCTTAGCTCCATATGCCTTTTAATGAGGTTCCTTATTTTGGTTCAAACCTCTTAAGGTTCATCTATCGATTACATAGCTTAGGAATTTCTCTTTCCAATGGTCCCACTTCCTATCTTTATCCTTCTTTTTAGGGGCTTTCGTCCTAGGAGTTTCACGTTCAACCTCCCTAACGCTTCTTGAAAGCTTTTCCTTCATTCTTTTCTTACACCTTTCAGACACTAGTATGGTTATTTGCCCTTGATTCATCCCTATCCTCCAAGTTCTTTTTATTCCTTATCCTTCCTTCGAGAAGATCTTGATTGTTGTTGAGTTCCTAATAATTTATGTCCTACCTATCACTAACTCTTTCAAGGTACTTTTATTATTCCTCCGGGTTTTCTTCCTACCATACTTTTTTCTTATTTCCTCTCTCCTTGTCTTATCCCAAAGTGACTTAGCATCTTCTGCCCTCCTATTTCTTCCTTACTTTCCTTCTGGTCAGCTTCCATTCCACTGGTTTCCCTTGGGGCAGTCCAATCCTTCTTGGTTTCCTAACTTTTATAGAGCTCCATCTTAACTTCTTATGGCCTTTATGCCTTCACTACTTCTATACCTTTTAATGCTTACTTCCTTTACACCGGACTTCACACTCTTCTTCTTCCTTCCCTTAGTTAGGGTATGTCCTTCTTGGTGAACTTTTAGGTAGGCTCCCATAGAATTTCTCTCCCAGTCTTATTTCCTTGTTTTGCCATACTCCTGGTTTCTATAAGGGATACTTATTTGGCTTTCCTTAAGTTTTGGGTTAACTAGAGGTGACCCACAGTTTTCTTTCCTTAGGTGATCTTCTACCCTGTTCCTTATTGGTATACTTTCATTTTTGTTAGTCGTACTTATCATCATCAAGGAAGTAAAATTTTAATCAAGAAAAACTAAATTTTTATTCATTCCAAGAGATGGTTTCTTGTCGTACTTGGTTTATTACAGGAATTTTCTACTTCCTAGTCCCTTGGAATCATAGGCCGAGAGTTAGCCTTTGAACGATTAGGAGATCCATAGTCTCAAGGCTCTAAGGAACTGGTTGAAGTCCATCCATATTCCCTTTGGATTTCCCTTATGGGACAAACTTCATGTATGGCCTCAAGTCCGTACCTCCTTAGCACCTCTGCCTCGCACTCATATGTTCACTTCATCCATTGAGAAGGATTGAAGCTGGATTGTGTAGGTGGGGGTACTTGACGGACTTTCATGAAGGTGGCATAAGCATCCCAATAGTTGTCCCAAGCCTCTTTCTTAGTGGGATTTCTCTCTGGTTGTTGTGGGGTTGGAGGAGGTGTTGGGCTCCCTGGAGGAGGGTTAGGATCTTCTTGCCTTAGAGGAGCATAGGTAATGCCTTCTAGCTCTAGTAGGGCTCCAATGAATTTTCTATAATCCTCGACCATCTCATTTGGTACTCTCTTCTCTCCCTTCAGGAAATGTTGAACAGTCGCCTCCCTCAGGATAGACATCTTTTTTACCGTCAACTGTGGAGGATTGGATTTCACGGAAAATTTTCTAGGGACTCTCCTTCTTGCACAATAATTAAGTTTTCATTAGTGTCAGGGCATAGTATTGATAATGCTTCAAGGGAATTTGGATATGATACAACTCAAGTTGTCATGCCCCGACCCGATTTGGTTAGATCGCAGTGATCAACCTGCCGCTCCCTTGATTTAAGAGGGGTTTCCCCCATTCTTTAATTAGGAGGAGTCAGGCATAAGTTTTAACCTTGTTCCCTGTAATAACATAAATCAATAAAAAAGTGAGCTTAAAATAACTTTTAAGCATACATGACAAATGATAGGTTTGAGTGTTTTCCTTAGTCATTTGTTATACTCCTGAAAAGGGATATAAAATAGAGGTGAGTTTCTAGAACTCATTGAATGGGTTTTAGGAATGAGTTTTCATAAGAATAGTTTTTAATTGGAGTGTGCCAGACTTCTTATTTCCTTTAAAAATATTCCTTCCTCAAATTTCGGTTTTCAAAATTCTTTTCCTCCTTATCCACATTAGGTGTATTTAACAGTCAACACACGCCCTTCATCAAGAAGGGAATCACACATTCATAGGGAAGCCTGTCCACTGTACCCACTTGTGGCATCAGAGCGACTTGATCGACCACCTAGATAAAAGCACACCCACTTCTACCCTGGGTTTGAGTAGATGTTCGCGACATCCGACCCTTAAACCTGAAATCAACTCCATGTTCATATGAGGACATAAACCTCATCCTGACCCCACCTCGGCCTCATGCGCATGAAGCTACGTCGAGCTTCCTTGACTACTGGCACAACAAACTGCCATTATCTCCACCATGTCGTCCAGTAGCCCTTAGGACGCATCACTACTCCTCTTGGGCATCTTGATGATCCTGAATCTCAAGTGCATGCATAAAAAATAATTTTTCACAAAGCCATTTATCTTTGGTGCCATTGGTCCAATGGCCCCGACCCTCAACTCGATCTTTAGTTGTTTGTCTAGGTCGGTTCGTCGACCTAGCTCTGACACACTGCCGCCATTCCATCGAGTATGCCGGTCTTGTCTTAGTACCATGGAAAAATCACATAATTCATTCATTAAGAATTTTCATGGCTTTAGCATATCATCTTTGTTTACGAGCTCCTGCTCGTGCCAACAGGCTTTGGGCCAACTGTACGTGATTTTCCAAAATTAGGCCTTTTAGCCCACAAGTTCCAAAACCGAGGCCTCTTGCACACAGTCAGGGGAGAACACTTATGACAAAATAACCTTTCAACTCATCACACCAACCGAGTGTGATGACATCTCCGCTTACAACCGGCAAACGGGTTTTTTCCTTCATTCTAGGAAGTCTATCACACCTATCGGGTATGATCTCTCTACTTACAACCGATAAGTAGTTTTTCCACTTAGTCGCACATCACTCCAACTGGGTGTGATGTTAAAATCCCACATAGAAGTTGTTTTTTATTTACGAAGTGCTCATCATTCCAACCGGGTATGATGTGAATAAACCCACTCACCTGATAACTGAAGTGTTTTCTTCTTCACTCGGTTTCCATGTTCACACTAGCTTGTCATTGTTGGCATTCTGATCCCTCGTGTTCCTACATGATTTGGACATCCTTATCTATTAAAATTTGGCATAACAACCCTCGTTTTCTCACTTATGAATGACTAGTCTCAAAATTTCTAATTAATTGCACTTAGGTCCCTAAAGTTCATTTTCCTTGACTTTAGGTCCCTAATGCCATCTTTTCTCAAAATTGAGTCCCAAAACTTCCAAAAGTTCACTTTGGGTCCTTAATTTACTAAAATTGTTTAAGGGGCTCAAGTTTTCCAATTTGGTACCCAACTTTTCAAAAATTACAATTGTGTCCATATTTTACAAAAATGGAAATTTGACCACAATTATTTAAAAAAATCAACCAATTGGTCCTTCCATGGCCAATTGGCCCTCAATTTTGGAAAATTGCAATTTGGTCCCTCAATTTTATAAAATCCCTAAATTTCCCCAATTTCCCTCTTTCAAACTCGTTGAATTTGATTTCATCAAATTGACCATTCAATTGGAGTTAATTGCTCCAAATGAAGGTATGAATCAGTTCCTACACTTCCATACAATTCAATTGAGTTTTTAATCACGTCATTTGGGCATGAATTGAGCTCAAATGGAGCTTTGCCAGAAAACTGATCTTAGAGAGAGAAAGCTTCAAAAGCTTATCGTCAAAGTTGCAGTGGGCCGATCTCTCTATCGGGGAAGATAGCTCCCTTCATAAGGTATATTATAGGATCAAGAATTCCTACAATTGACCTCAAATTGAGGGAGAATTTCTTCAGTGAAATTATGTAGTTTCTCTCTCTATCTACGACCTGCAATGATTGACGAGGGCCAAATTGGCTTTCAGCTCAGTTGAGATTGTTTAAGGGCTGTCAGGATGTTGGGAGAGCTTGATTTGGCTTGAGGAGGGCTGAATTTGGCCAATTTCAGCTCATCCGAAACATGGCAGCTTCGATCCGTTGGAGCTGCTTCATTGTTTGATTACTTTGGTGCTTCTCCGATGGTACTCGGATCGAACGGAGGTTGCTATTAGATAGCTAACTTCCCTCGCTGTCTAAAGAACCCGACCTCACCTTTTGAGGTTGTGAAAAATGCCTAAGTCAAAGCTTTAGTTCGAGCTTCACCGGAAATTAGAGCAGTTGAGCGAGAATGGAGTTTTCAGGTGTGAGGATGATGAATGGGGATAGGCTCTTTATATAGGGAGATCGGGGACTCTCTACACCGTCTATTTGGTACCTTTATGGCACTCATTCATGGCCTGAAATGCCCTGAACGGAGACAATTCATCTTCGCCAGTGCTGTCCATTCCTTCAGTGAATGAACAGTGTTGTCATCTGAAGGAAGAAGATGACATTATTCCAAACTGAACCGGACTAGGTTCAATGCTTAAACTAGTCAGTTCATGCCCGATTCGACTGAGTTTTTTAAAATTAAAAATTTTTAAATTAATCTAAATTCATTCTCTATCCAATGGTGGCTTTAATTCCCCAATTTGAATATTTTTAAGCCACATAGAAAAATAAATTTAGCAACTGGTTCAATGATGGTTCAAATAGGTCCAAACCGGTTTAATCTATTTCAGATTTGGTTCACCTGAACCGGTCTTGTTTTCTCTTCCAATATGTCCCAAAGTCCCTTTCCATGATTTTTATTACTCTTTAGGTCAATCAAGGTTTGTAAATTTCCCAATTGCCCCTTTCTCTAACGGTTGGGGTTCGTGAACCGGTTTGGTTTTCTCACCCCGGTTGACTGGTTCTTTCCCCAGTTTCCTTATCTCTAAGGGACAGTGTTTATAGCTACAACCCCTTCCAATTCCTGAATGGAAATGTGAATATATTACCATGGACTTCGTGATAGGACTACTAGTGACAAGGAAAGGGCGAGATGAGATTTGGGTCATTATGGATAGATTGACCAAATCCGCCCACTTCTTACCAATAAAGGTAACCGATTCTGTGGAACAACTGAATCTTTCATGCTCCGAACCAGTTTGGTCGGATCCCCATGATCAACCCGCCACTCTCCTAGTTTATTAAAGGGTTTCCCCTTATTGTAAACCGTAAAGAGAAAGGCGTCTTTTAACCCGCACCTTTTCCTGAAACAACATAATCAAAACTGTATGAAATTTATAACTTTACATACCTGTCTTATAGGCATCTTAGTTGATGGTCATTAAGGGTAGGCTTTCCGGGATTTCCTAAAAGGGATATAAGGGAGGGGGTGAGTATGATTACTCAGTGAATGAGTTTTTAAAATCTTTTGACTTTTAAGAAAAACATTTTTATGGAGTGTGCTAGACTCCTGTTTTTTTCAAAAATTATTTCGTTTAAAAGTTCTGGTTTTTTTCTACTATTTCTTAGTTACCAGTGTGTCATCACCCAACACACATCCATTATCATGAAGGTTAAACATATTCGCATGTCAGTATCACTATTGAACCCGCTAGTGGCTTCGGAGCGACTTTTCCTGCCACCTGGATAGAAGTACGACCACTTCTACCCTAGGAATGAGTGGATGTACATGACATCCGACCCACAATCCCAAAATCACTTCTTTGTGTTCGTATGACGATAGAGACCACATCTTATCCCCACCCCAGTCTCATTTACTTGGTGCTACTCCAGATTTCGCACAGACACCTAGAACGACGAACTGCCCTTATAGCCACCAGGTTGTATAGTGCCCTTAGGACGCGTCACTACCCCTCATGGGCATATTGATGATCTCATACTCACAGTGCATGCACAAACAATGTTTTCTCATATTTCCATGTAATTTGTGGTGCCACTAGTCCAACGGCCTCGACTCTTAACTCAACCCGTAGCTATTTATCTTGACTAGTCCGTCGACCTGTCATGTCGCACTGCCGCTAGTTGACTGAGCATGTCGGTCCTATCTTGGTACCATGGCCAAACAATTCACTTATTAAGTTTTATGGCACATAAATCATGTTCGTTTACGAGTTCTTGCTCGTGCCAACTGGCCTTGGGCCCACTGTACGAGATTTTCAAAATCGGGCATTTAGCCCCTAAGTTCCAAAACCAAGGCCCCCAGCCTATCAGAGCTATTCGAGCTCCCATCGAGAAGGTCTCCCAAATTGTTTAAGTATTGGCACACAATTTGGGGAGAACACTTTCGACAAAACAAATGTTTTCTCTATCCATTATACCACCCGGGTATGAGGACATCTCCGTTCATAACCGATGAATGGGTTTTCAACTTCCTTCGAGTAAGTCTTATCATACCAACTGGGTATGATCTACTTACAAACGGTAATTAGTTTTTCCGCATGATTTTCACATCACTTCCTCTAAGTAGTGATGTTTAAAATACCATTTAATAGTGGGTTTTCATACCGAGGTGCTCATCATCCCAACCGGGTATGATGTTAGTAAACTCACTCACCTGTTAAAGTAGTGAATTCCACTAGACCGGTTCTTTGTATTCACGTGAACTCATCCATGCTAGCGTTCCCGATATTTCACGTTCCTACACAATATGAACATCTTTGTTCATTATTACTCGGCATAACAGCCTTCATTCATTTCCAATGAATGAGAAAACCTAAACTTTTAATTATTTGTTATTAGGTCCCTAAAGTTATTTCTCTTTAACTTTAAGTCCCTAATGTTGATTTTTCCTCAAATTGAGTCCCGTAACTTTTAAAATTTATCTTGGTACCTCAATTTATTCAATTTCACCAAAAAGGGGTTTAATTTCCCAAATTTCTAATTTGGTCCCCTAATTTTTCCAAAATTACCATTTTGCCCTTCCTTTACAAAAATGGTAAGTTTTGCCCCCAAAATTCCAAAATTCCTCAATTGGTCCTCCAACATTATTTTCATTCCTAATTGGCCCTCAAATCCATAAAATTTCATTTTGGTCCTTCGAATTTCAAAAATCCCCAAATTTCCCCCAATTTCAACTATTCAACATTGCCGAATTTGATTTCATCAAATTGACCGATCAAACACCTCTAATTGTTGAAGTTGGAGTTGAAATTGAGTTCCTACATGTTCATGCGATTCAAAGGAACTTTGAAATCGTAGATTTTAACGCCGGAACGAGCTCAAACAGAGTTTCACCGGAAAATAGATTGTAGAGAGAGAAAGCTTTGATTTCTCACTGGTGAGGTCACGACGGTCCGAGCTTTTGATCTGGCCAGATAGCTCTCATCTTGAGGATCATCCTAGAATCAAGAATCACATCAATTGATGTCGAATTGTGTTAGAATTTCATCATTGAAATTCTGCCAGTTCTCTCTCTAGCACCGGCCGGAAATTGTAGAGGGAAGCCAAATTGGCTTACCTTTCAGTCCTAATTTGGTCGTGGGAAGGCTGAGAAAGTGTTGGGAGGGCTTGGTTTTGTTTGAGGAGGGCTCGAAATGGTTGATTTCAGATTCACCAAAATAGGGCAGCTACGGTCCACCGGAGCTGCTTCACTATTCCATTATGCCGGCGCTTCTCCAGCGATTCTCAGATTGACTGGAGTTTGCTATTAGATAGCTGTCTTCTCCTCAGTTCTAAAGAGCTCGACCTCTCCTTCCGAGGTTAAGAAAAATGTTCAAGTCAAAACTCTGGTTCGAGCTTCGCCGGGAAATGGAGCAATAGAGAGAGAGAGAGAGAGAGAGAAGTGGTCAGGTGTGAGTAGAATGAATGAGGATGACCTCTTTATATAGGTGTAAAAATCGTGTATTAAATAGGAGAGATTTATTACTAGTATTAATATTGCCATAAATTATTGGTATTAATTCCAATAATTTAATTTCGGTATTAAATTATTTGTATTAATTCTAATAATTTAATTTAGGTATTAAATTATTGGTATTAATTACAATAATTAAATATATATTAATTTATGGCCATTTATGATAAGGCGTTTGCATAAAAATATTTTGACCAAAGAACCGGTCACTACTCTCGGATAAGCACGCTTAACTTCATAGTTCTTATGGATTCTCGTTCACCTTAACCAATTTGGTTTTTCTCTTCTATTTTGTCTTAAGTTTCTTTTCAAAGGTTTAATGAACTCTTTGGATCACTCGAGAGTTGTAAATTTCCAAATTTCCCATTCAGAATTGATCGGGTTTGTGAACTGGTTCTGAATTCTCACTTGATTTGACCAATTCTTTTCCCAGTTTTCCTTAGCTCAAAAGGGTGGGTTTTACAAGCTGCCTTATACATAGGAGAAATTTTAAGACTCCATGGTGTCTCGGTAAGCATAGTATCGGATTGGGACCGGAGATTTACCTCAAGGTTTTGGCCTAGCCTACAAAGCGCCTTGGGAGCCAAACTCCATATAAGTATAGTGTTCCATCCTTAGACTGATGGACAGTTTGAGCGAACAATCCAAACCTTGGAGGATATGCTCAGGGCATGCGTACTCACAATGAACAAGGGTTGGGAGGAATACTTGTGCTTGATGGAGTTTTCTTACAATAATAGTTACCATGTCAGTATTCAGATGGCCTGTTATGAGGCTCTTTATGGATGACCATGTTGTACGCCCTTATTTTGGGAAGAAGTGGGAGAAAGGAAGCTCGAAAGGGTCTAGCCGATAGAAGATGCCATCGAGAAAATCCAAATAATAAGGAGTTGACTTAAGGCAACCCAATACACACAAAAGAGTTATGTAGACCATCAGAGGAGAGACTTGGAATATGAAGTTGGAGACCAAATATTTCTCAAGGTATCACATGGAGGGGAATACTCAGGTTCCAACAATGGGGAAATTTGAAACCCATATATATTGGTCCCTACACCATAATCCAAAGGGTAGGGCCAGTAGCATATAAGTTGTAACTGCCTCTAGACTTACAAAGTATACATGATGTGTTCCATATATCAGTACTCCGGATGTACAAGCCCGACCCCAACCATGTGTTGGACCGACCCCCAGCCGAGTTGGAGGAAAATCTGACCTATGAAGTAGAGCCGATGCAAATTCTCGATTGAAGAGACAAGAACCTAAGGAACAAGAAGATTCCCATGGTCAAGATTATTTGGTTGAACGAACAAGTACAAGAGGAGACCTGGGAGACCGAAAGAGTCAGGAGGGATGGGCACCCCTAACTATTTGAGTTGTAAGTGTTTTGGGGACAAAACCCCTAAAAGTAGGGGAGAGTTGTAAACCCCGTCCTTTCAAGAATGAGAAAACCGAGAAAAAACCGGTCGATTCTAAAGAGAAAACTGAACCATGTAATGAACCAGAAATGATAAAGAAGGGTTAAAATGGGGAATTAGAAAATCCCAAGTGACCAAAAAGTCACGAAAATCATGGGGAAGAGCCATGAAGTAAATTGGATGGGAAAACAAGACCGCTTCAAGGTGAACTTGACCTGAACCAAATTGAACCGGGTTGAACCATAATGAACTAGATTAGGTAATTCATTTTTCTAAGTGGCTTGGAAATCTCAAATTGGAAAATTGAAGTCACCATCAGATAGAAAATGAAATTAGACTAATTTAGAAAACTTTAATTTTGAGAAAACTAGTCGAATCAGTCCTGAGTCAACCAATTTTCGTCAATGATCTTGGTCGGACCAAATCGGTCCGGTCCAGAACAGTGTCACCTTCTTCTTTGGGATGACAACACTATTCATCAATCCATAAACTTTCCTTTCTAGACAAAGGAATATTCCCTCCAATTTGGGCATTTTCTGGCAAGGATAAGCTCGATTAGTATGGAACCTAGTAGAGCAGAGGGTCCCCGAGCTCCCTATATAAAGAGCTCCCCTCCTTTCATCCTCCACACACCTCAAATCGCCTCCCTCTCCAAAGTGCTCAGTTTTCTGAGAAGGCTCAAACCAAAGCTCTGACTTGGGCACTTTTCTCAGCCTTAGAAGGCAAACTTAGTTCCTACAGACTCCAGGGGAAGTCAGCTCCCTAATAGTAACCTCCCATCGACCCAAGGATCGCCAGAGAAGTGCCGACGAGATCGAATAGTGAAGCAACTCCGTCGATTTGAAGCTGCCCTATCTTGGCAGACCTGAATTCAGCCAATTCAAACCTTCTACGGCCAAATCAAGACTTCCCTTAGCCCCTAAGGCCATCACAAGACCTCTCTAGAGGAGAAAGGTAAGCTAATTCGGGCCCCTTCGTCATTGTAGTTCGGTTCTAGAGGGAGAAAGTGTTGAATTTCACCAACCAAATTCACACTGATCCTGACATAAATTTTAGCAATTCTTGATCTTAGAAGGACCCCAAGGTTGAAAGCTACCTTTCTAGATCAAGAGCTCAAACTGTCGCATCTCTAATAATAAGCTTTCGAAGCTCTCTCTCTCTACGTACAATTTTCTAGCGAAACTCTGTTTGAACTCATTTTGGACCCAAATTCTGCAATTCAAAGCTGAATTGGATTGTATGGAAGTGTAAAAACCAATCCATGCCATCAATTGGAGCAATTAACCCCATTTGAATGGCAAATTTGAAGAAATCAATTTCAGTTTGTAAAAAGGTGTGAAATTGGGGATTTCAAAAAATTGAAGGATCTAAATGTAATTTCTCGAAATTAAAGGTCAATTGACAATGAGAAATATGTTGGAGGACCAATTGTTCAATTTTTGAAAGAAATGGGACCAATTGGCCATTTTTGGAAGTTAGGGGCAAAACGATAATTTTGGAAAAGTTAGAGACTAATTTGGAAATATTTGAACACCATTTACAATTTTGAAAAAAATTAAGAACCGAAGAGGGATGTTGGAAACCCCATGGACTTAATTATAATAATTGATCATTTAGGGACCTAATTGCAATATGGCAACAATAAGGGCCTAAATGTAAATACCTAAAAATAGAGGGGTTATTCATGCCAAGTCGTTCCTTCTAAGAATATTCAAATAATGTATGAATGAATTCGGTTAAGGATGAGCACAAAGGAGCTCAAGCAGAATTTGGAAAGCTGACTTGGGACAAACACATCATAGACATCAGGTGAGTGTGACATTTTAAATGTCATTTCTAGTTGGGGTGATGAAGACACCTTTATTAAAACTAAAAACCTACTTATCGGTTGTGAGTGTAACTTTTATACATCATGCCCGATTGGGATGATGGGCACTTTTAAGAAAGGAAAAATCTACTTACCGATTGTAAGCAGACCTACCTCTATCATCACATCCAGTTGGTGCGATGAGTACCTTAAGCTAAAAATAAATTTTTGTTAAAAGTGTTCTCCCGTGACTGTGTGCCATTGCTTAAAATATTTGGGAGGCCTTCTTGATGGGGAGGTAGAACAACTCTAACAAGCTAGGGGCATCAAATTTGAACTCATTGGGCTTAAGGTCCAGTTTTAGAAAAACTCATGAAGTGGGCCCAAGGCTAGTGGGCACAAACTAGAACCCGTAAAAAAAAATGAAAAAGAAGATCCATGAAAACTCTCATAAAAGGGAAATGTTTGTGTGAATCGCCACGGTACCAAGTCAGGATCGACAAGGCTCAATGGGCTAGTGGCAGTGCGCCAAGGCTAGGTCGACGAACTGGTCAGACAAACAACTACAGACTTGGTTGAGTGTCAGGGTCGTTGACACCAAAGATAATGGTTATATGTGAAAACTATTGTTTGTGCATGCACTCTAATTCGAGACAATAAAAATGCCCATAAGGGGTAGTGTTGGGTTTCAGGGACTGTTGGATGACATGGTGGTGATAAGGGCAGGAGAAGCTACTATGTTTGGGCTTCTCGTCGTACCAATTAGTCATGAAGCTATTGTGTTTGGGCTTCTCATCATACTAGTTTGTCATGAAGTTGTTGTGTTTGGGCTTCTTGCGCATTGAGACTAGTGTGGAGGCATGATGAGGTCCCTATCCTCATATGGACACAAAGTTATGTTGAGTTTGAGGGCCTGGCACAATTAGGGACTTCTATCATGGTGGATGATAAAGATGCTCTGATCTACAAGTGTATGCAATGGGTGTGCTACACCGACAAACGTGTGTACCCATTATGATAAAGGGTGTGTGTATGATTGCTAAATGCCTCACGAGGAAAGGGGATGTTCTAAAGAGCTGAACACACAAAGTCTTTGAAAAGGATGAAAGGTTTAAAGAATGATGCATTAAATGTTTTGATAAACTATATTTTTGAAAAACTCATTTCCCGACACCCACTCACTGAGTTGTAGAAACTCACCCCCTCCCTTTAAAGCCTTTTCAGGAAAGAAGACTAAACCTTAAGGAAATATCGAAGCAGAATCCTAAATCAGGTATGCTTTAAGGTTTTTTATTATTAAGGTTTGAATAATGCTATTCAAGGAAACAAGGTTAGAAGTTACGCATGACTCCTCACGGATAAGAGAAGTGATGATTTTTCTAAGACCAAAGGGAGTGACGGGTTGCTCACGGGGTTCCGACCAAACTGGGACGGGGCATGACAGGTTGGGCTAACACCTATGGAGCCAATGCCAAGATTCAGGGTTATTGGCACCAAAGATAAAGGATTATAATCCTAAAATTATTGTTTGTACATGCACTTTGATATGGGACCATCGAGACGCCTAGTGGAGTAGTGTTGGTTCTAAGGGCTGTTGGACGACCTAGATATGATAAGGGCAGTATTATCGTGCCAGTGAGTCATGTAGCTTGGAATAGGTTCCTACACACTAAGACCAGGCGGGGTCAGGATGAGGTCTCATCCCACATAACGGACACGAAGTATATTTAGGTTTGAGGGTCGGAAGGATAATGTTCACTCAGACTCAGGGTAGAAGTCGAGAACTTCTATTAGGGTGGACGGTAAAGACGCTCTGATCCCCAAGTGGTTGCAGTCGGAGTAATGCATCTGTGAACATTTGTACCCTTTATGATAAAGGGCGTGTGATTGTTTGCTAAACACCACCCAAGCAAGGGAAAGTTTTAAAAGAGTTTATCTCACATAACAATAAATTAAAATGATTATTTGAAAATTGTTTTTTTAAATTACCCTTACACCCGCTCACTAAGTTGTAGAAACTCACCCCCTCCCTTTAAACTTTTTTTCAAGAAAGGAGAAAACTCTTAAAGAAATTTCGAGGACAAAGCCCTTTAATCAGGTATTTCAAAATTTTAAGCCATTAAGTTTTGTATAATTCTATTCCAAGGAACAAGATAAGAAAATACGTCTGACTCCTCGTGGTTTGGAAAAGTGGTGGCTCTTCCTAGACCAAAGGGAGTGGCGGGTTGTTCATGGGGTTCCGACCAAACCGAGTCAAGGCATGACAACTTGAGTGATATCACAGCCATTTTCCCTCGAATTCATTATCAAGACTATATAGTTAGTCTAGAACTAAATAAAAACTATCCACCTTGTAGGAAGATGACCCAAAAAAAACTCTCAAATGTCCGAGGTATAGTAGAAGCCATAAAGGACCATGTAGGGAAGTAACCTGTTTTGGATGTGGACGATGGAGACATTATGCGGGGAAGTGTCCAATACCACCAAGGAATGTGGTCACAACACCTATTGAGGACACATCCACAAGTATGAGGGGAGCTAACTTGATGTCAGGGACACCAACAAGGGCTTATGACCTCACCCAAGAAGACACTCATTAAGAACCTAGTAAAGTAGCCTCCCAACCTACTGCGTAAATACCTCTTGTAAAAGGGATAACACCCCAAACATATTGTACTCCTTCCTAACTAATAAAAAACTCCAAGTTCCTAAAACTTTGCCTCTCAAATAATGATGCGATCTTCTACCTCAACTATATGAGCAGGGGTCATGGAAGGTAAGAAGGGCCGAAGGTAGGACCTTGAGAGACAATAAAATGAACAGAGAATAGATGAAGGGAAACTTTTCCTTAAGGGCAGTTACAAGCCATCTAGGAGCAAAGAGGGAAGTGAAGGCAAACTTTGAATGTTGGGCACCGGACAAAATGTCATGGACTGGGGAAGTGTGACCTACTTTGGAAAAATGGAAGAGCCAAGTAGGGTTACAAATGAACCTAGCAGTGGGAAGTGACTAGTAACTATGGGATGATCAAGAAGGATACAAGATGCCCTAAGAAGGACAGAGAAGCAATAATGACTACACCCAAAATGGCGACAGGATGGGCATCAAGAATGAGAGAACTCGAGAGACAATTGTCTCAAAACCGTTAGACGCAAAGAATAGTAGGGACGAGGCAATTAACGAACTGGCCGTCATGAGAATCATGAATTTAAACCCTAGTGAAGAAGGGGGAAGCGGAAAGGCCAAATGTCACTAAAGGGAGAATGAAAGAAATCCTTAAAATAGTCATTGGCTGAGAAGGATTAAGTAAGCCTCGCATAAGAAGGTCAAGAAATCTTGGAAATAAACAAGATCTAAACCCTTCCAAAGAAACTAAACTTGAACAAGATACAAGTAGGAATAAGGATAGGGTAAAAGGATGTACCTATAAGATTTTTAAAGAAGGGGAAATGAGAAGGATGGCGGCAAAGGATGTGATAAAGTTGTTCTAGGGTCAGATACCCATAAGGACGAATGAAAAAGGGAAAATTCAGGAAGAGAGAAAGAAGCCTACCAAGGAGGGGGAGCCCTAGAGAGGTATATACCCCAACAGAGGAATAATCGATCTAATTAAAATAGAATAGAAGATAAAATTGTAAATGGAATGCATGTTGGGATAAAGGACAAATTACAAGGGAAGTATAGTCAGAAAAGTCTAAGGAGCAAGTTAAACCCAATAAATGGGTAAGCACGAAGATAGCATCGATTCATGTCATAACAATTGGGGATGGATTGCATACCCCTAATAAAGGAAAAAGGAAACGAAACCCAAAGGAAGTGGAGTCTCAGGAAAGGATGCACTCCAGTTAATATGTGATTAAAGGAATAATGACGAACACCAAGATTACTTTCGGTCCACGCCCACTTAGTAGAGTTTAAGATTGGATGACTAAACATATTGTAGAGTACACGAAATAAGACTTAGTAATCAAAGATTACTCTAATAGGAAATAAAGGGCGAAATGGGAATTTAAGTCGGTGAAGGATTAGAGGTGAACGAAAGCACCAATACAAAAGGGTGTAAGGATATGAAGGAAGGAAACCTTCAAGGAATGGTAAGAGGGTTAAATGTGCAAAAGATGGAAATCTCTACTTCAATGTACGGGAGTAGAGGATGAAACCAATGAAGGAAACTCTTCCAGGAGAATTCAAGGAATGGATAAGTAGACCATAAGGAATCAACTCAAAATAAAGAATCGTGAAATGATCACGAGCGAGTAAGGATGGATTGGAGAAAGGAAATCCTTGAGTACGGATGCCACTGGACATGAGTAAGGACATAAAGGAGGGAAACCCCAAGTATGTTAGTAAGTTAAGAAGTGAGCGGGAAACCCAATGGTTGGAACCGAGAAAGCCCAACAATGAAGTTGGTAAGGGACGAGTAGATAAGGAAAAACTGACACGATCATGAATGGCATGACATCAAATGTAAAATGACATGTAGGTCCAACAATCTCAAGAAATATACTATAGTAAGGAAGAGTTAATTATTTAAGCATGATGCAGTCACACAAAAGTATTTGGGTGGACTGGAGTTTTAATAAAAGATGGATGGAGGAAGGACCAATATAAGATAAAAATGAGATAATACCAAAACCCGCGAGGTTAAGGATGAAAAGCTTGAAAGGATGTCGAGCTAAAGAGCTTCAATGACCAGGGAAATAAAAAGAAACGGGGACGGTCAGACGCTTATGGAACTTCCAATTCAGTGATCTGGATAAAAACCCTTCAGAGTAAGGGTCTTACCCTTAGTGGAATAAGAATTGAACCTAAGGAAGTACTTTTGGACTAATGGGTAAGATATGCCTGATCGTAATAAGCTCCATGGAGAAAGTGGATAATGGCAGGTAAGAGAAATTCCTTAAGTGCGTTGTCTAAAGGAATAAGTGAAAGAGTAACCAAAGTGGTAGCATATCGAAGCAAATCTCAAGTTGACATCAAGTGAAATTATTCCCAATGTAAAGGATGCATAAATAAGGTTTAGGGACAAAACTCCTAAAAGGTAGGGAGAGTTGTGAAACCCGTCATCTCGGACTAAGGAAACCGAAAATTTTCAAATAAAACCAAGGATCTAAGTGAACTGGGATGGCTAAAAAAGATTTAAAATGGAATTAGGAAATTTTCAAGTAGCCAATAAACCACAAAAAACATGGAGAATAACCATGAGGTGGATTGGATGTGAAAATCGGATCGGTTTAGGGTGAACCGAACCTAAACCAGATTGAACCAGGTTGAACAGTAGAGAATCGGTTCAATGATTCATTTTTCTAGGTGGCATAAAAATATAAATTTAGAAAATTGAAGCCACCAATAGATAGAAAATGAATTTAGATTAATATAGAAATTTTTAATTTTAAGAAAACCTGTCGAATCAGGCCTAAAATGGTCGATTTATGATTTTGGGTCACCGAACCCGATCGGACCGGAACGGTCAATGGTCCATCCAATCAATGGACCACTATTAAGTTAATACCCAGTCAACATGCGTGACCAATCAGTGTGCGACATGAGATGAAGCACACCTAGTCACTCGCTTAGTCAGCGCTGGCCAATTAGAAGGCGACACATGTCATCGATCAATGGTCAGAGGAAGAAAATTCACCTCAGCAAAAACCGACCAATAGGAGAGTGACATGTGTCCCACTCAACAGTTTAGCAGAAACTTGCTCAGCAGCCATGTAGACATGGACAACCAATAGGAGGCTGCCATGTGTCCAGTCTGTAAACCCCGCCCTTCTGAGCTAAGGAAAAGTGGGATGGGAACCGGTCAAACTGAGTGAGAAAACTAAACAAGTTCACAAACCCGATCAATTGTGAATGGGAAATTTAGGAATTTACAACTCCCAGGTGATCCAAAGGGTTCAAAATACTATGGAAAAGAACCTTAGGATGAATTGCAAGAGGAAAATTAGACCGGTTTAGATGAACCGGGTCCAACAGGATTGAACCGATTCATGAACCGAAACCAATAGAGATAGGGCAAAACAAAGGAATTCAACTCCATTTTACTCCAAAGAAATTCATAAACCTTGGGAAGGAACCTTAGAACAAAGTGGGAGATAAAAACTAGATCGGTTAGGGTGAACCGGACCCAAACCGAATTGAACCGGTTTAAGGACCGAGTCAATTTATTAACCGAAATCGATAAACAGATGGTAAAGCAGGAATTTTATGGACCCTAAGTGACCCAAGGGGTCAAAAAGACATGGAAATGGACTTGTGAAGGAATTGGGGATGAAAATTAAACCGGTTTAGGTGAACTGGATCCGAACCGATTTGGACCGGTTTGAACCACTATTGAACCGAATCCTAAATTCATTTTTCTAGTTGGCTCAAATAACTCAAATTGGAGATTTGAGGCCACCATTGGATAGAGAATGAATTTAGAAATTTTAGATTTGAAAAACTAAATCAAATGGGGGGCGAACCGGTCGGTTTAAGCTTTGAACCTAGTTCGGACCGGTCCGGTTCGGTTCAGAACAATATCATCTTCTTCCTCAAGATGACAGCACTTTCACTCACTAGGAAACTGAAAAAACGCCGACGAAGAAGAAATGCTTCTATTCGGGGCGTTTCAGGTCATCAATGTCAGTCAAAATGGTGCCAAACGGATGGCCAACGGGTCCCCGAGCTCCCTATATAAAGAGATCCTGCCCATTCATCCTTTCCACACCTAAAAACTCCATTCTCTCTCAATTGCTCAATTTTCTAGTGAAGCTCCGACATGGGGTTTTTTCTGAGCCAAATAAGGTGAGATCAGGTTCTTTAGAACCTGGGAAAAGTCAACTACACGTCTGTAGTCTCCGTTCACTCCGAGGGTCACCGGGAAGATGCCGACATGATGAAAGAGTGAAGCAGCTGCAGCGGACCGAAGCTGCCCTATTTCGATCGAGTTGAAATTTCTTATTTCAAGCCCTAATTGGGCCAAACCAACCCTTTTCAACACTTCCTCAGCCCTCCCACGGCCGAATTAGGACTGAAAGGTAAGCCAATTCGGCTCCCCTCTACAATTTCCAGCCGGTGCTAGAGAGAGAACCGGTAGAATTTCAATGATGAAATTCTAACTCAATTCAGCATCAATTGATACGATTCTTGATTCTAGGATGAACCTTAGGATGAGAGCTATCTGCCCAGATCAAAAGCTCGGACCGTCGTGCCCTCACCGGTAAGTAATCGAAGCTTTCTTTCTCTATAGTCCATTTTTTGGCGAAGCTCCATTTGAGCTTGTTCCGACATCAAAACTTATGATTCAAAGTGCTATTGAATCATAAGAGGATGGAGGAACTCAAGTTTAACTTCAATTTCAACAATTGAAGGTGTTTGATCAGTCAATTTGATTAAATCAAATTTGGCTGTGCTAAAGAGTTGAAATTGGGGGGAAAATTGGGGATTTTCAAAATTCAAAGGACCAAAATGCAATTTTATGAAATTGAGTGTCAATTGGGCATGAAAATAATGTTGGAGGACCAATTGAGGAATTTTGGAATTTTTGGGGCAAAACTTACCATTTTTGTAAAGGAAGGGCAAAATGGTAATTTTGGAAAAGTTGGTGGACCAAATTGGAAATTTAGGAAATTAAATCCCTTTTTGTGAAATTGAATAAATTGAGGTCCCAAGATAAATTTTAAAAGTTTCGGGATTCAATTTGAGGAAAAACCGGCATTAGGGACTTAAAGTAAAAGAGAAATAAATTTAGCGACCTAATTGCAAATAAGTAAAAAGTTTGGATTTTCTCATTCATTTGAAATGAATGAATGTTGTTAAGCCTAGTAATAATGAACAATGATGTTCATATCTTGTAGGAACACAAAATACCGGGAACGCTAGCATGGACAAGCTCGCGTGAATACAAAGAACCGTTCTAGTGGAATTCACTACGTTATCGAGTGAGTGGGTTTACTAATGTCATACCCGGTTGGGATGATGAGCACAACTTAAAGATAAAAATCACTTACCGATTGTGAGTGGGATTTTATATCACACCCGATTGGGGATGATAAGTTCCTCGGTATGAAAACCCACTATTTAGTGGTATTTTAATCATCATGACTTAGAAGAAGTGATGTGAAAATGTTATGGAAAACTACTTACCGGTTGTAAGTAGATCATACCAGGTTGGTATGATGAGGATTCCTCGAAGGAAGTTGAAAACCCGTTCATCGGTTATGAACGGAGAAGTCCTTATACCAGTCGGTATAATGGATAGTGAAAATCTATATTGTGGGAAGTACTCTCCCCTTACTGTGTGTCAATGCTTAAACTATTTGGGAGACCTTTTTTACGGGAGCTCGAATAGCTCTTATAGGCCGAGGGCCTCGATTTTGGAACTTGAGGGCTAATACGCCCGATTTTGAAAAATCTTGTACAGTTGGGCCCAAGGCCAGTTGGCATGAGCAGGAGCTCGTAAACAAATATGATATATATGCCATAAAACTTAATAAGTGAATTGTTTGGCCATGGTACCAAGATAGGACCGAGTTGCTTAGTCAACTAGCGACAGTGCGACATGACAGTTCGATGGACCAGTCAAAACAAACAACTGCGGGTTGAGTTGAGAGTCAGGGCCGTTGGACTAGTGGCACCACATATTACATGGTAATATGAGAAAACATTGTTTGTGCATACACTATGAGTACAGGATCATCAAGATGCCCATGAGGGGTAGTGATGCGTCCTAAGGGCACTAGACGACCTGGTGGCTATAAAGACAGTTCATCATTCCAGGTGTCTGTGTGAAATTTGGAGTAACACCAAGCACATGAGACCAGGGTGGGGAGATGATGAGGTCTTTGTCCTCATACGGACACGAAGAACCGAATTTGGGATTGAGGGTCGGATGTCATGTACATCCACTTGATCTCAGGGTAGAAGTGGTTATACTTCTATCCGGTTGGCCGGTAAAGTTGCTTCGAAGCCACTAGTGGTTTTAGTGTTTGTGCTGACCTACGAATGTGTGTAACCTTCATGATGAAGGATGTGTGTTGGGTGATAACACACCGTGGATAAAAATGGAAATGGTGGAAAAACTGAGATTTTCAAATAAAAGCGATTTTTGAAAAAGAGTCTAGCACACTCCAAGAATAAAATTGTTTTTCTAAAAAGTTAAAATTTGACTTTTGAAATCCCATTTACTAAGTAGTTGTACTCACCTCTCCCTTATATCCCTTTTCGGGAGATTTCGGAAAGCCTACCCTTAAAGACCATCAACTAAGACGCCTGTGATACAGGTATGATAAATCTAAATTATTATGCAGTTTTGTTTATGTTATTCTTTGAAAAAGTGCATGTTTAAAGGACGTCTTACGCTTTATGGTCTATAATAAGTGGAAACCCTTTAATGAACCGGGAGAGTGGTGGGTAGATCATGGGATCCGACTAAACATGGTTGGGGCGTGACACGGTCAATGGGTCAAAAGCTGACTAGGCTCTTGAATCAAAAGCCACGTGTCAACCCCGCCCTTTTGAGTTAGGGAAAACCAGGAAAAGAACCTATCAAACCGAGTAATAAAACCGAACTGGTTCACAAACCCAACCATTTGAGGGTTAATAAAACCTTAGAAAAGAACTTTAAGACAAATTAGAAGAGAAAAATCAGATTGGTTCAAATAAATTGGATCTCATCAAAATACCAAAGTTAAGCATGTTTGTGCAAGAGTAGTGCAAGGATGGGTGACCTCCTAGGTGGAAATATATATATTTTTTGTAACCTGAAATTTCGATGCAAATTTGGTTTAATTAGTATTAATCGCCCTATCATAAATACCCATATTTTAATACCTAAATTAAATTATTGGAATTAATACTAATAAATAGACATCAATTTATGGAAAATTAATACCAGTAATAAATCTCCCTAATTTAATGACAATTTTACATCTATATAAAGAGCTCACCCCATTCATCCTCATCATACCTGAACACTTTTCTCTCTCTACAGCTACATTTCCTTGTATAGCTCGAACCAGACCTTCGACTTGGGCATTTTTCCTAACTTCATAAGGAGAGGTCGGGCTTTTTAGACTCCGGGGGAAGTCAGCTATCTGAAAGCAAACTTCAGTCAATTCGAGGATCGTCAAAGAAGCGGCGACAAAATCAAATAGTGAAATAGCTCCGGCAGATAGAAGCTGCCCTGTTTTAGTCGAGCTGAAATCGGCCAATTCGAGCCCTCCTCAAGCCAAACCAAGCCCTCCCAACACTTCCTTAACCTCCTATAGCCGAATTAGGACCGAAAGGTAAGCCAATTCGACTCCCCTTTACAATTTCTGATCAGTGCTAAAGAGAAAGTCGACCGAATTTCAATGACAAAATTCTAATCCAATTCAACATCAATTGATGTTATTTTTTATCCTAGGAGTAACCTCAAGAGGAGAGCTACCTGCCCAGATAGAAAGCTTAGACCATCGCACCCTCACCGGTGAGCAATTGAAGCTTTCTCTCTCTACAATCTATTTTCCGGCGAAACTCCGTTTGAGCTTGTTGCGCATCAAAACTTGTGATTCAAAGTGCTATTGAATAGTATGAAGATGTAGGATCTCAATTTTAACTTCAATTTCAACAATTATATGTCTTTGATCGGTCAATTTGATGAAATCAAATTCGGCTGTGTTAAGGAGTTGAAATTGGGTCAAAAATTAGGGAAAATTGGGGGTTTTCAAAAATTCGGAGGACCAAGATGCAATTTTATAAAATTGAGGGTAAATTGGGCATGATAAAAATGTTAGAGGGGCCAATTGAAGGATTTTAGAATTTTTGGGGTGAAACTTACCATTTTTGTTAAGGAAGGGAAAAATGGTAATTTTGGAAAAGTTGGGGGACCAAATTGGAAATTTGGGAAATTATACCCCTTTTTGTGAATTTGAATAAATTGAGTCCTAAGATAAATTTTAAAAATTTCGGGACTCAATTTGATGAAAAACTGGCATTAGAGACGTAAAGTTAAAGAAAAATAAATTTAGTAACCTAATTGCAAATAAATAGAAAGTTTGGTTTTCTCATTCATTTAGAATGAATGAAGGCTATTAGGCCAAGGGATAATGAACAAAGATGTTCATATCGTGTAGGAATACAAAGTACCAGGAATGCCAGCAAGGATAAGCTCGCGTGAATACAAGGAACCGGTCGAGTGGAATTCACTACATTAATGGGTGAGTGGGAATTTATATCATACCCGGTTGGGAATGATAAGTACCTAGAAATGAAAGCCCACTATTTAGTAGTATTTTAAACATCACAACTTAGAGAAGTGATGTGAAAATCACACGGAAAAACTACTTACAGGTTATAAGTAGATCATACCCAGTTGGTATGATAAAACTTCCTCGTAGGAAGTGGAAAACCCGTTCATCGGTTTTGAGCAAAGATGTCCTCATGCTTGGTTGGTATGTTGGATAATTGAAAAAATATTTTTTTCGAAAGTGCTCTCCCCTGAATATGTGCCAATGCTTAAACGATTTGAGAGACCTTCTTGACAAGAGCTCGAATAGCTCTTATAGGCCGGGGGGCCTCAGTTTTGGAACTTGAGGGCTATTATGCCCGGTTTTGAAAATCTCGTACAATGGGCCATTGGCGAGTGGGCACGAGCAGGAGCTTGTAAACAAACATGAGATATGTGCCATAAAACTTTAATAAATAAATTGTTTGGTCGTGGTACAAGGACAAGACCGACATACTCAATCAACTAGCGGCAGTGTGATATGACAAGTCTATGGACCAGTCAAGACCAATAGATGCAGGTTGAGTTGAAAGTCAAGGCTGTTGGACTAGTGGCACCACAGATTATAGGGCATGATAGAAAAATATTGATTGTGCATGCACTGTGATTACGGGACCATCAAGATGCCCAATAGTGGTAGTGATGCGTCCTAAGGGCCCTGGATGATCATGTGAGTATAACGACAGTTCGTCGTACCAGGTGATCGTGTGAAATTTGGAGTAGCACCAAGCACATGAGACCGGGGTGGGGATGGGATGTGGTCTTTCTCCTCATACAGATACGGAGAATTGATTTCGAGATTGAGGGTTGGATGCCGCGTACATCCACTCATTCTCAGGGTAGAAGTAGACGTGTTTCTATCTAGGTAGCCGGTAAAGTCGCTTCGACGCCACAAGTGGGTTCAGTGGATGTACTGCCCTACGAATGTGTGTTTTACCTCCATGATTGAAGGATGTGTATTGGATGATGACACACCGTGATTAATAAGAAATGGTGGTAAAAACTGAGATTTGAAATCGAAGGACTTTTGAAGGAAAGGAGTCCGGCACATTCCATTACTAATCTTTTTTCCTAAAATTTAAAAGTTTTGAAAACCCATTCACTGATTAGTCGTACTCACCCCCTCCCTTATATCCCTTTCAGGAAATTATGGAAAGCCTACCCTTAAAAACCATCAACAAAGATGCCTATAAGACAGGTATGATAAATTTAAAATATTTTGCAGTTTTGATTTATGTTATTCTAGGAAAAGGTGCAAGTTTAAAGGATGTTTTACTCTTTACGGTTTATAATAAGGGGAAACCCTTTAAAAAATCGGGAGAGTGGCGGGTTGATCATGGGGATCCAACTAAATTAGGTCGGGGCGTGACACCACGTCAGCAAAAACATCCAATTAGGAGGTGCCACATGGCACATCTACACGATTCAAACCGCACGTGCAGAATAGAGTCATCTTCAACATGGTAGTTTAGAGGAGAGAGGACAGATAGGCTAGCCACCAAAAAGCTGACGACCAATAAATGCCTCTGATTCTAGCCATAAATGGAGCAATTGAGGCCGAGTATTGGTGGACAGATAAGTCTATCAATCCTCGAGCTCCCTATATAAAGAGCACCTCCTCATTCATCTTCATCATCCCTCAAATGCTTAGAGAAGAAGAAGTGCATAGTTTTCTAGTAAAGCTTGAACCAGAGCTCCAATTTGGGCACTTTTATCCACCTTAGGAGAATTCAGGTTCTTTAGAATCCTGAGGAAGTCAGCTACACAACCACAACCTCCATTTAGCTCAAGGATCGCTGGAGAATTATCAACAAGCTCGCACAGTACCACCGCTCCACGGCGGTTGACAACTCGAGTTGCTGGAGCTCAATTCAAGCCATCCCCAAACCAATTCCAGCCAAACCAACCTCCCAGACCACCTCTAGAGGTACCCTGACCTATCCTAAGCTAAGCTAGTAAGTCCCCTCTGTCACCCTTCGTCGAAAAGTACTATTCATAATGTGTTTTTGCTCAAACTTAACTAAGAAATGCACACTGCTCAGGCAACCAATTGAGGTGTGATTTGATCTAGGAAGGATCCCCAGGAATAGAGCAATTCAGAGAAAGCAAGAGCTCCAATCGTCGGATCCTTACTGGTAAGAAATCGAAGCTTTATCTCTCTAGGATAATTTTTCGGTGAAGCTCTATTTGAGCTCATTTCTAAGCCAAATGAAGTCTTTTAAAGCTTGAAATGATGAGGGAGACATCGATAAGATGATTCTAAGCATGAATGAGGATAATTACCCAAGTTTCAATGATCAATTGAATGAAATGAGACTTCGGTGTCAAATTGCAATTTTTGGAAAAAAATTGGGCAATTTGGGAATTATGGGAAAATTGGGGTCCGAATTATAATTCAAGGAAAATTAGGAGACTTTAAAGAAATTAACTCCCAATTGATGTCCAATTGGCTAATTGGATGGAAATAAGGTCCAATTGGCAATTTTGGGAAATTTGGGGACCAAATGGTAATTTTGGAAAATTAAGGACCTAAGGGATTGTTGGAAACCTCAGGGACTTAATTGAGAGTAATTGAGCATTAGGGACCTAAAGTAAAAAATTATGAACTTTAGGGACCTAATTACAATAAGGCATAAATTAAAGGCATTTTTGTCAAATTGTACTTATGGGAATACTTAGCCCATGTAGGAACTGTTGTGCGAGTACTTGTGCAGAGGAGCACATTTGAGGATTTGAAATTCGACTAGGATGAACACGTCACAACTATCGGATGAGTGAACTTACTAACGTAATACCCGATTGGGGTGATGTTCACATTTTAAATAAAAAATCCATTTTGAGTGGGATTTTCCAACATCATACCCGGTTGGAGTGATGAGCAAATTTTAAAATTTGAAAATAATTTTTACAGAAATGATCTCCCCTAACTGTGTGAAACTGCTTAAATATTTTGGGAGACATTTCTGATGAGAGATAGGACAGCTCCAATAGGCCGAAGGCCTCGATTTTTGAACTTATTGGGCCTAAGGCCCATTTTTTAAAAAACTATGAAGTGGACCCAAGGTCAATGGGCATAGGTTGGAGCTCGTAGACAAATATGATTAAAAAGAGCCATGAAAAACTTTCATAATCAGCTAATTATGTGAATCGCCACGGTGCCGAATCCAGACTGACAGACTCGATGGCCAAGTAGTAGTTATCCAGGGCCCAGTTGATAGACCGGCTGGGCAAAGAGCTATGGACCCAAAGCTAAGAGTCAGGGTCATTGGCACCAACGATTAAGGATTATAATCCTAAAACTATTATTTATGCATGCACTATAATACGGAACCACCAAGACACCTAGTGTGGTAGTGTTGGTTCTGAGGGATGTTGGATGACCCGAATGTGATAAGGGCAGTATTGTCCTGCCAATGAGTCATGAAGCTCATAGTAGCTTCCTACGCATTGAAATCGAGGTGGGGTCAGGATGAGGTCTCGTCCCAAATAATGGACACAAAGTATATTCAGGTCTGAGGGTCATACAAATAACATCCACTCAAACTCAATGTAGAAGTCAAGGACTTCTATTAGGGTGGACAGTAAAGATGCTCTAATCCTCAGGTGGGTGCAGTTGGAGTACTGCATCTACGAACGTTTATACCCTTTATGATAAAGGGCATGTGATTGTTTGATAAACACCTCCCAAGCAAGTGGAATTGTTAAAAGAGCTGAACTCACATAACAGTAAATTAAAATGATCATTTGAAAATTATTTTTTTAAAATTACCCTAACACCCACTTACTAAGTTGTAGAAACTCACCCCCTCCCTTTAAACAATTTTTCAGGAAAGGAGGAAATTCTTAAATAAATTTCAAGGACAAAACCTTTCAGTCATGTATTTCAAAATTTTAAGCTATTAAGTTTTGTATAATACTATTCCAAGGAACAAGATTAGAAAATGCGCCTGACTCCTCGTAGTCTATGAAAATGGTGACTCTTTAAACACCAAAGGGAGTGGCGGGTTATTCATGGGATTTCGACCAAATCGAGTTGGGGGCGTGACATCTATGGTGGGTGAAAGATTTCTCACGTTGTCCCACTACCTCTTGGCACTTGCTTTCAAGAAGAATTTCGCCAAGGTTACCATCTCTTCTAACATGGTCCTTATGATTCCCATGAACTTTTTTATGTTGGTGAGCCAGTCCATGGCCGCTCTCGTATCCTTTTCTCCTTGGAAGGGCTTTCACCCTTGCTGACGAAGTGTTTTCAGATATCGCGGGATGTCAAATAAGGGTGGGGCCACCATAGAGTTAGGCTAGGACTACACCTCTTCGGTCTTTGTGTGGGAGTTGGTGTTTGAGGAGATTTTGGAGGTGAGGTTGGGCATTTTGAAAACCCGAGTAAACTCCTCGTACAATTTTTGGTGCTCGAGTTTCAACCTTGGTGGGGTTATCTCAGTCCTCCTGGACCCTTCCTCATGAATTGGATTCTCTAGGGCCTCTATGACCTACTGAACGACAGATCCGCTCTTATGCACCATGGGTTGTCCAACAGTCCTTGGGCTCCATCACTACCTCATGCTAGGTGTCCTGATGGCCTGAACTTCATAGTGCGTGCACAATCAACAATCTTTTTAAATTATAGCCTTTATCTTTGGCCCTCTAGCGCAACGGTGTGTCGGCTTTGGCCCATGCGTATTCACCCAACAGGTTCGACGACCCAACTTCAATAGAGTAGCAGTTCGGCCCAACAAGCTCCACAATTTAGACTTGGATCGATGGGTATCATACGAAATTCCCATTATTCAAATCTTTTAGCATCATTTATCACATATTCATTCTAGATGGGTCCATACCCGTATCCATCGACCTTGGGCCCATTGGCATCTTGAGCCTAAGCCCGAAATTAACTCCCAAATGTTTTAAGCAAAGTCACCCAGTCAGGGGAGGCTAATTCCGAGAAAGTTGTTTTTAAAGCTGAACTGCCATTCCAAACGGAATTGACATTATAGCGGTTTCCACTCACCCGGTAATCTTGGCGGGGTCATTCCGACGAAGTCTGGCCTCGCGGTATCTTTCTGGAAGTTGGCGCTCTAGTAGTCTTGTAATGCCCCAACCCGGTTTCGTTGGATTCCTGTGAACAACCCGCCGCTCTTTCTCAGTTCAAGAGGAATTTCCCCCTTCTTTTAGTTGAGATGAGCCATGCGAAATTTCAACCTTGTTCCTTGGAAGACATATATCAAATAAAATGCAAGTTTAAAGAAAAATTAAGCATACCTGATAAAGGGTAAGGCTCGGTGTTACTTCTAGTCATTTTCTATTTTCCTGAAAAGGGGTAGAAAAGAGGGGTGAGTTTCTATGTAAACCCTGTGCTTTTGAGTTAAGAAAAATCGGGAAAAAGAACCGGTCAAACTAAGTAAGAAAATCGAGCCGGTTTATAATTCTACCATTGATCTTCTTAAAGTTTTTGAGTTTATTCTTGCTCTTTGGATCTAGTAGCACCTTCGTTTGACCTTGCATTATTCCCACTCGCTGCCATATTTGCCTACTCCCTTGAGGTGGTTCTCTTATCCTTATTGTTTTCAAAGATTTTGTACCTTTATATCCCCAATGTTTCCCTCTTTGTGTTGGTTGGGGTGTATTCTACCACTATTCCCCATCTCCGATTAGACTTCGTTTACTCCTCAAAATCGTTTGGTCCAATTAAGTTATTTCCTTACATAATATTCCTTTGACGTTCCTAATTCGAGTTTTACATGCCTTCTTGTAGTGGATCATGCTCAACCTCCTAACCAATCATACTCTCTGATGTTTGATCGCCTTATTCTTTGGAAAATTCTCTCCTATCTTGTAGACTTGGTACGCCTCCTCTACTCTTGTTTTTCTTCGACTCACATTTTACCTTCCATCCATTTCTTATATTCTTAAATTTCTAAGGAATTTGTTCCACAAGCCATTCTTCCTTAGGAGGATTTTATTCTCTTAAACTTTTATCTACTTAGATTTTTCTCAAGGAACTCAGGAGTTTTAATAAACTTCTAATTAATTTGGGAAATATTCTCTTGCCAAAAATTTGTCTTATTACATGACTTCTCTACCCCCTAATCCCTTGGGATCATAGGACTAGAGTTAACACTAAAACGATTATGAGACTCTTGGTCGGAAGGCTCTGAGTAATTGATTGGAGTCTATTCGTACTCCTCAATAGGACGAATTTCATGTGTGGCCTCTAACCCGTACCGCCTTAGTACTTCCGCCTCGCACTCATATGTCCATTTCATCCATCAAGACGGATTAAAGTCAGGTTGAGTGGGTGAAGGTACTTGGTGGAACTTCATGAAAGTGGCATAAGCATCCCAATAATTATCCCAGGACTCATTCTTGGTGGGGTTCCTCTTCTATGGTTATGGTATTGAAGGAGGGGTTGGACTTCTAGGAGGTGGTGATGGTTCCTCTTGTTTGGGAGGAGGGTATATGATGCTTTTGGTTCCAGTAAGGCTCCAACTAGCATCCGGTAGTCCTCCACCATGCCTTTGGGTACTCGTTTTTTGACCCTTAAGAACCTCTAAACGGCTTCCTCTCTTGGGTTGGATGTCTTTTTCACGGTTATAGGGGAAGGACTAGATTTTCTTGCGAATTTCTTAGGGATTCTCATTCCAACAAGATCGTTTAGAGTTAGATTAATATTAGGGCATATTATTGATAATGTTTCAAGGGAACTAGGCTCTAATACCACTTGAGTTGTCACGCCCCAACCCGGTTTGGTTGGATCCCCGTGAACAACCCACCGCTCTTTCTCGATTCAAGAAGAGTTTCCCCCATATTTTAGTCGAGAGGAGCCAGGCAAAATTTCAACCTTGTTCCCTGGAGGACATATATCAAATAAAATGCAAGCTTAAAGAAAAATTAAGCATACCTGATAAAGGGTAAGGCTTAGTGTTACTTCTAGTCATTTTTTATTTTCCTGAAAAGGGGTAGAAAAGAGGGGTGAGTTTCTACAACTCAGTGAATGGGTTTTTCCAAAGTCTACTTTTACCTTTTAAAAAAAATATTTATATGGAGTGTGTCAGATTCCTTTCTTTCAAAAATCCTTTATTTTCAAATATCGGTTTTTACCACCATTTCTTATTTACCACTGTGTTTCATCACCCATCACACATCCTTCATCATGAAGGTTACACACATTCACAAGTCAGTACAACTATTGAACCCACTAGTGGCTTCGGAGTGACTTTACCGGCCACTCGGATAGAACCACGACCACTTCTATCCTAGATTGAGTGGATGTACGCGACATCTAACCCTCAATCCAGAAATTGATTCTTCATGTCCAAATGAGGATATATACCTCAACCTATCCCCCACCGTGGTCTCATGCGCTTGGTCCAACTCCAAATTTCGCACACACACCTGGAACGATGATCTACCCTTATACTCATCGGGTCATCCAAGGCCCTTAAAACATATCACTACCCCTCATGGGCATCTTGATGATCCCGTACGCATAGTGCATGCACAAACAAAGTTTTCTTAAATTATCGAGTAATATGTGGTGCCATTTGTCCCAACGGTCCCAACCTTCAACTCAACCTGTAGCCATTTGACTTGACTGGTCCGGAGGACCGGTCATGTCGCACTACTACTAGTTGACTGAGTGTGTCAGACCTGCCTTGGTACCATGACCAAACAATTCAATTATTAAGGTTTAATGGCACACACATATATATATATATATATATATATCATGTTCTTTTACGAGCTCCTACTCGTGTCCATTGGCATATGACCTACAGTTCGAGTTTTTCAAAAACAGGGCATATTAGCCCTCAAGTTCCAAAACTGACGCCCCCGACCTATAAGAGCTATTCAAGCTCCCGTCAAGAAGGTCTTCCAAATAGTTTAAGCATTGGCACATAGTCAGGGGAGAACACTTCTGAAAAAATAGGTTTTCACTGTCCATTATACCAACCGGTATAAGGACATCTCCGTTCATAACCGATAAACGTGTTTTCAACTTCCTTCGAGAAAGTCTTATCATATCAACCAAGTATGATCCACTTATCACCGATAAGTAGTTTCTTTTCGCATAATTTTCACATCACTTTCTCAATTGTGATGATACCACCAAACAGTGGGTTTTTATAACAGGGTACTTATCATCCCCAACCCGGTATGATATATAATCCCACTCACCCGATAGTGCAGTGAAATTCCACTTAGTCAAGTTCTGTCCTTAGTAAGCTAGACCTCGACTGGCGTTCCCGATGCCTTGTTCTCCTACACAAAAATGAACATGGTTGTTCATTATTCTTTGGCCAAATAGCCATCATTTGTTCCAAATAAATGAGAAAATCCAATATTACATATATTTGCAATTAGGTCCCTAAAGTTATTTTTCTTTAACTTTAAGTCCCTATTTCCAGGTTTTCCCGAAATTTGAGTCCTGAAACTTATAAAATTTACCCTGTGACCTCAAATTATTTAATTTCTCACAAATGGGTTTAATTTCTCAAATTTCCTATTTGGTCCCTCAATTTTTCCAAAAATACCATTTTGCTGAGCTTTGGTCCGCCAGAGCTGCTTCACTATTTGATCACACCGGAACTTCTCCGGTGACTCTCAAGACGAACGGACACCACCACCGTGTAGCTGACTTATCCCCGGTTCTAATGAACTCAACCTCACCTTCTTTGGCTAAGAATTGACCCTATATCAGAGCTCTGGTTCGAGTTTCATCGAAAAACTACGCAATTGAGAGAGAGTGAGATTTTCAAGTGTGGAGAGGATGAATGAAGAGGGGCTCCTTATATAGGGAGCTCGTGGACCCGTTGGTTGTCCATTTGGCACCGTTATTACCGGAATTGAATACTTGAAACATTCCAAACAGAAGCATTTCTTCTTCACCGACATTTCTTCAGTTTCCCGGCGAGTAAATAGTGTTGTCATCCTGAGGAAGAAGATTACACTGTTCTGAACCGGATCGGACCGATCTGAACCGAGTTCAAAGCTTAAACCGGTCGGTTCACCCCTCATTCAATCGAGTTTTTCAAATCTAAAAATTTATAAATTAATCTAAATTCATTTTCTATCTAATGGTGGTCTCAAATCTCAAATTGGAATTGTTTAAGCCATCTAGAAAAATGAATTTAGGATTCGGTTCAATAGTGGTTCAAACTAGTATGAACTGGTTCAGATCTAGTTCACCTGAACCGGTTTGGTTTTCATCCCCAATTCCTTCACAAGTCCATTTCCATGTCTTTTGTGACTCCTTGGGTCACTTGGGGTCGATAAAATTCTCGGTTTACCATCTCTTAATCGATTCTAGTTCATAAACAGGCTCGGTTCTTAAATTGGTTTAATCCGGTTCGGGTCCGGTTCACCCGAACCAATCTGGTTTTTCTTTCCCACATTGTTCTAGGGTTCCTTCCCAAGGATTATAAACCTCTTTGAATCTTAAGGGATCCATAAGCGTCTTGGTTTACTCATTCTCTATCGGTCCCCGTTCAATGAATTAACTTGGTTCATAAACCGGTTCTATCTGGTTCAGACCTGGTTCTATTGAACTGCTTCGGTCTTTCTACCTCATTCCGTCCTACGGTTCTTTTGCTCAAGTTTATGAACATTTTTTAGTTACATGGGAGTTAGAAATTTTCAAATTTGCTCGTCCCCTAACAATCGGGTTTTTAGACAAATTTGGTTTAAAGATTCAATTTGACCGGTTCTTTCCCCGGTTTTTCCATTTACTAAAGGACAGGGTTTACAAGTCTGCTCCTACATGGCACAAATATCCTTATTAGGGTATTGAACTAAGGGACTGCATCTCCTTGAGCATTTACATATAGGATCTCATATTTTACCTTAATTGCACTTTGGTCCTTAAAGTTTGTGCATTTACCTTTAAGTTCTTAATTGTCCCTTTTTTCTTCAACTCAGTCCCTAGGTTCTCCATTTATCTTTTTCGAGTTCATAGTTCAATCAAAATTGCCCATGGGGCCCTCAATTTTCTAAAATTTCCATTTAGCCCCAAAATTTTCCAAAATTATAATTAAACCCCAAATTCTCAAATTTTGCAAATTGGTCCGTTTGAGCTCGTTTCGGCGTTAAAACTCGTGATTTAAAGTTCTATGGAATCGTATGAACATGTAGAAACTCAATTTCAACAATTGGAGACATTTGATCGGTCAATTTGATAAAATCGAATTTGGCTGTGTTAAGAAGTTGGAATTGGGGAAAATTGGGGATTTTCGAAGATTCAAAGGATCGAAATGCAATTTCCTAAAATTTAGGGTCAATTGGGCATGATAAAAATGTTAGAGGACCCATTTGAGGAATTTTAGAATTTTTGGGGTGAAATTTACCATTTTTGTTAAGGAAGGGCAAAATGGTAATTTTGGAAAAGTTGGGGGACCAAATTTGAAATTTGGGAAAATAATCCTCTTTTTATTAAATGGAATAAATTGAGGTCCCTTGATAAATTTTAAAAGTTTTGGGACTCAGTTTGAGGAAAAGCCAGCATTAGGGACTTAAAGTTTAAGAGAAATAACTTTAGGGACCTAATTGCAAAAAAATGAAAGTTTGACTTTCTCATTCATTTGGAATGAACGAAGGCTATTAGGCCGAAGGATAATGAACCAAGATGTTCATATCATGTAGGAACACGAAGTACCGGGAACGCCAGCAAGGATAAGCTCGCGTGAATACAAAGAACCCGTCTAAAAGCAATTCACGGTATTAACGGGTGAGTGGGTTTAATAACATTATACCCGGTTGGGATGATGAGCACAATTTAAAGTTAAAAACCACTTACCAGTTGTGAGTGGGTTTACTAACATCATACCCGGTTGGGATGATGAGCACAACTTAAAGATAAAAACAACTTACCGATTGTGAGTGAAAATTTTATATCATACCCAGTTGGGGATGATAAGTACCTTGGTATAAAAACCCACTGTTTAGTGGTATTTTAATCATCACCACTTAGAAAAGGTGATGTAAAAATTATGTGGAAAAAAACTAATTACCGGTTGTAAGTAAATCATACCTGGTTGATATGATGAGTCTTCCTCGAAGGAAGTTGAAAACCTGTTCATCGGTTATGAACGGATATGTCCTTATACCAGTCGATATAATAGACAGAGAAACCTATTTTGTCGGAAGTGTTCTCCCCTGACTGTGTGCCAATGCTTAAACTATTTGCGAGACCTTTTTGATGGGAGTTCGAATAGCTCTTATAGGCTGAGGGCCTCGGTTTTTGGAACTTAGGGGCTAAATGCTCAATTTTGAAAATCTGGTATAGTGGGCCCAAGGCCAATTGGCACGAGCAGGAGCTCATAAATGAACATGATATATATGCCATAAAACTTAATAAGTGAATTGTTTGGCCATTGTACCAAGATAGGACTGACATGCTCAGTCAACTAGCGGCAGTGCGGCAAGATAGGTCGACGGACTAGTCAAGACAAACAACTGCGAATTGAGTTCAGAGTTGGGACCGTTGGACCAGTGGCACCACATATTACATGGCTTGATAAGAAAACATTGTTTGTGGTTGCACTATAAGTACGAGATCATCAAGATGCCCATAAGAGGTAGCGATGCGTCCTAAGGGCCCTGAACGACCCAGTGAGTATAAGGGTAGATCGTCGTTCCAAGTGTCTATGCAAAATTTGGAGTAACACCAAGCACATGAGACCGGGGTGGAGACACGATGAGGTCTCTATCCTCATATGGACATGGAGAAGAGATTTTGGGATTGACGATCGGATGTCGCATACATCTACTCATTCCCAGGGTAGAAGTGGTCGTGCTTCTATCCGGGTGGCAGGAAAAGTCGCTTCGAAGCCACTAGCGGGTTCAGTAGTGATACTGACTTGCGAATGTGTGTAACATTCATGATGAAGGATGTGTGTTGGGTGATGACAGACCGTGGTAACTTAGAAATAATGGAAAAACCTGAATTTTTAAATGAAGGGGTTTTTGAAAAGAAAGGAGTCTGGCACACTCCATATAAATGTATTTTTTCAAGTCAAAAGATTTGAATCACATTCACTGAGTAGTCGTACTCACCCCCTCCTTTATATCCCTTTCAAGAGATTTCAGAAAGCCTACCCTTAAAGACCATCAACTAAGATGCCTGTGAGACAGGTATGATGAATTTAAAATGTTATGCAATTTTGATTATGTTATTCTAGGAAAAAGGTGCATGTTTAAAGGACACCTTACTCTTTACGGTTTAGGATAAGGGGAAACCCTTTAATAAACTGCGAGAGTGGCGGGTTGTTCACGGGGATCCGACCAAATTGGGTCGGGGTGTGACATTCTGCAACTCAGTGAATGGGTTTTTCAAAGGTCTACTTTTAACTTTTAAGAAAAACATTTATATGGAGTGTGCCAGACTCCTTTCTTTCAAAAATCCTTTTATTTCAAATATCGGTTTTTACCACCATTTCTTATTTATCACGATGTGTCATCACCCAACACACATCCTTCATCATGAAGGTTACATACATTCGCAGGTCAGTACGAATATTGAACCCACTAGTGGCTTCGGAGCGACTTTACTGGCCACTCGGATAGAAGCATGACCACTTCTACCATGAGATCGAGTGGATGTACACGACATCCGACCCTCAATCCCGAAATCGATTCTTCATGTCTGAATGAGGACAAAGACCTCATCTTGTCCCCACCCCAGTCTCATGCGCTTGGTGCTACTCCAAATTTCACACAGACACCCGGAACGACGTTCTGCTCTTATACTCACTAGGTCGTCTAGGGCACTTAGGACACATCACTACCCCTCATGGGCATCTTGATGATTCCGTACTCATAGTGCATGCACAAACAAAGTTTTCTTAAATTGCCATGTAATATGTGGTGCCATTTGTCCCGACCTTCAACTCCACTTGTAGCCGTTTGACTTGATTGGTCTGGAGACTAGTCATGTCGCACTACTACTAGTTGACTGAACATGTCGGACCTGCCTTGATACCATGACCAAACAATTCAATTATTAAGGTTTAATGGCATATATATATCATGTTCTTTTACGAGCTCCTGCTTGTGTCCATTGGCCTATGGCCCACTATTCGAGTTTTTTAAAAATAGGGCATATTAGCCCTCAAGCTCCAAAATTGAGGCCCCCGACCTATAAGAGCAATTCGAGCTCTCGTCAAGAAGGTCTCCCAAATAGTTTAAACATTGGCACACAGTCAGGGGAGAACACTTTCGACAAAATAGGTTTTCACTATCCATTATACCGATCGGTATAAGGACATCTCCGTTTATAACCGATAAGCGAGTTTTCAACTTCCTTCAAGAAAGTCTCATCATACCAACCGGGTATGATCTACTTACCATCGGTAATTAGTTTTTTTTTTCGCATAATTTTCACATCACTTTCTCAGTTGTAATGATTAAAATACCACTAAATAGTGGGTTTTATACTGGGGTACTTATCATCCCCAACCGGGTTTGTTATATAATCCCACTCACCAGGTAGTGCAGTGAAATTCCACTTAGTTAAGTTCCGTCCTTACTAAGCTGTACCTCGACTAGCGTTCCCGATGCCTCATTCTCCTACATGAAAATGAACATGGTTATTCATTATTCTTTGGCCTAATAGCCTTCATTCGTTCCGAATGAATGAGAAAACCCAACTTTGCATATATTTGCAATTAGGTCCCTAAAGTTATTTTTCTTTAACTTTATGTCCCTATTGTCGACTTTTTCCCGAAATTTGAGTCCCAAAACTTTTAAAATTTACCTTGGGAACTCAAATTATTTAATTTCACACAAAGGGGTTTAATTTCTCAAATTTCCAATTTGGTCCCTCAATTTTTCCAAAATTACCATTTTGCTCCTTCTTTAGAAAATGGTAAATTTTTTGCCCCAAAAATTCTAAAATTTCTCAATTGGCCCTCTAATATTCTTATCATGACCAATTGACCCTAAATTTTAGAAAATTACATTTTAGTCCTTCAAATTTTTGATAAACCCCAATTTTTCCCCAATTTCAACTCTTCAACACTGCCAAATTTGATTTCATCAAATTGACTGTTCAAACACCTCTAATTTTGAAATTGGAGTCAAAATTGAGTTTCTACATGTTCATACAATTCTAAGGAACTTTGAATCACAGATTTTAACGTAGGAACAAGTTCAAGCGGAGATTCGCCGAAAAATAGACTGTAGAGAGAGAAAGGTTCGATTTCTCATCGATGAAGGCACGGCGGTCAAAGCTTTCTATCTGGGCAGGTAGCTCTCCTCCAGAGGTTCTTCTAAGGATTGAGAATGACATCAATTGATGTCAAATTGGATTAGAATTTCTTCATTGAAATTCGGCCGATTCTCTCTCCAACAATGATATGAAATTGTAAAGGGGAGTCAAATTGGCTTAACTTTCGGTCCTAATTTGGCCATGCAAGGGATGACGAGGTGTCGGGAGAGCTTGGTTTGGCCTGAGGAGGGCTCGAGTTGGCCGATTTCAACTCGGCCGAAACAGGACAGCTTCGGTCCGCCAGAGCTGCTTCACTATTTGATCACACTGGAACTTCTCCGGTGACTCTCAAGACAAACGGACACCACCACCGTGTAGCTGACTTATCCCCGGTTCTAATGAACCCGACCTCACCTTCTTGGGCTAAGAATTGACCCTATATCAGAGCTCTAGTTTGAGTTTCATCGGAAAACTAAGCAACTGAGAGAGAATGAGATTTTTAGGTGTGGAGAGGATGAGTGAAGAGGCGCTCTTTATATAAGGAGCTCGAGGATCCGTTGGCCGTCTATTTGGCACCGTTATGATAGGAATTGAAGACCTAAAACATTCCAAACGGAAGCATTTCTTCTTCACAGGCATTTCTTCAGTTTCCCGATGAGTGAACGGTGTTGTCATCCTGAGGAAGAAGATTACACTGTTCTGAACCGGACCGGACTGATCCGAACCGGGTTCAAAGCTTAAACCAGTCGGTTCACCCCTCATTCAATCGAGTTTTTCAAATCTAAAAATTTCTAAATTAATCTAAATTCATTTTCTATCTAAATTCGGCCGATTCTCTCTCCAACAATGATATGAAATTGTAAAGGGGAGTCAAATTGGCTTAACTTTCGGTCCTAATTTGGCCATGCAAGGGATGACGAGGTGTCGGGAGAGCTTGGTTTGGCCTGAGGAGGGCTCGAGTTGGCCGATTTCAACTCGGCCGAAACAGGACAGCTTCGGTCCGCCAGAGCTGCTTCACTATTTGATCACACTGGAACTTCTCCGGTGACTCTCAAGACAAACGGACACCACCACCGTGTAGCTGACTTATCCCCGGTTCTAATGAACCCGACCTCACCTTCTTGGGCTAAGAATTGACCCTATATCAGAGCTCTAGTTTGAGTTTCATCGGAAAACTAAGCAACTGAGAGAGAATGAGATTTTTAGGTGTGGAGAGGATGAGTGAAGAGGCGCTCTTTATATAAGGAGCTCGAGGATTCGTTGGCCGTCTATTTGGCACCGTTATGATAGGAATTGAAGACCTAAAACATTCCAAACGGAAGCATTTCTTCTTCACAGGCATTTCTTCAGTTTCCCGATGAGTGAACGGTGTTGTCATCCTGAGGAAGAAGATTACACTGTTCTGAACCGGACCGGATTGATCCGAACCGGGTTCAAAGCTTAAACCAGTCGGTTCACCCCTCATTCAATCGAGTTTTTCAAATCTAAAAATTTCTAAATTAATCTAAATTCATTTTCTATCTAAATTCGGCCGATTCTCTCTCCAACAATGATATGAAATTGTAAAGGGGAGTCAAATTGGCTTAACTTTCGGTCCTAATTTGGCCATGCAAGGGATGACGAGGTGTCGGGAGAGCTTGGTTTGGCCTGAGGAGGGCTCGAGTTGGCCGATTTCAACTCGGCCGAAACAGGACAGCTTCGGTCCGCCAGAGCTGCTTCACTATTTGATCACACTGGAACTTCTCCGGTGACTCTCAAGACAAACGGACACCACCACCGTGTAGCTGACTTATCCCCGGTTCTAATGAACCCGACCTCACCTTCTTTGGCTAAGAATTGACCCTATATCAGAGCTCTAGTTTGAGTTTCATCGGAAAACTAAGCAACTGAGAGAGAATGAGATTTTTAGGTGTGGAGAGGATGAATGAAGAGGCGCTCTTTATATAAGGAGCTCGAGGATCCGTTGGCCGTCTATTTGGCACCGTTATGATAGGAATTGAAGACCTAAAACATTCCAAACGGAAGCATTTCTTCTTCACTGGCATTTCTTCAGTTTCCCGATGAGTGAACGGTGTTGTCATCCTGAGGAAGAAGATTACACTGTTCTGAACCGGACCGGACTGATCCGAACCGGGTTCAAAGCTTAAACCGGTCGGTTCACCCCTCATTCAATCGAGTTTTTCAAATCTAAAAATTTCTAAATTAATCTAAATTCATTTTCTATCTAATGGTGGCCTCAAATCTCAAATTGGAATTGTTTAAGCCATCTAGAAAAATGAATTTAGGATTCGGTTCAATAGTGGTTCAAATTGGTATGAACTGGTTCAGATCTGGTTCACCTGAACCGGTTTGGTTTTCATCCCCAATTCCTTCACAAGTCCATTTCCATGTCTTTTGTGACTCCTTTGGTCACTTGGGGTCCATAAAATTCTTGGTTTACCATCTCTTAATCGATTTTGGTTCATAAACAGGCTCGGTTCTTAAATCGATTTAATCCGGTTCGGGTCCGATTCACCCGAACCGATCTGGTTTTTCTTTCCCACATTGTTCTAAGGTTCCTTCCCAAGGATTATAAACCTCTTTGAATCTTAAGGGATCCATAAGTGTCTTGGATTACTCATTCTCTATCAGTCCCTGTTCAATGAATCAACTCGATTCATAAACCGGTTCTATCCGGTTCAGACCCAGTTCTATTGAACTGCTTCGGTGTTTCTTCCTCATTTTGTCCTACGGTTCTTTTGCTCAAGTTTATGAACCTTTTTGAGTTACATGGGAGTTAGAAATTTTCCAATTTGCTCGTCCCCTAACAATCAGGTTTTTTAGACAAATTCGGTTTAAAGATTCAATTTGACCGATTCTTTCCCCGATTTTTCTCATTACTAAAGGACGGGGTTTACAAGTCTGCTCCTACATGGCACAAATATCCTTATTAGGGAACTGGACTAAGGGACTGCATCTCCTTGAGCATTTACATATAGGATCTCATATTTTACCTTAATTGCACTTTGGTCCCTAAAGTTTGTGCATTTACCTTTAAGTTCTTAATTGTCCCTTTTTTCTTCAACTTAGTCCCTAGGTTCTCCATTTATCTTTTTCGAGTTCATAGTTCAATCAAAATTGCCCATGGGGCCCTCAATTTTCTAAAATTTCTATTTAGCCCCAAAATTTTCCAAAATTTTAATTTGACCCCAAATTCTCAAAGTTTGCAAATTGGTCCCCCATTTTATCCAATTGACCCTCAATTGGGAGGCAATTTCATGAAAATGCCCTCAATTTTATAAATTTGCCATTCGACCCCCAATTTTTGAAAAGTCCCTAATTTTGCCCAAATTTATCAAAATTTGCATTTTGGCCCCTAAATCTCAATTTCATCAAATTGATCATCAAAACGTGGTTAATTGTCCCCACTCGTGATTTGGATCACTTCCTTTATGTTTTCCTAGTCATTTTAAGCCCTGAACTACTTCATTTAGCTCGGAAATGAGCTCAAATTGAGTTTCGTCAGAAAATACAGTTTAGAGAGAGAAAGCTTCGATATCTTACTAGTGAGTGTACGTAACCGGAGCTTTGGCTACTAACGTGTTGTTCTTGTCGTGGGGATCCTCCCTGGATTAAACCACGTCTCAATTAATGACCTAAGCAGTGCCAATTTTTGTGTTAAAGTTTTTGCATAAATCGGTCATGAATAATATTTTTCGGCAAATGATGGTGGAGGGAGCTTACCTTCCTAGCTCAGGGAAAGGTTGGGACACCTCTAGGTGGGGCATAAGGGTTCTGGTTTGACCACAATTGGCCATGGGAAGGCTCGAAGTGGCTATAGGGGGTTGGGTAGATTTCTAGTCGAGGAGCAGCGGTGCTGTTTGAGCTTCCTCGTCTTTCCCCAGTGGCTCTCAAGCTGAATGAAAGGTATGGTCAGATAGAGGACTTCCCCCTTATTCTAGAGACACCCAATGTGGCTTTAGAGATTGAGAAAAGTCCCGTCATCGGAGCTCTGGTTCACAGCTCATTGAAAAATGCTCTATTCTTCTTCTTCGCTCGATTGCGAGATGCTGAAGACGAATGGATGGGTGCTCTTTATATAGTGAGCTCGATAATTGTTTAGGCTACCCGCCATTGTAAGACTCGACTTCTAACTCAGCCATTGGTGACCTAATCGAAGAGTTTTTTGAGTCTCTAGAGACTCTAGCTTTTCATGCGTCTCTCTCTCCTTCGTTCTCTCTATTAGCGTCTGAAGGTTGAAGATGATGACGTGGTAGTCATGCCATGTGGCTTGCTGTTATTGGCTAGTTTTTCTGACGTGGAGGTCCAACTCAACCGCCGCTTCAGTCGTTGACCTGTTGACCGAACACGTGGCGGCCTCTCATTGGCTACTCGTGCCTACGTGGCGTGCTGACGGGTGTCGTTGACTGTTGACCGGTCTGGTTTGCTGATCAGTCTGGTCGTGCTATTGACCAGTCCGGTCGGGCAGTTGATCGGCTGGTCGTGCAGCTGATCGGCCCAGTCCGACTGGGTTCGTTGTCCCGAATTCAAAAATCGACCGGTTCAAACCTAATTTGACTAGTTTTCTAAAATTTAAAAATTTCTAAATTCATCTAAATTCAATTTATATCTAATGGTGGTCTCAATTTCCCAAATTGACATTTTTAAGCCACCTAGAAAAATGAATTAGTGAACCCATTTACTATGGTTCATCCTAGTTCAGTCCGGTTCAGGTCCGGTTCATGTCGAACCGGTCCGGTTCTACCCTCAATTCGACTTCCCGGTTCTTTCTTGTAATTTTTGTTAATTTTTGGTCACCTGAGATTTTCCAATTTCCTACGTTACCTATTTTTCGTTCATTAATCGACTCATTTCTTCGCGTATAAACCTATACCGGTTCTTTTTCCGATTTTTCTTTGGTCTCAAAGGACGGGTTTTACATATATCGTTAGACATACTGTATTTGCAAAGGAAAACATTTCATTACTACTTTTTTGGTAAAACCTTATATATTTCATGAAGTACATCATATGGTGGTTGAGTCTAACTCTCTTGTTTCTTACTCCAAAAAGGTGTCATCCTTCCGCCAACAAAACAAAAACCATTAAATCTCAAATTAAGGGTTTTGGGAAGTACCCGCTACCACACTAGGGTCAGCTTGATCGATTGCATGTGTGATATTTTAAACCCTAGTTAGTACCCTTTGTGGTGTTGCAGAAGCACTCATCCCATCCATTCTTACCCCACTGGTGGTTGTCCCATTTCGTAGTCCTTGAAAATTAGGCGTATTGGAGACCAGGTTGCATTCAGAAAATTAGGAGTTAGACGAGGATTGTGGTTCGGGCAATTTTAGGCTATGTATCCTACTTAATAACACCGATAATATATTATGCTCTTATAGGGCCCATAGTATTGACCGCACATGTTTTGCATCATACTTGTTCAAAACACATATTGGAGTCACTCTAGATGGTGCTTTGTCGAGACATTCCAGTGTTGCTTATTATTTTCCCCCCATAAAAGAGTCATTTCCATTTTGCCTTAAATAGGGGGTTGGTTGCACTAAGAAGAGCAACCAAAGGGGCTATGGCCCAATTGTATTTCCATAGAGAGGCGGGTGGTACTTTGTCTTCTAACTTTCTTCACATCCATTTAGTAGAGCATCACATACTGTAGACAATTCGCTCGCATTTAGATGCGTAGCTAATAACTATAGCTAAGTACGTGGGTCTCCCAATGCTCCACATACATTATTGGATTTTTGGAGAGATTCCATCCAAGAATCACTGACATATATCCCTAGGACTAGCGAGATCTGGTGCAAATAACCTTGAGGCATTAAACTATTACAGGTACTCGGTTATTGATCTATTGCCCTATTGCAGTAGTAGAAACTCTTATTTCTTCTCATTTATTAGCCATGCAGACAGGTACTACTCCTTAAAACGATTCTCGAATTCGACCCATGCTAGAGTGTAAGGGTCATGGAACAAATATTTAACCACCACTATTTTCCATTATCCTCCATAAAAAATTCCACCATAGTTACCTGCTTAAAGATGGGAACCTTGACTATGTATAACATCTATTTAGTATTTCTAAGTTAATCCATAACTGCCACAACATTCTTATCCTCAAGCAACAACTTGTAACTCACTTGCCTTAATAAGTTCCTTTGTATATCAAAGTCTTGAATCTCTCTAAGGGGTAGGTGTGCCTTGTAAACCCCGCCCTTTTGAGTTAAGGAAAACCAGGAGAAGAACCGGTCAAACCGAGCAAGAAAATTGAACTAGTTCATGTACCCGATCAATTGGGAACGGGAAATTTAGAAATTTACAACTCCCGGGTGATCCAAAGGGTTCATAAAATCTTGGAAAAGAACCTTATGACAAATTGCAAGAGAAAAACTAGACCGGTTTAGACGAACCGGATCCAATTGGATTAAACCGGTTTATGAACCAAGTCGGATCATGAACCGGAACCGATAGAGAAAGGGCAAACATGGAAATTTATGGATCCCTTGTGACCTGAAGAGATTTATAAACCTTGTGAAGGAACCTTAGAACGAAATGAGAGAGAAAAACTAGACTGGTTTGAGTGAACCGGACCCGAACCGGATTAAACTGGTTTAAGAACCGAGTTGGTTTATGAACCGAAACTAATAGAGAAATGGTAAATCGGGAAATTTATGGACTCTAAATGACCTAAGGAGTCACAAAAGTCATGAAAATGGACTTGTGAAGGAATTGGAGATAAAAACCAAACCGATTTAGGTGAACTAGATCCGAACCAGTTTTGACCGATTTGAACCACTATTGAACTAGATCCTAAATTCATTTTTCTATTTGGCTTAAATAATTCAAATTTGAGATTTGAGGCCACCATTGGATAGAAAATGAATTTAGATAAATTTAGAAATTTTTAGATTTGAAAAATACGATTGAATGAGGGGTAAACCAGCTGGTTTAATCTTCGAACCCGGTTCGGACCGGTCCGATTTGGAACAGTGTCATCTTCTTCCTTCAGATGATAGAACTGTTCACTCGCCAGAAAATTGAAGCAGTGCCGGTGAAGAAGAAACATCTCCATTCAATACATTTCCGACCATCAATGCCTGTCATAAAGGCACCAATCGGATGGCCAAGGAGTCCCCGAGCTTCCTATATAAAGATCCCCTCCCCATTCATCCTCTCCACACCTAAAAAGCTCACTCTCTCTCAGTTGCTTAGTTTTCCGGTGAAGCTCGAACTAGAGCTCCGATATAGGGTCTTTTCTGAGGTGTGGTTAGGTTCTTTAGAATCGGGGAGAAGTCAGCTACACGCCTATAGTCTATGTTTGCTTTGAGGGTCGCTAGAGAAACGCTGGCGTGATGGAACAATGAAGTAGCTCCGGCAAACTGAAGCTGCCCTATTTCGGTCGAGTTGAAATTGGCCATTTCAAGCCCTCCTCAGGCCAAACCAAGCCCTCCCAACACTTCCTCAGCCCTCCCACAGCCGAATTAGGACTGAAAGATAAGCTAATTCGGCTCCCCTCTACAATTTTCGGCCAGTGCTAGAGAGAGAACTGGAAAAATTTTGATGATAAAATTCTAACTCAATTCGGCATCAATTGATATGATTCTTGATTCTAGGATAAACCTCAGGATGAGAGCTATCTGCCTAGATTGAAAGCTCGAGCCGTCATGCCCTCACCGGTGAGTAATCGAAGCTTTCTCTCTTTACAGTTCATTTTCCAACAAAGCTCCATTTGAGCTCATCCCGGCGTTAAAACTTGCGATTCAAATTGCTAAAGAATCGTATAAACATGTAGAAACTCAAATTCAACTTCAATTTTAACAATTGGAAACGTTTGATCGATCAATTTGATAAAATCAAATTTGGTTGTGTTAACAAGTTGGAATTGGGGGAAAATTAGGAACTTTCGAAAATTCGAAGGACCGAAATGCAATTTCCTAAAATTGAGGGTCAATTAGGCATGATAAAAATGTTAGAAGGCCAATTGAGGAATTTTAGAATCTTTGGGGTAAAATTTACTAGTTTTGTAAAGGAAGGGTAAAATTGTAATTTTGGAAAAGTTAGGTGACCAAATTAGAAATTTGGGAAATTAAACCTCTTTTTGTGAAATGGAATAAATTAAGATCCTATGATAAATTTTAAAAGTTTCGAGAGTCAATTTGAGAAAAAATCGGCATTAGGGACTTAAAGTTAAAGATAAATAACTTTATAAACCTAATTACAAATAAATAAAAGTTTAATTTTCTCATTCATTTGGAATTAATGAAGGCTATTAGATCGAAGGATAATTAACCGAGATGTTCATATCATGTAGGAACACGAAATACCGGGAATGCCAGCAAGGACAAGCTCACGTGAATACAAAGAACCGTTCTAGTGGAATTAACTACATTAACGAGTGAGTGGGTTATTCACATCATACCCGATTGGGATGATGAACACGTTTTCTAAATTAGAAGTTACTATGAGTGGGTTTACTAACGTCATACCCGATTGGGATGATGAGCACAAACTTAAAGTTAAAAACCACTTACTAGTTGTTAGTGAGATTTTATATCATACCCGGTTGGGGATGATAAGTACCTCAAAATGAAAATCCACTACTAAGTGGTATTTTAAACATCACAACTTGGAGAAGTGATGTGAAAAATATGCAGAAAAACTACTTGTCGGTTGTAAGTAGATCATACTCGATTGGTATAATGAAACTTACTCGAAAAAAGTTGAAAACCCGTTTATCGGTTATGAGCGAAGATGTCCTTATACTCGTACGGTATGATGGACCACCAAAAACATATTTTTGTCGAAAGTGCTCTCCACTGACTATGTGTCAATACTTAAACGATTTGGGAGACTTCTTTATGGGAGCTCGAATAGCTCTTATAGGCCGGGGGCCTCGGTTTTGTAACTTCAGGGCTAATATGCCTGATTTTAAAAATCTCGTACAGTCGTGCCAAAGCCAATTGGCACGAGAAGGAGCTCATAAACAAACATGAATTATATATCATAAAACTTTAAATAAAGGAATTATTTGGTCATGGTACTAAGACAGGACTGACGTACTCAGTCAACTAGCAGTAGTGCGACATTATAGGTCAGGGTCGTTGGACCAGTGGCACCAGGATTATATGGCATGACAAGAAAACATTAATTGTGCATGCACTGTGATTACGGGACCATCAAGACGCCCAAGAGGTGTAGTTATGCGTTTGAAGGGCACTGGACGACCTAGAGGGTATAAAGGTAGTTTGTCGTACCAAGTGACCGTGTGAAATTTGGAGTAGCACCAAGCGCATGAGACTAGGGGGGGACGGGATGAGGTCTCTGTCCTCATACAGACACGAAGAATTGATTTCAGGACTGAGGGTCGGATGTCGCAAACATACACTCATTATTAGAGTAGAAGTGGACGTACTTCTATATAGGTGGACAGTAAAGTCGCTCCGAAGCCACAAGTGAGTTTAGTGGACGTACTAACCTACGAATGTGTGTTTAACCTTCATGATAAAGGATGTGTGTTGGGTGATTACATACCGTGATTAAATAAAGAAATGGTGGTAAAAATTAAGATTTGAAATCAAAGGACTTTTGAAAGAAAGGAGTCTGGCACACTCCAAAACAAATCTTTTTCCTAAAGTTAAAAGTTTTGAAAACACATTCACTGAGTAGTCGTACTCACCCCTCCCTTATATTCATTTCAGAAAATCCCGAAAAGTGTACCATTAAAGACCATTAAGTAAGATGTCTGTGAGATAGGTATGATGAATTTAAAATGTTATACAGTTTTGATTATATTATTCCAACAAAAGGTGCAGGTTTAAAGGATTTCTTACTTTTTACGATTTATAATAAGGAAAATCCTTTAATAAATCGGAAAAGTAGCGGATTAATCATGGGGATTCGATCAAATCGGGTCGGGACGTGATATGCCTCCTACCGTAGGACCTCCTTACGCATTCTGGCGACACCAAGTTTGATCAGGATGGGGTCTCTAGTTGACTCTAGATTTAGTCTAAACTCTCTCAATGAGGTGCACATATGTCCTTAATAACTATGGGGCCATGGCTAGAACCTCTAGGCCTACTATGTTTGTTCCCCTAATTCCGCTTTTTACATCACTACATGTTAGTCCTCTAAATGATTTCGTAGTATGTTCCTTCAAGAGCATTCGGCTTTAGCAATCCAGAGTTTGCTAGAAGCCATATTTATAATAATCATTATCCTATTCTTATTGTTTATTTAATAATTCTTTTATCATATATATATATATATATAAAAATGTCGTATTCTCAAATTTTCAATTATACCAAAAAAAAATTTATCGTATGCTTACAAGCAAGCTTAGTCTCTTTGCATCCATCTCACTATCTTAGGAATAATGGGTAATTTCATAATACTCATGTTTGGTTCATCTTCTATAATCCCATGAATTAAGTTGAATATGTGGCCAACACATAATAATGGAAACGGAGTCTTTAGTTGGTGTTTGGTTCAATGCAGTGAGATTGACTTCACTTGCATTGTCCAATATAACATTTGGATTGTAGGCCTAAAAATAACCAAGGCTATATTTGTTAATGGGACAAGTTATGGATAGTATGCCAAGTCTGAGCTGGTCGGCGCTAAAATAGGTGAGATTTGTCATGACTCGTAACTCATGATGGACCTAATAATATGAATCCAATACTTGTTATGTATGTAGTTGGACTGGGCTGCCATCTCCCACCTTGAACCACGGAAGTTGCAGGGGCACGTGAGACGAATGGGGCGGGTCATGGTATGTTAGGACAGGAAAGAGACACATGAACTTGACCTGTGTCTAGCGAAAGAGCAACCGAAGATTTGAAAGGACCATAAACGTGTCAAAGAGCAAACGAGATAGAACCTACAATGATTCTAATGGACCAATAATATTTGTGAGGCCCGTCATTTTATTTTTCACCATTGAGAAAGGAATAAGTCATATTTTATTATATAAATATATTAAAAATATTTAATATATATAATATCAGAAATTATATTCAACTTAACCGGTTGAAATAATTTTTCCTTCTGAATTTTTCACATAAATAAATATAACACTACAATGATCCAAATCCACCATAACCCGTTTTTATTCCTTTTGTTGTGATATGCCAAGTCGTCAACCTTTTACTAATAATGCATTTTTAAGTCATTTTCAATGCTTAATTAACAAACTGATAATATCCTTAAAAATAAATAATATAGAATAATGATATATACACAAATAATAAATTGTGGAAGGTACGACAATGGCCGATTCTTCCATCACGCCATCTATCAAGGTATTAAAGTCAACTTAAATTGGACCAGTCTAAAAAAGAAATTAATTATTTGAGGAAAAAATAAATTATTAGTATAACATATTAATAAAAAAAACCGACAGGTTAGGTTTGTCTGAGGATAAATTTCGAATCTTCCCATTAATATTAAAATAATAAAACGGTTAGATGTTACTGTTAGCCGACAATGTATGGTTATACATGCAACGTAGAACCCAAGAAAAACAACAAGAGTGACTATAAATCTCAACCGTTGGATGAAAAAATTTGAAATTCAATTCCCAATCGGTGAAATTCCACCGATGTTCAAATTTCAGATTGTGTCGGATCCACATGATATACATATCTGATCGGTCCATCGAAATGTCATATTCCACCAATAGGGGCACGTATGTAATTACAGTGTTAACCTAGGACTCAGGAGTGATATGGATGATGACATCCAGCTGGACCAGCCCAGCCAGCTAGCATGATCTCTACACTCCATATAAACTATTTGGTCTGAATGGCTGATGGACTATATATATATATATATGCTTCCAATCTACATGATTATCCCAAAGATAATATGGACCATAAAGGGATGCCATGGATTCAACAGAAACGCATTGAACATCCAATAGTTCGGAAGCATGTGAGATGTCAGGCTCGGTCACGTTTGTGTTGGTGGATCCAAGCCATTGTTTTAGTTAGGAGAGCTTTTTAGTGTATAAAATATATGAAATGATATCGTTATGAACCAAATAGTTATCTACTTGAATAATTATGTTATTAGAACTCATCCATCTCTAGAGTCTTATTTGCACGAAAATCAAAACTTGCATCTCTAAATTCTTGAACATCAAAATATATATCTAACTTACAGTTAATATGGTATGATATGCCTCTATGCATCTCATACTATCCTCTAGACCATGAACTTGCTCTAAGAAAAATCTTATCAAAAGATTCACTAAAGGATTCAAAAGCTTCACTCTCTTACTCCCACCCATTGTCCTTCCAATTTTTTTACTTTAAAAATTTTATCGCTCTTCTATGCACATGTGAAAAGAAAACAATATTTTTATTATCAAATTTGGACTAGTTGTTAACTTATCTTCTTTATACAAAAAATAACTTCATGTTAATGAATATGCATCTCAATTGTTTATGAAATACAAGATAAGGGTGATGTGGATTCCCGTTATAGAATTGTCATTAGCGCCATCAATTGTTTTATTTTTCATTATCATTCATCGTATGTACTTATATATATAGTATGTATGCCGACTTTGAGCACATATCTTGATTACCTAGTGGTACTAAAATAATAATAAGCGCCCCATTCTCTCAATTATATTAACGTGTATAACACATCAATATAGTACTGTTAGTACATAATGTAACACCGAGAATTTGCAATAAAATGATTAGATCAATTTATGTTGATCCAATTGGAAATAATATCAGCCATAAGATAAACTTAGCAAAATCGAATTAGATTGATAAATTATTTTTTGAAAGGTGTTAAAAAGAAAATGATGGAAAAATCGAATTAGATTGATAAATTATTTTTTGAAAAGTGTTAAAAAGAAAATGATGGCAAAATCGAATTAGATTGATAAATTATTTTTTGAAATGAGTTAAAAGGGAAATGATGATAATGTTTGGATAAAGTGTGAATTACAAAAAAAGTTTTTCAATTCTATTTAGTCTCATAAGAGTTAGACCCTTAAAGGAAAATGTGAGCCGTAAAATGATGTAAAAGAAAATTTGAAGATTTAAGAGAAATCAGTGTTGAATTTTAAGTAATTGGAAGTATGACCAATGTGATCTTGAAAGTTAAAAAAAAAATAAAAAAAGTATTCAAGATTAATATATGGAGATGAATGTGGGAAATAAAATAAGACATTTAGAATTTATTAATAATTATTTGGATAAGAGCCATGTACTTAATATTGGAAGAGATTAGGCTAATTTGATTATTAGATAGAAAAGATAAAAAATAAATAAAAACTCAAAAGAAAAATGAATTATGACATTGATATGGGAGACAAATGAGTTTTAAAATTTTATTCAATCTTATAAAACTTTTGCATAGTAAGAGGAAATTTGAATATGGAAGGTCATGCACTAGGACGTGATGAGTATATTAAAATATGGACTCAAGTAAGAGAGTTCACCAAAATGAAAGTAATGACACATTTGAATTAAAAGAAACAAAATAAGATGAACTTCTCATCCACTTGGCTTCTTGAAAACACAAGGGAAGCTCCCGCCGTAAGAAAATAGGGTTGCCTTCTTATTGGAGTTTATGTTAGGAGAAAAGGGAGCCACATCCTTCAACCTCAATAGGAGAAAGAAAATGAATTTTTATATACTTGAAAAGAGATAAGCTTGGATATTTGAAAGATGGGATTAGGTATTTGAATAAAATGAGTTTGGATATGTATAGAATGAGACTTAGACTTTTAAAGGAGGTGAATTTGAATATGTTAAGATGGATAAACTAAAACAGATTGTTTTGTATAGGTTAAAAGAGACAAGTTAAAGGAGATGAGTTTGGACATGTTTAAAAGAGAATGGGCTTAATGTTTTAAGAGACGAATTTAGATATTTAAATGAGGTGAATGTGGATGTGTTTAAAATAGGTAATATTGGATGTTTTTAAGAAATAGGATTAGATATTTAAAGTAGATGAATTAAATATTTTTAAAAAGGGATGAACTTAGGTATTGTAAATGAGATATGTTGGGATTTATATGGAAGATAGCTATGCAACATTCAAGTAAGATGGACTTGTGTGTTTTAAAAAATAAATGAGCTTGGATATCTTTAAAGAGAAGGAGATGATTGTGGATTTATTTAGAATTGAGTTAGGGTACTTTAAATAAGATAAATTTAATATATATAAGGAATTTGGGCTTATATGGTGTTAACGAGATATGCTTGGATATTCTAGGAACAACATGAACGAATGAGGAGAGTTGCACACAAATAAGTCTGTAGGCCAATTACTCACTAGGGAGAATATGACCTAAAGACTAAAATCCTAAACAATCCTAAACCTCGATAAGTTGGATTTGCTAATATTGAGTTTGATTGGAGTGATTGATAATTTTTACAATTTTGGAAATTATTATGTTGCATGAATTTATAAAATATTAAAGAAAATTATGTAAAACGATACGTAGGGCGTGTGTAGGATATATACTAAATAATGTTTTGAAAAATGGGTCAAGAGTCAAACCATTTTTTAATAATGGAGCTAAGTTTAGGAACGAGTGGTAAATGGTTGAAAGAAATACGATCACAAGCCATGTGGGAACGAGCGACAAATAAGAGGCAGCACGATGTTTGGTCAACAAGTCAAAGGCTGATTTAGCTACGGAGTTGGAAGTCGTGTCAGCAAAGTCAACCAATCACAACATGCCATATGGCAAGCTTGCACACATGACATATTGTCATCTTCCTCCTTGGGAAAGTTGGTAGAAAGGGATAAGAAGGAGACCTTAGTCTCCAACCTGAAAAGCTCTTTGATCTTATAGCCAACGTGCGAGACGAGGGCTGAGTACTATGTCGGCTAGTAACCATGTCAGTTGATGATCTTTATAAAGAGCACCTATCCCTTCGACTTTCTCATCCCACAAACAAGCTAAGAAGGAGAGGTACTTCATTTTCCAGCGAGACGAAAACTAGAGCTCCGACGAGGGCCTTTTCGGCAACCTCAGAAGGTGCATTTGGGCTCTTTGGAACCGAGGAGAAGTCCCCTACCTCACTGCTACCTCCTTTGAGTTTGAGGATCATTGGAGAAGTGTTGGGAAGCTTGCACAGTACTATCACTTTAGCAGTCCCGAAACTGTAGAAAGTCTCGAGCTAAACTCTGACCACATCCGCCCTCCTACAACCAGACCAAACCTCCCACGACCATCCTCGACCTCTAGGGACTTTGAGGTAACCATTTCCGACCCATTTTGTCGGAACAGGGAAGTTGCATAAACTAGAATACTATAACTTCTCTCATTGAATTCTTTGTACTCATGCACCCAATTGACCCACAATTTGATCATAGGAGGATTCCCAAGAAGAGCACTATCAGCCCCAACCTAGATCTCAGACCGTAGCCCCTCACCAGTAAGAAAATCAAGATTTCTCTCTCTAAGAACTTTTTTCGACGAGTCTTCATTTGAGGCCGAATCTTCACCAAATGAAGTTATTCAAAGGCCTAATTGCTCGTAGAGAGAAGGTGGAGTGATTAGTAGCATGATAGGGGATAATTAATCATTTTTGGATGGTCAATTTGATGAAATAAAGATTCAGGGGTCAAAGTGCAAGATTAGAGGAAAATAGGGCGAAATATGAAATTTTTGGGAAATTGGGGGCCGAATTAAATTTTGAGGAAAATTGAGGACTTGAAGGAAAATAAGAGAAAATTAGTGACCTAAGAGGTATATTGAGAAGCTTAGGGCCCTAATTGGAGATAAATTGGACATTAGGGACCTAAAGAAAAATTTTATGAATTGTAGGGACCTAAATGTGGTTAAGGCATGATTAAGGACCTAGGTGCCAATAAGTGCAAATATGAGGCCCAGACATGTAGGACGGATGATTCAAGGACCGGTGCATAAGAGCTTGTAGCTGGTAGAGACCTAGTCGAGAATGAGTCAGGACACACCAGGTGAATGGGTTTTGGCATCACATCAATTTGGGCTGATAAATGCACTTTCCCAAATTGAAAATGGTTTCTAGAATTGATCTCCCCTGATTGCTTGAACCAGCTTAAACATTTTGAGAGACTTTTCTGATATGAACACGAACCATGAATTGTTAAAGCTAGTCTTGCTCGAGTGAGTCCAAGGCCAATGGGCACGGATTAGGGCCATAGATAAATAAATGACTAACAAACCTATGAAAACTCATATAATGAGTAATTTGTGTGTGATTTCTACAGAGCCATAGTCAGGATTGTCAAACTCGTTGGGCTAATGATTACCGACCCGAAACCGAGTGGTCGAACACGTTGGACTAGTAGTACCGAGCCGTAGCTTGGTCAACAAGCTCATGGGGGCCGGTAGCACCAAAGATAAAAGGCCTTAACTGAAAAGACTTCTGTTTGTGCATGCATGAGATACAGAACCATCGAGGCATCCAATATGGGGTAGTGGTGGTTCTAAGGGCTGCTGAACAATCTTAGGAGTATAAGGGAAGCTTTGTTGTTCAATATGTCAGGATTCTCGAGGAGCTTCATGCGCATTAAGACTGAGGTCGGAGAGGAAGAGGTCTCAACTCCATTTGTGGATACGAAATATGAACTTGCGTCTAGGGATCTGGCAAGTGATGCCCACACAGAGTTTAGAAGAAGTTGTGAACTTCTATGAGTGTGGATGGTAAAGACCCTCCGGTCCACAAGTAGAGCAATTGAGGAGTGCTCGATGAACGTGTGAGCCCTTTGATAAAAAAAAGGGCAATTGAATGTATACTAATCAATTTGGAAAACCAATTAAACATTCTAAATGTTCAAATACGTTGGTAGCTTAACCCTCACTAAGTTACAAAAACTCATCCCCTTTTCAGGGAAGTACTTACACTAAAGAGGGAGAGAGGTCGAAGCAAGAAGCCTACACATATAGGGTACAAAAATTTACTATAATTATGTTGATTAATTTGTTTTAGAAAACTAGCAGGTCGTACACATTTACTTTTCTTGTCCCACCTCGGTAGAGCTACCCGAAGGGCACAAGAAAAGGTGGCGGGTTGCTCACGGGGTACCGATCAAACCGGGTCGGGGCGTGACAACTTTGGTGGTATTAAAGCCTGGGTTTTCCAAACAAGTTTCAAAACTGAATCCTGAAACACCAACTAATAAACACCCTTCACCTTGTATGGTCATGGCCCTATGGAGAGTAGCTAAACGAACCTGCAAGTCCCCTAGACCAATAAGGATATCCACTATGAGCAAGAGAGATAGCTTGGGAGCACCCACACCTAGGAGAGCCCGAACTAATACACCTGTAATTACATCTGAGCGGAAGGAGCTCTATGACCAATTCACGAGGATGTTCGAGAAACTCAACCCCCTCAAGGAAGAAATGATAGTCCAACAGGAAAGATGCCTCCCAAGGAAGATAAGACGCATCCCCTAGAACTGCAAAAGTAGAACTGGCTCAAGCTTAGGAGGAAGTAGAAAGGAACTATTGGGAGGTGTATGCCAACTATGTGAGGGTATTCCACAAGCTCCCACCAGTTCGAATCAGCCCAGAACCCGCGAATCTAATGTGCAAGCCTACAACCATGAAGTTGTGGTACTAGAAAGGTACATGATCTCCATGACTCATGAAGTCGGATCATGGGGAGCACCAAGTGAGGCATTCCCGTTCTAGTACAAGGAGCCCAGCCTGAATCCGTATAAGGGATGTGAGAAGCACTATGCCGACCCAAGCTCACCTCGGAAGTGAGTGTCAACCTCTGAACCGTTAGACAATGAGTCTCGCAACTCCCCAAATGTGGACTCCTGATCGATTAATATGTGAGATTAGAACGAGAGTCAAGCACGTCCAACTTATATAATAAGTCAATTATGGCAATTTCCTATCAATAAATGAGCAATTTTCCTCTTTATGCCAAGCTTTGAACTTTATCTTAACAAAAACAAGGAAAATGAACCTTCTACAAAAGAGTCAGAGATGAAATAAGGAGGGATGATAGGGGGTCTAGAACCCTTATAAAAGTTAGAGGAAGAAGGCGTCCCCACCCCCTAAAATGGCATTGATTCAAGGGGATCAAGGAACAACAAGCACTAAGGTTAATGACTTGGCCTACCGGCAGTTTTGAGTACGGTAAACCCTTGACCAAGGGAGTCAAAGAATAAAGGCCTTGGAAGGACACCTGAGACTTGACAAACCAATGAATAAAAATGGGAGACCAATAGTAAAGGTATGCTCTAAAGAAGCATACCCTAAGGGAATAAGTAACCCAAAGAGGGATGCTGGTTATGAATATCACAAGACTCATGAAGGGTCAAACTTATAGAGACCACCTGAAGGAAAGAATGAAAGTTTGGGAAAATAACGAAGGAAGTAGGTACAAAAGGGAAAATAACACGACAGATTGTGGCTATAAGGTGGTGAATCCCACTACACTGTAGAGTATAAATTGCATTACAGACAAATAAGAGGGATTGAGCCTTCGTAACAATGAAACCGAGAAGGGGTATCTCTAAGTCAATTCTGCCAATGGGAAGTAACAAAGATAGGTTACATTCAAGGATGGCCAATGAACCCGAAGTTGAGGGCCACTACAAGCCTAATTGGAGGAACATGATGGGCCAAATGCTACTGGATGTCAAAGCATGCCTCAGGTAGCGAACCGAGATGAGACATAGTAGGGGAGAAGTCAAGTGTGCCAAAGGTAGGGCATCGTCTATCGCACGCGGGTGACAAGAAAAAAAACCTAGCAAGAGACAAGCAGTAAGCCAATTACCAGGGACATAGACATTAAAGGAGCAAGGAAACGCAATGCGGGTCGAAGGCAACCTTTAAGATGACGTGATTGGAGCGGAAATTTTGGCACAAAAGAACATGTGGAAGGAAGAATGTAGTATTTCTACCCTTAGTGGGTACGTGCCATATTGATATAAGGGGAGGTATACCCTTGTAAGGGAATGCAACCCTAGAGAGTCAGACACGTGACATTGCATTTTGGGGAAACGCAGGCCAAACCATTTTAGAAAAGTAAGGGTTGAGGTAAGCAGATGGGTGAACATGGTCATAGGGAACAAACTCTCATGGAAGCTCAAGCGTTGGGACTTAACTTAAGAAGTGAGAAAGGACAGTCAACCCTAGATATGAGACATAAGTGACTAAGAGTTGGAGTTGGCTTACAACAAGGACATATATAGGACAAAAACATGAAGGTTAGTGGCATGATGAAACATCCATAGTGCCTAAATGTCAGGCCAAGTACTTGGAGCTATCGAAATATCCCATGGTGTTAGGAAATAGACCTCGATGGTTCGAGAAGAGACCAAGTGCTATAGGAAGGGAACCAACAACTATACGCCACAGATGACCCAGTTAGGATAAGGTAATGTCCCCCAAGGCTACCCATGAGACAAGACCGGGACGTGCCCCAATTGGAATTAAAATAGGAACATAAGGAGGGTGGGGTGCCTCATAAATCTAGAAGATGCTAGGCCGACTTGTGGTGATGATGATAGGTCGACATCCTTAAGGATAAAAAGGGAAGTAGACGTCGTCATAGAAAATGATGCACCCTAAGATGCCCTGACGGAGTTGGAAGTGTGATCGTGCAGGATGACTTCTTAATCCTTGGAAGGGGGCCAATACTCCCAGTTGTATGGCTCGAGCGGGAACCATGCAGTGCCCAATAAGCAAGGTACAAAAATCATGGAATGAATGAGTGAGTCCAAGGAATCAATAGGCAGATCGTCAGGAATCAAATCGAAATGAAGAATCGTGAAATGGTTACGAGTGAACAAGGATGGATTAGGGGATGGAAACCCTTAGGTAGGAAAGCCATCAAATATAAGGAAGTAGATGGGGTCTAAGTGAAGGAGAGAGATGTAAGGATTGCTGTGTAAATGTATCGACAAGTAAGACAAGTCAAACACACAAAATTCTAGGGAGTGGTGGAAAAAGTGGGAGAGGATAAGAGTAGTGCTAGTTGGGAATGGCATGAAGGAAGAGTTCATAAGGATAAAGCCCACGACGAGAGTGGATGATAGAGAAAGGGTTGGAACCCCTTGAGATTTCGTTAAAAAGGCAGGGAAAAGAGCTTGAAAGAACAAGCTTGAGGCCTCCAATGGAGCTTTATAGGAGGATCGAATAAGGAAGGAAATGGTAAGGATTCAGTACTGCTAAAGTCCAAATTTAAAGGTATGGAGGATTGCGAAATTAGTGAGAAATAACCAGACAATGGAGTTATGTGCACGGGATGGTTAGACCGCGTTCAAGATAGTTGGGGAACAAAACCAAATGGTCAGGTGAGACAAAGTTCTATGACCCCTTTAGGTTTCAAATTTTCAAAAGATTTGAACAGGATGAAAGGGGAGATGTGTTCTCTAATTAAGCCACGTACATCGAGTTTTGGGGATATAACTCCCTAAAAGGAGGGGAGTAGTTGTAAACCCTATTCTCTCAAACTAAAGAATCGAAGATGTGAATCGAAAACTTTCAAGAGAAATTGAGGATCCAAGTGAATTGGAATTGGTAAATAAGAGTCGAAACAGGAAATTTGAAAATCCCAATTGGCTAATAAATACCCAAAACTCATGTAAAGGAACCATGGATGAAATTGGATATGAGAACCGAACCAGTTTAGGGTGAACCAGACCTGAATCGGATTGAACTGGGATAAACCTTATAGAATCGATTCAAATACTCATTTTTCTAAGTGGCTTAAAAGCATCAATTTGGGAAATTGAAGCCGTCATTGGATGGAAAATAAATTTATACAAATTTAGAAAATTTTAAATTTAAAAAAAATTATCAAATTGGGTCTAAACGAGCTGATTTTTGAATTCGTGTCACCAAACTCGGTCAAACTGGACCGGTCAACGGTCTGGCCGGTCAACGGACCGCTTACCAAGTTAACACCCAGTCAACAGGCATGACCAATCAGTGTGTAACGTATGGTGAAGCGCGCCCCATCAGTGCCTTGAAACACCAGCCAATCAGAGAGCGACATGTATCCTCAATCAACAGTCAGAGGAGGAAAATCCACGTCAGCGATAACCGACTAATAGGAGAGCGACACATGTCCTCAATTAACGGTCAATGTCGGAGAAGCCCTGTTAGCCGGACCGACCAATGGGAAGCGAACACGTGACAAAGGTGCCACATCATTATCTGATTGGGATATCAGAGAAATGGTCGACCAATTAGAGTTTGAGACATAGCAAAGCCATGTTAGATAGCCTCAGCCAACCAGAGGCTGACACATGGTAGTGGCATTATGCATCAGGAGGGAAATCTAACATATAAAAATTGACCAATTCATGTGTCACGGTCAACGGTTGATAGAAATACAATCAACAACCATGTGGGAATGAGCAGCAAATGGGAGGCCGTCATGTGTTCGGTCAATGAGTCAAAGGCTAACTAGGCTGCTAAGTAGGAAGTCGCATTAACAATGCTAGCTAATCACAACATGCCAAGTGGCAAGCTCACACACGACACAATGTCATCTTCCTCCTTGGGAAAGTTGGCAAAAAGGGATAAGAAGGAGATCTTGGTCGGTAACCTAGAAAGCTCTCTGATCTGACTGCCGGCGAGCAAGACGGGGGTCGAGTCCTATGTTGGCCGATAACCCTATCAATTGTCGAGCTTCCTATATAAAGAGCACCCCTCCCCTCGACTTTCTCATCCCACAAACAAGCCAAGAAGGAGATGTACTCCATTTTCTAGCAAGACAAAAACCAGAGCTCAAACAACGGCCTTTTCGAAAACGTCAGAAAGTGTATTCGGGCTCTTTGAAATCGTGGAGAAGTTCCTTACCTCGCTGCCACCTCCTTTCAGTCCGAGAATCATCGGAGAAGAGCTGGGAAGCACGCATAGTACCATTACTTTGGTGGTCCCGAAACTTTAGAAAGCCTCAAGCTGAACTCCAACAACCTCCGGCCTCCTACGACTAGGCCAAACCTCCCATGACCCTCCTCGACCTACCCTTAACCTCTAGGGACCTTCGAGATTAACTAATTCTGGCCCATTTCACTGGAACAGTGAAGTTGCAAAAACTGGAATACTAGAACTTCCCTCATCAAATTCTTTGTACTCAGGCACCCAATTAACCCACAATTTAATCCTAAGAGGATCCTCATGAAGTGCACTAGCTACCCCAACCTAGAGCTCAGATCACAGACCCCTCACGGGTGAGAAAATCGAGCTTTCTCTCTCTAAGAACTTTTTCCGATAAGGCTCTGTTTGAGTTCAAATCTTCACCAAATGAAGTGATTGAAGGGCCGAAATGCTCGTAGGGAGAATGGGGAGCAATTAGCAGCATGATAGGGACAATTAACCATGTTTGAATGGTCAATTTGATAAAAAAAAAAGATTCAGGGGTCAAAGTGCAAGATTAGAGGAAATTGGGCTAAATTGAGAATTTTTGGGAAATTGGGGGTCGAATTGCAATTTGAGGACTTGAAGGAAAATAAGAGGAAATTAGGGACCAATGAGGGAAATTGAGAACCTTAGAGACATAATTGGAGATAAATTGGACATTAGGGACCTAAAAGGAAAATTTATGAACTTTAGGGACCTAAGTACAGTTAAGGCATAATTATGGACCTAGGTGCCAATAATTGCAAATATGAAGCTCTTCATGCCAATTGTACTATTATGAACGCTCAGACATGTAGGATGGGTGATTTAGGGACTGGTATAGAGGAGCCCATAGCCGATCAAGACCCAGCCGAGAACGAGTCATGACACATTAGGTGAGTGGGTTTTAGCATCACATCCATTTGGGCTGATGAATGCACTTTCCCGAATTGAAAATGGTTTCCAGAATTGATCTCCCATGACTGCTTGAACCAGCTTAAACATTTTGGGAGACTTTTCTAACATGAGCACGAACCATTAATTGTTAGAGCTAATCTAGCTCGAGTGGGCCCAAGGCTAATGGACACGAACTTAGGCTCGTAGATAAATAGATGACTAACGAACCTATGAAAACTCATATAATGAGTAATTTGTTTGTGATAGCTACAAAGGCACAACTAGGGTTGTCAAACTCATTGGGCTAATGATTACCGAGCCGAAGCCGGGTGGTCGAACCCGTTAGGTTGGTTGTACCGAGCTGTAACTAGGTCAGGAAGCTCATGGGATCCGATAGCACCAAAGATAAAAGGCCTTAACTAAAAATATTTATATTTGTGCATGCACTAGATACGAAACCATCTAGGCACCCAATATGGGGTAGTGATGGTTCTATGGGCTGCTGAACGACCTTAAGAGCATAAGAGAAGATTTGTCGTTCATTATGTTAGGAAGCTCGAGTAGTTTCATGCACATTGAGACCAAGGTCAGAGGAGAAGAGGTCTCTTCCGACATTTGCGGACATGAAATATGAACTCGAGCTTGGGGATCTGGTAAGTGGTACCCACACAGACTTTGGTAGAAGTTGTGAACTTCTACCAGGGTTGATAGGAAAGATGCTCTGGTCTACAAGTGGAGTAGTCGAGGACTGCTCTGCGAACTTGTGAACCCTTTGATAATAAAATGCGGTTGAGTGTGTGCTAATCAAACCAGAAAACTAAATAAACATTATGAATGTTCAAATACGTTGATTGCTTAACCGCTCACTAAGTTACAAAAACTCACCTCCTCCCTTACCCCCTTTCAAGGAAGCACTTATACTAAAGAGGGAGAGAGGTTGAAGCGAGAATCCTACACTCATATGGTACAAAACTTTACTACAATTATTTTGATTACTTGTTTTGGAAAACCAGTAGGTCGTACGCATTTATTTTTCTTGTCCCACCCCAGTAGAGGTACCCGGAGGGCGCAAGAAAATGTGGCAGGTTACTCATGGGGTTCCGACTAAACCGGGTCGAGGCATGGCAATAGATGTAAGTTTTTTTTTTTTTTTTTTTACTCTGAGATGGTTGATTAATGGTCTCAATTTGTTTCGTATAGTACCAATGATAGACTTTACAGAAAAATTAAGTTATGGCCTTGTGTTTACATTAATGACATAGTTGGTAGTTGTTATGAACTTCTGACCAATAAAATTATTTTTGTTCCCCATTTATGTTGATGTTGTAATTTTTATCTTAGTTTCGGTATTTAAGATATTTTCTTGGAAAAGTAATTATCATAAATGATTTTCTGAACTTCAAAATTATGAGAAAACATATGATGGGAAATTTTGATATAACATGAAATTTTTTTATGAAAATTCTCTTTGTATCACATTTTTTGTAAGGAATAAGGTCAAGACATGACATTTAATGTCAATCTTCATACTTACTAAACTCTAATATCACCCCTTCCTAACTAACCTCTTTTCTCTTAAAGTAGAACAAGAAGAGAACTTGGAGATAAAATGTGTCATCAACCCTATTTGCACAATGGAAGTATAAGCTTAAAAGAAAAGTTCATAAAGGCTATCATATTAGTTTTCTTTATGAATTTCTTCATTTTGTTGTATTTTTTGAAGAGTGTGCATATTTTGTAAATGTTCAAATTTTATGGAAAATATTGGATAAGGTTTTTTATTATGAGTTTTGTATCATATTGATACTTCAACGATGTGGGTTGCTCTATTGTAGGATCGAGAGTGGTACGACAATTCTTTCACATTCTCATCCTAAGATATAGGTCGGGATATGACGAAAGGAGTACTAAAATTTTAACATAGAGGGAAGTTAAACTCAAGATAAATTAGGTTATACTTATAATACAGAGAGGGTTGGACCCATGACATACAAACTATAATTACTTCAAGAACTAGAAAGGATAAACAATGTATTTCATGTATCCATGTTAAAAAAATACAAACAAGATCGAAGGCATGAGCCGGGTTAACCCCACCCAAACTTGAGGTGAATTTTATTTATTAAGTGAAACCAATACAATGGGTCAATAAGAGAAAATACCTTAGAATAAAGAAGATAAACATAGTTAAGGTGTTGTGGAATAGTGATCAAGTGGAAAAAAAATGTGGAACCCAAGTCCTTTATAAAAGAGAAATACTCATATTTATTTTAACTTGTAAAATATTTTGATTATAAAATTCCTAAAAATATAAGAGATTTTGTAATACCAAGATCTTAGAAATAAAATTGGATCGAGAATTAGATAAAATTAGATCCGAAATAAAATGATATTTCTTGAAATAACTTAAAAGGGTAAATTTTTTATTTATTGTCCAAATGTGTGAATAAATAAAATTTTAAAAACTAAAAAAAATGGGAACGGAAAAGACCCTTTCAACCTTCCCAACCTCCTGATTGTCGAATATGAGTCATCTCCCTTGTTGTTTTTTGTGTTTTCGATAACTTTTCTCCATCAACTAAGTTGACCGTCTTTAGCCGATAGGAGTGACACCACCGGTAGTTTTTCAATCCACGGAACACGATGGACCCCACAACCTAATCACTATTTCCATCGAATTCTCTATTTTTGGCCGAAATGAAATTTGGCTTGGGAAGTGCTTTAATCACTCATTAATGATCTTAAATGATTAGTAAATATTAGGGAAAAATTAATGGAAGTGTTTTGGTGAGATTTTAAAGATTAAAACGAGCTAAAAAGAGGTTGAAAGATAAATGACCAAAATTTAATTTTGAGTAAACTTGTGGATCATTTTACAAATTTGAAAAATATGAGTACTGGCTTGAAAAATGAGAGATTTAAAGAACTTAAAATATAAGGTTAAAGGTCAAGTGAGATTCATTTTGGAGTTCTAAGAGGTTGTTTGAAATTTATTCACACATAATCCTTTCCATGACAAAAAATATAACTTATATACCTAAGCTTTTACCCTAACTTTTTAGAAATATTCATTTATATCATTTATATCATTTATAATTTCTAAGGTAATGGTACGATACATATGATTATTTTAAATGAGGTTATGACCATTAGAGTTATGATTCAACGTGAGCCTACAACTATAGATGATAACCTAAACTTGAGTGTACTCGGTGACAATAATTATGAATATAAACATAAGGAATTAGATAGAAGGAGTTAAATTTTAGGAATATAATTCTCCCAAACTTGTAGCTCTACACATACTAAGTTTAGATTCGGGTATAATATTATTATGAGATGGATAACATATTGTTTTGTGTTCCTAGCAGAAAACCTAACTACTTAAAAAATATGCCATTGACCTAAAAAATATGTCATGACTTGGAGAAGTGAAGATGTTAAGAGTATATGATTCTCAATCGTTGAATAAGAGAGGAAAATGTAAGTTTGACCATTTGTTGTGCAAGTATCGTGAGCATATAAAGTTTGTAAATACATGTGAGAACCTAGAAGTGAGGAACTAACTATCATTTTTGTCATGTCCCGATCCGATTCACTCATCCGGTAGTTCTATGAATATTGTGAATCCACTCGATATTATCATGGTGGGTATTTTTACCATAGTAAAATTGGAGAGACTAAGGTTTCATTTTCTATGTTCTTTGTTCTTTTGCAGCAAAAAAATAAAATTTTTCTTTAAAAGTATGGGTGAGCCCAATTTATTTTTTATAAACAACCCGAAAATATAGCAATAGATGAATAATTTATTTGTAACCTTCGTGAGCAGGCAAAAAGGGGCTACCTCATTCAGTGCTCTAGAGAAGATGCTCTCATTCTTACATCTTGAGATCACTCGACTGTTACCTGCAATCATTTTGGGTGAGAGGTGTGAGCTCACAACTTATTGAATAAGACTCTAACGTCGTGATACTTCATGTCCTACGATATAGACATCCTAAACTAACTCTCTACTCCATTATTACTATATTTCTTAATCCTTTTGACTAATAGGTTCACTTAGCTCCTTGAGACTCCTATATCGGGCCGTCTATAACCATGATTCATCTCACGAACATGTTGTTCTTGGGTCATTCCCTCCTCCACACAATTTAATAAGGCAAAATTCATAGCAATACTAGAATTTAATACAACATTGGGCACTCATGGCCCACACATTTTCTGAGCTACTCATGGCCCTCATTCATGGGGATTTCACTTGTACTCATTCATTCTTGAAGGGTATTTCACGATATCGATCGGATCTAAGAGAGTGTGGGAACCACATGTACTCTTACACAATCGATGCCCCTTAAGCTCGTCTCTCTCTTTGGGATGCCTTTGCATTTTCAGGGGTCACGACTAACATTCTCTCCGATAGCCTTGCTCATGCCCCATTACACATGTAATTGAATTTTGCTTCCTTCTTATCGTAGCAGTGTAACTGGAATGGTACCCGTACATCAACCTGATGTCTTGGAAAATCTAGAAGTTTCATTTCAATCTCCCCTTAGACTTCTTCCAATTTTTTTCTTAACATCAGCACTAACTCAGTAGGTGTCCTTCCAATGCCCACACCACTTCATATCAGTATATTGAAATGTAATGAAATAAACAATTAATTTCACAGGCTATATTCTAGATTTTCTTTTTTATTCGTGAACATGATCTTATCCCGACCATCTATTTCTAGTTCATTAAGAAATTCATAAAAACAATCAATCTTGGGAGTTTTGGTTTGTCTCTCAACCAAACTCCACTCAATCAAACAAAATGGGCATATAGCCCTAATCACTCTAACCTATCATGCCACTACAAGCAGTTATTCGATCCTTAAGACCTTTTCCCATTCTCTTAATTTTTAAATGTTATTTTCATTAGTGAGCATGCCATTAATTTGTTTACACTTCTTATATAAGTTACAAAACTTGAGCTCCATGCTCTTTTCAATATTTCATTCAGAAACAATCAACTTACTCTAGTCGGTCCAATCGAAACCACAATCATTACTCCTACTCATTGTGAATTCCGAAACTTGTTCATTTCAGAAGGGTTCCGTATTCCCGCTGGGGTCCCACTCGAGTGACCTCCTGTTTCTTCTACAATGTTTGGCAAATAAGGAGATTCATTTCAAGCACTATAGTATTCACAACTTGTATTCCGTAGTTCTGTATTTCAGTTTAGTCATAGGAGGTCTGAATTGGCCGAATTCCGACCGGCAAATATATGGCAGCTTCAGACCGACAGAGCTGCTTTACTGTTTGATATCGCTGGCAATTCTCGAAAGATCCTTGGGTCGATGGGAGGTTGTCATCAGGTAACTAACTTCCTCTAGAGTCTGTAGGACCCAAGTTTTCCTTTTAAGGTTGAGAAAAGTTCCAAAGTCGGAGCTCTAGTTTGAGCTTCGCTAGAAAATTGAGCATTTTGGAGAGGGAGGTGATTTGAGGTGTGTGAAGGATAAATGAAGGGGAGCTCTTTATATAGGGAGCTCGGGGACCCTCTGCTCTACTAGTTTTCTACATTGATGAATAGTGATGTTGTCACGCCCCGGCCCGGTTTGGCTAGGGTCAGATGGACAACCCACCACTCTCTCGAACCTCTAGGAGGGCTACTCGGGGTCAAGAGAATCAAGCGTATTACCTGTCATGCTTTCCCTGGATAACATTTAACAAAATTGAAACTTCTAAAATTGTGTACCTAGTTTTGTGTCTGAGGGGAAAGACCGACGCAGTTGTATTCCTTCCTGAAAATGTTTAGAGGGAGCGAGTGAGTTCAACAACTCAGTGAGGGGAACTTACTATAACGGGTTACGTGAATTTATCTTATCATTTCCTTTTTCTTTTATTTAATCCATTTTCGTTATTTCACACGGTCCCAGAATCAACAACCGCCCTCCTATCATAGGAGGGATCACACGTTCATAGAATGGTACTCAACCACGCCACTTGTGTACCGGAGTGCCTTTACCATCCACCCTAATAGGGGGATACTGCATCTACTAGGAGTTTGTGTAGACATCAGTAGTCCAACCCCAAACTCAAATTCTTCCGCCATGTTCACTTAATGGGATGAGACCTCATTCCCCCTACGGCCTCGTTCTCCATGCGTAGGAAGCCCTCAGCTTCACGACCTAATGAACAACGATACTACCCTTATACTCCTTGGATTGTCTAACAATCCTTGGGTCCCATCACTAGCACATGCCAAATGTCCTGATGGCCCAAACATCATGGTGCATGCACAATCAATAAGCTTTTTAAGTTATAGTCATTATCTTTGGCCCTCTTGCACAACAGTCTATCAGCTTGGCTTCGGCCCCACCATGCATACTAGCCCGACAGGTTCGACAACCCGACTTCGGAAGAGCAGTGGTTCAGCCCAACAAGCTCGACAACTCAGCTTGGCTTGATGGGTATCACACAAATTCCCATTATTTAGGACTTTTAGCCTCATGTATCACATGTCTGTTTTGGATGGGTCCATGCCCGTATCCACCGGCCTTGGGCCCACTAGCATCTCGAGCCTAAGCCCAGAATTAGCTCCCAGTTATTTTAAGCAGAGTCACCTAGTCAGGGGATGCTAATTTCGAGAAAATAGCTTTTACAAATCTTAAACTATCAATCCAAACGGAATAGACGTCAACTGTGGTTCACACTGACCCGGTAATTTTGGCGGGGTTGCGCCACTAGAGTATGGCCTCACGGTTTCTCTTCTGGAAGTAGGCGTTCAAATAGTCAGTCCCTACATTGCACAAATGTCCTCATTAGGGTGTTGAACTATGAAATCACATTTATTGGCGTATTTGCGTATAGCCCTTCATATTTGGCCTTAATTGCACTTTAGTCCCCAAGGTTTGTGTGTTCATCTTTACCTCCTCAATTTTCCCTTGTTTCCTTAATGCAACCCCTAGATTTTCTATTTATCCCTTCGAGTCCTTAATTTTTTTCAATCTCGCCTCTGGGTTCCTCTATTTTCTGAAACTGCCATTTAGCCCCACATTTTCCCAAAATTATAATTTGACCCCAACTTTTCAAATTTTACAAATTAGTCCTCCATTTGATCTAATTTGTCCAATGGACCCTCAATTGGAAGGGGATTATATAAAAAGACCCTCAATTTTTGTCAAATTACCATTTGGTCCCCAATTTTTAAAAAATCCCCAATTTGACCAAACTTTTCAAAAATTGCATTTTAGTCCCACAACTTTTCAAAATTTCCATTTTGACCCAAATTTTCCCAATTAACCCTTAATTGGGGTGAATTTTATGAAAATACCCTCAATTTCGTGAAATTGTTGTTCAATCCTCCAATTTTTTAAAATTGCACAAAAGTCCCCTAAAATCCCCAAATCGCCCTTCACCTTTTTCCCCAATTTGAGCATATGACATTTCGGATCTTACCTCATCCAATTGGCGGCCTGTAAGTTCTTCTTTTCTTCAATTCTTGCTTCTAATCACCTCTTACAACTCCCTTCGATTGTCCTACACTTCAAATTTCTAAATTTGGCTAAGTTTCATGCCATGTCAGAGCTCCGCCGAAAAAGTTACAATAGAGAGAGAAAGCTTCCATTTCTTACCGATGGAGAGACGGTGGTCGGAGCTTGAGGTGGGGCAGCTAGACCTAGTCAAGGGGAACCTAGTAGGATTGAGTTATGCTACAATTCACTGCTGCACTGCGGGAATTTGAAGAGAGAAGTTCTGGGCAGTGCAACTCTGAAATTCGGAAATTCTGACAAGGGGAGGTGAAATTGAGCTTACTGAGGCTTGTAAGGGTGTTGTGGAGGGTCTTAGGCGGTCAATGGTGGCCAAGGTGGGCGGTGGAAGGGCTGGTTAGGGCAAGGTGGCACAGGGCAGGAGCTCCCTACTTCGAGCTCCGAAGCAGCTTTACTGTGCGATCTCCCTTGCACCACCCTGAGCCAAAGCTTTGGTTTGAAGCTCACTGGAAAACTCACTCTTCTTCTTCTTCGCTTGATTATGGAATGCTGAGAACGAATGGGGGGGGGGGGGGGGGGGGGGGGGGGGGGGAGGGGGTGCTCTTTATATAGGGAGGTCGGCAACTGCTCAAGCTACCCGCTGGCGTAAGACTTGGCCTCGAACTCAGCCGCCGATGACCTGACTGGAGCATTTTTCAAGTTGCCGGAGACACCATCTTTTCTGGCAACTCCCTCCCTCTCTCTCTCTCTCTCTTCTCTATTAGCATTTGAAGGTTGAAGACGATGATGTGGTAGGTGTGGCACGTGGCGTGTTGTGATTGGTCATTTTTTCTGATGTGGATTGCTAGCGTGGCTGCCCTGTCAGCCGTTGACTGGTTCGGTCTGACCGGGTCGGTGTCCCAAATTCAAAATTTGGCCGGTTTGGACTCGGTTCGGCCGGTTCATTCAAATTTAAAAATTTTAAATTAATCTAAATTAATTTTCTATCTAATGGTGGTCTTAATTTTCCAAGTTGACATTTTAAGCCACCTAGAAAAATGAATTTGTGAACCAGTTCACAATGGTTCATGTCGGTTCAGTCCGATTCACCCTGAATCGGTTCGGTTTTCTCTCCAATTTCACTTCCTGGTTCTTCCTTGAAGTTTTTGTGAAATTTTGGTCACTTGGGATTTTCCAATTTCCCACGTTAGTTATCTTTTGTTCATTAAACGGCTCGATTGTTCATGCATAACTTATACCTATTCTTTTTTCGGTTTCTTTCAGTCTAATTGGACATGTTTTATAGATATCATTCAAAGGAAGAAAATGACATTGTTTTTGACCGAACTAGTCTGGTTCGATCGAGTTCAGCGATGAAAATTGTCCGATTCAGCCCCGATTCAACATGCTTTCCAAAATTTAAAATTTTCTAAATTAATATAAATTTATTTTCTATCTAATGGTGGTATCAATTTTCTAAATGGAGATTTTCAAGCTATCTAGAAAAATGAATTAAGAAATCGGTTAATCCATGGTTCAATACAGTTCAGATTTGGTTCACCCTGAACCAGTCTAATTTTCCCATCTATTTTACTTCATGTTTCTTCCCCGTGATTTTTATGACTTTTTGGTCCATTGGGATTTTCTAATTTCTCATTTTCACCCCCTCTTTATCATTCGTGATTCCTTAAGTGGTTTGATTTTTTCATTACATTGACCGATTCTTTCCTGGTTTCCTTGATCCAAGATGACGTGTTTCACAAAAACATTCCTTCGTTGGACCCTTAGACTTTCCTAAGCCTTTCACTTGGGTCCCCAAGTTTCCATGAGTCCCATTGTGGTTTCTAATAAGCCTGAGAATACCTCTAGGCCTTATTTCTCATAAATTATAAAATGGTCCCTAAGTTGGGCAAAATTACCATTTTATCACTAACCTTTATAACTTATCTTTGGTACTCATTTGTTACTCCATTTTTCCATTTAGGTCACATGACCTTCTTTAAATCACATATAGGTCCTTGAACTACCTAAACATCCCCATTTGGGAGCACAAATACCGTTTTTTGTTCTTAAGTACCTAACTTTCTCTTTTATTGCATTTAGGTCCTTAGGCATTTCAAAGATGTAAACCCATCACTAAAACTTTTCCAATCTCTCCAATTAGCCCTAAAAAATATTTTTCCTCTTTAGAAGACCCCACATAAATCTTATTCACAATTTGGTTCTCTAACTTTTTCTTATTTATATTTTAGTCCCCGACCTTTGGTCCCTAATAAAATGACCCCTTAGAAAACTCACAAACTTAGGTATGGGGTCCCCACAGCCTTCCCCTAGGCCATTTTGTTCTCTGTTCAGTCGGCCTTAGCCAAAATAGTGATGATCACCTTTAAATAAAACTAATTGGCACAACGAGCTGAAATCGAATCAAGATCGAAAACTCATCAGAGACAATGCATTAGTCGCCAACATTAGTGTTGTTGGAAAGCTAGTTCCTAGAGTATTTTGTGTACACCGAGATCATCCCCAACGGAGGTCTGGGTTACCTGCAATTTGCATATTACAAGTCTTTTTTATTTATGAAGTAAATTTAGCTTCAATAATTTAATTATGCCTATACACTTACCCAAAATGTATAAGGCTAGTAGTGACGTTGGAACACTTAGACTTCAAAAAGTCTCCTCAATATTTCCTCATCTTTGTTTGCCTTTAGGGCCACCAGAAATGATCCTTGAAACAGTTGCTCTTTCTGACTAAATAAGTCCTAATATTGTTTGATTCCATCAGCACAGGTAGAATGGCCATCAACGATCGAGAGCGGTGACATTGGACAGCTAGTGGTCTTAACTTTGTAGTGACACCAAGAGCTACAAGCTTGGTGGTCGGACGGAGGAGTAGTGCTCTCGACAAGCTCTCTCACCAGAAATTGAAGCTTTTTAGATTTTAGAGCAAATTTTTATCCTAAAATCGATGGGGAATATATAAAATTTATATGACTAGAATCTAGACTTACGTAGATGTCCAAGTATTAGCTCCCTTGTGTCGACCAATAGCATATAAGATTCATAATAAATTAATTCCCCAAGTGGTAGATTTTGAAAGTTAGTTAGGGAAATTCAGGTTTTCACCCTTCGGGTCGAATGTCAGATGAGAAAGACGACACGCGTGTGCGTGTCCACGCGTATGTGCGCCATCACCCTTCGGATCGAACGTCAGATGGGAAAGACGACACGCGTGTGTGTGTCCACGCATATGTGCGCCACACACTCCCCATGTGTAGCACATGTGTGTGCCTAGCATGGCATGTGCGACCGATATGCACTATACCAAACCAGTTTCTAGCACATTTCTCTATCCATTCGGTCGTTTCTTAGCATGTTCACCATTTTTTTAAATTGTTCTTAGCCAAATAAAAATAGCTAAAAAACTTTATTCAATTTTATATTGAATGAACTCAAAAACTACTTCATTTCAATTTATTTAACCCACTCTAAAATTCGGAAGTTTGGTGGCATGGATCACCCCAAACCTAGTTCGAACCGGTTATTTACTAGGTCTTTCCCGATTGTTAATTTCAAAATTTGGGAGGTTTTCTAGGATATTTTATGATATTCTTATCATATTAAGGTTATTTATCAAACACATTTGCTAGATTGGTTCGATTAAAGGTTTTGATATGTGTTTTATTTCCCTAATTTAGTTTTATTTTCCAGTTTTGGTTGTTAGTTTTACAAATTTACTAAAAAAATATAATATAGAACTAATAAATATTTAAGCATTTAGTAATTGAGTACCTAAAAATAAATAAATGGTTGAATATTTTGGAAGTAAGCGATATGATATTATCCATAAGTTGGAAACATTACTCTCAAAAAGTGGAAATAACATGATTGGTATAATGGATTTGTTAAATTTTTTTTCTAAATTATTGGCAATCTTGAATTGAGGATGTTCTTAACAAAAAGTTGATATGCCATAGGAACTATGAAACACGATATTAAGCACTTCATTTGGATGATATATTAATATAATATAAATTATAACAATGTAATATTATAATAACATAACTACGAAGTGAAAAGTGACAAATATTTTGAAAATAAATAAGTATTTTTTATATTTAGAATAAGGTAAAGTAGGTTAAGGAACAATGATATACCTAGATGAAGTATAAGAATTCTAAAATATGATCTTTTATATGGACATAAAATAATACTTGTTGAGAGAAGTTAAAAGTTATTTTATAAGTGATAGGAAATTTTAGACAAATCTTATATTAACGATAATATAGGGATGCTATTTTTTTTATAAGGACAAGATAGTCTGTACATAATTCTTATGAGCATTTGATATATGAATGGGAAAAGTTCTTGATAATATATATATAAGTAAATAAATAAAAAAAATATAAAATATAAATATAGTATTGCTAATGTTAGGATTGATTAATAAATCAAACTGTGTCAACAAGGACATCTAATAATTTGGATGAATAAAAGTATCATAAGTTAGAAGTATGGTAGGAGTGATATGAAAGTAAGAATAACCCTATAATGATAAGATATATAATTTGATTTATGCTAATTAATAATTGTACGAAAAAGTGTGCAATACTCCTATGTGATTCATTAGATCAGGTTAACATCACAAGTGTCTCGTACTCAGTAGAACCCGTACTATTATAAAACTAATAGGTTGTAATATACGAATAACATAAATAATCCTTCAAATTTATTTAAAAATTTTAATATTTTAATAAAAACATTATACAAAATCTTCAACTCAAAACCTTTTATTTTTTGGGAGATTTATATATTTCTCATAATTATCTCGAAAGGCTTAATTTGTCTTAGGTTCATATAAACCTACTTTAAATGGTACTTAAAAGGGGTTAGGGAAAAAATGAGCTACAAATCTCACTGAGTGAGATACTAATGTCAGTAAATCATATCCATGAACACAACCTATACTAAAATACCAGTATAAAGTATAAAATATTTTTAAGTATTTTACTCTTATAACACATCTTCTTAAAACATGCTTATCTAGAGAAGAAATCCTCATCCACACAAATAACACATTATAACAATGTACTCATTGTTTCACAAATATTGTACTGTATACAGTGGGGTTACACACATGTCAAGGTCACAAACTAGCTTTAGGGTTATATCCCTCTTTGTTGGTGCTGAGTAGTAGGTTTTAATCCTTCTCAACTAGCCTCCAATAAAACAAATCAGGGAGAGTGCCCTCCTTACCCTTTAAGATCCAGATCACCACTGCCTTTGGAATATTGTAACCATCTCCAACTATTAGCTAGTCAATCACTTGACATCATCTTATGGGTCTCTTGTCCTGTATATCCGATAAAATATCTACTCCTTATTATCACACCTCTCATATACCCTTCCATATATGCATCTATTGGTATCATTTTACATCTACCATAATCACAATAAATGCATTCAAGCAATCATGATTGCCATAGAGGATGACTTGCTATCTAGTCAACCCCTCAATGATATAACAAATATACAATAATAGTAGATATTAGTTTACTATCTAGCTAACCACTCAAAGGTTGTATCACAGTTGCTTAAGGATTTCAATATCCATAATAGTCATGGTGGGCATAATATTGCATTCATAAACACAAACCAAAGTCCCTTTGCATAGCCATGGACTGAAGCACTCTTTCTCAATTTATAATGCCCCAACCCAAATTATCGGTTCAATTCGCTTTCAACTCACTATATAAAATGTGGGTATCATCACCTTTGTAGAAAAGAATGGACTAAAGGCTTGGAATATAAAATATATCACACAAATTTTCAAATTTTCCTTCCAAAATAATACAAAGTTTCAAAATATAATTATAAATCCCAAGGGAATAACAAATCTTAATAAATATCTTCAACATTCATGTTAAATACTTGGGTTGAACAGTCACACCCAATTTTTTTCATGTTACCTAAAATGTATTTGGGAGGGGTGAGCTCTCGACTCAATGAGTAGGCTTCCTAACGTCAAACTACTTTATGTCTCAAATCGTAGTTCTTCCCAAAAATCTCATTATATAAAAGAAATATTACTTAAATTATCACTAGAATTTTTAGTGATTATAATTATAAATTTATTAACTTACTTCTTATGTTCACAATGATATTTATTCCATTCACATGCTTCCACACAATTCTTGTAACACATGAAAAAATACAAATCGTGACCTAAACCCAAGTGGAGCATGAAAGCCTAGATAAATACCGGCGAGATAATAAGGAAATCAAACTGGATAGAGAATCCGTACAAAATAACAAACTTGGAAGTGGGAAGTACACCCAAACAACCCCAAGGAAACCATCACCAATCATAGTTAAAGGATCGGGAGAAACCCAAACAAACACCAGTTCAAAAATTGTATCTCGTTAATTAAGCAAAAAAGGCATCTAATTTTTACGAGGGGTTAAATAAATATAAAAATAACAATTCTTTAGCCTAATCAGCTTATAATTGGATGTAGCATCTTTGGAAAAAGAATTGGACCAAGAACCACTCGGATAAAAGGTGAATAAGCTAAAAGGAGGCCAAAACTAATCAAATCGGCTCAGAGTAGTAAAACCTCACAATTTTTAGAAATGGTAAATTAAATTAAAAAATGGTTGTACTTAAGATGATAGGAAATTCAAGGAAGAATTTTTAGAACTTTAGTTTAGGCCAAGAATTGGTCAAATTGGGGTGAACGACCAAGGAAATGCAAAAATTAACTGAACCAGCCAAGAAATTCGTCGAAACTAATTATTTATAGTTCCAAATGGTTGGTATGCCATGCCGAGAGCATGCACGTGTCGCACGCACGGGGTGCACGGTGTACAAACGTGCGCATGTTGTCGTTTTTGCCCGACTACCCCAACCACAATCCAGATAAATCTAGGAAATAACCCGAATGTTAGTTAGAGCAAACTTTTTTTAAAGAGATAAAACTTAAGGGATCAAAATGTAATTTTTGGAAAGTTTAGGGACCTAATTGTAATTTTTGTATAAATAGGGACCCAAATGATGCTCAATAGAAGTATAAGGACATAGAGGAAAGTTATAAAGGTTTAGAGATCTTAAATGATTGCTTAAAAGGTACTAAGGACCCTAGTGTAACTCTTTGAAAAGTTTAAAGGAATAAAGTTTAATTTTTAAGAGTTAGAGAACTAAAGTGAAATATGTTAGAAGTTAGGGACCACTTAAGAAGTAAAGAAAAGTTATAGTATTAAAGGAAAATAGGTTTTTACTAAAATCTAAGTCCAAAAGGAATAAATAGAAACTAGGAGGACTAAAATGTAATTTTGGTAAAGTGAGGGACTAATAAGTAATAAATGGAAAGTATAAGGACCAGAAAAGGTGGGAAATGCTTAGGACCATGGGTGGAAAAGACCTAGAATAGAAGGAAAAATATTCAAAAATTAGGAGTTATGAATGAGAGTCGGATAAATGGATTTTAAACATGAGATTTGAGCAAACCCAACTCAAAGGGAAAAACTATAATTTTTACGGACGATATCTTGAAATACCATTTAGAAATAAGCATGATCATGTGTTTTCTATTTATGTACTTATACCTTATACTTCTTCACTTTGTCACATGGGAGACATCGATTAGAGATTCCAAGAACTAAACCAGAATGAACACGTGTCTAGACACTCTTGTGAGTGGGTTTATAGATGACGAGTCTAAAAATCCCACTTCTTGAAGCCAAAATTCACATTTGGAAAACTTAGCATATAGTTCATTTTTCTTCAGAACTCTCAAGGTGGTGTCTAAATGTTCTTCATGTTCCTCGGTTTGTGAGTATATAAGTATGTCATCAATGAATACTATCATAAATTTTCCAAGTAAGGTTGGAATACCCGATTCATTAGGTCCATAAATGTCACGGGAGCATTTGTTAGTCCAATGGGCATCATCCTAAACTCGCAATGCCCATACCTAGACTGGAAAGTTGTCTTTTGGATATTCTCTTCCTTGCTCTTAAGTTGATGATATCCGGAATATAGATTGATTTTTGAGAAGTGAGCAGCTCCTTTGAGTTGATCGAATAAATCATCAATTCTTAGAAGGGGTATTTATTTTTTATGGTTACTACGTTCAGCTTCCGATAATCTATACATAATCTCATGCTCTGTCTTTTTTCTTCACAAATAACATCAGTGTACCCTATGGAGACTAGCTTGGTCGTATAAATCCTTTTTCCAACAATTCATCCAACTGCTCCTTCAACTCCTTTAGTTCGTCATGAGCCATTCTGTAAGGAGCTTGCAAGAGGGGGTGGGTCTCGAGAATTAATTCTATCGAAAATTCCAATTGATGATGTGGGGGCAATCCAGGTAATTCTCCTAGAAAGACTTTAGGATACACTTCACTACAGGAATTTCTTCTTGTTTCTTCCTTTCATGGGTCTCTTATTGATCAGTTCCAGAAATGATTTGCACCCTTTCCTCATCAAACATTGAGCTTGGACATAGGATACTAAGTTGATCCCCTTCTTGTTCTTGTCTCCGTAAAATATTATTCCTTTAGCTTTAGGGGAGTGGAATGTTATAGTTTTATCCTCACAGTTAACTCTCACATGGTATAAGAATAGTCAATCCATTCCTATGATCATTTCAACTTCTCTTAAAGGTAGAGGGATTAAGTCTGCTTCCAATTCTTTCCCCATTATTTCCACTTTGCACCACTTGAATACTTTATCTCTAACTAGTTCTTCTCTAAGAGGTGTGAGGACATTTATGATTGGGTAAATGGAATTTGCTTCCTTTGGAATTTCTTGAATTAAAGATTCCTTGATAGAAGATTTCTCAATTTTTTAGTCAACGAGGGCAAATGTTTCCCTTCCAAGCAATCAGACGTGTCCTAATTTAAGATGCAACAACCTTAGGAACTTGGAAATTTATTCGTTATTTGAAAGGAGTACAAAATTCTTGCGCTTTATCCTTATTAAAGAATTTAAGCAAGAGGTCGAGAAATATCAACTACAACACTAGGTTCTCGATTAGCTTCTGCCTAGGTGAGGTTATAAACAAATCCTTGTATCCTTGGTGTTGGGTTGGTTTCTCTCTTTCTTCTTGACCTCTTTTGTTTGTGGATGCGACATCACCAGTTGTTGGTACAACATTCCTTGGCGGTACTAGACAATTCTTTGCGTAATATCCCAACTATTCACATCTATAACAAGTTACTTCCCTGCATGGACCTTCATGGTTTCTTCTATATCTTGGATTTGATAAAATCTTTTTATGAGGATTCTTATGACTTCCTACTTTGTTTGGTCTAGGAAGTTCCATTCACTCCTCGACTCTTGGCCGAAGTGTTTTGTGGGTCCTTTTTTGGAACTTCAGAAAATTTCTTATCTCGCGAGAATGGCTATTCTGGTCTTCCTTTTTTGTCCACATCATTCATCCATCTACGTCGAAACATTACTAGCTTTTCGCACTCGTGTGCCATACTAATGACGGCTGCCAAGTTAGTCGGTCTTTCAAGCACTCCCATTCTGTCTCGTATATCTAGGTTGAGACCATCCACGGATTTTTGACAAATGTCGATTGGCCCAGCTAAATCTAGGGCAAACTATCTCAACTCATTGAAGTGAGTTTTGTACTCAAAGATGGTATTTGGACCTTGACGGAGTTGGAAAAACTCTTGCTACTTCTCATTTATCAGATGATGGGCTAGATATTCCTCTAAAAATCTCCCATCGAATACTTCCCATGAGGGGATAATGGTGGTGAGGTTCCTCATGTTCTCCCACCATCTCTTAGCACTTCCCTCTAGGAAAACTTTTACCATAGTGACCATCTCCTCCTGCGGAATCCTTATTAATACCATTAACTTATTACTGCTAGCAAGCCAATCCATAGCAGATCCAACATCTTTTTCCCCTTGAAGGTCTTACATCCCCACTGTCGGAGTGTCTTTAGGTGCCTAAAGATATAAAAAAGGAGCGGGGTTACATTGGTAGTGTTTTGGGATTGTACCTCATCCTCTTTAAGGTGTGCATTCCCTATAGGGCAATTACCTACTCTTTGTGGGAGGTTGGATTCCCCAAATATTTTAACAAATTCTTCATAGAGCTTCTTCTGCTCGGGAGTTATTCTTGGTGTCATGGTTTGTGTCCCCCTAGACTCATGTTCTCCCAAGCTAATTCCCTCATTTGGGATAATGTTTTCCATGGGTCCAGTGGTAGATGCGGCAGCACGGGTCTATTTGGTTCCTCTTTGAGGGACCATTTCGACAAAATGGAGGGTTATTATTTGTTACATTTCTAGGATTTAGTTTTGAAAACTTTCTTTAGACAACTTTTCTCTAACACCACTTAAGTTGTCACACCTCAACATGGTTTGGTTGGAACCCCGTGAACAACCCACCACCTTTCCTGTACTAAAATGACATTTCTACCAAGATAGACCAGGAAAGGTAAAGACTTATAAACTTATATGTTTTCCATAAAAAAAATTAACAAAATGACTTAATAGATATTTTCTTGTCATGGTAATTTTGACTTGCTTCTTAGGTTTTCACCCTTCATGGGGCAGAAGCTTTCCTGAAAGGGGTTTAAGGGAAGGGGTGAGTTCAAAAACTTAGTAAATAGCATTTAAAGGACATCATGACTTCTTGTCCACGGTTAAGTATACACTTAAGTAAAGTTTCCTTTTTAAAAAATATATATGAAAAGTAAGCCACTACTTGTCTAGTCTTTTACAAAAGATTTTCATAAAGCTTTTTACTCATTTCATTGATTTAGAGTAGGCTCCTTTCTATTTAAAGGGATTTAATTTAATAAACCTACTAGGGTTTGTTTCATACAAACACAACCACACAATCACCCTTTATCCATAAAGGGATCAAACGGTCATAGAACATACCCTCAGAAGCAAACAACCTCGATATGTTCCACTTGTGACCCGTAGCGACTTTACCGTCCACCCTAGTGAGAGAGTACAACCTTTCACCACAAGTATGCGTGAGCGCCATCCCTCATCCCACGGACTTATAGATACTTTGTTCCCCAGATTTGTGGGGGGAGATCTCACTCTTCTATACCTATCGGTCTCAATGCACATGAAGCACTCAGAGCATCAAGACATATTGTAATAGTGTTTTCTACCTTTGTAACACCCTCATTGTCTAGTAGCCCTTAGAACCAATACTTCTCCGCATTGGGCATCTCTTTGGTTCCATATGATTGCAATCACATACAAAGGTATCTTGATTTTAAGACCTTTTTTTGTTTGCTACTTGCCCCAATAGGGTGCAACCTCGCTTGAGCATAATAGCTTCAATAAGCATTATCCATTTGTGATAATTTTTTACAGGCTCTTAAATCAAACTTATTTACGGGGCTAGACCCGTTTCCATTGGCCTTGGCCCACTTCATCTTTAGAAAACTATGGCCTTGGGCCCACTCGCATAATATTAGATCTAGTCCACCATTGTCAATCATGGGCCTCACCCATATCGGGTATCGACAATGGGACTAGACCAGAACCCTTTAAGTATATCCATACATCGTCAGTGGGGTGTCCTAATAACATGGTTCATGCTTTCATCAAAAATATAATCCCAAAATATTTAAGTATTTTCACATAGTTAGGGGTCATATTTCTAGAAATCCATTTTCAAAATAAAGCATGGTCCTACTTATGTGCATGATCAGTCCAATCGGTCCTGATGTTAGAAATCTCACTCATCCGTATTTCAGACTTAGTTGTCTCAGGATTGCCAAGCAGGACAAGCCTTTCCTTTGCATGAACATTTTGGCCAATTAGGTCCCACGAAATAAGGTAATTGTACTTAACACCGGTAACTTTCCCAAAATTATGATTTAGCACTTAAGTTATACCTTAATTTCCAATTAGGTCCTTAATATTTTAAAAGCTTCCATTTGAGTCCCTAATTTACTCTAATTTCCAATTGGGAAAGTAATTTCTCATAAATTACATAAAATCCCCAATTTTAAAAAAATTACAATTAAGTCCCCATATTTTAAAAAATTACAATTTAGTCCTCCAACTTTAATTTCATCAATTCTACCTTAATTCTTCCCAATTGAGCCATAACATGATACTAATCATCTTCTTATGTCTGTGATTCATTCCAAGCTTTAAAACATTTGATTTGGCTTAGAAATGAGCTCAAATAGAGCTTTGCCGAAAAATCATTCTAGAGAGAGAAAGCTTCATTTACTTATTAGTAGAGTTTTATGAGAATTTTATGAGAGGAGTTTTCACTTTCTATGTTTTATAACTTCACTATTCTGATGAAATGAGGCGGAATTGGATTACCTTAAGGGTTCAAGGAGGTCGAGGGTCAGTGGAGGAGAGCTAGGGGAGGGTCGACCTGGTTGTAGGAGGTTGGGGTGACCAGAATTGAGCTCAAAGGATTCGGCTACTTTGCGACTGTGGGAGTGACAGTACTATGTGAGCTCATCGGCGCTCCTCTGGTGATCCTCGAGTTGAAGAGAGGTTGCGGTATGGTAGGGGACTTTTTCCCAGTTTTAGGGAACCTGAATTAGCCTTTGGAGGTTGAGGAAAATGCCCAAGTTGGAGCTCTGGTCTGTGCCTTGTCGGGAAATGGAGATGTTCTTCTTTAGTCATTTAAGGGATGAGGAGGAAGAATGTGGAGGAGCTCTTTATATAGGGAGCTTGGTAACTGACAAGGCTATCCATTCATCCACCACTCGACACCAATCTCTCCCATTTATGGTCATATCGAGAGGATTGTTTGGCCGATGGAGAATATGCAGTCAGCCCATCATCGTTATCTGACCAGTTCAAAGGTTGAAGATGCCACTGTGTGTGCACATGCGAGTGGCTACGTGGCGCACTATGATTGGTTGGCTTTGCTGACGCAGCTTCCCACTCAGTGTCTGAGTCATCCTTTGAGTCCTTGACTGGCCATGTGGCAACTTTCCATTGGTCGCTCATTCCAACATAGTCATTGACCTTGATACGTGGCGTCCTCTAATTAGCTGATTTAAATAAGTGTGGCTTCCTCCTGATGCAACGTGACACTGCCACATGTCAACCTCTGATCACTTGGGACCATCTAACATGGCTTTATCGCATGTCAACCTCTGATTGGTCAATCGTTTCTCCATTATCCTAGTCGGTCACTGATGTGGCATCTTTTCCACGTGTGAGCTCCTCATTGGTCAGGCTGGCTAACGAGGCTCCTCTGACCGTTAATAAATGACACATGTCACACTCTGATTGGTCAGTGCTTTCAAGTGCTGACCAAATGGCTGATTGGGCATGCTTCACCATGTGTTGCGAGCTGATTAGGGGCTGACCTGGCAGGCGGTCCGTTGACCGGATGGACCATTGACTTGTTCGATGAGACCGGGTTAAGTGACCTAAAATCGAAAATCAGCTAGTTCAAGTCCGATTCGACTAGTTTTCTAAAATTTTAAATATTCTAAATTTATCTAAATTCATTTTCTATCCAATGGTGGTTTCAATTTCCCAAATTGATATATTTATGCCACCTACAAAAATAATTCTTTTAACCGGTTCATCTCGATTTAATCCAGTTTAGGTCTGATTTCCTCATTTAATTCCATTCATGGTTCCTTTCCATGATTTTTGGGTCTTTATTGACTACTTGAAATTTTCCAAGTCCCCGTTTTGGATTCTAAATACAAGTTTTGGTTTGCTTTAACCTTGATTTTCACTCAAAATTTTTCAGTTCCCAATTCTAACATTCCTTATTATAAAAAAACGAGGTTTACAGATAGCTTACAAATCTTTCTATGAACCCGATTGAGGGTTATGGTGGGAATTCAATCATCACTTGTGATCTAGGAGATGGGTCAAGCTAGATCAAAAGATGGGGGATGTCGGATGACACATTATCGACATTTGTGTGAGGAGGGCAATCATCTCGAGTTGTTCCATGGGAGTACACTTTATACACATAACCCTCACATCCTGAGTTCACTTGTAAAGAACTCTGGAAATTTTATTTATGCATCAAATGTGTGAAGTTGTGAAATGGGAAAATGAATTCCCGTGGTTGTTTAATACTTGATGAAATACCTATGAGATAAAGAAATCTATGAAAATACTCTAAGGGAAAACCCAAATAAAAGAATAAGTAGGGATCAGGTCGTAAGATATGTCATGGCTTGACGTCGGTAAATCAATTCACTAAGTTGTGAGCTCACCCCTCTCCCATATCTCTTTTCAAGATTGATACAAGGACGGAGGCTCCCAACAACGTTTACTCCTAATACTACACAACCGAGGTACGATACAAGATATGTGTGCACGAATGCTATGATTACTGATCAGATACTTAATTTATGGGAAAAGGTTTTAAAAATATTATACCATATTGCTTACTTCCAAAATAGCACGCTAGGGGACTGACTGTGTCACGCCCCGACCCAGTTTGGTCGGAATCCCATGAGCAACCCGCCACTCCCTTTGGCCTAAGAAGGGTTACCCCTTCTTCTAGACCGCGAGGAGTCAGGCGTACTTCCGACCTTGTTTCTTGGAATAGCATTATACAAAATCGGGGTAATTAACAAGGACTTTAGGCATACCAAACTTAGGGTTTAGCTTCAAGAAATTCTCTATGGGTTCGTCTCCTTTCCTAAAAAAGTGTTAAAGGGAGGGGTAAGTTTCTACAACTCGGTGAGTGGATATTGGGGTGAGTTTTAAAAAATATAGTTTATCAAAACATTTTATCCTTTTTAAATTCCTTCACTATTATATGAGTTCAAATCTTTTAACACTTCCCCTTGCTCGGGAGGTGTTTAGCAAACAGCCACACGCCCTTTATCATAAAGGGTTCAAGCATTCATGAGATGCAGTTACAACGATTGTACCCACTTGTGGATTGGAGCGTCTTTACCATCCATCCTGATGGAAGTTCGACCACTTCTACCTGGAGTCTGAGTGAACGTGCCAGAAGCCTAACCCTCAGACCCAAAAGACTTTGTGTCCATATGAGGACGGAGACCTCATCCTGTCCCCACCCCAGTCTCTTGCGCAAGAAGCTTCGACCAGCTTCATGACTAACTGGTATGACAACTTGCCCTTATCGCCACCAGGTCATCTAGTAGACCTTGGAATCCATCACTACTCCTCATGGGCGTCTCGATGGTCCCGAATGAGAGTGATGCACAAACAACAGTCTTAGCATTTGGTGTCAACAGTCCTGACACTCGAGTTGTCCTGTAATTGTTTGCCTAACTGGTCTTTCGACCTAGTCCTAGCGCACTGCCACTAGCCCATCGAGCCTTGTCAGCCCTGACTTGGTTTCGTGGCAAGTCACACAAAATTTCCTATTTTAATGAAAGTTTTCCTAGCTCTTTTACTCATATTTGTCAATGGGCTCCAACCCCTGCCCATTGGCCTTGGACCCACTTCATGAGTTTTTCAAAACTAGGCCTTGAGCCCTATAAGTTAAAAAACGAGGCCTCCAACCTATTGAAGCAGTTCCACCTCTCGTCAGAAAAGTCTCCCAAATGTTTTAAGCATTGGTACACAGTCAGGGGAGATCATTTCTTAAGGGTTTTTAGGCTCAAAATACACTAATCATACCAATCGAGTATGATGAGAGAAATTCCCACTCTTGGTGGTCTTTCCTTTTAGTAAAGGGCTTTATCATACCTACCGGGTATGATCTTAAATAATCCCACTCACAACCTATAAGTAGGTTTTTAATTTAATATAAGTGTGCTCATCACACCCACCAGTTATGACGTTAAAAATGTCCCACTCACAGTGGTCTTTCAACATTAAAATGTATTCATTATCCCAACCGAGTATGACATTAGTAAGCCAACTCATGGTGGATTTAAATTTAGAAAAAGGTGCTCATCACCCCAACGGATATGATGTTTGAAATTCGCACTCACCTGATGACTGTGGCACATTCGTCTTAACTAGTTTTCCATGTCCAAGTCTTTCCCCCTTTGCTCACGTTTGGATCCCAAGTGTCCCGACATGGTTTGGGTATCCTTATCAGTACGGGTTCGGTATAAAAGTCTTCTTGTTCTCACGTATTGGCAACTAGGCCCTTAATTTCTTGGTTCTATTGCATTTAAGTCCCTAAAGTTCATACTCTTTGACTTTAAGTCCTTAGTGCTCATTTATTCCCAATTAAGTCCCATGGATCTCTAATATCCTCCTTGGGTCCTTAATCTTTCTCAAAATTGTAAATGAGACTCCATTTTTCCAAAATTTCCAATCAGTCCCCACCTTTTCCAAAATTACATATTTACCCCTAACCTTTCAAAAATGGTCAAATTGGTCCCATTTCTTTTAAAAAATGACCAATAGCTCCTCCAACATCTTCCTCTTTACCAATTGACCTTCAATTTTGAAGAATTACACTAAGGTCATTCAATTTTTTGAAATCCCCAATTTTCCCCAAATTCCCCCCCCCCCCCACCTAATTTCACCCATTTCTTCTAACTGAATTTGATTTCTTCAAATTAGCCTTTCAAATGTGGTTGGTTCTCCAATTAGTGATGTCAATCGGTCCCTCCACTTCCATACGATTCGATTGAGCTTTGAATTGGGGTTTTTCGGTCCAAAACAAGCTCAAAGAGAGCCTCGCTGGGAAATTCAAGGTAGAGAGAGAAAGCTTCGAGAACTTACTGTCGGGGGTGCGGCTATCTAATCTCTTGATTTGGGAAGGTAGCTCTCATTCTCAAGATCCTTCTAGGATCAAGAATTGCTACAATTAATGTCAGTATTAGTGAAAATTTGGTTAATGAAATTCAGCAGCTTCTCTCTCTTGAAATGAACTGCTTCGACAAAGAAGAGTCGAATTGGCTTACATTTTTTTCTCTAGGAAGGTCGTATGATGGTTGTAGAGGCTAAGGGAGGGCTCGATTCGGTCGTGGGGGGTCTAAATTGGGTGAATTCAGATTAGGCAACATAGGGCAGCCTTAGAACCGATAGAGCTGTCATTGTTTGGACCCGTCGGCACTTCTCTAGTGGTCCTCCGACGGAATGGAGGGTGTCGTTAGGTAGCTAACTTCCTCCGTAGTCAATAGGACTTAAATTAACCTTCTAAGGTTGAGAGAAGTGCTCAAGTCAGAGCTTTGGTTTGAGCTTCATCGAAAAATTGAGCACTTCTCCTTCTTCGAAGGTTTGAGGTGTGTGGAGGATGAACGATGGGGAACTCTTTATATAGGGAGCTCGAGAACCCTCTTTTCTACCAGTTTCCATATTGGTTGATCTTATCCTCATCGGATAATGCCATAATCGAAGGGAATATTTCCTCGTTGGAAAAGGAAAGTATTTCTTCCTTAATGAACAGTGTTGTCATCCCGAGGAAGATGATGACACTATTCATTGACTGATCAAGTCCGACTGGGTTCGGTGACGAAAATCAGTCGGTTCAGGCCCGATTTGACCGGTTTTCTAAAAATTAAAAATTTATAAATTAATCTAAATTTATTTTTATCTAGTTGTGGACTAAATTCTCCAAATTAAAATTTTTAAGCCATCTAGAAAAATGAATTATTGAATCGGTTCACTATGGTTCAATCCGCTTCAGGTCAGATTTACCCTAAACCGGTCCAATTTTCTCATCCAATTCATTTTATGGTTCTTTCCCATGATTTTAATGAATTCTTAGTTACTTGGGATTTTCTAATTTCCCATTTTAACCCTTATTAACCATTTTTTATTCATTAATTTGCTTGATTTTCTCATGAAATTTGACGATTCTTTTCCCATTTTCCTTGGTCAAGAGAATGAGTTTTATATACTATTCTATCCATTGATCTATCGATCGACCATTAACACTCCGATTTAAGGCCTTGTTGAAGAGATTTATTGGCCATCTGGTAATGATGGTGGTTTTGGCCTTTATCTTCCATGTTTGTTTAGAGGTTGAAGATAACATTGTTCGCGCGCGTCTGTGCTTCACATGTGTGAGCTACCACTTGGCACTCTATGATTGGTTGGCTTCCCAACGCGACGTCTTACTCAACATTCGAGTCATATGTTGACTCATTGACCGAACATGTGGCGACCTCCCATTGGTCACTTTGTCCGAGGTGGCATTTGACCGAATCTAACTATTAGTTGACCATGACACATGGCAATCTCTAATTGGCTTATTTAAATTCATTCGTTTTCCCACCTGACGCATTGTGATAATGCCACATTTTAGCTTGTGATTAGCTATAGCCATCTGATGTGTCTTTGCGATGTGTCAACCTTTAATTGGTTGACCGATCTCTAACATCCTAGTTGGTCGTTGACATGGCACCTTTACCATATGTCAGGTTCTCATTGGTCTGCCTTGCTGAAGAGGGTTCTCCTTAGTTGACCATTGACCAAGGACACGTGTCTAGCTCTCATTGGTCAATGCTTTCATACATTAATCGAGCACTTGATTGGGTGCGCTTTGCCATATGTCGCACAATGATTATGTCACACCCCAATTCGGTTTGGTCAGAACCCCATGAGTAACCCACCACTCTATTTGGTCTAAGAAGGATTCTTTTCTTCTAGACCGTGAGGAGTTAAGCATCCTTTTGACCTGGTTTCTTGGAATAGCATTATACAACACTTGAGTAATTTAAAGGCATATCTAACTTAGGGTTCTGCTTCAAGAAATCCTATGAGGTTTTTGTCTCCTTTCCTGAAAGGTTTAAAGGGGGTGAGTTTCTACAACTTAATGAGCGGGTGTTGGGAGTGAGTTTTAAAAATAGTTTAATAAAAATAATTTCATAAAACCTTCTTCAAAGTCTTTTATTCGTTATAAAATTCTTTACGGTTATGTGTTTAGCACTTCCCCTTGATCGGGAGGTGTTTAGCAAAAATCCACACACCCTTTATCATAAATGGTACACATGTTCGCAAGACAGTCCCAAACTGCACCCACTTGGGGATCAGCGTGACTTTGCAGTCCACCCTAATAGAAGTTCAACCACTTCTACCATGATTCCGAGTGACGCCCCAGGCACCCGGCCCTCAGACCCAAAATAACTTTGTGTTCATATGTGGACAGAGACCTCATCCAGCCCACTCGCCAACTTCATGACTAATTGGCACTACAAATTGCCCTTATCGCCACCAAGTCATTCAATAGTCCTTGGAACCCATCACTACCCATTTTTGGCGTCTCGATGGTCCCAAACTAGAGTGCATGCACAAACAATACTTTTTTTCACATAAATGCCATCATCATTGGTGCCAATGGCCCAACGGCCTCAAAACTCGATTCGGCCTATCATTGTTTGCTTGACCGGTCGGTCGACCCAGTCCTAGCGCACTGCTACTAGCCCATCGAGCCTTGTCAGTCCTGATTTAGTACCGTGGTAAATCACACCATATTTCCAGTTTAATGAGTGTTTTCATGGCTCTTTTACTCATTAGTTTTTCAAAAACTAGGCCTTGAGCCCAATAAGTTCAAAAATGAGCCCCCTGGCCTGTTGGGGTTGTTCTAACTCTCATTAGAAAAGTCTCTCAAATAGTTCAAGCATTTACACATAGTCAAGGGATAACATTTCTAACAAAATGGTTGTTAGCTTAAAGTACTCATCACACCAACCAGGTATGCTCATAGAGGTATGTCTACTCATAACTGATAAGTAGTTTCCATTTCAAATTATGCTCATCATCCCAACCGGGTATGATATTTGAAAAGTCCAACTCACATTGGCTTCCAATATAGAAAAGATATTCATCACCCCAACCGGGTATGATGTTAGAAATTCTCACTCACTCGATAATTGTGAAGTGTTCATCCCGAGTCAACTTTCCAAGTCATGTTCGAGCTCCTTTGCTCACGCCCTTATCTGAATTCATTCTTACACGTTTTGAGTATCCTTTTAAGGGATAGTTTGACATGAATAGCCCTTCTATTTCCCTGTATTTACATTTAAGCCATTATTTTTACCTTATTACAATTAGGTCCCTAAAGTCCATAATATTTTACTTTAGGTCCCTAATGCTCAATTATTTTTCAATCAAGTCCCTAGTGTTTCTAATATCACTCTTGGGTCCTTAATTTTCTCAAAATTATAAATGGGGCTCGAATTTTTCAAATTTCCAAATTGGTTCCAGATTTCCAAAAATACTATTTTGCCCCTAACTTTTAAAAAATGGCCAATTGGTCCCAATTCTTTCAAAAATTGACCAATTGATCCTTTCAATGTCAATTGACCTCCAATTTTGAAAATTTGCATTAAGGTCCTTCAATTTTTCGAAATCCCCAATTTCCCCCAAAATTTTCCCCCAATTTCACCCCTTTCTACTGATTGAATTTGATTTCTTCAAATTGGTCATTCAAACAGGGTTAATTTCTCTAATTTGTGGTGTGAGTCAGTTTTTACACTTCCATACAATCCAATTGACCTTTGAATTGCAGATTGTGTCTCCAAAATGAGCTCAAACGGAGCTTCGCCAAAAAACTAGCTGTAGAGATAGAAAGCTTCAAAAGCTTACCATAGGAGGCACAACTGTTATGCCCCGACTCGATTTGGTTGGATCCCCGTGAGCAACCCACCACTCCCCTAGTTTATTAAGGGTTTTCCCCCTTCTTTAAATCATGAGGAGTAAGACATCCTTTAAACTTGTACCTTTCCTGAAATAACATTAATAAAAAATGCATAAAATTTGAACTTACATACCTGTCTTGCAGGTTTAGCTAGCTGAAGGTCATTAGGTCAGTTTTTTCGTCGGTTTCCTAAAAAGTGGTAAAGGGAGGTGGTGAGTTTGACAACTCAGTAAATGGGTGTTTCAAATATGAGTTTAAGAAAAATAATTTGAATTGGAGTGTCCCAATTTCCTTATTTTCTTTAAAACCATTTCTTCCGCAATTTCTCAGTTTTCAAAACCATTATTCCTCATTAACCACAATCGATGAGTTTAACAATCAACACACACCCTTCATCATGAAGGGATCACACATTCGCAGGATAGCCCGTCCACTGCACCCACTTGTGGCGTCGGAACGACTTTATCGGCCACCTATATAGAAGCCCATCCACTTCTACCCTGGGAATGAGAAGATGTACATGACATCTGACCCTCAAACCTAAAAATAAAACTTCTTGTCCGTATGAGGACAGAGACCTCATCCCGACCCCACCCATGTCTCATGTGCATGAAGCAATGTCGAGCTTCCCTGACTGTTGGCACGACAAATTGCCCTTATCTCCACCATGTCGTCCAGAAGCCCTAGGATGCATCACTAGCCCTCTTGGGTATCTTGATGGTCCTCAACCTCACTGCATGCACAAAACAATAGTTATTCTCTTCACACTTGAACACATCTCTCTCTCTCTCTCTCTAGTTCTCCATTTCCCGGTGAAGCTTAAACCAGACCTTCAACTTGAACATTTTTCTTGACCTCGAAAGGAGAGGTTGGGCTCTTTAGAACCGAGGAGAAGTCAACTATTTGATAGCAAACTATAGTCAATCCGAGAATCATTAGAGAAGCACCGACATGATGGAAAAGTGAAGCAACTCCGGTGGACCGAAGTAGCCCTATTTCAGTCGAGTTGAAATTGGCCATTTCGAGCCCTTCTCAGGCCAAACCAAGCCTTTCCAACACTTCCTCAACCCTCCCACAGCCGAATTATGACTGAAAGGTAAGCCAATTCGGCTCCCCTCTACAATTTTCGGTCAGTGCTAGAGAGAGAACCGGAAGAATTTCAATAATGAAATTCTAACTCAATTCGGCATCAATTGATGTGATTCTTAATTCTAGGATGAACTTCAAGATAAGAGCTATCTGCCTAGATCAAAATCTCGGACCACCATGCCCTCACCGGTGAGAAATCAAAGCTTTCTCTCTCTATAGTCTATTTTCCGACAAAGCTTTGTTTGAGCACGTTCCGGCGTTAAAATCTGCGATTTAAAGTTTCTTAGAATCGTATGAACACGCAGGAACTCAATTTCAACTCTAATTTCAACAATTATAACTGTTTGATCAGTCAATTTGATGAAATCAAATTCGGTAGTGTTGAAGAGTTGAAATAGGTGGAAAATTTGGGGATTTTTTTAATTCAAAGGACCAAAATGCAATTTTATGAAATTGAGGGTCAATTGGGCATGAAAATAATGTTGGAGGACCAATTGAGGAATTTTGGAATTTTTGGGGCAAAACTTACCATCTTTGTAAAGGAAGGGCAAAATGGTAATTCTGGAAAAATTGGGGGACCAAATTGGAAAGTTGGGAAATTAAACCCCTTTTTGGTGAAATTGAATAAATTGAGGTCATCCTCATTCATTCTCCTCACACCCGAACACATCTCTCTCTCTCACTCTACTACTCCATTTCCCGATTAAGCTTAAACTAGAGCTTCGACTTGAATATTTTTCTTAACCTCGAAAGGTGATGTCGGGCTCTTTAGAACCGAGGAGAAGTTAGCTATCTGATATTAAACTCCAATTAATCCAAGAATCACTAGAGAAGCAATGACATGATGGAAAAGTGATGCAGCTCTGGTGGACCGAAGCTACCCTGTTTCGGCCAAGTTGAAATTGGCCATTTTGAGGCCTCCTCAACCCAAACCAACCCTTCCAAACACTTCCTCAGCCCTCCCACGGCCGAATTACGACTGAAAGGTAAGCCAATTTGGCTCCCCTCTAAAATTTCTGATTGGTGCTAGAGAGAGAACCAGTAGAATTTCAATAATGAAATTCTAACTTAATTCAACATCAATTGATGCGATTCTTGATTCTAGGATGACCCTCAAGATGAGAGCTATCTCCTTAGATCGAAAGCTCGGACCGTCGTGCCCTCACCGATGAGAAATCGACGCTTTCTCTCTCTACAGTCTTTTTTCCAACGAAGTTCCATTTGAGCTCATTCCGACGTTAAAATGTGTTATTCAAAGTTTCTTATAATTGTATGAACATGCAGGAACTCAATTTCAACTCTAATTTCAACAATTAGAAGTGTTTGATAGGTCAATTTGATGAAATCAAATTCGGTAGTGTTGAAGAGTTGAAATTGGGGGAAAATATGGGATTTTTCAAATTCAAAGGACCAAAATGCAATTTTATGAAATTAAGGGTTAATTGGGCATGAAAATAATGTTGGAGGACCAATTGAGGAATTTTGGAATTTTTGGGGCAAGACTTACCATTTTTGTAAAGGAAGGGAAAAATTATAATTTTGAAAAAATTGTGGGACTAAATTGGAAATTTGGGAAATTAAACCCCCTTTTGAGAGAAATTGAGGTCAACCCCATTCATTCTCCTTACACCCGAACACATCTCTCTCTCTCTCTCTACTACTCCATTTCCCGGTGAAGCTTAAAGCAGAGCTTCGACTTGAATATTTTTCTTAACCTCGAAAGGAGAGGTCGAGCTCTTTAGAACTGGGGAGAAGTCAGCTATCTGATAACAAACTCTAGTCAATCTGAGAAGCGCCGACATGATGGAAAAGTGATGCAGCTTCGGTGGACCGCAACGGCCCTATTTCGACCGAGTTGAAATTGGCCATTTCAATCCCTCCTCAGGCCAAACCAAGCCTTCTCAACACTTCCTCAGCCCTCCCACGGTCGAATTACCACTGAAAGGTAAGCTAATTCGGCTCCCCTCTACAATTTCTGTTCGGTATAAGAGAGAGAACTGGTAGAATTTCAAAAATAAAATTCTAACTCAATTCGGCATCAATTGATGCGATTGTTAATTCTAGGATGAACCTCAAGATGAGAGCTATCAGCCTAGATCGAAAGCGCGGACCACTATGCCCTCACTGGTGAAAAATCGAAGCTTTTTCTCTCTACAGTCTATTTTCCGATGAAGCTTCATTTGAGCTTGTTCCAACGTTAAAATCTGTAATTCAAAGTTTCTTAAAATTGTATGAACATGCAGGAACTCAATTTCAACTCTAATTTCAACAATTAGAAGTTTTTGATTGGTCAATTTCATAAAATCAAATTCAGTAGTGTTAAAGAGTTGAAATTGGGGGAAAATTGGGGATTTTCGAAATTCAAAGGACCAAAATGCAATTTTATGAAATTGAGGGTCAATTGGGCATGAAAATAATGTGGGAGGACCAATTGAGGAATTTTAGAATTTTTGGGGCAAAACTTACCATCTTTGTAAAGAAAGGGTAAAATGGTAATTTTGGAAAAATTGGGGGACCAAATTGGAAATTTGGAAAAATAAACCCCTTTTTAGAGAAATTGAATAAATTGAGGTAATCCCCATTCATTTTCCTCACACCCGAACACATCTCTCTCTCTCTCTATCTATCTACTACTCCATTTCTCGGTGAAGCTTAAACCAGAGCTTCGACCTGAATATTTTTCTTAACCTCGAAAGGAGTGGTCGGGCTCTTTAGAACCGGGGAGAAGTTAGCTATCTGATAGCAAACTCTAGTCAATCCAAAAATCACTAGAGAAGCACCAACATGATGGAAAAGTGAAGCAGCTCCGCTGGACAGAAGTTACCCTATTTCGACCGAGTTGAAATTGGCCATTTCGAGGCCTTCTAAGGCCAAACCAAGACTTACCAACACTTCCTCAGCCCTCCCACGGCCGTTATGACTGTAAGGTAAGCCAATTTAGCTACCCTCTACAAGTTCCCGTCGGTGCTGGAGAGAGAACCCGTATAATTTTAATAATGAAATTCTAACTCAATTCGATATCAATTGATGTGATTCTTGATTCTAGGATAAACCTCAAGATGAGAGCTATCTGCCTAGATCGAAAGCTCGGACCATCGTACCCTAACGGTGAGAAATCGAAGCTTTCTCTCTCTATAGTCTCTTTTCCGATGAAGCTCTGTTTGAGCTCGTTCCGGCGTTAAAATCTGCGATTCGAAGTTTCTTAGAATTGTATAAACATGTAGGAACTCAATTTCAACTCTAATTTCAACAATTAGAAGTGTTTGATCAATCAATTTGATGAAATCAAATTCGGTAGTGTTGAAGAATTGAAATTGGGGGAAAATTGGGGATTTTCGAAATTCAAATGACCAAAATGCAATTTTATGAAATTGAGGGTCAATTGGGCATGAAAATAATGTTGGAGGACCAATTTTGGAATTTTTGAATTTTAGGGGCAAAACTTACCATTTTTGTAAAGGAATGTCAAAATGGTAATTTTGAAAAAATTATGTGATAAAAATGGAAATTTGGGAAATTAAACCCCTTTTTGGTGAAACTGAATAAATTGAGGCCATCCCCATTCATTCTCCTCACAGCCATACACATCTCTCTCTCTCTCTCACTACTACTTCATTTCCCAGTGAAGCTTAAACTAGAGCTTCGACTTGAATATTTTTCTTTATCACGAAATAAGAGGTCGGGCTCTTTAGAATCGGAGAAAAGTCAGCTATCTAATAGCAAACTCCAGTCAATCCGAGAATCACTAGAGAAGCGCCGACATGATGGAAAAGTGAAGTAGTTCCAGTGGACCGAAGCTGCCCTATTTCGGCTGATATGAAATTGGCCATTTCGAGCCCTCCTCAGGCCAAACCAAGCCTTTCCAACACTTCCTCGGCCCTCCCATAGCCGAATTACGATTGAAAGGTAAGCCAATTCGGCTCCCCTCTGCATTTTCTGGTCGGTGCTAGAGAGAGAACCGACAGAATTTCAATAATGAAATTCTAACTCAATTCGGCATCAATTGATGCGATTCTTGATTCTAGGATGAACCACAAGATGAGAGCTATCTGCCTAAACCGAAAGCTCAGACCGACGTGCCCTCACCAGTGAGAAATCGAAGCTTTCTCTCTCTATAGTCTATTTTCCGGTGAAGCTCCGTTTGAGTTCGTTCCGACGTTAAAATCCACGATTCAAAGTTTCTTAGAATTGTATGAACATGCAAGAACTTAATTTCAACTCCAATTTAAGCAATTAGAAGTGTTTGATCGGTCAATTTGATAAAATCAAATTCGGTAGTGTTGAAGACTTGAAATTGGGGGAGAAATTGGGGAAAATTGGGGATTTTTGAAATTCAAAGAACCAAAATGCAATTTTTTGAAATTGAGGCTTTATTGGGCATGAAAATAATGTTAGAGGACCAATTGAGGAATTGTGGAATTTTTTGGGCAAAACTTACCATTTTTGTAAAGGAAGGGCAAAATGGTAATTTTGAAAAAATTGGGGAATCAAATTAGAAATTTGGGAAATTAAACCCCTTTTTGGTGAAATTGAATAAATTGAGGTCCCAAGATAAATTTTAAAAGTTACGGGACTCAATTTGAGGAAAAACCGACATTAGGGACTTAAAGTTAAAGACAAATAACTTTAGGTACCTAATTGCAAATAACTAAAAGTTTAGATTTTCTCATTCATTGGAAATGAATGAAGGTTGTTATGCCGAGTAATAATGAACAAGGATGTTCATATCATGTAGGAAAGCAAAATACCGGAAATGACAGCATGGATGAGCTCGCGTGAATACAAAGAACCGGTCTAGTGGAATTCACTGCGTTAACGGGTGAGTGGGTTTACTAACATCATACCCAGTTGGGATGATGAGCATAACTTAAAATTTAAAACCACTTACCGATTGTTAGTGAAAATTTTATATCAAACCTGGTTGGGAATGATAAGTATCTCGGTTTGAAAACCCACTATTAAGTGGTATTTTAAACATCACTACTTTGAGGAAGTGATCTGAAAATCATGCGGAAAAACTACTTACTGGTTGTAAATAGATCATACCCAGCTGGTATGATGAGATTTCCTCGAAAGAAGTTGAAAACTCGTTCATCGGTTATGAACGGAGGTGTCCTTATACCCGAGCGGTATAATGGATAGAGAAAACATATGTTTTGTTGGAAGTGCTCTCCCCTGACTGTGTGCCAATGCTTAAATAATTTGGGAGACCTTCTCGACGAGAGCTCGAATAGCTTAGATAGGTCGGGGGCCTCAGTTTTTGAACTTTGGGGCTAAATGCCTGATTTTGAAAATCTCGTACAGTGAGCCCAAGGCCAGTTGGCACGAGCATGAGCTCGTAAACAAACATGATATATGAGCCATAAAACTTAATAAATGAATTATTTGGTCATGGTACCAAGATAGGACTTACATGCTTAGTCAACCAGCGGCAGTGCGACATGACCGGTCAACGGACCAGTTAAGACAAACAACTGCGGGCTGAGTTAAGAGTCGGGGCCGTTGGACCAGTGGCACCACAGATTACATGGCAATATGGGAAAATATTGTTTGTGCATGCACTGTGAGTACGGGATCATCAAGACACCCATGAGGGGTAGTGATGCATCCTAAGGGCACTGGACGACCTGATAGCTATAAGGGTTGTTCGTCGTTCCAACTATCTGTGCGAAATTTGGAGTAGCACCAAGCACATGAGACTCAGGTGGGGACAGGATGAGGTGTTTGTCCCCATACGGACACGAAGAAGTGATTTTGAGATTGTGGGTCGGATGTCACGTACATCCACTCATTCTCAGGGTAGAAGTGTTCGTACTTCTATCCGGGTGGCAGGAAAAGTCGCTCCGAAGCCACTAGCGGGTTCAATAGTGATACTAATTTTTGAATGTGTGTGACCTTCATGATGATGGATGTGCATTGGGTGATGACACACTGTTAACTAAAAAATAAAGAAAAATCCCAAATTTTTAAATGAAGAGATTTTTGAAAAAAAAAAAAGAGTCTGTCACACTCCATATAAATATTTTTCTTGAAAGTCAAAATATTTGAATCACATTTACTGAGTAGTTGTACTCACCCCCTCCCTTATACCCCTTTCAGGAAGTCTCAAAAAGTTGAACCTTAAAAGACTTGCGCAATTAAATGCCTACAAGATAGGTACGATTAATTTAAATTACTATGCAGTTTTGATTTATGATATTCTTGGAAAAAGGTGCAGGTCTAAAGAACGCCTTACTCTTTACGGTTTATAATATAAGGGGAAACCTTTAGTAAATTGGGAGAGTGGAAGGTTGATCGCAGGGATCCGACCAAATCGGGTCGGGGCATGACAACTAGAGTGGTATCAGAGCCTGTTTCCTCGAATACATCATCAAGACTAGAAAATATAGTAACTAATAGGATTTATCCTAAAATTTTCAGATGGCTCCCAGGAGAGGAACAAAGAAAACTTGGAATGGCTCTACTCAACACCCTACCTCCGTAGGGAGAGAACCCTAGAAACTTCCCAAATGTTTGAGACTGGGTAGAAATGTCGAAAGACCAAATGGGGAAGTATCCTGGAGAATGGTGCTAGGACCTATTGGTTGCACAACTCTAAGTATGGAGGAAGACGTTTATCAAGAATTCCATAGCTCCTTAGTTATTTTACAACCATTTCCTGTGATAGGGTTGAAAGCCTAATCTTTTGTATCCCCCTGTTAATAAAATACTCAAATTCTCAAAACTCTCCCTACTGATGATGCAATCTTGTTGGGAATATGGCCTAAGGAAAATAAAGCAAACCCACACTATCCTAGAAGCTAAGGAAAAGTCACATCCCGGTTATGGAAGATGAATCAAGGAATTAAGAAACCTAGGAAGACTCTTACCATGACCCTTTTGCAAAGGAGATTCAGTAAGAAAACTGTCAAAGTGATCAGACTCAAAAATGGTATAGCACCAAACCAATAGTAACCCTGGAAATGCCCTACTCGAAGGAAAGAAGGACCACAACAATCCATGTAAAGGAATAACCTATTACAAGTATGAACGATTGAGACATTACCTGAAGAAGTGCCCAACCCTACTAAGGACAAGTACCAAGATAAACTATTATAGGCGTAAGGAAAGAAGGGGTGTTTCACACCTCATAAATTTAGGGCAATAACTCCTCAAAGGCCACAAAGGACTAGAGACCGAAACCATGGAGCTGGCTAAGTAAGCGATTCACCAAGAGGTCAAGAAATGACAAGGTAAATGCAAAATTTAAATTTCTTCTTAAGAAGGTCAAACCGAAAAAGATACCTCAAGAGTAGGGATAAGGTACATGGGAAGTATATCTAAAACCCTCTCATAAGGGGCAAACACAAAGAAACGTCCTCTGGAAACTCTAGGGAATGGCACAATGAGAGTGAAGAAGAGAAGGAATACGTTGGGAAAGGAAACTCTGGAGGGATGCATACAACTAAGTACCTTAAAGGAATCATTGGATTGGCAGATGGACATAACGTGAAGTGCAAGGCACCAACCCACCATTAGAAACTTCTTGATGGAATGATGTATTGGAGGCCAATTATGACCTGCCTTGGAAGAGTAGTAGAGCCAAATAATGGGATGTATTGGAATGAATCACCTTGGAAAAAGTAATTAAGCCAAATAGGGTCAAGGAGAATAAATGACACCCTAAGAAAGACCGGGAGGTAGAAAGGACTACACCCTAAAAAGATCAGTGAGATGGATGTTAAGGACAGGAGGACTCGAGAAACATCTACCCTAAGAAACTTAGACCAAACAAATAGTGGAGGTAAAGCAGTTAACGAACAAATACTCAGGAAAGCCATAATTTGAGTTCCAACAAAGAAGAGGGAGGCGGAAACGCCAAATACTCCGGAAAAGAAGGATGAAAGAAATCCTTAAAGGGACCAAAGGCCAATTAACGACTAAACTCAACACAAGAAAGAAATAGGAAAGCCTCTCACGCAGTGGTCAAGAAATCTTGAAATAAGGAAGATTTGTACGCTCCCTAAAGAAATAGACAGGTACTGGGTACGGATGACGATGCAGATAGAGTATAAAAGATGTGCCTACAAGATTTGTGGAGTAAAGGTAAATAGGAGAAGATGACATCAAGGGATGTCACTTAAGGGTAGAAATCCCCTATAACAAATGTAAGAAAAGAATGTTAGGGGAAAGGCAAAGAATCCTACCAAGGAAGGAAGCCCCAAAAAGACATGCGTATCCCAATTAAGAGGAAATGGAACCAACCCTTAATTAGGAAATGTTTTCAAGGAAGGAAGTATTGTAATGGCCCAATGTGACCTGTTTGGAGAGAACAGGAGAACCATGTAGAAAGAGGAAAACTAGTAACGGCAAACAACCAAAAAGAATAAACAAAACTCTAAGAAAGGCGGAGATGCAGTAAAGACTACACTCTATGAAGTACAATAGGATGGGCATGAAGGAAGAGTTATACAACTGCCCAGACGATTGGACCTGAAAAATAGAGAGAAAAAGATAGTTAAAGAACGAGATGTATTGGAATGAATTACCTTGGAAAAAGTAATGAAGCCAAATAGGGTCAAGGAGAATAAATGACACCCTAAGAAAGACCGGGAGGTAGAAAGGACTGCACCCTAAAAAGGTTAGTGAGATGGATGTTAAGGATAGGAGGACTCGAGAAACAGCTGCCCTAAGAAACTTAGACCAAACAAATAGTGGAGGCAAAGTAGTTAACAAACAATTACTCATGAAAGACACAATTTGAGTTCCAACAAAGAAGAGGGAGGCAGAAAGGCCAAATACTCCAGAAAAGAAGGATGAAAGAAATCCTTAAAGGGACCAAAGGCCAATTAACGATTAAACTCAAGCCAAGAAAGGAATAGGAAAGCCTCTCACACAATGGTCAAGAAATCTTGAAACAAGGAAGATTTGTACTTTGTACGCTACCAAAAGAAATAGACAGGAACTGGGTACGAATGAGGATGCAGATCGAGTATAAAAGATGAGCCTACAAGATTTGTGGAGTAAAGGTAAATAGGAGAAGACGACATCAAGGGATGTCATTTAAGGGTAGAAATTCCCTAGAACAAATGTAAGAAAAGAATGTCACGGGAAAGGCAAAGATTCCTACCAAGGAAGGAAGCCCCAGAAAGACAGTTAAAGAACTAGTATTCGAGAGAACCATGGATTTAAACCACAATAAAGAAGGGAGAAGTGAAAAGGGAAAATCATTAGAAAAGAAGAACAAAGGAAAATCCTTAAAAATAATCAATGGCCAGAACCGGAACTACAAAGTCTTGAGACGGTAAAATGAACCACTCGAAGGGTAATTAGGGGATTTTGAAATTAGGTGGATGCGAGCTCTAGACATGTGCTGAGGTGCGAGTGATAACGAGGATGGAGTATGAAAGATGTACCCGTAGAATCTCAAGAGAAAAGGTAAACATGAAAGAATAGCATCAAGGGACGTCATTTAAAGTAAGGTGTCTTCAAGGATGTATAAAAAAGAAATTTCTGGAGAAAAGGGTAAGAATCCTTCCAAATAAGGAAATCCTAAGAAAGGATACATGACGTAATAAAGAATAAATGGAACCTGGTGACGAGAGGTGAGGAGACAAATTAACAAATAAAAGTGCATGCTAAAGTGAAAGAAATCCAAGGAATGAGTTGGTAGAAAGATAGCATCAATAGATGTCGTAACAAGTAAGAATGGGTAGACTACCCATAATAAGAAAATAAAGGAAAGAATGATCGAGAAACCTTGGGAAAGTATGCACCCTAAATAAGAAGTGGTTAAGGGGGGAGACAGCCACTAATATCAAGATGGATTGTGGTTGACACTCACATAATAGAGCCTAAAGAGTAAATGGTTGGGCATAGGGTGCAGTACACGAAATAAGAACGATAATCAGAATCTACTCAATTAAGGAATAAGGGATGGAATGAAAAATTTAAGACAATGGAGGACTAAAAGCGAGCAAATGCCCCAATATAGAAAGGGTGTAAGGAGATGAAGAAAGGAAACCTTCAAGAAATGGTAAGAAGGTTGAACATGTAACTCCTAAGGTGAAAGTCTCTACTTTGAAGGAAATAGTAGAGAATGAAACCGTAAAAAGGGAAACTCCCCAAACCAAGCAAATTGACATATAGACCAAAAGGAATCAACTCGGTATAAAGAATTGTGAAATGATAACAAACAAGTAAGAGTGGATTAAGGCCAAAGTAAAATCCTTGAGTAAAGGATGTCATTAGGAACGAGGATGGACCTAAGAATGGATGAATCCTAGCTTGTCGATATAGTATTCAAAAACCCAATCAATTGGAACCAAAAAGATCCAATAAAGAAGTTGGGGAAGGATGAGTAGGTAAGAGGAATCCATGCGGTTATGTGATACATAACTTTAAAGGCATGATGGAGGAGAGGATAATGGTAAAAAGGATAGTTGAGGAATGCTATCAAAAGAAAAGAGGGATGAAGTTATACGATCCCTGAAAGGTCGAAAAGCTAAGAGAGACCCTTAAGGAGATGTTCTAAGAATTTAATGTATAGAGATAGGTTCTAGAAAATACTATGTTGTAAGGGGCATGTAAGCCCAACAATCCTGAGGAGAATATGACTCAAAGTAAGGAAGAGTCGGCTAATTAGCATGATAAAGTCAATCATAAATTGGACTGATTTGTAATGAGCAACAAATGAAGAAGAGTTGAAAGGGGATGAAAAAGTGATGATAAAGAAATCCGTGAAAATAGGTATGTAATGCTCTAAAGGATGTCGAGCTAAGGGTTTCAATGACCAAGTGGTTAATTAGACATGAAAATGGTTAGTTATCTTATAATTTCCAATCTTGAGTGCAGAACCTCAAGAGGAAGAATGTTGCTCTAAGCAAAGAAAGAGATAAAATCTAATAACATACCCTAAAGTAGGGTATGTCTAGTTATGACAAACTCCATGGAGGGAGTAAATAATACAAAGGAAAAACGAATTCCTTAAGTGAAGGTTGTAAAAAGGGCTAATTGAAAGAACGAGAGAAGAGTTTGCATGTTAAGCAAACACAAAAGGGGCATCAAAGGACATGATTCCTCATACAAGGTTGCTAATTAAGTTTTGGGGACAAAACTCCTAAAAGGAGGGGAGAGTTGTAAGCCCCGCACTTTTGAGCTAAGGAAAATCGGGAAGGGAACCGGTCAAACCGAGTGAGAAAACCAAACCGGTTCACAAACCTGATAAATTGTGAATGGGCAATTTAGGAATTTACAACTCTCAAGTGATCCAAAGGATTCATTAAACCTTGGAAAAGAAACTTAAGACAAATTAGAAGACAAAAACTAAATTGGTTCAGGTGAACGAGATTCCATAAGAACTTTGAAGTTAAGCGTGTTTGCCCAATAGTAGTGTGAGGATGGGTGATCTTCTCGAAAGTATGATTTTTTTTTAACCCGAAATTTTGGTCAAAAATTTTTATGCGAAAAATTTTTATGCAAACGTAGGCCTTATCATAAATAGTCATAAATTAATATATATTTAATTATTGTAATTAATACCAATAATTTCATACCTAAATTAAATTATTGGAATTAATACAAATAATTTGATACTGAAATTAAATTATTGGAATTAATACCAATAATTTATGGCAATATTAATACAAGTAATAAATCTCTCCCATTTATTACACGGTTTTAAACCTATATAAAGAGGTCATTCCCATTCATTCTCCTCACACCCGAACACATCTCTCTCTCTCTCTCTCTCTCTCTCTCTACTACTCCATTTCCCGGTGAAGTATAAACCAGAACTTAAACATTTTTCTTAACCTCGAAAGGAGAGGTCAGGCTCATTAGAATCGGGGAGAAGTTAGCTATCTGATAGCAAACTCCAGTCAATCTGAGAATCATTAGAGAAGCGTCGACATGATGGAAAAGTGAAGCAGCTCCGGTGAACCAAAGTTGCCCTATTTCGGCCGAGTTGAAATTGGCCATTTCGAGCCCTCCTCAAGCCAAACCAAGCCTTCCCAACACTTCCTCAGCCCTTCCACGGCCGAATTACGACTGAAAGGTAAGCCAATTCGGCTCCCCTCTTCAATTTTCGATCAGTGCTAGAGAGAGAACCGACAGAATTTCAATAATGAAATTCTAACTCAATTCGACATCAATTGATGCAATTTTTTTATTCTAGGATGAACCTCAAGATTAGAGGTATCTTCCTAGATCGAAAGCTCAGACCGTCGTGCCCTTACCGGTGAGAAATCGAAGCTCTCTCTCTCTATAGTCTGTTTTTTGGTGAAGATCCATTTGAGCTCATTCTGGCATTAAAATTTGTGATTCAAAGTTTGTTAGAATCATATGAACATGCAGGAACTCAATTTCAACTACAATTGCAACAATTAGAACTGTTTGATCAGTCAATTTGATGAAATTAAATTTGGTAGTGTTGATGAGTTGAAATTGGGGGGAAAATTGGGGATTTTTTAAATTCAAAGGACAAAAATGCAATATTATGAAATTGAGGGTTAATTGGGCATGAAAATAATGTTAGAGGACCAATTGAGGAATTTTGTAATTTTTGGGGCAAAACTTACCATTTTTGTAAAGGAATGGCAAAATGGTAATTTTGGAAAAATTAGGGGACCAAATTAGAAATTTGGGAAATTAAACCCTTTTTGGTGAAATTGAATAAATTGAGGTCCCAAGATAAATTTTAAAAGTTACGGGACTCAATTTGAGGAAAAACCGACATTAAAGACTTAAAGTTAAAGAGAAATAACTTTAGGGACCTAATTGCAAAAAACTAAAAGTTTGGGTTTTCTCATTCATTGTAAATGAATGAAGGTTGTTATGCTAAGTAATAATGAACAAGGATGTTCATATCGTGTAGGAACGCGAAATACAACGAACGCCAGCATGGATGAGCTCGCGTGAATACAAAGAATCGGTTTAGTGGAATTCACTACGTTAACGGATGAGTAGGTTTACTAACATCATACCCGGTTGGGATGATGAACACAACTTAAAATTTAAAACCACTTACCAGTTGTGAGTAGAAATTTTATATCACACCCGGTTGGGAATGATAAGTACCTCAGTATGAAAACCCACTATTAAGTGGTATTTTAAACATCACTACTTTGAGAAAGTAATGTAAAAATCATGCAAAAAAAACTACTTACTGGTTGTAATTAGATCATACCCGGTTGGTATGATGAGACTTCCTCGAAGGAAGTTAAAAACCCGTTCATCGATTATGAACAGAGGTGTCCTTATACCCGGGCGGTATAATGGATAGAGAAAACATTTGTTTTGTCAGAAGTGCTCTACCTTGACTGTGTGCCAATGCTTAAACAATTTGGGAGACCTTCTCGACGGGAGCTCGAATAGCTCTAATAGGTCGGGGGCCTCGGTTTTGGAACTTGGAGGCTAAATGCCCGATTTTGAAAATCTCGTACAGTGGGCCCAAGGCCAGTTGGCACGAGCATGAGCTCGTGAACGAACATGATATATGTGTCATAAAACTTAATAAATTAATTGTTTGGCCATGGTACCAAGATAGGACCAACATGCTCAGTCAACTAGCAGTAGTGTGACATGACCGGTCGATGGACTAGTTAAGATAAACAACTACGGCTTAAGTTGAGAGTCGGGGCCGTTTGACCAGTGGCACCACAGATTACATGGAAATATGAGAAAACATTGTTTGTGCATGCACTATGAGTACGGGATCATCAAGATGCCCATAAGGGGTAATGATGCGTCCTAAGAGCACTGGACGACCTAGTGGCTATAAGGGCAGTTCGTCGTTCCAACTGTCTATGCGAAATTTGGAGTAGCACCAAGCACATGAGACTAGGGTGGGGACAGGATGAGGTCTTTGTCCTCATACAGACATGAAGAAGTGATTTCAGGATTGTGGGTCGGATGTCGCGTACATCCACTCATTCCTAGGGTAGAAGTGGTCGTACTTCTATCCGGGTGGCAGGAAAAGTCGCTCTGAAGCCACTAGCGGGTTCAATAGTGATACTGACTTGCGAATGTGTGTAACCTTCATGATGAAGGATATGTGTTGGGTGATGACACACCGGTAACTAAGAAATAATGGAAAAACCCAAATTTTTAAATGAAGGGATTTTTTAAAAGAAAGGAGTCTGGCACACTCCATATAAATGTTTTTCTTGAAAGTCAAAATATATGAATACCATTCACTGAGTAGTTGTACTCACCCCCTCCCTTATACCCCTTTCCGGAAGTCCCGAAAAGTCGAACCTTAAAAAACTTGTGCAATTAAACACCTGCAAGACAGGTACGATTAATTTAAATTACTATGCAGTTTTGATTCATGATATTCCTATAAAAAGGTGCAGGTATAAAGAACGCCTTACTATTTACAGTTTATAATATAAGGGAAACCCTTTAGTAAATCGAGAGAGTGGTAGTTTGATCACGGGGATCCGACCAAACCGAGTCGGAGCGTGACACTCAACTCAACTTGCAGCTATTTTTTTCGACCTGTCTTGTCGCACTGCCGCTAGTCCATTGAGTATGTCGCTCCTGTCTTGGTACCATGGCCAAACACATCATTCATTTAAAGTTTTCATGGCTTAATCTCATGTTTATTTACGATCTCCTGCTCGTGCCAACTGGCCTTGGGCCCACTGTACAATATTTTCAAATTCGGGCATTTTATCCCTCAAGTTTCAAAACTAAGTCTTCCGGCTTATCTTAGCTTTTTGAGCTCTTGTCAAGAAGGTATCCCAAAAGGTTTAAGTAGTGTCACATAGTGAGGGGAGAGAACTTCTCACAAAATAACTTTTTAGCTGTCTATCATACCAATTGGGTGTGAGGATATCTCTACTCATAACTGACAAGCGGGTTTTCTACTTCCTTCCAGGAAGTCCATCATTTTATCAGGTATGATCTACTTATAACCGGTGAGTAGTTTTTCCATGTGTTTCTCACATCACCCCATCCATGAGTGATGTTAAAATTCCACTTGGTAGTGGTTTTTCATTCTGAGGTACTCATCATCCCAATCGGGTATGATGTAAAAATTCCCACTCACCCGATAGTGCAGTGAATTCCTCTTAAAGCAATTTTTCCCTTCATGCGAGCTTAGCCTTGCTGGAGTTCCCGGTATATCGTGTTCCTACAATATATGAACATCCTTGTTCTACCTTTGGCCTAATAGCCTTCATTCATCACGAATGAATAAAATACCCAAACTTTTAGTTATTTGCATTTAGGTCCCCAAAGTTCTTTTTCTTTAACTTTAGGTCCCAAATGCCAATTTCCCCCTAATTGAGTCCCAAAACTTCTAAACTTTATTTTGGGACCTCAATTTATTCATAATCACAAAAAGGGATTCAAGTTTCCCAAATTTCCAATTTGGTCCCCAACTTTTCAAAAATTACCATTTTGCCCCAACTTCACAAAAATGGAAAATTTTACCCCCAATAATTCCAAAAATCAATCAATTGGTCCTCCAACATCTATTCCATGCCCAATTGAACCTCAATTTTGAAAAATTGCACTATAGCCCCTCAAATTTTTTTAAATCCCCAATTTCCCCCTTTCAACCTGGCAAAATTTTATTTCATCAAATTGATCAATCAATCGAGGTTAATTTTGAAATTAAACGTAAAATTGAGTTCCTACACATCCACATGATTCAATGGAACTTTGAATAGAGTCATTTGGATTTGAATTAAGCTCGAACAGAGCTTTATCGAAAAACTGGACTTAAAGAGCTTCGAAAGCTTACCATCGGGGGTGCGATTGTCATGCCCTAACCCGGTTTGGTTGGATCCCCTGAACAACCGCTACTCTCTCGGTTCAAGAGGAGTTTCCTCCTTCTTTAACTCAAGATGAGCTACGAGTAATTTCAACCTTGTTCCATTGAAAGACATATATCAAATAAAATGCAACTTTAAGGAAAATTAAGCATACCTGACAGAGGGTAAGGCTCACTGTTATTCCTAGTCATTTCCTCTTTTCCTGAAAAAGGGACAGAAAAGAGGGGTGAGTTTCTACAACTCAGTGAATGGGTTTTCGAAATATAACGTTTAGGAAAAAGATTTATGTTGGAGTGTGTCAGACTCCTTATTTTCTTTCAAAAAATCCTTTCATTTCAAATCTCTATTTTTATCACCATTTCTTATTAATCACGGTGTGTCATCACCCAACTTACATCCTTCATCATGAAGGTCAATCACACAATCGCAGGCTAGCTCGTCCACTAAACCCACTTGTAGCATCGGAGTGACTTTACCGGCCACCTAGATAAAAACACGTCCACTTCTACCCTGAGAATGAGTGGATGTACGTGACATCCGTTCCTCAATCTTGAAAGCAATTCTTCGTGTCCGTATGAGGACAGAGACCTTATCCTGACCCTACCCTGGTCTCGTGCGCTTGAAGCTACTTATTGCTTCGCAAGATCACCTAGTCCGACGAACTGCCCATATATCCATGAGGTCGTCCAGGGCCCTAGAACACATCACTACCCCTCTTGGGTGTCTTGAAAGTTCCATACATACAGTGCATGCACAATTAGTATTTTCACATCATGCCTTATAATTTGTGGGGCCACTAGTCCAATGGCCCCGACCATCAACTCAACCTACAGCTGTTTGTCTTGACTAGTAGGGAGACCTGTCATGTCGCACTGCCACTAGTTGATTGAATATGTTGGTCTTGTCTTAGTACCATGGCCAAACAATTCAGTTACTTAAAGTTTTATGGCATATATCTCATGTTTGTTTACAAGCTCCTTCTCATGCCAATTGGCCTATGGCCCACTATTCGAGATTTTCAAAATCGGGCATATTAGCCCCTAAGTTCCAAAACCGAGGCCCCCGGTCTATAAGAGCTATTCGAGCTCCCGTCAAGAAGGTCTCCCAAATCATTTAAGCAGTGGCACACAGTCAGGGGAGAGCACTTCCGACAGAATAAAATTTTTTAACTATCCTTCATACCAACCGAGTATGAGGATATCTCCGCTCATAACTGATGAACGGGTTTTCCACTTCCTACGAGGAAGCTTCATCATACCAACCGGATATGATCTACTCATGACTTATAAGTAGTTTTTCTGTATCATTTTCACATCACTCCACTATGTTGTGATGTTTAAAATACCACCAAGTAGTGGGTTTTCATTTTGAGGTACTTATCATCCCCAACTAGGTATGATATAAAATCCCACTCACCTGATCGTATAGTGAAATTCCACTTAGTCAATTTTCGTCCCTAGCAAGCTTAACTTCAATTATCGTTCCCGATGTCTCGTTTTCTTACACAAAATTAACATAGTTATTCATTATTATTTGGCCTAATAGACCTCATTCGTTCTAATGAATGAGAAAAACTATTTTTTCCTTTATTTTCATTTAAGTCCCTAAAGTTATTTTTCTTTAACTTTAAGTCCAAAAATGTCAGTTTTTCCTCAAATTGAATCCTGAAACTTTTAAAATTCTTCATGGGATCTCAATTTACTCAATTTCATAAAAAGAGGTTCAAGTTTTCCAAATTCCCAATTTGGTCCCCTAACTTTTCCAAAATTACCATTTTGCCCTTCCCTTTCAAAAATGGTAAGTTTTACCCCAAAAATTTTAAAATTTCTCAATTGGCCCTCTAACATTCTCATCATGCACAATTGACACTCAATTTTATAAAATTACATTTTGGACCTTCAAATTTTTGAAAATCTCCAATTTCCCCAAAATTTTCCCTAATTTTAACTCACTAACACAGCCGAATTTGATTTTATCAAATTGACCAATCAAACACTTCTAATTGTTGAAATTGAGTTTCTATATGCTCATATGATTCCATAGCACTTTAAATCGTAAGTTTTAATGTCAGAATGAGCTCAAATGGAGCTTCGCTGGAAAATAGACTGTAGAGAGAAAAAGCTTCAATTGCTCACCGATTAGGGCACGACGGTCTGAGCTTTCTATCTGGACAGGTAGCTCTTCTCCTGAGGTTCCTCCTAGGATCAAGAATGTCATCAATTGATGTCAAATTGGATTAGAATTTTGTCATTGAAGTTCTGCCAACTCTCTCTCTAACACTAGTCGGAAATTATAGAGGGAAGCTGAATTGGCTTACCTTTTCGTCCTAATTCGGCTGTGGGAGGGCTGAGTAAGTGTTGAAAGAGCTTGGCTTGGCCTGAGAAGGGCTCAAATTGGCCGATTTTAGTTCGGCCGAAATAGGGCAGCTTTAGTCCGCCAGAGCTGCTTCTCTGTTCGATCACGTCGGCGCTTCTTCGGCGACTCTCAGAACGAATGGATGTCACCACCGTGTAGCTGACTCCTCTTCGGTTCTAAAGAACCCAACCTTGCCCCAAGAAAAGTAGCCAAACAAACCCACGCTACCCTAGTCACCCCGGAAGCCAAGGAGAACCCCATCCTAATGAAGGAAATGAACCAGGAGTATAGAAGGACCCTTGGAGTAACCCCGGGTCGAGGAGGACTCGACAAGAAAGCCTCCGAGGTGTTCAGGCTCAAGGATGGCAAGGCATCGAACCATCAGCAACCCCTTAGAAAGGCCCTACAATGCTCAAAGTATAGGAGGAACCATAAAGATCAATGCAAGGAGATGACCTGTTATAGATGTGGGCAATGGGAACACTACATTGGAAGATGTCTAACATTTCAAAAGACAAGACCCAAGAGGATCTATTATGAGTGCGAGAGGGTGGGACACATAGCAAGGAATTATCCCACACTTGAAGGAATCCAAGCGATGCCTTCTAATAAGAACACCTTCACCCCTACAGAAGTTTGAAGTGATGACATTACAAGAACCACAATTGTGACTAGGGAACCCAATCTCACATAAGAAGAAATCCCTCAAGACCATAGTTTAGTAATGAGTATTCCCCAACCCATCATTGTAATGATCTCCCTCAAGAGATGTTAAAACCCCAAAACTGTATTCTTACTTCAATAAATAAGACTCTAAGTTTTCTAAAAATTTCTTGGTTACTTAATAATATGAAAGCATGCCTCAATTGCCCGAGGAAGGATCATGGAAAGAAGATCAAGGGTAGGATCTTAAGAAAACCCATAAATAGTAGAATATAGGGAATTTCCCTTAAGGAGCACTAAAACCACCTAGGAGCAAAAGAAGGAAACACCTCCTCCATAGAAGATAAGTTGGACGATGAAAGACAACTAGAACGCCTCGAGACAGTAAGGTATAACCTACTTTGGAAAAATAGAGGAGCCAAGAAGGGTTATATACTAACCTAGCAAGGAAAGGGGAAGTGGAAAGGCCAGAACGATGGAAATGAAGGATGAAGAAAACCCTTGAAGAAATGAATGGTCGAAAATGAAATGAGGACTACACTCAAGCCATAAGGAGAACTTAGTAAGTCCCACACAAATAGGTCTTGGAGCAAATAAGTGCCTGAACCTTTCCCAAGGAAGGAGACCTTGAGAAGGCATACATGTTCCAACTAAGAAATAATGAACTAAGTGATGAAGAATGAGGAGATGAAGTGCACGCCGAAGTGAAAGAACCAAGAGACGCACATTAAGAGGACCCAAGGCGAAAGTTAAACCCAAGGAACGAGTAAGTAGGAAATAGCATCAAATGATGCAGTGACAAGTGAAAAATGGGTGGGCTACCCATCATAAGGAAAAAGAGGAAAGAACATCCGGAAAACCTAAGGAAAAGTAATCCCTTCAATTTGGAAGAAGGTAAGGAGAACACAACCAATGATATCAAAACTGGTCGTGGCCCACACTTACTTAATAAAGCCTAAGAACCAATCTATCAGCAGGAGCTCTTTGAAAAGAGGATAAGGAACAAAAAGGAAATGGAGGATAGTAAAGGATAAAGAGTGGGAAACAATACCAACCTTAGAAGGGTTAAGAAGGGAAGATGGAAAAGCCTTCAAGAAGCGTTAAGAAGTTGAACCAGGATGGGAATCCTTAGGTAGAGGATAAAGGTAGGAAGTGAGACCTCAAAAAGGGAAGTCCCAAAGCTAAGAAACCACCAGATGGATCCTAAGAGGCTTAAACCAACATAAAGAACCATAAGTGTTTAAGGGTATGTCGGGAGGGCCAAAGTATTACCTGATTTGGAAGAGCAAAGAATCCAATTAGAGATTTCTGACAAACCTAGAAGAGAAGGAAGCAACTAGTAGCAACATGATGGTCGAGAAGAATAAGCGAGACCATAGGAAGGACCAGGGAGTAGTGGAGACTACACTCTAAAGAAGGATAATAGAGCGGACATAGTGTTGAGTACACGAAATAAGACAAGACAATCAGCAAATGACTAAAGGCAAACAAAAGCCCAAATTCAAAAGGGTGTAAGAATGCAAAGAAAGGAAACCTTCAAGGAGTAGTAAGAAATTTGAACATCTAGCACCTAAAGGGAAATCTCCACTTTAAAGGACATAGTAGAGAATGAAAGTCATTAAAGGAGAACTCACTAAAAAAACAACAGAATCGTGAAATAGTCACAAGCAAATGAGAGTGAGTTGAGGGAAAAAGAAAATACTTGAGTAAAGGACGTCACCAGAAATGAAGAAAGACATAACAAGGGAAGAATCCCAGCGTGTCGACAAGTCATCATGAAATCCAATGACTTGCACCAGAAAGACCCAACAAGGAAGTTGGGAAAGGAACGATTGGGCACCTTGGAACTCCCAATCCTGAAATTTTGAGTAAGAACTCTAAAGGGGAAGAATATTGCCCTAAGTAAAGAAAGATGTGAACCTAGGGATATACCTTTAGACTCACGGGCAAGACATACTAGTTATGATAAAACTCCATGGAAGGAGTAAATAATATAAAGGAAAAAAAATTCTTAAGTGCGTGATTTAAGGTGGACTGAGTGAAAGAACGACCAAAGTATTAACATGTCTAAGTTGACATTAAGGGAAGTTATCCCGAAGTGAAATTTATTTTTAGTGACAAAACTCCTAAAAGAAGGGGAGAGTTGTAAACCCCGCCCTTTAGAGTTAAGGAAAACTGGAAAAAGAACCGGTCAAAGAGAATGAGAAACATCGAATTGGTTCATAAACCCAATCATCAGAGAATGGGAAATTTGGGAAATTTACAACTCCTAAGTGACCCAAAGGATTCATAAAACCTTGGAAAAGAACCTTAGGACAAATTGGAAGAAAAAAAAATCATATCGGTTCAGATGAACTAGACCAAACTAGATTGAACTAGTTTATGAACCAAGTCTGTTCATGAACTGAAACTGATAGAGAAAGGGCAAACTGGAAAATTTATAGATCCCGATTGACCTAAAGAGTCACAAAATTCAAGAAAAAAGAATTTATGATGAATTGGAGATAGAAACCAAACCGGATCCGAACCAATTTGGATTTGTTTGAACCATTATTAAATCAGATGTTAAATTCATTTTTCTAGGTGGCTTAAAAAATTTTAATTTAAGATTTGAGGCCACCATTGGATACAAAATGAATTTAGAAATTTTTAAGCTTTGAACTCATTTTGGACCAGACCAATTTAAGCTTTGAACTCGGTTTGGACCAGACCGGTCCGGTTCGGAATAGTGTCGTCTTCTTCCTTCAGATGACAGCACTGTTAACTCGCCGAAAAACCACGCAGCACCGGCGATGCTGAAAGGTCTCTGGCCACAGAGTTTCAGGCAATGAATGACCGCTATTAAAGTGCTAATCGGGAGGTCAAGAAGTCCCCGAGCTTCCTATATAAAGAGCCCCTCCTGATCCATCATCTCCACACTAGAAAACTCCATTCTCTCTCAACTGCTCCAATTTTCGGCGAAGCTCAAACTAGAGCTTTGATATAGTGTCTTTTTTTAGCCAAAGAATATGTGGTCAGGTTCTTTAGAACTGGGGAGAAGTCAGCTACATGCTTGTAGTCTCCATTTGCTCCGAGGGTCGCTGGAGAAGCGCCGGCATGATCGAACAGTGAAGCAACTCCGGCGGACCAAAGTTTCCCTATTTCTGTCGAGCTGAAATTGGCCAATTCGAGCCCTTCTCAAGCCAAACAAAGCCCTCCCAACACCTCCATAGCCCTCCTACAGCTGAATTAGAATGGAAAGGTAAGCCAATTTGGCTCCCCTCTATAAATTTCGATTGATGCTAAAGAGAGAGCCAATAAAACTTTGATGACTAAATTCTCATTCAATTCAGCATCAATTGATGCAATTCTTGATCCTAAGAGGAACCTCAAGACCAGAGTTATCTACCCAGATTGAAAGCTCGGGCCGCCACGCCAGTTGGCATGAGCAGGAGCTCATAAACAAACATGATAAATATGTCAAGAAAACTTAAGTAAATAAGTTGTTTGGCCATGGTACTGAGATAGGACCGACATACTCAGTTAACTAGTAGCAGTGCAACATGACACGTCTCCGGACTATTCTAGACAAACAGTTGCAGGCCGAGTTGAGGGTCGGGGTCGTTTGACCAATGGCACCACAGATTATATGGCATTATGTAAAAAACTGTTGATTGTGAATGCACTGTGTTATGGGACCTTCAAGACGCCCAAGAGGGGTAGTGATCCGTCCTAGGGCTCTAGATGACTTAGTGGAAATAAGAGTAGTTAGTCGTACCAGAAGTCTTATGAAGCTCGACTTAGCTTCATGTGCATGAGACCGGGGTGGGGACGGGATGAGGTCTCTATCCTCATACGGACACAGAGTTTTATTAGGGGATTAAGGGTCGGATGTCACGAACATCCACTCATTCTCAGGGTAGAAGTGGACGTACTTCTATCTAGGTGGCGGTAATGTCGCTCTGATGCCACAAGTGGGTCCAATGGATGAGATGGCATGCGATTGTGTGTTCCTTCATGATGAAGGGTGTGTGTTGGTTGATAAGAACACCGTTATGATGAAAAATGGTTATGAAAACCGAGAATTGAGAATGAAATATTTTTTAATGAAAAATAAGGAGTCTGGCACACTCCAAATTCGAACTTTTTCTAAAAGTCAAACTTTAAACACCTATTCACTGAGTCATTGAACTCACCTCCTCTCTTATATCCCTTTCAGGTAACCTCGTAAAGCTTACCCCAAAGACCACCAGTTAACACACCTGTAAGGTAGGTATGATAAGTTTCAAATTTTATGCAGTTTTGATTTATGTTATTCTAGGAAATGTGTAGGTTTAAAGGACGCCCTACTCTTCACGATATATAAAGAAGGGGCGACCCTTAGTAAGCCGAGAGAGTGGCGAGTTGATCACGGGGATCCGACTAAACCGAGTCGGGGCATGACATAATAACTAAATACCCTTCTTCCTTGTATCACCCCTTTTTTCCTAATCTCACGATCGTGTGTTTAGGTTATAGATTTCGGGGGTTCTTGGATTAATTTGGAAGTGTGGATTTACAATTGTTGCCATGTGGTACTGTCAACTTGGTCAATAGGGAATATCTTGTAGGTATGTATAATTTGAATAGGGTAATTCGTCCTTCCTTCTACCCTTGTATGAATGTTGAATTCTCATGTCCACTTGAATTCTCTATTTTTCTTGGTAAGTTTATTGGAGCTCTTTTCTTATAGGGAATGGGTGCTCTAAGGTAACTTTATTTCCTCATTGCTTCTCTTTGGTGACTAGTTAGTGGATTTTAATGTGTTTTCCTATGACTCCTCCTTGGAAAGTTTGGTGATTCCTACTCATCGATCTCTATTTGTCCATAGATTAAAGATGGAGAGTTGTAGAGGAGGTGCATCAAATGAAGGGAATGCACTAGGTAATTATTTTGGATTAAATGATAGCTTTGAAAGGATCGTTCAGTTCCTGAGCTCACTAAAATTTTATCTTTGCATATTTATATGAATTTCATCCAGGTAATCAATCATTCTACCTTCCATTTGTTGAAAATGAAATTCATTGTTGATAATTGATATTGAATGTCATTAGTTATCCTTATAATTTGGAATTGAATTAAGTTGAAATTTAATTTTGTTATTAAATTTGCAAGAATGTGTTAATAAATTTTATTCTCATAACTATAATAGCCTGATTAAATGTCCATGAAATCTCCAGGTTTATCTATGGAGATTTAACAAAAAATTAAGTTTCATCTTAGCCTAGGTTCAATTTGATGAATAAGCAACGAACGTAGTAGGTGAGGTTAGCTCCCCTCAACCTTTTTCCATATCAAGACTAAGTTCATGATCTCCCAAACATCAACCTCTTTATTTTTTTTTCATACTAGCCCAATGTATGTACATTAGGGATTTTATTTATGGTTATTTATTGTAATTGGCTCCTTAGGTGGTAGAGGAATAGTGGTATTTTTTTGTATGGGAGATAGGGGTGCTCAAGTCCAACATCCTTGGGTTTGATGGATATTAAAGTGTATAGTAATAAGTCCAACCTAACATTCTTGGGCATGAGCATTGAAATGGACAATAGTGGGCTTAGCCCTTTTCCTCTTACATTAGTTTTCCTTTACACTTATATGAATTTGGATGGTATATGTATTTGATAATATTTTTTCAGCCATATATATATATATTTATAATAATTAATACATATATATACATATGTGTATTTATCTATTTATTTATTTAAAAATATTTAATAACAATTTAATATCACTATTTTAAATTGGTTCATTTGAGTTTAATTAGCTCAACCTAATTAAGTATAATTCAGTTTGTTCTATAAGTTAAACTTGAAACAATTGAATAGATTTTTTTATATATTAATTTATGGTTGAAATTTTCGAGTTCCTAAAATATGGTATTATATGTAGTAACATCAAAACAATCATTATGCAGTTTATGCAAGTACCACAAGGCTCCGATCAAGTTTGGTATCTCAGTCTTCTAATAAAAACAAATCGACTTTTTTATATTTCTTGCAAGAAAGGATCAACAAGAAGATTCAAGAGTGAAGCACTAACTTTCTATCTTAGAGCGGAAATGAGATATTAATCAAATCAACACTTAATGTTATTCCTATTTATGTCATGAGTTATTTTCTATTGTCTCAAGATTGGTGCTCACAAATCAATTTAAATTTAGCTATTTTTTTGTGGGGATAAGAAAAGAAAAAAAAATAAAATACTTTGGTTGAAATGGAGTAAGATTACCACTTAAAAGAACAATAAGGCATGGGCTTCAAAAATCTACACAACTATAATAAATCCCTCCTTACAAAAATAGCTCCACGCTTACTATCTAACTCACACTCCTTATGGGTGAGAGTTCTCAAAGGTAATTATTTCAAATGTACTATACTAATTTTATAAATTATTGTACAGGTTCTCGAACTCATGACTTTGGTGTAGTCTACAAGTGGGGAAGGAAATCCTAAAGGTGGGACTAGTTTGATAGATTTGTGATGGTAGTAATGCAAAGGTTTGGGGCGATAAATGGCTCTCCACTCTAACTAGTATGAAGCTACAATCTATGCCTTACGATGATAATCACTCTCATTTGTGTGTCTCCTCCGGCTGGTAATATAGGTTCATGGAATATTCATAAACTTTCATCATTTATGCAACCTACTGAATTAGAAGTCATTAGAAAGGTGTATTTATTTTCTACAACTAAATGTAATACATTAGTATGGGTCATTTGAGAATTTTGGTTAGATCTACTTATGCATTTATTTATGTCCTATATAAACAAAGTGATGATGTTGAGCTTTCTTGCTCATATATAATCCGGGCTAAGCTATGAAAAACTATATGGAATATCAAGTGTGCTCCTAAAGTTAAATATTTTTTGTGGTGTGCATGTAGGAATATAGTATCTGTTCAATCAAACTTACATGATGGGATAATAATTATTTCAAATACATGTAATCTATGTGATAGGATTGAAATTAGTGAATATATGCTTTTGGGTTGTAGCTAGAAAAAGCATATTTAGTTTTCTCTATGTAGAATTAAATATGATTTGTGTAACATAAATCATTGGCTCAATTATTAGACGAAAGTTGTATATTAGTCTTGTGTGACAAAGAGGAGAAATATATTAAACTAAGTACATGAAAATATTATTAAAATTAATTATGATTGCTCTTATGATTATTTTGTTGATGTGGCATGCACCTCCATCATGTACTATTAAAATTAATTATGATTATTTTGTTGATGTGGCATGCCTGAAATACATTAGAATGGATCGGGACAACAACTAATAGCAAGAAAAGGTGGGACCATTCATACTTCTTTTCCAAGAGTGCACCTAAAGTCATTCAAATGGTATTCATACTTCTTCTCTAGGAGTGCACATAATATAAAGTCATTCAAATGGCACTAGATGTTAGTGACATAAAATCATTCAAATGGCACTAGATGTCGATCTATCACATACTTATCTATAAATGAAATCTTAAATCATGTATAATGTTTTAAGTTGTACTAAATTTTAGCTTACCACCTAACTACATGATGTGTGAAGTAATATTTTTACTATTTTACAATTGTTACAAGACAACTCTATAAACTTTGTAATACCATACTATTTATTAATAAATTTTTAAAATAATATACTTAATACATTATTAAAATCTTTCACACACATGCCATGAATATAAGAATTTATAGCTAATTGAGATTATGTCGAACAAAATACTAGTAAATGGAAATATATTAGTTATAATAGAACAAATCTAAGTATGACAATTATAATATTATTAATATGTTGTATTTAAATATATACTTATTATATATAAGAATTTGTAGTTAATTGAGATTATATCAAACAAAATACTAGTAAATGGAAATATATTAATTATAATAGAACAAATTAAAATATAATCATTATAATATTATTAATACGTTGTATTTAAATATATACTTATTGTTCATAATTATTTTAAATTAATAAGTAGACTTATTTACAAATATATATTTTACTCTCTATTAATATCTTTTATAGTATTAGAATTTTAATAGTAAAATTCACAAATATAAAATGATTTTCGACCCCAAACCACAGCCACTCTCTCATTTGTTGGCAATTATTTTTATTTTTCTACCAACATAAAAAAAAAAAAAAAACTAATTCCATTGTGGTTGCCCGTTCCGGTACTCCTTTTGTACGCTTATCTCTCCGGAGCCTTTTCAAATGGTTTTATCTCTCACAACAGTAACAACCCTTGGCGGGATTTCGGCCACCTCTATTTTCGCCTCCAAGTCAACCCTCTCTCCGTTGTCCAACGCTTCTACAACTATGTCATTTGTCACACCTATTGTCTTCGTTGAGTGGCAGGGTGCCACACTTTCTCGACGGTTTTCAAAATCTACCATTTATACTCCTTTATTTAAGAAATAAATTACGTAGTGGGTCTCATTAACAAGTGAGCTCCATCTTCTTTATAGTTCTTTATAGCATATGCAACTTGTATACGGCTCATATCTAACTTAATATGTGCATCTTCTTCACTTTTTCTAATTCGAGCCCAAGCTCCCAACCAACTTTAACAGTTTTTTACTATTTCTGACTTCAATTAAAATCTAATCTTAATATACTTATTTCTGGTAAGATTACAAGTATAAGTTTAGAAGACTTCAACATATAGGAACAACGAGAGTGATCGAGAGTATCCAACTATTGCTCTACAACATGTTTTTTAGGTACTCTTCTCTCCTTTTATAAATTGAGGTTATTTATGCTTTAATGACAAATATGGAAATTACCTTACCTAGTTGAATTGAGGGATTATATTATTATATCATTTAATATATTGGATACACTAAAAAGCTCTCAATAATGGTTTGGATCCACCAACACGAGACCGAGTCTGACATCTGACATGCTTCCGAGCTATTGGATCTTCAATGCCATGAACCAACCAATCTATGACACCCCTTTGTCGTCCATATCATCTCCACTTCAAAAATCATGTAGAGTTGGGAGCAACATACATATATATATATATAGTCCATCAGCCATACATACCAAATAGTTTTATATGGAGTATCAGATCATGCTAGCTGGCTGGGCTGGTCGAGCTGGATGTCATCATCCATATCACTCATGAGTCCTAGGTTAACATTGTAATTACATACATACCCCTATCCGTGGAATATGACATTTCGATGGACCCATCGGATATGTGTATCACGTGGGTCGACACAATCTGAAATTTGAACATTTGTGAGATGTCACCCACTAGGAATTGAATTTCAATTTTTTCCATCTAAGGTTGAGATTTATTCTCCCTCGGTTGTTTTTCTTGGTTTTTACTTTGTATTGCACGCTGATTCGTCCTTGGATTGGATAGCGCCCATTATCCTTTTTACTAGAATTCCGGACCCTTTTGGTCTGCCACGCTCATAAAGTGTGGTACTATATCCAACCAAGGCTCCAAATTCACTTAAAAAAATAAAATAAAATTTCAATAGTAGATGGATGCTTAATAATTAATGGTTAGTTTTTCGGTAAAGTAGGAATTTGTTTTATTTTCTTTCGTTATTTTCATTATTAACTGTCGGCTAACAATAATATGTAACCGTTTTATTATTTTAATATTAATGGGAAGATGCCAAATTTATCCTCAGAAAAAATCTACCGGTTTTTTAATGATATGTTACACTAATAATTTATTTTTTCCTCCTTAAATAATTAATTTCTTTTTTTAGATGTGACTTGATCCAATTTAAGTTGACTTTAATACCTTGATAGATGGCGTGATGAAAGAACACCATTGGTCTCTACTACCATTTTTATTATTATTTATTTATTTTTAATTTCTGATATTATTATATAGTAAATATTTTTCACTCAATGGTGAAAAATAAAATGATGAGTATCACAAATCTAATTGGCCATTAGAACCATTGTAGAATGTAATCGAATTTCTCATCATTAGGTTAAGCCTAGGTATGGATGACAAATGGCACGACCCAATTTGATTAGGGTTGTCCCATGGTGAGTAAATCCACCCTACACACTGGTCAAGTTCATGTGCCTCTCTCAAGCCCTAACATACCATGACTCACCCTCATCAGCCATGCCCCTGCAACTTGGGTAGTTCAAGGTGGGACATGGCAAATAGTATTAGTGTTGTTTAGCATTGAGGGTCTAAGAGCAATAACATTGACATCACTCCTACCTTTCTTTTTTTAATAAAAAAATAATTAAAATATTAGTGTTTGATGGAAAAAAGTAAGGTAGATGGTTTACGTTTACCTATAGTGAGAAGAAAGAACAACGGTCAAGATCGTGACATCGGATTCCATGGCAATAAATAAATGCTTGGCAGGATTATATGGTTTTTTATGCGTGCTTTCTTCCATTTTAAGGCCCCACTATAATATATTGATTAATAAATAATACATCTTATACAAATGGTATGTGCTCTAATAAATAAAGGAAAATTACGTTAGTAATGGTCAAATTTTTATTAAAATTTAAAAGATTGAGTCATATTAATATGGAAAATTTATATTTATTTAAATAAACATGAACTCCTCTAATAGAAAAAATAATGGGTTTATTTACAAATTATTGCATTAATGTATATAAAATATAAAATAGCCTAAGAAAGTCTGAGCTGGGTATAGGCTGTCATCTCGTTTTCCCCCCTTAGCTTCTTCCAAATCCTCTTTGTTTTGTCTCTCTCCCTTACCCTCACTACTTTTGTTCTGGCTCTACTCTTCTCCTCCCTTTCTTGCACACTATCCTCTCTGTTTTCTTTTCTCTTTCGTTTTTCTTTTTCCATTCCTCGGCCCAAGAAACCCAGCCCTCCTCACTCCTCGAAAGTTGTGAAAAAGGAGAGCCTTTTCCGCCTTAGTACCAGCTCAGCAGCTTTCCCCACTTTGTTCACTCTCTTGCTGATAATGTAGTGCGAGAGATAGGTCCTCAGAGAAGCAGAGGAACAAGAGAAGTAGCCGTGTCAAAAGGGTCGATCTCTTCTTGACGTTTGGTGGCAAAGTACCCTTCTTTTCTCTCTTTCTCGTGCCAGAAAATGTCTCCGAGTCTGTCATGGGCTTCTGGTCTCTGCCTCTTCGGGCTGCTCCTCGGCCTCTGCTCTGCTGACGATCCCTTCGTCTTCTACGATTTCAAGGTCTCATACATGACCGCCTCTCCTCTGGGTAGGCCTCAGCAGGTATGCTCCTAGGTCGATGTATTTCCTCCTCCCTTTACACGACCGCTGTTCTTAGTTCTTCGTGGGATTTTTTTCTGCATGGATTTTTGCAAAAAAAAAACTCTATACTTACACCCTCACTTGACTCTGTAATTAAGCACATTGTCTATACACTTGCGGTGGAAGATGGGTTTGTGTAGATCTCTAATCCGCTTAAGTAGAAGACCAACGACTTGCCCATTTTGAGGCTTTGATATGTGTAGTTGGCGTTAATACTTATCTCATATGCATAGATGTGAGCTGTAATTATTTGTCTTCACATGGTGGGTTACAAGCTTCCTGCAGTCTCTAAGCTTACACGAGAAACGGCGTCTCATACAGTGCTTCTTTTCCAGGTTATTGCTATCAATGGAAAGTTCCCAGGTCCCACCATCAACGTGACCACCAACAACAATGTAGTCATCAACGTCCACAACAAGTTGGATGAGGGTCTTCTGATGCACTGGTATGGTAATTTATTTCCACACAGGTTCTCCTTGTCCTTCTAGGATATTATAGATTGTTGCAACCTGGGAGCTGACAATGACTGGAATAGGTCGGGAATTCAACAACGTCGCAGTTCATGGCAAGATGGAGTTCTTGGGACCAACTGCGCGATCCCTCCTAAATGGAACTGGACATACCAATTTCAGGTGAAGGATCAAATCGGGAGTTTCTTCTACTTTCCATCCATCAATTTCCAGAAAGCATCTGGCGGTTTTGGTGGATTCATCATCAACAACAGGCCCATAATTCCAATTCCTTTTCCGACTCCAGACGGTGATATAGTGATCCTTATTGGTGACTGGTACATCCGCAATCACACGGTAAGTAGTTGATTCGAAATTATCGAAGCTAGTGATTGCGCATTGTGTTCATATTGCTCGAATTCATTTCTTTCAGGACTTAAGGAAGTCCCTAAATGGAGGGAAAACCCTTGGTATGCCAGATGGGGTTCTTATCAATGGCAAAGGACCTTATCAATATAATACTACTATTGTCCCCGATGGTATTGAGTATGAAACAATTACGGTTCATCCCGGTGAGATTCTGCCTAGCTTCAGAAATGATTCCTAGATTCTATGTTTGATTATGTGGAAAGTCAGTTTGGCTTCTCAAGAATAGTTAGACAAGATTTCGTTCTCTGCGCTAAGCTCATCTCTTATCAGTTGATATGAATTCTTGCTGAAATTTCTTGTAGGAAAAACTTATCGTGTCCGCGTTCACAATGTCGGTATATCAACTAGCCTGAACTTCAGGATCCAGAACCACAACCTTCTTTTGGCAGAATCTGAGGGTTCTTACACTGTTCAGCAGAACTATACAAGCTTGGACATTCACGTGGGGCAGTCTTATTCTTTCCTTGTGACCATGGATCAAAATGCAAGTTCTGATTATTACATTGTAGCAAGTGCGAGGCAAGTGAACGAATCACTCTGGCAGAGAGTCACTGGAGTTGGGATCTTGCACTATACAAACTCCAAAGGGAAGGCTTCTGGCCCGCTTCCTGATGCCCCAGATGATGCATTTGACAAAACATTTTCCATGAATCAAGCTAGATCTATCAGGTTAGTTTGCCAGCAGCATCTAGGCCTTCTTTTAATTCTACCGCAACAGTCTTTAATGCTATTATTTTTTATATGAATTGAGATTGGCTTTTCCCTCATCTTCTCATCACACTTTATGGTTATATAGATCAGTGGATAGCTTAATTTCATACTAAAGCCTGGGGATATCATGTTTTGCCTTTATATTGGAAGATGAATGAAATATGAAATACATCTGAATGTGTTTTAGAAGATATTTGCAGTGCCACTAGATCTTTTAAAGGTTGTTGTAAGAGGAAGAGAAAAAATGGGGGCATTAGGTGTCCCACATTCTAGTTGGGTCTTTAGGACCTTTAGGCCAAGGAAGAGGGCAATTCTATTGCACTAGTCACTTTTTTCTTCCATAAAAAATCATTGACTGTGCTTCAGTTTCTCTTTCTAAATATTTTTCCCTGATATCATCCATCAGATGGAATGTGACTGCCAGTGGAGCCCGCCCAAACCCACAGGGTTCTTTCCATTATGGGTCAATCAATGTCACTCAAGTGTATGTCCTAAGAAACACACCACCCATCACAATCAATGGGAAGCAGAGAGCTACTCTCAATGGAATCTCTTATGTCAATCCTTCAACTCCTATTAGACTTGCTGACCAGTATAAACTGAAGGGGGTATACAAGCTGGATTTTCCAACTAAACCTCTCACAGGCCCTCCTAAGATGGAGACTGCTATAATCAGTGGGACATATAAAGGGTTCATGGAAGTCGTGTTACAGAACAATGACACAAAAATGCAGTCCTACCACATGAGTGGATATGCTTTCTTTGTTGTTGGGTATGTATACTCTAATATGTTCCAAATAGGATTCCTGCAATTCTTATTCTATTATTCCGTCTGATTACGGTTTTAAGAGCACATGGAGAAACTTGTGAACAACAATCAGCAGTGCTCCACGAGATTATCCATCTGAGGAACTTGCTTTGTTTGCAGTATGGATTATGGTGAGTGGACTGAAAATAGCAGAGGCACATATAACAAATGGGATGGGATTGCCCGTTCTACTGTGCAGGTATACTCCTTTTTGTATGAAAGTAGCTTCCATTTAAATTTCCCCCCTGGATAACACTTCATTCTTCCATCAATCATTGGATCTTTCCCAAATAGATTTTCAAGAGTAGAGCAAGACCAACCTGATTGGGTCTAATGGCATTTCTGCTTCTTATCATGTTTTCAGGTCTATCCTGGGGCATGGACAGCTATTCTGATCTCTCTTGACAATGTTGGTGTTTGGAACCTCAGGACTGAAAACCTTGACTCATGGTACCTTGGACAGGAAACCTATGTCCGGATCGTTAATCCCGAAGCTACCAACAAGACCGAGCTTCCCATTCCTGACAATGCTCTCTTCTGTGGTCAACTTGAACACCTGCAGAAGTGCGTAACCTCAGTATTCCCTCTCAGTTTCCTTCTACTGCTGAGTGAGCTGTTGAATAACTACTAATAAACTACTTACTCTTTATCCCAGGGCTCAATATATAACTTCAGCGACTTTACCCCGAGCCAGTCGAATGGGCCTTGTGCTAGTCCTGCTAATGTTCTATGCTCTTATTGTGAGTCTCAACTGCTAAAACTCCACCAGTTTGATCCCCTTTTGCTTGTGACAAAGATGGTCTTAGCTTCTCACCCCTTAGTTTTTCTGTGATTTTGGGTTGAATCAGTGATGAGTGTAATTGTAATTGTAATTCTTGCCTGTGCAAAGTTTCCTATGGTTCACCATCATGACTGCTACAAGGGTCTTCAAGTTTCATTAATTTATTGAGATCACTAGTTCTTTTCCACATTAGTACATAGCATCTATCAAAATACTCACCCTCTCATTTTAGTAAGATACTTCCCATGTTGGCCATTTCTGGAAATGGGATCTCTCTCTGAGTCAACAACTAATTCCTGTGGGGAAAAGTTAAACTCACAGACCCAAGGAACTGAATAAGCCTTTTTACTCCCTCTTTCCGTATCTCTCTTCTAGATTACATGCCTCCTATGCAATCCAAAGAGAAAGATGACCCTCCATCTTCAAACTCTTCGACCATCTTAAGCTATGGACTCTCACTACCATCGTCCCTGGATTAAATATTTGGTGGGTATTATTTGATACCTGAAGCAAATAAACAAAAAGAGTGTTGAGCCAATCTTTGATACCTGAAGCAAAGTTCTAACTCTGATTTTCCATAACGGAGCATAATCTTCACATCCAAGCTACAATGGAACATTTAAAGTAGTTTAGCAAGAAGAACATACAATACTTATGAGTTGAAAGATCGCAACCACGGTCGTTGCCTAATTTGCAAATTGGAGTAAGATCATGATTTGGCAAGGAAAATGTAAAGGCACATATCATAAGAAGGTAAAGTAACAACTACCGTGCACTTATCTATAAAGTTATTTGCAATTTTCTGTTTCTATTTAGAAAAATAAAATATCGATAATCGAGGTAGGATTACTTTCAACCATTTATACCTTTGTTTGATGGATTTTATAAGTATTTGACTATATGGAAAATTTCTTGTGTTGTATAAAATTATGTTATATGAAAGATTCTGTATTAACTTTTATAATTGCTGATAAATTAGAAGATAAAAAAATAAGAGGAAATGTAATTACGTGATATTAGAGGAAACAAATACTTGTTTCAAAATATTGAACAACTTATTATGAAAATTATTTTTTGATGGGCGGCAATGAAGTTATTGAGAGAATTTTAGAACAACCAAGGTTTTTTTAGAGCTAGACAAGCTTAACTTTACACATTGAGAAAATAATTTGAGTTGATTCAAATGAAAGAGAATGAAATTGTTGAAGAGTATTTTGCTCCTACTTTGTCTATGGTCAACAAAATAAAAATGTATAGAGAGATTATAAAGTATAGTTCAATAGTTGAAAAAATTATAAAATCCATTACTTATAATGTAATTATTTTATGTGTCATAGAAGAAACATGTGATAACTCAATTATTAGTATAGAAAAATTTCAAATTAGTCTTTTGATGCATAAGTTAAAGAGACTAAGTTTTCAAGAAAAGGAACAAGTTTAAAAATCAACAAATCTAAAACATTCAAATATTTTAATATGGACTTACCATTTTCAATAGTGGTAGGAACCCATTGGAACTAATCTAGCAAATGTTAATTTTGAAAAATTAATCATTAAAGATAAGTCAATACTATTAATAACTTATAAAGAGAATGAAAATGAAGTCAAATCAAATGGAGTATGGTGCTTGATTTATGGAGTAGCAACCACATGAGTGTACCATGTTTTCATATTTTTAGTGTGAATTTAAGTTGAATGTAAGTTTTGAAAATAATTTATAAATAAAAAAATATTTATTCTAAATGAAATATATTACATTACTAACTAAAAAACAATTTATTCATGGAACAATTTTTTTTGCTCAATAAAATATTTATTAAATACTTTTAAATAGAATACACAAGTCCAAATATAATTATTTACATCAAATGTAATAAAATGAAATAAAAAATCGAGTATAGTTGAAAATCATCCATTTAAGCCTTAATTAACTCGATACTGATGTACAATAATGTATGCACACGAGTTTACTACAATATTCACCACAATGATTTGTACCTGAGTGAAAAATATCGATATACCTTTGAATTCTCTCCAAAAAGGGAACAAACTCCAATTGTACCCCTTTTGAGTGCTGAGATTCTTATAGACCTCAAATGAACCCATCTTTATAATCACTTTATTAAGTCTAATTTCTTTAGCTAGTTGTAATTCAAATTTTTTTCAAAACTCGGCCTTGGGCCATATTAGTTTCAAAACCGAAGCCTTGAGTCCAATAGAACAATTATAGCTCAAAGTAACGCATGCTTCATGCTCTCATCAGAAGTATCTCAAAAAAAGTTTGAGTAGGTTCACACAGTAAGGGAGAATATTTCAGGAAAACGATTTTCTAATCTTGGGTAATAAGAAAGTATGTTCATCACCCCAAACAGGTATTGTGAAACCCATCATCTCGGATCAAGGAAAACCGGGAGAGAACCGGTCAATTTAATGAGAAAACCGAACCACTTAAGGAACTAAGGATGATAAAGATGGGTTAAAATGGGAATTTGGAAAATCTCAAATGACCAAAAAGTCATGAAAATCATGGGGAAGAACCATGAATTAAATTGGATGGGAAAAGTGGATCGATTCAGGGTGAATCGGACCTTTACTGAATCGTATTGAACCATGGATGAACCAATTTCTAAATTCATTTTTCTAAGGACAAGAGCTACCTTACCAGATCAAGAGCTCAAACCACCGCGCCTCTTCCAGTAAGCTTTTGAAGCTTTCTCTCTCTCTATGTATAGTTTTCTAACGAAGCTCCGTTTGATCTCGTTCTGAACCCAAACTCTGCAATTCAAAGCTCCATTTGATCGATGGAAGTGTAGAAACTAATCCATGCCATCAATTGGAGCAATTAACCCCGTTTGAATGACCAATTTAAAGAAATCAAATTTGGTAAGTAAAGAGGGGTAGAAATTGGGGGAAAATTGGGGGTATCGAAAAATTGAGGGACCTCTATGCAATTTATCTAAATTGAAGGTTAATTAGCAATGATAAAGATGTTGGAAGACCAATATGTCAATTTTTGAAAGAATTGGGCTCAATTGTCTATTTTTAGAAAGTAGGGACAAAACATTAATTTTAGAAAAATTGGGGACCAAATTGGAAATTTGGAAAACTTGAGCCCCGTTCACAATTTTAAGTAAATTAAGGACCAAATGAGGATATTGGAAGCCCTTGGGACTTGATTTGGAAAAAAAAAATTAACATTAGGGACCTAAAGTAAAAAAGTGTAAACTTTAGGGACCTAAGTGCAATAAATCAAATATTTGAGCCTAGTCGCTAATAAGTAAGAAAAAGAAGGTTGTCATGCCAAAACCTTCTTGATAATGATACACAAACTGTGTAGGGACACTTGGGATCAAAACGCAAATAAGAGAGCTAACATGGACTTGGAAACTGAATGGGGATGAACACGTCACACTCATCGGGTGAGTGAGACTTTTATATATCATACCGGTTAGGATGATTAGCTCACTTTTATGAACTGAAAACCTACATACCAGATTTTAAGTATGATTAAATAAAACATCATACTCGGTTGATACAATGAGTTTCTGAAAGGAAAAACTCACATACTGGTTGTAAGCGAACCTATCATCACACCCGATTGATGTGATGGGCTAAAAAAAAAATTTTGTCGAAAGTGTTCTCCCCTGACTATGTGTCATTGCTTAAACTATTTGAGAGACCTTGATGAGAGCGAGAACAGCTCTATCAGGCCAGGGGCCTCGGTTTTGAACTCATAGGGCTTAAGGTCCAATTTTGAAAAACACATGTAGTGGGCCCAAGGCCAGTGGGCACAGGCTGAAGCCCGTAAACAAACATGAATAAGAAGAGCCATGAAAACTCTTATTTAAAATGGAAATTAATTGTCTGATTTGCAACGTTATCGAGTAAGGACTGACAATGCTCGATGGGTTGGCTGCAGTGCATCAAGGCCAGGTCGATAGACCATCCTAGACAAACAACTGCAAGTCGGGTTGTGTGTTAGGGTCGTTGGACCGTCAGCACCAAAGAGAATGGCTAAATTAAGAAAATTTTTGTTTGTACATGCACTCATGGATTCAGGACCATTAAGACGCCCTAGGGGATAGTGATGGGTTCCAAAGGCTACTAGACGGTATGGTGGAGACAAGGGCAGTTCGTCGTATGAGTTAGTTATGAAGCTGTGGGAGCTTCTAGCGCATGAGAGCAAGGTGGGGTCAAGATGAGGTCGTAGTCCTCATACGGACACAAAGTGAATTTCGGGTCTGAGGGTTGGACATCTGGGACATCCACTCAGACTTAGTGTAGAAGTTTAGGACTTCTATTAGGGTGGACGACAAAGTCGCCCTGATCCCCAAGTGGGTGTAGTCTGTTATTGCCCTGCGAATGTTTGCACTCTTTATAATAAATGACGTGTGTTTGTTTGCTAAATGCCTCCTGAGGCAAGGGGATGTGCTAAGAGAGCTAAACACACCTAATTATGAAATTGGAAAAAGGCCTTGTGATTTGAGATAAGCTTTGAAAATGACGTTAAACATGGGCATGAATTTGTCAAACTAAACCTTTTCTTAAAACTCACTCCCAACACCCACTCATTGAGTTGTAGAAACTCACCCACTCCCTTTAACCCTTTTCAGGAAAAACGAGCCCAACCTTAAAGACCTCTCACAGCTGAACCCTAAGCGAGGTACGTAAGCTTTTAATATATTAAGTTTTGTATAATTTATTCTAGTAAAAATCAGGAAAAAAGGATGTCTGACTCCTCGGTTTAGAAGGAGGTGAAATCATTCATAGACCGAGGGGAGTGGCAGGTTGCTCATGGGGATCCGACCAAACCAGGTCAGGGAGTGATAACTTGAGTGATATTAGAGTCTATTTCCTTGAATACATTATCAAGACTATATAACATGAGAATTAAGAGAAAATTTTTAAAACTTTCAGATGGCTCCCAAGAGAGGAACCAAGAAAACTAGGACTGATGTTACCAACACCACCCAACACTCTATCCTCATAGAAAGACAATTCTAGAAGCTCTTCAATGCCCGAGGTATACTAGAAGTCCAAAAGGACCAATAGATATTATGGGGAAGTATCTAGTACCACCAAGGAGTATGGTGCTAGGACTTGTTGAGGTCATAGCCCCGAGTACGAAGGGAGCTAAGCCTGAAGTCAGGAACGCTAATAAGAGCATATAACCATACCAAGAAAGATGCTTATCAAGAACCCCCGTAGCTCCCTATCTATTTCTTAACCACCTTTTTGTAATAGGGCTAAGACCCCAATGTATTGTACTCCTTCTCCATTAATGAAGAACTCCAAATTCCTAAAACCTTATCTCTCGAATATGAAGTGATCTTGCACCTCAATTGTAGGAAGATGGTCCCAAGAAAAGTAGCCAAACAAACCAGTGTTACCCTAGACACCACGGAGATCGGGGAGAATCCCATCCCTAATAAGGGAATGAACTAGGAGACTAAGGAGTCTAGGAGAACTCTTGGAGTAATTACTGGGCAATGAAGATACGACAAGAAAACCGTCAAGGTGATTGGGCACAAGGACGACAAAGCATAGAACTACTAGCAATCCCCTAGAAAAACTTCCCCCCGATACTCGAAGTATTAGTGGAACCACAAGGTCCACACAAGAAAATGACTTGTTATAGGTGTGGACAATAGGGACACTAATTGAGAAAGTGCCCAACACTACTAAGGACAAGTATCAAGATAACCTGTTATAGGTGTAAGGGAAATGGGACATGTAGTGAAGGACCGAGAAGTAGTAAAGACTACACCCTAACATAGTGGAAGGAAGAGACTCATAACAATGACATAGTCAAGGAGAATAAACGATGCCCTAAGAAGGACCGAGAAGTAGTAAAGACTACACCCTAAAAAGGGCAATAAGATGGGCATTAAGGACAAGTAGACTCAAGAGACAAATGTCTCAAGACAATTAGACAAGGAGAGTGGTAGGGACGAGACAGTTAATGAACTAACCCTTGTAAGAATCATGAACTCAAACTCCAATGAAGAAGGGAGAAATCAAAAGGCCAAATGTAGGAAAAGAAGGATGAAGGAAATCCTTAAAGAAATCAATAGCCGAAAATGAATTGGTGACCACACTCAAGCCATGAGGAGGATTAAGTAAGCCTTGCACAAAGAGGTCTTGGAACAAACGGTGTCTAAACCGTTCCTAAGGAAGAAAACTTGTATGAGATACAAGTAGGATTAAGGAAATGGTACAAGGATGTACCGCAAGATTTCCAAGGAAGGGTACACAGGAAGGATGACAGCAAAGGATGTCATAAAGTTGCTCTAAGGTTGGATACCCATAAGGGCGAAGAAAGGAAGAAGCCAATCAAGGAAAGAAGTCCCAGGGAAGTATATGCCCCAACGAAGAGGCGATGGACCTAATTAAATTGGGAAGAGAAGATAAGCACAAATGCAATGCAGGGTGAGGTGAAAAAATCAAGTACAAAGGAAGCGTACTCATGATGATCCAAGGAGTAAGTTAAACCCAAGGAACGGGTAAATGGTAGAATAGCATCAAATGATGCAGTAATAAGTGGGAATGAGTGGAATACCCCAAATAAAAGAACAAGGAAATGAATTCCGAAGGACGTAAAGCCTTGGGAAAGGACGTACTCTAGTCAAAACGTGATTTAAAGGAATAACGACGAACAATAGGACTAATTTCGGTCCCCGCCCGTGTAGCTTAAGATTGATTGTCGGGGCCTAATGTAAAGGACAAGAAATAAGACTCGACAATCGGAGATAACACAGATTGGAAGTAAAGGGTGAACTAGGACATTAAGGTCGATGAAGGATTAAAGATGGGCAAAAGCTATAATTCAAAAGGGTGTAAGAGTGTGAAGGAAGGAAACCTTAAAGGAATGGTAAGAAGGTCGAACGTGTAGCTCTTAAGGTGGAAGTCTCTACTTTAAAGGATATAGTAGAGAATGAAACCATCAAAAGGGAACTCCCCAAACAAATGAATCGACACGTAGACCGAAAGGGATCAACTCAAAATAAGGAACAGTGAAATGATCATGAGTGAGTAAGGAAGGAATGAGGGAAGGGATCCTTGAGTAGATGGCACCATTGGAGATGTGGCAGGACATAAGGAAGGAAAAAAATCCTAAGCATATCAATAAGTCAAGAAGAAATCGGGAAACCCAATGGGCGGAACCAAGAAAACTCAATGAAGAAGTTGGTAAGGGACGAGTAGATAAGGAAAACTGACACGATCATGAAAGACATGATACCAAAGGTAAAAGGAAGATTGGATAAAGGTAAAGGTAGTCAAGGAATACTATCAGATGAAAAGAAGGGGCAAAATTATGTGATCCCAGAAAGGTTGGAAAGTTGAGAACAACCATCAAGGAAATGTTCTAGAATTATAATAGACAAAGATAAGTTCTAGAACATGTCATGCTATAAGGGACATGTAGGTCCAACAGTCCCAAGAAAATGTGACTCAAGTAAGAAAGAGTCAGTTCGTTAAGCATGACAAGGCCAAACATAAAAACTTTGACCGGAGTTATAATAAACAAAGGATGGTTGAGGAAACAATATAGGACAAAAAGGTGATAATGCCAAAACCGGTGAAAACAAGTTCGAAAAGCTCGAAAGGACACCAAGCTAAGGAATTGCAGTGACAAGGGGAGTAAATAGACACAGGGACGGTCAAACATTTTTGAACTCCCAATCTTGAAATTCTGGACAAGAACCTTTAAGAGAAAGAGTCTTACCCTAAGCAGAGTAAGAAGTGAATCTAAGGATGAGTCTTTGGACTAATGGGTAAGACATACCTAATCGTGACAAAATCCATGGAATGAGTAGATAATGGAAAAGAATAGAAATTCCTTAAGCGCGTGATTTAAAGAGGGGCTAAATGAAGAAACAACCAAAGTCGTAGCATGTCAAGTAAACCCCAAGTTGGCATCAAGGGAAATTATTCCCAAGGTAAAGGATACATAATCAAGTTTTGGGGACAAAACTCCTAAAAGGAAGGGAGAGTTGTGAAACCCGTCATCTTGGATCAAGGAAAATCGGGAGAGAACCAAATCCCTTAAGGAACTAAGTATGATAAAGAGTGGTTAAAATGGGAAATTGGAAAATCCCAAATGACCAAAAAGTCATGAAAATCATGGGGAAGAACCATGAAGTAAATTGGATGGGAAAAGTGGACCGGTTTAGGGTGAACCAGACCTGAACCGGATTGAACCGAGTTTAACCATGGTTGAACTAGTTTCTAAATTCATTTTTCTAGGTGGTTCAAAAATCTCAATTTAAAAAACTGAGGCCACCATTAGATAGAAAATAAATTTAGATTAATTTATAAATTTTTAATTTTGAGAAAATCGGTCGAATCGAGCCTGAGCCGACCAATTTTTTTCACTAAACCCGGTCGGACTAGTCCAATTCGGTCCAGAACAATGTTGTGTTCTTCCTTGGGATAACAACACTGTTTATATGGCAGAAAAGCCTTCCTTTTCTAGTGAAGGAATATCCCCTCAGATTTGTGCATTTTCTGAAGAGGATAAGCTCGACCAATATGGAAACTAGTAGAGCAGAGTGTCCTTGAGCTCCTTATATAAAGATCTCCCCTCCATTCATCCTCCACACACCTCAAATTGCCTCCCTCTCCAAAGTGCTCCATTTTTCGGCGAAACTCAAACTAGAGCTCTGACTTGGGCACTTTTCTCAGCCTTATAAGGCAAACTTGGGTCCTATAGACTCTGGGGGAAGTTAGCTATCTGATAGCAATCTCTCTTCGACTCAAGGATCGCTGGAGAAGCGTTGGTGGGATCGAATAGTGAAGCAGCTCCATCGGTTCAAAGTTGCCCTATTTTGGCTGATCAAAATTCGACCAATTCAAACCTCCTATTGCCAAACCAAGCCTCTCCATAGTCCCCATGACCATTACACGACCTCCATAGAGGTGAAAGGTAAGCCAATTCAACCCTCCTCCGTCATTGTAGATCGGTTCTAGAGAGAGAAAGTGTTGAACTTCACTAACTAAATTCTCATTGATCTGGACATCAATTATAGCAATTCTTGATCCTAGAAGGACCCTAAGGACGAGAGCTACCTTCCCAAATCAATAGCTCAGACTACGCACCTCCGCTGGTCGACATATCGGCCTAGACAAATAGCTACATGCTGGGTTGAGTGTGAGGGCTGTTGGACCGTTGGCACCAAAGAGAATGGCTAAATTAAGAAAATTTTTGTTTGTGCATGCACTCATGGATTTAGAACCATCAAGATGCCATAGGGGGTAGAGATGGGTTCCAAGAGTTGCTGGATGACATGGTAGAGATAAGGGCAGTTCGTCGTGCCAGTTAGTCATGAAGCTCTAGTAGCTTCTTGCACATGAGACTGGGGTGGGGTCAGGATGAGGTCTTCATCCTCATATGGAAACGAAGTAAATTTTGGGTCTAAGGGTTGAACATTTGGAACGTCCATTCAAACTCAAGGTAGAAGTCTAGGACTTCTATTAGGGTGGACGATAAAGTCGCGTTAATCCCCAAGTCGGTGCAGTTTGGGGCTACCTTGCGAATGTTTGTACTCTTTACGATAAAGGGCGTGTGTTTGTTTGCTAAATGCATCCCGAGGCAAGGGGATGTGCTAAGAGAGCTTAACACACCTAATTATGAAATTGGAAAAAGGCCTTGTGATTTGAGATAAGCTTTGAAAATGACGTTAAACTTGGGCATGAATTTGTGAAACTAAACCTTTTCTTAAAACTCACTTCCAACACCCGCTCACTAAGTTGTAGAAACTCACCCCTCCCTTTAACCCTTTTTAAGAAAAAAGAGCCCAACCTTAAAGACCTCGTGCAGCTAAACCCTAAGCCAGGTACATATGCATTTAATATATTAAATTTTGTATAATGTTATTCCACGAGTAATCTGGGAAAAAGGATGTCTAACTCATCGCAGTTTAGAAGGAGGTGAAATCCTTCATAGACTAAGGGGAGTGGCAGGTTGCTCATGGGGATCCGACCAAACCAGGTTGGGGTGTGATAGGTATGATGTTGGAAGTCCCACTCACCTGTATTCTATGCTTTGTTCGTTCCAGATGTATTTTTTTATGTCTTAGGGAGTTTTCACAATTATAGGTAGAAGACTCTTGGTACGTACCTACATTATCACGGATAATAATTTGTTAAGTTATCCAAATATTTTCACTTATATCCCTAGGTTTTCTCCTAATTATATAAAATTTTCTAGGTTTATTTGATTGGAAATTAACTCCCAATTAAATTACCAAATTTCCTATGTTTACTTTATTTGCAATTTTACCCATTATACAATTTTATCAAAATTAAAATTTTTAAATTACAAATAAATCCTTATAAATACTTTTAATTACAATTAAATTCCTCAAAATTATTTTTATTTGCAATTAAGTCCCTAATTTTATCTTAATCCCCAATTGACCTTCAATTGATGTTAATTTCACAAAATCTCCAAATTTTCGAAAATCCACAATTTGCCCAATTTTGTCAAACTTTGCATTTTCCCCCTAATTCTTGATTCATCAAATTGAGAGTTTAAATCATGTTAACTTCCTCCTAGGATGCTTCTAATCATCTCCCCCATCTTCCAATGAGCATCTTGCGCTTTGAATGCCTTAAATTGACCCAAAATTGAGCTCAAACTTTGCTTTGCTGGAAAACTTTTCTAGAGAGAGAAAGCTTCGTTTCCTTATCGGTGAAGGGAAGATTGTGGGAACTCTGAGTATGGGTGGCTAGTGCTCGTCAAGGGGATCCTCCTAGTATTAAATTACATGTCAATTGGTACTCTGAGCAATTGAAAATTTATGAGAGAATTTTTTAGGTTTCACATTCAATAACTCAATTATTCCGACGAAAGGAGGCAGAATTGACTTACCTCAAAGGTTCGAGGAGGACGAGGGTCGATTGGGGAGATCTGGGTGAGTGTCGACCTTGTTATAGGAGGTCGGGGTTGACTGGATTTAAGCTCAAAGGATTCTGCTACTTTGTGACCGCTGGAGTGATAGTACTGTGTGAGTTCACTGACGCTCCTTTGGTGATCCTCGAGCTAAAAGGAGGTTACATCAAGGTAGGGGACTTCTTCCTAGTTCTAGAAAACCTGAATTCACATTTAGAGGTTGAGGAAAAGGCCCAAGTTAGATCTCTAGTTCGTGCTTCATTGGGAAATGGAGTACCTTTTCTTTCTAAGTCATTTGAGGGATGAGGAGGACGAATGGAGAGCAACTCTTTATATAGGGAGCTCGACAAATGAAAGGGCTATCTATTCATCCATTACTCAGCCCCAATTTCTCCCATTCATGGTCATATCGAGCGGGTTTTTTGGTCACTAGAGACTGAGCAAGCAGTCTGTCATCCTTATCTGCCCGCTTTTAGAGGTTGAAGACGATAGTGTGCGTGCATGTGCGAGCTACCATGTTGTGCACTAGGATTGGTTGGCTTCACTAATGCGACTTCCCATTTAGCGTCTGAGTCATCCTTTGAGTCATTGACTGGCCACGTGACAACTTCCCATTGGTCGCTCATTTCAACGTGGCCACTGACCATAATCGACTAGTCGTTTGACTATGACATGTGGAGTACTCTGATTGACTAATTTAAATAAGCTAGATTTCCCTCCTAACGCACTGTGCCACTGCCACATGCCAGCCGACGTGAGTTTGCCACGTGTCGACCTCTGATTGGTTGACCATTTCTCTAATATCCTAGTCGATCGTTGACGTGGCATCTTTGCCATGTATTAGCACCTCATTGGCTAACCTAGCTAAAGTGGCTTCTCCTTAGTTGATCATTGATTGAGGACATGTGTCACTATACTATTGGCCGATCGTCGGTGACATGGTGTTTCTTTCTTTGACCGTTGACCGAGTACATGTGTCACGTTCTAATTGGTTAGCGCTTCCAGGCACTAATTGATCAATTGACTAGGGGCGCTTCGCCATGCGTTGTGTACGCTAATTGGGCACTGACCTAGTAGGCGGTCTGTTGACCGACTAGACTGTTAACTAGTTCGATCAGATCAAGTTTGGTGACCTGAAATAAAAAAATTGGTCGGTTTAGGCCTAATTTGTCTGGTTTTCTAAAATCTAAAAATTTCTAAATTTATCTAAATTTATTTTCTACCTAATGGTAACTTAAATTTCCATAATTGATATTTTTAAGTCACCTAGAAAAAAAGAATCTTTAAACCGGTTCTTCATGGTTCCATCCGGTTCAATGTGGTTCAATCTTATTCATGTCCAATTCACCGTGAATCGATCCGGTTTTCACATCCCATTTGGTCTATGATCCATTTCTCTTATTTGGATCTAATTAAACTCTGTGGATTTTCCAATTTCCCATTTTGGCTCCATTTTACAACTTTCAATTTATTTGAACAATGGTTTTCTCAAGAATTTTTTTCAGTTCTCATTTTTTTAATTTTCCTATTATGAAAAAATAAGGTTTACAACTTTTTCCCACCTTTAAGGAGTTTTGCCCTCAAAACTTTTTATACATTAAAAAAATAAGGTACTTTTCTCTTATTACAAACTTAGTTTCCCATGTCTCAAATTTCCAATTTGATCCCCAACTTTTCTAAAATTACCATTTTGCCCATACTTTACAAAAATGGTAAGTTGCACACCAAAACTTCTAAAAATTGGCCAATTAGTCCTCCAACATCTTTATCATGCCCAATTGGCTCTCAACTTTATGACATTGCACTTTAGTCCCTCGAATTTTTGAAATCCCCAAAATTTTCCCCCAATTTTAACCCTCCAACTCAGTCGAATTTGATTTCATCAAATTGACCGATCAAATGAGTTAAATTGTTGAAATTAAAGTTAGATTGGAGTTCCTACACCTTCATACGATTCAATTGCACTTTGAATCGTGTGATTTGACGTCGAAATGAGCTCAAACGGAGCTTAGCCGGAAAATTGGACTTAGAGAGAGAAAGCTTCGAAAACTTATCGTCGGGGGCACGGTGGTCCGAGCATTCAATATGGGTAGATAGCTCTTGTCCTGAGGTTTCTTCTAGGATCAAGAGTTGCATCAATTGATGTCGAATTGAGTGAGAATTTGGTCATTGAAAATCTGTCAGTTCTTTATCTAGCACTGATCGAAATTTATAGAGGGGAGCCAAATTGGGTGACCTTTCTACTCTAATTCAGCTGTAGCAGGGCTGTGGAGGTGTTGGAAGGGTTTCGCATGAGAAGGGCTCGAGTTGGCCAATTTCAGCTTGGCCGAAATAGTCTTGAAAAAGGACTGAAGGTAGGACCTCGATAAACAGCAAACAAAGAACGAAGTATAGCTATAGAAAATATTTCCTTAAAAAGCAATTTCCAGCCATTTAGGAGCAAAGAAGGGAGAGCCTCCATAAGAGAAGACCAGTCGAGCATCTGATGACAAATGGGCTATCTCAAGGTGACAAGTACGACTCACTTTGGAAAAAGTAGTGAAGCCAAATAGAAGTTGGACCAACATAACAGCGAGTTTAGAGTTGATTTGTTTAAATGAAAACTTTAAATGAATGATTTGTTTGGCCATGGTACCAAGACAGGACTGACATACTCGATGGACTGGCAGTAGTGCGACATGACAGGTCTACAGACCAGTCGAGACAAATAGCTGTAGGTCGAGTTGAGGGTCGGGGCTGTTGAACCAGTGGCACCGCAAATTAAATGGCTTATTTGGAAAAGTGTTGTTTTGTGCATGCACTGATGTTATGGGACCTTCAAGATGCCCAAGAGGGGTAGTGATGCGTCTTGGGGCTACTGGATGACATGGTGGAGATAAGGGCAGTTCGTCGTGCCAGTAGTCTTGGAAGCTCGACATAGCTTCATGTGCATGAGATCGGGGTTTGGCACACTCCAATTCAAACTATTTGAGAATAAAATATTTGAAAGGAAAAATAAGGAGTTTGGCACACTCCAATTCAAACTATTTGAGAATGAAATATTTGAAAGGAAAAATAAGGAGTTTGGCACACTCCAATTCAAACTATTTGAGAATGAAATATTTGAAAGGAAAAATAAGGAGTTTGGCACACTCCAATTCAAACTATTTTCTTAAACTCATACTTTAAACACCCATTCACTGAGTCGTTGAACTCCCTCCGTCCCTTATACCCCTTTCAAGTAACCTGGGGAAAGCCTACCTAAAGATCACAAGTTAACACACTTGTGAGGAAGGTATGATATGTTTAAAATTTTATGCAGTTTTGATTTATGTTATTCCAGGAAAGGTGTAGGTTTAAAAGGATGTCTTACTCCTCACGGTTTAAAACAAGGGGCAGCCCTTAGTAAACTAGGAGAGTGACGGGTTGATCATGGGAATCTAACCAAACCGGGTTGGGTCGTGACACTACATCTCCAAGGGACTAAGTAATAAAAAATTTCTTGTAAATAAGCCGAGTACCACAAGAAACCATCTCTTGGAATGAATGAAAATTTAGTTTCTCCTTGATTAAATATTCCACTTCCTTGATGATGACAAGTACGACTAACATAAATGAAAGTATACCAATACGGATCAGGGTTGTGGATTACCTAAGGAAGAAAACTACGGGTCATCTGTAGTTAACCCAAATTTTAAGGATAGTCAAGTAAGTTTCATTTATAGAAACTAGGAGTATGGAGAAACAAGGCAATAAGATTGGGAGAGAAATTCTAGGGGAGTCTGCCTAGAGTTCCCCAAGAAGGACATACTCTATCTAAGGGGAGGAAGAAGAAGGGTATAAAGTTTAGTATAAAGGAAGTGAGCATAAAAGGTAAAAGTCTAAGTACTAGAAGGAGTTGAGGAAAAGCCCTATAAATAAAAGTAAGGAAACCAAGAAGGATAGGGCTGCCCTAAAGGAAACTAGGGAAATAGATGCTGACAAGGAGGAAAGTAAGAAAAATATAAGAACGCAGAAGATGCTAAGTCACTTTAGGATAAGACGAGGAGAAAGGAACCGGTGTAGTGGAATTCACGGCATTAATGGGTGAGTGGGATTTTATATCATACCCGGTTGGGGATGATAAGTACCTCGAAATGAAAACCCACTACCAAGTGGTATTTTAAACATCACAACTTAGTGGAGTGATGTGAAAATCATGCGAAAAAACTATTTATCGATTGTAAGTAGATCATACTCGTTTGGTATGATGAAACTTTCTTGAAGGAAGTTGAAAACCCGTTCATTGGTTATGAGCAAAGATGTCCTTATATCCGGTCAGTATAATGGACAACTGAAAATATATTTTTGTCGAAAGTGCTCTCCCCTGACTGTGTGCCAATGCTTAAATGATTTGGGAGATCTTCTTGACGGGAGCTCAAATAGCTCTTATACGCCGGGGGGCTCGGTTTTGCAACTTGGGGGCTATTATGCCCGATTTTGAAAATCTCGAACAAGTGGGCCATAGGCCAGTGGGCACGAGCAGGAGCTCGTAAACAAACATGAGATATGTGCCATAAAACTAAATAAATGAATTATTTGGCCATGGTACCAAGATAGGACCGACATATTCAGTCAACTAGTGGTAGTGTGACATGACAGGTCTCTAGACCGGTCAAGACAAACAGCTGCAGGTTGAGTTGAGAGTTGGGGCCATTGGACCAGTGGCACCACAGATTATATGGTCTGATAAGAAAATATTGTTTGTGCATGCACTATGATTACAGGATCATCAAGACACCCATGAGGGGTAGTGATGCATCCTAAGGGCCCTGGACGACCCGGTGAGTATAAGGGTAGTTCATCGTACCAGGTGATCGTGCAAAATTTGGACTAGCACTAAGTGCATGAGACCGGGGTGGGGACAAGATGAGGTCTCTGTCTCATATAGACAAGGAGAATTAATTTTGGGGTTGAGGGTCAGATGTCACGTACATCCACTCATTCTCAGGGTAGAAGTGGACATACTTCTATTTAGGTGGCCGGTAAAGTCGCTCTGAAGCCACAAGTGGGTTCAGTGGTGTTGCTGGCCTGCAAATGTGTGTTTGACCTTCATGATGAAGGTTGTGTGTTGGGTGATGACACACCGTGATTAAATAAGAAAATGGTGATAAAACCTGAGATTTTAAATGCAAGGATTTTTTTAAAAAAAGGAGTTTGGCACACTCCAATACAATTCTTTTCCTCAAACTGAATGGTTGAAAACCCATTCGCTGAGTAATCGTACTCACCCTCTCCCTCACATCCCTTTTTGGAAAATTACGGAAAGTCTACCCTTAAAGACCATTAACCTAGACACCTGTGAAATAGGTATGATAAAAATTAAAATATTATGCAGTTTTGATTTATGTTATTATAGGAAAAGCGTAGGTTTATAGGACGCCTTACTTTTACGGTTTATAACGAGGGAAAACCCTTTAAATAAACCGGAAGAGTGGTGGGTTGATCATAGGGATCCGACCAAACTGGGTCGGGTGTGGCAATCGAGGTAGTTAACGAACCGACCCTCAAGAAGATCATAAATTTAACTCCAGCAAAGAAGGGAGAAATGGAAAGGCCAAACATTTGGTAAATAAGGATGAAGGAAATTCTTAAAGAGATCAATGGCCAAGACCGTATTAACGATAAAATTTCCATAAGAAGGTTAAGCAAACCTCTTACAAGAGGATCAAGAGATCTTGAAATAAAGAAAATGTGAGTTCCACCTGAAAGAAATAGATGGATATAGGGGATAGAGGAGAATGAAGACAAGGTATAAAAGATGTACATGTAAGTTTTCAATAGTAAGATAAGTAGGAGAGGATGGCATCAGAGAATATCATTTAAGGCGAGATGTCCTAAATAGCAAAACTGGAAGAGAACCCCAAGAGGAAAGAGTATAAACTACTAGGGGAGGAAACCTTGAAAGGACATTAGTGTCCCAATTAAGAGGTGATGGGATCAACAAAAGTGGGGATGAGATAAACTCATCCAAGATATTCTTGTTGAGATGGAAAGATCATGTACAAAGGAAAGGTACTCAGGAGGACCCAAGGAGTAAGTTAAGTACAAGCAACGTGTAAGAAGGAAAACAACATCAAAAGATGTCGTGCGAGTAAGAAAGGGGTGGACTGTCCATAAAAGAGGAAACATAGGAAAGAACACTTGAGAACCCTTGGAAAACCTAACTGATAGTGAGCAACGCCTAATTGATGGAGCCTAAAGAAAGGACGACTAGAAATAGTATGGAGTACACAAAATAAGACTGAGGATTGAAAGTGTCTGAAGTAACGAATAAGAGATGAAACCGAAATTTCAGTTATAAAAAGGATTTCAATTAGCAAATATTGTAATATAGAAAGGAACGTGAAGAAAGGAAGGAAATAAACCTTCAATGAATGATAAGAAGGTTGAGAATGTAGTATCTAAGGTGAAAGTCTCTACTGTGAGGGACATAGTAGAGAACAAAACCGAAATAGGGGAGCCTTCTCAAACAAGTAATCGACACTTAAGACTGAAGGAGATTAACTCAGAATAAGAATTGTGAAGTGATCACGAGAGAGTGAGAGTGGACTAAGAGAAAAGAAGGGCACTAAAACTAAGTTAACTAAGGAAGGACATAAGAAGGGTCAAAACTGGATAAAAGAAGTTAAAACTCAAAACCTATGAAAGCGAGTAGGTAGTGCTCGAGAGGACACCAAGCTTAGAGTTTTAATGATAAAGGAAGTGACTATACATAGGAATGATTGGGCATCTTGGCACTCTCAATCCTGAAATCATGAGTAAAGAACCTTAAGGGAAAAAATTTTACCTTAAGTAAAGAAAGATGTGAATATAAGGATATCCTCTTAAACTTTCAAGTATGGTATGCTTAGCTAGGATAAGCTTCATGGAATGAGTAAGCAATGGAAAGGAAAAGAAAATTCTTAAAGTACGTGTAATAAAGGGGCTAAGTGAAAATAACCAAAATGGTTGTATGTCAACAAACTTCAAGTTGACATCACGAGAAGTTATTTCCAGTGCAAACGATGTTGAATAAGTTTTGGGGACAAAACACCTAAAAGGAGGGGAGATTTTTAAACCCCTTCCCTTGAAGTTACGGAAAACTGGGAAAGAATCGATCAACCCAAGTGAGAAAACTATACCGGTTCACGAACCCCAACCGTTAGAGAAAGGGCAAATTGGGAAATTTACAACATTTGAGTAACCCAATGAGTCATAAAAACCTTAGAAAAGGACTTGGGTTGAATTGGAAGAGAAAACCAGACCGATTCAGGTGAACCAGATCTGAACCAGATTGAACCGGTTTGGACCGGTTTGAACCATCATTGAACTGGTTGCTAAATTCATTTTTCAAGTTGGCTTAAAATATTCAATTTAGGGAATTAAAGCCCCCATTGGGTAGATAATAAATTTAGAAATTTTTTATTTTGAAAAACTCAGTCAAATCGGGTCTGAACCGACCAGTTTAACATTGAACCCGATTTGGATTGGACCGGTCCAGTTCAGAACAGTGCCGTCTTCATCCTTCTAATAACAGCACTGTTCACTTACTAGAAAAATGAATAGCGTCGACAAAAATGAAGCATTTTTGTTTAGGGAGTTTTAGGCCAACAATAAGTGCCATTAAGGTGCCAAACAGACGGTCGGAGAGTCCCCGAGTTTCCTATATAAAGAGCTCCTCTCCATTCAGTCTCCTCACACATGAAAACTCCACTCTCTCTCAACTACTCAGTTTTCTGGTGAAGCTCAAACTAGAGCTCCAACATTAAGGTTTTTTTTAGCCTTAGAAGGCAAGGCTGGGTTTCTTAGATTCAAGGAGAAGCCATCTACCCGACGGGAGTCTCCATTCGATCTGAGGACCGTCAGAGAAGTGCCCGCATAATCAAACAGTGAAGCACCTCCGACGGACCAAAGCTGTCTTGTTTAGACCGAGCTGAAATCGGCCGAATTCAGCCCTCTTAAAGCCAAACCAAGCTCTCCCAACACCCCTACAGCCCTAACACGATCAAATTAGAGGTGAAAGGTAAGCCAATTCAGCTCCCCTCTATAACTTTCAATTAGCATTAGAGAGAGAAATGGTGAAATTTCACTGACCAAATTCTCACTTAATTTGAAATGAATTGTTGCAATTCTTGATCCTAGGAGTAACCTTAGGATGAGAGCTACTTGACTCGATCGAAAGCTCGAACTGCCGCACCTCCGACGATAAGATTTCAAAACTTTCTCTCTCTAAGCACATTTTTCCAGCGAATCTCCATTTGAGCTCATTTTGGCCTCAATTCATACAATTCAAAGCTCAATTGAATCATATGGATGTGTAAGAACTCAATTAATCTTCAATTTTAACAATTAACCTCGATTGAATTGTCAATTTGATGAAATCAAATTCAGCCACTTTGAAAGGGGGAAATTGGGGAAAAGTTTTGAGGTAAATTGGGGATTTCATAAAATTGAGGGACCAAATTGCAATTTCCCAAATTTGATTGCCAATTGGCCATGAAAAGAATGTTCGAGGACCAATTGGTTGATTTTGAAAATAAATTGGGGTCAAATTGCCATTTTTGTAAAGTAGGGGCATAATGGTAATTTTTGAAAAGTTGGGGACCAAATTGGAAATTTAGAAAACTTGAACCCCTTTAACAATTTTGAGTAAATCGAGGAGCCAAAGTGAATTTTTAGAAGTTTCGGTACTCAATTTGGGGAAAAGTTAGCAATAGTAAACTAAAGTCAAGGAAAAGAACTTTAGGAACCTAAATGCAATTAACTAAAAATTGTGGATATTTTCGTTCATATGTGAGAAATGATGGCCATCATGCCAAATGTTAATAAATAAGGATGTCCAAATCGTGTAAGAACACGAAGGACCGGAACGCCAGCAAGGATAAGTTAGCATGGAGGCAAAACCCGACTAAGAAGGAACACAACGATTATCGAGTGAGTGGGTTTATTTACATCATACCCAGATGGGATGATGAGTACTTCGGAATTGAAAAACCACTTCTATGTGGAATTTTAACATCACACCTGGTTGGAGTGATGTGAGAACTACGCGAAAAAACTACTTACCGGTTGTAAGTAGATCATACCCGATTGGTATGATGGACTTCCTGGAAGGAAGGAGAAAACCCGCTTGCCAGTTGTAAGTAGAGATGTCATCACACCTAGTTGGTGTGATGAGTGAAAAGATTATTTTGTTAGAAGTGTTCTCCCCTAGCTATGTTCCAATGCTTAAAACTTTTGGGAGACCTTCTTGACGAGAGCTAGAATAGCTCAAATAGGCCAGAGGCCTTGATTTTGGAACTTGGGGGCTAAAATGCCCAATTTTGGAAAATCACGTACAGTGGGCCCAAGGCTAGTTGGCATGAGCAGGAGCTCGTAAAAAAACATGATGTTTAAGCCATGAAAATTCTTAATGAATGAATTATGTGATTTTACCATGGTACCAAGACATGGCCGACATACTCAATGGACTAGCGGCAGTGCGGCAGGACCAAGTCGATGTACCGGTCTAGACAAATAGATGTAGGTCGAATTGAGGGTCGGGGCCATTGGACTAGTGGCACCAAAGATCAATGGCTTTGTGGAAAAACTTTTGTTTGTGCATGCACTTGAGGTTCGGGATCATCAAGACGCCCAAGAGGGGTAGTTAAGCGATCTAGGGGCTACTAGACAACATGGTGGAGATAAGGGCGGTTTGTCGTGCCAGCAGTCAGGAAAGCTTGACGTAGCTTCATGCGCATGAGACTAGGGTGGGGTCGGGATGAGGTCTTTATCCTCGTACTGACATGAAAGTGATTTTTCGGGTTTGAGGGTCGAATGTCGCGAACATCCACTCATTCCCAGGTTAGAAGTGGACAGGCTTCTATCTAGGTGCTGATAAAGTCGCTTCGACGCCATAAGTGGGTGCATTGGATGGGTTGCCCTGCAAATGTGTGCTTCATTCATGATGAAGAGCGTGTGTTGACTATTAAACACACCAATTATGGATAATGAGGAAGAAAATTCTAAAAATAGAAATTTGAGGAAGAACTGATCTTAAAGGAAATAAGAAGTCTGGCACACTCCAATTAAAAACTATTTTTGTGAAAAAATCATTACCAACACCCATTCACTAAGTTGTAGAAACTCACCCCTCTTGTCTATCCCTTTTCAGGAGTGGATAAAATAACTAAGGATAAAAACCAGAACTTATCTCTTGTCAAGTATGCTTAAAATTTATTTTTAAACTTGCATTTTTATTTATTTATGTTATTCCAGGGAATAAGGTTACAATTATGCCTAACTCCTCTTGATTAAAGAAAGGGGAAAACCCTTCTTGAACCAAGGGAGAGGCGGGTTGATCAAGGGGATCCAACCAAACCGGTTCAGGGCATAACAAAGTTCTTTCGAATACTTCGACAAATTCCTCATAAAGTCTCCTCTGCTCAGGAGTTATGCCAAGTGTAGTGGCTTGGGACTTCTTAGACCCCTCAGTTCCTAGGTTAATTCCCCCATTTGGAGTGAGATTCCCCACGAGTCTAGTGCTAGCGTGGTTTCATTTGGGTCATATCTATATGGCAATGGTTTATTTCTTGTTAGGCTCTAAGGTATTTGTATTGTAAATTTGTCTAGAAAACCATGCTCTAATACCAATTAAGTTGTCACACCCTAATCCAGTTTGGTTGGAACCCATGATCAACCCGCCACTTTTTCTTGTACTATCTAGGTATTCCTATCAGGGTAGGACGGGAAAAGTAAAGACGTACAATGGACATGTTATCCATAACATAGTAAACAAAACAAAGTAATAACAATTACCTCTTTTGGGGCAATTTTGGCATGCTTCTTCAGCTTCCCATTTTTGTTGTCGTAGAAGGTTTCCTAAAAAATGGTTTAAGCCAAGGGAGTGTGTTCTACAACTCACCGAGTGGGGGTTATGACACATCTTAAGCAGACTGGTCATTTTTTTTAGTTGAAATGTTCTACGATTTTGTTCTTTCATCATTTTCATCATCAAGGGGATGTCCCGATGTTTTTTATTATTAACCGTGTTTATCACACATCACCATGCCCTTTATCATTAAATGGGTCACATGTTCATAGAACAATCCCCGACTGTTCCACTTGTGGACCGGAGCGCCTTTACCGTCCACCTTGGTAGAAGTCCCAGACCTCAACCACAAGTCTGAGTGAGCATCAATTGCCTGGCCCTCAGACCTCATCATACTCCATGTCCGCATATGTAGGACGAGAGCTCTTGCCCTCCGACCTTGGTCTTAGTGCCCGTGAAGCTCCTAGAGCTTCCTAACTCACTCGACGACAAACCACGCTTATACACCCTAGGTCATCCAATAGTCCTTGGAGCCACCACTACCCTGTGTTGGATGCCTCGATGGCTCTGAACTCTTAGCATACACAAACAATAGTTTTATTACTCATGATAGTCATCTTTGGTGCTATTAGCCCAATGGGCTTGACAACCCAGCCTCGGCTCCATGACCACTAGCCCAACGGGTTCGCTGACCCAGCTTTGGCTCAATGATTACTAGCCCAATGAGTCTGTCAGCCGACTTCGACATAGTTTCAAATTCACACACAATTATCCATTTATGTGTATATTTCCATGATATAAGCCTTAGATGATATATGCCTTAGACTTATAAACGAACCTAAGTCCGTGCCCATTGGCCTTAGACCTACTTCACGAGTTTTTAAAACTAGGCCTTGCGCCCTGTTAGCTTCAAAACCGAGGCCTTAGGCCCTATTAGTTTCAAAACTGAGGCCTTGGGCCACTAGAGCAATTCCAGCTCTCATTAGAAATACCTCCTAAAGAGTTTAAGCAAATTCACACAGTCACGGGAGACTATTTCTGGAAAATAGTTTTCAATTTGAAAATGTGCTCATTATCACAAGCGAATATGATGTCAAAAATACCACTCACCCGGTAATCGTGACAGGTTTGTCTCGGTTGTGCCTCGGCCAACGATGTGCTCCTCATCACCAATACTCAAACACCTAGTCCTACACAGTTCGAGTATTAACGTAAGTAAAATTGGCTGAAAGGACCTCCTACCTTCATGCATTTTGCAAGTAGGTCCTTACTTTTGCCTTAATTGCATTTAGGTCCCTAAAGTTTATAACTTCACCTTTAGGGCCCCAAATGCCCAATTTATCCTCAATTAGGTCCCTAATTTCTTCTTATTTACACTCAAGTCCTCAATTTTCCTTTAATTGCAACTTGGCCCAATAATTTTCCAAAAATTACCAAATTGCCCCCAAATTTTATAAAATGACCAGTTGGCCTCCAATTTCCTCAAAATAGTTAATTGGCCTTCCAATTTTAGAAAATTGCACATTGGTCCTCCAATTTGTAAAAATTTTCCATTGGTTCTCCAATTTTTGAAAATTCCCAATTTTGCATAATTTCTTCCCCAATTCATCCACTTTTTTGTCCCGAGACTTGGTTTCATCAAATTGACTGCCTAAACTTAGTTAATTGACCTCTAACTAGCTTCTAATCATTTTCTCCATCTCCCAATATCATCATGGCCTTTGAAAGACTCCAATTGGCCCATTTTTTAGCTCAAATGGAGCTTCGCCGAAAAAGTTTTCTAAAAAGAGAAAGCTTAGTTTTCTTACTAGCGAGGGGGCGGCGGTCAAAGCTCGGAATAGGGGTGGCTAGTGCTCCTCCAAGGGGTCCTTCTAGGATTAACTCTCAATCCAATTGGATGTCTGGGTATGACGAATTTTAGAGTGAGAAGTTCTAGTGTTCCATTTTTGTAACTTTATTGCTCCGGCAACATGAGCCAGAATTGGCATTCCTCGACAGTTTCTAGAGGTCGAGGATTGGTCAGGGAGAGTAGTGGGAGGTTGGGCTTGGTCACAGGAAGGCGGAGGTGGCCGGAGCTCTAATCAAAATTTTCAACAATTCTAGGACTACCAGAGCGACAGTGCTGTGTGAGCTTCACAGCTCTTCTCCATTGGTCCTCAGACTGAAAGAAGTGTGTAGCTGGATAGAGAAGCTCCTCTCGATTCCAAAGACACCAATTGCAGCTTCGGAGGTTGAAGAAAGCCCCGCTATCGAAGCTTTGGTTTGCTCCTCGCCAAAAAATGGAGTTCTCCTTCTTCATTCATTTGTGTGATGGGAAAGACAAGTGGAGGGGTGTTTTGTATATAGGGAGCTCAACAACTGACAGGGCTATCGACTGGCATAGGACTCGACCCTTGCCCCGCTCGTCGGAGACCATACTAGAGAAATTTTTAGGTCACTAGAGACGGACTCCCCTTCTCCCTCCTCCATTCTGTCAGCCAACAAAGGGAAGAAAATGACATTGTGCCACACGTGCGGATGTGCCACGTGGTGCACTAGGATTTGTTGGATTTGCTGATGCAGCTTCTTACTCAGCGTCTTAGTCCGACATTGACTCGTTGACCAGACACATGGCAGCCTCCCATTGGCTGCTCATTCCTACATGGTTGTTGACCATATTTTAGCTGACCGTTGACCATGACACGTGGCATACTCTAATTGGCTGATTTAAATGTGTCAAATTTTCCTCCTGACACACAATGCCACTGTCACGTGTCACCATCTGATTGGTTGAGGTCATCTAATGTGGCATTGCCATGTGTCAATCTCTAATTGGTCGGTAATTTCTCTGACATCCTTGTTAGATGCTGATGTGGCATCCTTGCCATGTATAAGCTCCTCATTTGTCAGCCTTGCTGATTGAGCTCTTTCGACATTGACCGTTGACAAGTACACGTGTCACTCCCTTATTGGACGGTCGTGAGGACACGTGTCACGCTCTGATTAGTCAACGCTTCAAGGCACTGACTAAGCAGCTGACTGGGCACGCTTCACCACATGTCGCGCAATGATTGATCACGCCCGCTGACCTGGTAGTGGTCCGTTGACCAGCTTGACCGTTGACCAGTCTAGTCCAACCGGGTTCGATGACCCGAATTCAAAAATCAGCTGGTTTAGGCCCAATTCAGCCGGTTTTCTAAAAATTAAAATTTTCTAAATTTATTTAAATTCATTTTCTACCTAATGGTGGCTTTAATTTTCCAATTATATATTTTTAAGTCACCTAGAAAAATAAATTTTTGATCTGATTCTATGCGGTTCACTCTAGTTCAATCCAGTTCATGTCCAATTCGCCTTGTACTGGTTCAATTTTCACACCCAATTTCATTCATGGTTCCTTTCCATGATTTTTGGATATTTATTGGCCACTTGGGAGTTTCTAATTTCTTGTTTTGACCCTTGTTTACTAATCATGACCCTCTTTAAACCTTGGTTTTTTTTCTCGAAATTTCCCGGTCCCTTTTCCAGTTCTTTATATTGAGAGGATGGGTTCTACAACTCTTCCCATCTTTTAGGAGTTTTGTCCCCAAAACTAATTATGCGTCCTATTTTGCAATGACGATCGAGAATAGAGTACTCTCTTGATGTGTATCCATACACTATCCAAGGGTATTCCTATAAATATACTTTATGCTTTTTTCATAAATATATCACAAAATGGTTTGAGCAGTTTCACATGTTCATGAGATTATATTTCTGGAAAATAGGTTTTCTAACCAAACATATTTAATTTGCGTGTAGTAACGCATAATCGGTCCAATTGGATACCAGAAATCTTATTCACATGTATTTCGAGACTTGTTCGTTCTAGTGGATTTTCGATCTTGACGTGCCTTTACTTTGCACAATGTTGCAGATGATTAGTTATTAAAATAAATTGTGCAATTAAGTCCTAAAGCATAAGGTATTTACACTTAATAGCCATAACCTTCTATTAATTATGATTTGGCACTTAAGTTATACATTTATTCTAATTAAGTCTAAATCAACCCGGTCCCCACCAACTCGACTTCCCTAATTTTTTTTTTGTATTTGATATTTAAATTTCTATTTTTCCATTTCGGGTCCTTTCAACAATTAAATTTGAAATCCCGTCCCTCTTTAGGCAAAAACTAACTTTTCTCAAAAATCTCAATTTTTATGCTTGGGAATCCGATGCCAAATCCGATTTGATCCCTAGTCCCAACATCGAGTTTCCTACCACATTTCCAATATTAGGAAATGATCTGAATTGTCCTTAACAAATCGAACTTAGGTTCCAATCCTAGTTTGGGGTCCTAGTTTTGGTTTCAATTTTTGTCTCTCATTCGGGATTTTATTCCCAATTTTTAGGTTTATAATTTCATTCTTGATTTTGGTTCTCATTTTTACTTCGATAACCCATTTCTCGACTTAGGGTTTTATTCTTAGTTTGTGATTCTATTTATGGCTCATACTCGATTTCCAATCCACTTAGGCTTAACCTATGTTCCTAAAGTTTCAATGTTACATAAGCGATTCCCAATCATAGCCTAAAGCACCAAACATTTTCTTTTTTATTTCAGAATTTGACTTAGGGTGCCCAATTTAGGCATAACTGGTAGCAAGAGATGATAATGTTGTGAGTTATTATGCCATAGCTCACTCCAGTTTCTTGAATTCACGCAATTGTTGTAACACCGGGAATCTCGAATTAGACCGAGCCGAGATTTAGAAAGAATACCCGACTTGGGAATCAAATTAAATCGGATTTGGGGTATGGCTCAAAATTAATATTTAAAGCAATGACAATATGCATAAAAGGCTTTAGAGAGCACCTGGCATCTGAAATCAAGGATCGGAGAGATACCCAGGGAAAAACTGGTTTAGGTTACAACACCCCCCCCCTCCCCAATTTTTAGAGTGAGCAAAAAAATTAGAATTAAGATATTATTGAGTCCATTCAATAGAAAATTAGAAAAATAATTTTTAGATCATTTTATTGGGTAAAGAATCGTATGAAAAATGGGTGAATTTACCAAGAAATGACTGAATCGATTGAAAAATTTATTGAAACCCGGTCCACTACAATTTGAACCAGTCAACGCATCACATCGGGTGCGCGGTGCACAGACGCGTGCATGTCATCTTCCTTGCTTGACCTTGGACCCCACTTGCTACCTAGACCCGAGAAAGTAAAGTAATTAAGTGGTAAATTAGGAAATTCTAAGCACATAAATAAGTATAACCTTGAGAGGTTATAACTGTAAGAAACTATTCTTAGAAGAAAGTTAGTTAATGTACGGTTATTTGATAAGTAAGTTGAGTAAACTAGGCCTGAGTGGCAAAAGTGTAAATTATTAGGGAAGTTACGGTGTAATAGATGTAAGTATAACATAGGTGCTTGAACTGATTTGTATACCTTACACTAACTTTTGTAAAAGGAATACGAGATCACTAAAGCCAAGACTTTGAGTGCAGGGTAAAGGAAAGTCTGCCAAAATGAACAAGTTTCGATAAACACGGTGAGTTAGAGTAATGACGACGAGTCCGATTGGATTGACCAAAAGCATTTTACGACTTTTGAGTGTTGCTCTAAAATAAATGTTAAGTCTGGTTTCGAAACTCGTATAAGAAGTATAAAATGACATAAATACATGTTCACTAAAGAAAAAATAGGTTAAGAAACGAGGTAAGTGTCTTAAGAATCGAGATAAATGAACTATATTTGCATACTAGAGCTATATGTAGTTTGTCGATTGATGGACCAAACTCCCTGTGTTAAATTAAGCTTGTATCATATTTGTTGAGTTTTACATGCATCGAATATAGATGGTCGAAATAATAACCATACTCGTGAGAATTGAAATAGATCTAATTATTGTGTATGTATATATTTTTTAGTGTATACTTATAAATATTGTATATCGGTATGAAGTGGGATGATTAACAAGAAATCTTCTTAAGTAGTGTCGACGTCAAATAGAATTGGAATGTTGAATAAGTGGATATTGAACTATTACTTCCAGATTTTCTGGTACATCTGGTTAATATACAAGTACATTCCTAGTTACATCGCTGTAATGAGAAAAGGTGAAATTGAATCACATATGTAAGGGTCATGTACAAGGTTATCGATGGGATATTGCCATAAACTCGGATTCTAAGTCATACCAATGAGAGACTAACCTGAGTGGTATCGGTTATGAGAGTACACGTGGCTTCTACACTATCATAGAACTCGATCGGTATCACGACATATAATTCGGGCACGAATTTGACCATGAGTTGCCTATGTGTGTGGGCCATAATATGTCCATGTTTTCAGGCCATTAGTAACCATTGTGTATTAAGTATTGCATACCACAATAATTATCTTATTGGGTTGTTTGGGGGAAATTGAGAGTGGACTCGACTGAAGGATGAGATTACAGTTATGGGCCACCTGAAACTTGAGTTTCAAGGGACTAGGTAAAATTAAGTGAAATGAACGGTTTGTAAACCAATGATAAAGCTTTATGCTAGGAACGCTATATGAGATGTCTGATATCGTAAGTTATATAGTGGTCTAGTGTCAATAAATTATTTACTAAGATGTGAGTTCACCTCCCAAACCATTGTAAACCTTTGTAAGTAAAAGTTGAGAAAACACAGATATGAGTGAGAGAACATCTCCAAACAAACAAGTACAAATTGAGGTAAAACTCTTTAATTGCGTACGAATGTAATTACTTACTACTTATTAACTATATTTCGAGTTATTTATGAAATTATTTTAGGTGTTTTATTCTTTTAAGAAAAATTTAAATTTTCATTAAAATATAGATATAGAGTTTTATTTGTAGGGTTAGTAGGTTCAGTTTTACTGTAGTAAATGTATTGTAATATCAAAAAAATTGATAAGTTATATAAGACCACCAGTGGAACCATGGTCGTGACAATTGTCGATTGAATAAGTCATACTAAGCTTAAATTTGTGTGTTGCGGAGGATTTCAAGCCGTTCTAGGCCACGGATAACCTATAAGTTGACTTTTTGTAGTTAGAGAATAGCTGTTGGAACTCCTCATATTCTTCATTGACTTCGATTATAAGAAATGACTTAGAAATAGTACCATCAGTATAACCAAGTGATTAATAAAAATAACCATGATCGATAAAAATGGAATAGGTAACTAATATTGTTATTCCATAAATAGTAACGTGATAATCGTAGATCTCACCAGGAAAGAGGCACTAAAGCTAGAGTGATTGATTGTTGAATATTGGGTAGGTGGATGATGATGGCAATACTGTTTCCAAGAGAACGAGGGAAGAGATGCGAAGTTATGTGAAGTTAGAAGTTGAAACGAAGTTATGTGAAGTTATAAGTTGAAATGAAGTTCCTCTCACCGATTGTGGGGACTGGTGGATGTACTATGGGCACTTGATCAGCAACATGTTCATGAGTGTCCATGAGGGCATATAAAGGGAAACATAATCACGTACGCCCGTCCTTCCATCAGGAGGGTCCATACGTTCCTGGCGTTACCCAAGGGGATCACCTAATGCTGCTAATTTTTCAATCAAGCAGTTGTGTTTCAAATTTCGATCATGCAGTATATTTTATTTAGTATTTTTAACAGAGATTACACTATAAAGTAAAGATTATTTTATGGAGAATAAGAGCAGAGGTAAGAAAATTAATTTTTATCCAATTTATACGTGCATTATACATATAAACTATCTTTTGGCCTACTAATCATACAAGTATTCATCAATTTTATCATGGAAAAATATTCAATAGTTTAGACAAATCTAATTCAGGATATCATATATATATATATATATATATATATATAAGAGAACCACCATAAATTAATTTAAAATATATTTTAATTAATATGTATCTTAAATACATAGTAAAATACAAGTTTAGAACCACATAGTAAAATGTGGAGCCAATTCCAAGAACTCAAGAAACTTGACAAAGGAAAAGATCTATATGAAACCAGATGTTCTGTAATTCTTAGGGATCATAAAACAGTAACTTCAGGATGATTTATACACAAACGTTTTCCTTGTACATAAATCTCTGTCTACTGGAGGGGGGAGGCAAACTCACTGTGAAATCCTGGTCTAGAGAATCAATGTGGTACATGCTGTCATACTCACTAAACTGTCATGTACTTGAGGACGGCTGAGCGAACCTTTTCCATGAATTCTGCTGCTTTTTTCTGCAAGCTTATGGACATGTTTTATCAGAGCCTATGTTACTTCAAATAGGCCAAGAGTGGTACACAGAAATAAGATGGTTAGCAAGAATCCATAAGCAGGGACAAAGGAGATGAGGAAACAATCTGTCATTTAGTATCAGTGCTAAAGCTTCCAAGCCTCATGGTTCTCAGGGAGAACTCATACTACCCTCACCTATTCTGCCTTGAGCATCACCCAATGAAAATGGCATTTAGTTGTGTTCATTAGAGCTTAATGCAGATTGCAGTCACTGAAGTTAGCCATCAGAAAACAAATTGGAATATTATTTGCAAAGATGATTCATTATAAGGGCAGCTTTCGAAGAACTTTTCATAACTCCCTCATGTTTCTAAGGAGAATTAAGGTCAGCACTGGCACAGGTACCTCTTGGAAAAATCTTGTGTGTATAATACAGCCAGTCCTGATCTCCCAGTATTCCAGGTAAACTAAGAAATGTAAAGACCCTCAAGGGATGCTGATCACAGTCTACTGCATACTAGAATTGGAGTTCCTGAAGTGTGTGTTTATCACTACTGTTACGTGGCAGGATGCCAAGTTAGTCATAATGGAATTGGATCATAAAATTCAAGAGATGTTAAAATCAGACCATTTTGTACTGTGATCTTATTCAAGTCCCAACTCTGTATGAATTATTGTTTTAATACATGAAATTTTCATCTGTTTTATGATGTTATTCTGCATATTTCATTAAGTTCCATGCAAATATGGATTGGGAGGGTTCAGTGTGTCTAAGGTACCAACAAGGCTAGGGCACAAATTAAAATATTTTCAATATAACATAACAAAATGATGACAGGTTAAGAGAAAGCAATAAAAGAAGCATTTTCTCAGGAAGTATTTTTTACCTGGTTGCCAATATGAGCATTAGCTATATTTTCATCAAGAAGTGCCAGCAGTGATCTGTTTATCTCATTCTTCTCTACCATCTCCAACAACTGCAGGGAAACAGATTGGCTAAGTCAGTAATTGAAGTTTCAAGCTGAGGGCCTTATCACTAGAGTACCAGCACATACAGTAGATTTGACATTCTTTGATGTCAAAATCTTTGTCAGGCTTTCTTTGGCTGTCACGAGCTCAGTCTGCATCTTGTCATATGCTTCTGTAATGAAAGGCACGGCATATGAAATACCAACAAGGCACTAGCAAATCAGAAACAAAGAAATATCTTCATTGGGAGCCAGTTAAGTTTGGAAGAACAAGCAGACCTATTCCTTCAAGTAGAGCCTTCTGAAGTGCTTCCAGTTCAAACAATCTGTCTTCCATATCCTATAAAATAGCAGAATCCTATAGCACCAAAATCAAATTGCTCGAAGTGCAGAGATCTTGCAAGGCATTTGATGAGTTTGAGAATGAACCTGAGTTTTTGAGACAGCAAAACGAAGCTGGCCCAATTCCATCCGTAAGTGAGCAAAGAATTCTTCATCCAGTCTGTGAAGCCATTAAAAAAGGTAGCCTAATCCATCAAAAGCAATGAAGAAGCAACTAAAAGTTTATTTTAAAGGACAGCTTCTCCTACTGAGAAATCCTGAACAAATAACAATCAACATTTGGCAATAGATTCGAAATATAATAGTGCCTATTTTAGCAACAATACAGCAAAAGAATGACACCAATAAACTGGAAAAATGGATAAACCATAGGTGGAGCTTACAATCCTTTTTTTCTGTCTATGATTATCCATAGGTAAATTCAAGGAGGTTACAGTAGAAATTTAAACCTCAGTCTCATTCTTGCGATCTCAAACTCAATCTCCTGAGCTTCAGTATCGAGAAAGTACTCAACCATTTCTGCTGGAGTAACCGGCACCGAACGGGACTGATAAAGACACGCAAAATCACACAGTTCAGCTAATCTCCCAAGGCTAGCTATAAAACAAGCAGAAGGAAATTCAATGCCAGCTCACTTCACGGAGAGCCCTGCGGCGCTCCTTCTCCTCCTGGACCTGGCGCTCGAAGGCCTCACGGGCCTCGGCATCCTTCTCTAGCCGCTTGTTGAACTCGAGCCGGGCGATGTGACCGGTCTGCGGTGGCCCGAACAGGCCTTCAGGATCCTTCCTTCCATAAAAAAAAAAGCTTTCAATCGGTTGCAAGGCTATGGAAAGGCAAGCTAATAGCTCTTTTAAAAAGATAATACATTCAAAAGGCTCTCCCGAGAGGAACTGAGGATATACCCAACCGATGCACAGTATTCTAGGGCGGACGCGAACTGTTCTTGACCTTGAGGTGGCGGTTGTGAAAGGAAACGCGGCGGCTATGCCAATTGAGAGAGCGGCCATTGGGCTATCTCAGAGCTGGACTCAAGCTCACTCTCCGTGTTGCTAAGTTATCCGCTCTATATCGTTTTTTTTTTCCTTATCAATCCAAACTTATATGATTTGGATAAATTTTAATTTATAATAAAATGTATTAATTTGTATTTAAAAAAATTATTATTTTAAATATTTAAATATTATTTATTTTTATTATTATATATTAATAATATTTTATATAAAATTATATGTCAAATATATAATATAATAAATTATATTATATATTCGACAACAAAAGTGTACAGGCGAAATATTCCATTTTCTTGGTTAGTCAAAGAATTGGATCAAATTGAAGAAGATGAGTGTTGTGTGATTTGCTTGGAAGAGTTAAAAAATGACAATGATAGTGATAATGATATTGATTGGCCAAATAAAATTAAAAATATAGTAAACTTACCTTGCTATCATAATTTTCATTATTAGTGTATCTCTAAGTGTAAATGTGTGAATGATATTATAATAGTTGCATATTTGATTTAACATATTTTTTGCATTTTAATTTTCTATTTATACTTAAATCTATTTTATATAGACTATGAAACTCACAAATCCAAATATAGTAGCTAAATAATAGAATCAATAAGAAATTAGGTAATGATAATAAATTTAGATAGAGTTATAAATGATATATCTAATTATATTTTAACATATAAAATATATATAATTATAAAATATTTATTTTTCACTAACACAATTATTTTCCAACATTATAAAAAAAATGTAATTGTTTTACTCAACCACACAATTTAAAATACAAGCAAATTTAAAACCGAACATTAATTATGGCCAAAATCTAAATTGATATCAAAATAATTTTTTTTGTATCAAATAAAATTTACTTTTAAAATAGAATATAATTACCATTAAAATGGTATTTTAATTTAATTCTCAAATCTAATTCAAATTTTCAATTCTAAATCTTATTTTTATTCTCAATTAATTTTAGATTTAATTAAATTTATATTTAAATTTAAAATCTAATTTAAATAATTCAATAAAAAACAGTTCATCCCATTTTTTAATCATAATATCCAATCAACCTAGAAAATTACTAATAAATATTGAAATAATTAATTATTTAAAATATTTGTAATAAATTTCCAAGTAACCTCCCACTTAAAATATTTGTGGAGACATACCCATTACTAAGCTAAGGTGAGATCGCTCCTAGGTAATAACCACGTTTGGACGGCCATGGTTAATACGGCTGCTCATGAGAGGTCAAATAGATTTTCTAGGAAGAATCTCTCAAACCTTTTTGTATATAGTATGGTAATAGATTTTCTAGGAAAAGTCTCTAAAACGTTTTTATGTATAGTATGATATTGATGAATTATTGTATTATTGATAATTACAAATACAAATCATTCCAACAAAGTACATGATTTATTCAAATAATAATTATTATAATAATTTAATTTTAATTCATATATGTATTTAAATATAACATGATATTAAAATATTTCATACTACAAATATTAGTTACATTGAATAATAATTTAGTAATTAAACTGAAAGTAAATTAAAACGTTGGGATAATAATCCCACATTTAATAAAATATTATTATAATTTATAAAAAAAATAAATATATATTTTATAGATTACAATATTTTTCACTCTATTTAAAAAATTAAAACCTATTCAACCTTAAAATATTTTATACCATACTGCTCTTACAATTTTCATATTTAATATTTTCTTAAATTTATTATAATTTTTTAATATCTATTTGTCTTTATTTTAGTGATTAAATTTTCTTATCTTTGCTTAATATCCATAAATTTGAGATAATAATGTCTATACTTATAATATTGGACCACATAAGAATTCTTGAAGAAAAAAAAATATTTTCAGTATTTTGTTGAGTTTACACATTATATATTGTATTATGTATTGTAGGGTGTGAAACATTATGTAATCAAATTTCAGAACTATTTGTAACTCCACCTACTTGTACAAATCATATTATAATATTATGTATTTAAAAAAAATTAATTTTAAAATATTGTATAATTTTTCATATTAGTTATAATTAGTAATAAGATGATGAAATTTTAGATAAAATAAACTATATGTCACATTGAATAAAAAATGTTTTGATTTTATAATAATATATATCATTTCATGTGTCATTAGAAAATTATTTAAAATTCAAATATCTCTAATGCAATGTTATATCCCACTTCCCTATATACTACTATTACCAATTTACCCTACATAAAATATAGTTTAAGTTTGGTATTCGATATTATATATTGTGCTCTCAAATTCTATGATATATGATATTAGTATTTTCAAAATAGTAGTATCAAACAATATTTTTTTGAGAAAATTTTACAAGTATTTAAGTGTAAAATAGTTTTAAATTAGTGATTGGACATATTTTAGATGTAATTAATTGTATTTATAGTAAATAATATTTGAGAAATTATAATTAATTACAACAAGCAAATTTCATATAAAAATATAAATATGACCAGTGTATATATTATAATGTGATAAAAATATAATATAGGTTTGAGTAATAAAATATTAATTTGATAAATACTACTTATTATCTAAATCATACTAATATTATTATTTTTGTATTTTTACACTAACATTTTAGCTTTCCATCATTTTTTAAATAAAAATATTTTATCTAAAACTAACGTTATTATTGACTCTTTATAATTTAAAATTTATATTTGATATGGTTTGTAATAATTAATGTCGTCCCTATTTGTTCTGAAATTCAACATGGGCTTATGATATCTAAGCTTATTATTTATCCAAATGGATCATAGGGACGTTTGAGCATGTGCCATGTCATGCTACTTCATATTTGTCCAAATGGTCTTGTATGCATAGAATTATTCCCTTCATATGTTTTACATGTGGAACTTTTATAAATAGAATTAAGGAGCGCTTTGTGGCTCTTCATTTTCTGTTCTTTGTTTTTTTTAGGGTTGGGGGAGGAGTTGCCCTTTTTCTTACTATAAGAAATAGCGTATGATACGAAAAGTTCCCTTAATGACCAGAAATATATCATGCATCATGTGCACAGAGGCGTATCAGAGTTATTATCCTTGCTTCGCTTCACACACAGTTCCGCGGCCAGGTACGGGTCCAGAACACCACTTGTCTTAGGGTTCGTGGGATTTGAGTACGGAACTTCGGGTACACTGTACTCGAGAGTGAAAGTTAGGGTATAATGCCTAACCCAAAATTGGAAAATTTTGTAAAATACGGATTCAAAGTGGAGTCAAATGTGAGTGTTCAAGTTTGGATTTGTAGTTTTTTTTTTACATGCTTACTCACTAGTCTCACCATCTCAATTATTTTAAGCACATAATTCATATAAATTAGCCCAATTAAAACTTAGTCAAATATTTCCTCTAAAATAATTAGCCATGAAAATGTCACAATCACATATTTTAAGAATTTTATAATATATATTATATTCCATGTAAGTATTGAAAATATTCCTCAATCTCTACTATCATAACTTTTTTATTATTCACAAAATTTGAATATTAGTTGGTTAAGAGGGAAACCATCTTACCTGGCAATTTTATATTACTTGGTTATAAAATATAATAAATAATTATATTTATTAGATGGAAATATATATTATTTCACACTAATACTAATAGCCTGTAATGAACAATTGTTTTTTTCAAATACTAGATTATAAGTTGAAGGAACCACAAGGCCCCCATTGGTACTAACAGAAGCTTAGAGAGACCAGCACAACAATAGCCCGAGACAGATTAGTGATCTGGTGGTAGATCGATTCGTGAGTTTCTCTAACCGTCGTTTAGAATGGTTTCCGTCAAGCTGGTGGTGGCCGCGTTTGTCGTTGCTGCTCTGGCAGCAGCCGTGGCGGAGGGCCAATCCACGCCCAGCTGCGCGCTGGAGCCCTGCGTAAAGTACGTGAACGCGATGTCGACGCCATCGGAAGCGTGCTGCAGCCCTACGAGGGAGATGGTGGCGAACGAGAAGGATTCCCTCTTCACACAGGTCTGGGTCCTCGCCAAGTCCTGCAACGCCGACGCCAACACAGTCTTCTCCGGTTACATTGAATCGCTGATCTCAAGCCTCGTTTTTATAATTTATGTTTTGACCGCTTGCTGCCTAGTCTTTTTTGCTTCTCAGACTTTACTATTTTATCGTATAATTATTTTAATATAATAAAGTAAATTCCTTTAGTTTATAAGTCAATGAAGTAGTTTATATATTAAGTTCTTTTGTATATCATATATTGAATTGTGTCCTAGACCTGCCTATTTTTGTATGCACCTCCCTGTTGGCTGTTATTAGTTGCCATTCCTTATATTCAACCCTTCTCAACCCATTTGAATCCATGCCTACATGGTCATATCTGGTTTCTCGCATTGGACCTACGGGTAGATTTGGGCTCGGACTTCGGTTGAACTTGTATTTAAGCCAGCTCCAATTGAGTGTTCTTATACATATATTGATAATAATTTATAAAATTTTTTAACAAAAAATATATATTTTATAAAATATATGGACGGTTCCTCCAACATATTGTACCATTGAATGGCTCATCTAATAAAGTCTCAGACCAAATTAAGACGGGTTTAGCAGGTTAGAAATAGGGTGTAATGGGGAGGTTTGAAGGGAGAGTTTTATTATTAGTTAGAATTATATGTAGGAATTTCTGGTATTCACATATTTATACAATACATTCCATTGAAATTAAATTTAATCCAAAAAATAGAAGTAATTGTAACTTTTTTTTTGTCTAAAATGATTATATGATATTAATATTATGTATTTTTTACATATTCATTTTTTTGATATTTTTCTTCATTCCAATTTTATTTTTATTTCATTATAAATATATATGGTATAATTATCATTTTTTCATTATAATAATAAGTTATTTATGTAATATGATATAATTATATAATAAAATGTGATAAATAAAAATATATTTTGTGTATATATACTATAGTTTATTATATATATTTTGTTGCCATTATAATATATTTATATATGAATATTATTATATAATTAATATTTATTGTATAATTATAACATTAATCTATTAAGTTTATATGATAGAGTTATATGATAAAAATGTATGTTATACATATATATAATTTAATATATATTATTTTATCCTATTATTATAAAATATATATAATACTATACAAATAACCTTTATGAATTTAACAATGATTCATTTGTGTTTTATTCCATTATATAATAAAAAATATGCTATGTATAATTTATTATAAATAATATAATTATATATACTGTATTTGTCATTTTATGTTATTTTACATATTTTTATTTTATATAAATACTTTTATTTTATAATATGACATAATTCTTATTAATATAATTTAATTAAATTATATATACTTAATAAACTATTTAAGAAAATTAGAAAAAAAATACAATACTCTTTTTTAATTTTTTTTATTAATTTTCCCTTGCATCTAAAACATTAATTTGGAAGATTTCTCAAAATCACTCGTTTTCCTTTCCTCTAATCTAATCTCAATTCCAAATGTAATAATGATTATAAATAGGATTTAATGTGCCACATATCAAAGATAAGATATGCATAATAACAATAACACATGCAACATAAAGTTCCTAAATAAAAATACAAATCTTTGTAAAGTTTATGAAATTATTTGAAGTAAATATGTGTGTGTATATATATATATGTACAACAAGAACAAATTCAACCTACAATACTCTGAATTTAATGGTGCTAATTGGATGAGTGAATGCAACTTATCTAGTCGAAAAAAATGACACATACTTTGAGATTTAGAAGATTGTATGTGGACAGTAAGATGAGTTCACCCATCTAAAATATACCATCAATTACTTGGGTAAGAAGATCACTTAATGGTGTGCAAAAAAAGTCACTTAAATAAAGCTAATAGCTAGAAAATAAAAAAGAAATACATAAAAAAGCATTAATGTAGATGATATAGAGATTTATTTCATACACCATTTATCATCACATCCATCTTCTCTACAACGGGATTCCCCCAAATAGCTCATTGATAACATGTTTTTATGAAGAGTAGTTTAAAGAGGAAGTATAGTGAGCATTAAATCTTCATATAGCTCGACATTTAGTATCTTAACATCAAAAGTTGTTTGTAAACTAAAAGTGCATGTGCATGCCTCTTATTATTCTACATCATTAGCGCAGAAAAAATGGCCGAGAAAATGACACCTTTTAGGGCTTTAGGGAGATGAGAATTGGTTATAATCCCGACCAGTCTAATTGATTGATTCCATAATGGTATGTACTTTAGTTTGGTTACTATGTTGCATGGGCTTACTCTACTCACACCTAATTTAGAGGATGTTTTCGTCTCAGAACTCATCCATGGGACATAATGCCCTAAGTTTACTAGATAGTTGACATTGTTATATTAGCATATGTGATAAGTGTAGGTTTTTGTAATCTTCTAAAATATACCATCTCAAAATACTCCTACGTAAAGTTTTCCTATCAGTCTCTTTTGATGGTACGGTATATTTTCATTGCAAAATTTCACATTGATGTTATTAATAATTTATAATTATATGAGTATAAGTATTAAAATATTATAGTATATTATTAAAATTATATTTTAATATTATTTATTTATAATTTTATGTTATTATAAGCATATAAATGAGTGTATCTTATATGATTTATTAAGTTAATTATTAATAAAGTTGTATTTTCGTCGCTTAAGTATATAATCTACTACATTTATCTTAAAAAAAATCTTATACTCCACTATTTTAAACTTTAATATGGTATCAAAGCTTATGTTAGATTAACAACACTTACGATTCGGTGCAATTCACTATTATCTTCAAATTTATAATATGCTCAAATTATTTAACAAAATCTTCTATTTTCTCCACTATTACAAGATTAATGCACAAATTATTCAAGTTAACATGATGAGCAAACAAGTGCATCTCCCTAGTAATCTACCTACTTTACCAATCAAATTGGATAATTCAAGTTATTTTATCTCGAAAAATAAAATTATACCTTTATTTGAAACCTATCACTACCTATAGTTCAAATCAATTCAATCCTGATCCACCAAAACAATATGTCAACTTTGCGGTCAAAACGATCACATAGCTCTTGATTATTTTTATTTATCATGGAATTTTCAAGTGCCTCAAGTGAATGTCAATCTAGGCTCCTCTTAGACTAATCACATACTTGATTAGTATATTAATTATAGGGAAACTCACCATGTTACTCATTTTTATCTCAATTATTTCTATAGGAAAATGAAAATTTTTAGGAACACTTACGGATTGTGATTGATCAGGTCTTCCAATCATTCACCCATACTCTTATTATTTATCCAATTTTGTTCATTTATTTGGTCTCTCTAATATTTACTTTATCCCATTCATATTAATTAAATTGTTATTTATCTCCCATTTTACTCAAGATAACAAATATTACTTTGAGTTTCACCCACAAATTTTCCTTATAAATGATTTGGATACTAGTCGAACACTACTTGCATGTGCAACATAAATATGTTGTCATGGTATTTACTACTTACTTGTGCAACATAAATATGTTCCCCTCCTCTTTACTCTTGATATCCTATTCCTATTTATTTATTACATCAACACCTCGACATTTAGCGACTAAGATTATTAATCATGTTCGAACTTACATTCAATAAACTTTTGCTCTCATATTTTAAATTGACCATTCTTTTGTGATTCTTATGTTATTGGAAAATTTTCTCAATGCTCATTCTTGTTGACTAATCATCATAGACAATTATTAATTCAACTAATTCATACAAACATTTCGAGAATAGCACTCACACCTTCTCATTTTGAATATTGTTACTATATTTATTTTCTTGATAATTTTAGTAATTATTCTTGGATATTATGTGTGCATAATCACTCTAAAGTTACACAAATATTTCGTATTTTTCGACTTAAGTCAAGAATCAATTTGATTACAAAATCAAAAGTCTTCAAACATATGGTGCTCGTGAATTTCTCTTTATCCATTTTCAGTTTAAATTACAAGATAATCAAATTATCCATCGTGTATCATGTCCTCACACACCCCAATATAATGGATCTAAGGAGAGATAAATTCATTATATTATAGATATGGGGCACAACTTACTTACTCATGTCGGTCTTCCCCTCAATTCTAAACATATGCCTTTGAGACATCTATATATCTAATTAACCACCTTCTAACCCGGATTCCTTAGTTTAAGACATCCTTCTCTCTACTTCATCATAAACCCCATGACTATCAACTTATTAAGGTATTTTGTTGTATTTTCTACATACACCTTTGACCCTATCAAGACCATAAATTACAACATTGCTCTTTAGGTTGTGTTTTTCTTATCTATAATCCAATATATCATAGATATGGGTGCTTTCATCCATCCACCCATCATATTTTCATATGTACAACAACTCAATTTAACGAGCATAATTTTCCTTATAAAGCACTCAACCAATATCCCACCACCCCTCCATCTCTCTTTTTAGCCCATGTGTTATATTTCCCTTCCTTTGATCCACCATGTATGTTATACCCTGACCTAGTTTCAATAGTTGGAACATTGTACAACACGCCATACCTCTTCGTACTATAACAATATCACCTACCAACATAGTTCAAAAAGGATAAGGATAAAAATCTAAGTGTTTCTCGAGACAACATTATCAAAACTAACTTAATGTAAATTATAACTTATATCTTGATTGTATGATTTACTGATTTCCTACTCTTGATAATATGATGAATTTTCTAATGGGGGAAATGGGAGGGGTGAGTTCGATAACTTAGTGAGTAGGTAATCAAGAATTCATAAAATCAAGAATTTCAAGGGATTTTACTCATCAAAAGGGTTTCGTTAATCTCCTTCATGAGATTTGGTTTAAACAACAATTATACGCCTTTTTTTGTAGGAGTCATTTTCTTGTAGACATAGTCCCCAACTGTTCCACTTTACTAATTGTTAGATTCCATCATTCTCTTCCATGATGTTTGTTTTAAACAAACAATCACACACCCTTTTTCATAAAAGTGATCATTTTTTCACAGACATTGTCCTTGACTATTTCACTTTTGGCCCAGAGTGACTTTACTATCCAGCTTAGTGAGAGGCTACAACCTCTACCACATAGCCTATGTGAGCACCATTGCCCAACCCCCATTCCATTTCGATACTTCTTGTCGGTTATTATGGGACGAGACCTCTTCCCCTTCTTCATCGATATCAATGCGCATGAAGCTCCTAGAGCTCCTCGACATACTAGACTAGCAAAACCTCCCTTATGCTCCCTAAGCTGACCAATAACCCTTATAATCAACACTACCCCATACTAGGTGTCTCGATGGTTTCATATCTCAACAAACACAACCAACAATATTTTTATTAAAACCTTTATCTTTGTGATACTAGCCCAACGGGTTCGACGATCCGACTTCGACTCGCTCGCTAAATCACACAAATTATCCATTTATTATAATTTTTATTAAGGCTAAAAAATCATAATTTGTCTATGAGACTTGGCCCATTTCCATTAGCCTTGGGCCAACTATATGAGTTTTGAAAACATAGCATTGTGCCCACTTTAGTTCAAAATCGTGGCCTTGGGCCCACTAGAGTAATATCTTGTATAAGGGGACATGATTCATGCTCTCAGCACATATAACTCCCAAAATTTGTTTAAGCAATTTCACATAGTATAGGGAGATTATTTCTGTAAAATGGTTTTAACTTAATTTAATATGAATGTACGTTCATCATCGCAAACGGGTGTGGTGCCGAAAATCTCACTCACTCAATTTTCGTGACTTATTTGTCTTAGATGAATTTTCGATATCTCTTAACTGTGTTGCAGATGTAGGTCAAGGATCTTCTCTCCATGCCTATATTGTCACGGATAATAAGTCTGTCAATTATCAAAATTTATACTTTGGTCCCTATGTTTTCCTTATTTGATATAAAAGTCCCTAGTTTTATTTTATTAGTAATAATTTCCCAATTATTTACCATAATTTCTAAGTTTTCTTTACTTGCAATTTCACACCTTATATAATTTTATCAAAATAAAATTATTTAAAATTACAAATAAATATTTATAATTAAATTTAATTACAATTAAATTCCCAAAATTATTTTTAATTACAATTAAATCACTAAATTCTTCTTTTTTACAAAATGACCCCCAATTGATGTCAATTTCATAAAAATCCCCAAATTTTCAATATTCCCCAAATTGCTCAATTTCTTTAAAAATTGTACTTTAGCCCACGAATCCTTAATTCCCCAAATTGAACATTTAAACATTGTTAATTTCCTCCTATAATGCTATTGATCCTCTTCTCCATCTTTCTATGAGCATTTTAAGGTTTAAATCACTTAATTTGACATAGAATCGAGATCAAACGAAGTTTTGCCGGAAAATATTTCTAGAGAGAGAAAGTTTCAATTTATTACCGGCAAATGTACGGTTGTCGAAGTTGTGGGTATTAGGGGGCTAGCTCTTGTCAATGGGATCCTCCTATGATAAAGTTTCTCATCAATTGACAACCTCAACAATGAGAATTTTATTAGGAAAGTTTTCACAATTTTTGTTATGTAATCTCACTATTATGGCGAAGGGCAATGTAATTGGCTTACCACATAGGTTTATAGAGGTCAAGGCTTAGCTATGAGAAGTCTGGAGGGTCGACCTAGTCTTAGGGGGTCAGAGGTGCCCGAAATTTGACTCAAAAACTTCTGCTCGAATTCGATTGTTGAAGTGGATGTACTGTGCGGCCTAGTTGGAGCTTCTCTTGTAATCTTTAAGCTGAAAGGAGTATGTAGGAGGATAGAGGACTTCTTCAGGATTATATGGATCCTAATTGCGTGCTAGGAGGTGGAGAAAAGGGTCGATGTTGGAGCTTTGGTTTGGGGATTGTTAGAATGTGGAGTTGTTTAGGTTCTTTGATCAATGGAGGAGTGTAGATGATGAATGGAGATGAGCTTTTTTATATAGGGAGCTCGGGGCTGACCGTTCTAGCCATACATCCATCGGTTGACCATTAACTCACTGATTTAAGACCTTGTCGAAACAATTTAAGGCTCGTTGGAGTTGAAGCATTGATCTTTCTCTATACGCGTGCATGCGAGCTACCATGTGTCACATTGTGATTGGCCTGCATTGCTGACTCGGCCTCTCACTAAACGTTTGAGACACCATTTGATATTCAAATTTCCAGGACTTGTTTGTCTTAGTGATATTCAAATTTCATTTGTGCTCTCTCTTAATCAAGTGTAGAAGGAAATCCAATATACATATACGTATTCATTTAGATTCGGTGTTTTGCTTGATATGGTTGGATCATTTTATTTTGTCATGAAATATCACAATTTATTGATTTGCCCCTCTTGAGTGATAATAACTAGTTTACCCTTATTTATGTAAAAATGACTATTTTGTCACTTATTTATTTAAAATGACAGTTTTACCCCTAACTTGTAAAAACAACAATTTTGTCCATAAATTATCAAAAATGACAAATTTTCTTTTAATTTATAAAAAATAACAATTTTTTCCTTTATTTATAAAAAAATATTAATTTTCCACTTATTTATTAAAAAATGATCATTTTCCTCCTAACTTATAAAAAATGATTATTTTACCAATTATTTATAAAAAAAATGACCATTATGCCTCTAATTTATAAAAAAATGACAATTTTTCTACTAACTTATAAAAAATGAACATTTTACCCCTAAATTATAATAAAATAACCATTTTACCCATAATTATAAAAAATGATAATTTTCACCCTACACTTCTGAAAATTATATATAACATATCCATTTTTTTCCAAATAATACTTTCTAGCCCCTTAGACTCCCCTTATAAACTATTTCCACAAATTTAGCAATTTTTAATAACTAGCCTCAAAATTTTAAAATTTTACTTTTTAGTCCCTAAATTTCAAAATTTACCACAACCAATATCAAGTTTCTCAAATCTCTCCTAAATACTTACATGTATCTTCTAATGGCTTGAATAAGGAGTTGGGAGACCCTATCCTAGCCAATTTTGATTGAATTTTGTTGTTTTCCAAAATTGGTTGAAATTGAGATATCGAGGGTGTTATAGAAAATACTCACTCGATATTGCATGATAAATGATCGGAGTGGAAGGGGGACGAAGCCAAGGTCTAGATGATTTGTTCTATGGTGTTCATAGATCGTAGTCGTCGGAGTAGCATGAATTTTGTATTTAATTAGGCACAGTCATAGGTCACCTAAAGAAGTAGTAGTCGAAAAATGACTCAAGGTAGTGGAAAAGTGACTTATTTAAGCTAGGATGGGTTTTTGAGGAGGTAAATAATAGTTAGATGGTTCTTTGGGCACTCGTGTTAATCAGAGAGGTGGTCACAATTGTCACGCCCTGACTCGGTTTGGTCAGATCCTCGTGAGCAACCCACCACTCCTTTTGGTTCAAGAGGGTTCCACCTTCTTCTAAACTGCGATGAGTAAGGTGTCTTTTCCTTGTTTTTCCTGAAATAGCATATTACAAAACTCAATATATTTAGAATCTACATATCTGTATTAGGGTTCAACAGTGAATGGTCTTTAAACTTGGTCTTCCTTTCTCCTGAAAATGGGTTAAAAGGAGAGGGTAAGTTTCTACAACTTAGTGAGTGGGTATTGGGAGTGAGTTTTCAAAAACATGCTTATACTTTATTTGTCAAAACCATTGCCAAGGTTTACCATTCCTTTTTCAAGGAATTTTCTCAAATTTCAAATCTCATAACCTTTTTCCATTTCCACGTTAGGTGTGTTTAGCTCTTTAGCCCATCCCCTTACCTCGGGAGGCATTTAGCAAAAAAACACACGCCTTTCATCAGGAAGGGTACACACATTCACAGGGCAATACCAGACTGCACCCACTTGGGGATCAGCGCGACTTTGCTGTTCACCCATATAGAAGTCCCAAACTTCTACCCTAAGTTTGAGTGGACATCCACCCTCAGACTCGAATGCCACTTCATGTATGTATGAGGACGAAGACCTCATCCTAACCTCACCCCAGTCTCATGCGCAAGAAGTTCCCAGAGCTTCATGACTAACTAGCATGACGATCTGCCCTTATCACCACCATGTCGTCCAGCAACCCTTATGACCCATCACTACAATTTAGGGCATCTTGATGGTGCCATACCATAAGTGCATGCACAAACAATAATTTTTCATGATTAAGCCATTCTTTTTGGTGCCAATGGTCCAACGGCCCCAACATTCAACCTAACCTGCAACTATTTGTCTAGGCCAGTCCGTCAACCTAGCCCTGACACACTATCGCCAACCCATCAAGCATTGTCGGTCCTAACTCAATATCGGTGCAAATCACACAATAATTTCCCATTTTAAATATAAGTTTTCATGGCTCTTCCTAATCATGTTTGTTTACAGGATCCAACATGTCATGCCCCGACCCAGTTTGGTAGGATCCCCATGATCAACTCGCCACTCTCCCGGTTTATTAAAGGGTTTCCCCTTATTATAGATCATAAAGAGTAAGGCGTCCTTTAAACCTGCACCTTTTCCAGGAATAAAATAAACAAAACTGCATAAGAATTTAGATTTATCATACATGTATCATAGGTGTCTTAGTTGATGGTCCTTAATGGTAGGCTTTTCTAGTATTTCCTAAAAAGGGATATAGAGGAGGGGTGAGTACAACTACTTAGTGAATGAGTTTTTCAAAAGTTTTGACTTTTAAGAAAAATATTTATCATTGGAGTGTGCCAGTCTCCTTTCTTTCAAAAATCCCTTGATTCAAAATTTTCAATTTTTCCACCATTTCATATTTAACCACGGTGTGTCATCACCCAACACACATATTTCATCATGAAGGTTACACACATTCTTAGGTCAGCAAGATCACTGAACCCACTAGTGGCTTCAGAGTGACTTTACCGGCCACCCGGATAGAAGCACGACCACTTCTACCATGGGAATGAGTGAATGTACGTGACATCTGACCCTCAATCCCGAAATTGCTTCTTCGTGTCCATATCAGGACAGAGACCTCATCCCATCCCCACCTCGATTTCATGTGCTTGGTACTACTCCAAATTTCGCACAGACACCTGGAACGACGAACTGCCCTTATAACCACCAGGTCGTCTAGTGCCCTTAGGACACATCACTACCCCTCATGGGCGTCTTGATGATCCCGTACTAACAGTGCATGCACAAATAATGTTTTCTCATATTGCCATGTAATATGTAGTGCCATTGGTCCAACGGCCCCGACTCTCAACTCAACCCGCAGTTGTTTGTCTTGACTGGTTCGTTGACTTGTCATGTCGCACTGCCGCTAGTTGACTGAGTATGTCGGTCCTATCTTGGTACCATGGCCAAACAATTCCTTTATTTAAAGATTTGTGGCACATATATCATGTTCGTTTATGAGCTCCTACTCGTGTCAACTAGCCATGGGCTTACTATATGAGATTTTCAAAATCGGGCATATTAGCCCCCAAGTTCCAAAACCGAGGCCCCCTGTCTATTAAAGCTATTCGAGCTTCTATCAAGAAGGTCTCTCAAATAGTTTAAGCATTGGCAAACAGTCAGGGGAGAGCGCTTCCAACAAAATTATATTTTCAACTATCCATTATACCGACCGAGTATAAGGACATCTCCACTCATAACCGATTAACGGGTTTTCAACTTCCCTCGAGGAAGTTTCATCATACCAACCGGGTATGATCTACTTACAACCGATAAGTAGTTTTTTCGCATGGTTTTCACATCACTACTCTAAGTCGTGATGTTTAAAATACCACATAGTAGTGGGTTTTCATTTCGATGTGCTTATCATCCCCAATCGGGTATGATATAAAATCCCACTCACAACTAGTAAGTGGTTTTGATCTTTAAATTGTGTTCATCATCCCAACCGGGTATGATGTTAGTAAACCCACTCACCCGTTAATGCCATGAATTCCACTAGACCAGTACTTTGTATTCATGCGAGCTCGTCCATGCTGGTGTTCTCGATACTTCGCATTCCTATACGATATGAATATCCTTGTTCATTATTACTCGGCATAACAGCCTTCATTCATTTCAAATGAATGAAAACCCAAACTTTTTAGTTATTTGCAATTAGGTCCCTAAAGTTATTTCTCTTTAACTTTAAGTCCATAATGTCAGTTTTTCCTCAAATCAAGTCCTGAAACTTTTAAAATTTATCTTGGTACCTCAAATTATTCCATTTCACCAAAAAGGGGTTTAATTTCCCAAATTTCTAATTTGGTCCCCAACTTTTCCAAAATTACCATTTTGCCCTTCCTTTACAAAAATGGTAAGTTTTGCCCCAAAAATTCCAAAATTCCTCAATTGGTCCTCCAATATTATTTTCATGCACAATTGACCCTCAATTTCATAAAATTGCATTTTGGTCTTTTGAATTTTGAAAATCCCCAATTTTCGCCCAATTTCAACTCCTTAGCACATCTGAATTTGATTTCATCAAATTGACTGATCAAACACATCTAATTGTTGAAATTGAAGTTAAAATTGAGTTTCTCCATCTTCTTACGATTCAATAGCACTTTGAATCGTAAGTTTTGATGCCGGAACGAGCTTAAACAGAGCTTCGCCGGAAAACGGACTGTAGAGAGAGAAAGCTTCGATTACTCACCGGTGAGGGCACGACGGTCCAAGCTTTCAATCTAGGCAGATAGCTCTTATCCTGAGGTTCATCCTAGAATCAAGAATCGTATCAATTGATGCCGAATTGAGTTAGAATTTTATCATTGAAATTCTGCTAGTTCTCTCTCTAGCACCGACCGAAAATTGTAGAGAGAAGCCGAATTAGCTTACCTTTCAGTCCTAATTCGGCCATGGGAGGGCTTGGTTTGGTCTGAGGAGGGCTCAAAATGGCCGATTTCAGCTTGGCCAAAATAGGGCAGCTTCGGTCCGTCGAAGCTGATTCACGGTTCCATCATGCTAGCGCTTCTCCAGCGATTCTCAGATTGATTGGAGTTTGCTATCAGATAGTTGTCTTCTCCCCGGTTCTAAAGAGCCTGACCTCTCCTTCTGAGGTTAATAAAAATGTTCAAGTCGAAGCTCTAGTTCGAGCTTCACCGGGAAATGGAGCAGTAGAGAGAGAGAGAGAGAAGTGTTCAAGTGTAAGGAGAATGAATGGGGATGACCTCTTTATATAGGTGTGAGGAGGTCACCCATCCTCACACTACTCTCAAGTAAGCACACTTAACTTTAGAGTTCTTATGGATTCTCATTCACCTGAACCAATTTGATTTTTCTCTTCTAATTTGTCTTAAGTTTCTTTTCCAAGGTTTAATAAACCCTTTGGATCACCTGGGAATTGTAAATTTCCATATTGCTTGTTCCCAAATGATCAGGTTTGTAAACTGGCTCAGTTTTCTTACTCGGTTTGACCGGTTCTTTTCCCGATTTTCCTTAGCTCAAAAGGGTGGGGTTTACACAACATGTGTCCACTAGCCTTGGGCCCACTACACGTGTTTTTCCAAAATTGGGCCTTAAGCCCAATTAGTTCAAAAATCGAGGATCCTGGCCTATTAGAGCTGCTCTAGCTCCCGTCAAGAAGGTCTTTCAAATAATTTAAGCAAATGTCATACAATCAGGGGAGAACACTTTTGAAAAAATCATTTTTTAACTCATCACACCAATCGGGTGTGGTGATAGGTCTACCTACAACCGGTATGCGAGTTTCTCCTTTTCTTAAGGAAGCTCATCATACCAACCGGGTATGATGTTTGTTTATTCCTATTCACAATTGGTAAGTAGGTTTTAGCCCTTAAAATAGTGTTTATCATCCCAATCTGTATGATGTATAAAAGTTCCACTCACCCATCGAGTGTGAAGTGTTCGTCCTCAGTTAATTTCCAGTCCACGCTAGCTCTCTCTTGCTTGTGTTTTAGTCTCACGTGTCCCTACACAGTTTGTGCATCATTATCAATAAGGGTTTGACATAATAGCCTTCGTTTTCTCACGTATGTGTGACTAGGCCCAAATTCTCGATTTATTGCACTTAGGTCCCTAAAGTTCATTTTTCTTGACTTTTGGTCCCTTATGCTAACTTTTCCCCAAATCGAGTCTAAAGGTTTCCAATATCCTCTTTGGATCCTCAGTTTACTTAAAATTGTGTAAGGGTCTCAAGTTTTCCCAAATTTTCAATTTAGTCCCCCAATTTTCCAAAATTACCATTTTACCCCTACTTCTCAAAAATGGTCATTTGACCCCAATTCTTTCGAAAATTGAACAATTAGTCTCCCAACATCTTTCTCATTGTCAATTGACCTTCAATTTTCAGAAATTGCATGAAGGTCCCTTAATTTTTTGAAATCCCCAAATTTTCCCCAACTTCTTCCCCCTTTGCTGACCGAATTTGATTTCTTCAAATTGGCCATTCAATTGGGGTTGATTGCTCCAATTGATGGCATGAATTGGTTTATAAACTTCCATACGATCAAATAGAGCTTTGAATTGTAGAGTTTGTGTTCGAAATGAGCTTAAATGGAGCTTCGTCGGAAAACTGTTCGTAGAGAGAAAGCTTTGAAAGCTTACTATCGGAGGTGCGACGGTCTGAGCACTCAATTTAGGAAGGTAGCTCTCATCCTTAGGATCCTCCTAGGATCAAGAATCGCTACAATTGAAGTTCATATGAAGGAGAACTTCATTAGTGAAATTCGACACTTTCTCTCTCTAGCACCGATCTACAACAACGGAGAAGAGCTAAATTGGCTTACCTTTCACCTCTGTGGAGGTCGTGTGGGGGCAATGGGGACCTTGGGAGGCTTGGTTTGGCCGGAGGAGGTCTGAACTTGGCTGAAGTCAGCTCAGCCAAAATAGAGCAACTTCGAATCGTCAAAGCTATTTCACTATTTTATTCTGCCGACACTTCTCCGATGTTCCTTAGGTCGAAGGAAGGTTGCTGTCAGGTAGCTGACTTCTCACAGAGTCTTTAAGACCCGACCTTAACTTCTAAGGCTAAGAAAAGTGCCCAAGTCGAATCTCTAGTTTGAGCTTCACCGAAAAATGGAGCACTTGGGAGAGGAGGATGATTTGAGGTGTGTGGATGATGAATGGAGGGGAGCTCTTTATATAGGGAGCTCAGGGACTCTCTGCCTGACTAGTTTCCATTCTGGTTGAGCTTATCCTCACCCGAAAATGTCCTAATTAGAGAAATATTCCTCTTGCCAGAAATGAAAAGTTTTTGAACCGATGAACAATGATGTCATCCTAAGGAAGAAGATGACACTGTTCCGAACCGGATCGGCCCGGTCCTACTGGGTTCAATGGTGAAAATCGGCCGATTTAGGCCCTATTCGACCGATTTTCAAAAATTTTAAAATTTCTAAATTCATTTTCAATTCAATGGTGGCTTCAATTTCCCAATTTTATCATTTTAAGCTATCAAGAAAAATGAATTTAGAAACTGGTTCATATATAGTTCAATTCGGTTTAGGTGCGGTTCACCTTGAATCGGTTTGGTTTTCTCTTTCAATTGGTTTCATGGTTTTTCCCCATAATTTTTATAACTTTTATAATCACTTGAGATTCTCCAATTTCTCATTTTACCCTTTTTTACCAGTTTCGATTCGTTAAATAGTTCGGTTTTTTCTTTTAAATCGACTGGTTCTTTTCCTGGTTTTCTTATCCTTAAATGGACGCGATTTACAAGAATCGTCAAAATTTCGCCTCAAAAGCTTATCAGTGTCGTTCAATGTTTTGATTTCAAGAATAGAGTAAAATTGATCCTCATGTGGTGGTTTCCAACCAAATTACCTTTTGTCCTTATTTGATCCGTTGTAATTTAACTTGTATTTCCCCTAATTAAAATAGATTTTAATATGCTTCCCAACAAAAAAATCTCAATTTCTTACTCATTAAAGTCATTTTCAATCTGATTCAATTTCAAATTTTCAATTAGGGTTTACATTTTTTGTTCATCCTTAATTTTGATTCCAATTGAATTTGATTTTACCACAAAAAATTCTGGTGTTACAATTGAGGATGACAAAATAGTGTGACTCGATAAGACATGCCTCATGGTTAGGCATAAGTGTAATTGTCAAAAACTCGGTCAGGTTCGAGATATGGGACCTGAACTCGGTCATCGAGTCCCTTCACGACTAACCCAATGAGACTCGGTCGAGTTTGATCGCTTGTGACCCAATTTGGATCCTAAAATCGGGTTGGGTGGATCGAACCCTGACCCGAGTCGGGTTAGAATTTGAATTGGGCATATCTAGTGGATTAGGGCACAAATTGGAGTTGTTGGTGGATTAGAATCTGAATCGAGGCGGGTAAGATAGATCGGGGTTTGAATTGGGGTGGGCCAGGTGGATCGACGTCTAATAGAGTTGAGTTAGGTGGATTGGGATACGTATGTGGGCAACTAAGGTGGATTATGATTTGAATCATAATAAGTCAGGTAGACCGGTTTTTGAACGAGGCCGAGTTTGATTGATCAAAATTCGAATGAGTGCAATTCATGTAGATAATTGTTCAAATCGTGGTGAGTTAGTAGGATAAGAGTTCGAATGGGCAGGTTAATTTGGGTTTGAATTGAAGCCTGATGGGTGATCAAGGTTTGAATTGGAGTAGACCGTGATTGGATTCAGAGTCTGTGGATGGATTGCAATATAAATTAGGACGGGTCATGAGTTAAATAAAGGTAGTGGGGTAGATAATGATTGAAGAATGGCAGGTCGAGTAGATTATAATATGAATGTTAGTGTGTCACATGGATCAAATTTTGAATATAATAAGTTGAATGAATCGAATTAATGTGTTATATTAATTAAAATTTGAGTTAATTTATGGATTTTATAAGTTTTACAATTTTTTTAAAGTTTTCTTTGGTGGTATTTATTTTTTTAATTTTTTGTTCCAAGTGAGTACAGGTGAAAATGTGAATCTAAATACCGTGCTTAGATCACAACAATGTTTAGGTTCATTTTGTACCGGAGCCGTAGTAGGGTTTTTTATAACATTAGTTCTTATTCTCTTCGAGCCCCAGTTAATCCATTTTATTCCTATCCGAATGGTCTTGTCCCTTCCATGCATGTTAATAGACTAGGTTGGGTTTTGGCAGATCCGAAGAAGCTAATTTTCGGGTCCGTGCAATGGACCCGTACGAAACCTGGACTAGGCAAGACAAGAAAAACTGACAGGAAGTTATCCGCATAGGATGCGGAAAAGGTGACTGCAGATCTAAAGAATTATTTCTGCTTTATTATCATTGTTATTCCTTTGGGTAGATAAAAAATATTTTCTGCTTTATAATTATTTCACCATAGGCTTATTTATCTCCAATATAGGTATTCGCTTCACATCTTATCAGGGAACTTCATGCTGAGATCCATTGATTTGTTAGCATGGCCAGCAATGATTGTGATAAAGCATACGCTATGAGGCACTGCTAACAATTAAGACAGTGTACTTCCAAGTTCATCTACTGTATCCTTTGAGGGGAAATTGCTAACCGGAGATTTGATAGTATTTTCACACGCAATGCCTGCAAACTATCACTTCAAAAAAAACCTCACAGAGGTGAGATAGAGAGAAAACAATATCTGCCTCGCTCGCTCATAGCTAGGGTTCAGCTTCAATGCCTCCTCGCAGCCTCTCTCAGTCTCCCAAGAGCCATGGGATCACAACTCTCCATACTCTGCTTGTATATCATTGACTCCTCCATGAATGGTCCGTTCACTTTCTTAGCGGCCCTCCCAATGACACTCCCATGGCCGTAATTCCCCGTCCTGGATCCCAGCGTCCTGGGCCGGCTGCCACTCAGGCTTTGAAGAGTCGTTGGCTTCGAAATCTTCCCTGAAAGGCAGATGTTGCCCCTCAGGTAGGCTCGGATTCACTTTTGAGGCCAGGTTGGACTTAGCGGGGTGCTTACTGGAGGAGTAGATCCATGGCGCTCCAGCAGAGACTGATCTCCGGTGGCCGAGCCTGGAGGGGGACTGGATCTCCGACATGTCGGAGACGTCATCGGAGAGTTGGCTCCTGGTCTCCCTTGCAGGCTGGCTTTTCAGCTGGAGCTGGAGTTGCTGTTGCTGGACGTGGGGATCCCACCGCCTGCATTGCTGATAATTGGACCCACTCTTCGGGTCCACCTTTCTAAACCCAGCCTCGGGTCCAGAAAGGTGGACACGCATCCACTGCACCCAAGCCTCGGGGGTCTAATCTATGCATCCGAACCCGAGTACGGACCCGAGAAAATCCGACATATTTCGGGTTCGCTAAGGTACTCGGATCTCGGATGCCATCGACATATGCCTAGAAACTTCGGCTACTGATGGAAAGTTAAAGTTAGGATTTAATGTATAACCTAAATTTGAAAATTTTGTAAAGTACGGATTTAAATTCGAGTCAAATGTGTGTTCAACTTTGCATTTGAAGTTTTTTTTGACATACTTACTAGTCTGGCCATCTCAATTATTTTAAGTACATAATTCATATAAATTAGCCCAATCAAAACTTAATCAAATATTTCCTCTAAAATAATTAGCCATGAACATGCTACAATCACATATTTTAAGAATTTTATAATATATATTATATTCCATGTAAGTATTGAAAATATTCCTCAATCTCTACTATCATAACTTTTTTATTATTCACAAAATTTGAATATTAGTTGGTTGAGAGGGAAACCATCTTACATGGCAATTTTATATTACTTGGTTATAAAATATAATAAATAATTATATTTATTAGATGGAAATATATATTATTTCACACTAATACTAATAGCCTGTAATGAACAATTGTTTTTTTCAAATACTAGATTATAAGTTGAAGGAACCACAAGGCCCCCATTGGTACTAACAGAAGATTAGAGAGACAAGCACAACAAGAGCCCGAGACAGATAAGTGATCTGGTGGTAGATTGATTCGTGAGTTTCTCTAACCGTCGTTTAGAATGGTTTCCGTCAAGCTGGTGGTGGCCGCGTTTGTCGTTGCTGCTCTGGCAGAAGCCGTGGCGGAGGGACAATCCACGCCCAGCTGCGCGCTGGAGCCCTGCGTAAAGTACGCGAACGCGATGTCGACGCCATCGGAAGCGTGCTGCAGCCCTACGAGGGAGATGGTGGCGAACGAGAAGGATTCCCTCTTCACACACGTCTGGGTCCTCGCCAAGTCCTGCAACGCCGACGCCAACACAGTCTGCTCCGGTTACATTGAATCGCTGATCTCAAGCCTCGTTTTTATAATTTATGTTTTGACCGCTTGCTGCCTAGTCTTTTTTGCATCTCAGACTTTACTATTTTATCGTATAATTATTTTAATATAATAAAGTAAATTCCTTTAGTTTGTAAGTCGCAGTAGTTTATATATTAAGTTCTTTTGTTTATCATATATTGGATTGTGTTTGGGGATGGGGATGGGGATGGGGATGGTAAAAAAACAGCCACCTCCACGCTACCTAGACCTGCCTCTTTTTGTATGCACCTCCATCGCATTAGTTATATGATAAAAAATATATTTAAAATATATATAACATGCATATATATTATTTTTATTTCATTATAAATATATATGATATAATTATCATTTTCTCATTATAGTAATAAATTATTTATGTTATACGATATAATTATATAATCAAATGCGATAAATAAAAATATATTTTGTGCATATGTATACTATAGTTTATTATATATATTTTGTTGTTATTATACTATATTTGTATATAAATATTATTATATAATTAATATTTATTTTATAATTATAAGAGTAATCTATTTAGTTTATATGATAGAGTTATATGATAAAAATGTATGTTATACGTCTATATATAAAATATAATTTAATATATATATTATTTTTTTCCTATAATTAAAAAAAATATATAATACCATACAAATAACATTTATGACTTTAACAATGATTCATTTGTGTTTTATTCCATTATATAATAAAAATATGTTATGTATAATTTTATTTGACATATTTTTATTTTATATAAACACTTTTATTTTATGATACGATATAATTCTTATTAATATAATTTAATTCAATTATATATACTAAATAAACTATTTAAGAAAATTAGAAAAATACAATAGTTTTTTTTAAAAAAAATTTCATTAATTTTCCCCTTGCATCTAAAACATGTATTTGGAAGATTTCTCAAAATAACTCGTTTCCCTCCCCGCTAATCTAATTTCAACTCCAAATGTAATAATGATTATAAATAGGATTTAATGTGATATGGAATTAATTATATAAATTAATATTTATTATTTATATTATTTAGAATGTGACATTATTATGTTATACACATGCATCATAAAGGTTCCCGAATAAAACTGTAAATCTTTGTAAAGTATATGAATGTTGGTGCACAAAGAATATTAAGTAACAACACGTTAAGCAAAAATACAACTAGCCGCAGTTTTTAGCAACTCAATTTGTATAGAAAATAAAATCAGAAAATACTAAGTAGGTGTGAGTATGTAATTGGGGTTTTCAATAGATTTTATTAAGTATAAAAGGCAACTAATTGTACCTAAGATGATTGATGAAAATATAAGTTCTAGGGAGAGAGCACTTACTTGTACTTTCTTGAGATTTCCTTTCCCTCTACTGTTTACCCTTATTCTCTACTCAGAGTGTTCTCCGAGTGACCTAGACCGTCTTGCAATTGTCCATTGTTGCTGTAATACCATTCATCACTAAGGAAATGAATATACAGATCTCAATGGACGCTCAAATCCTCAATCATCATCGAGACCCAGGAAGTGAAATTTGATGAACATGAAATCCTACGTTTAGTGACATTTTGTTTTTTATCATCTGAAGAAATAATTTGAGTTTCTTTATTTTACAATTGGAGTTCAAACCTCGCGTGTAGCAATCTGCACAAACAATTCAGAAAGATCAATTCCTAACTGTGGTATTAGAGCAGATCAAAAAAATTTCTGCTTTAGCTCATATATTACATGATAATGTTTTTGAAGTAGGAGGATATGTACAACCAGCTATTCCTAAATTCTATGTTAATGGAGAATTTTTTACTATGTTTGAAAATGTGTAATATAATGTGTATATGAGTATGTGTTGTGTCTAAAAATGAAATTTTAAATGATAAGTACGAGTTTTAATTGTATGATCTACGAGTGAATAATTATTTGTTTCATGTAATATGACCTATCATGGAAACAATCGAGACATAACAAAAGACATTTGGGAAGCTATGCGATCTAAGTACCAAGGTTCTTCTAGAGCAAGATGAGCACAACCACAAACTCTAAGAAGGGAGTTTGAAATATTGCAGATGAGAGATAATGAAAGTGTGGATGACTATTTTGAAAGAATTTTTATCTCTGGCAAATAAGATGAAGATATATGGAAAACAAATGAATGTATGTACAATAGTTGAGAAGATTCTAAGATCAATTTATCCTAAATTTGATTATATTGTATATACTATTGAAGAAACATGTGATGCACAACTCAAATGAGTAATGCAAATTAGTTTGCACATGCTCTAAAAATTAGTAGATATGAGCAATAAAGAAGATTAGAAATGGGAACTGCACATTTAGGGGAGAAGATATTGTGGTAGAGGAAAAAGAAGATGAAGGGAAAATAATTTTTTAAATAATACTTGTGTTCAATGTTACAAATGTCATAAACTAGAACATTTTCGATATGAATGATCTACATGGTGGGTAGGTAACTGCAGTTAACAACCAGATAATATCAACTTTACAAAGCTAGATGGAAAAGAAAAAATTATTATGTTGATAACATATAAAAAACCTGAGCTACAATGTGATATGCATTGCTCATGATACTTAAGATTCAGAAGGAAGAAATCATATGAGTGGATGCTTGGAATTCTTTTTTGATTTGAAGAGTGATTTTAGAGAGAATGTGAATATTGGAGACACTTCCAAGATAGAAGTTAGAGTAAAGGAAGTGTATGTTTATGTGTTAATGGATAACTCATGAAGTATATAAAAGTTTATTATGTACTAGAGATGAAAAATAATCTTCTTACTTTTAAAATATTATATTATATTATTAAAATAATATTTTATATAGTTATAATATATTATATAATTTTTTTTGGTTAAACTTAATCATGATATTTTAATATTATTTATTTTTATTTTTAGTTTATTCTAATTTTATAAATATGTAATTTAATTTAATTTATCAATTAACTTATTAATAAATTTGTTTTTACCAGGTATATTTTTCAATATTTTTTAAATTTCAAAAACTACCTCTTAATACTTTTTTATTCACACTATTCAAGGAAAGTAATAATTATTTGTTTCAATTAACTAATGTCAATAATAGCATTCCATCATTATCTATATATTAATTTCTTGTGCATTTTATGCATAAACGGATGGTTGAATAATCATCACACATTTTTCAAGAGCCACCTAACCACAAGTAATCCATATAATATATGATGATGTCACCCTCTCTCTAACAAATCATTTCAACTGTCAATTCATTTATTTGTCTTTAGATTTCTTTTATTTCCTCCCAATTTATTCTATACGATGGCATATTTATAATTGTTGCACTTGAAAGGTCAAATCTAAAATAAGATGATAATTAAAATATAGACATGCCAACTTGAGTGGGTATATCACTATTAATAATATATATTTTAAAATAAACTATATATAAATAAATATAGGCATATCCAATTGCACTTGAAATATATTTTATTTCAAGCTGATAACATGTCATCAACAATTGTTTTTTTTTTTCAAATAGTAAATAGCACGGCTTATAAGTTGACGAAGCCACTTGGCCGCCATTTGTATTAAGCAGAAGCAGAGAGAGAGAGACAAGCACAAGAGCCGGAGACAGCTAAGGGATCTGGTGGTAGAACGATTCGTGAGTCTGGATTACAATGGTTTCCGTCAAGCTGGTGGTAGCGGCGTTTGTCTTGGCGGCGCTGGCAGCGGCCGTGGCGGAGGGCCAATCGACGCCCAGCTGCGCGCAGAAGCTGGAGCCCTGCGTACAGTACCTGAACGGGACGTCGACGCCGTCGGAAGCGTGCTGCAGCCCTTTGAGGGAGATGGTGGCGAACGAGAAGGCTTGCCTCTGCACCGTCTACAAAACGCCGGGCTTCCTCGCTTCATTGGGCGTCAACTCCACACAGGTCGCCGCCCTCGCCATGTCCTGCGGCGTCAACGCCGACGCCAACACAGTCTGCTCAGGTAGGCACACTGGATCAATAATTTTCTCCGAGCTTTTCCATTCACAGTTTTTTGGTTTCTTTCTTTTGATGGCTACTTATCTCTGTCAATGTATATATCACTGCAGCAGCAAACGCTCCCTCTCCTACAGTTCTCCCATCAACCCCAAAACCTCCATCAGGTAACGTCTTTGTCCTTCAGCGAACCGTATCTCCTGGATGGTCTTCTGGTAGCCATTTACTATCATGCATAGCATTGGATTGATTATGAAATTCTGGTTTCACTTATAAATATTACAGTGATGGCTGGGGGTGATGACGGCAGTGCTTCAAGACAGATAACGGGGTTGGGTCTTCCAAGCATAATCCTACTGGCAGCTTTGACAATCCTCTGCATATGACAGGAGTATGGTGAGAAGAGAATGGGATGGAGAATCCCCAACTCATACTTTGGACATTCTCTCTCTTTATTTCTCTCTCCTTTCTCTTGTCCATTTTAATTGAAGTCATATCATTGGCATCCAAAACCACATCTTATGTTACCAGACCGCAAAAATGTATACTTATCAAACATAATCGGTGCAAAAACTAAAGAAATCTGTTAATCAAGTAAAGTAGTATAAATATGTATAGTAGTAACATCACTACTTGAATCATTTCTATTCCTCTACTGATGGCTAATCCATTTATAAGACAATTAGCCGTTTCACTATGCTAACTCTAAAAATAAGTAAAAAAATATGTGATAACTTTAATATCACTAATATAGGGGCTCATAATCCAATGTATGATTATATTGATATTAGTTATACCAACCTTGATTTCTCGTCCATGGTAGCTTAAATCCAACTGTCTCTATCCCAACACGACAACTAAGTAATCACCCACGACATATCCGGCAAGATTAGAATTAGCAATAAACGCTACATCACTATTAATTTTAATTATAACTTGGGGATATTACATAATTATGTAATACCGAAATTTTCTCAACACTGAAGGATTATAAATAAAAAATGAACTATTTTTGATCATATCAAAATTAGAATTTATTTACGTAACAAAAAGTGAGAATGTTCACTAGAAATAAGAGAATCTAAAATGGATAAAATGTAATTTTAAAAATGATAATATTGAGAGTCACAAATTTGGGTAGGTTATAACCCAACTTTGGCCACTATATTCATTTAATTATTTTTGTACGAATTCTTCTGTTCATGAGTTATAGAAACATGTCGAAAATAATACGATAATTTGAACATTTCAGTATTAAAATGTCACTAAAAGAGTCGATAGGAAGTGAACAAAAAATACATGCTCTTGTCCCCATTAGAAAGTGACCAAAAATGCCTCATGAGTGTCGATTTGGTCAACTTTGACACAAGACAACAAAGCTGCATAGTGCTACCAAACTTTCGGGCTCGAATTTGGCCAGCTCTCTTCTCTCTGCTTGACACCGATACCAAAAGAACTCAACGCCTCTTCTCTACCCTCCCCCATGACCTTGGCCGACCTTCGACAAGATGAGTTTAGCCACCACAAGCCAATTTCCTTTGGCGGTTCTATTTTAGAATGATAAATCACTGTTAGTTTGGGGCCAAATTCGACCAACTACGATAACCACTTGATTGATCACTACTACATAAATAGTCACCACTTCCTATGCTTCAAAATGCCTACCCTACAACCACTGATGATACACACTTAGATGAGTATTTTCGAGTCGACCTCAATTTATTTTATTTTCACTCAATTTCAAGAAACAACCAAATTTGACCAGCTATAGATGGGGTTAGACCCCAAATTCTCCCATGAACCCTTAGGAGTTAAATAAATGTATTTGGGATGGAGTTATGAACTTTGAATTTTGTTAGAGATGTATTCAAAGTTTGGGGACTAAAATGCAAGATTTAGAAAGTTCGGAGACTAGTTTAAAAATAAGAATTTTTTTTAAAATGGTCTCTAAAAGTATCAAAGGTTAGGAATTGATTTAAGGATAAATGAAAGTGTCAAAAATGGTTTTGAGGAGTGTAAGTGTAAAATAATAATTTTTTGGAAAAATGAGGGGAACATGATATTTTTGCCTAAATAGGGGCAAAATGGTCATGTTGCACCATGAGTGGGCTAAATGATTAGATTTGAGAAGTTATGAGTAAAAATAATAAGTTTAAGAAAGGTAGGGGATATAAATGTAAAATTTATAAAATAAAGGGGCAAAATGGTAAATTATGTAAAATTGATGCCTAAAGGTAATTTAAGGAATTTTAGGGTCCTAAGGATAATTTTGGGGAAGTTTGAGATCATAAATGATATGTTAAGAATCATAGAGGCTAAAATGTAAATTTTATAAAGTTTAAGGGTAAAATGGTAATATTAATAAAATTTGACAAAAAAATGCATATAAGAGGATCTTAGGGATAAAATTTTGAATACAGAAACTTTAAGGGCCTGAGGGAAAGTTTATAAACAAGGGGCAACCCTTAGTAAACCGGGAGAGTGGCGGGTTGATCATGGGGATCCGACCAAACCGGGTTGAGGCGTGCCAACTTGAGTGGTATCAGAGTCTGTTTCCTTGAAAACATAATCAAGACAAGAAAATATAGTAACTAATAAGAATGATTTTAGAATTTTTAGATGGCTCCCAGGAGAGAAACCAAGAAAACTAGAACTGGCATTACCAACACCACCCAACTCTCTATCCCCATAGGGAGATCACCCTAAAAAACCCAAGAAGTCCCAAAGAACTAAACATTAGTGGTTGGTATCCAGAAGGATGGTGCCATGATATGTTGATGTCGTAATTTTCAGTACGAAGGAAGCCAAGCCTAAGGCCAGGAATGCCATCAAAGGCTTATAACCTTACTAAAAAGGACTCTTGTCAAGAACCCAATAGCTTCTCATCTATTTTGTAGGAGCTTTTTGTAATGGGGCTAAAACCCCAAACTGTTGTACTACCTCTCCGCTAATAAAGAATTCCAAGTTACATAAAACTGTCTCTAAAAAATAATGTGACCTTGCGCCTCAAGCTATAGGAATATTGCCCAAGAAAGGCAAACAAACCAACCTGCGTTACCCTAGACATCATAGAGACCAAGGAGATTCCCATCCCAAATAAAGGAATAAATCAAGGGAATTATTAGGTGAAAAAGCATGACAAGAAAACCATAAAGGTAATTAAGGACTCTAGGAGAACACTGAAGTAACAACTGGACAAGAAAAATGGCCTATTACAAGCTGTAAAGGAAATAGGACATAAAGTGAAGAAATGTCCCACACCACAAGGATTTAGAATAATGCTCTCCAATGATAGCAACCCCATTGCTATTTGAAAGGATACCATCCATAGAAACGGGACCCCTGCTCGAAATTTTAACCACATCTAAGAGAAAGCTCTTCAAGATCCTAGCGTAGTGGTAGGAAGGACTGAAGGTAGGACCTCGATAAACTGTAAAAAGAACAAAGGATTGCTGAAGAGAATTCTCCCTTAAATTTCCAGTCATCTAGGAGTAAGGAAGTAAGCGCCTCCACAAGAGAAGACAAACTGAGCATTTGACGACAAATGAGATGTAATAGGATGATAAGCGCGACCTGCTTTAGGAAGAAGTAGAGAAATCAAATTGGAGTTTTAGACCAACATAGTAGAAGTAAGCAGATCGAAATAAATAGTCAAGGAGAATAAAAGACGTACTACTGAGGGCCGGGAGGTAGTAAGGACTACACCCTAACAAGGGAAATGGAATGGTCATAAAGGATAAGAAGACTCGAAGGACAACTGCCTCAAAATAATTAGACAAGATGAATAGTAAGGGTGGGACAGGTAATGAACCAACCCTCGTGAGGGTCATAGATTAAATTCTAGTAAAGAAAGGAAAGATGGAAAAGCCAAACATTTAGAAAAGAAGGATGGAGGAAATCCTGAAAGAGATCAATAGCCAAGACCAAATTGACGACCCAACTCAAAGCTAGGAGAAGATTAAGTAAACCTTGCACAAAGAGGTCTTGAGACAAACCATGTTTGAACCTTTCTCAAGTATGAAAACTTGCGCAGGATGCAAGCAGAATTAAGAGAATGGTACAAGGACGTATCGATAGATTTCCCAGAAAGGGTGCATGGGAAGGACGACATCAACAAATGTCATTTAATGATTTGATACTTCCATAGAACAAATGAAAAAGGAATTTTGGGAGAAAGAAAAAGAATCCTACCAAGGAAGGAAGTCCCAAAAAGGCATATGTATCCCAACTAAGAGGAAAAAGGAACCAACCGAAATGGAAAGAAAGATAAGCTCACAAATGAAATGTTGGTTGAGATGGAAAGATTAAGTACAAATGAAAAGTACTCATGAAGGCCTAAGAAGTAAATTAAACCCAAGGAATGGGTAAGTCGGGAGATATCATCAAGAGATGATGTATGAGTAAGAAAGCGGAGGACTGCCCATAAAAAGGAGAATAAAATAAAATACATCTAAGAAATCTTGGAGAGGTAAGTTCCCCAGTTAAGAAGTTATTAGAGTTAATGACCACTAATATCAAGGCCAATTGTGGTCTACGCCCAAATGATTGGAATCGGAAAGACCCAATAAGAAAGTTGGAAAAGGATGAGTAGGTCAAGAAAAACAACACGGTTATATAAGTTGATTGGATAATGGTAAAGGTAGTCAATGAATACTACTAAACAAAAGAGGAATGGAATTATACGATCCCTGAAAAGTTATAAGTTGCAAACAACTCTCAAGGAGGTGTTCTGAAATCTAATGGACATAAAGATAAGATCTAGAAAATGTCATGTTGTAAGGGGGATGTAAGCCCAATAGTCCCGAGGAAAACATGACTCAAAGTAAGGAAGAGTCGGTTATTAAGCATGACAAGGTCAAACATAAAATTTGGACTGAAATTGAAATGAACAACCAATGAAGGAAGAGTCGAAATAGGACGAAAAGGGTGATAACAAGGAAAACCCGTAAAAACAAGCATGTAACACTCTAAAGAATATCGAGCTAAGGGTTTCCACGGCCAAGAGGTTATTTAGACACGGGAATGGTTAGGTATCTTGGAACTCCCAATCCTGAGTACAGGACCTCAAAAGAAAAAAATGTTGCTCTAAGCAAAGAAATATGTGAATCTAAGGATCTATCCTTGAGTAAGGTATGTCTAGATATGATAAACTCCATGGATGGAGTAAATAATATAAAGGAAAAGAAATTCCTTAAGTAAATGATATAAAAAGGGCTAATTGAAAGAACAAGAGAAGAGTTTGCATGTTAAGGAAACACCAAATGGACATCAAAGGAGATCGTTCCTCATGTAAAGGTTGCTCATTAAGTTTTGGGGACAAAACTTCTAAAAGGAGGGGAGAGTTATAAACCCTTCTCTTTGGAGTTAAGGAAAATTGGGAAAAGAACCGGTTAAACCGAGTGAGAAAACCAAACCAGTTCACAAACCAGATTATCATGAAACAGACAAATTGGAGAATAACTCCCAAGTGACTCAAAATGGTTCATAAACCTTGGAAAAGAATCTTATGAAAAATTGAGAGAGAAAAAACCAGTCCGGTTCGGGTGAACCAGATCAGAACCGGATTGAACCGATTTATGAACCAAGCCAGTTTATGAACCGAAACTGGTAGAGAAAGGGCAAATCGAGAAGTTTATGGATCTCGAGTGACCTAAAGAGTCACAATAGTCAAGAAAAAGAACTTTAGGATGAATTGGAGATGAAAACCAAACTGGTTCAGGTGAATCGGACCCGTACCGGATTTAACCGATTTGGACCGGTTTGAACAACTATTTAATTGGATGCTAAATTCAATTTTCTAGATGGATTAAAAAATTCAAATTTCAGATTTGAGGCCACCATTGGATAGACAATGAATTGAAATGATTTTAAAAATTTTTAGATTTGAAAAACTCAGTTGAATTGGAGGTGAACCGACCAGTTTAAGCTTTGAACTCGGTCTGGACCGATTTGGAACAGTGTCGTCTTCTTCCTTGAGATGACAACACTGTTCAATCATTGAAAAATTGCGCAGCGCCAATGAAGCTAAAAAGCCTTCGACCATGGAGTTTCTGGCAATGAATGATCGACTCCGGCCAATCGGACGACTAAGAAGTCCCCAAAGCTTCCTATATAAAGAGGCCTTCCTTATTCATCCTCTCCACACCTGAAAACTCCATTCTCTCTCGACCGCTCCAATTTCCAGTGAAGCTCAAACCAGAGCTCTGACTTGGGCACTTTTCTAAGCCAAACAAGGTGAGGTGGGGTTCTTTAGAATCGGGGAGAAGTCAGCTACACGCCTGTAGTCTCCATTTGCTTTGAGAGTCGTAGGAGAAGCGCTGGCGTGATCGAACACTGAAGCAGTCGGTGGACTAAAGCTGCCCTATTTTGGCTGAGCTGAAATCAACCAATTTGAGCCCTTCTTAGGCCAAACCAAGCCCTCCCAACACCTCCCCAGCCCTCCTACAGCTGAATTAGAGCTAAAAGTTAAGCCAATTAGAGGGAAATTTGGGAATTTTGAAAATTAGAGGGACTAAAGTGCAATTTCATAAAATTGAGGACAAATTGGGCATGATAAAGATGTTGGATGACCAATTGGGCAATTTTTGGGGCAAAACTTACCATTTTTATAAAGTAGGTGCAAAATGGTAATTTTGGAAAAGTTGGAGAACCAAATTGGAAATTTAGGAAATTAAACCCCTTTTTGTGAATTTGAATAAATTGATGTCCTAAGATGAATTTTAAAAGTTTCGAGACTCAATTTGAGGAAAAACTGACATTTGGGTACTTAAAGTTAAAGAAAAATAACTTTAGGGATCTAATTGCAAATAAAGGAAAAGTCGAGTTTCTCATTCATTTGGGATGAAGGGCTATTATGCCAAAGAATAATGAACAAAAATGTTCATATCGTGTAGGAACACGAAATACCAAGAATGCCAGCTAAGATGAGTTTGAGTAAGGAAAACAAGCCGGTAAGAGGAATTTTATTGCACGATCGGGTGAGTGGGATTTTTATATTATACCCGGTTGGGATGATAAGCATCTCGAAAATGAAAACCCACTATTAAGTGGTATTTTAACCATCACACCTGAGAGTAGTGATGTGAAAAATAAATGGAAAAACTAATTACCGGTGGTAAGTATATCATACCCAGTTGATATGATGAAACTTTCTCGAAGGAAGTGGAAAACCCGTTCATCGGTTATGAGCGGAGATGTCCTCATACTCAGTTGGTATGATGGACATTTGAAAATATATTTTGTTGGAAGTTCTCTCCCCTTACTGTGTGCCACTGCTTAAATAATTTGGGAGTCCTGAGCTCGAATAGCTTTGTTAGGTCGGAGGCCTCAATTTTAGTACTTAGGGGCTATTATGCCCAAATTTTAAAAATCTCAAACAGTGGGCCATAGGCCAGTTGGTACGAGCAGGAGCTTGTAAACAAACATGATTTATATGCCATGAAATATGAAGTAATTGATTTGTTTGGCCATGGTACCAAGACAAGACCGACATGCTAAGTAAACTAGCGGTAGTGCGATATGACAGATCTTCAGACTAGTTAAGACAAACAGCTGCAGGTTGAGTTGAGGGTCGGGGCCATTAGACCAATGACACCACAAATTATATGGCATCATTTAAAAAATGTTGATTGTGCATTCACTGTATTTACAGGACCTTCAAGATGCCCAATAGGAGGAGTAATGTGTCCTTGGGCCCCAAATGACCTAGTGGATATAAGGGTAGTTGGTCATACCAGAATGTATCCTCATTTTTGGCCTAATTCTTCAAAAAATCAAAGTTTATCAGAAGCTTGGTCTAAAATTCCTAGAAAGCCAGAGCGAGCAATGTATTCTTGCTCTTTCGTTGACTGTTATGTAACCCCTTTCATGTTGGTAGTCTTCCAAGATGCCTGACGATAACAAGGATATCCTAAAGGGCTTGTTCTATTTTTGGAGCCTTAGCACCAATACTTTCATCCGGAGCTGCTCGACGTAGTTTCAAGCACACGAGACTGGGGTGGGGTTAGGATGAGGTCTCTTTCCTCATACGGATATGGAGAATTGTTACAGGATTGAGGGTCGGATGTCGCAAACATCCATTCATTCTTAGGGTAGAAGTGGAAGTGCTTCTATCTAGGTGGCCGGTAAAGTCGCTCTGACACCACAAAAGGGTTCAATGGACGTACTGGCCTACGATTGTGTGTTTGACCTTCATGATAAAGGATGTGTGTTGGGTGATGACACACCATGGTTAATAAGAAATAGTGATAAAAACTAAAATTTGAAATGAATGGTTTTTAAAAGAAAATAAGGAGTCTGACACACTCCAAATCAAACATTTTTCCTAAACGATAAATTTTGAAAACCCATTCACCAAGTTGTTGTACTCACCCCTTCCCTTATATCCCTTTTGGGTAACCCCAGAAAGCCTACCCCAAAGACCACTAGCTAATACGCCTATAAGACAGGTATGATTAGTTTAAAATTATATGCAGTTTTGATTTATGTTATTCCAGAAAGGTATAGGTTTAAAGGACGCCTTACTCTTCATGATTTATAAACAAGGAGCAACCCTTAGTAAACCAGGTGAGTGGCGGGTTGATCACTGGGATCTGACCAAACCTGGTCGGGGCATGACACGAAAACTCCATTCTCTCTCAATTACTCCAATTTTTGGTGAAGCTCGAACCAGAGCTCCAACATAGGGTCTTTTCTGAGCTAAAGAAGGCGCGGTTTGGTTCTTTAGAACTGGAAGAAGTCAGCTACCAGATGGTAGACTGCATTTGCTTTGAGGTTCGCCTGAGAGATGTCGACTTCATAGAATAGTGAAGCAGCTCTAGCGAACCGAAGCTGGCCTATTTTGGTCGAGCTGAAAATGGCCAATTCAAGCCCTCCTTAGGCCAAACCAAGCCCTTCCAATACCTCCACAGCCCTCCTACAGCTAAAAGGTAAGCCAATTTGGCTCCCCTTTGTAAATTCCGATCGGTGCCAGAGGGAGAACTGACATAACTTCGATAACTAAAATCTCACTCAATTCAACATCAATTGATGCAATTCTTGATCCTAGGTGAAGCCCTAGGACAAGAGCTATCTACCCAGATTGAAAACTCAGACCGCTGCGTTCTCGACGATAAGCTTTCGAAACTTTCTCTCTCTAAGTCCAATTTTCCGGCGAACCTCCATTTGAGCTCATTCTAACATCAAATCGTGCAATTCAAAGTGCAATTGAATCGTATGTAGGTGAAGAAACTCTAACCTAACTTCAATTTCAACAATTAAGCTTATTTGATCGTTCAATTTGATGAAATCAAATTCATCTGAGTTATAAGGTTGAAATTGGGGAATTTTAAAAATTCGAGGGACTAAAGTGAAATTTCATAAAATTGAGGGCCAATTGGGCATGATAAAGATGTTAGAGGACCAATTGGGCAAATTTTGGAATTTTTGGGGCAAAACTTACCATTTTTGTAAAGTAGGGGCAAAATGGTAATTTTGGAAAAAATGGGGACCAAATTGGAAATTTGGGAAATTTAACGTCTTTTGTGAATTTGAATAAATTGAGGTCACAAGGTGAATTTTAAAAGTTTTGGGAATCAATTTGAGAAAAAATTGGCATTAGGGACTTTAAGTTAAAGAAAAATAACTTTAGGGACCTAATTGCAAATAAATGAATAGTTTGGTTTTCTCGTTTATTTAGGATGAATGAAGGATATTAGGCCAAAGGATAATAAATAGGGATTTTCATATCGTGTAGGAACACGAAGTATCAGGAATGCTAGCTAAGGCAAGTTCGCGTAAAGGCAACAAGCCGATTAAGAGGAAATTCACGACACTATCGGGTGAGTGGGATATTTAATATCATCCCCGGTTGAGATGATAAGTACCTCATAAATGAAAACACCATGGCTAAGTGGTATTTTAACCATCACATCTAAGATGAGTGATATGAAAATCACGCGGAAAAAGTACTTATAGGTTGTAAGTAGATCATACTTGGTTTGTATGATGAAACTTCCTAGAAGGAAGTGGAAAACCTGCTTATCGATTATAAGCAGAGATGTCCTCATATCCGTTGGTATGATGGACAATTGAAAAGTTATTTTGTTGGAAGTGCTCTCCCTTGACTGTGTGCCATTGCTTAAAATTTTTGGGAGACCTTCTTGACGGGAGCTTGAATACCTTAGTTAGGCCAAAGTCCTCGATTTTGGAACTTAGGGGCTAATATGCTTGATTTTGAAAATCTTGAACAGTGGGCCCTAGGCCAGTTGGCACGAGTAAGAGCTCGTAAATGAAAATGATTATTAAGCCATGAAAACTTAAGTAAATGAGTTGTTTGGCCATGGTACCGAGACAGGACCGACATACTTGATGGACTAGCGGTAGTGCGACATGATAGGTCTACGGATCAATAAAGACAAACAATTGTAGGTCGAGTTGAGAGTCAGGGCCGTTGGACCAGTGACACCACAAATTATATGGCTTATATGAAAAACTATTGATTTGTGCATGCACTGTGTTACGGGACCATCAAGATGTCCAAGAGGGGTAGTGATGCATCCGAGGGATCTGGACGACTTGGTGGAAATAAGGGCAGTTAGTTGCACCAGAAGTCTTGAGAAGCTCAACGTAGCTTCATGCGCATGAGACCAGGGTGGGCACAGGATGAGGTCTCTGTCCTCATACGAACACAGAGTTTTGCTACGGGATTGAGGGTCGGATGTCACGTACATCCACTCATTCTCAGGGTAGAAGTGAACGTACTTCTATCTTGGTAGCCGGTGAAGTTGCTCCAATGCCACAAGTGGGTATAGTGGACGGGCTGGCCTGTGAATGTGTGTTTCCTTTATGATGAATGGCGTGTGTTCGTTGATAACCACACCATTATGATGAGAAAGGGTTATGAACATTGAGATTTGATAATGAAATGTTTTTAAAAGAAAAATAAGGAGTTTGACACACTCCAAATTCAAACTATTTTTCTAAAAGTCAAACTTTAAACACCCATTCACTGAGTTGTTGAACTCAACCCCTCCCTTATATCCCTTCCAGGTAACCCTAGAAAGTTTAACCAAAGACCACCAGCTAACATAGGTGTAAGGTAGGTATGAAAAGTTTAAAATTTTATGTAGTTTTGATTTTTGTTATTACAGGAAAGCTGCAGGTTTAAAGGATGCCTTACTCCTCACAGTTTAAATAAAGAAGGGGCAACCCTTAGTAAACCAGGAGAGTGGTGGGTTGATCACGAGGATCCGACCAAATCGGTTCGGGGCGTGACAACTTGAGTGTTATCAGAGCCTGTTTCCTCAAATATATTATCAAGACTATATAATATTGTAACTAATAGGAATAATTTAAAAAATTTTCAAATAGCCCTAAGAAAATTAGCCAAACAAACCTGCACTATCTTAGCCACTCCAGAAGCTAGGGAGAACCTCATCCTAAGGGAGGAAATGAACCAAGAGTATAGAAAGACCCTTGGAGTAACCCCGGGTCAGAGAGGACTTGACAAGAAAGCCTCCATTGTGTTCAAGCTCAAGGATGGCAAGGCATTGAACCATCAGCAATCCCTTAGAAAGGTCTCACAATGCTCAAAGTATAGGAGGAACTACAAGGGTCCACACAAGGAAATGACCTGTTATAAATGTGGGTAATGGGGACACTACATTAAAATATGCTCGATATTTCAGAGGACAAGATCCGAGAGGATCTGCTATGAGTGTAGAAGAGTGGGACCCATAGCAAGGAATTATCCCACATTGCAAGGAATCCAAGCAATACCTTCCAATAAGGACACATCCACCCCTACAGAAGCACAAAGGGATAACATTACAAGAACCACAATTACGGCTAGAGAACCCAATCTCTCCCTGGAAGAAATCCCTCTAGACCATAGTTTAGCAATTAGTATTCCCAACCCATCATTGTAACAATCTCCCTCGAAAGATGTTAAAACCCCAAAATTTGTATTCTTACTTCAATAAATAAAATTTTGAGTTTATGAGAATTTCTCTGTCCCTTAATAATACAATTGCATGCCTCCATTGCCCGAGGAAAGGATCACGGAAAGAAGATCAAGAGTAGGACCTTAAGAAAACCCAGTGATATTAGAATATAGATAAAGAAAATTTTTCCAAACCACTTAGGAGCAAAGAAGGAAATACCTTCTCCATAGAAGACAAGTCGAATGATGAAGGACATCTTGGATGTCTCAAAACAGTAAAGTATGATCTACTTTGAAAAAAAAATAGAGGAGCAAAGTAGGATTGTAGACTAACCTAGAAGGAAGGGGGAGGTGGAAAAGTTGGAATAGAGGAAAGGAAGGATGAAGAAAATCCTTGAAGAAATAAATGGCCAAAAATGAAATGATGACTACACTCAAGCTATAAGGAGGATTTAGTAAGTTCCGCACAAAGAGATCTTGGAGCAAATAGTGTTGTACCTTTCCCAAAGAAGGAGACCCTAGGAGGGCATACATGTTCCAACTAAGAAGTACTGGACCAAGTGATGAAGGATGAGGAAATGAAGTGCACACCGAGGTGAAAGAACCAAGGACTATCTATAATAAGGAAATAAAGGAGAGAAATATCCAAAAAACCATGGAAAAGTAAACCCTTTAGTTCGGAAGTGGATAAGGAGAAAGCAACCAATGACATCAAGATTAGTTGTGGTCCACACTCGCTTAATTGAGCTCAAGGAATGGATAGCTGGACATAAAGAGTGCCAGGAACAAATCTATCAGCATGAGCTCTTCGAACAAAAGATAAGAAACAAAATGGAAATGGAGGACAGTGAAGGATAAAGAGTGGACAACAACACCGATCTCCGAAGGGTGTAAGAAAGTAAAGAAGGAAATGCCTTCAAGAAGCATTAGAGAGGTTGAACCAGGACATGAAGCCTTAGGTAGAGGATACAAGTTGGAAGTGAGACCTCAAAAAGGGAAGTTCCAAAGCTAAGGAACCATGAGATGGATCCTAAGAGGTTTAAACCGACATGAATAACCTCATAAAGAACCATAATTGGTTAAGGGCATATTGGGATGACCAAAGTATTACTCGATTTGGAAGAGCAAAGAAGCCAATTAGAGATTTTCGATAAAACTAGAAAAAAGGAAACCTTCAAGGAGTAGTAAAAAATTTGAATATCTAGCCCCTAAAGGGAAATCTCTACTTTGAAGGATATAGTAGAAAATGAAAATCATTAAAGGAGAACTCTCCAAAACAATGGAATCACGAAATAGTTAGAAACGAGTAAGAGTGGGTTTAGGGGAAAAGAAAACCCTTAAGTAAAGGACGTCATCAGAAATAAATAAAGACATAAGAAGGAAAATCCCCACATGTCGGAAAGTCATCAGGAAATTCAATTATTGGCACCAAAAAGACCCAACAAAGAAGTTAGGAAAGGATGAGTGGGTAAGAAAAACCAACACGGTTATGTAAGACATGTTGCCAAGGTAAGATGGATGAGTGAATAAACGGTAAAGGTAGTTGGGAATGTACTACTAGACAGAGTTATACAACCCCTGGAAGGTTGGAAGGTTGGGAACACCCAGTAAGGAAGTGTTCTAAAATTTTAATGGTCAAGGACAGATTTTGGAGCATTGCCATGCTGTAATGGACACGCAAGTCTAACAACCCAGAGAAGAATATGACTCAACTAAGGATGAGTCAGTTAGTTAAGTATAATAAGGTCAATATCAAATTTGGACCAAAGATGTAATAAATAACGGATGAAGGAAGGGTCAAAATAAGATAAAAAGGTGATAACATAGAAAACTTGTGAACACAAGTACGTAATGCTTGAAATAACACCAAGCTAAGAGTCTCAAGGACCAAGAGAATAACTAAACACAAGAACAATTGGGTATTTTGGAACTCCCGATTCTGAAATCTTAAGTAAAGAATCTCTGGATGGAGAAATTATACTTTAAGGAACAAAGGATGTGAATTTAAGGATATGACCTTAAACATTCCAATGAGATATGTTTAGCTAAAGTAAGCTACATGTAATGTGGAAGTGATGGGAAGGAAAAGAAAACCTTAAGTGTATGTGATATAAGGGATAAATGAAAATAACCGAGATGGTTTATTTAGAAAAAAAACTACAAGTTGATATCGAAGGGAAGTTCATTCTAGTACAAAGAACGTTAAATAAGTTTTGGGGACAAAACTCGTAAAAGGAGGGAAGAGTTGTAAACCCCGTCCTTTTTGGAGTTAAGGAAATCGGGAAATGAACTAGTGAAACCAAGTGAGAAAACTGAACTGGTTCACAAACCCGATCATTAGAGAACGGGAAATTTGGGAAAGTTACAACTTCCAAGTGACCCAAAGGGTTCATAAAACCTTGGAAAAAGATCTTAGGACAAATTGGGAGAGAAAACTAGACCGGTTTAGGTGAACCGGATTCAAGCTAGATTGAACCAATTTATGAGCTGAGTCGATTCATGAATCAAAACCGATAAAGAAAGGGCAAACTGGGGAATTTATGGATCATGAGTGACCTAAAGAGTCACAAAAGTCATAAAAAAGGACTTTAGGATGAGATGGAGATGAAAACTAAATCGGTTCAGGTGAACCGAATCCAAATCGGATTGAATCGGTTTAGACCGTTTTGAACCACTATTGAGCCGGATGCTAAATTCATTTTTCTTGGTGGCTTAGAAAATTCAAATTTAGGAATTGAGGCCACCATTGGATAGAGAATGAATTTAGAAATTTTTAATTTTGAAAAATTCGGTCGAATCGGGCCTGAACCGGCCAGTTTAAGCTTTGAATCTGATTCAGACTGATCCGATCAGGTTCAGAACAGTGTTTTCTTCTTCCTTTAGATGATAGCACTGTTAACTTGTCAGAAAATCGAGCAACACTGGTGAAGATGAAAAGTCTCTGGTCAGGGAGTCTCGCAGAATAAATGACCGCTGTTAAGGCAACAATCAGATGGCCAAGGAGTCGCTAAGCTTCCTATATAAAGAGCCCTTCCTCATTCATCCTCCTCACACCTGAAAATTCCATTCTCTCAACTACTCCAATTTTCGATAGAGCTCAAACTTGAGCTCTGACATAGGTATTTTCTAAGACAAAGAAGGTGCGGTTTGGTTCTTTAGAATTGGGGAGATGTTAGCTACCTGACTGTAGACTCCATTTGCTCTAAGGATCGCTAGAGAGACGCCAACGTGATAGAACAATGAAGCTGCTCTGGTGGACTGAAGCTACCCTATTTTGGCTGAGCTGAAAACGTCAAATTTGAGCCCTCCTTAGGCTAAACCAAGCCCTACCAACACCTCCACAACCCTCCTATAGCTGAAAGGTAAGTCAATTTGGCTTCCCTCAGTAAATTTTGATCGGTGCTAGAGAGAGAACTGATAGAACTTTGATGTCTAAATTCTCACTCAATTTAGCATCAATTGATGCAATTGTTGATCCTAGGAGCAACCTCAGGACAAGAGCTATCTGCCCAAATTGAAAGCTTGGACCACCGTGTCCCCAACAATAAGCTTTCGAAGCTTTCTCTTTCTAAGTCCAATTTTTCGGTGAAGCTCCGTTTGAGCTCATTCCGACATCAAATCGCGCGATTCAAAGTGCAATTAAATTGTATGAAGGTGTAGGAACTCCAATCTAACTTCCATTTCAACAATTAAACTCATTTGATTGGTCAATATGATAAAATCAAATTCGGTTGACTTAGAATGTTGAAATTGGGGGGAATTTGGGGATTTAAAAAATTCAAAAATTTGAGGGACTAAAATGAAATTTTATAAAATTGAGGGCCACTTGGGCAAGACAAAGATATTGGATGACCAGTTGGGCAAATTTAGGAATTTTGGGGCAAAACTTACCATTTTATAAAGTAGGGGCAAAATGGTAATTTTGGAAAAATTAGGGATCAAATTAGAAATTTGGGAAATTTAACCCCTTTTGTGAATTTGAATAAATTGAGGTCCCAAGGTGAATTTTAAAAGTTTTGGAACTCAATTTGAGGAAAAACTAGCATTATGGACTTAAAGTTAAAGAAAAATAACTTTAGGGACCTAATTGAAAATAAATGAAAAGTTTGGTTTTTTCATTCATTTGGGATGAATAAAGGGTATTAGGCCAAAGGATAATAAATAGGGATGTTCATATTGTGTACAAACATGAAGTACCGGGAATGCCAGCTAAGATAAGTTCGCGTAAAGGCAACAAGCCGACTAAAAGGAAATTCACTGCACTATTGGGTGAGTGGGATATTTAATATCATACCTGGTTGGGATGATAAGCACCTTAAAAATGAAAACACTACTGCTAAGTGGCATTTTAACCATCACAACTGAGAGGAGTGATGTAAAAATCACACGGAAAAACTAATTATCGGTTGTAAGTAGATCATACTTGGTTGGTATGATGAAACTTCCTGGAAGGAAGTGAAAAACCTCCTTGTCAATTATAAGCGAAGATATCCTCATACCCGGTTGGTATGATGGAGAATTGAAAAGTTATATTTTCAGAAGTGCTCTTCCCTGACTGTGTGCCACTACTTAAAATTTTTGGGAGACCTTCTTGAAAGAAGCTCGAATGGCTCAGTTAGGCTAGAGGCCTCAGTTTTGGAACTTAGGGGCTAATATGCCCGATTTTGAAAATCTCGAATAGGGGGCCCTAGGCTAGTTGGCACGAGCAGGAGTTCATAAACAAACATGATTATTAAGACTTGAAAACTTAAGTAAATGAGTTGTTTGGCCATGGTACCGAGATAGGACCGACATACTCGATGGACTAGCGACAGTGCGACATGACATGTCTACGGATAAGTCTAGACAAACAGTGTTAGATCTAGTTGAGAGTCGGGGCCGTTGGACCAGTGGCTTCACAGATTATATGGCTTATGTGAGAAATTGTTGATTTGTGCATGCATTGTGTTATGGGACCTTCAAGACGCCCAAGAGGGGTAGTGATGCGTCCTAAGGCTCTGGATGACCTGGTGGAAATAAGGGTAGTTAGTCCTACTAGAAGTCTTGAGAAGCTCGACTTAGCTTCATCATGTTGAGATCAGGGTGGGGACGGGATGAGGTCTCTGTCCTCATACAGACATGGAGTTTTATTACGAGATTGAGGGAAGATGTCGTGTACATCCACTCATTCTCAAGGTAGAAGTAAATGTACTTCTATCTAGGTGACCTGTAAAGTTGCTCCGACGCCACAAGTGGGTACAGTGGATGGACTAGTTTGCGAATATGTGTTTACTTCATGATGAAGGGTGTGTGTTGGTTGATAAACACACCATTATGATGAGAAATGGTTATAAACACCGAGATTTGAGAATAAAATATTTTTAAAAGAAAAATAAGGAGTCTGGCACACTCTAAATTCAAACTATTTTTCTAAAAGTCAAACTTTAAACACCCATTCACTGAGTTGTTGAACTCACCCCTCACTTTTATCCCTTTTAGCTAACCCCATAAAGCTTACTCAAACACAACCAGCTATAAGGCATGTATGGAAAGTTTAAAATTTTTTACAGTTTTGATTTATATTATTCCAGGAAAGGTGTAGGTTTAAAGGACGCCTTACTCCTCATGGTATAAATAAAGAAGGGGCAACCCTTAGTAAACTGGGAGAGTGGCGGTTTGATCACGGGGATCTGACCAAATCGGGTCGGGGCATGATAGTAGAAGTGGAGGGGCTTCTATTTAGGTGCTCGGTAAAGTCACTCTGATGCCACAAGTGGGTGTAGTGGACGGGCTGCCCTGCGAATGTGTGATCCCTTCATGATGAAGGGCGTGTGTTAATTGTTAAACACACCGATTGTGGATAATGTGAAATTATGGTTTTGAAAACCAGGAATTCGAGGAATAAATAATTTTAAAGGAATTAAGGAGTTTGGCACACTCCAATTAATTTTTTTTAAAAATTCCTTTTTAAACACCCATTCAATAAGTTGTAGAAGCTCACCCACCTTTTTATCACTTTTCAAGAGTAGAGTAATAACTAGGGATAACACCAGGATTTACCCTCTGTCAGGTATGCTTAATGTCACGCCCCAACCCGGTTTGGTTAGATCCCCGTGTACAACCCGCCGCTCTAAGGAAGTCCTCTACCTAGCCATACTCTTCTTTTAGCATGAGGATCTCCGAGGAGGAACGAGGGAGCTCAAATAGTATTGCCACTCCTTGGCAAGAAAACAACCAACCTTCTACAGCCCACTACGAGCTTTCCCCGGCCAATTGTGGCCAAGCCAGACCCCCTATACCCCACCTAGAGGTGCCCCGACCATCCCCTGAGCAAAGAAGGTAAGATCCCTCTGCCGCCCTTCGCTGGAAAATACTATTCACGGCCAAATTCTGCAAAAACTTTGACTAAGAAATTCACACTGCTCATGTCATCAATTGAGGTGTGGTTTGATTCAGAGAGGATCCCAATAATGAGAGCAATGCAGTGATAACCAAAGCTCCTATCATCGAACACCCACCGGTAAGATATCGAAGCTTTCTCTCTCTAGACTGTATTTTCCAACGAAGCTCCGTTTGAGCTCATTTCTTAGCCAAATGAAGCGGTTCATGGGTTAAAATGATGATGGAAAAGTAAGGAAGGTGATTCAAATCATGAATGGGGGCAATTAACAACATTTCAATGATCAATTTGACAAGATTGTAATTTGAGGGGCCAAAGTGCAGTTTTTGTGAAATTTGGGCAAATTGGGTATTTTTTAAAAATTGGGAGCCAAATGGAAAATGGATAAAATTGAGGGAATTTTCATGAAATTCCCTCCCAATTGAGGGCCAATTGGGCAATTTGGATAAAATGGAGGACCAATTTGCAAAGTTTGAGAAGTTTAGGGTCATATTGCAAATTTGGGGAAATTAGGGACTAAATGACAATTTTGGAAAATTAAGGGGCCTATGAGCGATTTTGATAAAACTAAGGACCCAATAAGAATAGTCTAAAATCTTGGGGCCTTTACTAAAACTAAGGGGCAAATAAGGACCTAAAGGCAAAAGCACAAACCTTAGGAACAAAATTGAAAATTAAGGCAAAATATGAGGGTATATATGAAAATGCCCAAAAAGATATGGTCTCTTTATCAAGCATCCTAATATGGATATTCTTGTCATGTAGGAGCAGACTGCTCGGACGCCGACTTCCAGAAGCACACCGCGAGGCTAGACTCCACCAGGACAAACTCGTCGAAATTCCCGGTTGAGTGGGAATTGCTATAACATCCATTCCGATTGGAATGACGGTTCGCTTGGAAAAAGAAATGATTTTCTTAGAATTAGCCTCCCCTGACTGGCTGACTCTGCTTAAAACATTTGAGAGCTAATTATGGGGCTTAGGTTCGGTATGCAAGTGTGCCCAAGGCTGATGAACATGGGTAAGAATCCGTCCAGAACTAGCATGTGATGAGTAATGCTAAAAGATCCAAATTAACGGGAAATTGTTTGTGATACCCGTTGAGCCAAGTATAAGTTGTTGGGCCAAACTGTTGCTCCACCAAAGCTAGTTCATTGAACCTATTGGGCCAGTACGCATGGGCCGAAGCCAAGCCAATAGACCATTGCACTAGAGGGCCAAAGATAATGGTTATAACTTAAAGACTCTTAATTATGCATGCACTGTATGATTTAGGCCATCAAGACACCTGGCATGAGGTAGTGATGGCCTCAGGACACTTGGCATGAGGTAGTGATAGATCCCAAGGATTGTTGGATGACCCAAGATACATATGGGCGGTATGACATCCCATAAGTCGAGAAGCTCAGGTAGCTTCCTGTACACTAAGACCGAGATAGTAGGGGAAATGAGGTCTTTTGGTTGGAGACCATTCTGCGAATGTGTGATCACTCCTATGATATGAGGGCGGTTAATGATCATGTGCAAAACTTGAGAAGAAACTACCTATGAAATATCAGACATTTGAAAGTGCTAAATTGAACATTTCCTAACAGAATTCTCTCACTCGCTGAGTTGTCGAACTCACCCCTCCCTCTAAACATTTTTCAAGAAGGAATGTGACTACACCAGCCTCTTCCTCCATAGACCCTATCCCAGGTATAAAGATTTAAAGTTTCAGTTTTGTTTAATGTTATCTAGGGAAAACATGATAGGTACTACACCTTACTCTCTTTGATCTCCTAGAAGAGTCCCTCTTTGAGGTCCGAGAGAGTGGCAGGTTGATCACAGGACCTCGACCAAACCTGGTTGGGGCATGATAGATCTGGTTACCTCCAATTGAAGATTCGGGAGGAGGACATACATAAAATCGAATTTCAATCATGATATGGACATTATGAGTTTAGTGTAATGCCCTTCAGGCTGACGAACTCACCTACGACCTTCATGTACCCGATGAACCAGGTGTTTCAGCCATACTTGGACAAGTTCATGATCATGTTTATAGACGATATCCTCATATACTCTCCAGGAGCTCCATGAACCAGGGAGTGGATTATATGTGGGATGCTAAGTGTGAGGAGTCCTTCCAGGAGCTCAAGACCTGACTGACGATGACACTAGTACTAGCCTTACTCGACTTAGATGTCGAGGAGTATACGTTCTACAGTGATGCATCCGGACAAGGATTGGGATGTGTACTTGTAAACCCCGTCCTTTGATAATAAGAAAACTGTGGAAAGAACTAGTCATTTTCAATTTGAAAACTGAGTCGGTCTACAAATTGGAAACGATAGTGAAAAAAAAAACTAGGAAATTTATGGATTCCAAAAGTCATGAAAAATGACTTAAGGATGAATTGGAGATGAAAATCAAACCGGTTCAGGTGAACCGGATCCAATCCGAAATGAACCGGTTTGGATAAATTTGAACCACTGTTGAACCAGTTGCTAAATTCATTTTTCTAGGTGGCTTAAAAATTTCAAATTTGAGATTTGAGGCTACTATTGGATAGAAAATAAATTTAGAAAATTTTAATTTTAAAAAATTTGGTCAAATCTAGTTTGAACCGGCCCATTAAGCTTTGAACTCAGTTCGAACCGATCCGGTCCAGTTCGGAACAGTGTCATTTTCGTCCTTCAGATGACAACACTGTTCACTCGCCAGAAAATCAAGCAGCATCGACGAAGCTAAAAAATCTCAGGCTAGGGAGTTTCAAGCAATGAATGACTGCCATTAAGGCACCAATCGGACGGCTAAGAAGTCCACGAGCTTCCTACATAAAAAGCCCCTCCTCATTCATTCTCTCCATAGTTGAAAGCTCCATTCTCTCTCAATTGCTCTAATCTCCAGCGAAGCTCGAACTAGAGCTCCGACTTGGGCACTTTTCTGAGCCAATCAAGGTGAGGTCGGGTTCTTTGGATTCGGGGACAAGTCAGCTACATGCCTGTAGTCTCAGTTTGCTCCAAGAATAGCCGGAGAAATGTTGGTGTAATCAAACAATGAATCAGCTTCGACGAACCGAAGCTGCCCTATTTCGGTCAAGCTGAAATCGACCAATTTAAGCCCTTCTCAAGCCAAACCAAACCCTCCCAACACCTCTAAAGTCCTCCGACAACTAAATTAGAGCTGAAAGGTAAGCCATTTTGGCTCCCCTCTGTAATTTCCGACTGGTGCTAGAGAGAGAATAGGCAGAACTTTGATGATAAAATTCTCACTCAATTTGGCCTCAATTGATGCAATTCTTGTTCGTAGGAGAAATTTTAGGACAAGAGCTATCTGCCCAGATTGAAATCTCGGACCGCCGCGCCCTCGACGATAAGCTTTCAAAGCTTTCTCTCTCTAAGTCCAGTTTTCCAGTGAAGCTCTGTTAGAGCTCATTCTGACACCAAATCGTGTGATTCAAAGTACAATTGAATTGTATGATGGTGTAGAAACAATAATCTAACTTCGATTTCAACAATTAAGCTCATTTGATTGGCCAATTTTATGATATCAAATTCGACTGAGTTAGAAGGTTCAAATGGGGGGAAATTTGGGGGAAATTTAGGAATTTTGAAAATTTGAGGGATTAATGTGCAAATTCATAAATTTTAGGGCCAATTGGGCATGATAAAGATATTGGAGGATCAACTGCGCAAATTTTAGAATTTTTGGGACAAAACTTACCATTTTTATAAATGAATGGCAAAATGGTAATTTTGGAAAAGTTGGGGATCAAATTTGAAATTTGGGAAAGTAAGCCCCTTTTGTGAATTTGAATAAATTGAGGTCCCAATGTAAATTTTGAAAAGTTTCGGGACTCAATTTGAGGAAAAACCAACATTAGGGACTTAAAGTTAAAGAAAAATAACTTTAGGGACCTAATTGCAAATAAAGGAAAAGTTTAGTTTTCTCATTCATTTGGGATGAATGAGAGCAATTAGGTCAAAGGATAATGAATAAGAGTGTTCATATCGTGTAGGAACATGAAGTACTGAGAATGCTAACTAAGACAAGTTTGAGTAAGGACAACAAGCTGGCTAAGAGGACATTCACTGCATGATCGGTTGAGTGGGAATTTAATATCATACCCGGTTGGGATGATAAGCACCTCGAAAATGAAAACCCACTGCTAATTGGTATTTTAATCATCACACCCGAGAGGAGTGATGTAGAAATCATACGAAAAAAACTACTTAACGGTTGTATGTAGATCATACCCGGTTGGTATGATGAGATGTTCTTATACTCGGTTGGTATGATGGATAGTTGAAAAGTTTATTTTGTCGGAAGTGCTCTCCCTTGAATGTGTGCCACTACTTAAAATTTTTGGGAGACCTTCTTGATAGGAGATCGAGAACTCATAAAGGTTGAAGGCCTCGATTTTTTTAAACTTTGTGGCTAATATGCATGATTTTGAAAATCTCAAACAGCGGGCCCTAGGCCAGTTGGCACGAGTAGGAGCTCGTAAACAAACATGATTATTAAGCCATGAAAGCTTAAGTAAATGAGTTGTTTGGCCATGGTACCGAGATAGGACTGACATACTCAGTCGACTAGCGACAGTACGACATGACAGGTCTTAGAACTAGTTAGGACAAACCGTTGTAGGTTGAGTTGAGGGTCGGGGCCATTGAACTAGTGGCACCACAGATTATATGACTTATGTGAAAACTGTTGATTTATGCATGCACTGTGTTACTTGACCTTCAAGATGCCCAAGAGGGGTAGTGATGCGTCCCGGGGCTCTGGACGTCCGGTGGATATAAGAGCAGTTTGTCGTACCAGAAGTCTTGCAAAGCTTAGAGTAGCTTCAAGCGCATGAGACCGGGGTGGGGATAGGATGAAGTGTATATCCTCATACGGACATATCGTTTTATTACGGGATTGAGGGTCAGATGTCATGAATATCCACTCATTCTCAGGGTAGAAGTGGTCATGTTTCTATCTAGGTGGCCAGTAAAGTCACTTCGACACCACAAGTGGGTTCAGTGGATGGGCTGGCCTGCGATTGTGTGTTCCTTCATGATGAAGGATGTGTGTTGAGTGATAAATACACCATTATAATGAGAAATGGTTATGGAAACCAAGAATTGAGAGTGAAATGTTTTTAAAAAAATATAAGGAGTGTGGCACACTCGAAATTCAAACTATTTTTCTAAAAGTAAATCTTTGAACACGCATTCACTGAGTCGTTGAACTCACCCCCTTCCTTATATCCCTTTCAGGTAACCCCGGAAAGATTACCCAAAGACCACTAGCTAACACACGTGTAAGGTAGGTATGATAAGTTTAAAATTTTATGTAGTTTTGATTTATGATATTATAGGAAAATGTGTAGGTTTAAACGATGCCTTACTCCTCACAGTTTATAAAGAAGGGTGCAACCCTGAGTAAACCAAGAGAGTGGCAGGTTGATCACGGGGATCCGACCAAACCGGGTCGGGGTGTGACATCTTGAGTGGTATCAAAGCATGTTTCCTCGAATACATAATTAAGACTAGAAAATATAGTAACTAATAGGATTGATCTTAAAATAAGGTAGAATGGCTCCTAAAAAAGGAACCAAGAGAACTAAGGCTGTAGCTTCCAAAATTGCCCAACCACCCCTACCTGTAGAAACTCCAAGAGGAGCCCAGACAACTCCTCCTAGACTCACCATAGAGCACTAGAGATTGTATGGGGAGTTCACTCGCGTATTTGGGTGACCTAACCTCATCCCTGAGGCTGGTACCAATTCTCAAGTTGAACCAGAGGAAGTACAGTCCCATCCTCCCCCTATTAACCATCCCCCTCCAATAGACATTCCCACAAACCTCAAGACACTCCAACAACTAGGATGTAAACCCTTCCTCGGAGAAAAGGATGCTGGTGTCGCCATGGATTGGCTAGAAAACATTAAGAAGCTGATGGGAATCGTCAGGATACCACCAAAGGATATGGTGATCCTAACAGAATTCTTGTTGGTGGGAAGTGTTAAACGATGGTGGGACAATGTCCAAAACCTACACACCACCATTTCCACTTGGGAACAGCTCGAGGAGAGGTACACGGAGGAGTACTTGGCGCCCCATCTGATAAATGAGAAGAAGCAGGAATTCATTCGGCTTTGGCAAGGTCTTAACTCCATATTAGAGTACGAGACAAAATTCAACGAGTTAAGACCCTTTGCTCTCGACCTAGCTGGGCCGACAGACATATGCCAGAGGTTCATGGACGATCTCAATATGGACATCCGAGACTGTATGGGGGTATTAGGATGCCCCACGGACCTGGAAACAGTAATCAATATGGCTCATGAGTGTGAGCGACTAGTACAGACCCGACACCGTCGGATTGAGTAGACGACCAAAAAGGATGTAAGGGTTCAAACTATCTGGGAAGACAGAAGGAGCATAACAGTCCAAAATGGGGTTATAGAATGGCATTTCAAAAGAGAAGGGACATGTCACCGCCTCCTCACAGAGTGGTCCCCACCTTACCTCAAGGAAACCCTCGCTGTCTAAAGTATCAGAAGAACCATGAGGGAACATGCTTTACCTTCTTTGCATGTGGATAAGTGGGGCACTTTATAATAAACTGTCCCACTCTCAAGGAGAATAGGTAGAGGAATACTCTTGGACCACCTTAAGGGAACCCTAGGAACCCTAGGTCAGATGCTATAGCACGAGTACCAGCTAGGGTATATAACTTCACCCAGGAAGAGGCTAGAAGAGACCCAACACTATATTGGGTACACCCTAAAACCCTCCAAGCTAGTTTAAGAGAATCTTGTAAACTAAGAGTTTTCATTTAACAAAGAAAAGCTTCCTTCTAAAAATACACGTTTCTTCAATCATGGTATATACAGTTATGGGGACAATAAGTCTATGCCCTCTTCGACTCAGGAGCTGAGAGATCCTTCATTAAGGAAGAGTTGATTTCAAGTATACCCCTAGAACTCACTCCACTAGAACAAAGCCTCAATATCCTCACACCTTTATGAGAAGGGTTAAATAGAAATAAACAACTAAAAGGATGTGAGATAAAGGTCAGAGGAATCAAACTTGAAGTTGATTTGATTCCATTACCCTTGAAGGAGGTAGGATTCTTAGGGCATATCATATCCAAGGATGGAGTTAAAGTAGATCCAGCCAAGGTGGAAGCCGTATCAGATTGGAAGGCTCCAAGGAATCTTAGAGAAATAAGAAGTTTCTTAGGTTTGGCAGGATACTATAGACGATTCGTGCAAAACTTTTCTAAGATAGCAGCCCCTCTAACTTGACTCACTAGGAAAGGAGTCGACTATAAGTGGGATGAAAGCTGTGAGGAGTCTTTCCTGGAGTTAAAGACTCGATTAACATTTGCACCGGTACTCTCCTTACCTAATGCTAATGCGGGAGAGTACACTATCTATAGTGATGCATCCGAACAAGGACTCGGATGTGTCTTGATGTATAAAGGGAAGGTTATCGCTTATGCCTTGCGAAAACTTAAGGTATATGAAAGAAATTACCTAACTCATGATCTGGAATTAGTTGCAATAGTATTTTCCCTAAATATATGGCAACACTTCCTTTACGGGGTTAAGTGTAGGATATACACATATCACAAGAGTCTTAAGTACTTCCTAACTCAGAAAGAGTTGAATCTCCGCCAGAGGAGATGGCTGGAATTGGTTAAGGACTATGACCTTTTAACAGAATATCACCCCGGAAAGGAAAATGTAGTAGCAGATGCCTTGAGTTGCAAATACCAAACTGGGGCAACTCAAGTAAAGACAAGTTACATACCCCTGTTGCAACAATTGGGAAAAATGGAGATAAACCTGTAAATGGACAAGCGGGAAAGGTGCCTGATGGCTAACATGGTAGTGAGGCCCAGTCTAATTAAGTAGATCTAGGCTCAACAAAAAGCAGATAAGGAGCTTCAACCCTACCTAAATCCGGTTAATAGAGAAACTAAACCAGACTGCGACCTGCGAAGTAATGGGGTGCTGACCTACAAGGGTAGGGTATGTGTGCCTCAAATTAAGGAGCTAAAGAGGTTAATTCTTGAAGAGGCACACGATTTGGTGTATGCAATGCATCCAGGAAATACCAAGATGTATTGGACCCTCAAACAAGGATATTGGTGGAAAGGTATGAAGAGGGACATTGCGGAATATGTAGCTTGATGCTTGTCCTACCAACAGATAAAAGTGGAGCATTAGAAACTGTTAGGACTACTGCAACCCTTACCAATTCTGGAATGGAAATGAGAGCACATTACCATGGACTTTGTCACGGGACTACCAATGACAAGAAAGGGTCGAGATACAATTTGGGTCATTGTGGATAGATTGACCAAATCAGGTCACTTTCCTCCTATAAGAGTGATGGACACAGTGGAACAACTGGTCGTCTTATACATGAGGGAAATAGTGAGACTTCATGGTGTTCAGGTGAGTATAGTATCAAACAAAGATCCAAGATTTACTTCAAGGTTCTGGCCAAGCTTATAAAGTGCTATGGGAACCAAGCTCTACATGAGCACGACATTCCATCCTTAGACAGATGAGCAGTCTGAGCGAACCATCCAAACCTTGGAGGACATGCTAAGAGCGTACATACTCACCATGAGCAAAGAAAGGCTGGAATTTGCTTATAATAATAGTTATCAGGCCAGTATTCAAATGGCTCCCTATGAAGCCCTTTATGGATGACCATGTCGTACCCCCCTATTTTGGGAAGAAGTGGGGGAAATAAGACTAGAAAGGGCAGAACCAATCGAGGATGCCATGGATAAGATAAAACCAATAAGGAGTCGCCTAAAACTGCACAGGACAGGAAAAAGTTTTATGTGGACAATCGAAGAAAAGATCTGGAGTTTGAGGTGGGAGATCTAGTGTTTCTCAAAATGTCCCCATGAATGGGAATACTTAGGTTTTAGGAAAGAGGAAAGTTGAAACCAAGGTATATTGGTCCATATCCCATCATTCAAAGAATAGGACCGGTGGCCTATAAATTAGAACTACCTCCAGACCTATAGATAATATACGATTTATTCCACATCACTGTGCTTTGAAAGTATTAGCCTAAACCTAGCCATATATTGGATCAACCTCCATTAGAGCTGGAAGAGAACCTGACCTATCAAATGGAACCGGTACGAATCATTGACTAGAGAGACAAGAATTTAAGGAATAAGAGGATTCCAATGATCAATGTTTTGTGGCAGAACGGACCCGTACAAGAAGAGACATGGAAAATTGAAGTGTGATGAGGGATAGTTACCCTCAATTATTTAGCATGTAATTATTTTGGGGACAAAACCCTTGAAAGGAGAGGAGAGTTGTAAACCTCATCCTTTCATAATAAGAAAATTGGGGAAAAAACCAGTCATTTTCAATTTGACAACCGAGTCGGTCTACAAACCGAAAATGATAGAGAAATTGCAAACCAAGAAACTTATGGATCCCGATTGACCTAAAGAGTCCCAAAAGTCATGAAAAAGGACTTAAGGATGAATTGGAGATGAAAACCAAACTGGTTCACGTGAATCGAATCTGAACCGGTTTGAACCACTATTGAACCAGATGCTAAATTCATTTTTTTAGTTGGCTTAAAAAATTCAAATTTGAGATTTGAGGCCACCATTGGATAGAAAATAAATTTAGATAAATTTAAAAATTTTTAATTTTGAAAAATTTGGATGAATCAGGCATGAAGTGGCGGGTTTAAGCTTTGAACCCTATTTGCACTAGTCTGGTACGGTTCAGAACTGTTTCATCTTCTTCATTCAGATAACAACACTATTCACTTATCGGAAAATCGAGTAGCGTCGATTAAGTTTAAAAGTCTCCCGCTAGGAAGTTTCAGGCAATGAATGACCATCATTTAGGTGCCAATCGGACGACCAAGAAGTCCCCGAGCTTCCTATATAAAGAGCCCCTCCTCATTCCTCCTCTCCACACCTAAAAACTCCATTCTCTCTCAATTGCTCCAATTTTTGGTGAAGCTCGAACTAGAGCTCTGACTTGGGCACTTTTTTGAGCCAAACAAGGCAACGTCAGATTCTTTGGATTCGGGGAGAAGTGAGCTACATGTTTGTAGTCTCCATTTGCTCCGAGGATCGCTGGAGAAACATCGATGTACTCAAACAATTTGAGCCATTCTCAGGCCAAACCAAGCCCTCCCAACACCTCCACAATCCTCCAAGAACTAAATTAGAGCTGAAAGGTAAGCCAATTTGGCTCCCCTTTGTAATTTCTGATTGGTGTTAGAGAGAGAACTGGTAGAACTTCAATGATAAAATTCTCACTCAATTCGGCATCAATTGATGCAATTCTTGATCCTAAGAGAAACCTCAGGACAAGAGCTACCATTCCACATTGAAAGCTCGGACCGCCGCGCCTTCGACAGTATGCTTTCGAAGCTTTCTCTCTCTAAGTCTAGTTTTATGGTGAAGCTCCGTTTGAGATCATTACGACACCAAATCATGCATTTTAAAGTGCAATTGAATTGTATAAAGGTGTAGGAACTCCAATCTAACATAAATTTCAACAATTAAACTCATTTGATTGGTCAATTTGATGAAATCAAATTCGGCGGAGTTATAAAGATTAAATTGGGGAAATTTTGGGAATTTCAAAAATTCAAGGGATTAAAGTGCAATTTCATAAAATTAAGGGCCAATTGAGCATGATAAAATATTGGAGGATCAATTGGGAAAATTTCGAAAATTTTAGGGCAAAAATTACCATTTTTGTAAAGTAGGGGCAAAATGGTAATTTTGGAAAAGTTGGGGACCAAATTGGAAATTTGGGAAAGTAAACCCCTTTTGTGAATTTGAATAAATTGAGGTCCAAATGTTAATTTTTAAAAGTTTTGGGACTCAATTTAAGGAAAAATCAGCATTCGTGACTTAAAGTTAATGAAAAATAACTTTAGGAACCTAATTACAAATAAAGGAAAAGTTTAGTTTTCTCATTCATTTGGGATAAATGCGGGCTATTAGGCCAAAGGATAATGAAGAGAAATGTTCACATTGTGTAGGAATATGAAGTACCAAGAACGCTAGCTAAGACAAGCTCGAGTAAGGACAACAAGTTGGCTAAGAGGACATTCACTGCACTATCGGGTGAGTGGAAATTTAATATCATACCCTGTTGGGATGATAAGCATCTCGAAAATGAAAACTCATTGCTAAGTGGTATTTTAATCATCACACCCGAGAGGAGTGATGTAGAAATCATATGAAAAATCTACTTACTGGTTGTAAGTAGATCATACTCGGTTGGTATGATGAAACTTCCTCGAAAAAAGTGGAAAACCCACTTATTTATTATAAGCGGAGATGTCCTTATACTCGGTTGGTATGATGGACAATTGAAAGGTTTATTTTGTCGGAAATGCACTCCCTTGACTGTGTACCACTACTTAAAAGTTTTGGGAGACCATCTTGATGGCAGCTTGAATAGCTCATAAAGGCCGGAGGCTTCAATTTTTTTTTTAAACTTGGGGGCTAATATGCCCGATTTTGAAAATCTTGAACAGTGGGCCCTAGGCCAGTTGGCACAAGTAGAAGCTAGTAAACAAACATGATTATTAAGCCAAGAAAACTTAAGTAAATGAGTTGTTTAGCCATGGTACCGAGAGAAGATCGACATACTCAATCGACTAGTGGTAGTGCGACATGAGAGTCTTCGGACTAGTCAAGACAAACAGCTGCAGGTTGAGTTGAGGGTCGGGGCCGTTAGACCAGTGGCACCATAGATTATATGGCTCATGTGAAAACTGTTGATTTGTGCATGCACTGTGTTACGGGACCTTCAAGACACCCAAGAGGGGTAGTGATGCGTCCGAGGGCTCTGTACGACCTGTTGGATATAAGGGCAATTTGTCGTACCAGAAGTCTTGCGAAGCTCGGAGTAGCTTCAAGCGCATGAGATCGGGGTGGGGACAGGATGAGGTCTCTATCCTCATATGGATACAGACTTTTATTATTGGATTGAGGGTTAGATTATGCGAACATCCACTCATTCTTAGGGTAGAAGTGGACGTGCTTCTATCTAGGTGTCCGATAAAGTCGCTCCGACACCACAAGTGGGTTTAGTGGACGGGCTGGCCTACAATTGTGTGCTGCTTCATGATAAAGGATGTGTGTTGAGTGATAAACACATCGCTATGATGAGAAATGGTTATGGAAACCAAGAATTGAGAATGAAATATTTTTAAAAGAAAATAATGAGTCTGGCACACTCCAAATTTGTACTATTTTTTAAAAATTAAATCTTTGAACACCCGTTCACTGAGTTGTTGAACTCACCCACTCCCTTATATCCCTTTCAAGTAACCCTAGAAAGGTTACCCCAAAGACCACCAGCTAACACACCTGTAAGGCAGGTATGATAAGTTTAAATTTTTTTTAGTTTTAATTTATGATATTCTAGGAAAAGGTTCAGGTTTAAAGGATGCCTTACTCCTCACTATTTATATAAAAGGGGGGAACGCTGAGTAAACCGGGAGTGTGGCAGGTTGATCATAGGGATCTGACCAAACTAGGGGTGTGACAGTACTAATGCAGCATGGAAGGGTCATTACCTATGCCTTGCAACAACTGAAGCCCCATGAGAAGAGCTACCCTACCCATGACCTAGAGTTGGTAGCAATAGTGTTTGCCCTCAAGATTTGGCGTCACTATTTGTATGGGGTAAATTGTCGCACATACATTGACCACAAGAGCCTAAAGTACTTCCTAACCCAAAAGGAACTCAACCTACGACAGCGGAGGTGGCTGGAGTTGGTAAAGAACTATGACTTGATGATCGAGTACCACCCCGAAAAGGCCAACGTGGTAGCTGACACGCTTTTCCACAAGTACCACACTGGATTGGCCTCCATGAGAACCAGCTACCTACCCCTACTAAGTCAGCTGCGTAGTTTGAGAGTGGACCTCAGCTTGGACAAGAGTTGGGGTAGCCTAATGGCTAGCCTAGTCGTATGACCTGACCTAGTAGACCAAATACGGGCCCTGCAAAAGGAGGACGAGGAGCTCCATCCGCATTGGAACTAGCCTGTTGACAACCCAACCTAAGATCTCACAGTAAGGAGCGATAGAATGATGACCTTAAAAGGTAATGTCTGGGTACCAAATAATTTAGAATTGAAAAGGTAGATACTGGAAGAGGCACATGAGTCGATATACGCCATGCATCCTAGCAACACCAAGATGTACCACACCCTAAAATAAGGGTACTGGTGGAAGGGGATGAAAAAGTGATATCGTAGATATGTGGCCAGGTGCCTGTCATGTCAACAGAGTAAGGTTGAACATTAAAAACCTTTTAGACTACTATTGCCCCTCCTAATTCCTGAATGGAAGTGGGAGCATATCACCATAGATTTCGTAACTGGGCTGCCAGTGACAAAAAGAGGTCGGGATACGATATGGGTCATCTTAGACTGGCTAACTAAGTCCGTCCACTTCTTACCCATAAGGGTGATAGACCCGATAGAAAAGCTAGCCACCTTGTACGTGGGAGAAATTGTACGACTCCATGGGGTCTCCGTAAGCATAGTATCAGATCGAGATTCGAGATTCACTTCTCGGTTTTGGCCGAGCCTACAAGCTACCCTTGAGACTAACCTCTACATGAGCATTGCCTTCCACCCTCAGACAGATGGGCAATATGAACAAACTATCCAAACCCTGGAAGACATGCTCTGGGCATGCATTATGACGATGAACAAGGGCTAGGAGGACTGTCTATGCCTCATGAAATTCACATACAACAATAGCTATCAAGCCAACATCTAGATGACACCCTACGAGGCCCTCTAAGGGTGGCCTTGTTACATGCCCCTATTTTGGAAAGAGGTAGGTGAAAAAAGACTCAAGAAGGTCGAGTTGATAAAGGATGCAATCGATAAGATCTGGATAATAAGGAGCCGACTTAAGGCGGCTTAGGATCGACAAAAGAGTTATGCTGACCACTTGAGGAAGAACCTAGAATTCGAGGTAGGGTACTGAGTATTTCTCAAGGTGTCATCATGGAATTGAATACTCAGGTTTCGACAGAGGTGAAAGTTGAAACCGAGGTACATAGGTTTGTACGCCATAATTCAGAGGATCGGACTAATAGCATACAAATTGGAGTTACCCCCGGATCTGCAAAGAATTCATGACGTCTTCCAAGTGTCGATGTTGTTAAAATATGAGCCCAACCCCAGTCATGCACTGGATCAACCGCCGCCAGAGATCGAGGAAGACCTACCCTACGAGGTGGAGCCGATACAAATCCTCGACCGATGAGAGAAAAACCTCTAGAATAAGACGATTCCCATGGTGAAGATCCTCTGGCAGAATGGTCAAATAGAGGAGGAAATGTGGGAGGTCGAGTCAATTATAAAGGGTAGATACCCCCAATTGTTTAGTATGTAATAGTTTTGAGGACAAAACTTCTAAAAGAAGGGGAGAGTTGTAAAACCCGTCCTCTCGAACCAAGGAGAACCGGGGAAAAGAACCGGCAAATTTTCAGGTGAAAAATCAAGCCAATTAATGAACAGAAAATAGTAAAGAGGGGTTAACATGGGAAATTGGGAAATCCCAAGTGACCAAAAATTCACAAAAATCGTGAGGAAGAACCATGAAGTGAGTTGGATGAGAGAATTAGACTGGTTCGGGGTGAACCAGACCTAAACCAAACTAAACCGAATTGAACCAAAGAGAACATGTTCAATGTTTAGCTCTCTTAGGACATTCCCTTGCCTCGAGAGGCTTTTAGAAAACAAACACACACCCTTTATCATAAAGGGTACAAATGTTCACAGGGTAGTCCCAGACTACACCCACTTGGGGATCAGCGCGATTTTGTTGTCCACCCTAATAGAAGTCATGGACTTCTACCCTGAGCCTAAGTGGATGTCCTAGAAGTCTGACCCTTAGACCCAAAATCCACTTTGTGTCTGTATGAGGATGGAGACCTCATCCTGACCCCACCACAGTCTCATGCACAAGAAGCTTCGAGAGCTTCATAACTAACTGGCACAATGAAGTGCCCTTATCTCCACCATGTCGTCCAACAGCCCTTGGAACCCATCACTATCCCCTAGGGCATATTGATGGTCCTAAATCCATGAGTGCATGCACAAACAATAATTGTTCATCATTTATCCATTTTCTTTGGTGCCAATGGTTCAATGGCCCCGACACTCAACCTGGCCTACAACTCTTTGTCTAGGCCGGTCCATCAACCTAGCTCTGACGCATTGCCACCAGTCCATTGAGCATTGCCAGTCCTGACTTGGTATCATGGAGAATCACACAACTGATTCCATTTTAAATAAAGCTTTTCATGGCTCCTCCTATTCATGTTTGTTTACGGGCTTCAACCTATGCCCATTGGCCTTGGGCCCACTTGCACGAGTTTTTCAAAACTAGGCCTTGAGCCTTATGAGTTCAAAACCGAGGCCCCTGACCTGTTAGGGCTGTTCTAGCTCTTGACAAGAAGGTCTCCAAAATGTTTTAAGCATTGACACATAGTCAAGGGAGAACACTTCTGACAAAATCTTTTTTTTTAACTCATCACACCAATTGGGTGTGATGATAGGTCTGCTTACAATCGGTATGTGGGATGATGTTTAAGAGATACTACTTACAACTAGTAAGTAGGTTTCCTTTAATAAAAGTGAGCTTATCATCCCAACCAGTATGATGTATAAAAATCCCATTCATCCGATGTCACGCCCCGATTCAGTTTGGTCAGATCCCCATGATCAACTTGCCATTCTCCTGGTTTATTAATGGTTTTCCCCTTCTTTTAAACCATGAGGAGTAAGGCATCCTTTAAACCTGTACTTTTCCAAGAATAAAACTAATCAAAACTACATGAAATTTAAACTTAACATACATGTCTTACAGATGTAGTTAACTGGAGGTCTTTGGGTAGATTTTCCCTTGGTTACCTGAAAAGGGGTATAAGGGAGGGGGTGAGTTCAATAACTTAGTGAATGGGTATGTAAAACTTAACTTTTAGAAAAATAGTTTGAATTGGAGTGTGCCAGATCCCTTATTTTCTTTAAGACATTTCATCCTCAAAATCTCAGTTTTAAAAACCATTATTTCACACTAACCACAGTCGGTGTGTTTAACTGTCAACGCACGTCCTTCATCATGAAAGGATCACACATTCGCATGGCAGCACGTGCACTGCATCTACTTGTGGTGTCGAAGCGACTTTACTGGCCACCTAGATAGGAGCTCGTCCACTTCTACCCTAAGAATGAGTGGATGTACGTGACATTCGACCCTCAAACCTAAAAAGAACTCTGTGTCCGTATGAGGACAGAGACCTCATCCTGACCCCACCCCGGTCTCATGTGCATGAAGCTACATTGAGCTTCCTTGACTGTTGGCACGACAAACTGCCCTTATCTCCACCATGTCGTCCAGTAGCCCCTATGATGCATCACTACCCTTCTTGGGCATCTTGATGGTTTCGAACCTTAGTGCATGCACAAAACAATAGTTTTCCTTGTGAGCCATTTAATCTTTGGTGCCACTGGTCCAATGGCCCCGACTCTCAACTCGACCTGCAACTATTTGTCTTGACTAGTCCGTCGACATGTCTTGTCACACTGCCACCAATCCATCAAGTATGTCAGTCTTGTCATGGTACCATGGCCAAACACATAATTCATTAAAGTTTTCATGGCTTAATCTCATGTTTCTTTACAAGCTCCTGCTCGTGCTAACTGGCCTTTGGCCCACTATACGAGATTTTTAAAATTGGGCATATTAGCCCCTATGTTCCAAAATCGAGGCCTCCAGCCTATCCAACCAATCCGAACCCCTGTCAAGAAGGTCTCCCAAAAAGTTTAAGCAGTGGCAAACAGTTAGAAAAGAACACTTCTGACAAAATAATTTTCCAACTGTCCATCACACCAACTGGGTGTCAGGACGTCTTTGCTCATAACTGATGAACGGGTTTTCTAATTCCTTCCAGAAAGTTCATCATACCAACTAGATATGATCTACTTACAACCGAAAAATAGTTTTTTCGTGTAATTTCCACATCATTCCATCCCAGTGTGTGATGTTTAAAATTCCACTTAGTAGTGGGTTTTCATTTCCGTGGTACTCATCATCCCAGCCGAGTATGATGTGAAAATCCCACTCACTTGTGAATGTTGTGATTCCTTCTTAATTGGCTTTTGTCTCCTTGCGAGCTTGTCTTAGCTGGCGTTCTCGGTACTTTACGTTCCTACACGATATGAACATCCTTGTTCATTATAAGTTGGCTTGATAGCCTTCATTCATCATGATACCCAACTTTTTCATTAATTGCAATTAGGTCCCTAAAGTTCTTTTTCTTTAACTTTAGGTCCCTAATGTCGATTTCCCCCAAATTGAGTCCTGAAACTTCAAAAATTAACTTCAGGATCTCAATTTATTCAAAATTACAAAAGGGGTTCAAGTTTCCCAAATTCCCAATTTGGTCCCCAACTTTTCCAAAATTACCATTTTACCCCTACTTTACAAAAATGGTAAAATTGACCCCCAATAATTCCAAAAATTGACCAATTGGTCCTCCAACATCTTTTCCATATCCAATTGGCCCTCAATTTTAGGAAATTGCACTTTAGTCCCTTGAATTTTTGAAATTCCCAAAATTTCACCATTTTTCTACCAATTTCAACCTTTCAAAATGACTGAATTTGATTTCATCAAATTGACTGATCAATTGAAGTTAATTATTGAGTTCCTACTCATCCATACGATTTAATTGCACTTTGAATCGCATGAATTGACGTCGGAACGAGCTCAAATGGAGATTCGCCGAAAAACTAAATGTAGAGAGAGAAAGCTTCAAAAGCTTACCGTCGAGGGTGCGGCGGTTTGAACTTTTGATATGGGTAGATAGCTCTTGTTCTGAGGTTTCTCCTATGATCAAGAATCACCTCAATTCATGTAGAATTGAGGGAGAATTTGGTCAATAAAGATTTGCTGGTTCTCTCTAGCACTGATCGGAATTTACAAAGGGGAGCCAAATTGGCTTACTTTTCCACTCTAATTTAGTAGTATTAGGGCTGTGAAAGTGTTGGGAGGCTTGGTTTGGCCTGAAAAGGGCTCGAATTGGCCATTTTCAGCTCGGCCAAAATAGGGCAACTTCAATCCGCCGGAGTTACTTCACTGTTCTATAATGCCAACGTTTCTCTGGCGATCCTTGGAGCAAATGGAGGATACCTTTGTGTAGTTGAATTCTCCCAAAATCTAAATAACCCAACCACGCCTTGTTTATTTTATAAAAATGCCCATGTCGAAGCTCTGGTTTGAGCTTCAACATAAAATGGAGCAGTGGGGAGAGAATGGAGTTTTCAGGTGTGAGGAGGATGAATAAGGAGGGGCTCTTTATATAAGAAGCTCGGAGATTTGTTGGTCATCCGATTGGCACCATAATGGTGGTCATTCATTGCTTGAAGCTCCATGGCCAAAGATGTTTCATCTTCGTCGGCACTACTCAGTTTTTCGGTGAGTGAATAGTGCTGTCATTTGAAGGAAGAAGACGACATTGTTCAGAACCGGACCGGACTAGTCCAAAAAATGTTCAACGCTTAAACTGGTCGATTTAGGTCCAATTCGATCCAATTTTTCAAAATTAAAAATTTTTAAATTCATATAAATTCATTCTCTATCAAATGGTGCCCTCAATTCTCCAATTTGAATTTTTAATGCCACCTAGAAAAATGAATTTAGAAACTGGTTCAATAGTGGTTCAAACCGGTTTAGGTCCGGTTCACCTGAACCGATTTGGTTTTCACCTCCAATTCAACCTAAAGTCCTTTTTCATGACTTTTGTGACTATTTAGGTCACTCGAGATCCATAAATTTCTCGGATTTACCTTTCTCTATTGGTTCCGATTTATAAATCGACTTGATTTTCTCTTTGGAAATAACTGGTTATTTTCTCGATTTTTCTTATTATCAAAGGACGAGGTTTATAACTCTCCCCTCCTTTTAGGGGTTTTGTTCCCAAAATAGTTTACATGTTAAATAATTGAGGGTAACCTTCCCTCATTACACTTTTAGTTTCCCATGTGTCTTCCTACATGGGTCCATTTTGCCATAGAACTTTGACCATAGGAATACTCTTATTCCTTAAGTTCTTATCCCTCCGGTCGATGATTCCTACCGGTTCTATTTGATAGGTCAAGTTCTCTTCCAGCTTTGGTGGAGGTCGGTCCAACACATGACTTGGATCAGGCTGATACTTCTGAAGTACCAAGGTATGGAATACGTTATGTATTCTCTGCAAGTCTAGAGGTAGTTCCAATTTATAGGCCACTGGTCTTATCCTTTGAATGATGGGATATGGACCGATATACCTCGGTTACAACTTTCCCCATTGTTGAAACCTAAATATTCCTCTACATGGGGATACCTTGAGAAATACTTGTCTCCCACATCAAACTCCAAATCTTTTCTTCAATGGTCTGCATAACTCTTTTGCATGTCCTGAGTTGTCTTACTCCTTATTAACTTTATTTTCTCTATGGCATCTTCGATTAGCTTTGCCCTTTCCAGTTTCCTTTCCCCCACTTCTTCCCAAAATAAAGGGGTACAGCATGGGAGTCCATAAAGGGCTTCACAAGGAGCCATTTGAATAATGGCTTGATAACTATTATTGTAAGCAAATTCCTTTAGGCACAAGTATTCCTCCCAACCTTTGTTCATGGTGAGTACGCATGCCCTTAGTATGTCCTTTAGGGTCTGAATTGTTCGCTCAAACTGTCCACCGGTCTAAGGATGAAACGTCGTGCTCATGTGGATCTTGGTTCCCATGGCACTTTGTAAGCTTGGCCAAAACCTTGATGTGAATATCAAATCTCTATCTAATACTATACTCACCGGAATGCCATGGAGTCTTACTATCTCCCTCATGTGTAAGACGACCAATTGTTCCACTGTATTCATCCCTCATATAGGGAGGAAATGAGCTAATTTGGTCAATCTATCCACGATAACCCAAATTGCATCCTGACCCTTCCTTGTCACAGGTAGTCCTGTGACAAAGTCCATGGTAATGTGCTCCCATTTCCATTCCAGAATTGGAAAGGGTTGCAACAGTCCTAATGGTTTATGATGCACAACCTTTATCTATTGACATGACAAGCATCGAGCTAAGTATTTCGCAATTTCCCTCTTCATTCCCTTCCACCAATATCCTTGTTTGATGGTACGGTACATCTTGGTACTACCCAGATGCATTGCATACACCGAATCGTGTACCTCTTCTAGAATTAACCTCCTCAACTCCTTATCTTGAGGCACACAAAACTTACCCTTGTAAGTTAGCACTCCATCACCTCGTAGGTCGTAGTATGGTTTTGTTTCTCTATTAACTAGGTCCAAATAAGGTTGGAGTTCTTTATCAGCCTTTTGTTAAGCCTTAATATGCTTGGTTAGACTGGGCCTTACCACCACATTGGCCAACAAGCACTTCTCCAGTTTGTCCTTCCTCAGATCCACCTCCATTTGTTTCCATCTGTTGCAACAAAGGTATGTAGCTCCTCTTTATTTGTGCCGCCTCGGTTTGATATTTGCCACTTAAGGCATCTGCCATCACATTCACCTTTCTAGGGTGATATTCTATCACAAGGTCGTAATCCTTCACCAATTCCAGCAGTCTCCTCTGGTAGATATTTAACTCTTTCTGAGTTAGGAAATATTTAAGACTCTTGTGATCAATGTATATCCAACACTTAACCCCATAAAGGTAGTGTCACCAAATCTTCATGGAAAACACTATCGCAGCTAATTCCAGATTGTGAGTTGGGTAATTTCTCTCATGTACCTTAAGTTGTTGTGAGGCATTAGCAATAACCTTCCCTTGTTGCATCAATACACATTCGATTCATTGTCCGGATGCATCACTATAGATGGTGTACTCTCCCGCACTAGGGTCTAGTAGGGAGAGTACCGATGTGGTTGTCAATCAAGTCTTCAACTCTAAGAAAGACTTCTCACAGCTTTCATCCCACTTATAATCAACTCCTTTCCTAGTGAACCGAGTCAGAGGGGCTGCTATCTTAGAAAAGTCTTGTACGAACCGTCTGTAGTATCCTGCCAGACCTAAGAAACTCCATATCTCTGAAGAATTTTTTGGTGCCTTCCAATTTGATATGGCTTCCACCTTTGTTGGATCTACTTTGACTCCATCCTTGGATACTATATGTCATAAGAATCTTACCTCCTGCAACCAAAACTCACACTTGGAGAATTTTGCATATAAGTGATTTTCCTTTAATATCTCCAAGGTGATTGCCAAGTGTTCTTCATGCTCCAACCTAGTTCATGAGTATATAAGAATGTCATCTATGAATACTATCACGAACCTGTCCAAGTGTGGTTGGAACACATAGTTCATCAAATTCATGAAGGCTGCAAGGGCATTCGTTAATCCGAATGGCATCACTCTAAACTCATAATATTTGTATTGGGATCGGAATGCCGTCTTGGGAATGTCCTCCTCTCGGATTCTGAGTTGATGATAGCCTGACCGAAGGTCTATTTTGGATAAGTAAGTTGCTCCTTTTAATTGGTTGAATAGGTCATCAATTAGTGGAAATGGGTATATGTTCTTGATGGTAACCTGTTTCAACTTCCTATAGTCTATGCACTGTCTCATGCTTCCATCCTTTTTCTTTATGAATAAGATGGGTGCACCCCATGGAGACTAGCTAGTACGTATAAAATCCTTCTCCAATAGTTCGTCCAGTTGTTCTTTCAACTTCTTCAGTTTTGTTGGAGCCATACAATAGGGGGCTTGGGATATGGGGTTAGTTCTTGAGATAACCTCTATGGTAAATTCTACTTGTTGACTAGGAGGTAGTCCAGGTAATTCCTGTAAAAATACCTCTGGGTAGTGTTTGACTATCGGAATATCTTCGAGTCCCTTTTCTTCAGGTTTTTCATTGATGACCATGGCCAGAAAAGTTGTACAACCTTTTTGTATCATCTTCTAGGCCTTTATATGAGACACCATCAGCACTTCACCCTTCCTTCGGTCTCCTTGAAATCTTAATTTTTTTTTGTCTTAGGAGTGTGGAAGGTCACTATCTTCTTTCCATGGTCCATCCTGGCCTAATGGTTGCTTAACCAATCCATCCCAAGGATCACTTCTACCTCATTCAGGGGCAAATAAATCAAATTTGCTTTGAGTTTGATTCCCCAACCTTTATCAAACATCCTTTTAATTGCTTGTTCCTATTTAGCCCTTCTCCTAAGGGTGTTATGATTTTGAGACTTTATTCTAGGGGAATAAGTTCTAAGGGTAAGCTTGGAATTAAGTCCACTTTGATGAAGGATCTCTCAGCTCCTAAATTGAAGAGGGCGTAGACTTGTTGACCCCACAATTGCACATATCTTGATTGAAGAAACGTATAGTTTTAGGGGAAAAGTTTTCTTTATTGAATAAAACTTTCAATTATAAATTTTTCTTGAACTAATTGGGAGGGTTTTAGGATGTACCCGCTAAAGTACTAGGGTCTTTCCTAGCCTCTTCCTGGGTGATGTTGTATACCCTAGTTGGTACTCTAGCTGTAGCGTCTGGCTTGGGATTCCTGGGGTTCCCTTGCGGTGGTCAAAGGGTATTCCTCTGCTTGTTCTCCCTGAGAGTGGGGCATTCTTTTGCAAAGTGTCCCACTTATTCGCATGCAAAGCAGGTCAAGCAGGCTCCCTCGTTGTGCCTTTGGCACCTAGGATAGCGATGGTTTCCTTGGGGCAAGGTGGGGATTATTCTCTGGGAGGTGGTGGCATGTCCTTCCTATTTTGAAATGCCACCCTATTTCTCCATCTCAGACCATTATGCTCCCTCCATCCTCCCTAAAAGTTTTGACCCTTATCCTCCTTTTGGGTTGTTTGCTCCATCCGTCGGCGTCAGGTTTTCACCAATCGCTCACACTCAGGAGCCATACTGATTACTACCGCCAGGTCCGTGAGACATCCAAGTACTCCCACACGGTCTCGTATGTTCATATTGAGACCGTCCATAAACCGCTGACATATATCTACTGGCCCAACTAGGTCAGGAGCAAAGGGTCTTAACTCATTGAATTTTGTTTTGTATTCTGATATAGAGTTAAGCCCTTGCCGAAGGCAGATGAACTCTTACTTCTTTTCATTAATCAAATGAGGAGCTAGGTACTCCTCCGAGTACCTCTCCTCAAACTGCTCCCAGGTGGGGGCGTATGTAGGTTTCAAACATTGTCCCACCACCTTTTGGCACTTCCCTACAGGAAGAATTCTATCAGGATCACCATATCCTCTGGTGGTATCTTGACAATTTCCATTAGCTTCTTTACATTTGCCAACCAATCCATGGTGGCACCAGCATCTTTCTCTCTGAGGAAAGGCTTACACCCCAATTGATTGAGAGTCTTGAGATTTCTAGGAATGACTACTAGAGGGGGATGGTTAATAGGAGGATGATGAGATTGTACTTTCTTTAGTTTGACCCGAGAGTTGGTACCTGCCTCATGGACGAGGTTAGGTTACCCAAATACACAGGTAAACTCCTCGTACAACTTCTAATGTTCCAAGCTAAGTCTAGGAGGGGTTGTCTAGGCTCCTTGGGGAGTTCCCATAGGTAGAGGTGGTTGAGCAGTGTTGGAGACTGCGACTCTAGTTTTCTTGGTTACTTTATTAGGAGCCATTCTGAAAATTTTTTAAATCATTCCTATTAGTTACTATGTTCTCTAGCCTTAATAATGTATTCGAGGAAATAAGCTCTAATACCACTCAAGTTGTCACGCCCCAACCTGGTTTGGTCAGATACCCATGATCAACCTGCCACTCTCCTAGTTTATTAAGGGGTTTCCCCTTCTTTTAAACCGTGAGGAGTAAGGCGTCCTTTAAACATTTACTTTTCCTGGAATAATATTAATCAAAACTGCATGAAATTTAAATTGAACAAACATGTCTTACATGTGTAGTTAACTAGAGGTCTTTGGGTAGATTTCTCTTTGGTTACTTGAAATGGGGTATAAGGGAGGGGGTGAATTCAATGACTCGATGAATGGGTATTTAAAACTTGACTTTCAGAAAAATAGTTTGAAGTGGATTGTGCCAGACTCCTTATTTTCTTTAAGACATTTCATCCTTAAAATCTCGATTTTAAAAACCATTATTTCTCATTATCCATAGTTGGTGTGTTTAATAGTCAACACATTCCCTTTATCATGAAGGGGTCACACATTCGCAAGGCAGTACGTCCACTGCACCCACTTGTGGCGTCGGAGCGACTTTACTGACCACCTAGATAGAAGCTCATCCACTTCTACCCAGAGAATGATTGGATGTACACGACATTCGACCCTCAAACCCGAAAAGACCTCATCCCAATCCCACCCCGATATCATGCACATGAAGCTACATCGAGCTTCCTTGACTGCTAGCACGATAAACTGCCCTTATCTCCACCATGTCGTCTAGTAGCCCCTAGGATGCATTACTACCCCTCTTGGGCATCTTGATGGTCCCAAACCTTAGTGCATGCACAAAACAATAGTTTTCCTCATGAGCCATTTAATATTTGGTGCCACTAGTCCAACGACCCCAACTCTCAACTCGATCTGCAGCTGTTTGTCTCGACTGGTCCATCGACCTGTCATATCGCACTACCACCAGTCCATCTAGTATGTCGGTCTTGTCTTGGTACCATGGCTAAACACATAATTCATTAAAGTTTTCATGACTTAATCTCATGTTTGTTTATGAGCTCCTACTCGTGTCAACTGGCCTTTGGCCCACTGTATGAGATTTTCTAAATCCGACATATTAGCCCCCAAGTTCAAAAACCAAGGCCTCCGGCCTATCCGACCTATCTGAGCTCCCGTCAAGAAGGTTTCCCAAAATGTTTAAGCAGTGGCACATAGTCAGGGGAGAGCACTTCTGAAACAATAATTTTCTAGCTATCCATCACACCAACCGAGTGTGAGGAAATATCCGCTCATAACCGATAAACGAGTTTTCTACTTCCCTCCAGGAAGTTCATCATGCCAACCGGGTATGATCTACTTTAAACCGGCAAGTAGTTTTTTCATGTAATTTCCACATCACTTCATTCAGGTGTGATGTTTAAAATTCCACTTAGTAGTGGGTTTTCATTTCCGTGGTGCTCATCATCCCAACCTAGTATGATGTGAAAATCCCACTCATCTGTGAATGTCTTGAATCCTTCTTAACCGGCTTTTTGTCTCCACACGAGCTTGTCTTAGTCGCCATTCCCGGTACTTCACGTTCCTATACGATATGAACGTACTTGTTCATTATACTTTGGCTTCATAGCCTTCATTCATCACGAATGAATAAAATACCCAACTTTTCCATTAATTGCAATTAGGTCCCTAAAGTTTTTTTTCTTTAACTTAAGGTCCCTAATGCTGATTTCGCCCAAATTGCATCCCAAAACTTCCAAATTTTACTTTGGGACCTCAATTTATTCAAAATTACAAAAAGGGGGTTCAAGTTTCCCAAATTCCTAATTTGGTCCCCAACTTTTCCAAAATTACAATTTTGCCCCTACTTTACAAAAATGGTAAAATTGACCCCAATAATTCCAAAAATTGACCAATTGGTCCTCCAACATCTTTTCCATGCCTAATTGGTGCTTAATTTTGGGAAATTGCACTTTTGTCCCTTGAATTTTTGAAATTCCCAAATTTTCCCCAATGTTTCCTCCAATTTTAACCTTTCAACATGAGCAAATTTAATTTTATCAAATTGACCAATCAATCAAAGTTAATTGTTCAAATTGAAGGTGGATTTAAGTTCCCACGCATCCATATGATTCAAATGCACTTTTAATCGCATGCATTGACGTCGGAACGAGCTCAAATGGAGCTTCGCTAGAAAACTGAATGTAGAGAGAGAAAGCTTACCGTCGGGGGTGCGGCGATCCGAACCTTTGATCTAGGCAGATAGCTCTTGTCTTGAGGTACCTCCTAGGATCAAGAATCACCTCAATTCATGTAGAATCGAGGGAGAATTCGGTCAGTAAAGATTTTTTGGTTCTCTCTCTAGCACCATCGGAATATACAAAGGGGAGCCAAATTAGCTTACCTTTCTGCTCTAATTCTGCTATATGAGAGCTATGGAAGTTGTTAGGAGGGCTTTGTTTGGCCTAAGAAGGGCTTGAATTGGCCATTTTCATCTCAGCCGAAATAGAGTAGCTTCGGTACGCCAGAGCTACTTCACTGTTCTATCATGCCGGCATTTCTCCGACGATCCTCAAAGTAAATGGAGGCTACCTTCATGCAACTGACTTCTCCCTGAATCTAAAGAACCCAACCATACCTTCTTTGACTTAGCAAAATGCCCAAGTCAAAGCTCTAGTTTGAGCTTCACCAGAAAATGGAGTAGTGGGGAGTGAGTGGAGTTTTCAGGTGTGAGGAAGATGAATGAGGAGGGGCTCTTTATATAGGAAGCTCAGGTACTTCTTGGTTGTCCAATCAGCACCTTAATGGCAGTGTAAACCCCGCCCTTTTGAGCTAAGGAAAACCGAGAAGGGAACTGGTCAAACCGAGTGAGAAAACTGAACCAGTTCACAAACCCGATCAATTGTGAATGGGCAATTTAGAAATTTACAACTCCCAGGTGATCCAAAGGGTTCATTAAACCTTGGAAAAGAAAGTTAAGATAAATTAGAAGAAAAAAACCAAATTGGTTCAGGTGAACGAGATTCTATAAGAACTTTGAAATTAAGTGTGCTTGCCTGAGAGTAGTGTGGGGATGGGTGACCTCCTTATCATAAATAGCTATAAATTAATATATATTTAATTATTGTAATTAATACAAATAATTTAATACCTAAATTAAATTATTGGAATTAATACAAATAATTTAATACCTAAATTAAATTATTGGAATTAATACCAATAATTTATGGTAATATTAATACTAGTAATTAATCTCTCTCATTTAATACACTATTTTACACCTATAAAGAGGTCGTCCCCATTCATTCTCCTCACAAGTGAACACTTCTCTCTCTCTCTCTCTACTGCTCCATTTCCCAATGAAGCTTGAACCAGAGCTTCGACTTGAACATTTTTCTTAACCTCGGAAGGAGAGGTTGGGCTCTTTAGAACTGAGGAGAAGACAGCTATCTGATAGCAAACTCCAGTCAATCCGAGCCCTTCTCAGGCCAAACCAAGCCTTCCCAACACTTCCTCAACCCTCCCACGGTCGAATTAGGACTGAAAGGTAAGTTAATTCAGCTCCTCTCTGCAATTTTCAGCCGGTGCTAGAGAGAGAACCGACATAATTTCAATGATGAAATTCTAACTCAATTCGGCATCAATTGATGTGATTCTTCATTCTAGGATGAACCTTAGGATGAGAGCTATCTGCCCAGATCGAAAGCTTGGACTATCGTGCCCTCACTAGTGAGTAATCGAAGCTTTCTCTCTCTATAGTCCATTTTTCGGTAAAGCTCAGTTTAAGCTCGTTCTGGCGTTAAAACTTGCTATTCAAAGTGCTATTGAATCGTAAGAGGATGGAGAAACTCAATTTTAACTTCAATTTCAACAATTGGAGGTGTTTGATCGGTCAATTTGATGAAATCAAATTTGGCAGTGATGAGGAGTCGAAATTGGGGAAAATTAGGGATTTTCGAAATTCAAAAGACTAAAATACAATTTTAGGAAATTGAGGATCAATTGGGCATGAAAATAATGTTAGAGGACCAATTGAGGAATTTTGGAATTTTTGGGGCAAAACTTACCATTTTTGTAAAGGAAGGGCAAAATGGTAATTTTGGAAAAATTGGGGGACCAAATTGGAAATTTGGGAAATTAAACCCCTTTTTGTGAAATTGAATAAATTAAGGTCCCAAGATAAATTTTAAAAGTTTTGGGACTCAATTTGAGGAAAAATCGGCATTTGGGGACTAAAAGTTAAAGAGAAATAACTTTAGGGACCTAATTGAAAATAACTAAAAAGTTTGGGTTTTCTCATTCATTGGAAATGAATGAAGGTTGTTAAGTTGATTAATAGTGAATAAAGATGTTCATATCGTGTAGGAACACGAAGTACCGAGAACGCCAACATAGACGAGCTCGCGTGAATACAAAGAACCGGTCTAGTGGAATTCACTACGTTAACTGTTGGGTGGGTTTACTAACATCATACTTGGTTGGTATGATGAGTACAACTTAAAGATAAAAAAACCACTTACCAGTTGTGAGTGGGATTATATATTATGCCCGGTTGGGGATGATAAGTACCTTGGTAAAAAACTCACTGTTTAGTGGAATTTTAATCATCACAAGTTAGAGAAAGTGATGTGAAAACCATGCAGAAAAACTACTTACCGGTTGTAAGTAGATCATACCCGGTTGGTATGATGAGACTTCCTCGAAGGAAGTTGAAATCCCGTTCATCAGTTATGAACAGAGATGTCCTTATACCGGTCGGTATAATGGATAGTGAAAACCTATTTAGTCAGAATTGTTCTCCCCTGACTATGTGCCAATGCTTAAACTATTTGGGAGACCTTCTTGACAGGAGCTCGAATAGCTCTTATAGGTCGAGGCCTCGATTTTGGAGCTTGGGGGCTAAATGCCCGATTTTGGAACTTGGGGGCTAAATGCCCGATTTTGAAAATCTCGTACAGTGGGCCCAAGGCTAGTTGGCACAAGCAGGAACTCGTAAACGAACATGATATATGTGCCATAAAACTTAATAAGTGAATTGTTTGGCCATGGTACCAAGATAGGACTGACATGCTCAGTTAACTAGTGTTAGTGCGACATGACAGGTCGATAGACTAGTCAAGACAAACAACTGTGGGTTGAATTGAGAGTCGGGGCCATTGGAACAAATGACACCACATATTACATGGCAATTTAAGAAAACTTTGGTTGTGCATGCACTATGAGTACGAGATCATCAAGATGCCCATGAGGGGTAGTGATGTGTCCTAAGGGCCTTGGACGACCCGGTGAGTATAAGGGCAGATCGTAGTTCCAGGTGTCTATGCAAAATTAGGAGTAGCACCAAGCGCATGAGACCAGGGTGGGGTCAGGATGAGGTCTCTGTCATCATATGGACATGAAGAAGCGATTTCGGGATTGAGGGTCGGATGTCGCGTACATCCACTCATTCCCAGGGTAGAAGTGGTCGTGCTTCTATCTGGGTGGCAGGAAAAGTCACTCTGAAGCCATTAGCGGGTTCAGTAGTGATACTGACTAATGAATGTATGTAACCTTCATGATTAAGGATGTGTGTTAGGTGATGACACACCGTGGTAACTAAGAAATGATGGAAAAAAACCCAAATTTTTAAATGAAGGGATTTTTGAGAAAGAAAGGAGTTTGGCACACTCCATATAAATGTTTTTCTTAAAAAATTAAAAGTAGACCTTTGAAAACCCATTCACTGAGTAATCGTACTCACCCCCTCCCTTATATCCCTTTTAGGAAATACCAGAAAGCCTACCCTTAAAGACCATCAACTAAGACGCCTGTAAGATAGGTATGTAAAGTTTAAAATTTCATGTAGTTTTGATTATGCTATTCCAGGAAAAGGTGCAAGTTAAAGGACGCCTTACTCTTTACAGTTTACAATAAGAGGAAACCCTTTAATAAACCGGGAGAGTGGCGGGTTGATCATGGGGATCCGACCAAACCGGCTCGGGGCGTGACAGGCAGTCATTCATTGCCTGAAACTCCCTGGCTGGAGACTTATCATCTTCGTCGATGCTGCTTGGTTTTTCAATGAGTGAACAATGTTGTCATGTGAAGAAAGAAGACGACACAGTTCTGAACCGGATCAGACCGGTCCAAACATGGTTCAACGCTTAAATTGGTCGATTCAAGTCTAGTTCGATAGAGTTTTTCAAAATTAAAAAATTTTAAATTTATCTAAATTTATTCTCTCTCAAATGGTGGCCTCAATTCTCCAATTTGAATTTTCTAAGCCACCTAGAAAAATGAATTTAGAAATCTATTTAATAGTTGTTCAAACCGGTTTATGCCCACTTCACCTAAACTGGTTTGGTTTCACCTCTAATTCATCTGAAATTCCTTTTTTCATGACTTTTGTGACTCTTTAGGCCACTCGGTATCTATAAATTTTCCAGTTTGCCCTTTTCTCTATCAGTTCCGGTTTATAAACCGACTATATTTTCTATTTAGAAATAACTGGTTCTTTTCCCGATTTTTCTTATTATCAAAGGATGGGGTTTACAGTCGATGATTATGGCATGTTCATCCTCAATCAGATTCCAAGTCCACATTAGCTCCCTCTTGCTTGCGTTCCTTTCCCAAGTGTCCTTACATGATTTGGGTATTATTATCTGGAAGGGCTCGACATGACAGCCTTATTTTTCTCAAGCATGAGCGACTAGGCCCAAATATTTGGTTTATTGCATTATGATCCCTAAAGTTCATATTTCTTGATTTTAGGTCCCTAGTGTTAAAATTTTCCCAAATCAAGTCCTAAGGGCTTCCAATATCCTTATTGGGTCATTAATTTACTTAAAATTGTGAATGAGGCTCAAGTTTTCCAAACTCCCAATATGGTCCCCAATTTTTAAAAAAAAATCCATTTTGCCCATACTTTCCAAAAATAGCAAATTGACCCCAATTCTTTAAAAAATTGGCCTATTGGTCCCACGACATCTTTTCCATTGCTAATTGACCTTCAATTTAGAGAAATTGCATGGAGGTCCCTCAATTTTTCGAAATTCCCAATTTTCCCCAATTTCTTCCCCTATTTTCACCCCTTGACACTGGCTGAATTTGATTTCTCTAAATTGGCCATTCAAACGGGATTAATTGCTACATTTTATGGTATGGATCAGTTCCTACACTTCCATATGATTCAATTAAGGTTTGAATTATAGTATTTGGGTCCAAAACTAGCTCAAACGAAGGTTCGCTGAAAAACTGTTCGTAGAGAGAGAAAACTTCAAAAGCTTACCATCGGAGGTGCGGTGGTCTGACCTCTTGATCTCCAAAGGTAGATCCCATCCTTAGGGTACTCCTAGGATTAAGAATTGCTACCATTGATATCCACATCAATGGGAATTTAGTTAGTGAAGTTCGCACTTTCTCTCTCTAGAATCGATCTACAATGACGGAGGAGGGTGGAATTAGCTTTACTTTCACCTCTATGGAGGTTGTGTGGATGCCGTGAGGACTTTCGGGAGGTGGTCTGAATTGGTTGAATTCAAATCGGCCAAAATAAGGCAGCTTCAAACCAACGGAGTTGCTTCACTATTTCATCCCACTAGCACTTCTCTAGCAATCCTAAGGTTGAAGGAGGTTGCTGTCAAGTAGCTGACTTCCACTGTAGTCTGTAGGAACCAAATTTGGCTTTTGAGGCTGAGAAAAGTGCCCAAGTCGGAGCTCTAGTTTGAGCTTCACCGAAAAATGAATCACTTTGGAGAGGAGGACGATTTGAGGTGTGTGCAGGATGAATGGAGGGGATCTCTTTATATAGGGAGCTCGGGAACCCTCGACTCGAATAGTTTCCATACTAGTTGTGCTTATCATCGCTCGAAAAATGCCCAGATCAGAGGGAATATTACTTCACCGGGAAAGGAAAGTTTCTGAACCGATGAATAGTGTTGTTGTACCAAGGAAGAAGATGACACTGTTCCGGACTGGACCGATCCAGTCCAACCGGGTTTAATGGAAAAAATTGGTTGGTTTAGGCCTGATTCGACCAGTTTTCTCAAAACTAAAAATTTCTAGATTCTTATAAATTCATTTTCTATCCAATGATGGCTTCAATTTCTCCATTTGAGATCTATAATCCACCTAGGAAAATGAATTATCTAATCCGGTTCATTATGATTCAAATCGGTTCAATCTAGTTAAGGTCTGGTTCAACCTGAATCAGTCCGATTTTCCCATCCAATTTACTTCATGGTTCTTCCCCATCATTTTCATGACTTTTGGGTCACTTGGGATTTTCCAATTCCCCCTTTTAACCTCTCTTTATCATTCTAGGTTCCTTAAGTGGTTCGGTTTTCTCATTAAGTTGACCAGTTCTTTCCTAGTTTTCCTTGATCCAAGGTGACGGGTTTCACATGTGGCATACTTTGATTGGTTGATTTAAATTCATTATTTTTCCACCTAACGCATTGTGCCATTACCACGTGCCAGCTTTTGGTTGGTTGTGGCCATCTAATGCGGCTTTGCCACGTATCAACCTATGATTGGTTTACTATTCTCCAACATCCTTATTGATCATGGACCAGGCAACTTTGCCACGTCTCAACTCCTCATTGGTCAGCTCGACTAATGAGGCTTCTCCTAAGATGATCACTGATTAAGGACACATGCATGCTCCCATTGATTAGTCTTCGGTGACGTGGATTTTTTTCATTTGACCACCAAGGACACGTATCATGCTCTCATTGTTCAAAGCTTTCAAACGTTGATTGAGTGGCTGATTGGGTGTACATCACAATGTGTCACGCGCTGGCCTAGCAGGTGGTCCATTGATTTGTTGGACCGTTGACCGGTTCGGTTGGGTCAGGTTTGGTGACCAGAAATAGAAAATTGGTCAGTTCATGCCCAATTTGACCGATTTTCTCAAAACTAAAATTTTCTAAATTTATTTTCTATAAATTGGTGACTTCAATTTCTCAAATTGATATTTTTAGGTCACCTAGAAAAATGAATCTTTGAATCGGTTCTAGACAGTTTAACGTGGTTCATGTCTCGTTTACCCTGGACCGGTCTGGTTCTCACATCCAATTTGGTTCATGATCCATTTCCATTATTTTTTTTTTATCTTAATTGAACACTTGGGATTTTCAAATTCCCATTTTGGTTTTCTCTTTACTAATTCCGGTCCACTTTGAACAACGGTTTACTCACGAAATTTTATGATTCTCATTTCTAGCCTTCTTATTATGAGAAAATAAGGTTTACAACTTCTCTTCTCCTTTTAAAGTGTTTTGTCCCCAAAACTCGCTATACATTAAATAATTGGGGATACTTATCCTTCATGGAAAACTCAATTTCTCACGTTTCTTCCTATATTTAGCTACTTCGCCAAAGTACCTTTACCATTAGAATCTTCTTGTTCCTAAGATTCCTTTTTCGCTTGTCGACGATTAGAATTGACTCCACCACATAGGACAGGTTCTCTTCTAGTACGGGTGGTGGTATTCCTATACATGACTAGGATCAGGCTCATACTTCTATAGTACTGATATATGGATACATCATGTATCCGTTGCAAGTCCGGGGGTAATACGAGCTTGTATGCCACCGGTCCAACTCTTTGAAAAATGGGATAAGGACCAATGTACCTTGTTTTCAGTTTTCCTTGATATTGAAACCTTAAAATCACTCTCTATGGTAATATTTTAAGGAACATCTTATCCACCACCTTGAACTCCAATTCTCTTCACCTACAGTCAACATAACTCTTTTGTCGATCTTGTGCCACCTTAAGTTGATTTCTTATCAACTTAATGTTTTCCATGGTGTCCTCAATAAGCTTGATCTTTTCAAGCTTCATTTCCCCTACGTCATAACAAAATAGAGGTGTATGACACGTACAGGGTTTCATACGGTGTCATTTGTATACTAGTCTAATAATTGTTATTATAGGCAAACTCCATAAGGCATAAATAATCTTTCCAACTTTCACTCATTGTCAAAACACATGCTCAGAGAATTTCCTCCAAGGTCTGGATGGTTCGCTCTAACTGTCCTTCAATTTGGGGTGAAAGGTCGTGCTCATATGAAGCTTGGTTCCTAATGCATCGTTTAAATTAGGCCAAAACCGTGATGTGAACCTCAAATCCCGGTATGATACAATGCTCACTAGGACTCCAAGTAAACGAACAATCTCTCCAATGTAGATATTTTCCAACCTTTCAATAGAGTTAATCACTCTTATAGGTAGGAAGTGGGCTAATTTAGTTAGTCAATCTATGATTACCCAAATAGCATAATGTCCCCTCTTCATTACGGGTAATCCTATTACGAAATCCATTGTGACATTTTCCCACTTCCATTCAAAAATAGGCAAGGGTTGCAATAGTCTAGAGGGTTTTTGATCATCTGCCCAAATTTGTTGGCAGTATAGGCACCTTACCACATATTCAACGATGTCCTTCTTCATCCCTTTCCACCAATAACCTTGTTTTAGAGTATGATACATTTTTGTACTCCTAGGATGCATTACATATATAGAATCATGGGCTTCTTCCATTATCGATCTTCTTAATTCTCATGTGTTTGGTACACATACCCTTCTCTTAAAATTTATTAATCGATCTCCTCTTATGGCAAACTCTAATGCTACTCCATTGGCTACATGCTCCATGTGGTGTTTAAGTTATGTATCCAAACTTTGTTGGATCTTAATTTGCTCCACTAAGCTGGGTACCAAGTTGATTCCACTAAGCTCATATTTTGAGCTTGGATATAGGATACCAAGTTGATTCCCTTCTTACTCTTGTCTCCATAAAACAACGCTCCTTCGAAATTTGAAGAATGGAATATTATTGTCTTATCCTGATAGTTAACTCTTGCATGGTGTAGAAATACCTAGACCATTCCTATAATCATTTTGACTTCCTTCAAGGGTAGAGGGATTAAATCTACTTCAAAATTCTTCCCCATGATTTTCACTTTAACCCTTTGAAGACTTTGTATTTAATCAATTCTTCTCCTAGGGGTGTGAGGATGTTTATGGTTGGATTTAGTGAGACAGGGTCCATGGGAATTCCTTGGATCAGTGATTCCTTGATAAAGGATCATTTAGCGTTGGAGTCGATGAGGGCCAAGAGTTTTCTATTGAATATTTGGACGTATAATTATTAGTTTTCTTTGAGGCAGTTGTCTCTCTAATCTCCTTGTCCTTAATGATCCTTCTAGTGCCCCTTTTTAGGGTGTATTCCTTACTACTTCCCGGTCCTCCTTAGGGTGTTGTTCATTTTCTTTGACCATCTCGTTGTCATGGTTTGCTTACTTTTGTTATGTTGTTTCGAATCTCAACCTTGACTTCTCTATATTTTGCAAAGGAAGTTGTACCTAACATTCTATCACCTTTCCAAAGTAGGTTAGTCTCGGCCTCTGGTACATCCTTCCTTCAAGTAGTTTCTATTGAGAGGTTGGCTCCTTGCACTCCAGGTTATGTCCATCTGCCAACCAACGATTCCTTCAAGGCACTTGGTTGTGTGCATCCCTCCAGAGTTCCCTTTCATAGCGTATTCCTTCTCTTCTTCACTCTAACTGTGTCATTCCCTAGAGTTCTGGGGGACTTTTTTCTGTGTTTGCCCGTTATGGGAGGATTCTAAGTATGCTTCTCATGTACCTTATCCCTATTCATGAGGTATCCTTCTCGGTTTGACCTTCTTAAGAAGTTTTTGCATTCACCTCGTCATTTCTTGACCTCTTGGTGAACCGTTTACGTAACCCGCTCCATGGTATTGATCTCCAATCCTTCATGTCATTCATGACTCTTGAGGAGGTATTGCCTTGAATCTATGAGGTGTAGAACACCCCTTCTTTCCTTATACTTATACTAGTCCGTCTTGGTACTTGTCCTTAATAGTGTTGAGAACTTTCTTGAGTAGCATTCCTATTGTCCACACCTTATAACATATCATTTCCTTGCCCAGTAGTCACTATCAGAGTTCTCACTCTTTCGTCTCCTTTCGATTTTCTTGGAGAGCCTTCTCTGCCTACAAATTTTTCCCTAAGAGTTCTACTAGACTCTTTAGTCTTTTGGTTCATTTTCTTATTTGGGATGGGATTCTCCTCGGTCCCCATGGTTTGTTTGGTTACTTTTCTTAAGGCAATATTCCTACAGTTGAGACATAGGCTTACATCCTTATTTAGAGATATGGTTTCAGGAACTTGGAATTCTTCATTAATGGAGGAGTATAATATGTTAGGGTCTTAACCATATTAAAAAGAGGTGGTCATGAAATAGATAAAGGACTACGGGGTGTGTGCTAAGCATCCTCCATGTTAAGGTTATAAGCCCTAGCTGGTGTTTTTGGTTTCAGGCTTGGCTTCCTTTGTACTCAGGGGTGTGACCTCAACAGGTCCAAGCATCATCCTCTTGGATACTTTGTCATTTGGTCCTTGGGGATTTCTACCATGCCCCGGGCATTTGGGAAGCTTCTAGAGTTGTCTTCCTATGAGGACAGGGTGCTGAGCAGAGTTATCCCTAGTTTTCTTGGTTCCTCTCCTAGGATCCATCTGTAAATTTTAGGAGAAATCCTATTAGTTACAATATTTTCTAGTCTTGAATATGTATTTGAGGAAACAAGCTCTGATACCACTCTAGTTGTCACGCCCTGACCCTGTTTGGTCGGATCCCCGTGATCAATCCACCACTCTCTCGGTTTCTTAAAGGGTTTCCCCTTATTGTAAACCGTAAAGAGTAAGGCGTCCTTTAACCTGCACCTTTTCCTAGAATAGCATAATCAAAACTGTATGAAATTTAAAACTTTACATACCTGTCTTACAAGCATCTTTAGTTGACGGTCTTTAAGGATAGACTTTCCGGGATTTCCTGAAAGGGATATAAGGGAGGGGTGAGTATGACTACTTAGTGAATGGGTTTTTTTTTTCAAAGGTCTACTTTTAACTTTTAAAAAAACATTTATATAAAGTGTGTCAGACTACTTTCTTTTCAAAAATCCCATCATTTAAAAATTTGAGTTTTTCCATTACTTCTTAGTTACCAGTGTGTCATCACCCAACATACATCCTTCTTAATGAAGGTTACATATATTCTCAAGTTAGTATCACTACTGAACCCGCTAGTGGCTTCGAAGCAACTTTTCCTGCCACCCGGATAGAATTATCACCACTTCTACCCTAGGAATGAGTGGATATACGCAACATCTGACCCACAATTCCGAAATCACTTCTTCGTGTCCGTATGAGGACAGAGACCTCATCTCGTCCCCACTCCTTGTCTCATGCGCTTGGTGCTACTCCAAATTTCGCACAGACACCTGGAATGACGAACTGCCTTATAGCCACCAAGTTGTCCAATGCCCTTAGGACGCATCACTACCACTCATGGGCATCTTGATGATCTCGTACTCACACTGCATGCAAAAACAATGTTTTCTCATATTTCCATGTAATCTGTGGTGCCACTAGTTCAACCCGCAGTTATTTGTCTTGACTGGTCCGTCGACCTGTCATGTTGCACTGCTGCTAGTCGACTTAGCATGTCGGTCCTATCTTGGTACCATGGCCAAACAATTCACTTATTAAGTTTTATGGCACAAATATCATGTTTGTTTACGAGCTCTTGCCCGGGCCAACTGGTCTTTGGCCCACTGTACGAGATTTTCCAAATCGGGCAATTAGCCCCCAAGTTCAAGTACTTCCGACAAAACATATGTTTTCTCTATCCATTATACCGTCTGAGTATAAGGACACCTCTGTTCATAACCGATGAACGGGTTTTCAACTTCCTTCGAGGAAGTCTCATCATACCAACCGGGTATGATCTACTTACAACCGGTAAGTAGTTTTTCTGCATTATTTTGACATCACTTTCTCTAAGTAATGATGTTTAAAATACCACTAAATAGTGGGTTTTCATACCAAGGTACTTATCATTCCCAACCGGGTATGATATAAAATTTTCACTCACAACCAGTAAGTGGTTTTAAAATTTTAAGTTGTGCTCATTATCTCAACCAGGTATTATTTAGTAAACCTACTCACCTGTTAATGCTGTGAATTCCACTAAACCGATTCTTTGTATTCACGCGAGCTTGTCCTTGCTGGCGTTCCCAATACTTCATGTACCTACATGATATGAACATCTCGGTTCATTATCCTTCGGCCTAATCACCTTCATTCATTCCAATTGAATGAGAAAGTCAAACTTCCATGTATTTGCAATTAGGTCCCTAAAGTTATTTCTCTTCAACTTTAAGTCCCTAATACTGGTTTTTCCTCAAATTGAGTCCCAAAACTTCTAAAATTTATCATAGGACCTCAATTTATTCCATTTCAAAAAAAAGGGATTAATTTCCCAATTTTCCAATTTGGTAATCCAACTTTTCCAAAATTACCATTTTGCCCTTCCTTTACAAAAATGGTAAGTTTTGCCCCAAAAATTCTAAAATTTCTCAATTAGTCCTCCAACATTATTTTCATGCCTAATTTGCCCTCAATTTCATAAAATTTCATTTTGGTCATCCAAATTTTGAAAATCCCCAATTTTCCCCCAATTTCAACTCTTCAACGCTGTCAAATTTGATTTCATCAAATTGACCGATCAAACACCTCTAATTGTTGAAATTGGAGTTGAAATTGAGTTCCTACATGTTATACAATTTTAAGGAACTTTGAATCGCAGATTTTAACACCGGAACGAGCTCAAACGGAGATTCGCCGGAAAACAGGCTGTAGAGAGAGAAAGCTTCTATTTCTCAATGGTGAGAGCATATCGGTCCGAGCTTTCGATCTGGGCAGATAGCTCTCATCTTGAGGTTTATTCTAGAATTAAGAATCAAATCAATTGATGCCAAATTGAGTTACAATTTCATCATTGATATTCTGTCAGTTCTCTCTCTAGCACTGACCTGAAATTGCAAAGGAGAATCGAATTGGCTTACCTTTCAATCCTAATTCAGCCGTGAAAGGGCTGAGAAAGTGTTGGGAAGGCTTGTTTTAGCCTGAGGAGGGCTCGAAATGGCCAATTTCAACTCGGCCGAAACAGGGCAACTTTGGTCCGCCGGAGTTGCTTCACTATTTCATCACGTCGACGTCTCGCCGACGACTCTTAGAGTGAACAGAGACTACAGACATGTAGCTGACTTCTCCCCGGTTCTAAAGATCCCTACCTCACCTTGTTTGACTAAAAAAAGACCCCATGTCGGAGCTCTGGTTCGAGCTTCACCGAAAAATGGAGCAGTTGAGAGAGAATGAAGTTTTTCAGGTGTGGAGAGGATGAATGGGCAGGGGCTCTTTATATAGGGAGCTTGGAGACCCATTGGCCATCCGTTTGGCACCGTTGTTGCTGACATTGAAGACCTGAAATGCACTGAACAAAAGTATTTCTTCTTCGCTAGAGTTTTTTCAGTTTTCCGATGAGTGAACAGTGCTATCATCTTGAGGAAGAAGATGACATTGTTCCGAACCGAACTGAACCGGTCCGAACCGAGTTCAAAGCTTAAACCGGCCGGTTCACCCCCCATTTGATCGGGTTTTTCAAATATAAAAATTTCTAAATTCATTCTCTATCCAATGGTGGCTTCAAATCTCCAATTTGAATTATTTAAGCCACCTAGAAAAATGAATTTAGGATTCGGTTCAATAGTGGTTCAAACCAGTCTGAACCGATTCGAATCCGGTTCACCTGAACCGGTTTGGTTTTCATCCCCAATTCCTTCACAAGTCCATTTCCATGTCTTTTGTGAGTACTTGGGTCACTTAGGGTCCATAAAATCCCCAGTTTACCATCTCTTTATCGATTCCGGTTCATAAACCAACTCAGTCCTTAAACTGGTTCAATCCGGTTCGGGTCCGGTTCACTCAAACTGGTCTAGTTTTTCTCTCCCACTTTTTTCTAAGGTTCCTTCCCAAGGTTTATGAATTTCTTTGGAGTATAATGGAGTTGAATTCTTTGTTTTGCCTAATCTCTATCGGTTCCGATTCATGAACCGACTCGGTTCATAAACCGGTTCAATCCTGTTGGACCCGATTTATCCATACCGGTCTAATTTTATTCTTCCAATTCATCCTAAGGTTCTTTTCCATAGTATTTTGAACCCTTTGAATCACCTGGGACTTGTAAATTCATAAATTTCCCATTCAAAATTTATTAGGTTTGTGAACCGGTTCAGTTTTCTCACTTGGTTTGATCGGTTCTCATCCCGATTTTCCTTAGCTCAAAAGTGCAGGGTTTACAATAGATTTCATGGCTTTCTCATTTGAAGTTTGTTTACGAGCTCTTGCTTATGCCCACTGGTCTTAGGTCCACTACACGTGATTTTTTCTAAAAACCGGACATTTAGCCCCCAAGTTCAAAATTTGAGGCCTCTAACCGGAGACGTGGTTTAAGCATTGTCACACAGTCAGGAGAGAACACTTCTAACAAAAATGTATATTTTTTTTTTCAGATTATCTCACCAATTGGGTGTGATGATACCTCCTCACACAATCAACAATCGGTTTCTCCTTCCTTCAAGCCAACCGAGCATAATTTCCTCGACTTACAACCGGTAAGTACGTTTTAGCTTAGTTCGCCCATCACCCAACCAGGTGTGATGTTACAGTTTCACTTACAAGTAGCTTTTTGTTTTCTAAAGTGCTCACCATCCCAACCAAATATGATGTAAATAAGCCCACTCACTCGAATATCGTGATGTGTTCATCCTCAGTTGGTTTTCCAAGTTGACGCGAGCTTCTCTTGCTTGTGTTCCAGCCACACTTGTCCCTACACAATTTGGGCAGCCTTATCAATTACGGTTTGGCATAAAAGCCTAGGCTCACCAATTATCGATTAATTGCACTTAGATCCCTAAAGTTTATTTTTCTTAACTTTAGGTCCCCAAATGCCAACTTTCCCCAAATTTGAGTCCCAAGATTTCCAAAATTACCTTTGAGTCTTCATTTTACTCAAAATTGTATAAGGGGCTCAAGTTTCCCAAATTTCTAATCTGGTCCCCAACTTTTCAAAAATTACCATTTTGCCCTTACTTTCCAAAATTGGCAATTTGGCCTCAAATGTCTCAAAAATCGACCAATTGGTCCCTCAACATTTTTCTCATGGCCAATTGGCCTTCAATTTTGGGAAATGGTAAAAAGGTCCCTCAATTTTATGAAATCCCCAATTTCCCCTCAATTTCTCCCCTCTAAACTGACAGCAAATTGGCCATTCAATCAGGGTTAATTGCTCAAATTGAAGGTATGGATTAGTTTCTACACTTCCATACAATTTAATTGAGCTTTGAGCCGCATCATTTGGGTTTTAATTGAGCTCAAATGGAGTTTCACCGGAAAACTAGGCGTAGAGAGAGAGAGTTTTGAAAGCTTACCGTCGAAGAGGCGGCGGTTCGAGCTCTCCATCAAAGAAGGTAGCTCTCATCTTAAGGTTACTCCTAGGATCAAGAATTTCTACAATTGACATCAATTTGAGGGAGAATTTTGTCAGTGAAATTTTCACAATTTCTCTCTCTAACTCTGACCTGCAACGACTGAGAAGGGTCGAATTGGCTTACCTTTCAACTCTGTTTAGGGTCGTATGAGGGTTGTAAGGGTGTTGGGGAGGCTTGGTTTAGCTAGGGGACGGATAAACTTGGTTGATTTTAGCTCAGCCAAAACAAGGCAGCTTCGGTCCATTGAAGCTGCTTTACTATTTGATTCTGCCGACGCTTCTTTGACAGTCCTCGAGTCGAAAGGTGGATGTTATCATGTAGCTGACTTCCCTTAGAGTTTGTAGGACCTAACCTCACCTTATGAGGCTGAGAAAAATGCCTATATCGGAGCTCTGGTTTGAAATTCGCCAGAAAATGGAGCAATTGAGAAAGAATGGAGATTTTAGGTGTGAGTATGATGAATGGAGAGTAGCTCTTTATATAGAGAGCTTAGTGACCCTCTACGCGACAAATTTCCTTTTTGATCGAGCTTATCATCGCCCTAAAATGGCCTAATTGAAGCCATTTTTCATTTGTCGGTGTTTTCCATTTCTACATTGAATGAATAGTGATGTCATCTGAAGGAAGAACATGACACTGTTCCGAACTAGACCGGACCGGTCTAACAGCATTTAATGCGTAAATCGGTCGGTTCAAGTCCAATTCGATCGGTTTTCTCAAAATTAAAAATTTCTAAATTTATCTAAATTCATTCTCTATCTAATGGTGGCTTCAATTCCCCAATTTGAATATTTTAAGCCACCTATAAAAATGAATTTAAAAATCAGTTCAGTTTGGTTCACCTTGAACCGGTCTGGTTTTTCCTTCCCAATTGTTCCAAGGTTCTTTTCCACTCTTTTTAAGTCACTTGGGATATGTAAATTTCCAAATTTACACTTTTCTTATCAGTTATGGTTTGTAAACCGGCTCGATTTTCTCTTTTGAAATAACCAATTCTTTCCCCAGTTTTTCTTATCTATAAAGAGACGGGGTTACAACTCTGCCCTCCTTTTAGAGATTTTTTCCCCAAAACAATTACATGTCAAACAACTAAGGGTACCCATCCCTCATGATGCTCTCGATTTCCCATGTCTCTTCTTGCACAAGCCTGTTCTGCCAAAGGACCTTGACCATAAGAATCTTCTTCTTCCTTAAGTTCTTGTCCCTCCAACCGATGATTTGCTCCGGTTCTGCTTGATAAGTCAGGTTCTCTTCTAGCTCTAGTAGAGGTCGGTCCAACACATGGTTAGGATAAGGCTGGTACTTCCGGAGTACTGAGATATGGAATACATCATGTATTCTCTGTAAGTCCGGAGGCAATTCTAGTTTATATGCCACCGGCCCTATCCTTTAGACTATGGTGTAAGGACCAATGTATCTTGGTTTCAACTTTCCCCATTGTTGAAACCTAAGTATTCCCCTTCATGGGGATACCTTTAGGAACACTTGGTCTCCCACATCAAATTCCAAATCTCTTCTCTGATTATCAACATAGCTCTTTTGTCTATACTGAGTGACCTTAAGTCGACTCCTGATTATCTTAATCTTTTATGTGGCAACCTCGATTAGTTCAACCCTTTCCATCTTCCTTTCTCCCACCTCTTCCCAAAATAAAGGGGTACGACATGGTCGTCCATAAAGGGCCTCATAAGAAGCCATTTGAATACTGGCTTAATAACTATTATTATAAGTAAACTCCATCAAGCACAAGTATTCTTTCCAACCCTTATTCATGGTAAGTACACAGGCTCATAACATATCCTCTAGGGTTTGGATCGTTCGCTCAAAATGTCTATCGGTCTGAGGATGAAATGTCGTGCTCATGTAGAGCGTGGTTCCCAAGGAGTTTTGTAAGCTAGGACAGAACCGCGAGGTAAATCTAGGGTCTCTATCTAATACTATTCTTATCAGGAAGATGCCATGGAGTCTCACAATCTCCTTTATGTATAAGACGGCCAGTTGTTCTACTAAATCCATCACTCCTATAGGTAGGAAATGGGCGAACTTGGTCAATCTATCCATGATGACCTAGATTATGTCTCGTCACTTTCTAGTCATAGGTAGTCCTATGACAAAGTCCATAGTGATGTATTCCCATTTCCATTCTAGGATTGGCAAGGGTTATAGCAATCTTAAAAGTTTATGATGCTCCACTTTAATCTGCTGATAGGACAAGCATCGGGCTACGTATTCCACAATATCCCTCTTCAGTCCTTTCCACCAATAACCTTATTTGAGGGTGCAATACATCTTAGTACTGCTAGGATGCATCGCATAAATAGAGTCATGAGCCTCTTCCAAAATTAATCCCCTCGGTTCCTTATCTTGAGGCACACACACTCTACCCTTGTATGTTAATACTCAGTCACCTCGAAGGTTGTAGTCTTGTTTCATCCCTTCATTAATTGGGTCCAAATAGGGCTGAAGTTCCTTATCCCCTTTTTGTTGGACCTTAATTTGCTTTGATAGGCAAGGTCTTACCACTATGTCAGCCAACAAGCATTTCTCTCTTTTGTCCATCTAAAGGTCCACTTCCATTCTTTCCAGCTGCTGCAACAAGGGTAAGTAGCATGTCTTTATCTGCGCTGTCTCGGTTTGGTACTTGCAACTTAGAGCGTTTGCAGCCACATTGACCTTAGCGAAGTGATATTCTATCACAAGGTCATCATCCTTTACTAACTTCAGCCAACTTCTCTGGTGGAGGTTCAACTCCTTCTGAGTCAAGAAGTACTTAAGAATCTTGTGACCGGTATATATCCTATACTTAACCCTGTATAGGTAGTGTCACCAAATCCTAAGGGCGAACACTATTGCAGCTAACTCCAAGTCGTGAGTAGGGCAGTTCCTCTCATGTACTTTTAGTTGTCGTGAAGCATAGGCGATGACCTTTCCTTGTTACATTAATACACATCCAAGTCTCTGTCTTGATGCATCACTGTAGACGGTATACTCCCCTACACTTGGGTTAGGTAGAGAGTGTACGGGTGTCGTTGTTAAACGGGTCTTCAATTCCTTCAAGGATTTCTCACAACTTTCATCCCACTTATACTCTACTCCTTTCCTTGTGAGACGAGTCAAAGGGGCAACTATCTTAGAGAAGTCATGTACAAACCATCTATAGAATCCTGCCAAGCCTAAGAAGCTTCATATTTCTGAGGGATTCTTGGGGTGCCTACCAATGAGATATGGCCTCTACTTTCACCGGATCCACCTTAACTCCATCTTTAGACACTACGTGTCCTAAGAACTCTACCTCCTGTAACCAAAACTCACACTTGGAGAATTTCGCATATAAGCGGTTATCTCATAGTATCTCCAAGGTAATAGCTAGATGTTTTTTGTGCTACAGCCTAGTTCGTGAATATATAAGAATGACGTTTATAAATACTATCACGAACTTGTCCAAGTGCAGTTGGAACACTTGGCTCATTAAATCCATGAAGGCTGCAGGGGCATTTGTCAAGCCAAAAGACATCACCCTAAACTCAAAATGTTCGTATCGGGACCGAAAGGAGGTCTTAGGGAAGCCTTCCTCACGAATCTGGAGTTAGTGGTATCCAGACCGAAGGTCTATCTTGGAGAAGAAGGCTGCTCCTTTTAATTGGTCCTTCTCCTAAGGGTGTGAGGATGTTAAGACTTTGTTTTAGGGAGGTAAGTTCTTAGGAAAGACTTGGGATTAGATCTTCCTTTATGAAGGATCTCTTTGCTCCTGAGTCGAAGAGGGCGTAGATTTTTCTTCCCCATAAGTGTACATACCCTAATTAGCAAAGAACACATGTTTTAGAAGAAGAAATTTCTTTATTGAATAAGAAAAAATCAATTTACAAGTTTTGTCTTAATCTTAGTTAGGGAGGTTTTGGGAAGTACCTGCTACAGTACTAGGATCTTTTCTAGCCTCTTTCTAGGTGAGGTTATATACCTTAGCTGGTACCCAGGTTGTGGCGTCCTACCTGGGAATCCTTGTGTTCCCTTGGGGTGGTCCAAGCATGTTTCGTTGCTTATTCACCCTAAGAGTGGGTCATTCCTTTACAAAGTGCCCCACCTACCCACATACGAAACAGGTCAAACAGGCTCCCTCATGGTATCTTTGCATCTAGGGCAGCGAGGGTTTCCTTGTGGTAAGGTGGGGATCACTCTTCATGGGGGTGGTGGTAAGTCCTTCCTCCTTTGGGAACCTACCTTGTTTCCCCATCTTGGACAATTTTGCTCCTTTCGTCCTCCATGAAGTCCTTGGCCCTTGTCCTCTTTCTGAGTCGCTTGCTCCGTCCGACGACGTCAGGTTTGTACTAGTCACTCATATTCATGAGCCATACTGATCACCACTGCCAGATCCATGGGGCATCCTAGTACTCCCATCCAGTCTCGTATGTCCATGTTAAGACCGTCCAGGATTCGTTGACATATATATATCGGTCTGGCCAGGTCAGGGGCAAAGGGTCTTAACTCATTGAACTTAGTTTCGTATTCTAAAATTGAGTTAAGCCTTTGTCGAAGTTGGAGGAAATGTTGCTTCTTCTCATTTATCAAATGCGGAGCCAGGTACTCCTCCATGTACCTTTCCTCAAATTGTTTCCAAGTGGGGTGTGGTATGTAGGCTCCTAACATTATCCCACAATCTTTTTGCACTAGCCTCCAGGAAATATTCCGTCAGGATCACCATATCCTCTAGTGGAATCCTGACTATCCCCATAAGTTTCTTAATGTTGGCCAGCCAGACCATAGCAGCTCCAACATCTTTCTCTCCTAAGAAAGGCTTACAACCCAGTTGCAAAGAGTTTTGAGGTATTTGGGGATGTCAACTGGTGGGGGATGGTTAACAGGAGGGGGATGAGATTGCACTTCCTTAGGCTTAGCTCGAGAGTTGGTGTCCACCTCAGAAGCATGGTTAGGCTGTCCAAATACTCAGGTGAACTCCTTGTACAATCTCTGATGTTCTAAGCTTAGCCCTAGTGAGACTGTCTAGGCTTCTTGGGGAGTTTCCATAGGAAGGGATTGTTGGGCAATGTTAGAAATGGCGGCTCTTGTTCTTTTGGTTCCTCTATTGGAAGCCACTTGAAATTTTAAGATTTATTCCTCTTAGTTACTATGTTATATTGTCTTGATATTGCATTCGAGGAAACAAGCTCTAATAACACTCAAGTTGTCACGCCCCGACCCAGTTTGGTCGGATCTCCGTGAATAACTCAGCACTCTACGGTTTATTAAGGGTTTTCCACTTTCTAAATCGCTTGGAGTAAGTCGTCCTTTCTACCTATCTTTCCTGGAATAGCATTATACAAATATACCTATCTTGTTCCAAAATTTGTAAGGTCTTTAGAAAAGGTTTTTCCTTGGTTACCTGAAAGGGGTAAAGAGGGAGGGGGTGAGTTCTACAACTTAGTGAGCGGGTGTTGGGGGTGAGTTTTCAAGAAAACAAATTTATTTAAAGTGTGCCAAAATCCTTATTTCTTTTAGGAAGGGATCTTTCCTCAAATTTCAATTTTCAAAACCTCTTTCCTTATTTTCACATTAGGCGTGTTTAATAGACAACACATGCCCTTTATTAGGAAGGGAACACACATTTGTAGGTGTAGCCCATCCACTACACCCACTTGTGGCTCGGAGTGTCTTTACCGGCCATAAAGATAGAAGCCCATCCACTTCTACCCTGGGTTTGAGTGGATGTTCGTGACATCTGACCCTCATACCTGAATGCTACTCTGTGTCCATATGAGGACATAGAGCTCTTCCCGACCCCACCCTAGTCTCATGCGCATGAACCTACTCTGAGCTTCCCGACTATTGGCACGACAAACTGCCCTTATCTCCACCATGTCGTCTAGTAGGTCTTAGGACCCATCACTACCACTCTTGGGTGTCTTGATGGTCTTGTACCTCAAGTGCATGCACAAAATAATAGTTTTTACATATCCATTTATCATTGGTGCCACTTGTAAACCCCGCCCCTTCAAGGTAAGAAAACCGGAGAAAGAACTAGTCAACCCAAGAGAGAGAACCGAACAGGTTCATGAACCCCAACCACTAGAGAATAGGAAAAATTGGAAAATTTACAACTCTCAAGTGATCCAAAGAGTCGTAAAAACCTTGGAAAGGGACTTTAGGACACTTTGGGAAAGAAAACCAGACCGGTTCAGGTAAATCGGATTAAATCGGTTTGGACCAGTTTTAACCACTATTGAACTAGATGCTAAATTAATTTTTCTAGGTGGCTTAGAAAATTTAAATTGGAGAATTGAGGCCATCATTGGATAGAGAATGAATTTAGATAAATTTACAAATTTTTAATATTAAAAAACTTGATCGAATCGTGCCTGAACAAGACGGTTTAAGCATTGAACCCGGTACGAACCGGTCCGATCCGGTTTGGAACAGTTTCATCTTCTTCCTTCACATAACAACAATGTTCACTCACCGAAAAATCGAGCAGCGTTGATGAAGATGAAAAGTCTCTGGCTAGGGAGTTTCACGCAATGAATGACCGCCATAAATGTGCCGATCAAACGGCCAAGAAGTCCCTGAGCTTCCTATATAAAGAGCTCGTCCTCATTCATCCTCCTCACACCTAAAAACTCCTATCTCTCCCTACAGCTCCATTTTTCGGTGAAGCTCGAACTAGAGCTCTAACATTGGGGTTTTTTTTAGCCAAAGAAAGGGAGGTCAGGTTCTTTAGATTTGGGGAGAAGTTAGCTACCAGATAGTAGCCTCCATTTGCTCCGAGGATCACCGGAGAAGCTCTAGTGTGATCAAATAGAGAAGCAGCTCCGGTGGACCGAAGCTGCCCTATTTCAGTCGAGCTAAAAATGGCCAATTCGAGCCCTTCTCAAGCCAAACCAAGCTCTCCCAACATTTCCATTACCCTCATACGACTAAATTAGAGTCGAAAGGTAAGCCAATTTCGCACCACTCTGTAAATTCCAATAAGTGCTAGAGAGAGAACTGGCGAAACTTCACTAACCAAATTCTCCCTCAATTCAGCATGAATTAATGTGATTCTTGATCTTAGGAGTAACCTCAAGATGAGAGCAATCTGCCCAGATCGAAAGCTTCGACCGCCGCACCCTTGACGGTAAGCTTTTGAAGCTTTCTCTCTCTAAGTACAATTTTCCAACTAAACTCCGTTTGAACTCAATTCAAATCCAAATGACACGATTCAAAGTTCCATTGAATCGTGTGGAAGTAAGGGGGGAAATTTTGGAGGAATTTGGGATTTCGAAAATTCAAGGGACTAAAATGAAATTTCCCAAAATTGAGGGCCAATTGGCCATGGAAAAGATGTTGGACAACCAATTGGTCGATTTATGGAATTATTGGGGTCAAATTTGCTATTTTTGTAAAATAGGGGCAAAATGGTAATTTTTGAAAAGTTGGGACCAAATTGTAAATTTGGGAAACTTGAACCCCTTTTTGTAATTTTGAATAAATTGAGGTCCGAAAATGAATTTTAGAAGTTTGGGACTCAATTTGGGGAAAATTGACATTAGGGACATAAAGTTTAAAGAAAAAGAACTTTAGGGACCTAAATGTAAATAAGTAAAAGTTTGGGCATTTTATTCCTTCGTGATGAATGAAGGCTATTAGGCCAAAGGTTAATGAACAAGGATGTTCATATCATGTAGGAACACTAAGTATCAAGAACGTCGACAAGGATAGGCTCGCGTGAGGCAAAGAGCCGATTAAGAGGAAAGATACACTGCACTTATCGGGTGAGTGAGATTTTTCACATCATACCCTGTTGGGATGATGAGTACCTCGGAAGGTAAAACCCACTATTATGTGGAATTTTAACATCACATCTGGTTGGGATGTTGTGAGAAAACATAAGGAAAAAACTACTTACTGGTTGTAAGTAGATCATACCTAGTTGGTATGATGAACATCCTTGACGGAAATAGAAAACCCGCTTATCAGTTATGAGCGGAGATATCGTCACACTTGGTTGATGTGATGGACAAGTGAAAAGTTTTTTTTTTCAGAAGTGCTCTCTTCTAATTGTGTGCCACTCCTTAAAACTTTTAGGATATCTTCTTGACGGGAGCTCGAATAGCTCAGATAGGTCAGAGGCCTCGGTTCTGAAACTTGGGGCTAGAATGCCCGATTTTTATAAAATCTCGTATAGTGGGCCCAAGGCCAGTTGACATAAGCAGGAGCTCATAAACAAACATGAGATTAAGCCATGAAAATTTTAATGAATGATGTGATTTGGTCATGGTACCAAGAAAGGACCTTCATACACGATGGACTAGTGGCAATGCGAAAAGAGAGGTCGAAGGACTAATCGAGACAAACAGGGTCGGGACCATTGGACCAGTGGCATCAAATATTAACATCTTATATTGAAAAATTATAGTTTGTGCATGCACTTGAGGTTCTGGACCATCAAGATGCCCAAGAGGGGTAGTGATGCATCCTAGGGGCTACTGGATGACATGGTGGAGATAAGGGCAGCTTGTCGTACCAACAGTCAGGAAAGCTCGACGTAGCTTCATGCGCATGAAACTAAGGTGGGGTTGGGATGAGGTCTCCATCCTCATATGGACATGAAGTATTTTGGGTCTAAGGGTAGGAGGTCAGAGACGTTCATTTAGACTTCGGGTAGAAGTCAGAGACTTCTATTGGTGAGGATGGTAAAAATGCTCTGATCCACAAGTGGGTGCAATTAGCGTAACTGCATCTCGCGAATGTGTGTGAATGCTTCCTGATGAAGGGTGTGTGTTATTTATGATACAAACCTAGTATGGAAATGGGAAAGAGGTTTTGAAAACCTTGGAAAGGATTTCAAAATCCTTGGAAATGAATTGGTAAACTTTAGAAAAAGGTTTTGATAAACTAGAATTTGAAGAAAAATATTTTTAATGAAATGAGGAGTCTGGCACACTCCAATTAAAATTTTTTTTATGAAAACTCGCACCCACACCTATTCACTGAGTTGTCAAACTCACCCCCTCCCTTTACCCCTTTTCAGGAAACCAAGAGAAACCAACCTTAAAGATATGTTTGTAGCTGAACCTTAAGACATGTATATTTAATTTAGGTTCAGTTTTGATTAATGCTATTCCAGGAAAGATACAGATGAAAGGATGCCTTACTCCTCACGTTTAAAGAAGGGAAAAATCTTAATAACAGTGTGAGTGGCAGGTTGCTCATGGGGATCCGACCAAACTGGGTTGGGGACTTGACATCACTGGTCTAATGGCCCCGACCCTCAACCCGACCTATAGCTATTTATCTAGGTCAGTCCGTCGACATGACCCTGACGCACTACCGCCAGTCCATCGAGTATTGTCGGTCCTAACTTAGTACCATGGCGAAATCACACAACAAGTTCATTATAGATTTGGCTTTCTCATTTCAAATTTGTTTACGAGCTCCTGATCATGCCTACTGGCCTTGGGTCCACTACACGTGATTTTTCCAAAAACCAATCATTTAGCACCACAAGTCCAAAAAATGAGGCCTCTAGCCTATTTTAGTTGTTCTAGCTCCCATCAAGAAGGTCTTCCAAATGGTTTAAGCATTGGCACACAGTCATGAGAGAACTGTAAACCCCGCTCTTTGGAGTAAAGGAAACCAGGAAAAGAACCGGTCATTCTGAGTGACAAAATCGAATCGGTTCACAAGCCCGTTATTGGGGAACAGGCAAGTTGGAGAAATTTTAACTCCCAAGTGACCCAAAAAGGTTCATAAACCTTGGAAAAGAACTTTAGTACAAATTGAAAGAGAGAAACCAGACCAGTTTGGGTGAACCGGACCCAAACCTAATTGATCCGGTTTATGAACAGGAACCGATAGAGAGAGGGCAAACTAGGAAATTTATGGACCCTAAGTGACCTAAGGTGTAGTCATGAAAAAGGAAATTAGGGTGAATTAGAGATGAAAACCAAACCGATTCAAGTGAACCAGATTGAACCAGTTTGAACCACTATTGAACCAGATGCTAAATTCATTTTCTAGGTAGCTTAAAAAATTCAAATTTTAGATTTAAGACCACCATTGGATAGAAAATGAATTTAGATTAATTTAGAAATTTTTAGATTTGAAAATTTTGGTTGAATCAGGGGTGAACCGACCAGTTTAAGCTTTGAACCTAGTTCAGACTGGTATGGTCCAGTCCGGTCGGGTTCGGAATAGTGTCATCTTCTTCCTACAGATGACAGCACTGTTCACTTGCTGGAAAATCGAAGCAGCATCGACGAATAAGAAACATTTTTTATCCGTACGTTTCAAACCATCAATATCTATCATAAAGTTGCCAAACGGATGGCCGACGAGTCCTCGACCTCCCTATATAAAGACCCCCTCTCCATTCATCTTCTCCACACCTGAAAAGCTCACTCTCTCTCAACTGCTTAGTTTTCTGGTGAAGCTTAAACCAGAGCTCCGATATAGGGTCATTTTGGTGCCAAAGAAGGTAAGGTTGGATTCCTTAGAACCGGGGAGAGGTCAACTCCATGGTGGTGACATCCAGTCACTCCAAGAGTCATCGGAAAAGTGTCGGCGTGATCGAACAGTGAAGCAGCTCCGGCGGACCGAAGTTGCCCTATTTCGGTTGAGCTGAAATTGGCCAATTCAAGCCCTCCACAGGTCAAACCAAGCTCTCCCAACACTTCCTCAGCCCTCCCACAGCCAAATTAGGACTGAAAGGTAAGCCAATTCGGCTCCCCTCTGCAATTTCTAATTTGTGTTAGAGAGAGAGTCAACAAAATTTTAATGATAGAATTCTAATCCAATTCAGCATCAATTGATGCCATTCTTGATCCTAAGAGAAACCTCACGATGAGAGCTATTTGCCCTGATGCAAAGCTCAGACCGTCGTGCCCTCACTGGTGAGCAATTGAAGTTTTCTCTCTCTATAGTCTGTTTTCCAGCGAAGCTCCGTTTAAGCTCGTTCTAGTGTTAAAACTTATTATTCAAAGTGTTATGAAATCATATGAAGATGTAGAAAGTCAATTTCAACTTTAATTTCAACAATTAGAAGTGTTTGATTGGTCAATTTGATGAAATCAAATTCGGGTGTGTTAGTGAGGGTCAATTAGACATGATAAGAATGTTAAAGGGCCAATTAAGCAATTTTAGAATTTTTGGCGTAAAACTTACCATTTTTGTAAAGGAATGACAAAATGGTAATTTTGGAAAAATTGAGGGCCAAATTGGTAATTTGGGAAACTTGAACCCCTTTTTATGAAAATGAGTAAATTGAGATCCCAAGAGGAATTTTAAAAGTTTTGGTACTCAATTTGGGGAAAAACTAGCAATTGGAGCCTATAGTAAAAAAGGAAAAATAACTTTAGGGATCAATTTACAAATATTGGAAAAGTTGTGAATTGTGTCATTTATACTAAATGAAGTGATCAAGCTAGATGATAATGAACAACAATGTTAATTTCATGTAGGAACATGAGACGTCGAGAACGCCAGCTGAGGTTAAGCAAGGGACAGAAACCGACTAAGTGGAAATTCACTACACGAACAGATGAGTGGGATTTTTATATCATACTTGGTTGGGATGATAAGCACCTCGAGATAAAAACCCACTACTAAGTTGTATTTTAAACAACACAACTTAGAGGAGTGATGTGAAAATGACACGAAAAAACTATTTATTGGTTATAAGTAGATCATACCCGATTGGTATGATAAAACTTCTTTAGAGTAAGTGGAAAACCCATTCATCGGTTATGAGCAAAGATATTCTCATACCCGATTGGTATGATGGATAGTTGAAAATACATTTTTTTCAGAAGTACTCTCCCCTAACTATGTGCCACTATTTAAATGATTTGGAAGACTTTTTTACGGGAGCTCGAATAGCTCTGTTAGGCCGGAGGCCTCATTTTTGGAACTTGGGGGTTAATATGCCCGGTTTTCAAAATCTCGAACAGTGGGCCAAAGGCCACTTGGCACAAGCAGGAGCTCATAAACAAACATAAGATATATGTTATAAAACTTTAAATAAATGAATTGTTTGGCCATGGTACCAAGATAGGACCAACATATTCAATCAACAAGTGGCAGTGCGACATGACAGGTCTCCGTACTAGTCAAGACAAACAGCGGCAAGTTGAGTTGAGGCTCAAGGCCGTTGGACTAGTGGCACCATAGATTATATGGCATGATGTAAAAATATTGATTGTGCAGGCACTGTGACCATGGGACCTTCAAGACGCCCAAGAGGGGTAGTGATGTGTCCTAGGGCCCTTGACGACCTGATGGGTATAAGGGCAGTTTGTCGGACCAGGTGACCTTGCGAATCTCAAAGTAGCTTCAAGTGCACGAGATCGGGTGGGGTCAGGATGAGGTCTCTGTCCTTATACAGACATGGAGAATTGTTATGGGATTGAGGGTAGGATGTCGTGTACATCCACTCATTCTCAGGGTAGAAGTGGACGTACTTCTATCTAGGTGGCCAGTAAAGTTGCTCCGACGCCACAAGTGGGTTCAGCCAGTGTACTGGCCTGCGACTATATAATTGACCTTCATGATGAAGGATGTGTTTTTGAAAAATCGAGATTATAAAGGGGAAAAATTAAAAGGAATTAAGGAGTCTGGCACACTCCAATTTGAAAACATTTATTTTATTTTTAATTTTCCATTTCTAAAACACCCATTCACTGAGTTATAGAAACTTATACCTCTTTTTTATCCCTTTTCAAGAAAAAGAAAATGACTAGGAATAACACTAAGCCTTACCCTCTGCCAAGTATGCTTAATTTCTTTTAAGCTTTCATTTTAATCGATATATGTCTTTAGAGGGAACAAGGTTGAAAATACGCCTGGCTCCTCTTGAGCAAAAGAAGGGGGAAACTCCTCTTGAACCAAGAGAGTGGCAGGTTATTCACATGAATTCGACCCGAGTTGGGGCGTGACAACTAGAGTGGTATCAGAGCCTAGTTCCCTTGAAACATTATCAATATTATGTCCAGACTTTAACCCAACTCTAAACTATCATGTAGGAAGGAGAGTCCCTAGAAAATTTGCGGTGAAATCTAGTCCTCCACCTATAACCTTGAAAAAGACATCCAACCCAAGGGAGGACGTCGTACAAAGGTTTCTAAAGGGTGAGAAAAGGGTGCCTAAGGACATGGTAGAAGACTATCAGAAACTAGTAGGAGCCTTACTGGAACTAGAAGGCATCATATACCCTCCTCCCAGAAAAGAAGAACCAACATCACCTCCTAGAAGTCCAACCCCTCCTCCTCCAGTCCCATCATAACCAGAAGGAAATTCCACCAAGAAAGAGGCATGGGATAACTATTGGGATGCATATGCCACCTTCATGAAGGACCACCAAGTACCTCCACCCACTCAACTTGGCTTCAATCTGTCTCAATGGGTGAAGTGGACTTATGAGTGTGAGGTGGAAGTACTAAGGTGGTACGGATTGGAGGCCATACATGAAATTCGTCCTATTAGGGAGTACGAATGGACCCCAATCAGTTCCATAGAGCCTTCTGATCAAGAGTCACATAATCGTTCTAAGGTTAACTCTAGTCCTATGACCCCAAGGGATTAAGGGGTAGAGAAATTCTATAATAAGCCAAATTATGGCAAGAAATATTTCTTTATTAAATAAAAGTAAAATTTTGTCAAAACATTTGAGTTCTTTGATAAAGTTTAAAAGTATGATAATAAAAAATTTTAAGTACAAGATAGAAATCCACCCAAGGAAGAAAAGATGGGTTATTTATAGTTAAACTCAACCCTTAAGACTTACCCTTAGAAATACGATAAGGAATAATTCATCTAAAGGAAATAGTAAGAAAATGAAAAGAAATTGGGGAAGCAACCCTCCAAGAGTACAGATATCGAATAGTCCAAGAAGTTAAAAACAAAGCCTTGAGAATAAAGGATAAAAGAAAAACAAGAGAAGTAGAACATCTCAATGGGAACCACAAGAGTAGCAGTTGATCAATAAGAAAGTAATAAGTCTGGAATTCCACCAAGAAAGGATGTAGAGAAGGTAAAATAACAAGAAGGCCCAAGTGAAATAACTATATATAAAAAACTAAGATACAGTTATTTAGGAACTCCAAAGGATAAGGAGACATGTGGAAGGCAAAAGTAGGGATCAAGGGGAGAAGAGAAGCAGGAATAGGTGAATCATACAATGTCCTTAATCTTAGGAGAAAATTTAAAAAGAGAAAATTTCAAAAAGAAAGGTAGGGCGATCAAACAAAAGAATCCCAGAATGAAGGACATCAGAAGGTGAATGGAAAATAGGAAGTTGGATCAGGGAAAGAGAAAGCTTTAGGTAAAGACAAACAATCTAGGGAAGATTGCAAACCAGAGAAAAAATACAGTCCACAGTAAGGAGTACGAGTGGCTAAGTGAAAGTATTGGGAGGTTGAGCGTGATCTACTATAAGAAGATCTAGAAACTTTAAATGGAAACTTTAGAAGAATCCAATATGAGAAAATAAATTATATGGACCAAATCATTCAGAGGAGTAGATAAAGTCTAACAAGAGATGGGAAGTAGTAAAAGAATACACCTTAACAAAAAAAAAAAAAAGGAAATACCAAGGATACGAAGGTACGAAAGGATTGGACATAATGAGGATGAGAGATCCACCTCAAAGAGATAAACAAATATTGAAGCAAGTGGAAATGAAGCATGATCAATAAAAGGTACCCATGGATCCAAAGAGTAAGAGTAAGTTGGTGAAAATATCAGCAAAAAGATACTCTGGAATTTAAGGATTTCAATGGTAGAACTAGAAGGAAATACCGAGGGAAAGAGAATGTGAAGCTCACCAGAGAAAGAAATCTTCGGGAGACATGGGTGTACCAAGGAGAGAAATTGGAACCAATGGAATAAGAAAGAGAATAAACTCCTCAAGAAAAAAAATGCTGGCAAAGAAAGGATCATGTTCAAGGAGAAGGAAATCGTAAAGAATCAAGGGATAAGACAAACTCAGGTAATGTATAGGTAGGAAGATGACATCAAAAGATGTCATACAAGTAAGAAAGGAACTAAACTCATAATGAATAATAGTGGGAGAAACTTTGATAAGGGCAAGTAGGAATTTAGAAAGAAAAGAAATCTTAAGGGGGATGGACTCCAATGGGAATGCAGATTGAAGTAAGGGATCAGAAATTTTAATATGGCATTAAGTATCGGGAAATTTAAGGGTTTGAAGGTGGAATGACCGAATAAAGAAATTTGGAAAAGATGAGAAGTATGAAAACCAATAATGTTATAGGGACGTAAAGTTAAGACATCACGAAGAATGGCATGCTGTTTGGAGGCATTTAAATCCAACTGACTTAGAGAAATACAACTTAGGCAAGGAATGGTCTATGAGTAAGACATAACGAAGTCAAGCATAAAAGGTGATAACCAAAGAATGAGGAAGGAATCCATGTAGGATGAAAAGACAATAAATGCCAGAATTCGTGGAAGAAAAATGACCGGAAATTTTAGTTATGAAATTTTGGTTAAAAGAAGCCTAGGATGTGAAATGGTGCCTTAGGAAAGAAGGACGTAATGAAAGGAAATGATCATAGATTTTCAAAGAAAATACTCTAGGCTAAGGTAAATTCCATGGACTAAGGAAAGGATGAGAATGAGATGAGAAACTTAAATACGTGATTAAAGGGATGAACAAAAATAACCGAGAAGATTGTAGGATGAAAGAATAGAAAATTTTTTAAAATAAAAAGTTTAAGCCAACACGTGAATAATGTGAAAAAAATTTTGGGGACAAAACTCCTAAAAGGAGGGGAGAGTTGTAAACCCCGCTCTTTGGAGTTAAGGAAACTAGGAAAAGAATGGGTCATACTAAGTGAGAAAATCAAACCGGTTTACAAGCCCATTATTGGGGAACAGGCAAGTTGGAGAAATTTTAACTCCCAAGTGACTCAAAGAGTTCATAAACCATGGAAAAGAACTTTAGGACAAATTGAGAGAGAGAAACTAAACCGGTTCGGGTGAACTGGACCCAAACCGGATTGAACGAGTTTAAGAACCAAGCTGGATTATGAATCGGAACCTATAGAGAGAGGGCAAACCGGAAAATTTATGGACCCTAAGTGACCTAAGGAGTTATAAAACTCGTGAAAAAGGATTTTAGGGTGAATTGGAGATGAAAACCAAACCGGTTCAGGTGAATCGAATCCGAACCAGATTGACCCGTTTGGACCAGTTTGAACCACTATTGAACTAGATGCTAAATTCATTTTTCCAGGAAGCTTTAAAAATTTAAATTTGAGATTTGAGGCCACCATTGGATAGAAAATGAATTTAGATGAATTTAGAAAATTTTAGATTTGAAAAATTCGGTCAAATTGGGGTGAATCAGTCGATTTAAGATTTGAACCCGGTTCGTACTGATCCGATCTAGTTCAGAACAATGTGTCTTCTTCCTTCAGATGACAACACCATTCACTCACCGAAAAATTGAAGCAGCACCGGCAAAGAAGAAACATTTTCGTTTAGTATGTTTCAGGCTATCAATCTCTGTAATAAAGGTGCCAAACGGACGGCCAACGAGTCCTCCAGCTCCCTATATAAAGAGTCCATCTCCATTCATCCTCTCCACACCTAAAAAGCTCACTCTCTCTCAACTGCTTAGTTTTTTAGTGAATCTCAAACTAGAGCTCTGATATAGGGTCATTTTTTAGCCAAAAAAGGTGAGGTCGAGTTCCTTAGAACTAGGGAGAGGTCAATTACATAGTGGTGACATTCATTCACTCTGAGAGTCGCCGGAGAAGTGTCAACGTGATCGAATAGTGAAGCAACTCCGGCGGACTGAAGCTGCCCTATTTTGGTCGAGCTAAAATCGGCCAATTTGAGCCCTCCTCAAACCAAACCAAGCTCTCCCAACACTTCCTTGGCCCTCCCATGGCTGAATTACGACTGAAAGGTAAGCCAATTGGCAACAATCTACAATTTATGATCTGTGTTATAGAGACAGCCAACAGAATTTCAATGATAGAATTCTAATCCAATTCGGCATCAATTGATGTCATTCTTGATCCTGGAGGAACCTCAAAAGGAGAGCTATCTGGCCCGATAGAAAGATCAGACCGTCGCGCCCTCACCGGTGAGCAATTGAAGCTTTCTCTCTCTATAGTTTGTTTTTTGGTGATGCTCTGTTTGAGCTCGTTCCGGCGTTAAAGCTTATGATTCAATGTTCTATGGAATCATATAAAGATGTAAAAACTCAATTTCAACAATTAGAAGTGTTTGATTGGACAATTTGATAAAATCAAATTCGACTATGTTAGTGAGTTGAAATTGGGAGAAATTTTGGGGAAATTAGGGGTTTTCAAAAATTCGAAGGACCAAAATACAATTTTATAAAATTGAGGTTCAATTGGACATGATAAGAATGTTAGAGGGCCAATTGAGCAATTTTAGAATTTTTGGGGTAAAACTTACCCTTTTGTAAAGGAAGGGCAAAATGGTAATTTTGGAAAAATTGGTGGCCCAATTGGGAATTTCGGAAACTTGAACCCCTTTTTATGAAATTGAGTAAATTGAGATTACAAGAGGAATTTTAAAAGTTTCTAGACTCAATTTGGGGAAAACTCGACAATTGGAGCCTAAAGTAAAAAAGGAAAAATAACTTTACAAACCAATTTGTAAATATTGGAAAAGTTGTGAATTGTGCCATTTATACTAAATGAAGTGATCAAGCTAGATGATAATGAACAACAATGTTCATTTCGTGTAGGAACATGAGACATTGGGAATGCCAGTTGAGGTTAAGCTTGCAAGTGATAAAAACCAACTAAGTGGAAATTCACTGCACGAACGAGTGAGTGTGATTTTTATATCATACCTAGTTGGGATGGTAAGCACCTCGAGATGAAAACCCACTACTAAGTGGTATTTTAAACATCACAACTTAGAGTAGTGATGTGAAAATGACACGAAAAAACTATTTACCAATTGTAAGTAGATCATACCCGATTGTTATGATGAAAACTTCCTCGGAGGAAGTGGAAAACCCGTTCATCGGTTATGAGCAAAGATGTCCTCATACTCAGTTGGTATAATGTACAATTGAAAATATATTTTTGTCGGAAGTGCTCTCCCCCAATCCAGTTTGGTCGGATCCTCATGATCAACCTGTCGCACATAGTAAGACATCCTTTAACCTGTACATTTTCCTGGAAGAGCATAATCAAAACTGCATGAAATTTAAAACTTTACATACCTGTCTTACAGGCATCTTAGTTGACTGTCTTTAAGGGTAGTCTTTCTGGAACTTCCTGAAAGGGATATAAGGGAGGGGGTCAGTACGACTACTTAGTGAATGGGTTTTTAAAAGCTTTTGACTTTTAAGAAAATAATTATTATTGGAGTGTGCCAGACTCCTTTCTTTTAAAAAATTCCTTCGTTTAAAAATTCGGGTTTTTCCACCATTTCTTAGTTACTGGTGTGTCATCACCCAACACACATCCTTCATCATGAAGGTTACACATATTTATAAGTCAGTATCACTATTGAACCCGCTAGTGGCTTTGGAGCGACTTTTCCTGCCACCAGGATAGAAGTACGACCACTTCTACCTTGGGAATGAATGGTTGTACGTGACATCCGACCAACAATCCCAAAATCACTTCTTTGTATCCGTATGAGGACAGAGACATCATCCCGTCCCCACCTCTGTCTCATGCGCTTGGTGCTACTCCAAATTTCGCACAGACACCTGGAACGACAAACTGCCCTTATAGCCACCAGGTCGTCCAGTGCCCTTAGGATGCATCACCACCCCTCATGGGTGTCTTGATGATCCTGTACCCACAGTGCATGCACAAACAATATTTTCTCATATTGTCATGTAATATGTGGTGCCACTTGTCTAATGGCCTCGACTCTCAACTCAACCCACAGTTGTTTAACTTGACTAGTCTATCGACTTGTCATGTCACACTGCCGCTAGTTGACTGAGCATGTCGGTCCTATCTTGGTACCATGGCCAAACAATTCACTTATTAAATTTTATGGCACATATATTATGTTCGTTTACAAGCACCTGCTCGTGCCAACTGGCCTTGGGCCCACTGTACGAGATTTTTAAAATCGGGCATTTATCCCCAAGTTCCAAAACCGAGGCCCCCGTCCTATAAGACCTATTCGAGCTCCCATCAAGAAGGTCTCCCAAATAGTTTAAGCATTGGCACACATTCAGGGGAGAACACTTCCAATAAAATAGGTTTTTACTGTCTATTATACCGACCTGTATAAGGACATCTCCGTTCATAACCGATGAACGGGTTTTCAACTTCCTTCGAGAAAGTCTCATCATACCAACTAGGTATGATCTACTTACAACCGATAAGTAGTTTTTCCGCATAATTTTTACATCACTTTCTCTAAGTGGTGATTATTAAAATACCACTAAATAGTGGGTTTTTATACCGATGTACTTATCATCCCCAACTGGGTATGATATAAAATTTCCACCTACAACCGGTAGGTGGTTTTTATCTTTAAGTTGTGCTCATCATCCCAACCGGGTATGATGTTAGTAAACCCCCTCACCCGTTAATGCCATGAATTCCACTAGACCGGTTCTTTGTATTCACACGATCTTGTCCTTGTTGGCATTCCGGGTACTTTGTGTTCCTACACGATATGAACATCTCGGTTCATTATCCTTCGGCCTAATCGCCTTCATTCATTCCAAATGAATGAGAAAGTTAAACTTTCATTATTTGCAATTAGGTCCCTAAAGTTATTTCTCTTTAACTTTAAGTCCCTAATGTCGGTTTTTCCTCAAATTGAATCACGAAACTTGTAAAATTTATCATAGGACCTCAATTTATTCCATTTCACAAAAAGGGGATTAATTTCCCAAATTTCCAATTTGGTCCCCCAACTTTAAGTTGTGCTCATCATCCCAACCGGGTATGATGTTAGTAAACCCCCTCACCCGTTAATGCCATAAATTCCACTAGACCGGTTCTTTGTATTCACACGATCTTGTCCTTGCTGGAATTCTCAGTACTTCGTGTTCCTACACGATATGAACATCTCGGTTCATTATCCTTCGGCCTAATCGCCTTCATTCATTCCAAATGAATGAGAAAGTTAAACTTTCATTTATTTGCAATTAGATCCCTAAAGTTATTTCTCTTTAACTTTAAGTCCCTAATGTCGGTTTTTCCTCAAATTGAGTCACGAAACTTCTAAAATTTATCATAGGGCCTCAATTTATTCCATTTCACAAAAAGGGGATTAATTTCCCAAATTTCCAATTTGGTCCCCCCAACTTTTCCAAAATTATCATTTTGCCTTTTCTTTACAAAAATGGTAAATTTAACCCCAAAAATTCTAAAATTCCTCAAATGGGCCCTCTAAAATTTTTTATCATGCCCAATTGACCCTCAATTTTTGGAAATTGCATTTCGGTCCTTTGAATCTTTGAAAATCCCCAATTTTCCCTAATTCCAACTTCTCAACACAGCCAAATTTGATTTCATCAAATTGACCGATCAAATGTTTCCAATTGTTGAAATTGAGTTTCTACATGTTCATACGATTCCATAGAACTTTGAATCGCGAGTTTTAATGCCGAAACGAGCTCAAACAGAGCTACGCCGAAAATAAACTATAGAGAGAGAAAGCTTCGATTACTCACCGGTGATGGCATGGTTATTGATCGGGGTTTACATTAAGGGTCGATTGTCGCGTACATCCACTCATTCTTAGGGTAGAAGTGGATGTACTTCTATCTAGGTGGCCGGTAAAGTCACTCTGACGCCACAAGTGGGTTCAATGGATGTACTGACCTGCGACTGTGTGATTGACCTTTATGATTAAGCATGTGTTTTTGAAAAATTTAGATTATAAAGTGAAAAAAAATTTAAAGGAATTAAGGAGTCTAGCACACTCCAATTTGAAAATATTTTTTAAAAATTTTTCATTTCTAAAATACCCATTTACTAAGTTGTAGAAGATCATCCCTCTTTTTTATCCCTTTTTAGGAAAATGAAAATGACTAGGAATAACACCGAGCCTTACCCTCTATCTGGTATGCTTAATTTCTTTTAAGCTTCATTCTAATTGATATATGTCTTTCCAAGGAAAAAGATTAAAAATACGCATGGCTCCTCTCGAGCAAAATAAGGAGGAAACTTCTCTTGAACCGAGAGAGCGGCGGGTTATTCACGGGGATTCGACCAAACCGGGTAGGGGCGTGACAAGAACATTTCTGACAAAAATGTATTTTTTTTCACTTAATCTCACCAACTGGGTGTGATGATACCTACACTTACAACCAATCGGGTATGATTTCCTCTACTTACAACTAGTAAATAGGTTTTAGCTTAGTTCGCCCATCACCCCAACCGAGTGTGATGTTACAGTTCCACTCACAAGTGGATTTTCATTTTCTAAAGTACTCACAATTCCAACCGAGTATGATGTAAATAAGTCTACTCACCTAAATACCATGACGTGTTGGTCCTCGGTTGGTTTTCCAAGTCGATGCGAGCTTTCTCTTGCTTGCGTTCTGGCCACATTTGTCCCTACACGATTTGGGAAGCCTTATCAATTATAGTTTGGCATAAAAACCTAGGCTCACCAATTATCTATTAATTGCACTTAGGTCCCTAAAGTTCATTTTTCTTAACTTAGGCTCACCAAATGCCAATTTTCCCCAAATTTAAGTCCCAAGGTTTCCAAAATTCCCTTTTAATCCTCATTTCACTCAAAATTGTATAATGGGCTCAAGTGTCCCAAATTTTCAATTTGGTCCCCAACTTGTCAAAAATTACCATTTTGCCCCCTACTTTCCAAAAATGGAAATTTGGCCCCAAATGTCTCAAAAATTGACCAATTGGTCCCTCAACATCTTTCTCATGGCCAATTGGCCATCAATTTTGGGAAATTGCAAAAAGGACCCTCAATTTTAAGAAATCCCCAATTTTCCCTAAAAGTTTCCACCAATTTCACCCCTTTGAACTGACCGAATTTGATTTCTTAAAATTGGTCATTCAATCAGGTTTAATTGCTCAAATTAAAGGCATGGATCCAGATTGAGCTCAAACAAAGTTTCGCCGAAAAACTATGTAGAGAGAGAGAGAGCTTTGAAAGCTTACCGTTAGAGGGGCGGCAGTCCGAGCTCTCTATCAGGGAAGGTACCTCTCGTCCTGAGGTTCCTCCTAGGATCAAGAATTTCTACAATTGAAATCGAATTGAGGGAGAATTCTATTAGTAAAGTTTCACATTTTCTCTCTCTAACTCCAACCTGCAACGACTGAGGAGGGCCAAATTGGCTTACCTTTCAGCTCTATTGAGGTTATATGAGGGTTGTAGGGGTGTTAGGGAGGCTTGGTTTGGCCAAGGGAGGGCTGAACTTGGCTGATTTTAACTCGGCCAAAATAGGGCAACTTCTATTCGTTAGAGCTGCTTCACTATTTGATTCCGTTGGTGCTTCTCTGGCAATCCTTGGGTCGAAAGGAGTATGCTATTTGGTAGTTGACTACCCCCGTAGTCTGTAGGACCCAATCTCACCTTCTGAGGCTAAGAAAAATGCCTATATTGGAGCTCTGGTTCAAGCTTCGCCGAAAAATGGAGCAGTTGAGAGAGAATGGAGATTTCAAATGTGAGGAACATGAATGGAGAGGAGCTCTTTATATAGGTAGCTCGGGGACCCTCTTCATGACAACTTTCCTTTTTGGTCGGGCTTATCCTCGCCCTGAAACGACCTGATCAGAGCCATTTTTCCTTCATCGATGTTATCTGTTTCTGCATTGAATGAATAGTGTTGTCATCTAAAGGAAGAAGATGACACTTTTCCAAACCAGATTGGACTGGTCTAACATGGTTCAATGCATAAATCGGTCGGTTCAGGCCCGATTCGACCGGTTTTCTCAAAATTAAAAATTTTTAAATTCATTCTCTATCTAATGGTGGTTTCAATTCCCCAATTTAAATATTTTAGGCCTCCTAGAAAAATGAATTTAGAAACTGGTTCAATCCGATTCACCTTAAACCGGTTTGGTTTTCACTTCCCAATTGTCCCAAGGTTCTTTTCCACTCTTTGTATGACTTTTTAAGTCACTTGGGATTTGTAAATTTTCCAATTTACCCTTTTCTTATCGGTTATGGTTTGTGAATCGACTGGGTTTCTCTTTTGAAATTACCGGCTCTTTCCCCGATTTTTCTTATCTATAAAGGGACGGGGTTTACATAAGTGTTTTCCATAACAAATTTATAAAATAAGCATAAGGGTACCTTTCTACTTGAAGGATGGTTCTGCTCGTGCAATGCTCTCCTCTTCTAAAATGATGGCTTCCCTAAAAGGGGTTTAGGGAGAGTAGTGAGCTTGTAACTCAGTGAGGAGGGTTAAGTGACATTATGACTTCCTGTCTACGATTCATCGTCAACTCAAACATGACTTTTCCCTTTCTTTAAAACAAAGATTTTATTATGATAAGCCACAACTTTTCCTATCCTTTAAGAAAGGTTTCCTTTTTATTTGCCACTTGTTCTTACAAGATTAAGGTAGGTTCCTACTTACTTGGAGGGATATAATTATGTATACGTACCATTGTTTGTATCACACAAACACACAAAAATCCTTTCACGGTAAAGGGATCAAACAGTCATAGAATAGACCCTCAAATACTACAACCTCGATCTGTTCCACTAGTGGCCCGTAGCGTATTTATCGTCCACCTTGGTGAGAGCCTACAACCTCCACCACATCGTCTTTGTAAGCACCTTGGCCAAACCCCCAGACTTATCGATACATCGATCTCCATATATAGGGGTGAGACATCACTCGACTATCCACTTGGTCTCAATGAGCACAAAGCTCTCAGAGCTTCAAGACATACTAGAACAACATAACTTCCCTTGTACCAACCTTGATGTCTAGTAGCTCTTAGAACTAACACTACCTTGTATCAAGCATCTCTTTCATTCCGAACTATTGCAATCATATACACAAGTTTTTTTTATTTAAGACCTTTATCTTTGCACTACTAGCCCAACAGGCTCTAACCCGACTCTAGCTCAGCAGCATCAGCAAACCTTATCAATTTGTAATAATTTTATAAGGCTCTTAAATCAAAAAAATTTTACGAGTTTGCCCCGTTTCCATTAGCCTTGGGCCCACTCATACAATTTTTCAAAACATAGTCCTGGAGCCACTTCACTTTTCAAAATCGTGACCTTGGGCCCACTTTCACAAAACTAGATCTAGCTAACCTTCTGTCGACCATGGGCCTCACCCATTTACTACATCAACGATTGGAAGTAGACAATTCCCTTTGAAGTGTATCCATACAATGTTAAGGGTTGTTCTATTATCATACTTCATTCTTTCTACAAAAGTATAATTCCAAAAGTTTTAAGTGGTTTCACACAGTTAAGTGATTATACTTCTTGAAATTTTGGGTTCAAAGTAAACATGTTTATAAGTATGCGTAATCAGTCCAATCGGAATCGATTATAGTAATCTGTGACTTATTCGTCCCAGATAGAATTCCAATACCTCGGGTTGGATTATTGGTCGTAGGTAAAGCTATTCCTTACACACCTTCATTATCATGGATAATGAATCTATCAATTATCCGAAATTACAATTAGTTCTCTATGTTTTCTTTAATTTTACATAAGTCCTTAAGTATAATTTCTTGACAAATAAACTCCCAATTATTTGCCATAATTTACTCAATTTACTTTATTTGCAATTTTCTCCTCAGATAATTTTATTTAATATAAATTTATTTAAAATTACAAATAAAGCATTTTATTTACTTTTAATTTCAATTAAATTTCCCAAAAATCATTTAGTTCTCTATGTTTTCTTTAATTATACATAAGTCACTAGGTATATTTTCTTGACAAATAAACTCCCAATTATTTGCCATAATTTCCTCAATTTACTTTATTTGCAATTTACTCCTCAAATAATTTTATTTATTATAAAATTATTTAAAATTACAAATAAAGCATTTTATTTACTTTTAATTACAATTAAATTTCTCAAAAATCATTTTAATTGCAATTAATCCTTCAATTTCATTTAAATCTTCAATTGACCCTCAATTTATGTCAATTGTACAAAAATCCCCAAATTTCCAAAAATCCCCGAATCGCCCAATTTCTCCAAAATTGCACTTTGACCCACCAAAATCTTATTTCATCAAATTGACCAACTAAACTAAGTTAATTACCTCATATAATGCTTCTAATCATCTTCATTATATCTACATCATCATTTCAGAATTTAAATCATTCAATTTGGCCTAGAAACGAGCTAAAACGAAGCTTCCCTAGAAAATACTTCTAGAGAGAGAAAGTTTCAAATTTTTACCAGCATAATATGGTTGTCGGAGCTCTTGATTTGGAGATCTAGCACTTGTCGAGAGTATTCTCCTTTGATCAATCTTCACCCCAATTAATGCCCTAGATAGGGAGAATTCATTCAACAAAGTTTAAGCAATTTTTCTCTGTAAATTCATTATTTTGGCGAAAGTGGGAGCAATTGCTTACCTCGAAGGCTCAAGGAGGACTAGGCTCAGTCGTGGAGAGTCATGAGAGGGTCGGCCTGGCCTTAGAAGGTCTGAGGGTGGCATGAATTCAACTCGAAAGTTCTTGCTCAAAGTTAACAATCGAAGCGACTGTAGTGTCCAGGCTCACCAACGCTTCTCCGATGATCCTCAAGATGAAGGGGATGTGTTGCAAGGTAGAGGACTACCACCCGGTTCCAAGGAAATCAAAATCCACGTTCAGAGGTGGAGAAAAGGGTCTATGTCAGAGCTCTAGTTCATGGATGATCAGAAACTGTAGTAGTTCGTATTATTCAGGCTTTTGTGGGATGAAGAGGATGAAAGGAGGGGAGATCTTTATATAGAGAGCTTGGGGACTTCCGTTCCTATCCATCTATCCATCGGTCGGCCATTAACTCTCTAATTTACTCCCTTGTTGGAGAGATTTAATGGTCACCGGAGTTATGATCACCTACAAAAATGAATGTTTGAACTGGTTCTTCTTGGTTCTAGCCGATTTGACATGGTGCAAGTCTAGTTTACCTTGAACTGGTCTGGTTCTCACATACAATTTGGTTCATAATCTATTTCCATTATTTTTGGATATTAATTGAACACTTGGGATTTTTAAATTACCATTTTGGTTTTCTATTTACCAATTCACTTTGAACAATAGTTTTCTCACAAAAAATTTTTATTCTTATTAGGGCGTGACACTTCTCTTCTTTACATTTCAACCACAAGTATTTCTAACATTTTCCTTTAGGTACTTATACTATCTTTATTTTCATTTTGGTACTCCTACTTTTTATATATTACATTTATGTCCTCATATTTCCTAAATTTTCATTTTAGCCCCCAATCTTTTTATTTCTTCTTAGCTCAGGTTTTAAGCCTTATAATTGATCTAATAGTACTAATCATCTTCCATATGTTCACACTAACATTTTTAGGTCTTATACGATCAGAATAGGTCATTCTTTTGCTCAATTTTAAGCTTCACCGGAAATAGAGTATGCGGGGAAAACGAATGAAAACTCGTTGACGACGGTGAGTTTATTGAAGATGAGAATGTGGAATTGTAGAGGGGTTATTGGGGATCCTTCCTCAATCAATACTCATCCAATGTTATCGATTGAGGTGCCTCCCTTGCACAGTTAACTGGTTGTTGATCGGTTCGATTTGACTAATTTCCCGGGTGGTTTGACCGATTTGGCTTTGGTTTGTGACTATTTTAATTTGTTTCGATTGGTTTCCTAATGGTTTGATCAATTTCCTATCGAGTTGACCAATTTTTTGGTCAGTTCAACTAATTTTGTCTTTACTTTAATTTGTTCGGTTGATTTCTGAATGTTTTTTTCTTCTCTTTATTTTTATAAAGTTTCTAAATTTATTTATTACAATTTGAACCCAAAATTACATATTTGACATTTTTGGTACCATTAGGGAAATAAAATCATGATCCATTCTAATCTAATTTTGATCAAGTTTCTAATCAAATAATTTATAAACCCTGATTTCTAAGGTAAAATTTAAATTGTATAAAAGATTTGTTGATCATTGCCCTCAAAGTTATTTATGTTAAAGTAAAAATTATTGAACTTATATTGTTTATAGTTAAGTCATTTTAGTTTGAGATTTGTGCTATTAGAATAGATTATGCTAGATATGTCTTAATTTAATATATGGTTTAATGAATGACTGATACATATGATATTATTAATTGATTGATGATACATCTTGCTCTATTTAGAAGGAGAGAAATAAAATATGTATTTAATCATTATATGCTTGATAAAATATACTATAATAAAAATTACAAATTTTATTGTAACACATGTAAATACTTTTTTTAGGGAAGACTAACTATCATGATACAAAACTGATTACACAATGGCATATACCTCTGCCAAGTATAATAACAATAAATTATAATTTATTTTTTATCCACTCTCTTAAATTGCCAGTTTATTATAGTTTGTGGAAGACACAACCTTGTTAGATTCGGGGTTAAGGAGGAGCAAAAGCTACATAATTACATACTCTATCGAAGTAGAAGCAAGAAAGAGTTCTAATAAAAAGATATCAAGTTTGCACAAATATTGTAAATGATGCTAGAAACACACTTAACTATTAATTATTATTATTAACACACTCCCAAACATTTAGAAAACTTAGTCATAATAAGTATTTGTATATGGCCATATATAAATACTAATTACATCATTTGAATTGTTTAGATAAAGAATTTAATTTAAATGTAATTGAAATTTTTTTTGCTTAACAAATTACTATTTTATTAATTTATCAAATCTGATACAATATTAGTATAATAAGAAGATGAAAATTAAATAATTCTTAATAATGAATATAATATTATCATGTACAACAGTATTCAAACTGCTTGAACTCTAATTATTTCTATAAAAACAAGTTAATGCATATGCACATGACTTACTTAATCGTTTAACTAGTATCACTTGACACTCTAAAAATCTCATGCAATGTAGCGATTCATCAATATAAGGGCGGACAATCCATGTAACTTATAGTTCTTACATCTGAAGTAGAGTATATAGTATGCAAGAGTCAAATTCAAATATAATTTTGGGTTATCCTTGTTTTTATGTAAGTTTTAATCTTTCCAATACGGCTCATGCCTCATTTTTCCAATTTCCAATGTATGTGTGCAATAAAACAGGGAGTCACTAGCCCATAGTAGGGAGTCCTGTTCATTCCTGACTATGATTCATGTCCTTGCATTTCTTGTCAATGGATCAAATGAGTCATCCACATTAATCTTCATAATGTCACTTGGTGGCCGCTTCCATACTCCTTCAGTTTTCGTAAGCGAATTTAGCTCATTTCTAGTACGACTTTGATCCTTATTAACGCATACATATTCTTCAATCGAACTCATAATGTTACCAATCAGTTCCTCAATTTGTGGCGGGCATCTTAGGAATAGAGTTTTATTTCGTTCCTTCCATATCGCCCAACACGTTGTGGTAAATCTGCACTTCATTACTTCACTCTCATATTTTCCTTGTTTTAAATTACATAACCAAGATTCAATCCATTCAATTAAGAACATAGCAAACTCTTCAATTCTTATCCCACAAGTTGCAAACCACACTAATCTAGTCCATGCACATTTAACTAGTAAATAATATATGGTTTCGACTTCACCATGTATGAGACATGCATTAGAAAATATAGATTTTCTCAAAAATAAGTTGTCATGAACAAGCAAAACATTAAACATTACTCTCCAAATAAAGTTGCTAATCTTTGGAATGCAATCTATATGCCTAAGTGTTGTGCACATTTTTTTTGCTTATAATTAAGGAGTAGTAAGGAACTGATATCGATTCACCATGTTTCCGATCTAACATAAAAGTATAGGCATAACTTACCATAATCTTTTCCCAAGGCCATATCAACATGCATTCCCGAGTAGGAGAAATGAGAGTGATAGTAATTATGGCTTCATTTTTCCCTATTACAAGTTATCTTTTGATATTGTCTAACCGTCATTTACATGTACTTCTATCAATGATGGTACTTACTCGGATTTGGTTGGCTTACTCGTCATTTATTTGATGCTACAAATGTATATTGGGAAAGGAAGAAATCCAGTTGTCCTTCCAAATACGGGCTTGGTTCTCATTACATGTTTGTCAATTCAAACCTTCACGAAATTGTTATTTACCTACATATAAACTAATACACAACCAGGAGGGACGGTTAACTGTACCAAATGAGAAAATGTTATTATGCCTATAATACTTACTTTTGAGTAGATCAAACAGAAAAGTATGAGTCCGGTTATTGATACTTCATACATTCTTCATTACTCGAAATTAGTACGATAGTATTATACATAGGATTAATTTTATTTGAAAAGTATATAATTAATTGAGGTATTAATTATATGTGCAAAAAAAACTAGTAGTTGGTATGCATTGATAATGAGTTACAAAGTGAGTTTGAGAATCTTTATTTTAGGAATCTTATAGTGGTCCCATACCCATATATGTTTGATGGAGGAGAACCTTACAACTTATGGGCAATTTAAGTCATTTAATATATTGATACAATAATGTATTGGATTATAATATTTTTAGTGATATCTCAAATAAGGGTACATTTTATTTTATTCAAATAATCCTTTAGTCATTTTGACATAGCTAGGAACTATTTATAATATTATCAAAGCATATTAAATAAAGTTTTATTATTTATCCCATCTCATTTTTCTAATATGTAAAGTTAAAACGTAAAATTAAATTAATAGTAAATAATATTATTTGAGTTGTTATATAAATATTATGAAATACATGAGAAAATAATATTATTCATGGTTAATTATAAATATTAGGACCTTATTCAAAATTAAAAAAAATAGAATGAGAATGAAAAAGTTGGAAAAGTACCAAGACAAATGGTATATTTTGGTAAGAGAACATGTAGTGTAGAGAATAAAGTGCATTTAGTCCAATACGGTACAATGCATATCAATTTTAATCTTATATTTATTAATTTTAAAATTAATTATTTAATATTAAATTTTATTAATTCTTTTACAATTTTATTACTTCAAAAAATTATAATTAATCAAATTTTCATTGAATGTTAAATATGGGAATTGTGATGCTGGAGGTTCTGACGCGGATAATGAGTCAGTCGGCGACATTTCCCTTCCCCTTATATAGTAAGAAGGTACTAGAAGTAGAAATAGAAGTAGAAGGGACGAGGCTTCCTCACACTTATTTAGTCAAGGCCTGGGCTTGAGAGTCTCTTTTCTTTCTCTTCGGAGTGCAGTCAGTGTGATCCCATAACTCCTACGCACATCGGTGATCCCTCGCGCCGGCGTCCGCTGCCATGGATTCGTCGAAGGTGAACCAGCTGAAGCATTTCGTCGAAATGTGCAAGTCCAATCCCTCCATCCTCGCCGATCCTTCCCTCTCCTTCTTCCGCGACTACCTCGAGAGGTCAGTCTATCCCTCGGATTAACTCCCATTCCATGTTGAATCCTATCTGCATCTTAACTGTTTGTCTGCATCTCTTTATTTGTTTTTTTTTCTATTTTGCACAGCCTCGACGCAAAGCTCCCTCCCTCGGCTTATGGCAAAGACTCCAAATCGGTATTAACTGCGCCCTATTTCTATGTCTAGTGTAAGCTGTTCAATTAAATTTTATTGTTCATTGAAAACTTGATTGGATTGAAATGGTTATATGCTTTCCTTTCGTGGTTCTGATGTTGCTTACTGCTATTTATTGGATTTGTAGTTTATTTTGCAGATTATACAGATATTTAAGATATTCATATAGTTGTTAAAATGATTACGTGGTTCTAGAAGTACGTAATTTTAGTTTTGGCTAGTTATGTTAGTAATCTAATGCTTAATTGGAAAAATGAAACTTTGGAAACTCAGAAAGGCCATGTCGTGGAGGAGATGGAGGAGGACGAGGCTGAGACAGAAGGTGGGATTAAAGTAGAAGAGGAAGAGGAAGATGAGATTATTGAGTCAGATATTGAGTTTGAAGGTGACACTGCTGAGCCAGATAATGATCCACCTCAGAAGGTATCCCTCGTATTCTTTTCCAAGTAAAGCATTTCTTAGTTTTACTTTTTCATATTGTGGTAACATTAATTGGATGAATTCAACGGGATGATGCTTTCAGATGGGTGACTCTTCTGTTGAGGTTACTGAGGAGAACCGTGATTCATCTCAAGCAGCCAAGGCACAAGCTGTAGAAGCTCTCTCTGATGGTACCTTTCATATGTATACTTGGATCTGTAGGGATTACACAGACACAGGCTTTTAGCTGTCTGCAGAAGTTTATCCCACTCTTTGGTTAAATGGTTTTAATCTGCAGGTAACTTGGAGAAGGCAATTGAGCACCTTACAGATGCAATTACCTTGAATCCTACCTCTGCAATTATGTATGCAACTAGAGGTAAAATGATACTTTTACTTTCTCTAAACACTTTCTTGGCAGATGGGTTTCTTTTTCTCAGTCATCTTGTTCTGTATTCATATATTCCCTGTAAATATTTGCAGCTACTGTGTATATTAAGATGAAGAAGCCAAATGCTGCTATAAGAGATGCCAATGCTGCTCTGGAGGTTAGTCATTGTCAAGATTTTATTTTCATAATTTTTGTTGTAATATTTGAACTAATTGTTTTTTCATCATGGTGTCAAATATATGTCAATGGTAAGTTTCATTAAAGTTGCAAACAAGTATTCTGAATTAACAGCCCTATTTATTTGTTCTATGAGCAGACACATTAACTAAGTGAGATATACTACATATGTGATTCTGTCAAGCATGAACTCAAGACTGAAGTTCTACTTGATGACACACAACCAATTTAATTTTTCTTCAATGATGGATCTTTGACTTTCTTGTGCATTATCACAGAATGGATTTCTGAATTAATTTGCTATTTGATCAGATTAATCCAGACTCTGCAAAGGGCTACAAGTCCCGGGGGATGGCCCGAGCAATGCTGGGTCAGTGGGAAGAAGCAGCAAAGGATCTACATGTAGCATCAAAATTGGACTACGATGAAGAAATACATGCTGTCCTTAAAAAGGTCTCTAGTTCTCCAGTTTCTTCTTTTACCTCATTCTGCTGTATCTCATTCCTCTTTTGCAAAGTTCAATTTGCTCACCCTATGTTGTGAATTTTACTCTTTATGCATATTATTCTTTTGTTTAAGGTAGTTATAATTGTCAAATAAGTGAATGTCGTAGGTGGGATCTGATGTGATGAAAGTAGTCCAGTTGATGAGTATGTTGGTATGGATATTTTTCATAAATCACACACACACATGTACACATTATTGAATGCGTTGAGCAAATTGAGGTTTTATGTTTTTAATGCTATGTTTAATTTGCATTGAAACCATGCTAGATTTGTCATTCTAGCTGCTGCTTTTTAGTCTCTTCTACCAGAAGGCAGTTTGAACTATGCAATATTGTGGATTGGTTATTGATGTTATCACCAGTGTGATTTTATAACTAAGAGAGTGAGAACTTATGAACTGCTACTTTTTTGCTTCTGCATGACTGTATGATGTATATCTTCTCTGAGGGCATCAGGCAGCTTGTGAAACTTAATCGATATTTGTTCCAAAGTGATGATATCCATATTTTTCTTGATATATTTAATCATTCACTAGTTTTGATTCCACAGGTTGAACCAAATGCTCACAAAATTGAGGAACATCGCCGCAAGTATGACAGGTTGCGCAAAGAGAGGGAGGGCAGGAAGCTTGAGCGTGAGAGACAGCGCCGTCGAGCTGAAGCTCAGGTAGTTGTTAGACCAGAACTAGTTACCTTTATTTGCATATACCTTGCCTTTCTCGGTTTAAGGGAGGTGATGTAATGCTTTGATATGCTTCATCTAGGCTGCATATGAAAAGGCAAAGAAACAAGAGCAATCATCTTCTAATAGAAAGCCAAGTGGCATGCCTGGAGGATTTCCAGGGGGAATGCCCGGAGGATTTCCAGGCGGGATGCCAGGAGGATTTCCAGGTGGGATGCCTGGAGGTTCAACCGGGGGAATGCCTGGAGGTTTTCCTGGGGGAATGCCTGGAGGTTTTCCTGGGGGAATGCCTGGAGGGATGCCTGGAAATGTTGATTTCAGTAAAATCTTGAATGTAAGTTTACCATATGTTCACTTGGCTGTTCTTCTCAAGTTTGATTGAAAAATCAGAAGTTATATTGGATAAGATTTGTTACAAATGTTCCAAGTGTTCATACTTGCTACTCTGAATATAATGAGATCTAGGATCATATGTCTTGGCTGACATTCATCTGTTAACCTGGAATAGGATCCTGATCTGATGGCCGCTTTCAAAGATCCAGAGATAATGGCTGCTCTTCAAGATGGTATTATCACAAAACTGTGATTTTTATTGTACTCTTGTTGAATTTCCCAAGGGGGTGTTTCACGAAACCTTTTCCTTCATTCTTCAAATAACCTTCTTCTGCCCTGTTCATGATGAATACAATTCCTGATGTTTTTCTTTCCTCATATTAATCATTGTGCAGTGATGAAGAGCCCTGCTAATCTTGCCAAGTATCAAGCAAATCCTAAGATAGCTCCTATAATTGCCAAGATGATGAGCAAATTCTCAGGGGCTCAATGAGACTTAACTACTGCCCGGAATTCCATGGTAAAGTATCTGAATTGGTGAGTGAGAGTACTGCGTTTTAGCTGCTCAGCTGATGGATTTACTGAGGATCCCATGCGGTTATCTGTGTTAAAAGTCGTTTTGAGATTTTTATTTCATCAACAGAGATAATTAACAAGTTCTTAATTTTGCTCCTGCCCTTTCACCATTGGAAACATTTTTTGCTCGTCTGGTATAAGACGTTTTTCCTTGAAGTTGTAATTTGGTTGCATGTTGAATCGCTATTTTGGTATAATTAAGCTGGTTCTTGTTTGGTTTTCAATTCATATGCAAGATCTTGACTGATACTGGTGTCCGCATCATCACTCATCATCGTATCTTTTGCTTCGTGCTTGTATATCCTGCTAGATTTAGGGTCTGTTTTTAGTTGCATGTGCCGATTTTATAATAAACCATGAAGCTTTATGCAATCATCGTTAACCCTATTATTCGCGGACCGGCCACGATTTTGGTCTAGAATTTGCCTGAGATTGAATAAACCCGGGGCTATTGTGCAAAAAATGGAATAAACCCGGGGATCCTAAGCTCAATAAAGTTTGGTCGGTTTATTATGTACTTAAAATATAATTATTTTATGTTTAGTATTTTTTTAATTAAATATACTTTTAATGGTGAAAGGATTTATAAAAATGTGCGGGTTGGTCCAGTTTTATACGACAGTTTCGAAGCCTGCTTGGACCCTTAAATAGTTCATCATAAAGGCACGCGCCAAACTGAGCTAGGTTTGACACGATAGCCATCTCTAGTTGAAGTCCATGCTTTATTTTTTAACATTAAAATGGTTTGAAATAGGATTGAAGTATTTCATAGAATTAATTATACAAATTGATATTTTTTTTCACATAATATCATTTGGGCTAGGAGGTTGATTGTGTTGAAGGACGTGGCAAATCAGGATGCCTATGGTTAAAATATATGCCCAATCAACAAATGATAATAATGGTAAGCTCATTTCATATCCCTAGAGTGCCACATATGAGAAGATATTGTAATAACACATGCAGCATAAAGGTTGACGAATAGAAATGCTAATATTTGTAGAGTGCATGAAATTATTTGAAGTAGAGTAATTATGTGTATATATGTTCAAGGACAAGAACAAATTTAGTTTGCAATGATTTGAATTTAATAGCTCCTAACTGACGACGAGCTAATGCAACTTATCTAGTCGGATGATAGACAAATGTCACTTTCTTGGAGATTTGAATCCACCCATGTAAATCGGACCATTTATTATTTGAGTACGAAACATTAGCGTGCCTGATACACCCTCTTCTATACATAAAGAGGATTACCTCATGGATCTAGCATGCGGGCTACATTTAGACTAAAGATGCATGCCCCGTTTCTCTACTAGGAAAATGTTGCTCAATGGGAGATGGGAACTGGACCTACTCCCAAGCCAGTAAGTAGTATTCACATTTGGTCAAATTACATCTTCGAGTTTGGTTCCTCTATTGCATTGGCTTACTCGGCTCCCGATTTGGGGGATGCCTTCAGCGGGAAAGTTCAAGTCTATGGGAATGTTGTCCTCAGTGGAAGTCGGATGGGCGTTGATCCATGTACGCTCATAAAATTAACACCATCTCAACATAGTGATAGGGGAGATTTTCATCCCCGCCTCGGTGTTGTAGGGCTCATCTATCTCTTAGTAAAAGGAAATTTCACCGACATACGATGAATGAATTAATTAATCCAAGCCTCCAATTTATTACAGAATTTTGATACAAGAAAAGCATTCCCCCTTATGTTGAGTGATCTTAAATTTTCAAGCTATGAAAAGAAATCATACATGGAATAGAATTGCCTTCATTATATTAGAGCTGCATTCATCAAAATCATACATGTTTACTTACATTGCACCTAACCAAAAATATATACCTTGTTATTAGAGATAATTTAATCAGTGAATCCTTCATACATCAAAATTTTAAACTGAACAAGCTGCACTCACTCACCTGCCAAGTCAAAGCATGGGAGGAGAGAACTTGGGCATAAGTAACTCGATGGAGTTCCTGCATTCTAATTTCCCCAAATTATATCTTTCTTCATGCAAAAGTGATTCTGCTTCATTCCATCCTGCAGTCAACAATTCTATAGCATATGCAATCATCCTAAAACATAAGTGACATAAATGTTATATTTACAAAAAAAGGCTTAACATAACAAGGCCTATTACAGCCGCCTCTCTACAAACAACAAAAAGTTAAATAGATAAACCTCGGATAAATATGAATACAAAATGATTTCAAATAAAACTATATCTGAATATTATTATATGTAGAGTGAATTTTTTAAAATTATAAATTAATAATATTTTTCTATTTTATTAAATATTATATTCTAAATACACTTTATATTTTTAATTTTAAACTAGTTATCAATAATTATATATAATTTGTATAATATTTTTTTAGTATGTAATTAGTTTTAATAATTATTTTGAGTTAGTTATTTTATCAAATATTATATTATATACTAAATTTACTTTTAATTAATTATTTATCAATAATTATATACAATTTGTATATTATTTTTATTATATTATATTAGTATAAACAATTATATCGAATTAGGTATTTTTACTCAATATTTTAATCTTTAATAAATTATAAGTTAAATTTTTGTTATTGTTCTGTTATAAATATTAATCAACTGATTTTAATAATATATGAGAAATTATTATATATCGATAATTATATTAATATTTATTTAAAAATAATTAATTATAATTAAAATATTTTTTTATTTTATCTAATTTATAATAATATTTTATACGTGTTAAACTATTATAAAATTATTATTTCTTAAAATATTTCAAATAAAAAAACATCATCATTACACGAATGTTGGATTATATTGAAACAAATAGAAGGAGATGTGTCCGAAAAAAATGAACATCGCCTCAGTAGTATTTTCTGAGAGTATTCCAATAATGATATTCATTAACCTGTGAGGACTTGTGAGGTTTGGACATAGCTTTTAATTGGATACAATTCTGGGCAAGGCTGTACATACTCTGTAGACCCCTGGTTTAGTAAGAAATTAGAGACTTCAAGCCAAGATATCCATACAAAAACGTCAAGAAGGACACATCACTAAGGAGTTGGTCAACTATGTTATGTCAAAAAGAAAATCCATTGAAATTACCACTGTAAATGGCCTAATGTAAAAGGAAAGGAGGTGAGCAACACAACTCCAACCAATTGGTGGTGACTGCTTAGAGGCTATGTGTGGTTGTTTCCTAGCAGGATTTGAACATAATTTTTCAATCCCTCGCGTGTCTGGACGTGATGGCACTAAATCCAAAATGCCATCCAGCTAGATGATTTGACTCATATACTTATCCCATGGCTGGTCAATTTGAAGGCATAAATAAGCCAAAGGTAATTGAAAAAAAAAACAAAAAACTGTATTTACCCACGTATGTTGGTACATAATTTTCTACCTTTATTTTTTAAATAATTTTCAATATTTACAAAATAATTCTCAAATTTTATAAATTTATCCTTCTATTTAAATTTTTTTGAAATAAGTACTCTCAATTTCGACATTTTCAGCAGATTATAAGTTTTTGATGAAAAATAAGTTGGAGTTAGAGGGATAATACGCCTTGATGAATGAATAGGAGATCATGGTGCTTGGGTAATGGTGTAATGGGTGAAAATAAAGTATATTATATCAGAATCCATTTTTTAGTACGAATCGGTCTAACAAATTCAATTTTTAGTACAAATCAGTATAACAAGTCGGCAATTACTTTTAATTCTATAAATTTGCTCTCTCGATCCTATAAATTTAGGCACTACTAATGTAACCATTAGAACATAAGTTTTAAAATATAAAAATGATAATTTCAATAAAAATTTGATGTAAATTCTAATAAAATATTCAAAACACTAGGAAAGTAATAAATATGTCTCAATAACAACTTGTTGGTTACTATACCCAGTACAACTTTCTCCTATTACAACTCAATTATCTATATTTTTTTCCTACTACAAGATTATCCATATTCTCTTTTTACTACAAGTGGAATTATAGAGAGTGAAAAATGAGCAAATTTAATGAGTATGAAAATTGAGATTATTCATTATGTTATCAATATTATTTTATATTCAAATAAAAATAATAGTATTCTCATCATTTGTAAAAATGTAATTCTTTCAAATAAAATTATTGGTTTAGAAATATATATATATATTATATATATAATTTAATAGGAGTATATTTCAAAATCAAGTATACCCAATTTCACTTAATTACACCCGAAGTTATCTTAATTTAGATTTTGTGTTTCAAAAGTCATGTATTTAAAGAAATGTAGCTCAAGTTTCGAGTTGAGCATATGTTTTATTTTGCTCAAAGTTTGAAGGAACCAATTTACATCACCCTTGTAGCATATACTGAACTTGAATGGATGGATACCTAGGAAAATACTGAATCAATACCATAACTAATAAAATTCTAAAAATAGGATTCATCATCCACATTTGAGGGATGGTTCTCTAGCTTTGTCAATCTAGGGACGTGGAATTCAATCCAACACCTACCACTGAATTCTTCATCTCATTTGATGCCATGTTTTGTTAGATTATTATCAATCATTTACATACCGAATAATTGTTCAATTGACCTCAATTGATCACACATATTACATGCAACCCACAATTTGTACAAGACACGGGTAGGAGAGGCCAAAAAAGAGGACACACTAAGTAGAAATCCTAGGAAGCTCAGCTTTTGTGGAATGGGCGGTTTCTTCAATAGTGTTACACTCTGGAGAATGCGAAAAAAAAAATCTTGGTATAGTTACACATGGTCACGGAAGACTAATAAAATATCTAACGGAGGCTGTCTTATGCTAAGCCTCACCAGGAAGAAGACGATGGAGTTGGAGAGCTCCTTCGGGATAAGGGAGAAAATTAGGGTTGTTCCTATATGTGGGTTTCTGATCGTAAAAGATTGGAGATGGGGATGATCGGAAAATCTAGTTGAGCTTCGGGATGGAGTTATAGTGTAAATCCCATCTTTTTGTACTAAAGAACCAAAAAAATAAATTGAAAATTTTTTAGAGTTAACTGAGAAACTAGGTAAATTAAAAATGGTAAATAATGGTAAGATCTGGGCACTTAGAAATTTTAAGTGACTAAGAAACACTTAAACACTAGAAAAATGAATTAGGATAAGATTAGAGGTAAAAATTGGATCGATTGAGGATAAATTAGACCCGAATCGGATTTAACCGTGAAGAAACTACTTGAATAATTCAATTTTCTAGATGATATAAATTGAAAAATTGAAACCACCATTAGATAGAAAATAAATTTAGATAAATTTATAAAATTTTAATTTTTGAAAAACCGGTCGAATTTGGCCTGAATCAATCGATTTTTATTTTCGGGTCACCGAACCCAGTTGGACCGGACTGGTCAACGGTTCAGCCGGTCAATGGACTGCTGCCAGGTCAGCGCCTAGTCAGTAGGTATGACCAATCAGCGTGTGACATATGATGAAGCGTGCCCAGTCAGCCGCTCAGTTAGTGCTTACCTTGGTTAGGAAAATCCACATCAACGACAACTGACCATTAGGAGAGTGACATGTGTCCTCGATCAACGGTTAATGTTAGAAAGGCACTGTCAGCAATGCTGACCAATGAGGAGCTAACATGTGGCAGGAACGCCACGTCAGCATTTGACATGGATATTAGAGAAATTACCAACCAATCAGAGGTTGACACGTGACAGTGGAACTATGCGTTAGGTGGGAAATCTAACATATTTAAATCAACCAATCAGAGGACGCCACATGTCACAATTAACGGTCAATAGAAATACGATCAACATCCACATGTGTACGAGCAGCCAATGGGAGGCTACCGTGTGTCTGATCAATGAGTCAACGTCTGACTAGGCTGCTGAGTAGGAAGTTGCGTCAATAGAGCCAGCCAATCACAAAGCGCCATGTGGCAAGTCCGCACGTGCAAAGCTCGCACGCGTGAAACAATGTCATCTCCTTCCTTCAGATGACATCATTGTTCATATAAGGATTCTGTTTTCCATTTCTGACGAGGGAATAACAATGGCAATTTTGGAGAGCATAGGCTTGACCAACTTGGAAACTGGTAGAGCTAAGGGTCCCCGAGCTCTTTATATAAAAAGTTCCTCCCCATTCATCCTCTTTATCCCTCAAACGCTCGAAAAAGAAGAAGTGCTCGATTTCCCAATGAAGCTCGAACCATAGCTCCGACTTGGACATTTCTCTCCACCTTAGAAGGCAAATTTGGGTCCCATAGAATCTGAAGGAAGTCAACTACCTAACAGCATCCTCCATTCAGCTTAAGGATTACCAGAGAAGTGCTGACGGATCCAAACATTGAAGCCGCTATGAAGGACTCGAAGTTGCTCAATTCTGCCTCGTCCAAGTTCGGCCATCATCGACCTCCTGCGGTCGAACCAAGCTCTCCCCGAGTCCCTCCAACCTACATTTGACTTTCCAAAGTATACACATAAGTAAATTAAGCCTCCGTTAATTGGAATAGCTTAGTTATTAAGAGAGAAAGTGCCTCGATTTCACTGACCAAATTCTCACTACTCAGGATGGGAATTGGAGCTGCTCTTGATCCTCTAGTGACCCCCTAGACGAGAGCTATCATCCCAAATCAAGAACTTTGACCATCGTAGCTCCATTGGTAAGCTTCTGAAGCTTTCTCTCTCTACCTCCAATTTTTTGGCAAAGCTCCATTTGAGCTCATTTTGAACCCAAAAATGGTGATTCAAAGCTTGGTCAGATCATAAGGAGGTGAGGAAACCGATTAGTGCCATGATAGTGAACAATTAACATGAATTGATGGTCAATTTGATAAAATCGAATTTTGGGACAAAATGGGACGATTTTGGCAAGAATGGGGTGAAATTAGGGATTTTTGAAAATTAAGGGACTTATGTGCAATTTCTAAAAATTGAGGGTCAATTGGTAATTTGGATGAATCTTGAGGGCCAATTGGTCATTTTTGGGAAAATTGGGGTCAATTGGTAATTTTGAGAAATTTGTGGACCAATTGGTAATTTTGGAGAAATTAAGTATCAATTGGTAATTTTGGAATAAATTAAGAATCTAATAGTGATATTGGAAATTCTAGTGACTTAATTAAAAATAATTTGAGCATTAAGGGCCTAAAGTAAAAAATTATGAAATTTGGGACCTAATTGCAATAAGGCGTAAATTAAAGGCCTAGTTACAATTACTTGGAAGTAAGAGGCCTTTTATGCCAAACCTTCCCTTATGAGAATACTCGAACCATGTAGGAACGGGTGAACGAGTACGTGTGCAGAGGAGCACAAGAAGGATTGGAAATTCAGTTGGGACGAACACGTCACACTTATCGGGTGAGTGTGACTTTTTAACATCATACCCGATTGGGATGATAAGCATATTTTTAATTGAAAAACCACTATGAGTGGAGATTTTTGGCATCATACCCGATTAGGGTGATGAGTACCCTCTTTAAAAATGGAAAACCATTTTCCAGAAATGATCTCCCTCACTGCGTGAAATTGCTTAAACATTTTGGGAGACTTTTCTCAAGAGAGCTAGGACAGCTCCAATAAGCCAGAGTTCTCAATTTTGAACTTATAGGGACTGAGGCCTAGTTTTTGAAAACTAGTGAAGTGGGCCCAAGGCCAATGGGCACGAGCTGGAGCCTATAGACAAACAAGATTATGAGCCATGAAATTTCATAATCGGCTAATTGTATGAACCACCACTATGCCGAATCCGAACCGACAAACTTGATGGGCTAGTAACCATGGAGCAAAAGCCAAGTCGACGAACCTGTTGGGCTAGCAGTTATGGAACCAAAGCCGAGTGTTAGGGCCGTTGGGTTAGTAGCATCAAAGATAATGGATCAAAATCCTAAGAATTTTGTTTGTGCATGCATTGAGATACGAAACCATTGAGACACTTAGTTGGGGTGGTGTTGATTCTAAGGGCTATTGGATGACCGAGATGCAATAAGGGCAGTTTTGTCATCTAGTGAGTCACGAAGCTTAGAGTAGCTTCCTGTGCATTGAGACCGAGGTGGGGTTAGGAGAGGTCTCGTCCCACATAACGGACACAAAGTATCTTTGAGTTTGAGGGTCGAACAATTGATGTGCACTCAGACTCCGGGTAGAAGTCGTTGACTTCTATCAGGGTAGATGGTAAAGACGCTTCAATCCACAAGTGGGTGCTGTCGGCGTAACTGCATCTTGTGAACGTTTGAATCTTTATGATAAATGATGTGTGATTGTTTGCTAAACATATCTTGAGCAAGGGGAAGTGTTAAAAGAGCTAAACTCACATACCAGTGAACTAATAAGATGATATGAAAGTTGTTTTTTTTGAAAATTCACTCTAACACCCACTCACTGAGTTGTAGAAACTCACCCCTTCCTTTAACCCTTTTCACGAAAGAAGAAAACCCATTAAGGAAATCCTTATGCCAAGTCTTGAAAATCCAGGTAATTTACTCTGTGTATTTTCAAGTTTTGTATAATATTATTCTAGGGAACAATGATAGAAGGTACATCTGACCCCTTTGTAGCTCTTCCTAGACTAATGGGAGTGGCAGGTTGCTCACGGGGTTCCAATCAAACCGGGTTGGGGCATGACAACTTGAGTGGTATCAGAGCTAGGTTTCCTTGAATACATTATCAAGACTATATAATCTAATGCATAAACCTATCCACCTTGTAGGAACAATGCCCTCGAGAATATTTGCTAGACGAACCCGCCTGCCCTAGGATCGATAGGGATTGCTACCTTAAGTGTCACAACCCAGTTTGGTCAAATCCTCGTGAACAACCTACCACTCTCCCAGTTTATAAAAGGTTTTCCCCTTTTTTAAACCGCGAGTAGTAAGGCGTCCTTTCGACCTATATCTTTGATGAAATAACATTAATCAAAACTAAATATCAATTTTATATACCTGTCTTAAGATTCAGCTATAGACAGATCTTTATGGTTGGTTTCCCTTGGTTTCCTGAAAAGGGGTAAAGGGAGGGGGTGAGTTCGACAACTCAGTGAATGGGTGTTGGGAGAGAGTTTCCAAAAAAATAAGGTATATTTAATCGAAGTGTGTCAGATTTCTTATTTCCTTTAAAATCATTATTTCTTCAATTTTTTTATTTTCAAAACCCTTTTTCCTCATTTCCACATTAGGTGTGTTTAACAGTCAACACACACCATTCATCAGGAAGGGATCACACATTCGTAGGGCAGCCCATCCACTACATCCACTTGTGGCATCAGAGCAACTTTACCGGCCACCTAGATAGAAGCCCGTCCACTTCTACCTTGGGTACGAGTAGATGTTCTCGACATCGAACCCTCAAACGAAAAATCAGCTTCATGTCCGTATGAGGATAGAGACCTCATCCCGCCCCCACCCCAGCCTCATGCACATGAAGCTACGTCGAGCTTCCCTTACTGTTGACACGCCAAACTGCCCTTATCTCCACCATGTCGTCTAGTAGCCCCTAGGATGCATCACTACCCCTCTTGGGCATCTTGATGGTCCCGAACCTCAAGTGCATGCACAAAACAATAATTTTCCACAAAGCCATTTATCTTTGGTACCACTGGTCCAATGGCCCCGACCCTCAACTCGACCTACAACTATTTGTCTAGGCTAGTCCGTTGACCTGGCCCTAACGCACTATCGCCAACCGATCGAGTATATCAGTCCTGTCTTAGTACCATGGTGAAACACATATCCATTTTATTAAGAATTTTCATGGCTTTTATATCACATGTTTGTTTATGAGCTCCTGCTCATGTTAATTGGCATTGGGCCCACTGTACGTGTTTTTCCAAAATCAGGCATTTTAGCCCACAGGTTCCAAAACCGAGGCCTCTGGCCTATCTAAGTTGTTCTACCTCTCATCAAGAAGATCTCCCAAAAATTTTAAGCATTGACACACGGTCAGGGGATAACACTTCTAACAAAATAACCTTTCAACTCATCACACCAACCGGGTGTGATGACATCTCCACTTACAACCGGTAAGGGGGTTTTCTCTTTTCTTCCAAGAAGTCTATCATACCAACAGGGTATGATCTCTCTACTTATAATCGGTAAGTAGTGTTTCCACTTAGTTCTCACATCACTCCAACTAGGTGTGATGTTAAAATCCCAACCGGGTATGATGTGAATAAACCCATTCACCCAATAAGCATGACATGTTCGTCCTCGGTTGGTTTTCCAAGTTGACGCGAGCTTCTCTTGCTGGCGTTTCGGTCCCTTGTGCTCTTACACAATTTGGACATCTTTATCTATTAATATTTGGCATAACAACCTTCGTTCCTCATGTATGAATGATTAAGCTCAAAATTTTCAATTAATCGCACTTAGGTCCCAAAAGTTTATTTTCCTTGACTTTAGGTCCCTAAGGCTAACTTTTCCCCAAATTGAGTATCGAAACTTCCAAAAATTCACTTTGGGTCCTCAATTTACTCAAAATTGTTTAAGGGCTCAAGTTTTCTAAATTTCCAATTTAGTCCCCAACTTTACAAAAATGGCAATTTGACCCCAATTATTTTAAAAAATTGACCAATTGGTCCCCCAACATCTTTTCCATGGTCAATTGGCCCTCAATTTTGGGAAATTGCAATTTGGTCCCTCAATTTTACTAAATTCCCAAATTTCCCCAATTTCCCACTTTCAAACTGGCCGAATTTGATTTCATCAAATTGACCATTCAATCAAGATTAATTGCTCCAATTAAAGGTATGGATCAGTTCCTGTACTTACATATGATTCAATTGAGCTTTGAACCGCGTCATTTGGGTCTGAATTGAGCTCAAACGGAGCTTCACCGGAAAACTGAGCGTAGAGAGAGAAAGCTTCGAAAGCTTACCGTCGGAGGTGCAACAGTCTGATCTCTCTATTGGGGAAGATAGCTCTCTTCCAGAGGTATCTTTTAGGACCAAGTATTCCTACAATTAACCTCGAATCGAGGGAGAATTTCGTCAGTGAAATTATGTAGTTTCTCTCTCTAACTCCTACGTGCAATGACTAAGAAGGGCCGAATTGGCTTACCTTTCAACTTAGTTGAGGTCTTCTAAGGGCTATGAGGATGTTGAGAGAGCTTGGTTTGGCCTGAGTAGGGCTGAATTCAGCCGATTTCAGCTCGGCTAAAACAAGGCAACTTTGGTTCGCCGAAGCTGCTTCACTGTTTGATTCCGTAGACGTTTCTATAGCAGTCCTTGGGTCGAGCAGAGGTTGCTATTAGGTAGGCGACTTCCACCGAAGTCTAAAGAACCTGACCTCATCTTCTAAGGTTGAGAAAAGTGCCCAAGTCGGAGCTCTGGTTCGAGCTTCATGGGAAATTGGAGCAGTTGAGAGAGAATGGAGTTTTTAGGTGTGAGGAGTATGAATGGGGATGAGCTCTTTATATAGGGAGCTCGGGGACTCACTTGTCGTCCATTTAGCACCTTTATGGTGCTCATTCATGGCCTAAAACGCCCTGAACGGAGGTGGTTCATCTTTGTCGGTGTTGTCCGTTCTTTCGGTGAATGAACAGTGTCATTGTCTAGAGGAAGAAGATTACACTGTTCCGAACCATACCAGATCGGTCTGAATTGGGTTCAATGCTTAAATCGGTCCAATGGTGGCTTCAATTCTATATTTTTAATATTTTAAGCCACCTATAAAAATGAATTTATAAACTAGTTCAATGATGGTTCAAACCAGTTCAATCCGGTTCAGGTCCGGTTCACCCGAACTGGTTTGGTTTTCTCTTCTAATTCATCTCAATGGCCTTTTCCATGACTTTTATAACTCTTTAGGTCACTTGAGATTTGACAATTTCCCTTTTGCCCTTTCTCTATCGGTTAAGGTTCATGAACTAACTCAATTTTCTCTTTGGAAATGAACGATTCTTTTCCCGGTTTTCTTATTATAAAAGGATGGGATTTACAACTCTCCCCTCCTTTTAGGGTCTTGTCCCCAAAACAATTACACGTCAAATAACTAAGGGTACCCATCCCTCATAATGCTCTCGGTTACCCATGTCTCCTCTTGCACGGGTCCGTTCTACTAAAGAACCTTAACCATAGGAATTTTCTTGTTCCTTAAGTTCTTGTCCCTCCAGTCGATGATTCACACTCTAGCTCTGGTGAAGGTCAGTCCAGTTGATGGCTAGGATCACGCTAGTACTTCCGGAGTACCGAGATATGCAATACGTCTTGTATTATTTGTAAGTTTGGAGGTAGTTCTAATTTATATGCCACTGGCCCTATCCTTTGGACTATGGGATAAGGACCGATGTACCTTGGTTTCAACTTCCCCCATTATTGAAACCTAAGTATTCCTCTCCATGGGGATACCTTTAGGAACACTTGGTCTCCCACATCAAATTTCAGATCCTTTCTCTGCTAGTCCGCATAGCTCTTTTGCCTATCCCGAGTGGCCTTGAGTAGATTCCTTATTATCGTAATCTTTTTTGTGGCGTCCTCTATTAGTTTGACCCTTTCCAACTTCCTCTCCCCCACTTCTTCCCAAAATAAAGGGGTGCGACAAGATTGTCCATAAAGAGCCTCATAAGGAGTCATTTGAATACTAGCCTGATAATTGTTATTGTATGCAAACTCCATTAGACACAAGTATTCCTTCTAACCCTTATCCATAGTGAGTATGCATGACCTTAGCATGTCCTCTAGGGTTTGGATCGTTCGCTCAAATTGTCCATTAGTCTGATGATGAAATGTCGTAGTCATGTGGAGCTTAATTCACAAGGCACTTTATAAACTTGGCCAGAACCTTGAGGTAAATCTAGGGTTTTGATCTGACACTATGCTGACCGAGATGCCATGAAGTCTCACTATCTCCCTCATGTATAAGATGGCTAATTGTTCCACTAAATCCATCACTCTTATAGATAGGAAATGGGCAGACTTGGTTAATCTGTCCACAATGTCCCAAATTGCATCTTGCCCCTTCCTTGTCACAGGTAGTCCTATAACAAAGTCCATAGTGATGTGCTCCCATTTCTATTTTGGGATTGGCAAGGGTTGTAGCAATTCTGATGGTTTCTGATGCTCAACTTTAATCTGCTGACAGGACAAGCATTGGGTTACGTATTCCACAATATCCCTCTTCATTCCTTTCCACCAATATCCTTGTTTGAGGGTGCGATACATCTTAGTACTGCCCGGATGCATCCCATACACAGAATCATGTGTCTCCTCAAGAATTAACTTCTTCAGTTCCTTATCTCAAGGCACACACACTCTACCCTTGTAGGTTAGTACTCCGTCACCTCAAAGGTCATAGTCCGATTTTGTCCCTCTATTGATTAGGTACAAATAGGGTTGTAGTTCTTTATCCACATTTTGTTAAACCTTAATTTGCCCTGTTAGGCTGGATCTCACCACCACGTCAGCCAGCAAGCATTTCTCCCTCTTATTCATCTTAAGGTCCACCTCTATTCTTCCCAACTATTGCAACAAGGGTAAGTAGCTTGTTTTTATCTATGCCGCCTCGGTTTGGTACTTAAGACTTGAGGCATCTACTACTACATTGGCTTTCCTAGGGTGATACTCTATCACAAGGTCATTGTCCTTAACCAATTCCAGCCATCTCCTCTGGCAGAGGTTCAACTCCTTCTAAGTTAGGAAGTATTTAAAACTCTTGTGATCAGTGTATATCCTACACTTAACCCCGTATAGGTAGTGTAACCAAATCTTTAGGGCGAACACTATTGTAGCTAATTCCATGTCATGAGTAAAGTAATTCTGCTCATGTGCCTTAAGTTGTCACAAGGCATAACATTTAACCTTTCCTTGTTGTATCAGTACACATCTGAGTCCTTGTCCGGATGCATCAATATAGACGGTTTACTCCCTCGCACTTGGGTCAAGTAGAGAAAGTACATATGCTATTGTCAAACAAGTCTTCAACTCCAAGAAAGATTTCTCACAGCTTTCATCCAATTTATACTCTACTCCTTTCCTGGTGAGACGAGTCAAAGCGGTAGCTATCTTAGAGAAATCTTGCACAAACCGTCTGTAGTATCCCGCCAAGCCTAATAAACTTCGTATCTCCGAGGGATTCCTAGGTTCCTTCCAATCGGATATGGCCTCCACTTTTGCTGGGTCTACCTTGACTCCATCTTTGGACACTATGTGTCCTAAGAACCCTACCTCCTGCAACCAAAACTCACACTTGGAGAATTTTGTATATAAGCAATTTTCACATAGTATCTCCAAGGTGATCTCCGAATGTTCTTCGTGTTCCAGCCTAGTTCGTGAGTATATAAGAATGCCGTCTATAAACACTACCACAAACTTGTCCAAATGTGGCTGAAACACTTGGTTCATTAAATCCATGAAGGTTGCAGGGGCATTTGTCAAACCAAATGGCATCAACCTAAACTCATAATGTCCATATCGGGACCGAAATGCAATGTTAGGAATATCTTCCTCTGGGATTCTGAGTTGGTGATAGCTTAATCAAACGTCTATCTTAGAAAAGTAGGTTGCTCCTTTTAGTTGGTCAAAAAGGTCACCAATCCATGGAAGTGGATACTTGTTCTTGATGGTGACCTGGTTCAACTTCCTATAATATATGCGCAGTCTCATGTTCCTGTCCTTTTTATTGACGAATAGGACTGGTGCACCCCATGAAGAATGGCTAGGATGTATGAAGTCCTTCTCCAACAGCTCATCTAGCTGCTCCTTCAATTCCTTTAGCTTTGCTAGAGCCATGCGATAAGGGGCTTGGGATATGGGGTTTGTTCCTAGGATAATCTCTATGGTGAACTCTAATTGTTGGCTTGAGGGTAATCCACGTAGTTCTTTTGGGAATACTTCTGGATAGTGTTCAAATACCATAATATCTTTTGGTCCCTTCTCTTCAGACTTCTCGTTGATGATCATTGCTAGAAAAACCTTACAATCTTTCTGTATTATCTTTCGGGCTTTTATATGGGACACCATCTGTACTTCATTCTTTCTCCAGTCTCCTTGGAATTTTAGTGAGATTGTCTCGGGAGTGTGGAAGGTTACTATCTTCCTTCCACAGTCCATCCTTGCTTGATGGGTACTTAACCAATCCATTCCAAAGATTATTTCTACCTCTCTTAGAGGTAATGGAATCAAATCTGCTTCTAGTTTGATTCCTCCAATCTTTATCACACATCCCTTTAGCTGTTCATCCCTATTTAACCCTTCTCCTAGGGGTGTGAGGATGTTGAGACTTTGTCATAGAGAGGTGAGTTCTAGGGGTAGACTTGGGATTAGATCCTCTTTGATGAAAGATCTTTCTAATCTCGAGTCGAAGAGGGCATAGACCTTTCATCCCCAAAAATGTACGTACCCTAAAGAAACACATATTTTTAGAAAAATATTTCCTTTATTAAATGAAATTTCAAATTACAGGTTTTTCTTAATCTAGTTGGGAGGGTTTTGGGAAGTACCCGCTACGGTACTAGGATCTTTCCTAGCCTCTTCTTAGTTAAGGTTGTATACCCTAGCTGGTACTCTGTGTCATGCCCCGACCCAGTTTGGTCAGATCCCCGTGAGTAACCTGCCACTCTCCCGGTTTATTTAAGGGTTTTCCCCTTCTTTAAACAGTGAGGAGTAAGGCATCCTTTATACTTGTACTTTTCCTAGAATAACATTAATCAAAACTGAATAAATTTAAACTTACATATCTGTCTTGCAGGTTTAGCTAGCGAAAGGATCTTTGGGTAGGTTTTTCCCTCGGTTACCTGAAAATGGGTAAAGGGAGGGGGTGAGTTCGACAACTTAGTGAATGGGTGTTTGAAAATGAGTTTGTATAAATAGTTTTGAATTGTAGTGTGCTAGACTCCTTATTTCCTTTAAAATCATTTCTTCATTGAATTACCAATTATTTAAAACCAATTTCCTCATTATCCATAATCGGTGTGTTTAACAATCAATACACACCATTCATCATGAAGGGATCACACATTCGTATGGTAACCCGTCCACTACACTCACTTGTGGCGTCGAAGTGACTTTACCTGCCACCTAGATAGAAGCACGTCCACTTCTACCCTGGGAATGAATTGATGTTCGTGACATTCGACCCTCAAACCCCAAAAGCAACTCTGTGTCCGTATGAGGACAGAGACCTTATCCCAACCCCACCTCGGTCTCATGCGTATGAAGCTACGTCGAGCTTCCCTGATTGCTGGCTCGATAAACTGCCCTTATCTCCACCATGTCGTCCAATAGCCCTTAGGATGCATCACTAACCCTCTTGGGCATCTTGATGGTCCCGAACCTCAGTGCATGCACAAACAATATTTTTCATAAAGCCATTAATCTTTGGTGCCACTGGTCCAACGACCCAGATCCTCAACTCGACCTGGAGTTGTTTGTCTAGACTGGTCCGTTGACCTGGTCTTATCGCACTACCGCCAGTCCATCGAGTATGTCGGTCCTGTCTTGGTACCATGGCCAAATCACATAATCATTTATTTAGAATTTGCATGGCTTATTAACTTGTTTGTTTATGAGCTCCTACTCGTGCCAATTGGCCTTAGGTCCACTATATGAGATTTTCAAAACCAAGCATTTTAGCCCCAAAATTCCAAAACCGAGGCCTTTAGCCTATATGAGCTATTCAAGCTCTCGTCAAGAATGTCTCCCAAAATTTTTAAGCATTGGCACACAATGAGGGGATAACACTTCTGAAAAAAAAAATAGATTTCAACTCTTCCCTCACACAAACCGGGTGTGATGACATCTCTACTTACAACCGGTAAGCGAGTATTCTATTTCATTCCAAGAAGTACATCATATCGATCGGGTATGATCTACTTACAACTGTTAAGTAATTTTTTCATATAGTTCTCACATCACCCCAATCAGGTGTGATGTTAACATTCCACATAGTAGTGGTTTTTCATTTTCAAGGTCTCATCATCCCAACCAGGTATGATGTGATAAATCCCACTCACCCCATAAGTGTAGTGTATTCTTCTTAATTGACTTTTTGCCTCCACGCGAGCTTATCTTTGTAGGCGTTTCCGGTCCTTCGTGCTCCTACACGATTTGGACATCCTTGTTTATTAATATTTGGCATAATAGCCCTAATTCCTCACGTATGAACAAAATGCCTAAACTTTTTAATTATTTACATTTAGGTCCCTAAAGTTCTTTTTTCTCAACTTTAGGTCCCTAATGCAAACTTTTCCCCAAATTAAGTCCTGAAACTTCTAAAATTCACTTTGGGTCCTCAATTTATTCAAAATCACTTAAGGGGTTCAAGTTTCCCAAATTTCCAATTTGGTCCCCAACATTTTTTGAAAATTACTATTTTGCCCCTACTTTATAAAAATGGCAATTTTACCTCAATAAATTCCAAAAATCGACCAATTGGTCCTCCAACATCTTTTTCATAGCCAATTGGCCCTCAATTTTGGGAAATTGCACTTTGGTCTCTCAATTTTATGAAATCCCCAATTTTCCCCCCAAATTTTCCCCTTTCAAATTGGCCGAATTTGATTTTATCAAATTGATCTTTCAATCGGGGTTTATTGATACAATTGAAGGTATGGATCAGTTTCTACACTTTCACACGATTCAATCGAGCTTTGAATCACATCATATGGGTCCGAATTGAGCTTAAATGGAGTTTTGTTAGAAAACTAAACTTAGAGAGAGAAAGCTTCGAAAGCTTACCGTCGGGGGTGCGGCGGTCCAAGCTATCGATCGGGGCAAGTAGCTTTCGTCCCGAGGTTCCTCCTAGAATCAAGAATCGCATTAATTCATGTAAAATTGAATGAGAATTTGGTGAGTGAAGTTTTGTCGGTTCTCTCTCTAACACTAATCAGAATTTATAGAGGTGAGCCAAAATGGCTTACCTTTCTACTCTAATTCGGTCGTATGATGGCTGAGGGAGTGTTAAGAGAGCTTGGTTTGGCCTAAGAAGGGCTCAATTTGGCTGCTTTCAGCTCGGTCGAAATAGGGTAGCTTTGGTTCATTGGAGCTGCTTCACTATTTGATTATGTCGTCGCTTCTCTCGCAATCCTTGGATCGAATGGTGGCCACCATTGAGTAGCTGACTTCTCCCCTAGTCTAAGGAGCCTGACCTCACCTTCTTTGGCTCAGAAAAATGCCCAAGTTAGAGCTCTGGTTCGAGCTTCACCGAAAATTGCAGTAATAGAGAGTGAGAGGAGTTTTTAGGTGTGAGGAAGATAAATGAGGAGAAGCTCTTTATATAGGAATCTCAGAGACTCCTTGGTCATCTGATTGGCGCCTTTATGGCGATCATTCATGGCCTAAAATGCCCTGAATGGAGACTTTTCATCTTCACTGGCGCCGCTAGCTTTTCCGGTGAGTGAACAGTGTTGTCATGTGAAGGAAGAAGACGATACTTTTCTGAACCGGTCCGAACCGGGTTCAATTCTTAAACTAGCCAGTTCAGGCCTGATTCGATCAAGTTTTTCAAATTTAAAAATTTCTAAATTCATTCTCTATCCAATGGTGGCTTCAATTCTCCAATTTGAATATTCTAAGACACTTATTAAAATGAATTTAGAAATCATTTCAATAGTGGTTCAAACAAGTTCAATCTAGTTCATGTTCGATCCACCTAAACCGGTTTGATTTTCTCTTCCAATTCATCCTAAAGTCATTTTCCATGACTTTTGTGAATCTTTAGGGCTTGTGATTTATAAATTTCCTAATTTCCCCTTTCTCTATCAGTTACTATTTATAAATCAACAAGGTTTTCTCTTTGGAAATAACCAGTTATTTTCCCGGTTTTTCTTATTATCAAAGGACGGGGTTTACAACTCTCCCCTCCTTTTAAGGGTTTTGTCCTCAAAACAGTTACATGTTGAACAATTGAGGGTACCCATCCCTAATTACATTCTCGGTCTCCCATGTCTCTTCTTGCATGGGTCCATTTTGCGAAAGAACCATGACCATATGAATCTTCTTACTCCTCAAGTTCTTATCCCTCCGGTCGATGATTTGTACCAGTTTTGCTTCATAGGTCACGTTCTCTTCTAGTTCTAGTGGAGGTCGGTCCAACACATGGCTAGGATTAGACTGGTACTTCCGAAGTACCGAGATATGGAATACATCATGTATTCTCTATAAGTCTAGAGGTAGTTCCAATTTATAGGCCACTGGTCCTATCCTTTGGACGATGGGATAAGGACCGATATACCTTAGTTTCAACTTTCCCCGTTGTTGAAACCTAAGTATTCCCTTCCATGGGGATACCTTTAGAAACACTTTGTCTCCCACATCAAACTCTAGATCTCTTCTCCGATGATCCGCATAACCCTTTTGCCTGTTCTGAGGGGCCTTAATGCGACTCTTGGTTAGCTTAATCTTCTTCATGGCATCCTCTATTAGTTCGACCCTTTCCAACTTTCTTTTCCCCACATCTTCCCAAAATAAAGGGGTATAGCATGGTCGTTCATAAAGGGCTTCACAAGGAGCCATCTGAATAATGATATGATAGCTATTATTGTAAGAAAATTCCATTAGGCACAAGTATTCCTCCCAACCCTTATCCATAGTGAGTACGCATGCTCTCAGCATGTCTTCCAAGGTTTGGATCATTCGCTCACACTATCCATTGGTCTGAGGATGAAATGTCGTACTCATGTGGAGCTTGTTTCCCAAGACACTTTGCAAACTTGGCTAGAACCTTGAAGTAAATCTAGGGTCTCTATCAAATACTATGCTCACCGGAACACCATATAGTCTTACTATCTCCCTCATGTATAGGACGGCCAACTATTCTACTGAATCCATCATTCCTATTGGTAGGAAATGGGTAGACTTTGTTAATCGGTCCAGTATGACCCAAATTGCATCTTGTCCCTTTCTTGTCACAGGTAACCCCGTGACAAAGTCCATAGTGATGTGCTCTCATTTTCATTCCGGGATTGGTAAGGTTGCAGTAGTCCTGATGGTTTATGATGCTCAACTTTAATCTGCTGACAGGACAAGCATCTGACTACATATTTTGCAATATCCCTCTTAATTCCTTTCTACCAATATTCTTATTTGAGGGTGCAGTACATCTTAGTACTGCCCGAATGCATCGCATACACAGAATCATGTGCCTCTTCTAGAATTAACCTCTTCAGTTCCTTATCTTAAGGCACACACACTCTACCCTTGTAAGTTAGCACTCCATCACTTCGCAAGTCGTAGTCCAGTTTCGTCCCTCTATTAAATGGGTCCAAAAAGGATTGGAGTTCCTTATTAGCCTTTTGCTGAGCCTTGCTTTGTTAGACTAGGTCTCACCACCACATCAGCCCAACAAGATTCCTCCTTCTTGTCCAACTTTAGGTCCACCTCCATTCTCCCTAACTATTGCAACAAGGGTAAGTAACTTGTCTTTATTTGCATTGACTCAGTTTGGTATTTGTGACTTAAGGCATTTACCACCACATTTGCCTTATCGAGATGATTCTCTATCACAAGGTCATAGTCCTTTACCAATTCTAGCCATCTCCTCTGGTGGAGGTTCATCTCCTTCTAAGTTAGAAAGTATTTAAAACTCTTGTGATCCATGCATATCCTACACTTAACTCCATAGAGGTAATGTCACCAAATCTTTAAGGAGAACACTATCGCTGCTAATTCCAAGTCATGGGTAGGGTAATTCCTCTCATGTACCTTGAGTTGTCGCGAGGTGTAGGTGATAACCTTTCCTTGTTGCATTAGTATGCATCTGAGTCCTTGTCCGGATGCATCACTATAGACGGTGTACTCCCCAACTCTTGGGTCAGGAAGGGAGAGTACCGGTGTGGTTGTCAATCGAGTATTCAACTCCAAGAAAGACTTCTCACAACTTTCATCCCTTTATACTTAACTCCTTTCTTGGTGAGCCAAGTCAAAAGGGCTGCTATCTTAGAGAAATCCTACACAAACCATCTGTAGTATCCCGCCAAACCTAAGAAACTTCGTATCTCCGAAGGATTCCTAGGTGCCTTCCAATCGGATCTGGCTTCCATCTTTGTCGGGTCTACCTTGACTCCATCTTTGGACAATATGTGTCTTAAGAACCTTACCTCCTGCAGCCATAATTCACACTTGAAGAATTTTGCATATAAGCGGTTTTCCCTCAATATCTCTAAGGTGATTGCCAAATTTTTTTCGTGCTCCAACCTAGTTCATGAGTATATGAAAATATCATCTATAAATACTATTAGGAACCTGTCCAAGTGTGGTTGGAACACTCGATTCATTAAATCCATGAAGAGTGTAGGGGCATTGGTTAAGCCAAAAGGCATCACCCTAAACTTGTAATGCCCAAATCGAGACCGGAATGCGGTCTTAGGAATATCTTCTTCCCTGATTCTGAGTTGATGGTAGCTAGACCGAAGGTCTATCTTGGAGAAGTAATCTGCTCCTCTCAGTTGGTCAAATAGATCATCGATTTGTGGAAGTGGATATCTGTACTTAATAGTGACTTGGTTCAGCTTCCTATAATCTATGCACAGTCTCATGCTTCCATCCTTTTTCTTTAAGAACAGGACTGGTGCACCCCATGGAGACTGGCTAGGACGTATGAAGTCCTTCTCCAATAGCTCATCCAGTTGCTCCTTCAATTCTGCTGGAGCCATGCGATAAAGGGGCTTGGAATATAGAGTTTTGATGTGAATCCGACTAAACATACTACAAATTCACAAGTCCAATCAACCGAACCTGCAATGGAGTTGAACAGTTTGTCACCAAATGAGATGAATAATCATTTGAGACTACAAGAGGGCCCAATCACAAGGTCTAAAAGATTAAAAGAAGCTTTATATGGGCTGATTAAAGAGATTGCTGAATATTCAAATAGAAACCCAAATGAAGAGCCCAAGAGAAGGTCCAGATTTAATTAATAAAGAGAGATTTATAAATATAATAAATCTCTTAGGATAATATTAGGTAGTTTAGATTTTTAAATTAGTTATTAAAATATCTTAGATATTTAGATTAGATATGGTTAGTTTATAACCATAATAGATTTTTTTCCTTATTTTGTGGGCTATTCGGTTGTTTTCTGAGCCTATAAAAGGCATACTCCACAACATTGGAGAGACACACTTTGAAATTTCAATTTTGTGAGTTTTTTCTTCTTTCTATCTTGAAAGGGCTTTTGAACTTATCAGGTTTTTACCTGTGGCGTTCAAGCAATCAAGACTTATCACCCGGGGTTTTTTAAGAGTTCTTATTAGAGGATTTGAGTGTGACGTCTACATATCTCATACCTTGTTTCTCACATAAACAAGGTATATTCAATCTTTTCACACTTGTGTCATGAAAGTCTTGGGGTCTTTGCCATATTTGGTGTAGGGTGTTGTCAGCATATTGGCGGGGTTCGCATTAGTTGGTATCAGAGCACACGGTTGCACAGCAAGTTCTATCCCATCTTTCTATCTTGTTCTTTTTTTTCTCTGCCTATTTCTATTCTGTATAAAAGAAAGAAAAAAATTATCATCTTCTTCTATCTATCTTCTCTTCAATCAGTTAAAAAAAAAGCCAAAAATCCGTGCCAAAAAAGAGAGAGGAAAAAAAAGCAAAAAAATTCGTGCTAAAAAAAGAGCAAAAAAAATTCGTACAAAACAAGGAAAAAAAAGAGGCAGACAATTCTAGCTTGATTTTCATTCAATCTAGTCTACTTCATTTCATCTTAATTTCTTTCTCTATTTAAATTTTATTCTTCTCTGAGTCTATTCGTACACCACACTTAAATTCTTTTGGAATTGGTTTTTGAAAACCTTATTAATTTGTCTTGATTGTTCCTCAAGTTGAACTGCTTCGTAAAAATGATTTGTTTTTAAAGTTCAATTTAGATTGAAAGAAGACATATGAGAGGAAAAAGGCAAGAGTGTTTGAATCTTTAAGAAAAAGCCAATTGAGTGTGAAAACACGAGTGATTGAGAGAAATATGTGAGGGAGCATTTGCAAGGTTCTTCTATTATTTTTATCATTTGTAGGAACTCATGGCACAACGACGAGGAGATCCGCCAAATGAAGAAGATTCCCAACAACCAATTCCAAATTTACAAATGCAAGCTATAATAAGCGAAATGAGACGAATGTTGAAGTCCGAGTTGGAACCGCTTCATGAGCGAATTGATCAATTGGAAGGAGTGAGGGGTTCACATCAACATACCCCTACTGAACAGTGACCTCGAAGCTTTTAGTCAAAACGTTTTGATCCACAAGAACTTGAGGAGTTCGATCGATATGCTCATAGAGAACGACCCTGAGTTGATGACAACCTGGATAATATCAAGTTGAAGATACCCTCTTTTCAAGGAAAAACTGATCCAGAAGTGTATCTTGAATGAGAAAAGAGGATGGAGATGGTTTTTTATTGTTATAATTACTCAGAGATGAAAAAGGTACGACTTGCTGCTGTCGAATTTACTAATTATGCTATAATATGGTGGGATCAGTTGGTGAAGGAAAGGAAACGAAATCACGAATGTCCTGTGGAGTCTTGGGATGAAATGAAAGCAATCATGCGACGACGATTTGTTCCTAGCCACTATCACCGGGAGTTGTTGAATAAACTCCAAAGGCTTACCCAAAGATCAAAAAGCGTTGATGAATACTTCAAGGAGATGGAGATTGTGATGATTCAAGCAAATGTGGAGGAAGACAGAGAGGCAACAATGGTGAGATTTTTGCATAGTCTAAACCATGAGATAGTTGACGTGGTGGAAATGCAATATCATGTTGAGCTCCAAGATATGGTACATCAAGCTATCAAAGTTGAACAACAATTGAAGAGAAAGAGTTTACATAAAAGGGGATTAAACAATGGTTCCTCGAACTCATGGAAACCATCCTCAAGGCGATTTGAGAGTCAATCAACTCAATCTCAGCATGCTCCACTAAAAGAGACAACCAAGCAAGCTGTGGCCCAAAATCAAGGTAACACCCATATCACAACTCCCAAAACTCATGATATTAAGTGTTTCCGATGCCAAGGCAGGGGTCACATTGCAAGTCAATGCCCAAATAAGTGGGCAATGGTGATCAATGCTAATGGTGAAATTGAGACCGATGATGAAAAAGAAGATATCGATCCGGGGATGCCACCACTTGAAGATGCTGATGAATATGCAGAAGAAGGGGAATTGTTGGTTGCACGGTGAACTCTTAGTGTTCAAGCCCAAGAAGAAGAAAACAATCTCGTTGTTTCATACTCGTTGTTGTGTGAAAAATAAGGTTTTCTATGTTATTATAGATGGGGGAAGCTGCATTAATGTAACTAGCACTGAGCTGGTGGAGAAATTGGCATTACCAACCTTAAAGCATCTGAAGCCTTATCGACTAGAATGGCTGAACGACCAAGGTGAACTCAAGGTAACCAAACAAGTGTTGGTTGCATTTTCTATTGAAAAATATCAAGATGAAATACTATGTGATGTGGCACTAATGCACGCGTGCCATATACTTTTGGGACGACCTTGGCAGTTTGATCGTCAAGTTATGCATGATGGATTCACTAATAGGTACTCTTTTGTGATGAATGAGAGACCAATATCTCTTGTACCATTGACTCCAAGGCAAGTTTTTGAGGATCAAATGAAAAAGAAAAAGGCAAATAAATAGAAAATAGAAGAAAAAAAGAAAGGAGAAATATCAGAGTTGAAAAAAAAGAGGGAAAAGCCAGAAGTGGAAAAAAAGAGTAAAAGAAATTTTATTGCAAGAAAAAGTGAGATAAAGCGAGCTTTACTTTCACATCAGGCTCTTATTGTACTTATTTGCAAGGACGCCTTTTTTAGTACTAACGATTTTGTCGGATCTTTGCCGAGCAATATTATTACTGTTTTGGAGGAATTTATCGATGTCTTTCCTGATGAGATACCACCAGGTTTGCCACCAATTTGAGGAATTGAACATCAAATTGATTTCATCCCTAGAGCGACGATTCCCAACTGACCAGTATATAGAAGTAATCCTAAGGAAACAAAGGAACTTCAATGCCAAGTCCTAGAGCTGATGGAAAAGGGGTATGCTTGAGAGAGTATGAGTCCATGTGTTGTGCCAGTGCTACTTGTACCTAAGAAGGATGGAACTTGGCGAATGTGCGTGGATTGTCGAGCCATCAACAACATCACGGTAAAGTATCGCCACCCTATTCCTCATTTGGATGACATGTTAGATGAGTTGCATGGATATTGTTTATTTTCGAAAATAGACCTTAAGAGTGGATATCATCAAATTCGAATGAAAGAAGGGGATGAATGGAAAACTGTATTTAAAATTAAATAAGGATTATATGAATGGTTAGTTATGCCCTTTGGATTGACTAATGCACCAATCACTTTCATGTGATTAATGAATCATGTATTGCATGCTTTTATTGGGAGATTTGTAGTGGTATATTTTGATGATATTCTAATCTACAGCAAGACCATGGATGAACATGTAGCACATTTAAGAGCTGTGTTAGAAGCATTAAGGCAACATAAGTTGTTTGCCAACTTGAATAAATGTGTCTTTTGTTCGGATAAACTTGTGTTTCTTGGATATATTATAAGTTCAGAAGGGATTGGAGTTGACGAGGAAAAGATTAAGGCAATTCGCGACTGGCCGACACCTAATTCGGTAAGTCAAGTAAGAAGTTTTCATGGATTAGCTAGTTTTTATAGATGTTTTGTTCCAAATTTTAGTAGTTATGTTACACCTCTTACTGCTGTTATAAAGAAAAACATACCTTTTAAATGGGGTAATGAGCAACAAAATACATTTCAATTAATAAAGGAAAAACTAATTACTGCCCCATTACTCTCGTTGTCTAATTTTCTGAAAACATTTAAAATTGAGTGTGATGCATCAAAAGTAGATATTGGAGGTGTATTAATGCAGGAAGGAAGACCAATTGCATATTTCAGTGAAAAGTTGAGTGGAGCAACCCTTAACTATCCTAATTATGATAAGGAGATGTATGCCCTAGTTCTAACTCTTCAAACATGGCAGCACTATCTATGGCCGAAAGAGTTTATGATTCACACAGATCATGAATCTCTTAAGCATCTAAAAGGACAACACAAGTTGAACAAACGCCATGCAAGTGGGTGGAGTTCATTGAAACATTCCCATATGTGATCAAGTACAAACAAGATAAGGAAAATATAGTTGCAGATGCTCTATCGCGAAGGTATGCTATGCTTTCAATGCTTGATTCTAAATTGCTTGGTTTTGATTATATCAAGGATTCATATGCAAACGATCCTGATTTCTGTGAAGTGTTTAGAAGTTGTAGAAGTGGTAAGTTTGGGAAATTTTATTTACAAAATGGATTTCTTTTTCGGGAAAATAAATTATGCATCCCTCAGTCTTCTTTGCATGAGTTACTTGTTAGGGAAGCGCATGCTGGAGGACTTATGGGACATTTTGGGGTAGCTAAGACCATGGCGATAATGCATTAGCATTTTTTTTGGCCCCACATGAAAAGGGATGTTGAGAAAATTTGTTCTCGATGCATTACATGTAAGGAGTCTAAGTCTAGGCAACAACCCCATGGCCTATATACTCCTCTTCTGATTCCTAATGCACCTTGGATTGATATTTCCATGGATTTCATTTTAGGATTACCAAGATCTAAGAGGGGAAGGGATTCTGTGTTTGTGGTAGTTGATAGGTTTTCTAAAATGGCACATTTCATTCCATGTCATAAAACTGCATCGAATGTTGCTGATTTGTTCTTTAGAGAAGTTGTCAAATTGCATAGTATGCCTAGAACTATTGTTTCTGATCGTGATTCTAAATTCTTGAGTTACTTTTGGAAAACCCTATGGGGTAAATTGGGAACCAAACTACTATTTTCAACAACATGTCACCCACAAACTGATGGTCAAACAGAAGTAGTAAATAGGACATTAGGTACTTTATTACGTTCTATAATAAAAAAGAATTTGAAATCATGGGAAGATTGCTTACCACATGTTGAATTTGCTTATAATCGTTCTATTCATTCTACAACTAAGTTTTCACCATTTGAGATTGTTTATAGTTTCAATCCATTAACCCCTCTAGATCTAACTCCACTTCCTGTAGGTGAATTGGTGAATTTTGATGGAAAGAGAAAAGTAGAGTTTGTGAAAAAACTACACGAGAAGACAAAGATGCACATTGAACGGATGACTAAAGTTTATGAAAAACAAGCAAACAAGGGCCGCAAAAGTGTTATTTTTGAACCCGGTGATTGGGTCTGGCTTCATATGAGGAAAGAACGATTTCTGGAACAAAGGCGATAAAAAATTCTTCCTAGAGAAGATGGACCATTTCGTGTGTTGGAACACATTAATAATAATGCTTACAAGTTAGAGTTACCTGGTGAGTATAGCGTTAATGAAAGTTTCAATGTTACTGATTTAATGCCCTTTGATGTAGGTGATGAAGAAACAGAAGATTTGAGGACAAATCATTTTCAAGAGGGGGAGAATGATGTGAATCTGACTAAATGGACTACGAATTCACAAGTCCAATCAACCGAACCTGCAATGGAGCTGAATAGTTTGTCACCAAATGAGATGAATAATCATTTGAGACTGCAAGAGGGCCCAATCACAATGTCTAAAAGATTCAAAGAAGCTTTATATGGGCTGATTAAAGAGATTTCTGAATATTCAAATAGAAACCCAAATGAAGAGCCCAAGATGAGCCCAAGAGAAGGTCCAGATTTAATTAATATGGAGAGATTTATAAATATAATAAATCTCTTAGGATAATATTAGGTAGTTTAGATTTTTAAATTAGTTATTAAAATATCCTAGATATTTAGATTAGATATGGTTAGTTTATAACCATAATATATTTTTTTTCCTTATTTTGTAGGCTATTCAGTTGTTTTCTGAGCCTATAAAAGGCATACTCCACAGCATTGGAGAGACACACTTTGGAATTTCAATTTTGTGAGTTTTGTCTTCTTTCTATCTTTAAATGGCTTTTGAACTTATCAGGTTTTTACATGTGGCGTTCAAGCAATCAAGACTTATCACCCAAGGTTTTCTAAGAGTTCTTCTTAGAGGATTTGGGTGTGGCGTCTACATATCTCATACCTTGTTTCTCACATAAACAAGGCATATTCCATCTTTTCGCACTTGTGTCGTGAAAGTCTTGGGGTCTTTGCCATATTTGGTGTAGGGTGTCGTCATCATATTGGTGGGGTTCGCATCAGGTTTGTACATGGAATGATTTCTATGGTGAACTCCAATTGTTGGTTTGGAGCAGTCCAGGTAATTTTTTTGAAAATACTTGTGGATAGTGTTTAATCACTGGGACTTCTCTGGGCCCCTTCTCCCGAGACTTCTCGTTGATGTCCATGGCCAGAAAAATCGTACAGCCTTTCTGTATCATCTTTTAGGCCTTTATATGGGACACCATCTATACTTCACCCTTCCTTTGGTCTCCTTGGAATTTTAGTCCATTTGTCTCGAAAGTGTGGAAGGTTACCATCTTCTTTTCACAGTCCATCCTAGCTTGATGGTTACTTAACCAATCCATCCCAAGGATTACTTCTACCTCCCTATGAGGTAACAAAATCAGATATGCTTCGAGTTTGATTCCTCCAATCTTTATCTCACATCCCTTAAGTTGTTTGTTCCTATTTAACCTTTCTCCTAAGGGTGTGAGAATATTGAGACTTTGTCAAAGAGGGTTGAGTTCTATGGGTAAACTTGGAATTAGGTCGTCTTTGATGAAGGATCTCTTAGCTCCTGAGTTGAAGAGGGCGTAGACTTTTCGTCCCCACAATTGCATGTACCCCGGTTGGAGAAATGCCTATTTTTAGAGAAAAGACTTCTTTCATTAAATAAGATTTCAATTACAGTTTCTCTCTTAATTTAATTAGGAGGGTTTTGGGATGTACTCGCTACAGTACTAGGGTCTTTCCTAGCCTCTTCTTGGGTGAGGTTGTATACCCTAGCCGGTACTCTGGCTGTAGCATCTGGCCTGGGATTCTTGGGGTTCCCTTGTGGTGGTCCAAGCATATTCCTTTGCTTGTTCTCCCTAAGATTGGGGCATTCTTTAGAAAAGTACCCCACTTGTCTACATGTAAAATAGGACAAGCATGCTCCCACGTGGTGCCTTTGGCACCTAGGACAGTGAGGGTTCCCTTGTGGCAAGGTGGGGATTACTCTTTGGAGAGGTGGTGGCATATCCTTCCTCTTTTGAAATGCCACTCTATTCCCCATCTTGGACCATTATGCTCCTTCTGTCCTGCCTAACACTTTTGGCCCTTGTCATCTTTCCGGGTCGTCTACTCCATCCGACGGCGTCGAGTTTGCACAGTCGCTTATATTCGTGAGCCATACTAATCACTGTTGCTAGGTATGTGGGGGCATCCTAGTACTCTCATACAGTCTCATATATCCATATTGAGATCATTCACAAACTACTGGCATATGTCTGTTGGTCCAGCCAAGTCAAGAGCAAAGGGTCTTAAGTCATTGAATTTAGTCTCATACTCCGATATCGAGTTATGCCCTTGCCAAAGTCAGAAGAAATCTTGCTTCTTTTTGTTAATCAAATGAAGAGCCAGGTACTCCTCTGCGTACCTCTCCTCAAACTGCTCCAAGATTGGTGTGGAGGTATGTAGGCTTCGGACATTGTCCCACCATCTTTTGGCACTACCCTACAAGAAGGGTTTCGTCAGGATCACCATGTCCTCTGGTGATATCTTGACTATCCCCATCAGTTTTTTAATGTTTGCCAGCCAATCCATGGCGGCACCAGTATCGTTCTCTCTGAGGAAAGGCTTACACTCCAATTGATAGAAAGTCTTGGGATATTTGGGGATGTCAACTAGAGGAGGATGGTCAACAGGAGGAGGATGAGATTGTACTTCCTCACATTTAGCTCGAGAGTTGGTACTTGCCTTAGGTACGAGGTTAGGTCATCCAAGTACTCGAGCGAACTCCTTGTACAATCTTTGGTGTTTAGAGCTTAGTCCAGGTGGAGTTGTTTAGGCTCCTCGGGGAGTTTTCACAAGAAGGGGTGGTTGGGCAGTGTTAGAGACTGCGGCTCTTGTTCTCTTGGTTCCTCTCTTGGGAGCCACTTGAAAATTTAAAATTATTATGATTAGTTACTATGTTATATAATCTTGATATTGTATTCGAGTAAATAGGCTCTAAAACCACTCAATTTGTCATGCCCCAACCTAGTTTGGTCGGATCCCCATGAGCAACCCGCCACTCTTTCAGTTTATTTAAGGGTTTTCCCTTTCTTTAAACCGTGAGAAGTAAGACGTCCTTTATACTTGTACTTTTCTTGGAATAACATTAATCAAAACTGACTAAATTTAAACTTACATACCGGTCTTGCAGGTTTAGCTAGAGAAAGGATCTTTAGGTAGGTTTTTCCCTCAGTTACCTGAAAAGGAGTAAAGGGAGGGGGTGAGTTCGATAACTTAGTGAATGAGTATTTGAAAATGAGTTTCCATAAAATATTTTTGAATTGGAGTGTGCCAAACTCCTTATTTCCTTTAAAATCATTTCTTCCTTGAATTCGTGATTATTCAAAACCAATTTCCTCATTATCCACAATTAGTGTGTTTAACAATCAACACACACCCTTCATCATGAAGAGATCACACATTCGCAGGGCAGCCCATCCACTGCACCCATTTGTGACGTCAGAGTGACTTTACTAGCCACCTAGATCGAAACTCATCCACTTCTACCCTAGGAATGAGTGGATGTTTGCGACATCCGACCCTCAAACCCGAAAATCAACTCCATGTCCATATGAGGACAGAGAACTCATCCTGACCCCACCCTAGTCTCATGCGCATGAAGCTACGTCGAGCTTCCCTGATTGTTGGCACGACAAACTACCCTTATCTCCACCATGTCGTCCAATGGCCCTTAGGACGCATCACTACCCCTCTTGGGCATCTTGATGGTCCCAAACCTCAATGCATGCACAAACAAAGTTTTCCATAAAGCCATTAATCTTTGGTGCCACTGGTCCAACGACCCCAATCCTCAACTAGACCTGGAGCTGTTTGTCTAGACCGATCCGTCGACCTAGTCCTATCGCACTGCCGCCAGTCCAATGAGTTTGTCGGTCCTGTCTTAGTACCATGGCCAAATCACATAATCATTTATTTAGAACTTTCATGGCTTATCAACATGTTTGTTTACGAGCTCCTGCTCGTGCCAACTAGCCTTGGGCCCAATGTACGAGATTTTCAAAACCAGACATTTTAGCCCCCAAATTTTAAGAAGGTCTCGTCAAGAAGGTCTCCCAAAATTTTTAAGCATTGGCACACAGTCATGGGAAAACACTTCTAACAAAAATAGATTTCAACTCGTCCCTCACACCAACCGGGTGTGATGACATCTTCGCTTACAACCGGTAAGCGGGCTTTCTACTTCCTTCTAGGAAGTTTATCATAACAACCGGGTATGATCTACTTACAACCGGTAAATAGTTTTTTCACGTAGTTCTCACATCACCCCAACCAAGTGTGATGTTAAAATTCTACATTGTAGTGGTTTTTTCTTTCCGAGTTACTCATCATCCCAACCGTGTATAATGTGAAAAATCCCACTCACCTGATAAGTGTAGTGTATAACTCTTGATCGGCTTTTTACCTCCACGCGAGCTTATCTTTGCTAGCATTTCCGATCCTTCGTGCTCCTACACGATTTGGACATCCTTGTTTATTAACATTTGGCATAATAGCATTGATTCCTCACGTATGAACAAAATGCCCAAACTTTTTAATTATTTACATTTAGGTCCCTAATGCAATCTTTCCCCCAAATTGAGTCTCAAAACTTCTAAAATTCACTTTGTGTCCTCAATTTATTCAAAATCACTTAGGGAGTTCAAGTTTCCCAAATTTCCAATTTGGTCCCCAACTTTTTTTAAAATTACCATTTTGCCCCTACTTTACAAAAATGGCAACTTTACCCCCAATAAATTTCACAAATCGACCAATTGGTCCTCCAACATCTTTTTCATAGCCAATTGGCCCTCAATCTTTGGAAATTGCACTTTAGTCCCTCAATTTTATGAAATCCCCAATTTTCCCCTTTCAAACTAGCTGAATTTGATTTTATCAAATTGACCATTCAATCAGGGTTTATTGATCCAATTATAGGTATGAATCAGTTTCTACACTTCTACATGATTCAATGGAGCTTTGAATCGTGTCATTTAGGTCCGAATTGAGCTCAAATGGAGCTTTATCGGAAAACTGAACTTAGAGAGAGAAAGCTTTGAAAGCTTACCGTCAGGGTGCGGTAGTCTGAGCTTTCAATCGGGGTAGGTAGCTCTCGTCCTGAGGTTACTCCTAGGATCAAGAATCATATCAATTCATGTTGAATTGAAGGAGAATTTGGTTAGTGAATTTACGTCGGTTCTCTCTCTAACACTGATCGAAATATATAGAGGGGAGCCAAATTGGCTTACCATTCCACTCTAATTCAGTCGTATGAGGACTGGGGGAGTGTTGGGAGAGCTTGATTTGCCTGAGCAGGGCTCAATTTGGCTGCTTTTACCTCGGCCGAAATAGGGCAGCCTTGATCTGCCAGAGCTGCTTCACTATTTGATTATGCCGGTGCTTCTCCGGCGATCCTCGGATCAAATGGTGACCACCTCGGGTAGCTGACTTCTCCTCGAGTCTAAGGAACACGACCTCACCTTCTTTGTCTCAGAAAAATTCCCAAGTCAGAGCTCTGGTTTGAGCTTCACCGGAAATTGGAGTAGTAGAGAGAGAGAGAGGGGAGGTTTGAGGCATGAAGAGGATGAATGAGGAGGAACTCTTTATATAGGAAGCTCGGGGACTCCTTGGATGTCCGATTGGCGCCTTTATGGCAATCATTCATGGCCTGAAATGCCCTGAACGGATACTTTTCATCTTCGTCAGTGCCACTAGCTTTTCCGGCAAGTGAACAATGTTGTCATCTAAAGGAAGAAGACGATACTATTCTAAACCGGAATCGACCGATCTGAACCGGGTTCAATGCTTAAACTGGCCGATTCAAGCCCGATTCGACAGAGTTTTTTAAATTTAAAATTTTTTAAATTCATCTAAATTCATTCTCTATCCAATGGTGGCTTCAATTCTCCAATTTGAATTTTCTAAGTTGCCTAGAAAAATGAATTTAGAAATCAATTCAATAGTGCTTCAAACTAGTTCAATTTGTTTTAGGTCTGGTTCACCTGAACCGGTTTGGTTTTCTCTTACAATTCATCCTAAAGTCCTTTTTCATGACTTTTGTGACTCTTTAGGACACTTGGGATTTATAAATTTCCCGATTTCCCATTTTTCTATCGGTTACGGTTTATAAACTGACTTAGTTTTCTCTTTGGAAATGACTGGTTCTTTTCCGGGTTTTTCTTATTATCAAGAGACGGGGTTTACACTCTAGATGTGGTGTCCTACTGGGGGATCCTTGGGTTCCCTTGGAGTGGTCCAAGCATATTTCAATGCTTGTTCTCCCTAAGAGTAGGGCACTCTTTTGTAAAGTGTCATACTTGTCCACATGCAAAAGAGGACAAGCAAGCTCCTTTGTGGTACCTTTGACACCTAGGACAACGATGGTTCCCTTAGGGTAGGGTGGGGATCACTCTTAGAGGTGGTACGTCCTTTCTCTTTTGAAAACCCACCATGTTTCCCCATCTTTGGCCATTATGATCCTTCCGTCCTCCATGATGGCTTTGGCCCTTGGCTTCCTTCCAGATTGTTTGGTCCATTTGGTGGCATTGGGTTTGTACAAGTTGCTCACACTCGTGATCCATACTCATCATTGCCGCCAGATCTGTGAGGCATCCTAACACTCTCATACAGTCTCGTATGTCCATGAATCCCTGGCATATATCTACTGGTCCGACCAAGTTAGGAGCAAAGGGCCTTAACTCATTGAATTTAGTCTCATACTCCGATATAGAGTTAAGCCCTTGTCGGAGTCGGAGTAAATCCTGCTTCTTCTCATTAATTAGATGAGGAGCTAGGTACTCCTCTGCGTACCTCTCCTCAAACTGTTCCCAGGTCGGTGTAGAGGTATATAGGCTTCGAATATTATCCCACCATCTTTTGGCACTACCTTCTAGGAAAAATTCTGTCAGGATCACCATGTCCTCTAGTGATATCCTGATTATCCCTATCAGCTTCTTGATGTTGGCCAACCAGTCCATGACGGCTCCAGCATTCTTCTCTCCGCGGAAAGTCTTACACCCCAGTTGATAGAGAGTCTTGAGATATTTGGGGATGTCAACTAGAGGAGGATGGTTAACAGGATGAGGATGAGATTGTACTTCCTCCAGTTCAGCTCGAGAGTTGGTGCCTGCCTCAGGTACGAGGTTAGGTCGTCCAAATACTCGAATGAACTCCTTGTACAATCTCTGGTGCTCATAGCTTAGTCCAGGTGGAGTTGTTTGGGCTCCTCGGGGAGTTTCCACAGGAAGGGGTGGTTGGGCAATGTCAAAGACTACGACTCTTGTTCTTTTGATTCCTCTCTTGGGAGCCATCTGAAATTTTAAAATTATTCTGATTAGTTACTATGTTATATAGTCATGATAATGTATTCAAGGAAATAAGCTTTGAAACTACTCAAGTTTTCATGCTCCGACTCGATTTGGTCGGATCTCCGTGAACAACTCGCCACTCTCTCAATTTATAAAAGGTTTTCCCCTTCTCTAAACCGCGAGGAGTAAGGCGTCCTTTCCACCTTTATCTTTCTTGAAATAATATTAATCAAAATTGAATATAAATTTTATATACTTGTCTTAAGATTCAACTATGAACAGATCTTTAAGGTTGGTTTTTCTTGGTTTCCTAAAAAGGGGTAAAGGGAGGGGGTGAGTTTGACAACTCAATGAACGAGTGTTGGGAGAGAGTTTCCAAAAAAAAACAAGGTATCTTTAATTAGAGTGTGTTAGACTCCTTATTTCCTTTAAAAACATTCTTTCTTCAATTTTTTGGTTGTCAAAAGTTTTTTTCCTCATTTCCACATTAGGTGTGTTTAACAGTCAACACACGCCATTCATCAGGAAGGTATCATACATTTGCAGGGCAGCCCATCCACTGCACCCACTTTTGGCGTTAGAGCGACTTTATCGGCCACCTAGATAAAAGTGCGTCCGCTTCTACCCTGGGTATGAGACGATTTTCGCGACATCCAACCCTCAAACCCGAAATCAACTCTATGTTCGTATGAGGATAGAGACCTCATCCCGACCCCACCCCGACCTCATGCACATGAAGCTACGTCGAGTTTCCCTGACTGCTGGTATGACAAACTGCCCTTATCTCCACCATGTCGTCTAGTAGCCCCTAGGACGCATTACTACCCCTCTTAGGCATCTTGATGGTCCTGAACCTCAAGTGGATGCACAAACAATAATTTTCCACAAAGCCATTTATCTTTGGTGCCACTAGTCCAATGGCCACGACTCTCAACCCGACTTGTACTTGTTTTTCTAGGCTGGTTCATTAACCTGCCCCTAATGCATTGCCGCCAGCCCATCGAGTATGTCGATCCTATCTCGGTACCATGGTGAAGCACATATCCATTTCATTAAGAATTTTCATGTCTTCCATATCATATATTTGTTTATGAGCTTCTACTCATGCCAACTAGCCTTGGGCCCACTGTACGTGTTTTTCCAAAATCAGGCATTTTAATCCACAAGTTCTAAAATTGAGGCCTCTGCCTATTTGAGTTGTTCTAGCTCTCGTCAAGAAGATCTCCCAAAAATTTTAAGCATTGGCATATAGTCAGGGGAGAGCACTTCTGACAAAATAACCTTTCAACTCATCACACCAACTGAGTGTGATGACATCTCTGCTTACAACCAGTAAGCAGGTTTTCTCCTTCCTTTCAGAAAGTCTATCATACCAACCAGATATGATCTCTATACTTACAAACGGTAATTAGTTTTTCCACTTAGTTCTCACATCACTCCAACAAGGTGTGATGTTAAAATCCCGCATATAAGTGGTTTTTTGTTTCTAAAGTGCTTATCATCTCAACCGGGTATGAAGTGAATAAACTCACTCACCCGATAACCGTGATGTGTTCGTCCTCTGTTGGTTTTTCAAGTTGACACGAGCTTCTCTTGCTGGCACTACGGTCCCTCATGCTCCTACACAATTTAGAAATTCTTATCTATTAATATTTGGCATAATAGCCTTCGTTATTCACGTATGAATGATTAAGCTCAAAATTTCCAATTAATTGCACTTAGGTCTCTAAAGTTCATTTTCCTTGACTTTAGGTCCCTAAGGCTAACTTTTCCCCTAATTGAGTCCCGAAACTTCCAAAAATTCACTTTGGGTCCTCAATTTACTTAAAATTGTTTAAGGGCTCAAGTTTTCCAAAATTCCAATTTGGTCCCGAACTTTTCAAAAATGACCATTTTGCCCCTACTTTACAAAAATGGCAATTTGACCCCAATTATTTTAAAAAATCAACCAATTGGTCCTCCAACATCTTTTCCATGGCCAATTGGACCTCAATTTTAGGAAATTGCAATTTGGTCCCTCAATTTTATGAAATTCCCAAATTTCCCCAAAATTTTCCCCAATTTCCCCCTTTCAAATTGGACGAATTTGATTTCATCAAATTGACCATTCAATCAGGGTTAATTGCTCCAATTGAAGGTATGGATCAGTTACTACACTTCCATATGATTCAATTGAGCCTTGAACTGCGTCATTTGGGTCTGAATTGAGCTCCAATAGAGCTTCATCGGAAAACTAAGCATAGAGAGAGATAGCTTTGAAAGCTTACCGTCGAAGGTGCGATGGTCTGATCTCTCTATCGGTGAAGATAACTCTCTTACTGAGTTATCTTCTAGGACAAAGAATTCCTACAATTTACCTCGAATCGAGAGAGAATTTTGTTAGTTAAATTCTACAATTTCTCTCTCTAACTCCGGCCTACAACAACTGAGGAGGGTCGAATTGGCTTACCTTTCAGCTCAGTTAAGGTTATCTAAGGGTTGTGGGGATGTTGGGAGAGCTTGGTTTATCCTGAGGAGGGATGAATTCGGCCAATTTCAGCTCAGCCAATATAGGGCAGCTTCGGTCCGCCAAAGCTGCTTCATTGTTTTATTCTACTACCGTTTCTCCGACGGTCCTTGGGTCGAGTAGAGGTTGCTATCAGGTACCTGACTTCCCCCAGAGTCTAAAAGACCTGAACTCACCTTCTAAGGTTGAGAAAAGTGCCCAAGTTAGAGCTCTGGTTCGAGCTTCACCAAAAATTGGAGCATTTGAGAGAGAATGGAGTTTTCAAGTGTGAGGAGGATGAATGGGGAGGAGCTCTTTATATATGGAGCTCCGGGACTTACTGGTCGTTTGTTTGACACCTTTATGGCACTCATTCATGACTTGAAATGCCCTAAAAGGAGGTGATTCATTTTCACTAACACTGTTCATTCTTCCAGCGAATGAATAGTGTCGTCGTCTGGAGGAAGAAGACAATACTGTTCGGTCCAAACTAGGTTTAATGCTTAAACCTACCAGTTCAGGTTTGATTCAACCGAGTTTTTCAAAATTAAAATTTTCTAAATTCATTCTCTATCTAATGGTGGCTTCAATTCTCAATTTTGAATATTTTAAACCACATAGAAAAATGAATTTAGAAATTGGTTCAATGATGGTTCAAATCGGTTCAAACTAGTTAAATCCGATTCAGGTTCGGTTCACCTAAACCGATTTAGTTTTCTCTTCCAATTCATCCCAAAGTCATTTTTCATGACTTTTATAACTCTTTAGGTCGCTCGGGATTTGAAATTTTTCATTTTTGCCCTTTCTCTATCGATTAAGGTTCATGAACCAACTCAGTTTTCTCTTTGGAAATGACCAGTTCTTTTCCCGATTTTCTTATTATAAAAGGACGAGGTTTACATTAAGCAAGAAGAGTGACAATCGAACCCACAGGCTCAAAAGAGCTCAACCAGAGGAAATGGATGTGGATTGTAGGACACTCCGCGAAGAATTAATAAAAATAATCAACTGGCAAAACCCTTCCCAAGAGAAAGAAGAACATACACCTCCTTAGAAGGACCTAACACCTCCCTCGGCATCACAACAGCCAGAAAGAACCCCAATATAGGTGGATGCCTGGAAGAACTATTAGGAGGCATATGCAAACTATGTAAAGGTTTTCTATAAGCTCATAAAGGGCTATGAGTAGAAATAAGGATAGGGTATAAAGAACATGCCCGCAAAACTCCTAAAGAAAGGGGTAAACGGGAAGTGCGACATAAAAAGAGGTCGTAAACTTACTCTAGGGTTTGATAGCCATAAAGACGCATGAAAGGGGGTAGTGGTTCCCGACTCCCCCCGAGCTCAGTCCTCAATTGACCTTGTTTCATGTGTGCGTGATCTCATATGTGAATTCATAGGTGGAAATCGCTAATCAGAAGTAAGAGTAGAGGATTAGACCAACGAAAGGAAATCCTCTAAGCGGGTCCTAGGAGTCAATAAGTAGACTGTGAGGAAATAATTCAAAATGAAGAACCGTGAAATAGTTAGAGCGAGTAAGGATGGACTGGAGAACGAAAAACCCTTAGGTAAGGACACCATCGGATATGAGAAAGGACGTGAAGGAAGAAATCCCAAGTATGATAGTAAGTCAAGAGGTGACTGGAAAACCTGATGGTTGGAATCGGGAATGGCCAATAAGGAGGTCGATGAATGATGAGTAAATAAGGAAAATTATGCATATGGAAGAGACGCACGAACCGAAAATGAGTAGTGAAATATTCTAACAATGTAAGAAGAAGAGTATGGAAATACCATTTAAGGAAATAAGCCCAAGGGCGGATAGTAATAAAAGATGCCCAACAGAGATGCAATCAGGATAAGGACATACCCCACGGTATCATATCGTAGCGAATTGCAAATTGACATATAGGGAAACTGTAAACCCCGCCCTCTTGAACCAAATGAACTGGAAAAAGGACCCAAAAGTTTTTAAGAGAAAAACCAAGAATCTAAACGAATTATAAGTAGTCAGGAAGGGTCTAAATGGGAATTTGGAAAATTTCAAGTGGGAAAAAGTACCCAAACATCATGGAGAAGAACCATGAAGTAGATTGGATGTGAAAACTAGACCGGTTCAGGATGAATTGGAGTTGAACTAAATTGAACTGAGTTGAACCATAAAGAACTAGTTCAAAGATCTATTTTTCTAGGTGACTTTAAAATATCAAATTTGAAAATTGAAACCACCATTAGTTAGTAAATAAATTTAGATAAATTTAGAAAATTTTAATTTTTAGAAAATCAGTCGAATTTAGTCTGAACTGGCCAATTTATGATTTCGGGTCACTGAACCTGGTCGGTTCGGACCGGTCAATGGTCCAGCCGGTCAACGGACCGCTGCCAGGTCAATGCCTAGTTAGCAGGTATGACCAATTAGCGCGTGACATGTGGCAAAGCGTGCCCAGTCAACCGCTCAGTCAACGCCTGGAAGCGCTGGCCAATTAGAGCGTGACATGTGTCATTGGTCAATAGTAAGAGGAGGAAAATCCATATCAGCGACGACTTACCAATAGGAGAGCGACACATGTTGTCAACAGTCATGTCGAAAAGACCTCGTTAGTAAAGACCGACCAATGAGAAGCTAACACGTGGAACCGATTCAAATATTCATTTTTCTAGTTGGCTTAAAAATATTAATTTGGGAAATTGAAACTACCATTGGATAGAAAATAAATTTATATGAATTTAGAAAATTTTAATTTTCAGAAAACCAATTGATTTGGGCCTGAACCGACCGATTTTCGATTTCGGGTCACCAAACCTAATCTGACTGGACCGGTCAACAGTCCAGCCGATCAATGGAACGTCTGCTAGGTCAATGCCTAGTCAACAGCCATGACCAATCAGCATGTGACGTGTGGCAAAGCGCACTCTGTTAACTGCTCGGTTAGTGCTATCTAATCAAAAAGTGACATGTGTACTTGATTAACGGTCAAAGTATGAAAAATCCATGTCAGTGACGATTAACCAATAGGAGAACGACACATGTCTCCGGTCAATGGGCAATGCCTGATAAGCCTAGTTAGTCGGACTGACCAATGGGAAACGAATACGTGGCAAAGGTGCCACATCAGCCTCCGATTGGGATATCTAATAAATGGTCGACCAATCAGAAGTTGACACGTAGAATAGCCACATCGGATATACTTAGCTAACTAGAGGCCAACATGTGGCATTAGCACTATACGTCAGGGGAAATTTAAAATATTTAAATGGGTCAATCAGAGAATACCATGTGTTATAGTCAACTATCGACAAAAAAACGGTAAACAGTCACGTTTAAATAAGTGGCCAATGGGAGGTCGTCACATGTACAATCAACGAGTTAAAGGATGACTAAACTATTGAGTATGAAGCCGCATCAGCATAGTTAGCCAATCATGGAGCGCCACGTGGTAATTCGCACGTATGAAGCTCGCACTGCTACATAGTGTCATCTTCCTCATAATATCTAACATAAAAGGGATAAAGGGAGAGTGGTACAGTATTCAGTGACCTAGAAAATACTCTGATCTAACCAATGGCAAGCGAGAAGGGGGTCGAGTCATACGTTGTAGCCCTATCAGTTGTTAAGGTTACTCTATAAGAAAAGGTGATTTGTTTTTTGGCAAGACGTAAACTAGAGTTCCGATCTCGGGTATTTTAGGGTTTTTTAGGGTTATTAACATCCAATAATTGGTGTCATTAGAACTGAGAAAAAGTTCACCCGACTGTAACCTTAATTTAGCCGGAGAACCACCACCGCTTCGACGAGCCTAAACAGTATTATTGTTCCCTCAATAAGGAGTAAGCTAAAAGCACTCCCATCTTTACTCTGATTGCCCCTAATCTTCTGCAACTAGGCTGACCACTACTCATCCTACTCGACCTATGTGTGACCCCTATAACCTACGAGGTAAGCTCATGGGAAAAGTTTTGTCGTATTGCAATTTGATTGTTGCATATCACTCTATCTCGTTCTTAGTTCAATATGATAAATCATAGGATCGAGGGACTCCATGGTTGGACGGATATACTTCAAAGGGATCGAGGATACAGTTCACGTAAACTTAGTGATGACGAAATGAGTGACGGTATGATTGAGTAAGATTGCATTCAAGTTTTTTTTTTCTACAGCAACAACAATTATTTCTTGTTATTGACATGGCTAGACACGTTATTTGCTATTCTAGGATAATTTTGAAAGGTTTAAATAATCATGAGACACCTTGACAATAACGGTTATATGGTATCTTAGTGTTACGTCTAATTCACTCCAGAGTTAAATTGACTATTAGATAATGATTCGAGTTTTTTTTTTTGTGTGTACATGTGAAACACTTCCGAAAGCAAGCTTTGGGGCAACTTCTATATGAAGGTGGGTGAGGGTGTAGGCTTGGAGATAAGTTATTAAGAGTGTTTTGGAGGAGGTCAAACCAAGAGTCGACATTATTCCAAAGCCTAGCATCAGTTCGCTTTTGGTGGGATATATATATCATCCTTGAACCACCAAATCGAAGGTGGCTGTGGCCGTGGCAATCGATGGGGCGACAGCCTTGCTGCGACAAGCTTGGGGTGAAGAAAGGGTCGTGGACGGCTGAGGAAGACAAGAAGCTCATAATCTTCATCCTCAACAACCACCACTGCTGCTGGCGGGCCGTCCCGAAGCTGGCCGGCCTCCGCCGTTGTGGAAAGAGCTGCCGCCTCCGTTGGACCAATTACCTCCGACCTGACCTCAAGCGCGGCCTGCTCACCGATGCTGAGGAGCAGCTTGTCATAGACCTCCACGCCCGCCTCGGAAACCGGTAATTTAACTAATCACATCTGCTAATTAACAACCACCCGTGTTTTCTTTTGTCATATAAAAGGGGCTAAATGTGATTAAATTAATATCAGTTCAACTGCATAGAACAGAAAATATCTTGTTTCATATTAATAACCTTCTTGCAAGACATGTTTGTAGCTAGTCCCCTTTGGTATGCAGATGTGGCATTTTCAAACCCTTGATTTTTCCGAGTTACTTTGAAGTCAAGCTATCCTTTATGTCGGATGTCCAGTTAGACGACAGCCCATGTTTTACCAAATGTGGAAGTTATGCTTTTCGATTAAGCTATGTCAGATTAGGTCCACACAACAACTCTTGAACATGTCTACTTGATTATGTCTCTTGATCAGGTGGTCCAAGATTGCGGCAAGATTACCGGGGAGGACCGATAATGAGATAAAGAATCACTGGAACACTCATATCAAGAAGAAGCTCGTAAAGATGGGGATAAATCCGGTCACCCACGAGCCTATCGGCAAATCTTCCGACGAAGATCATCAGTCTTCGTTGCAGATGAACTTGCCAACTGACCATCAAACCGATGGCCCTGAAAACCCTAAATCCCATCACAACGTATCATCATCATTGGTATCACCAACCGGCTCAACCACCGACAAAGTAACAAGCCTAGAGGATGGAAGCATCACCGGCGGAGGCAGTGAAGATGATGAATTCTTGTTGAACAACTTGTGGGTTGATGACGGCGTACTAGGTGCTCCAGATGACTTGATGGGCAATTTTCGGACAAGTAACAATGTCATGGACATAGGGTTCCTATCTAGCTGGGACGAGAACTGCTCGTGGCTAATGGGCTGCGAGGACTTTGGGCTCAGCGATTTCGGTTTCAACTGCTTCTCCGACATGGAAGTGGTGAAGCAGGTGGAGCCGCAGACCATGGAGGTGGCCGAAAAGCAGTAGTATCAAGTACGCCCCCTAACCGAGGCCTTATATACATTAACTAAATGAAATATTAATAAGCTCATACGGTTCAATAGGTCCCATGGGATTATCCGAAATCATAAGAAATTCATCCGCGTGTGTTGTCAATCATGGCAGGTATAAAACGAGAGAAGAATATGAAGCCAAGTACGTAAATACGTACACGTGCAGATGTTATGCAAATACGTTTGATGTGTGTCCGCTTCATCTTTTAGGGTTTGTTGCACTATAAATTAATGGAGGGTGAATAGGAGACATTTGGTGGGTCTACGACATTGGGGGCTGACCTTGCCCTAGCTATCAACACCACCACCTCCACCGCCTGATAGTGACAGGACAACCACAGGATTATCCAAATATTTTCTTGGTTTTTTTGGTTCCTTTTTCCATACTTGTAATCGTGTGAGATTTCTTTTAGGGCTTAAGAAGAATGGTTCTTGAGATCTCCTCTTTTATTTGTATTGGGAAGAACAGGCAAAGAACTCCTTGTATCAAGGATGAGAATATCTTGTGAACCGTTCTTTTAGAGGGGGTTGAAATATGGTTTTTGTATCAAATTGTTGATTTGTAAGGGGCTTGTGAGTACATATATAGTGGGATTTTATTTATGTGAAACTTTTGTAATTAAATCTGAAGTATATGTTGTGTGAACAATTCTCTCTTAATTTTAAGTATATGAAGTATATGTTGTATGATTACATAAGTTGGGAAAGAACGGAAATATAAAATATAATTTGTATTATTTAAATGAATAAAAAGATATTTTAATTATAATATATAAAGCATTAAATAATTATTTAATAAATGATTAATATCAGGTTGTAATGAAAGAATCCAAACTCACATTTTTAGTAGAATTTAATCGTACACTTGTCTCATTTGGCTCTCGCCAACTCGTGTATGGTAACTTTAAGATAATTGTTTGTCTATCATATGTACTCTAAAATATTAATATAAAATTAAATTTAAGTAAAATATAAATATAAAATCAAATATAAGTAAAATAATTACTAATTTTCATCAAAATTTGATTTACAATGCTATACTTTTATAATTACATGAGAAAATAAAAAATTGTAAAACTATAAATACGTAAACTATTAAAAAAATTAATGTTGCTTTTTGAGAATTTTTTTATCTTAATATCTATAAATACGTAAACTTTACAATTTCTCAACTTTAGAAGGGTAAGTTAACGATACATGGGAGAAATAACATCAACCGATGGTACTCTCAAATCAATCTCTAAATAGTATGTTATAATTTTATTTTACTTAACATAATTATATCAATAAATTTCGAATTTAAAAAAACTAAATTTTCAATCATCCTAATTAATAAAGAAAATTAAAATATTAAAAAGTAATTTTTTACCTAACTACAAGCCTATCTCCTCAAAGCTAAAATCCAATTTTTTAAATAATCCAAATCCATATGCCCTTCAATATTTAGCCCTTTAGGGTCCAAAATCTCAGTGTATATGAATTTCTCAAAGAAAACCCATAATGTGAAAAGCGTCAGCTCCTTTCCATTTATTGCTTAAATAAGACTACTTTTAAAAGGTTACCACTCTTTAAAGGCCCGCTATATATATATACACTTTTAAAATTCTCAATTCCAATCATTTGATAGAGACCCAATAATTTTAATAAATACCCTAACATTTCAAATTAATTTACTAAAGTCCATGCAAAAAAGCCTAAAACTTCTTGATTCGAACCCAACTCCAAAAATCCAAATGAACGAGATCAAAATATGCATTTAAATCAACCCGACCAAATCATGTGTTTTGAAATGGGGCTAGCTCTATTAATGCCTATAAAATAATACCCAAATCTTCAGCCCATCCAAAAATCTAGGCCACGTAAGGGAGGCTCTCACCCTTTACAAGGGCCCAAATACATATAGAATCCATGCTCAACTTCAACCATGTATTGAAATCTAACCCTTTAAAAAATTCATGTTATTTTTGGAATTGGGACCTGCCACACATTTTGAAAGTTGCAATTGTCAATTGTCAATGGTATTATTATTATTTTCTCAAGGCAAAATTCAATTTTCTTTAATATATCAAATTATTTGAATTCGCCAAACTCAACCTAATTTCTCACCATAATACAACATATCTTCTCATAGTTCTTACCACTTACCAATTATACTCAATTTAATCCAAAATACACCCCTATTGAGTTAGAACGGTTAAATCTCATCTCTACTGGTTGAGGCAACCCTAAGTGGTTCAAATCAGTGCTAACGAAGGTGAAGGAGTACACCCCAAACTAACTTATTTATATTTAATTTAAATTCGACATTTAATATGATTTAATTTCACTTACAATCCAATATTTAATTAAATTATTTTAACTCGATACTTATTTTTTAATTATTTATTTACTTTTTATCGTACTCTAACTCGTATCTCGGAATCACTTCCAATATTACTGTATTAGAGCTTCCCCATTTTATTACGGAGATACAATTTTATAAATAAAACTATTTTTATAATAATTTAAAATTTTTCCAAAGCAACACACTAGTTTCATAAATCTATTTCACAAAACCCAAAAATAATAATAGCCACTCATAAGATATATAACCCCTAAAATTTTTTCATTTATTATAACTCGGTTTAGGTAGTAGTATGTTGCTTGTAGACTTTTACTCTGTCCTTTAAAAGGGTTTAAGGAGTAGGTAAATTTTACAAGTTCAATAAATGTGTTGACTAACGTTAAAATTTTATATCTCCACCTTAAACTTAACTAAAAATATATTATGAAGTATGTTGAAAATAATTTTTAAGGTTAATTACGGATATGTAATATTCCTCCATAATCATATATTTAGGATTTTATTTTATAATAAATACTCTCTAAAACTCAAATTTATATTATGAAATCAAGAAATTATTTAGAATACTCGCATTTTCTAAGAAAATATGAAATAATAGGGAATCAGAGTGTTAAGTCATACAAAATAAACCTAATAGTAAATCATGAACAAACAATAACTCCATTGATCAAAAGTTCATCACGGTACCAAGGAATTCGTAATTACGGGAACAAGGTCAAAAATGAAATTCCTTTTTTCATGGAAACAATTCATTGGTGGAAAGTTGATCATCAATACATTGACTAATAAAATATTAACACAGTTAAAAACTTAGTTTTTCAATACAAAGATTCGTTCGCCAGAATTTTGTTGTGAGTACCAATGACAGTAAAATACAGGAACAAATCAAAAAGCTTAGATTTCAATGCAACAATTCATTACTTAGAAGTTTGTCACTAATATGAATAATAAAATTAAGTCACGCAACTTTGATGAAAACTTGTTTCGATAGTTGAAAGTTCATCATTGATATTGTACTAAACACATGCGGACATTCGAATATCTATAGATGGCAATAGATATCATGCAATGATGTCGACTTCTAAATGTCGAGCAACATGAATCATGCACAAGTGTTATCCAACCAACTGTTGCTCTATATGAACAATATATGTATGTCTATGATCCCAAATGATATGGCTAACTAGAGTAAAAATGCTCTCACTTGTACTATTGATTTGAATAGCTATTATATCAAATGATATGGCTAACTAGAGTAAAAATGCTCTCACTTGTACTATTGATTTGAATAGCTATTATAGTATCTATCATGCCCTAGCTGATTCGTGGGTATCATATGCAACTTCCAATTCACTCGATATTACCATGGTAAGTACATTTATTATACTAAAATTAAAGAGACTAATAATATGAATAAAAACCCATCTTTATTTTTACACAAAAATTTTAAACTTTTCTTTAAAAATATATTGTACTCCAAAAATAGTTTTATAAATGGCACGATAATATAATAGTTGATAAGCAATAAATATAACCTTTGTATGTCGGTTAAAAAGTCTACCTAAAGCTGCGCTCGTTTGGAGATGCTCCCCTGCCCGTGCCTTGTATTTCCTCAACTTTTATCTAAAATAGTTTGGGAGGTGATGAGCTCAGAGCTCAGTGAATGATATCCTGACACCGGACCAATTCATATCTTATAACTTCAAAGATATCGTAAAATTTCCTATCATTGATATTTATTCTCGGGTTACCAAATTCCTCATTTTCACATTGTTTCGTTCGGACCCTCAAGACCTCCATCTGAAGCTGCCCGTAATCTTGCTCTCACCTTAAGGTCGGGTCCACTCTCATTTCCCCAAAATATTTTAATTTAGTAAGATTCATAATATGCACAATTCAACATAAACTAGGTACTTAGGGCCTAGACACATGGGCAACTCGAGTCCTAGTTCATATGGGCAACTAATGGCCTGATTCACGCCCGAATGGTATACTGTAATACTTATCGAGTTCTATTGAGAGTGTAAGAACCATATGTACTCTCCACAATCGATACCCCTCAGGTTCGTTTCTCATTGGGATGACTCAATATCCGGGATCATGGTAATATCCCACCAATAGCCCTACACATGCCCTTTACACACGCGATTTAATTCTGACTCTTCTCATTGTACTAGAGTAACTGGGACAGTATCCTTATAAGAATTGTGTGTCCTAGGAAATCTAGAAGCAACAATTCAATCTCTCATTATCCATCCTTTCAATTCCCCTTCATGTTGATACTACCTCGGAAGGTGTCTTGTTAATCCTCCCACTTCATACCATTATATATTATTCATAAAGATGAATTTCAAACATATGGAAAATGTAAGAGTGAAAAATCACAACTCGATAACTAGGCTAAGTTGAACATGAAGTGGGATCGAGCGGGGAGGTAGAGTATGAACTGAGAAGTGAAAATGAACCAGGAATGAGGAAGAAATCAATGAGGAGGCCAAGAGGGGTAAAAAGGAGCATGAGAAACCCTTAAAAGTGTGTTGGAACATAGGGTCAAGAATTGGGAGGAAATCGGGAAAGAACCGGTTCAGACCGGGTTCGAACTGGGGGTCACAAAACCCCCAAATTTTTAAGGATGTAAAACAAATTCAAATGGAGTGGTTTTTTAGTCCATTCAATAGAAAATTGAATGTAGAATTTTAAGATATTTTTATTTTCTCAAGAACCACCTGGAAAATAGATGAACTAGGCCAAAAATCGCTGAACCGATTGAGAAATTCATCGAAAACCAGTTTTCTATAGTGCAAACCAATCGTGTGACACTGGATGCATGCACATACGACACGTGCGTGCCTGTCGTCTTTCTCTCCCTACAGTTCACCCGTATTCCTCTATTTTTATCTGATGACTCACCTAGACAACCTGAATCCATTGCTTGAGGAAATTAATTCATTTCCTAGACCACATACTATAAAATGAAGAAAGAAGACTATGGATAGATAGCCACACAAGTCTAGTTTATATCCATATAAATTGGGACTGCTCCTTCATTGGATTTTGACTAGAATTCACTTTGAAAGTGAAATTTCTCCCAACTTCGATGACCCGACTAATAGAGAGGATAGCTTCACCGTCCGACCACCTCTGATGATGTTCCAGGTATCCCTTAAAATCTGAGGACCTTAGCTTTCCATTGCCACCTCTCTTGACCCTCAAGTCCACCTCTACAGTTTCGGTGAGATCCCATAGTACGCAATCTCCAGTGGCCATAAATAGAGCACCTATTTCGAGGGTCAATTCTGACGACCATGAAGAGGCTCGTGAGTTGAGAAACATTTGATGAGTCCCTTGTACCACCAGATTTCCATAGCCTTCGACCTTACACAATTTGAGGACGATATGAGGGAGAATTAAATCATCTATGTGTCAAATCATTGGTTAAGTAGCCGAGCTGAATAAAATACAAATTGTAGGGGCTATAGACCACCAATGGAGGTCATTCAAGTGGTCACAAACTCCTAGATTAGACATCTTTCGAATCGCACTGACCTTAATGGCCGACGTATAACCTCTGGTGAGTTTCCGGCTCTGACTCGACTTTTACTCGTCTGCATGCATGTTGCTGATCAAGCCTAATCAAAGCAACTCCATTTGACCCCAACCAAACTAAGTTTATGACGACCAAGAGAGAGGGTAGGGGGGCATGTCCACTTAGTTTAGTAATTTTAGAAATACTTTGGTTATGGGTCAACTATCGGGGACCAAAATGCAAAAAATTAAAAGTTAGGGGACCTAAATACAATTGATATTTTTGTGGCATTTTACTGAAGCGCAAAATAAAGTTTTGTGGCTAATTGGGAAGTTTGGTGATGTCACACCCCGATCCGATTTGGTCGGGGTTCGGTGAACAACCCGCCACTCTCCCGAGCCTCACAGAGGGACTCTTCTAAGAGGTCAAGAGAGTCACGCATAGTACCTGTCATGTTTTCCCTAGACAATATTAAACAAAACTAAAATTTTAAATTTGTGTACCTGGGTTGGAGTTTGGGGAAGAAAGACTGGTGTAGTCACTTTCATTCCTAAAAATATTGAGAAGGGATGGGGTGAGTTCGATAACTCAGTGAGTGGAGAAAAATCTTTTAAGAATGTTCAATTCAGTAATTTCAATTATTTGATATTTCCACAATTTCTTCTTAGATTCTTTAAATTCATAGCAACAACCGCCCTCCTATCATAGGAGGGAACACATATTCGCAGAACGGTCCTCGACCGTGCCACTTGTGGACCGGAGCACCTTTATCGTCCACCCTGATAGAGGATACTGCCTTTACTCGGAGTTTGAGTGGACATCAATCGTTTGACGCTCAAATTTTGATTACTTCACCATGTGCGCTCAGTGGGATGAGACCTCATTTCCCCTACTACCTCGGTCTCTATGCATAGGAAGCTACTCGGCTTCATGACCTACTGAACGATGAAACCGCCCTTGTGCACCCTAGGTCGTCCAGCAGTCCTTGGGCTCCATCACTACCTCATGCCATGTGTTCTAATGGTCTAATCATTATAGTGCATGCACAATCAACAATCTTTTGGATTATAGCCTTTATCTTTGGCCCTCTAGCACAAGGTTTGTCGACTTGGCTTCGACCCACGCGTACTGGCCTAACAAGATCGACAACCTGGCTTCACCAGAGTAGCGATTCGGCCCATCAAGCTCGACAACTCAGCTTGGCTCGATGGATATCATGCAATGTTCCCATTATTTAGTTCTTTTAGCATCATATATCATATTCATTTTGGATGGGTCCATGCCTGTATCCATCGGCCTTGGGCCCACTAGCATCTCAAGCCTAAGCCCAGAATTAGCTCCCAAATGTTTTAAGTAGAGTCACCTAGTTAGGGGAGGATAATGCCAAGAAAATAGTTTTCAATGCTGAACCATCATTCCAACCGAAATTGATGTCATAGCGGTTCTCACTCACCCGATAATTTGGCGGGTCGTCCTGACAGAGTCTAGCCTTGCGGTCTCTTTCCAGAAGCCGGCGCTCGAGCAGTGTACTCCAACATGGCACGAATGTACTCATTAGGGTATTAAGTTAAATAACTGAATTTCTTTGCGCATTTGCATACAGGCCCTCATATTTTACCTTAATTGCACTTTGGTCAATAAGGTTTGTGCATTTTATCTTTAAGTCCTTAATTGCCCCTTTTTCTTCAATTCGGCCCCCAAGTTTTCCAATTATCTTTTCTGGCCCTTAATTTTATCAACATTGCCCTTGGGCCCCTCAATTTTCTAAAAATGCCATTTAGCCTCAAATTTTCCCCAAATTGCAATTTAACCTCAAATTCTCAAATTTTGCAATTTAGTCCTCCACTTGGTCCAATTTGCCTAATTCACCATCATTTGGGAGGGAATTGCATGAAAAGACCCTCAATTTTGTCAATTTTCCATTTGGTCCCCAATTTTTGAAAAATCCCCAATTTTCCCAAACTTTTTAAAATTTACATTTTGGCCCCCGAATCACAATTTCGTTCAATTGACCCCCAAAACTTGGTTAATTGCCATCGTTCTTCATTTGAATAATATTCTCTATGTTTTTATCACCATTTCAAGCTTTGAACCGCTCGATTTTGCTTGGAAATGAGCTTAAATGGAGCTTTACCAGAAAATACAGTCTAGAGAGAGAAAGTGTAAACCCCATCCCTTAAAGACAATGAAACCGGGGAAAGAATTGGTCAACCTAGGTGAGAAAATTGAACCGGTTCACGAACCCCATTTGTTAGAGAAAGGGAAAAACGGGAAATTTATAAATCACGAGTGACCTAAAGTGTTACGCCTCGATGTAGTTTGGTTAGATCCCCGTGATCAAACCGCCACTCTCCCGGTTTATTAAGGGTTGCACCTTCTTTAAAACCATGAGAAGTAAGGTGTCCTTTTAAAGCTGCACCTTTCCTGGAATAACATAAATCAAAACTACATAAAATTTTAAACTTTTCATACCTGTCTCGTAGATGTAGTTAACTGGAAGTCCTTGGGTAGGTTTCTCCTTTGTTACCTAAAAGGGGTATAAGGGAGGGGTGAGTTCGATAACTCAGTGAATGGGGGTTTAAGACTTGATTTAAAAAAAAAGTTTGATTTGGAGTGTGCCAGACTCCTTATTTTCCTTTAAAATATTTCATCCTCAAATCTCAATTTTCATAGCCATTTCTCATCACAATGGTGTGTTATTCACTCAACACATGTCCTTCGTCATGAAGGAAACACACATTCGCAGGCTAGCACATCCATTTACCCACTTGTGGCACCGAGTGACTTTATCGTCCACCTAGATGGAAGTACGTCCACTTCTATCCTGAGAATGAGTGGATGTATGCGACTTCCGACCCTCAATCCCGTAAACCAAAATTCCATGTCCGTATGAGGACTGAGACCTTATCCCACCCCACCCTGGTCTCATGCGCATGAAGCAACGTCGAGCTTCTAAGACTGCTGGCATGACTAACTACCCTTATCTCCACCATGTCGTCCAATAGCCCTAGGACGCATCACTACCCCTCTTGGGCGTCTTGAAGGTCCCGTAACATCAGTGCATGCACAAAACAATAGTTTTCCACATAAGCCATTTAATCTGTGGTGCCACTGGTCCAATGACCCCGACTCTTAACTCGACCTGCAGCTGTTTGTCTCGACTGGTCTGTCGACCTGTCATGTCGCACTCACGCCAGTCCATCGAGTATGTCGGTCTTGTCTTGGTATCATGGCCAAACAAATAATTCATTTAAAGTTTTCATGGCTTAACTCATGTTTGTTTATGAGCTCCTGCTCGTGCCAACTGCCTTGGGCCCATTGTACGAGATTTTCAAAATCGGGCATATTAGCCCCCAAGTTTCCAAAACCGTGGCCTTTGGACTATATGAGCTATTCGAGCTCTCGTTAAGAAAGTCTCCCAAAGATTTTAAGTAGAGGCACACAATCAGGGGATAGCACTTTCGACAAAATAAACTTTTCATCTATCCATCACACCAACTGGGTATGAGTACATCTCCACTTATAACCGATAAGCAGATTTTCTACTTCCTTCCAAGAAGTTCATCATACCAACCGGGTATGATGTACTTACAACCGGTAAGTAGTTTTTCCACGTAATTTTCACATCACTCCTCCCAGGTGTGATGGTTAAAATACCACTTAATAGTGAGTTTTCATTTTCGAGGTGCTTATCTACCCAACCAGGTATGATATTAAATCCAACTCACTCGATAGTACAGTGAATTTCCTCTTAACCAGCTTGTTGCCTTCACGCGAACTTGTCTTAGCTAGCATTCCCAGTACTTCATGTTCCTACATGATATGAACATCATTGTTCATTATCCTTTGGCCTAATAGCCTTCATTCATCCTGAATGAATGAAATAACTAAACTTTTCATTTATTTGCAATTAGGTTCCTAAAGTTATTTTTCTTTAACTTTAGGTCTCTTATGTCGTTTTCCCTCAAATTGAGTCCTGAAACTCTAAAATTCACCTTAGGATCTCAATTTATTCAAATTCACAACAAATGGTTCAAGTTTCCCAAATTTTCAATTTGGTCCCCAACTTTTCCAAAATTACCATTTTGCCCCCTTATTTACAAAAATGGTAAGTTCCACCCCAAAAATTCAAAAAATTGGCCAATTGGTCACCCAACATCTTTATCATGCCCAATTGGCCCTCAATTTTATGAAATTGCACTTTAGTCCCTCGAATTTTTGAAATTTCTAAAATTTCCCCAATTTTCTCCCAATTTCAACCTTTTAACACAACTGAATTTGATTTCATCAAATTGACCGATCAAATGAGTTTAATTGTTGAAATTGAAGTTAGATTAGAGTTACTACACTTTCATACGATTCAATTGCACTTTGAATCACACGATTTGATGCCGAAATGAGCTCAAATGGAGCTTCGATGGAAAACTGGACTTATAGAGAGAAAACTTTGAAAGATTAACGTCGGGGGTGCGGGGGTGCGGCGGTCCGAGCTTTCAATCTTGATAGATAACTCTTGTCCTGAGGTTACTCCTAGGATCAAGAATTGCATCATTTGATGCCAAATTGAGTGAGAATTTAGATAATTGAAAATCTGCAAGTTCTCTCTCTAGCACCGATCGGAATTTACAGAGGGGAGCCAAATTGACTTACCTTTCTACTCTAATTTAGTTGTAGGAGGGCTGTGGAGGTGTTGGGAGGGCTTGGCTTGGCCCGAGAGGGGCTCAAATTGGCTGATTTTAGCTTGGCCAAAACATGATAGCTTTAGTCCGTCAGAGCTACTTCACTGTTCTATCATGTCGGCGACCCTTGGAGCAAATAGAGACTACAGGCGTGTAGCTAACTTCGCCCCAAATCCAAAGAACCTGACCATGCCTTCTTTGGCTCAAAAAAATGCCCAAGTCGGAGCTCTGGTTCGAGATTCACCAAAAAATGTAGCAGTAGGGAGAGAGTGGAGTTTTCATGTGAGAAGAGGATGAATGAAGAGGAGGTCTTTATATAGGAAGCTCGGAGATTTATTGGCCATCCGATTGGCTCCTGAATGTCAGTCACTCATTGCCTAAAACTCCCTATCTAGAGACTTCTCATCTTCGTCGGGCTACTTAATTTTCTGACTAGTGAATAGTGTTGTCATCTACAGGAAGAAGACGGCATTGTTCAGAACCAGCAGTGTTGTCATCTACAGGAAGAAGACGACATTGTTCAGAACCAGACTAGACCGGTCCGAACCGGGTTCAAAGCTTAAACAGGCCGGTTCAGGTCCGATTCGACCGAGTTTTTCAAAATTAAAAATTTCTAAATTCATTATCAATTAAATGGTGGCCTCAATTCTCCATTTTGAATTATCTAAACCACCTAGAAAAGTGAATTTAGCATCTGGTTCATAGTGGTTGAAACTAGTTTGGATCCAATTCACCTAAACCAGTTTGGTTTTCATCTCCAATTCATCCTAAAGTCCTTTTCATGACTTTTGTGACTCTTTAAGTCACCCATAATCCATAAATTTCCTAGTTTGCCCTTTCTCTATCGGTTCCGGTTCATGAACCGATTCGATTCATAAATTGGTTCAATCCGGCTAAGATCCGGTTCTCCTAAACTGGTCTGGTTTTTCTCTCCCAAATTGTCCTAAGGTCATTTTCCCAGGTTTTATGAACCCTTTGGGTCACTCAGGAGTTTTAAATTTCCCAAATTGCCCGTTCTTTTATGATTAGATTTGTGAACCGGTTTGATGTTTCTCACTTAGTTTGACTGGTTCTTTTCTCGGTTTTTCTTAATTCCAAAGGGTGGGGTTTACATAAAGAGTCATAAAAGTCATGGGAAAGGACTTAAGGATGAATTGGTAGAGAAAACCAAACCGATTCAATTGAACTAGACCTGAACAAGATTGAACTAGTTTGAACCACTAGTGAACCAGTTTCTAAATTCATTTTTCTAGGTGGCTTAGAAAATTCAAGCTGAAGAATTGAAGCCACCATTGGATAGAGAATGAATTTAGATAAATTTAAAAAATTTTAATTTTAAAAAACTCGGTCGAATCGAGTCCGAACTAGTCAGTTTAATCTTTGAACACAGTTTGAACCGGTCTGGTCCGGTTCGAAACAATGTCGTCTTCTTCCTTCAGATGACAACACTGTTCACTCGCCAGAAATTCAAACAGCGCTGGCGAAGATGAAAAGTCTTTGTTCAGGGAGTTTCAGGCAATGAATGACCACCATAAAGGTACCAATCGGACAGCCAAGTAGTCCCCGAGCTTCTTATATAAAGAGCTCCTCCTCATTCATCCTCCTCATACCTAAAAACTTCTTTCTCTCTCTAATGCTCCAAATTCTGGTGAAGTTGAAACTAGAGCTCTGACCTGGACATTTTTCTAAGCCAAATAAGGCGAGGTCGAGTTCCTTAGATTAGGAAAGAAGTTAGTGGCCCGACGGTAGTCTCCATTTGCTCCGAGGAACGCTAGAGAAGCGCCAGCATGATCAAACATTGAAGCAGCTCCGGCGGAGCGAAGCTGCCCTATTTCGGCCGAGCTAAAAACAACAAATTTGAGTCCTTATCAGGCCAAACCAAGCTCTACCAACAATTCCACAACCCTCATATGAGTGAATTAGAACCGAAAGGTAAGCCAATTTGGCTCCATTCTATAATTTTCGATTAGTGTTAGAGAGAGAACTAGCGAAAATTCATTGACCAAATTCTCCCTCAATTCGACATGAATTGATTCGATTCTTGATTATAGGAGAAACCTCAGAATGAGAGCTATATGCCCAGATTGAAAGCTTGGACTGCCGCACCCCCGGCGGTAAGTTTTCGAAGCTTTCTATCTTTAAGTCCAATTTTCAGACAAAGTTCCATTTGAGCTCAATTTGAATCCAAATGACGCAATTCAAAGTTGAATTGAATCTTATGGAAGTGTAGGAACTCAATTTTACCTTCAATTTTAACAATTAAATCTAATTGAATAGTCAATTTGATCAAATTAAATCCGGTCAGTTTAAAAGGGGGAAATTTGGAAATTTTGAAAAATTAAGGGACCAAAATGCAATTTCCCAAAATTGAGGACCAATTGGACATGAAAAAGTTGTTGGAGGACTAATTGGTCAATTTTGGAATTATTGGGGTTAAATTTCCATTTTTTTAAAGTAGGGGTAAAATGGTAATGTTTGAAAAGTTAGGGACCAAATTGGAAATTTGGGAAACTTGAACCCTTTTTGTGATTTTCAATAAATTGAGGTCCAAAGTGAATTTTAGAAGTTTTGGGACTCAATTTGGGGAAAAAATGGCATTGGGAACCTAAAGTAAAAGAAAATGAACTTTAGGGACTTAAATGCAAATAATTAAAAGTTGGGCACTTCATTCATTCAAGTTGAATGAAAGCTATTAGGACAAAGGTTAATAAACAAGGATGTTCATATCATGTAGGAACATGAAGTACTAGTAACACAAGCAAGGATAAGCTTGTATGAGACAAAGAGACAATTAAGAAGAAAAGTACACGATACTTATCGAGTAAGTGAGAATTTTCACATCATACCTGATTGGGATGATGGGTACCTCAAAATGAAAAACCTCAACTAAGTGGGATTTTAAACATCACACCTGGATGGGATGATGTGGAAACTACGCGGAAAAACTATTTAATGGTTGTAAGTTGATCATACCCTGTTGGTATGATGAATTTCATGAAAGGAAGTAGAAAACTAGCTTATCGATTTTGAGCAGAGATGACCTCACACCCGTTTGGTGTGATGAACAGATGAAAATTTATTTTTTCAGAAGTGCTCTTCCTTGAATGTGTGCCACTGCTTAAACTTTTATTGAGACCATCTTGATGGGAGCTCAAATAGCTCAGATAGGCCGGATGCCTCGATTTTGGAACTTGGGTGATAAAATGATTGATTTTGAAAATCTCGTATAGTGGGCCCAAGGCCAGTTAGCACAAGTAGGAGCTCGTAAACAAACATGATGTTAAGCCATGAAAACTTTAAATGAATGATGTGATTTGGCCATTGTACCAAGACAGGTTTGACATACTCGATGGACTGACGGTAGTGCAACAAGACAGGTCGACGAACCAATTGAGATAAATAGTTGCAGGTCGAGCTGATGGTCGGGGCCGTTGAACTAGTGGCACCAAAGATTAAATGGCTTATGAGGAAAACTATTGTTTTGTTCATGCACTTAGGTTCGGGACTATCAAGATGCCCAAAAGGGGTAGTGAAACATCCTAGGGGCTACTAGACGACATGGTGGAGATAAGGGCAGTTTGTCATGCCAGTAGTCAGGGAAGCTCGACGTAGCTTCATGCGCATGAGACCGGGGCGAATTTCGGTGAAGCTCGAACCAGAGCTTTGACCTGGGCGCTAGCTGACCGTTGATCGAACATGTGGTAGCCTCCTATTGGCTACCCATGTTTGTGTGGCAACTGATGGGGTGCCAACTGTCCATTGACCGTTGACTGTGGTCTATTGTCCACTGACTAGTCAACGGTCCAACTTGGTTTGATGTCCAAAATTAAAAAATTGGCCGGTTCGGACCTAGTTCGAACATTTTTCTGAAAATTAAAAATTTCTAAATTCATCTAAATTTATTTTCTATATAATGGTGATCTCAATTTTCCAAATTGAAATTTTTAAGCCCTAGAAAAATGAATTTGTGAACCGGTTCACTATGGTTCATGCCAATTCAAGTCCAATTCACCCCGAACCGGTTCGGATTTATCCTCAATTCCACTTCTTGGTTCTTCTTTGTAATTTTTGTGAATTTTTTGTCATTTGGGATGTTCCAATTTTCCACGTTAACTATTTCTCGTTCATTAAACGACTTGTGTCTTCATGTATAAGCATACCAGTTCTTTTCCCGATTTTCTTTGATCCCAAAGGATGGGTTTTACAACTCTCCCCTCCTTTTAGGAGTTTTATCCTCAAAATTGTTACATATCAAATATTGTAGGTATCTACTCCTTATAGTTGACTCGACCTCCCACGTTTCTTCCTCCACTTGACCATTTTGCCAGAGTATCTTCACCATGGGAATACTTTTGTTTCAGAGGTTTTTCTCATGTTGGTCGAGGATCTAGACTGGTTCTACTTTGTAGGTCAAGTCTTCCTTGATTTTTCGCAGTGGCTCATCTAGCACGTGGTTGGGGTCAGGCTTGTACTTTCGTAGTAGTGACACGTGAAAGATGTCATGGATCCTCTGCAGGTCCGGAGGTAACTCTAATTGGTATGCTATAGGTTCGACCCTTCGAATTATGGTATATGGGCCAATGTACCTTGGTTTCGACTTCCCTCTTTGTTGAAACTTGAGTATCCCCTTCCATGGTGACACTTTTAGGAACACTAGGTCCCCAACCTTGAATTCCAAGTCCTTTCTCCAGTGGTTGGCATAGCTCTTCTTCCTATCTAGGGCTACCTTAAGTCGACTTCTTATGATTTGGATCTTCTCTGATGCATCCTTTATCAACTCGACTTTCTTGAGTTTTCTTTCTCCTACCTCCTCCCAAAACAATGGCGTGCGACAAGGTCGCCCGTAGAGCGCCTCATAGGGGGCCATCTGAATGCTCGCTTGGTAGCTATTGTTATACATGAATTCCATGAGAGACAGGTAATCCTCCCAATTCCATTTCGTCATCAGAACGCATGCCCGTAGCATGTCTTCTAGAGTTTGGATGGTCCGTTCTGACTATCCATCTATCTGAGGGTGAAAAGTTATGCTCATGTAGAGTCTAGTTCCCAAGGCCGCTTGCATGCTGGGCTAAAACCAAGAGGTGAACCTTGGGTCCCGATCCAATACTATGCTTACAAGGACCTTGTGGAGTTGTACAATCTACCCCACGTATAGGGTGGTGAGCTTTTCTATCGGGTCTGTCACCCGAATGGGTAAGAAATGTGAGGACTTGGTTAGTCGATCCACGATAACCCATATGGCATCCAAACCCCTTCTTGTTACGAGCAGCCCGGTCAAGAAATCCATGGTGATGTGCTCCCATTTCCATTTTGGAATCGGGAGAGGCTGCAATAGTCCGAAGGGTTTCTAGTTCGACCTTAATTTGCTAACATGATTGGCATCTGGTCACGTATTTTGCTATGTCCCTCTTCATCCCCTTCCACCAATATCCATGTTTTAGGGTGCGATACATCTTAGTACTGCCTGAATGCATAACATACATCAAGTTGTGGGCTTCTTCCAGTATCCCCCTTTTTAATTCCCAGTTATTTGGCACCCAGGTCCTCTCTTTGAAGGTCATCAACACATTGCTCCTGACCGCAATATCTTGCGTTGGGATGTCCTCGTTCCGCTCCCAATGGGGGCGGAGTTCCTCGTCTTCCTTTTGTAAAGCTCGTATTTGGTCCACTATGTCAGGTCGTACTACTAGGTTGGCCATTAGGTCACCTTAGCCCTCGTCCATGTGGAGGTCCACCCTTAAGTTGCATAGTTGGCTTAATAAGGGTAGGTAGCTAGTACTAAATGAGGTCACTCCCATGTAGTACTTGCGGCTGAGTGCGTCTGCCACCACATTTGCCTTATCAGGTGGTACTCGATCATCAAGTCGTAGTCCTTTACTAGCTCTAGCCACCTTCTCTGCCGTAGGTTGAACTCCTTTTGAGTTAGGAAGTATTTCAGACTCTTATGATCGGTGTAGATGCAAATAGTGGCACCATATCTTGAGGGCGAACACTATTGCTGCCAGCTCGAGGTCGTGGGTGGGGTAATTCTTCTCTTGGAGCTTTAACTACCATGATGCATAGGCAATAACCTTCCCTTGTTGCATTAGGACACATCCTAACCCTTGTTTGGATGCATCGGAATATACCGTGTATTCCCCATCATCTGTATCAGGCAAGGCCAGTACTAGACCCGTCGTTAGTCAAGATTTGAGCTCTTTGAAGGACTACTCACACTTGGCATCCCACTTGCAGTCCACTCCCTTCATCCTAAGGTGAGTTAAGGGAGATGCTATTATGCAGAAGTCCTCCACAAACTTCTGGTAGTATATGGTGATGCCGAGGAAGCTATGTGTAAGCCCCGCTCCTTTAGGATGAGAAAACCGGGAAAAGAACCAGTCAACCCAAGTGAGAAAACTGAACTAGTTCACAAAACCCAATCGATAGAGAAAGAGTAAACCGGGAAATTTGTGGATCCCCAGTGACCTAAAGAGTCACAAAAGTCATGAGAAAGGACTTTAGGATGAATTGGAGGTGAAAATCAAATCGGTTAAGGTGAACCGGACCTTAACCGGATTGAACCGGTTTGAACCACTATTGATCTGATTTATAAATTCATTTTTCTAGGTGGCTTAGAAAATTCAAATTGGAGAATTGAGGCTACCATTTGATAGATAATGAATTTAGATAAATTTAAAAATTTTTAATTTTGAACAACTCGGTCGAATCGGGCCTGAATCGGCTGGTGTAAGCATTCAACCCGATTCGGAACATTGTCGTCTTCTTCCTTTAGATGATATCACTGTTCACTCATTGAAAAGTCGAATAGTGTCGACGAAGAGGAAAAGTCTCCATCCAGGGAGTTTTAGGCAATGAATGACTGCCATTAAGGCACCAATCGAATGGCCAAGAAGTCCTCGAGCTTCCTATATAAAGAGCCCCTTCTCATTCATCCTCCATACACCTGAAAACTCCATTCTCTCCCTATTGCTCCATTTTTCAGTGAAGCTTGAACCAGAGCTCTAACTTGGGCATTTTTCTAAGCCAAAGAAGGTGAGGTTGGGTTCATTAGATTCGAGGAGAAGTCAACTACCCAACGGTAGTCTCCATTAGCTCTGAGGGCTGTCCAAGAAATGTCGTCGTGATATAATAGTAAAACAACTCTGGTGGACCGAAGTTGCCTTGCTTCGGCTGAGCTAAAATCAGCCAATTCGAGCCCTTCTTAGGCTAAACCAAGCCCTACCAACACGTCCACAACCCTCATACAACTCAATTAGAGCGGAAAGGTAAGCCAATTTGGCTCCCCTCTATAAATTTTGATCGATGCTTGAGAGAGAACCGACAAATCTTTACTAACTAAATTCTCCCACAATTTGACATGAATTGAGGTGATTCTTGATCGTAGGAGGAACCTTAGGACAAGAGCTAACTACTTAGATTGAATGCTCAAACCGTCGTGCCCCAGACGGTAAGCTTTCGAAGCTTTCTCTCTCTACGTTTAGTTTTCCGGCGAAGTTCTATTTGAGCTCATTCCGACGTCAATTCATGCGATTCAAAGTGCAATTGAATCATATGGATGTGTAGGAACTCAAATCCACCTTCCATTTCAACAATTAACTTTAATTGATCAGTCAATTTGATGAAATCAAATTTGGTCAGGTTGAAAGGTTGAAATTGGGGGAAAATATGGGGATTTCAAAAATTCGAGGGACTAAAGTGCAATTTCCTAAAATTGAGGACCAATTGGGCATGGAAAAGATGTTGGAGGACCAATTGGTCAATTTTGGAATTTTTGGGGTCAATTTTACCATTTTGTAATGTAGGGGCAAAATGGTAATTTTGGAAAAGTTGGGGACCAAATTGGGAATTTAGAAAACATGAATCCCTTTTTGTAATTTTGAATAAATTGAGGTCCCAAAGTGAATTTTAGAAGTTTCGGGACTCAATTTGGGGAAAAATGTCATTAGGGGCCTAAAGTTAAAGAAAAAGAACTTTAGGGACCTAATTGCAAATAATTAAAAAGTTTAGGTACTTTATTCATTCATGCTGAATGAAGGTCGATAGGCCATATGATAATGAAAAAGGATGTTCATATCATGTAGGAACACGAAGTACCAGGAATGCCAACCAAGACAAGCTCATGTGGGGGCAAAAAGCCGGTTAAGAGGAAATTCACTACACTATCGGGTGAGTGAGGTTTTTATATCATACCCAATTGGGATGATAAGCACCTCAGAAATAAAAACCCAATACTAAGTGGAATTTTAAACATCGCACTTGAATGGAGTGATGTGGAAATTATGTGGAAAAACTACTTAACGGTTGTAAGTTGATCATACTCGGTTGGTGTGATGAACTTCTTGGAAGTAGAAAACCCATTCATTGATTATGATCGAAGATGTCCTCACACTCACTTGGTGTGATGGACGGATAAAATATTATTTTTGTTGGAAGTGCTCTCCCCTGTGTGCCATTACTTAAACTTTTTGTGATGTCTTCTTGACGGTAGCTCGAATAGCTCAAAAAGGTTGGAGGCCTCGAATTTGGATCCTAGGGACTAATGTGTCCAATTTCAAAAATCTCATACAGTAGGTCCAAGGCTAGTTGGAATGAATAGGAGCTCATAAACAAACCTGAGATTAAGCCATGAAAACTTTAAATGAATGATGTGTTTGGCCATGGTACCAAGATAGGACTGACATACTCGATGGACTGGAGGCAATGTGATAAGACAGGTCGACGAACCAGTTGAGACAAACAGCTGTAGGTCAAGTTGAGGGTCGGGGTCGTTGGACTAGTCGCACCAAATATTAAATGGCTTATGAGGAAAAATGTTGTTTTGTGCATGCACTGAGGTATGAGACCTTTATGACACCCAAGAGGGGTAGTGATGCATCCTAGGGCTATTAGACGACATGGTGGAGATAAGGGCAGATTGTCGTGCCAGTAGTCAGGGAAGCTTGATGTAGCTTCATGCGCATAAGACCGAGGTGGGGTCAGGATGAGGTCTCTATCCTCATACGAACATAGCGTTTTCTTTAAAAAAAAACACCCATTCACCCATTCACTAAGTCTGGCACACTCAAATTCAAACTATTTTCTAAAAGTCAAATTAAAAAAAAAATAAACACCCATTCACTGAGTCATTGAACTCATCCCCTCCCTATACCCCTTTTTAGGTAACTAAGGGAAAGCCTCCCCAAAGACCTCAAGTTAATTACACCTATAAGACATGTATGTTAAGTTTGAATTTTCTTATAATTTTTACTAATGTTATTCCAGGAAAGGTACATGTTTAAAGAATGCCTTACTACTCATGGTTTAAAGAAGGGGAAAACTCTTATTAAACTGGGAGAGTGGTAGGTTGCTCACGGGGATCCGACCAAAACGTGTCGGGGTGTGACTCTACGAATCTTGATTGAGTTGGTGGGGGCTTTCCAATTTGAGATGGTCTCTATTTTGGCCGAATCCACCTTTACCACATCTTTGGACACTATATGTTGTAGGAAGCCCACTTCTTGATGCCAGAACTCACACTTAGAGAATTAGGCGTACAACTAGTTTTCTCGTAGGGTACTCAAGGTTATCTGAAGATGTGTCAGGTGCTCCTCTTTGGTTCAAGAGTATATAAGGATATCATCTATAAACACGATCACAAACTTGTCCAAATATGGCTGGAACACCCGGTTCATTAGGTCCATGTAGGCTACAGGTGCATTTGTCAGTCCAAAGGGCATTACCCTGAACTCGTAATGCTTGTATCATGATCGGAAAGTGGTTTTATGTATATCCTCTTCCAAAATCTTCAGTTGGTGATATCTCGACCATAAATCAATTTTGGAGAAGTAGGCTGCCCCTTAGAGTTGATCAAACAAGTTATCTATCATGGGGAGAGGGTACTTATTCTTAATCGTTACCTGGTTTAATTTCCAGTAATCGAAGTAGAGCTGCATACTTCTGTCTTTCTTCTTGACGAATAACATTGGTGCACCCCACGAGGACTGGCTTGAGCATATAAACCCTTTTTCTTGAAGTTCGTCCAACTGGTCTTTCAACTCCTTGAGTTCTATGGGCACCATACGGTAGGGTGCTTGAGATATAGGGTGGGTGCCTGACACTACCTCAATTAAAAATTCTAATTGGCGATCTAGGGATAGGCCATGTAATTCTCCTGGGTAACAGGTGACCATCAAAATTTCTTCTAGACCCTTCTTTGATGAGTCCTTGTAAGTGATCTACACGAGGAATACCTTACATCCTTTTCGCACGAGGACACCAGGTATATTCTGGTTCTTCCCCTGTACCCTTTAAATACCGCCTCTTCCTTTCCAGTGGCATTCTCACGCCCCGACCTGGTTTGGTCGGATCCCCATGAGCAATCCACCACTCTCCTGGTTTATTAAGGGTTTTCCACTTCTTTAAATCGTGAGGAGTAATGCGTCCTTATTGTGCAAAAAAAAGAGTAATACATCCTTTATACCTGCACCTTTCATAGAATAATATTAATCAAAACTTAATAATTTAAACTTACATACATGTCTTGTAGGTTTAGCTAGCGGAATGTTTGTAGGTAGGATTTTTCCCTTGGTTACCTGAAAAGGGGTAAAGGGAGGGGGTGAGTTCGACAACTCGGTGAATGGGTGTTTGAAACATGAGTTTCTTATAAAATAGTTTGAATTAGAGTGTGCAAGACTCCTTATTTTCTTTAAAAACAATTTTTTTCAAAACCTTTTTCCAAGGTTTACCAATTCTTTTCCAAGGATTCTCAAATCCTTTCCAAGTTTTTCATAATTGTTTTCCCATTTCCATATTCAATGTGTTTCACAAACAACATGCCATTCATCATGAAGGGATCACGCACATTCGTGAGATGCAGTTACGACGACTACACCCACTTATGGATCGGAGCATCTTTACCATCCACCCTAATAGAACTCTCTGACTTCCACTCGAAGTTTGAGTGAACATCTCTGACGTCCTACCCTTAGACCAAAAATAATCTGCGTCCATATGAGGATAGAGATCGCATCATGTTCCCACCACAGTCTCATGCGTAATGAAGCTATGTCCAGTTTCTCAAAACTTCTGGTATGACTAACTGCCCTTATTTCCACCAGATCATCTAGAGCCCTAGGACGCATCACTACCCCTCTTGGGCATCTTGAAGGTCCCGTAACATAGTACATGTACAATCAACAATTTTTCACATAAGGCATATAATTTGTAGTGCCACTGTTCCAACGGCCCTGACCCTCAACTCGACCTACAACTATTTGTCTTAAATAGTCCGAAGACTTATCATATCGCACTGTTGCTAGTCCATTGAGTATGTCGGTCCTGTCTCGGTACCATGGCCAAACAACTCATTTACTTAAGTTTTCATGGCCTAATAATCATGTTTGTTTACGAGCTCTTGCTCATGCCAATTGGCCTAGGGCCCACTGTTTGGGATTTTTAAAATCGGATATATTAGCCACTAAGTTCCAAAACCAAGGCCTCCAGACTATATGAGGTATTTGAGTTCCCGTCAAGAAGGTCTCCCAAAAAGTTTAAGCAACAGCACACCGTCAAGGGAGAGCACTTTCGACAAAATAATATTTTCATCTGTCCATCACACCAACCGGGTATGAGAACATCTCCACTTATAGGGAGCTACAGGTGTCTAAGCATCCTCCATGGTAAGATTATATGTCTTTGATGGCGTTCTTGACCTTAGGATTGGCTTCCTTCGTACTCAGGATTGTGACCTCACAAGTCCTGGCACCATCCTCCTAGGTCTTCCCACTAATGTCTCCTGATCCTTTCTCGGGTATTTTAGGGTGATCTTCCTACGGGGATAGAGGTAATGCCAATCCTAGTTTTCTTGGTTCCTCTCTTGGGAGCCATCTGAAAATTTTAAAAGTTTCTCTTAGATACTCTGTTATATAGTCTTGATAATGTATTCGAGGAAACAGGCTCTAATACATCTTAAATTGTCATGCCCCGACCCAGTTTGGTCGGATCCCAGTCAGCAACCCGCCACTCTCCTGGTTTATTAAGGGTTTTCCCCTTCTTTAAACTGCGAGTAGTAAGGTGTCCTTTATATCTACACCTTTCATGGAATAATATTAATCAAAACTGAATAATTAAAACTTATATACCTATCTTGCAGGTTTAGCTAGCAGAATGTCTGTAGGTAGGTTTTTTCCTTCAGTTACATGAAAAGGGGTAAAGGGAGAGGGTGAGTTCAACAACTCAGTGAATGGGTGTTTGAAATATGAGTTTCTTATAAAATAGTTTGAATTAGAGTGTGTCAGACTCCTTATTTTCTTTAAAAACATTCTTTCCTCAAGTTCTAGTTTTCAAAACCTTTTTCCAAGGTTTACCAATTCTTTTTCAAGGATTATGAAATCCCTTCCAAGGTTTTCATAACCTTTTTCCCATTTCCATAATCGGTGTGTTTCACAAACAACACGCCCTTCACCATGAAGGGATCACACACATCTGCGAGATGTAGTTACGCCGGCTTCACCCACTTGTGGATCAGAGCGTCTTTATCATCCACCCTGATAGAAGTCTCTGACTTCTACCTAAAGTCTGAGTGAACGTCTCTGATGTCCTACCCTTAGACCAAAAATACTCCATGTCCATATGAGGACAGAGACCTCATCCCGTCCCCACCCCGGTCTCATGCTTAATGAAGCTACGTCGAGCTTCTCAAGACTTCTGGTATGACTAACTACCCTTATTTCCACCAGGTCGTCCAGAGATCTGGGATGCATCACTACCCCTCTTGGGCATCTTGAAGGTCCCATAACATAGTGCATGCACAATTAACAAATTTTCACAAAAGCCATATAATCTGTGGTGCCACTAGTCCAATGTCCCAGACCATCAACTTGACCTATAGTTATTTGTCTTAACTAGTCCGAAAACCTGTCATGTCGCACTGTTGCTAGTACATCGAGTATGTCGGTCTTGTTTCGGTACCTTGGCCAAACAACGCATTTACTTAAGTTATCATGGCTTAATAATCATGTTTGTTTATGAGCTCCTGCTCGTGCCAACTGGCCTAGGGTCCACTGTTCGAGATTTTTAAAATTGGGCATATTATCCTCCAGGTTCCAAAATTGAGGCCTCCGGCCTATCTGAGCTATTTGAGCTCTCATCAAGAAGGTCTCCCAAAAAGTTTAAGTAGTGGCACACAGTCAAGTGAGAGCACTTCTGACAAATAATATTTTCATCTATCCATCACACTAACCAGGTATGAGGACATCTCCACTTATAGTCGATAAGTGGGTTTTCCACCTCCTTCCAGGAAGTTTCATCGTACCAACCGAGTATGATCTACTTACAACCGGTAAGTAGTTTTTCCATGCGAATTTCCAAATCACTCCCCTCAGGTGTGATGGTTAAAATACCACTTAGCAATGGGTTTTCATTTCTCAGGTGCTTATCATCCTAACCGGGTATGATATTAAATATCTCACTCACCCGATAGTGTAGTGAATTTCCTCTTAGTCGGCTTGTTGCCTGTACGCAAACTTGTCTTAGCTGGTGTTCCCGATACTTTATGTTCCTATACAATATAAACATCATTGTTCATTATCTTTTGGCATAATAGCCCTCATTCATCTGAAATGAATGAGAAAACCAAAATTTTTATTTATTTATAATTAGGTCCTTGAAGTTATTTTTCTTTAAATTTAAGTCCCTAGTGCCGATTTTTCTTCAAATTGATTCCCAAAACTTTTAAACTTCACCTTGGGACCTCAATTTATTCAAATTCACAAAAAGAAGTTCAATTTCCCAAATTTCCAATTAGGTCCCCAACTTTTCCAAAATTACCATTTTGCCCATACTTTACAAAAATGGTAAGTTTTGCCTAAAAAATTCCAAAATTTACCCAATTAGTCCTCCAATATCTTTATTGTAAAGCCTAAACTTTTGATTTAAGAAAAACTGAGAAAAGAACCGATCAAACCAAGTAAGAAAACCGAGCCGGTTTACATTTGAGAACACGCAATATGGAAATTTACAACTTCCGGGTAATCTAAAGGGTTCATTAAACCTTGGAAAACAAATTTATGAAACTTTAGAAAACAAAAACCAAATTGGTTTAGGTGAACTAGATTTCATAAGAATTTCAAAGTTAAGCGTGCTTACTTGAGAGTAATGTGAGGATGGGTGACCTCCTGCGAAGTATGAATTTTTTGCCCATTTAATACACGAGTTTTACGCTTATATAAAGAGATCATCTCCATTTCATTGAACACTTCTCTCTCTCTCTCTCTCTCTCTCTCTCTCTCTCTCTCTCTCTACTGCTCCATTTCCCGGCCAATCCAAGCCCTCCCAACACTTTTTCAGCCTTTCCATGGCGAATTAGGACCGAAAGGTAAGCCAATTTGGCTCCCCTTTATAATTTTCGATTGGTGCTAGAGAGAGAGTCGACCGAATTTCAATGAAAAAATTCTAATCCAATTCTGCATCAATTGATGTGACTCTTGATTCTAAGATGAACCTCAGGATGAGAGCTATCTGTCTAGATCAAAAGCTCGAATTGTCGTGCCTTCACCGGTGAGTAATCAAAGCTTTCTCTCTGTATAGTTCATTTTCCAACGAAGCTCCGTTTGAGCTTGTCCCGACATTAAAACTTGTGATTCACATTTCTGAAGAATCGTATGAACATATAGAAACTCAATTTCAACTTCAATTTCAACAATTGGAAACGTTTGATTGGTCAATTTGATTAAATCAAATTCGGCTATGTTAATAAGTTGGAATTGGGGGAAAATTGGGGATTTTTGAAATTCAAAGGACAAAAATGAAATTTTATGAAATTGTGGGTCAATTGGGCATGAAAATAATGTTCGAGGACCAATTGAGGAATTTTAAAATTTTTGGGGCAAAATTTACCATTTTTGTAAGGGAATGGTAAAATGGTAATTTTGGAAAAGTTGGGGGACCAAATTGGAAATTTGGGAAATTAAACCCCTTTTTTGTGAAATGGAATAAATTGAGGTCCTATGATAAATTTTAGAAGTTTTGGGACTCAATTTGAGGAAAAACCGGCATTTGGGACTTAAAGTTAAAGAGAAATAACTTTAGGGACCTAATTGCAAATAAATAAAAATTTGACTTTCTGATTCATTTGGAATGAATGAAGGCGATTAGGCCAAAGGATAATGAACCAAGATGTTCATATCGTGTAGGAACGTAAAATATTGGGTACTCCAGCAAGGACAAGCTCGAGTGAATACAAAGAACCAGTCTGGTGGAATTCACGACATTAACGGATGAGTGGGTTTACTAACATCATACCCGGTTGGGATGATGAGCACAACTTAAAGATAAAAATCACTTACCGGTTGTGAGTGGAAATTTTATATCATACCTGTAGGGGATGATAAGTACCTCAGTATAAAAACCCACTATTTAGTGGTATTTTAATCATCACCACTTAGAGAAAGTGATGTGAAAATTATGCGAAAAAACTACTTACCGGTTATAAGTATATCATACCCTATTGGTATGATGAGACTTCCTCGAAGGAAGTTGAAAACCCTTTCATCGGTTATGAACGGAGATGTCCTTATACCGGTTAGTATAATGGACAGTGAAAACCTATTTTGTCGGAAGTGTTCTCCCCTGACTGTGTGCCAATGCTTAAACTATTTGGGAGACCTTCTCGATGGGAGCTCGAATAGCTTTGATAGGCCAGGGGCCTCGGTTTTGGAACTTGGGGCTAAATGCCCGATTTTGAAAATCTCGTACAATGGGCCCAAGGCCAGTTGGCACGAGCAGGAGCTCATAAACGAACATGATATATATGCCATAAAACTTAATAAGTGAATTGTTTGGTCATGGTACCAAGATAGGACCGACATGCTCAATCAACTAGCGGTAGTGCGACATGACAGGTCGATGAACTAGTCAAGTCAAACAGTTGTGGGTTGAGTTGAGAGTCGGGGCCGTTGGACTAGTGGCACCACATGTTACATGGCAATATAAGAAAACATTGTTTGTGCATGCACTGTGAGTACGGGATCATCAAGACGCCCATGAGGGGTAGTGATGCGTGCTAAGGGCACTAGACGACCTGGTGGCTATAAGGGCAGTTCGTCGTTCCAGTTGTCTGTGCAAAATCTGGAGTAGCACCAAGCGCATGAAACTGGGGTGGGGACAGGATGAGGTCTCTATCCTCATACGGACACGAAGAAGTGATTTCGAGATTGTGGGTCGGATGTCACGTACATCCACTCATTCCTAGGGTAGAAGTGGTTATACTTTTATCCGAGTGGCAGGAAAAGTCGCTCCGAAGCCACTAGCAGGTTCAGTAGTGATACTGACTTGCGAATGTGTGCAACCTTCATGATGAAGGATGTGTGTTGGGTGATGACACACCGGTAACTAAGAAATAATGGAAAAACCCAAATTTTTAAATAAAGGGATTTTTTTTGAAAAGAAAGGAGTTTGGCACACTCCATATAAATGTTTTTCTTAAAAGTTAAAAGTAGACCTTTGAAAACCTATTTACTGAATAGTTGTACTCACCCCCTCCCTTATATCCGTTTCAGGAAATCCCGGAAAGCCTACCTTGAAAGACCATCAACTAAGATGCCTATAAGACAGGTATGTAAAGTTTAAAATTTTATGCAGTTTTGATTATGCTATTCCAGGAAATGGTGCAGGTTTAAAGGACACCTTACTCTTTACGGATTATAATAAGGGGAAACCCTTTAATAAACCGTGAGAGTGGCGGGTTGTTCATGGGGATCCGACCAAACCGGGTTGGGGCGTGACATTTATCATTCCCAATTGACCCTCAATTTTATGAAATTGCACTTTAGTCCCTTAAATTTTCAAATATCCTAAATTTCCCCCAATTTCAACCTTCTAACTCATCTGAATTTGATTTCATCAAACTGACTGAACAAATAAGTTTAATTGTTGAAATTGAAGTTAGATTGGAGTTCCTACACCATCATACTATTCAATTGCACTTTAAATCACACAATTTTGATATCGAAATGAGCTCAAACAGAGTTTCGATGAAAAATTGGACTTAGAGAGAGAAAGCTTCGAAAGGTTACCGTTGGGGACGCGGCGGTCCGAGCTTTCAATCTAGACAGATAGCTCGTGTCCTAAGGTTCCTCCTAAAATCAAGAATTCTATCAATTGATGCCAAATTGAGTGAGAATTTAGTCATCAAAGTTCTACTGGTTCTCTCTCTAGCACTGATCAGAATTTACAGAGGGGAGTCAAATTAGCTTACGTTTCAGCTCTAATTCAGTTGTAGGAGAACTGTGGAGGTGTTGGTAGGGCTTGGTTTGGCTTGAGAAGGGCTCAAATTGGCTGATTTTAGCTCAGCCAAAACGGGGTAGCTTTTGTCCGCCGGAGCTGCTTCATTGTTCGATCATGATGACGCTTCTCCAGCAACCCTCGAAGTAAATGGAGACTACAGGCATGTAGCTGACTTCTCCCTGAATCCAACGAACCCGACCAAACCTTCTTTGGCTCAAAAAAACCCTATATCAGAGCTCAGGTTCGAGTTTCCCTGGAAATTGGAGCAATTGAGAGAGAATGGAGTTTTCAGGTGTGGAGAGAAATAATGAGGAGGGGCTCTTTATATAGGAAGCTCGGGGACTTCTTGCCTGTCTGATTGGCACTTTAATGGCGGTCATTCATTTCTTGAAACTCCCTGGCTGGAGACTTTTCATCTTCATTAGCATTGTTCAATTTTTCGGTGAGTGAATAATGTTGTCATCTGAAGAAAGAAGACGACACTGTTCCGAACCGGACTAGACTGGTCCAAATCGGGTTCAAAGCTTAAACCGGCCGGTTCAGGCCCGATTCATCCAAAATTTTCAAAATTAAAAATTTCTAAGTTGATTTTCTATCCAATGGTATTCTCAAATCTCAAATTTGAATTTTCTAATCCACCTAGAAAAAGGAATTAGTATTTGGTTCAATAGTGGTTCAAACTGGTTCAATTCGGTTCACCTAAAACAGTTTGGTTTCCATCTTCAATTCATCCTAAAGTCCTTTTTCTTGACTTTTGTGACTATTTAGATCACTCGGGATTAATAAATTTCTCGGTTTACCCTTTCTTTATCGGTTCCGGTTTATGAACAGACTCGGTTCATAAATTGGTTCAATCCAATTGGATCTGGTTCATCTGAACCGGTCTAGTTTTTCTCTTCCAATTTGTCCTAAGGTTATTTTCCAATATTTTATGAACCCTTTGGGTCACTCGGGAGTTGTAAATTTATGAAATTGCCCATTCTCTAATGATCAGGTTTGTGAACCAGTTCGGTGTTTCTCACTCGGTTTGAGCGTTTCTTTTCCTGGTTTTTCCTCAACTCCAAAGGATGGGGTTTGCATGCATAAAAGGTTATCCTCTTATTTCCACAGTCCACTTGAGCTTGATGTGTGCTTAGCCAGTCCATCCCCAAGATGATTTCTACTTCTCGTAGCGAAAGAGGAATCAAGTTAGCTTCTAGGGTGGTCTTTCCTATTCGTACTTCATTGGCCATAAAGTACACGTGCCTCTCTAGTGTTTCACCTAGAGGGGTGAGGATGTGGAGGGGTGGTAGGAGAGGGGAGGTTTCTCTTAAAAGTTATGGGACTAGGGCTTCCTTGATGAAAGATCGTTCAGCTCCCGAGTCAAAGAAGGTGTATCTTTCTTGTCCGAACACTTGTACAAAATCAGAGTGAGAATTAATAGAACTTTTAAGGGAATGCATTTTATTAAATAAAAAGGGGACTACAAGACTCCGACTATAGACTCGACTTATGAGGAGGGTTGGGATGTACTAGCCACCATGCTGGGGTCCTTCTGGGCTTCCTCATGGGTCAGGTTGTAGACCCTGGCTGTGACTCTTGTGGGTGTTTCCCATCCCGCATTGGGTGCCCTCTGATTTTTGGGCGGTGGTGATGGAGCATTTCGTGGGGGCATTTTCTCGTGCCCTCAAGCAACTCCTAATGTAGTGCCCAAACTGCCCTCACCCGTAGCATGTTATACATGCTCCCTCATGATTTTTCTGGCACCGGGGGCAATAGGGGCCTCTCCTTGGAGGGAGTGCGTCCATCTTCCTGTGGCCACGGTGGCCCTCCTCCCTTTAGGGGAAACTTGGTGGGTTCCTCCATCGAGGCTAGCCCTGTTCTCTTGGGCCTCCTCTGCAGCTCTACCCCATGTCCTCCCTTTGCCCACCCATCTCCATCTGACAACGACTCGTTTGGACCAACCGTTCGCATTCATGCACCATGCCCACTATGGTGGCTAGGTCAGTGGGGTATCCCAAAACCCCCATTCATTCTCTTATGTCCATATTGAGACCGTTAATAAACTTTCAGTAGAGGTCGGCTGGTCCTGCCAAGTCAGGGGCGAAGGGTCGTAGGTCGTTGAACTTGGTCTCATATTCCGAGACTGTGCGGGCTCCCTGGTGGAGTTGGAAAAATTCCACCTTCTTTTCACTGATGAGGTGGAGAGCCAGGTACTCTTTCGAGTACCTTCTTTCAAACTCTTCCCATGTAGGTGTGGTCGGGAAGAGGCTCCTTGTGTTGTCCCACCATCTCTTTATGCTGGAGTCCAGAAAGAATTCGGCCAGCGTGACCATCTCCTCTGGGGTATCCTGATGATACCCATAAACTTCTTGAGGCTCGCCAACTAGTCCATGGCGGCCCCGACCTCCTTCTACCCATAGAAGGGCTTGCACCACAGTTGTTAGAGTGTCTTCAAGTATCTAGGGATGTCGAAGAGGGGTAGAATGGGCACGAAAGGGGGTTGGGATTATACCTCTGCCTAGTGGGTCTAGGACTCGGAGTCCATATGGGGTTTGTCATTGGGGTGGGGTTCCCTGAGCACCCTAGTGAACTCCTCATATAGCCTTTGGTGTTCAGAGTTGATGCCTTGTGGGGCCAAGGTAGCTCTCGGGAATTCTGCCTCTATGCGGGGGTTTCCGGCAAAATCAACAATTGGCACCCTTATTCTTTTGACTCCTCTTTTGGATGTCATATTTGGGTTAAAATTTTTTCAATTAGTATTTATGTTATAAAGTCTTGATAATGCATCCAGGAAAACACATGCTCTCATACCACCAAAGTTATCACGTCTCGACCCGGTTTGGCCGGGGTTCAGTGATCAACCTACCACTCTCCCGAGCCTCACAGAAGGACTCTTCTAGGAGGTCAAGAGAGTCAAGCGTAGTACCTGTCATATTTTCCCTAGACAACATTAAACAAAACTGAAATTTTAAATCTGTGTACCTGGGTTAGGGTCTGGGGAAGAAAGGCTGGTGTAGTCGCGTTCCTTCCTAAAAATGTTGAGAAGGGACAAGGTGAGTTCAACAACTCAGTGAGTGGGGGGAAATCTTTTAGGAATGTTCAATTCACTAATTTCAATTATTTGATATTTCCACAATTTCTTCTTAGATTCTTCAAATTCACAGTAACAATCATCCTCCTATCATAGGAGGGAACACACATTCGTTGAACAGTACTCGACCCTGCCACTTATGGACTGGAGCGCCTTTACCATCCACCCTGATAGAGGGTATTGCCTTTACCTGAAGTTTTAGTGGACATCAATAGTTTGATGCTCAAACTCTGATTACTTCACCATGTCCGCTCAGTGGGACGATACCTCATTTGCCCTATTACCTCGGTCTCCATGCGCAAGAAGCTACTCAGCTTCACGACCTAGTGAATGACGAAACCACCCTTATGCACCCTAGGTCATCCAACAGTCCTTGGGCTCCATCACTACCTCATGTCAAGTGTCCTAATGGCCCGAACATCAGAGTGCATGCACAATCAATAATCTTTTGGATTATAGCCATTATCTTTGGCCCTCTAGCACAACGATCTGTCGGCTTGGCTTCAGCCCAAGCATACTAGCCCAACAGGTTCGACGACCTAGCTTCGACAGAGTAGTAGTTAGGCCCAACAAGCTCGATAACTCAGCTTGGCTCGATGGGTATCACGCAAGGTTCCCATTATTCAGGTCCTTTAGTATCATATATGACATATTCGTTTTGGATGTGTCCATGGCCATATCCATCGGCCTTGGGCCCAGTGGCATCTCAAGCCTAAGCCTGGAATTAGCTCTCAAATGTTTTAAGTAGAGTCACCTAGTCAAGGAAAGCTAATTCTAAGAAAATAGTTTTCAACGTTGAACCGTAATTCCAACTAAAATTAACGTTGTAGCGGTTCCCACTCACCCGGTAATTTTAAAGCGTCCCGGCGAAGTCTGGCCTCGCGGTGTCTTTTCGGAAGCCGACGCTCAAGCAGTCTGCTCCTACATGGCACAAATGTCCTCATGGGTATTAAGTTAAAGGATCGCATTTCTTTATGCATTTACATATAGGCCCTCATATTTTCCTTAATTTCACTTTGTCCCCTCAGGTTTGTGCATTTATCTTTAAGTCCTTAATTGCCACTTTATCTTCAATTTGCCCCCAGGTTTTCCAATTATCTTTTCTAGCCCTTAATTTTATCAACATTGCCTTTAGGCCCCTCATTTTTTAAAAAATTGCCATTTATCCTCAAAATTTCCCAAAATTATAATTTAACCCCAAATTCTAAAATTTTGCAATTTGGTCCTCCACTTGATCCAATTTGCCCATTTGACCCTCAACTTGGAGGGAATTGTATGAAAAGACCCTCAATTTTGTCAATTATCCATTTGGTCCCTAATTTTCCCAAACTTTTCAAAATTTTCATTTTAGCCCTCGAATCATAATTTTGTTCAATTGACCCCCGAAACTTGGTTAATTGCCCTCATTCTTGATTGGAATCATCTTCTCTATGTTTTTCTCATCATTTCAAGCTTTGAACCGCTTGATTTGGCTCGGAAATGAGCTCAAATGAAGCTTCGCCAAAAAATATAGTCTAGAGAGAGAAAGCTTCAATATCTTACTAGTAAGGGATCGGTGATTGGAGCTTCAGCTACTGCTGTGTTTCTCTTGTCATGGGGATCCTTCCTGGATCAAACCACACTTCAATTAATGATATGGACAGTGCGAATTTTTGTGTAAATGTATTTTTGCAGGATTCTACCACGAACAGTGTTTTCCGGTGAAGGGCGGCGGAGGGAGCTTACCTCCTTAGCTCAAGTGAAGGTTGGGGCACCTCTAGGTGGGGTGTAGGGGGCTTGGCTTGGCCACAATTGGCCAAGAAAAAGCTCGAAGTAGGCTACAAGTGGTTGGCTATTTTTCGGCCAAGGAGTGGCAGCACTGTTTGAGCTTTCTTGTTCCTCCTCAGTGGCTCTCAAGCTGAATGGAAGGTATTGTCATGCCCCGACCCTATTTGGTCGGATCCCCGTGATCAACCTGCCGCTCTCCCAGTTTATTAAAGGTTTTCCCCTTATTATAGACTGTAAAGAGTAAGGCGTCCTTTAAACATGCACGTTTTCTAGGAATAACATAAGCAAAACTGCATAAAATTTTAGATTTAGCATACCTGTATCACAGGCGTCTTAGTTGATGGTCTTTAATGGTAGGCTTTCTGAAATCTCCTGAAAGGGATATAAGGGAAGGAGGTGAGTAAGACTACTCAGTGAATGGGTTTTTCAAAAGTTTTGACTTTTAAGAAAAACATTTATCATTGGAGTGTACCAGACTCCTTTCTTTCAAAAATCCCTTGATTTAAAAAAATTCGGGTTTTATCACAATTTCCTTATTTAACCATGGTGTGTCATCACCCAACACACATCCTTCATCATAAAGGTTACACACATTCGTAGGTCATCACGATCACTGAACCCACTAGTGGCTTCGGAGCGACTTTACCGGCCACCCAGATAGAAGCACGACCACTTCTACCCTGGGAATGAGCGGATGTATGCGACATCCAACCCTCAATCCCAAAATTAGTTCTTCCTGTCCGTATGAGGACAGAGACCTCATCTCATCCCCACCCCAGTCTCATGTGCTTGGTGCTACTCCAAATTTTACACAGACACTTGGAACGACAATCTGCCCTTATACTCACCGGGTCGTCCAGGGTCCTTGGGACGCATCTCTACCCCTCATAGGCGTCTTGATGATCTCGTACTCATAGTGCATGCACAAACAGAGTTTTCTTAAATTACCATGTAATATGTGGTGCCATTTGTCCCAATGGCCCGACTCTCAACTTAACCTACAGTTGTTTGTCATGACTAGTCCGTCGACCTGTCATGTCGCACTGCCGCTAGTTGACTAAGCATGTCAGTCCTATCTTGGTACCATGGCCAAACAATTCACTTATTAAGTTTTATGACACTTATATCATGTTCGTTTATGAGCTCCTGCTCATGCCAACTGACCTTGGGCCAACTGTACAAGATTTTCAAAATCGGGTATTTAGCCCCCAAGTTCCAAAACCGATGTCCCCGATCTATAAGATCTATTCAAGCTACCGTCAAAAAGGTCTCCCAAATAGTTTAAGCATTGGCATACAATCAGGAGAGAACACTTCCAACAAAATATATTTTCAACTGTCCATTATACCAACTGGGTATAAGGACATCTCCACTCATAACCGATGAATAGGTTTTCAACTTTCTTCGAGGAAGTTTCATCATACCAACTGGATATGATCTACTTACAACTGATAATTAGTTTTTTCGTATGGTTTTCACATCACTCTTCTAAGTTGTAATGTTTAAAATACCACGAAATAGTGGGTTTTCATTCCGAGATGCTTATCATTCACAACCGGGTATGATATAAAAATCTCACTTACAATTGGTAAGTTGTTTTTAACTTTAATTTATACTCATCATCCCAAACGGGTATGACGTTAGTAAACCCACTCACCCGTTAACGTAGTGAATTCCACTAGACCGGTTCTTTGTATTCATGCCAGCTCGTCCATGCTGGCGTTCCCGATACTTCGTGTTCCTACACAATATGAACATCTTGGTTCATTATCCTTCGGTCTAATAGCCTTCATTCATTACAAATGAATGAGAAAGTCAAACTTTCATTTATTTGCAATTAGGTCTCTAAAGTTATTTCTCTTAAACTTTAAGTCTCTAATGCTGGTTTTTCCTCAAATTGAGTCTTGAAACTTTTAAAATTTATCAAGAGGCCTCAATTTATTCTATTTCACAAAAATGGGATTAATTTCCCAAATTTCCAATTTGGTCCCTCACTTTTCCAAAATTACCATTTTGCCCTTCCTTAACAAAAATGGTAAATTTCACCCCAAAAATTCTAAAATTCCTCAAATGGGCCCTATAACATGTTTATCATGCCCAATTGACCCTCAATTTTAGTAAATTACATTTTGGTCGTTCGAATCTTCAAAAATCCCCAATTCCAACTTCTTAACACACCCAAATTTGATTTCATCAAATTGAACGATCAAACATTTCCAATTGTTGAAATTGACTTTCTACATGTTCATACGATTTCATAGAACTTTGAATCGCGAGTTTTAACATCGGAACGAGCTTTAAACGGAGTTTCGCCGGAAAATGAACTATAGAGAGAGAAAGCTTCAATTACTCACCGGTGATGGCACGGCGGTCCAAGCTTTCAATTTGGGCAGATAGCTCTCATCCTGAGGTTCATCCTAGAATTAAGAATCGCATCAATTGATTCCGAATTAAGTTAGAATTTCATCATTGAAATTCTTTCGGTTCTCTCTCTAGCACTGACCGAAAATTGTAGAGTGGAGCCGAATTGGCTTACCTTTCTATCCTAATTCAGCCATGGGAGGGCTGAGGAAGTGTTGGGAAGGCTTGGTTTAGCCTAAGGAGGGCTCAAAATGGCCGATTTCAGCTTAGCCGAAATAGGGCAGCTTCGATCCATCGGAGCTGCTTCACTGTTCCATCATGCTGACACTTCTCCAGCAATTCTCGGATTGACTAGAGTTTGCTATCAGATAGTTGACTTCTCCACAGTTCTAAAGAGCCCAACCTCTCCCTCCGAGGTTAAGAAAAATGTTCAAATCAAAGCTCTGGTTCGACCTTCATCGGGAAATGGAGCAGTAGAGAGAGAGAGAGAGAGAGAAGTGTTCGGGTGTGAGGAGAATGAATGGGGATGACTTCTTTATATAGGTGTAAAATTGTGTATTAAATGGGAGAGATTTATTACTAGTATTAATATTGCCATAAATTATTTGTATATTAAATTATTAGTATTAATTCCAACAATTAAATATATATTAATTTATGGCTATTTATGATATGGTGTACGTTCACATAAAAAAAATTTTGACCCAAATTTTAAGTTACAAAAAATATCATACTTCCCATGAGGTCAAAGTTTTTATGGGATCTCGTTCACCTGAACCAATTTGGTTTTTCTCTTCTAAATTGTCTTAAGTTTCTTTTCCAAGGTTTAATGAACCCTTTGGATCATCTGGAAGTTGTAAATTCCCAAATTGCTTGTTCCCAAATGATCGTGATTGTAAACCGGCTCGATTTTCTTACTTGGTTTGACCGGTTCTTTTTCCCGGTTTTCCTAAACTCAAAAGTGTAGGGTTTACAACTCTCCCCTCCTTTTAGGAGTTTTGTCCCCAAAACTTAATTAGCAACCTTGCATGAGGAACCATTTTCTTTGATGTCCATTTGTTGTTTGCTTAACATGCAAACTCTTCACTTGTTCTTTCAATTAGCCCTTTTTACCTCCTTCACTTAAGGGATTTCTTTTCCTTTATATTATTTACTCCCTCCATGGAGTTTATCATTACTAGACATACCATATTCCAGGGTATATCCTTAGATTCATATCTTTCTTTGCTTAGAGCAACATTTTTCCCTTTGAGATTTCGTACTCAAGATTTGGGAATTCCAAGATAACTAATCATTCCCGTGTCTAGTTATCCTTTTGGTAGATGAAACCTTTAGCTCGATGTTCTTTCGAGCGTTACGTACTTGTTTCCATGGTTTTTCTTTATTATCACTTTTTTTCCTATTTTGACCCTTCCTTCATTCGTTGTCTATTATAACTTCGGTCCAAAAAAAAATTTATTCAACCTTGTCATGTTTATTAGCCGACTCTTCCTTACTTTGAGTCATATTCTCCTTGGGATTGTTGGGCTTACATGCCCCTTATAGCATGCTATTTTCTAGGAGATATCTCTGCCCATTAAATACTTAGAACATCTCCTTGAGGGTCTTTCTTAACTTTTCGACCTTTCAGGGATCGTATAACTTCATCCCTTTTTTCATTTGATAGCATTCCTCAACTATCATTTTTACCATTATCCTCTCCTCCATCATGCCTTTGAAGTTATGTCTCACATAACCGCATGGATTCCTCTTCCCTACTCATCCTTCCCCAACTTCTTTATTAGATCTTTTTTGTTCTAATTTATTGGGTTTTCCAATACTATATCATCAAGCTGGGATTCATCCTTTCTTAGGTTCATCCTCGTTCCCAATGACATCCTTTACTCAAGGATTTTACTTTGGCCTTAATCCACTCTTACTTGTTCATAATCATTTCACAATTCTTTATATCGAGTTGATTCCTTTCGGTCTACATGTCGATTTGCTTGGTTTGGGGAATTTCACTTTTTACGGTTTCATTCTCTACTATTTCCTTCAAAGTAGAGACTTTCACCTTAGGAGTTACATGTTCAACCTTCTTACCATTTCTTGAAGTTTTCCTTTCTTCATCTCCTTACACCCTTTCTATATTGGGGCATTTACCCGCTTTCAGTCCTCCATTGTCTTAAATTTTCCATTCCACCCCTTATTCCTTATTTGAGTAGCTTTCGATTATCGATCTTATTTTATGTACTCCACCCTATGCCCAGTTGTCCACTCTTTAGACTTCATATGCGCGTGTGGACTCTGACCCGTCTTACCAGTTGTGGTTATTCCTTCTTAGCCACATCTTATTTGGGGGACTTACTTTCCCAACGTTTTCTCGAACATTTTTCCTTTATTACCTTAGTATGATTTGTCCACTCATTCATACTTGTCACAACATCTTTTGATGCTAACCCGTTAAATTATTTTCGTTTAAGGAGGGTTCACATCCTCCTTATTTCAAAATCTCTTGTTCGCCCTTCTTGAGGCTCACTTAACCATCCCAAGACTTCAAACTATAAATTCGGTTTTGGCCATCGATTTTTTTAAGGATTTTCCTTCGTTCTTCTTTTCCAATGTTTTGGCCTTTTCACTTCTCCCTTCTTTGTTGTGGTTTAAATCCATGGCTCTCTCAAATACCAGTTCTTTAACTATCTTTTTCTCTTTATTTTTCTAGTCTAATCGTCTGGGCAGCTGTATCGCTCGTTCTTCATGCCCATCCTATTGTCTTTCATAGAGTGTAGTCTTTACTACATCTCCTCCTTTCTTAGTGTTTTGTTCATTCTCTTTGGCTGTCCACCATTACTAGTTTCTTCTTTCTATTCAGTTCTCCTGAAATTATTTCTTGGTTCTCCTGCTCTTTCTCCAAACAAGTCACACTGGGACATCACGATAATTCCTCCTTTGGAACATTTCCTAATTACGGGTGGGTTCCTTGCACTCCAAATTATGGCCATCCGCCCATCAATAATTCCTTTGGTTTAATTTACTTCTTAGAACCTCATGAGTATTTTTCCTTGGTACTCAATCTTTCCATCTCAACCAACATTTCATTTGTGAGCTTATCGTTCTTTCTATTTCGGTTGGTTCCATTTCCTCTCAATTGGGATACACACGTCTTTTTGGGGCCTCCTTCCTTGGTAGGATTCTTTCCTTTTCTTCTGACATTCCTTTTTACATTTGCTCCAAGGGATTTTTACCCTTAAATGACATTCCTTGATGTCGTCTTCTATTGTTTACCTTTACTCCACAAATCTTGTAGGTACCTCTTGTATACTCTATCCGCATTCTCATTCGTACCCAATACCTATCTATTTCTTTAGGGAGCGTACAAATCTTCCTCATTTCAAGATTTATTTACCATTATGTGAGAGGCTTGCCTATTCCTTTCTTGGCTTGAGTTTAGCCATTAATTGGTCTTTGGTCCTTTTTAAGGATTTCTTTCATCCTTGTTTTCCCGAGTATCTAGCCTTTCTACCCTTCTCTTCTCTATTGGAACCCAATTTATGGTTTTTTCCGTGTATTATATCGTTAACTACCTTGCCTCCACCATTCCTTTGGTCTAAGTTCCTTGGGGTAGTTGTTTCTCGAGTCCTCCTATCCTTAACGTCCATCTTACTGACCTTTTAGGTTGAGTCCTTTCTACCTCTCGGTCTTCCTTAGGGTGTCATTTATTTCCTCTAACTATCTTGTTTTTATGGTTTGCTTACTTCAACTATGTTGGTCAGAGACTCCAATTTTTTTTTTAACTTCTCTGCTTTTTCCAAAATAGGTTGTACTTAAAATTTTATCGCTTTTCCGAAGTAGGTCAGTCTTGGTCTTTGATACATCCTTCCTTGAAGTAGTTTCTAATGATGGATTGGGCACTTTTTCAGGTAATGTCCCATTGTTCGTACTTGTAATTCCCTTACATGGATTGTTGTGGTTCCTTCTTTCCTTCGAGTGTGGCTTTTCGAGGGTTACTAGTGGTTTGGTGCTTTACCATTCTTGAGTCTTATCACTTTGATAGTTTTCTTGCTAAATCTCCTTTGCTAAAGGGTCATGGTAGGAGTCCTCCTAGGTTTCTTAATTCCCTAATTCATCTTCCATAATTGAGATGTGACTTTTCCTTAGTTTCCAAGATGGTGTGGGTTTGTTCTATTTTCCTTATGCCATATTCCTAGCAAGATCAGATCATCAGGAGATAGAGTTTTGAAAATTTGAGTATTTTATTAATAGGGGGATAGAAAAGATTAGCCTTTCAGCCCTATCACAGGAAATGGTCACAAAATAACTAGGGAACTATGGGATTCTTGATAAACATCATCCTTCATACTTAGAGTTGTGCCTTCGATAGGTCCTAGCACCATTCTCCGGGAGACTTTCCCATTTGGTCTTTCGAGATTCCTACTAGGTCTCAGGAATTTGGGAAGCTTCTAGGGCAGTATTCCTACGAAGATAGGGTGTTGAGTAGAGTCATTCCAAGTTTTCTTGGTTCCTCTCCTAGGAGCCATCTGAAAATTTTAGGATAAATCCTATTAGTTACTATATTTTCTAGTCTTAATTATGTATTCGAGGAAACAAGCTCTAATACCACTCTAGTTGTCATGCCCCGACCCTATTTGGTCGGATCACCCAACCGAGTTTGCTATCCAAAATTCGAAAATCAGTCAGTTTGGACCTGGTTCAACCATTTTTCTAAAATTTAAAAATTTCTATATTCATTTTCTATCTAATGGTGGTCTCAATTTTCCAAATTGACATTTTTAAGCCACCTAGAAAAATGAATTTGTGAATCAGTTCACTATGGTTCATATCAGTTCAATCTGGTTCGGGTCCAGTTCACCTCGAACCGATTCAGTTTTATCCTCAATTCCACTTTCTGGTTCTTCCTTGTAATTTTTGTGAATTTTTTGTCACTTGGAATTTTCAAATTTCTCACATTAACTATTTTTCGTTCATTAAACGGCTCATTTCTTCATGTATAAACCTATATCGGTTCTTTTCCCAGTTTTCTTTGATCCCAAAGAACGGGTTTTACAGGTGAAGTTTGGGGACCAATGTTGCCTAGTATGGAAGATCTAGGGACCTATTTGTAATAAAGATAAAATTAAGGATTAAAGTAAAAATGAGTTATTGCACAACCAAAGGGCAACCTTTGTGCAGTACAATGACCTAAAATTAATTTAAAAATGTTTAGGAATCCACATGAGAAATTTGGGGTTAAATGGATCATAAAGCCTAAGTTCTCAAGAAGAAAGGCAAAATTGTTATTCGATAATTTATAAGAAATAGAGTTTTGAATGGTTTCAATGCCTAATTGGAACCATAATGGTACTAAAGGGAACTTGAGGGATCCAAATGAAAGATTTAAAAAAAGTATAAGGTCTAAATGAAGAAAGTTTTAATGTATAAGGGCAAAATTATCATTTTACTCAAGTTAGGGACCAAATGAGTAATTTAGTGAAAGTGGAACCACTAGATGACCAGTAAAGAATATATGGACACTTTAATAAATGATAAGTGATAAGAAAATGTGGTTAAACTCAAGAAATTAACCTTAGGTAAGGTTAGAATAAGGATTAGAGGACAAGAATGGGAAGAGGTGAACTAAAAGTTAGATGTGCATACGGTAATGAAGCTCAAGCATGAGTTGTACAAGAAGTCATCAAGTTTGCAAATGTACAACATTGGTTATATAAGAACATTAGTAAAATCATTTGATTGTTTCCAACATAGTTATGTTAACAAAGAAGTGCCAAGGTTATTGTGTCATATAGAAGTTGGATAAGAAGCCATTAGTTATTATACTATTATACCTAATTCACATTTGAGTCTATTTAAACATAATATGCATGCATCTCTTGTTTACATACCCACTTAAGTTTACGTCTTGATTAATTGAGGAAGTCTCTTTTTCGTGAAAAAAAAGAGGTGACCTCCTCACACCCCCTTCCCTCTAAATTTGTCCATCATTGTCATATTCTTTAATATACTATTGGCCTCCCTTTTTTCTCAAGTCACCCGGGAGAGAATAATCTATGCATATATAGTGTTGTGTGTCAATGCACTAATTATTGTTAAATGCACTTTAAGCAAGCAATAATGTATCTGTAATATAATCCATTTGGAAAGTTCATACACCCATATTTCTTTTTTTTATTTAATTTTTGTCCCCCTATTGGGTATTGGATGATTGAATTAATTATGATTTTGGTCGCATGCTCTCCAATGGACAGTGTCATGTGCCTCCATGATCCATCTAAAGTGATCATATAATAAGCCCTCTCACTAAATGAGCTGCACATGCTGGCAGTCTTAGATATACTTAGATATACATCAAATAAAGCAAATGGTTAATCATATGCATATTTCTCTCGTGTATGAAATAATTATTTAAAATATAAATAGAAACTTTAAATAATTCTATGAAAACTGAGTGAGATTTATCTACCCAAAGACTCAATATAATTTTCAAATATGAGTAGTCGGATAGAAAACAAATAAATCTAAGGAAATTAACGAACTATAAAAAATACATTATTCCTATATAACTTATTGGAAACTCTATCATCAAAGTGGATGGTGCATAATTCTTCCTTGTCATTAAATGAATTGAGGATCAACATTGTTTTCCCCTTTGCCATAATTTGGATGGAGAAAAATAATACCTCTGATTTGACAATTTGACACTGAGTTCAAACGAAAATTGATTTCATTTTGACCGATCCCTTGTTGTTGATGAGGAGATCGACAAGGAAATTCACACAATTTCCTAATATGTGAAGGTTCCTCCCTTTGGACTTCAAAAGAGTGTGAAATTGAACACAACCAACCTAAAGCATGGGGGAGAAATTGAGACTTGTCAAAAAAGCACTAGCTAGTTAGAACCAGACGTCTCTCGGACGTGGATGTTCCATCTATTCCTATGAGATATGGAGACTATGCCAGCACGCTAGACCTCTACAAATGGCCCAAAAAATCGACAATAATGCTTTTGTTTTTTTATACGGGATCGTATAATTATTTTATGCCATGATCCAATCAATCATGTAGCATAAGATGCACCAAATTTAGAAACTTTGTCAATAAGATAAACATTAATAAAAAAAAAATATGTAATGAATTTAGTGGTAGTAAGGTAATGTGACAAATTTTGGGTAAAATTATACTAAAACATACAAAATTATATCAAATTCATAAATTCAAGGGTTATGGTTTTTGATCTGATAGTATATCAAACTCTATTTAAGAATATTAGTTTGAGTTAGGGTTGTGCGGTTGAAGACATCATTTTGTAGTTTCTGAATCCTACCATATACAAGATCGATTCTTATACATTAGAAGCCGAAAACCCTTTAGAAAATAACACAAGTTTCCCATATGATGTTGGAACTTGTAATGTGAGATGGAACACTTTATTAATGAAGAATTGAGTACATTATTAAAATTGAATTTTAAGTTTTATTTAGTATTTTTATTAAAATTAAAGAATAAATTAAAGTTTATTACCCATTTGTAATTACTTCCTAATAAAAACTTACGGGTTCCTTTACTCCAAAACCTCTAATTCAATTAATCAATCAAATAATGGTAGACCGGTAAGTGTTTATCTATTGCAATAATCTGAATTAACTCAATGCAATAATTACTTACAGTAGCAGATTAGTTATGTAAACTTTGATCTATACATAGGCATAAAAATTACGCTAATCAACCCTGTATAGTCGGCTTAACTTATTAGCACTAGAAATTGTTAATCTATTAATATGCACACACTCAATTATACAAGTTATTAGCACTAGATCTTTTTCTCATCATCTACCAGTTATAAATAGTCGACCCATAGGTGTACTGTCGAGATATCAATAAATAATAAGTACTATATATAATATTTATCAAACAACCGGCTTAAAATACAATAATGTTGTATATATTAAATACATTAAACCCGCAACCTTACACATAAAAAAAATTTATACGGCAACCATATCAAAAATTAATTTATTGAATTTTAGTATTCTATTATTCCACTACACTATTTATTTTATTTAATATTTTATACTCTCATTTTAGATGATTTTATAAAACTCATTACTATAATTCATTTTAACCCTTTTTTTTCATAAATAATATCAATTATTCATTTAAATATATCGCCATTCATTTATTCATGTAATTTTTATCTATTATTTATAACACTCTTCAAAACACACATTAATATATATTCTTGTTTTATAAAATGTTGTAAAGTTTAGTAATCACACTTATAATTTTAACATAAAATTTTCATCCCGATAAATTTTTAATTTTTTCAAAAAGCATGAACTCCAAGAGCATAAGTTACTCTAAATTAATCAAGTCACATCACTAGATTTAGATTTGGTTTACTATAATAGTTGTTTTACCCTCCTTTAATTTTCTAAATTAATAGTTCTTTGCCTTCTTTGTACACTGGTGTATCCATTTACACTATCATATCGTTGATATAAACCACATTCCCAATAATAAGGGAGTAGGAAATGGGTACCGGAAAATTTCAAATGAAAATCAAGATTTGAAGTGAAATGAAATTGATATAGAGAATTCAAAATACGGATTTGGAAAATTTCAAATAGTCAATAAAAACCTAAGAATCATGAAAAAAAATCATTAATAGAATTGAATGAGAAAACTAGAACAGTTTAGGGTGAATCAAACCTAAATCGGGTTCAATCGGATCGAACTAGAAGGAACCAGTTCAAAAATTCATTTTTTTTAGGTGGCTTAAAAATATCAATTTGGGAAATTGAAATCACCATTGTGTATAAAATTAATTTAGAAAAATTTACAAAATTTTAAATTTTAGAAAATCGGTCGAATTGGGCCCGAATTGACCAATTTTCGATTTTGGATCACCAAATCCGGTCCAACTGAACTGGTCAACGATCCAACCTATTAAAGGACTGCTTGTTAGGTCAGCCTAGTAAGCACGCGTGATGCATGGCGAAGCGCGCCCAGTCAACCGCTTGTTCAGCATCTGTAAGCATTGGCCAATCAGAGCATGACATGTGTACTCGGATAGCGATTAGATGAAGGAAAAGCTACGTCATCAAAGACTAACCAATGAGTGAGCAACACATGTCCCCAATTAATAGTCAACTAGGGAGAAGCCTTGTCGTAGGGTTGTGTAATGAGGTATTGACATATGGCAAAGGTGCCACGTGAGCGGTCGACTAGGATGTCGGAGAATGGTCGACCAATAAGAGGTTAACACATGGTAGAGTCACTTCGCATGGTACCAGTCAATTAGAGGCTCACATGTGGCGTTGGCACGGTGTGTCACATGGGAAATTTACAAATTTAAATCATTCAATTAGAGAACACTATGTGCCATGGTCAATAGATGGTCAAATTTGATCAACGGCAATGTTGGAACAAACAACCAATGGGAGGTCGCCATGTGGCCAGTCAATGAGTGATGGGATGATTCGGACACTTAGTGGGAAGTCGCTTCAGCGATACCAACCAATCATGGTGTGACACGTGGCAAACCGCATGTGCAAAATATCGCACGCACCTTCATAGTGTCATCTTCAACCTGTGAAGTGGATAGATAAGAACATCGAAATGACAATCATTACATCGACAACTGATAAATCCTCCCAATAAGGCTATCAATGGGAAAGATTATGGCCGATTGATTGATGAATAGATAAACATGTCAATTCCCGAGCTCACTATATTAAGAGCTCATCTCCATTTATCCTCCTCGTCCCTTGAAAGCCTGAAAAAGAATAACATTTCATTTTTTTCGACGAAACACAAACCAGAGCTCCAAATTAAGCACTTTTCTCCACCTCCGAAGGTGAATTTGGGTTCTCTAAAATCCTGAGGAAGTTCCCCACCTTCCTGCATACTTCATTTAGCTCGAAGGTCATCGGAGAAGTGCCAACGAGCTTGCATAGTACCATCGCTCCCTCGATAGTTTGCATGTCACGCCCCAACCCAGTTTGGTCGGATCCCCATGAACAACCCACAACTCTCCCAGTTTATTAAGGGTATTCCCCTTTTCTAAACCGTGAGGACTAAGACGTCTTTTTTACCTGTACCTTTCCTAGAATAACATTAATCAAAACTGAATATATTAACCTTACACCTGTCTTAAGATTCAGGTACCAATAGATCTTTAAGGTCAGTTTCCCTTGGTTTCATGAAATAGGGTAAAGGGAGGAGGTGAGTTTGACAACTCGGTGAATGGGTGTTGGGTGCGAGTTTTCATAAAAACAAATTTAATTGGAGTGTGTCAAACTCCTTATTTCCTTTAAAAACATTATTTTATCAAGTTCTGGTTTTCAAAACTATTTTCCAAGGTTTACTAATTCTATTCCAAGGATTCTCAAATCCTTTCCAAGGTCTTTAAACCCATTATCCATAATCGGTGTGTTTAACAATGAACACACGCCCTTCATCATGAAGGGATCACACACATTTGTGAGATGCAATTATGCCGACTGCACCTACTTGTGGATCAAACCATCTTTACCATCCACCCTGATAGAAGTCTTTGACTGCTACCTGAAGTTTGAGTGAACATCTCCAACGTCCTACCCTCAGACCCAAAATACTTCATTTCCATATGAGAACGGAGACCTCATCCCGACCTCACCCCGGTCTCATGTGCATGAAGCTACGTTGAGCTTCCCTGACTATTGGTACGACAAACTGCCCTTATCTCCACCATGTCATCCAGTAGCCCTTAGGACGCATCACAAACTCTCTTGGGTGACTTAATGATCCTGAACCTCAGTGCATGCACAAACAAAGTTTTCCCTATAAGCCATTAATCTTTGGTGCCACTAGTCCAATAGCCCCGACCCTCAACTCGACCTGCAACTGTTTGTCTAGACCGGTCCATCAACCTGGTCATGTCGCAGTGCCGCCAATCCATCGAGTATGTCGATCCTGTCTTGGTACCATGGCCAAATCACATCATTCATTAAAATTTTCATGGCTTATCATCATGTTTATTTACGAGCTCCTACTTGTGCCAACTGGCCTTGGGCCCATAATACGTGATTTTCAAAATCGGGCATTTTAGCCCCCAAGTTCCAAAACCGAGGTCTCTGGCCTATCTGAGCTATTTGAGCTCTCGTCAAGAAGGTCTCCCAAAATTTTTAAGTATTAGCACACAGTCAGGGGACAGCACTTCTAACAAAATTACTTTTTCACTTGTCCATCACACCAACCGAGTATGATGACCTCTCTGCTTATAACCGATAAGCGGTTTTTCTACTTCCTTCGAGAAAGTTTATCATATCAACCGGATATGATCTACTTACAACCGATAATTAGTTTTTTCGCATGTTTCTCACATCACCCCAACCAAGCGTGATTTTAAAATCTCTACTTAATAGTGGTTTTTCCTTTCCGAGGTACTCATCATTCCAACCGTGTATGATGTGAAAAATCTCACACACCCGATAAGTGAAGTGTATTGCTCTTGATCGGCTTTTTTCCTCCACGCGAGCTTATCATTGTCGGCATTTCTAGTCCTTCGTGCTCTAACACGATTTGTACATCCTTATTTATTAACATTTGGCATAGTTTCCCTAATTCCTCACGTATAAGTAAATGTCCAAACTTTTTAATTATTTACATTTAGGTCCCTAAAGTTTTTCCTTTAGGTCCCTAATTCAAACTTTTCCCCAAATTGAGTCCCAAGTCTTCTAAAATTCACTTTGGATCCTCAATTTATTTAAAATCACTTAAGGGGTTTAAGTTTCCCAAATTTTTAATTTGGTCCCAAACTTTTCAAAAATTACCATTTTGCCCCTACTTTACAAAAATAGAAATTTGACCCCAATAAATTCAAAAAATTAACCAATTGGTCCTCCAACATCTTTTTCAAAGCCAATTGGCCCTCAATTTTGAGAAATTGCACTTTGGTCCGTCAATTTTACGAAATTCCCAAATTTTCCCAAAATTTTCCCCAATTTTCCCCCTTTCAAACTGGCCGAATTTGATTTTATCAAATTTACCATTCAATTAGGGTTTATTGATATAATTGAAAGTATGGATCAGTTCCTAAACTTTCACATTATTCAATGGAGCTTTGAATCCCATCGTTTGGGTCTAAATTGAGCTCAAATAGAGCTTCATCGGAAAAATGTACTTAGAGAGAGAAAGCTTCAAAAGCTTACTATCGGGGGTGTGGCGATCTGAGCTTATGATCGGGGTAGACAGATCTCGTCCTGAGGCTCCTCCTAGGATCAAGAATCACATCAATCATGTCGAATTGAGGGAGAATTCGGTCAATGAAATTTCACCGTTTCTCTCTCTAACACTAATCGAAATTTACAGAGTTTAACCAAATTAGCTTACCTTTCAGCTCTAATTCAATCGTATGAGGGCTATAGAAGTGTTGGGAGAGCTTGGTTTCGCCTAATGAGGGCACAATTTTGCCGTTTTTAGCTCAGGCGAAATAAGACAGCTTCAGTCCGCCGGAGCTGCTTCACTGTTTGATTACATCGGCGCTTTTTTGACGATCCTTAGATCGAATGATGACCACCGTCGGGTAGCTGAATTATCCTCGAGTCTAAGGAATCCGACCTCACCTTCTTTGGCTCAGAAAAATGCCAAATTTGGATCTCTGGTTCGAGCTTCACCGAAAATTGGAGCATTAGAGAGAGAGAGAGATGAGTTTTTAAGTGTAAGGAGGATGAATGAGGAGGAGCTATTTATATAGGAAGCTTGGGGACTACTTGGTCGTCTAATTGGCATCTTTATGGCGATCATTCAAGACCTGAAACTCCCTGAATGGAGACTTTTCATCTTTGCCAGTGCTGCTCGCTTTTCCGGTGCTACTCATTTTTCTAGTGAGTGAACAGTGCTGTCATCTAAATGAAGAAGATGACACTATTCTGAATCAGACTGGACTGGTCTGAACTGGGTCCAATGCTTAAACCGGCCGATTCAGGCCCGATTTGATTGAGTTTTTCAAAATTAAAATTTTCTAATTTCATCTAAATTCATTATCTATTCAATGGTGGCTGCAATTCTCCAATTTGAATATATTAAGTCACCTAGAAAAATGAATTTAGAAATCAGTTCAATAGTGGTTCAATCCGGTTCAGGTTCGATTCACCTAAACCGGTCTTGTTTTCACTTCCAATTCATCCCAAAGTCCTTTTCCATGATTTTATGACTCTTTAGGTCACTCAAGATTTGTAAATTTCCCGTTTTGCCCTTTCTCTAACAGTTGAGGTTCGTGAACTAGTTCGATTTTTTCACCTGGGTTGACTAGTTCTTTCTCCGGTTTCCTTGTCTTTAAGGGACATGGTTTACACTGCAACCTGAGATGATCAAGCTCAATTTGAGCCACCATCGAACCAACCACAACTAAACCAAGCCCTCCAGACCTTCCATAGAGAAGTCCACACATTCCCTAAACTATCGTGGTAAGTTCATCTGTAACCCTTTGTTGAAATTTACTGTTCACTGTGCATTTTTACCCAAACACTAAGTTAAGAATTTCGTACTGCTCAGACCACCAATTGAAGCATGGTTTTATAAGGGAAAGATCCCCGGGAAGAAAGCAACCGAATGGAAACAAATGTTTCGATCGTCGGACCCTCACTGGTTAGTAATCATAGCTTTATTTCTATAGGACGATTTTCAGGTGAATCTCCATTTAAGTTCATTTCTAAGCTAAATTTAGTGTTTTAAAACTTGAAATGATTTAGAACGCATAAGGGAGATGATTAGTGTTAGGACTCAATTGGGAAAAATTAAGGTCGAATTGATAAAATTCAAGTTGGAGGACTAATTGTATTTTTTTTTAAATTTTGGGAACATAATTGCAATTTTTGAAAATTTTAGGATTTTCTATAATTAGTGAAAAATTACTTACCCATTTGGAAATTTGAGAAAATGAGGGACCCAAATGGAATATTTGAAAATCATAGAGATCTAATTAGAATTAAATTATAACTTAAGGGCCAAATTGTAATTTTTAGAAAGTTACAGGCATTAAGTGTAATTAACTTATTACTTAAGACTAAATTGCCCAATCTATTGTAGAAAGAAATCACCTACAAGATCATGCAAAGGAAATGCATGCCAAACTTGGAAATCCCCAGGACAAACAAGTCTCGAAATATACGTGAGTGATATTTCTAACAGTGGGACTGATTGGACCGATTATGCACATAGGATAATGCTTTATTTTGAAATGAGATTTCCAAAAATATAATCCCTATGAATCCGCTTAAATTGTTTGGGTTATATTTTTTAATAAAACATTAAGTAAGTTATTAGGAGAACCCGTGAATGGTGTATGGATACACCTCAAGGGGAAAGGTCTAGTCTGGCCGTCGATGTAGGATATGGGAGAGGCTCATGGTCCACAATGGTGGGCTAGATCTAGTTATGTGCAAGTGGACCCCATGCCACGATTTTGAATGTGAAGTGGGCCCAATGCCATTTTTTTAAAACTCGTACAAGTGAGGCCAAGGCCAATAGAAACAGGTATAGTCCCGTAAATGAGTTTGGTTTAAGTGACTATAAAAAATCATCACAATTGGATAATGCTTGTTGAAGCTACTATGTCGAAGCTAGGTCATAACATGTTAGGCTAGTAGAGCAAAGATAAAGGTTTTAAATCAAAATATATTTGTATGTGATTGCAATCGTTCGAAACCAAAGAGACGCATGATATAGGGTAGTGTTGGTTCTAAGGGCTATTGGACAACAAGGTTGGCACAATGGTAGAAATGTTTTGCCGATATGTTAAGAAGCTCTGGGACCTTCATGTGCATTGAGACCGTGAAAGAAGGGGGTAAATCTCTCATCCCTCAATGGCAGACAAAAGAAGCGATGAGGTATGGGGGTTGGGCAATGGTGCTCACACACACTTTGTGGTGGAGGTTGTAGACTCTCAGCTAGGTGGACGATAAAGTCGCTCCGGGCCACTAGTAGAACAGATCGAGTGTAAACCCCGCACTTTTGAGTTAAGGAAAACCGGGAAAGAACCGGTCAACCCAAGTAAGAAAACTAAGCCGATTTACAAACCCGATCATTAGGGAACAAGCAATTTGGAATTTACAACTTCCGGGTGATCCAAAGGGTTCATTAAACCTTGGAAAAGAAATTTAAGACAAATTAGAAGAGAAAAACTAAATTCGTTCATGTGAATGAGAATTCATAAGAATTTTGAAGTTAAGCATGCTTGCTTGAGAGTAGTGTGAGGATGGGTGATCTCCTGGGAAGCATGAATTTTTTTGTAACCCGAAGTCAAAACTTTTTATGCGAGCTTATCATAAATAGCCATAAATTAATATATATTTAATTATTGTAATTAATACCTAAATTAAATTATTAGAATTAATACCAATAATTTATGTCAATATTAATACTAGTAATAAATCTCTCCCATTTAATACACGATTTTACACCTATATAGAGAGTTCATCCCCATTCATTCTCCTCATACATGAACACTTCTCTCTCTCTCTCTACTTCTCCATTTCTCGGTGAAGCTCGAACCAGAGCTTCGACTTGAATATTTTTCTTAAACACAGAAGGAAAGGTCAGGCTCTTTAGAAATAGGGAGAAGACAGCTATATGATAGCAAGCTCTAGTCAATCCAAGAATCGTTGGAGAAGCGCCCGCATGATGGAACAATGAAGCAGCTCTGCCAGACCGAAGCTGCCCTATTTCATCCAAGTTGAAATTGACAATTTTGAGCCCTCCTCAGACCAAATCAAGCCCTTCAAACACTTCCTCAGCCTCCCACGGCCGAATTAGGACTGAAAGGTAAGCCAATTTGGCTCCCCTCTGCAATTTACAGTCGATGCTAGAGAGAGAACCGGCAAAATTTCAATGATGAAATTCTAACTCAATTCGGCAAAAATTGATGCGATTCTTGACTCTAGGATGATCCTCAAGATGAGAGCTATCTGCCCAAATTGAAAGCTCGAACCGTCGTGCCTTCACCGGTGAGTAATCGAAGCTTTCTCTCTATATAGTTCATTTTTCGGCGAATCTCGTCCCGACTTTAAAACTTGCGATTCACATTTCTAAAGAATCATATGAACATGTAGAAACTCAATTTCAACTTCAATTTCAACAATTGGAAACGTTTGATGGGTCAATTTGATGAAATCAAATTCGGCTGTGTTAAGAAATTGGAATTGGGGGAAAATTGGGGATTTTCGAAATTCAAAGGACCAAAATGAAATTTTATGAAATTGAGGGTCAATTGGGCATGAAAATAATGTTGAAGGACCAATTGAGGAATTTTAAAATTTTTGGGGCAAAATTTACCATTTTTGTAAAGGAAGGGTAAAATGGTAATTTTGGGGGACCAAATTGGAAATTTGGGAAATTAAACCCCTTTTTGTGAAATGGAAAAAATTGAGATCCTATGATAAATTTTAGAAGTTTCAGGACTCAATTTGAGGAAAAATCGGTATTTGGGACTTAAAGTTAAAGAGAATAACTTTAGGGACCTAATTGCAAATAAATGAAAGTTTGACTTTCTCATTTATTTGGAATGAATGAAAGCGATTAGGCCGAAGGATAATAAAACAAGATGTTCATATCGTGTAGTAACGCGAAATACTGGGAACGCCAGCAAGGACAAGCTCGCGTGAATAAAAAGAAACAGTATAGTGGAATTCACGACATTAACGGGTGAGTGGGTTCACTAACATCATACCCAGTTGGGATGATAAGCACAACTTAAAGATAAAAACCACTTACCGGTTGTGAGTGAAAATTTTATATCATATCCGGTAGGGGGTGATAAGTACCTCGGTATAAAAACCCACTATTTAGTGGTATTTTAATCATCACCACTTAGAGAAAGTGATGTGAAAATTATGCGAAAAAAACTACTTACCGGTTGTAAGTAGATCATACCCTCTTGGTATGATGAGACTTCCTCGAAGGAAGTTGAAAACCCGTTCATCGGTTATGAACGGAGATGTCCGTATACCAGTTAGTATAATGGACAATGAAAACCTATTTTTGTCGGAAGTGTTCTCCCCTGACTGTGTGCCAATGCTTAAACTATTTGGGAGACCTTCTCAACGGGAGCTCGAATAGCTTTGATAGGCTAGGGGCCTCGATTTTGGAACTTGTGGGCAAAATGCCCGATTTTGAAAATCTCATACAGTGGGCCCAAGGCCAGTTGGCACGAGCAGGAGCTCGTAAACGAACATGATATATGTGCCATAAAACTTAATAAGTGAATTGTTTGGCCATGGTACTAAGATAGGACCGACATGCTCAGTTAACTAGCGGCAGTGCGACATGACAGGTCGACAGACTAGTCAAGACAAATAGCTGTGGGTTGAGTTGAGAGTCGGGGCCGTTGGACTAGTGGCACCATAGAATTACATGGTAATATAAGAAAACATTGTTTGTGCATGCATTGTGAGTACGGGATCATCAAGACACCCATGAGGGGTAGTGATGTGTCCTAAGGGCCCTGGACGACCTGGTGAGTATAAGGGCAGATTGTCGTTCCAAGAGTCTGTGCGAAATCTGGAGTAGCACCAAGCGCATGAGACTGGGGTGGGGATAGGATGAGGTCTCTATCCTCATATGGACACGAAGAAGTGATTTCAGGATTGTGGGTCGAATGTCGCGTACATCTACTCATTCCCAGGGTAGAAGTGGTCGTACTATCCGGGTGGCAGGAAAGTCGCTCCGAAGCCACTAGCGGGTTCAGTAGTTATACTGACTTGCGAATGTGTGTAAGCTTCATAATAAAGGATGTGTGTTGAGTGATGACATACCGGTAACTAAGAAATAATGGAAAACCCCAAATTTTTAAATGAAGAGATTTTTGAAAAGAAAGGAGTCTAGCACACTCCATATAAATATTTTTCTTAAAAGTTAAAAGTAGACCTTTAAAAACCCATTCAATGAGTAGTCGTACTCACCCCCTCCCTTATATCCCTTTTAGGAAATCCCGGAAAGCCTACCCTGAAAGACAATCAACTAAGATGCCTATAAGACAGGTATGTAAAGTTTAAAATTTCATGCAGTTTTGATTATGCTATTCCAAGAAATGGTGCACGTTTAAAGGACGCCTTACTCTTCACGAATTATAATAAGGGAAAACCCTTCAATAAATCGGGAGAGTGGCAGGTTGTTCACGGGGATCCGACCAAACTGGGTCGGGGCATGACATCGAGGTTGTTGCCTCTGATGATATGTTCTATGACTGTTTGATCCCTTTTATGGATAAATGGTATTTGTGTATTTGTATTAAACAAACCCTAGTAGGTTTATTAAATTAAATCCCTCAAACTAGGAAATAACCTACCCTAAGCTTGATAAAATAAGCTAATTACATTTGTGAAAAATCTTTTTATAAAATATAAGACAAGTAGTGGTTTATTTATCAAATTTTCAAGAAAGGGAAATTTTGCTTAAGTGCATACTGAATAAGGGACAAAGAAGTTATGATGTTCTGTAAACACTACTCATTGAGTTGTTGAACTCACCCTCTCTCCCTTACTCCTATCAGGTCCTATCCAAAATAGCACAAAGTGTGTTAGAAAATGAATTACCAACATGGTATGTAATCAACATTTTAAAGATATTGTCTATTGTATGTTTTGTGTAAACATATTTTATTAAATTTGTTTTGAAATATTTTTAGGTTACGCCTGACTTTTTCTAGTACCACAATGATTATTATTTTTAAATACCAGAAAGAGTGGTGGGTTGTTCACAGGGTTCTTGTCATGCCCCGACCCGATTTGATCGGGGTTGGGGGAAACAACTCGCCACTCTCTCAAGTCTTGAAGAAGGGCTCCTCAAGGAGATCAAGAGAGTGAGGCGTGTTACCGTCACATTTCCCCCCAGATAATATTAAGCAAAACTAAAATTTTTATATTGTGTACCTAGTTCGGGGTTTGGGGAGGAAAAGCTAGTAATGTTGCGTTCCTTCTTGAAAAATGGTTAGAGTGAGGGGGTGAGTTTGACAACTCATTGAGTGGGAGAAAACTATTTTATGAAGGCTTAACTTAGCAATTTCAATTATCTGATATTGTAACGTTTTCTTCTTGGAATTTTTTCAAATCAACAATTTCCCTCCTATCATAGGAGGGATCACACATTCGCAGAACGGTCCTCGACTGTGCCACTTGTGGAGTGGAGCGCCTTACCGTCCATCCTTATAGAGGGATATTGCCTCTACCCGAGGTTGAGGGGACATCAATAGTACGACACATCAAACCCCCAAATTTCTTCACCATGTCCGCTTAATGGAACGAGACCTCATTCCCCCTACTGCCTCAGTCTCCATGCGCTGGAAGCTCTTCGGCTTCACGACCTACTGAATGACGAAACCACCCTTATGCTCCATGGGTCGTCCAACAGTCCTTGGGTTGCATCACTACCTCATGTCAGGTGACCTGATGGCCCAAACATCACGGTGCTTGCACAATCAACAATTTTTTTTAATTATAGCCTTTATCTTTGGCCCTCTAGCACAAAGGTCTGTCGGCTTGGCTTTGGCCCACCGCGCATATTGGCCCAACAAGTTCGATGACTTGGCTTCGGCAGAGCAGTGGTTAGGCCCAACAAGCTTAACAACTCAGTTTGGCTCGATGGGTATCACGCAAGGTTCCTATTATTCAGGTCTTTTAGTATCATATATCACATGTTTGTTCTCGACGAGTCCACGCCCATTTCCATTGGCCTTGGGACCACTAACATCTCAAGCTTAAGCCTGAAATTAGCTCCCAAATGTTTTAAGCAGAGTCACCTACTCAGAGGATGCTAGTTTTGAGAAAATAATTTTCAAAGTTGAACCGTCATTCCAACTGTAATGGACGTTATAGCGATTCCCACTCACCTGGTGATTTTGGCGACGTCGCGTCGACGAAGTCTGGCATCATGGTCTCTCTTCTAGAAGCCCGCACTCGGGTAGTCTACTCCTACATGGTACGGATGTCCTTGTTAGGGCATTAAATTCAAGAATCGTACTTCCTCACGTATTTACATATAGGCATTCATATTTTGCCTTAATTACACTTTAGTCCCTTAGGTTTGTGCATTTATCTTTACATCCTTAATTTCCTATGTTCCTCGAATTCGACCCTCTGATTCTTCATATTATCCTTTCCGATCATTAATTTAATTACCTTTGCTCTTGGGTCCCTCTATTTTCTAAAACTAGCATTTAGCCGCAAAATTTCCCAAAATTATCATTTGACCCCAAATTCTCAATTTATTTTTGCAAATTGGTCCTCTATTTGATCCAATTTGCCCAATTGACCCACAATTGAAAGGGAATTGCATAAAAGGATCCTCAATTTTGTCAATTTTCCATTCGGTCCCCAATTTTTGAAAAATCCCCAATTTGCCCAAACTTTTCAAAAATTGTATTTTGGTCCCAAATCACAATTTCGTTCAATTGATCCTCAAAACTTGATTAATTGCCCTCATTCTTGATTTAAATCATATATTCTATGTTTTTCTCATCATATCAAGCTTTGAATCATTCGATTTTGCTTAGAAATTAGCACAAATGGAGCTTCATCGAAAAATATATTCTAGAGAGAGAAAGCTTCGATATCTTATCGGTGAGGGTCCGGTGATCGGAGCTTTGGCTACCACCGTGTTGCTCTCATCGTGAGGATCCTTCCTGGATCAAACCACACTTCAATTGATGACCTAAGTAGTGTGAACTTTATTTTAAAATTTTTGCAGAATTCGGTCGTGCATAGCTTCTTAGCTCAGGGGAAGGTCGGGGCACCTCCAAGTGGGCGTAGGGGGTCTGGCTTGGCTGCAATTGGCCGGGGGAGGGCTCAAAGTGCACGGCAGGAGACTGGTTATTTTCTGACCGAGGAGTGGTAGCACTATTTGAGCTTCCTCGTTCCTCGCCAATGGCTCTCAAGCTGATTGGATGGTGTGGTTGGGTAGAGAACTTCCTTCTGATTCCAAAGACACCCAATGTGGCTTCGGAGGTTGAGAAAAGTTCCATTGTCGGAGCTTTGGTTCATAGCTCACTAGTAAACTCACGCTTCTTTTTCTTAGCTCGATTGTGAGATGCTGAGAACGAATGAAGGGGTGCTCTTTATATAGGGAGATCTACAATTGTTCAGGCTACCCACTGGCATAAGACTCGGTCTCCGGCTCGACTTCCGGTGACCTAACTAGAGCATTTTTTGAGTTATTGGAGACTCTAGCTTTTTCGGTGACTCCCTCTCTCTCTCTTCTCTATTAGCGTCTGAAGGTTGATGACGACGATGTGGCGGTCGTGCCACGTGGCACACTGTGATTGGTTAGTTTTTTTTACGTGGAGTGCCAGCTCGGCCACCATGTCATCCGTTGACCCATTGACTGGACATGTGGTAGCCTCTCATTGGCTGCTTGTGTCTGTGTGGCGTGCTGATAGGTGCGAGTGGTTCATTGACCGAACACGTGGCAGTCTCCCATTGGATGTCCGTGTCTATGTGGCAGTTGATATGGTGCCAGCTGGCCATTGACCGTTAACCGGTTCGGTCCGACCAAGTTCACTGTCCAAAATTCAAAAATTGGTTAGTTTAGACCCGTTTAGACCATTTTTCTCAAATTTAAAAATTTCTAAATTCATTTTCTATCTAACGGTGGTCTCAATTTTCCAAATTGACATTTTTAAGCAACATAGAAAAATGAATTTGTGAACTGGTTCATTATGGTTCATGCCGGTTCGGGTCCGGTTCACCCCGAATTAGTTCAATTCCGTCCTTCATTCCACTTCCCGGTTCTTCCTTGTCATTTTTGTGAATTTTGGGTCACTTGAAATTTTCCAATTTTCCACGTTACCTATTTTTCGTTCATCTAACGGCTCGTTTCTTCATTTATAAACCTATATCGATTCTTTTCCCGGCTTTTCTTTGGTCCCAAAGGACGGGTTTTACAATTCTCCCCTCCTTTTAGGAGTTTTGTCATCAAAACGGTTACATATCAAACAATTGTGGACATCTATCCCTTATCGTGGACTCGACCTCCCATGTTTCTTTCTCTACTTGGCCATTTTGCCAAAGTATCCTCACCATTGGAATATTCTTGTTCTGAAGTTTCTTCTCACGTCGGTCGAGGATTCGGATGGGTTCTACTTTGTAGGTTAGGTCTTCCTCAATTTTTTCTGGTGGTTCATCTAGTATGTGGCTGGGGTCGGGCTCGTACTTTCGCAATAGGGACACGTGTAAGATGTCATGGATTCTCTGTAGGTATGGAGGCAACTCCAATTGGTATACTACATGTCCAACCCTACGAATGATGGTGTATGAGCCAATGTACCTGGGTTTCAACTTCCTCCTTTGTTGAAACCTAAGTATCCCTTTCCAAGGTGACACCTTTAGGAATACTCTGTCCCCAACCTCAAACTCTAGGTCCTTTCTCCGGTTGTCAGCATAACTTTTCTTCCTATATTGGGCTACCTTGAGTTAGCTCCTTGTGATCTGAATCTTTTATGATGCTTTCTCTATCAACTCTACCTTTTCGAGTTTTCTTTCTCCTACTTCCTCCCAAAATAAGGGCGTGCGACAAGGTTGTCCGTAGAACGCCTCGTAGGGCGCCATCTAAATATTGGCCAGGTAGTTATTGTTATACATGAACTCCATGAGGTACAGATGGTCCTCCCAATTCCGTTTCATAGTCAAAATGCATGCCCGTGACATGTCTTCCAAAGTCTGGATAGTCCATTCATATTGTCCATCAATCTGAGGGTGAAAAGTTGTGCTCTTGTGGAGTTTGGTTCCCAGTGCCACCTGTAGGTTGGGCTAGAATAGAGAGGTGAACCTCGTGTCTCGGTCCGATACTATGCTTACGGGCACTCTATGGAGTCGTTCGATTTCCCCCACATATAGGGCGGCGAGCTTTTCTATTGGGTCTGTCACCTAGATGGGTAGGAAATGTGAGGACATGGTCAGTCGATCCATGATGACCCATATAACATCCCAACCCCTTCTTGTGGCGGTAGCTCGGTCATGAAATCCATGGTGATGTGCTTCCATTTCCACTCCAGAATCGGGAGAGGCTATAGCAATCTGAGGGTTTCTTGTGTTTGGCCTTAATTTACTGGCATGACAGGCATCTGCCCACATACTTCGTGATATCCCTCTTCATTCCCTTCCACCAATATCCATGTTTTAGGGTGCAATACATTTTCGTACTACCTGGATGCATAGTGTACATCGAGTCGTGGGTTTCTTCTAGTATCCCCCTTTTTAATTCCCGATTATTTGGTACCTAGACCCTCCCTTTGAAATTCATTACCCCATTGCTCATGACTATGATGTCTGGCTCTGAGTTGTCCTCATTTTGCTCCCAATGGGGACAGAGTTCCTCGTCTTCCTTTTGTAGAGCCTGTATTTGGTCCACTAGATCGGGTCGTACTACTAGGTTACCTTGGCCCTTGTCCGCGCGGAGGTCACCCTTAAATTGCGCAGCTGGCTTAGTAAGGGCAAATAGTTGGTACTAACGGAGGCCAACTCCTGTGTGGTACTTGCGGCTGAGCGCATCTACCACCATTTGGCCTTACTAACCAAACCAAGTCGAGACGTGACATCAATAGTCCAACACATCAAACCCCCAAATTTCTTCACCATGCCCTCTCAATGGGACGAGACCTTATTCTCACTACTGCCTTGGTCTCCATACATAGGAAGCTCATTGGCTTCACGACCTACTGAACGACGAAACCGCCCTTATGCTCTCTAGGTTGTCCAGCGGTCCTTGGGTTCCATCACTACCTCATGCCAGGTGTCATGATGACCCGAACATCACGGTACATGCACAATCAACAATCTTTTTGAATTATAGCCTTTATCTGTGGCCCTCTAGCAGAACGATTTGTCGACTTGGCTTCAGCCCACCGCGCGTACTGGCCCAATAGGTTCGACAACCTGGCTTCGGCAAAGTAGCGGTTAGGCCCAACAAGCTTGACAACTCAGTTTGGCTCGATGGGTATCACGTAAGTTTCCTATTATTTAGGTCTTCTAGCATCACATATCACATGTATGTTCTGGACCGGTCTATGCTAGTTTCTATCGACCTTGGGCCCACTAACATCTCAAGCCTAAGCCCGAAAATTAGCTCCCAAATATTTTAAGCATATTCACCTAGTTAGACGATGCTAGTTCCAATAAAATAGTTTTCAAAGTTGAACAGTCATTCCAACCGGAATGGACGTTATAGCGGTTCCCACTCACCCGGTGATTTTGGCGGAGTCACCTTGGTAAAGTCTGGCATCGCGATCTCTCTTCTGGAAGGCCGCGTTAAGCTAGTCTTCTCCTACATGGTACGGATGTCCTTGTTAGGGCATTAAATTCAAGAATCGTACTTCTTCGCGTATTTACATATAGGCATTCATATTTTGTCTTAATTGCACTTTAGTCCCTTAGATTTGTGCATTTATCTTTACGTCCTTAATTTTCCATTTTCCTCTAATTTGACCCTCAAATTATTCCAATTATCCTTTTGGGTCCTTAATTTTATTAACTTTGCTCTTGGTTCCATCTATTTTCTATAACTGCCATTTAGCCCCAAAATTTCCCAAAATTATAATTTGACCCTAAATTCTCAACTGTTTTTGCAAATTTGTCCTCTATTTGATCCAATTTGCCCAATCGACCCACAATTGGAAGGGAATTGCATAAAAGGACCCTCAATTTTGTCAATTTTCCATTCGGTCCCCAATTTTCAAAAAATCCCCAATTTGCCCAAACTTTTCAAAAATTGTATTTTGCTCTTGAATCACAATTTTGTTCAATTGATCCCCGAAACTTGGTTAATTGCCCTCATTCTTGATTTAAATCATCTCTTCTATGTTTTTCTCAACATTTCAAGCTTTGAATCGTTCGATTTGACTCAAAAATGAGCTCAAATGGAGCTTCGCTAGAAAATACAATCTAGAGAGAGAAAGCTTCGATATCTTACCGATGAGGGTCCGGTGATCGTAGCTTTGGCTACCACTATATTGCTCTCATCATGGGAATCCTTCTTGGAGCAAACCACACTTCAATTGATGACCTAAGTAGTACAAATTTTAGTGTTAAAGTTTTTTTTTCAGAATTCACTGTGCATAGTGTTTTTCGGCGAAGGGCAGCGGAGGGAGCTTACCTTCTTAGCTCAGGGGAAGGTCAAGACACCTCCAGGTGGAGCGTAGTGGGTCTAGCTTAGCCACAATTGGCCAGGGAGGGCTCAAAGTGGGCGGTAGAAGACTCGTTATTTTCCAGTCGAGGAGTGGTAGCAATATTTGAGCTTCCTCATTCCTTCTTGGTGGCTCTCAAGTTGATAGGAAGGTGTGGTTGGGTAGAGAACTTCCTCCTGATTCCAAAGACACCCAATGTGACTTCGCAGGTTAAGAAAAGTTCCGTTGCTAGAGTTATGGTTCGCAACTCACCAAAAAACTCACTCTTCTTCTTCTTCACTCGTTTGTGGGATGCTGAGAATGAATGAGGGATGCTCTTTATATAGTGAGCTTGGTAACTGTTCAAGCTACCCACCCGCATAAGACTCGATTTCTGACGACCTGACTAGAGGATTTTTTGAGTCGTCGGAGACTCCAGCTTTTCCGGCGACTCTCTCTCTCTCTCTCTATCAGCATCTGAAGGTTGAAGACGATTATGTGGCGGTCATGCCATGTGGCACGCTGTGATTGGTTAGTTTTTCTAATATTGAGTGCCAGCTCCGTCGCCGCGTCATCCGTTAACCCGTTGACCGGACACATGTCAGCCTCTCATTGGCTGCTCGTGTATGTGTGACATGCTGACGGCTGCCCGCTGTCTGTTGAACGAATACGTGGCAGCCTCCCATTGGCTAACCATGTCTGTGTGGCAGCTGATGTGGCGCTAGTTAATCGTTGACCATTGACCGGTCTATTGATCGTTGACCGGTCCGATCTGACTGGGTTCACTATCCAAAATTCAAAAATTGGGTGATTCAAACCCGGTTCGACCATTTTTCTCAAATTTAAAAATTTCTAAATTTATTTTCTATTTAATGATAGTTTCAATTTTCCAAATTTACATTTTTAAGCCACTTAGAAAAATGAATTTTTGAACCAGCTCACTATGGTTCATGCCAATTCGAGTACGATTCACCCCCAAACCGGTTCGGGTCCGTCCTCCATTCCACTTCCTGGTTTTTCCTTGTCATTTTTGTGAATTTTGGGTCAATTGGTATTTTCCAATTTTTCATATTAGCTATTTTTCATTCATTTAACGGCTCGTTTCTTCATGTATAAACCTATACTGGTTCTTTTCCCGGTTTTTCTTTGGTCCCAAAAGACAGGTTTTATAGTTCTGACCAAAACGGGTCAGGTGTAACACTTGATCTAATCTAATCAAATTTACCAAACTTAACAAAATAGTACTTGTCTATTCTCTAAAAATCACAAAATTATTTTTATATTTAAAAAAATACCATTTTATAATTTTTATACAAAAAAATACCAATTTGTCATCTTTTTACATAAATAACCATTTTGTCCACCAATAATTCAAAATAACAATTTTACCCACTATTAGCATAAATGACCATTTTTCTAGTATTTTAATAAAATTACTATTTTATCCTTTATTTACTGAAATTTATGATTTTTCCTTTAAATTTCTTAAAACCACATTTGACATCTCTATTTTTCCCAAAATCACCTCCTATACCCTTAAACTTTTCTTAGTACTATTTTTACGAATTTTCTTAATTTTTTAAATTAGCCCTTAACTTTTCAAAGTTTAAATTTTTGTTCCCAAAATTTGAAAATCATTTCAACCAACTTTAACTTTCACAAATCCCTCACGATGTTTTTCATAATTTTATTGACCCGACCGAAAATTTTTTATACGAAAATGGAAATCCAATTCGGGGAATTACAACCATTAATCTCATATGTACTCGTGGGGAGGGTTAGTTAGGAGCATTACCTTGGCCAAATTTGGTAGTTTTATAAAAGTGGCAAAAAATGATTAATTAGAAGAGGTGTCATAAATTTTCACTTGAGAGTGCACCACCGTTGACCAATGAGTAGACAAAATAAATTAAAGAACCAAATGGTGGTGACCAACAAAGTGATCAAAGTTGGATAGATTTTGAACTCGAACGTTCGTGGCTATAAGTTACATAATTGACCTGCCGAAGAAAATCAACATATGGTAGCCAAAAGTCCACTTATCATACGTCGGCAAATGCTAATGGGAGGTATAGAATAAGCATTAGGTTTTTTTTTTTGTACAAGAGTCGAAAAGGTGACGAAATGGCATAGTTTTTCTGTAACAAAAATAAAGTTAGGAAAACGACACTAATGTGGTGTATTCTAGCCACTTTTAAGTTGGTGTATGGCTACATAACTCAATAGGAGCCCATTAGTATAATTTTAACATAAAAATCACCTAATTCGATAGTTGAAGTGTTGGAGAATTACTTGGTGAATTACTTGATTATTGGGGGAGGTGCTTGTATCGGATTTTTTTACTTTGGAAGCAAAATTCAATCTATTGAATGGATAAAAACTCAATTAATTTTATAATAAGATAAGTATGAGAGTTTTCATTTTATTCATTTATTTTATTAGATACAATTTGATTAAAAATTGATATAATTAAAGTATTTTCAATATGGGGCTACCGATTGTGTATAGCCGCGGCGTGTCATGATTTTGAGTGGATTTATGAGTTAGGTTAACCTAATTGAATCCTTACTTTCTTTTGTTCTCATTTTTTTAATTTTAATTAAATTAACTTTTTCACTTTTATTGAATTTTATCGATAATTTAACTTGAAATCATGAAAAGATAAAAAGATTTATTTTTCTAAAAAGTATCGTTTATTAATTGAGAAATTAATTTCTAATTCAATTGTAGGTATATTCCGGATTTAAATTATCATTAATATTTTTAAATTTAATTTTCAGTCCAATTTGATATTAAATCATGGTTAATCGATTATACACAAATTTTGCTAATAGTTGACGAAGCTCTCTTAATATTTTCCTGGCATATTAATTCAGAAAAAAAAATACAAATAATGTCGCAACCTTCAGGAAATGAACCAGACGAATAATAGGTCTTGCCCAATCTAACTGGCCCAAATACATCCCATAGTCACCAGCTTCTTTATTCTTACTACTTCGACCCTTCCAGGCCCAAAGTGATCCCTTCGTTGTTTATCGTGCTGTTGGCTCCTCCTCGACTAATGATCGCAAGCCTCGTCTCTAGCCTGCCTATGGATAAGCTCCAACATCCTTCATTCTTAAGATGGATGGAGTCAAAAAGGTGGGAATTTTTTTCAATTTTAGATTTTTATAATTTGTCGGAGTATTATCAAATCATGGAATATATCTCTTGAATCATGTGCCGCTTGAGTTCAAAGAGATGTCATTTTCTTGTTACAGACAATTGCTTTCTTCATTTTATTCTTACGTTGGAAGGTAGCCCAATGCTATTCCCACTTCCTAATTAAATCTATTATTCATTTTCATTTTTTTCTTAAAATAGTACTATGTTCACCCTTTTAAATAAATATTTCATAATATTTTTAAATTATTTTTATTTTAATATTATGAGTACTTATTTCATCCTAATAAAAAATGATTCTAAATAGTATTTGCTGTATTATTTTAATAAAAAATTAACTATATTTATTATATATTATTTAAGTGAAATGTAAAATTATTCTAATTATCCAATAAAATAACTTTATAATATTTTAAAATTAATATATATATTAAACTTCTTATGAATAATTATAATATTAATTAAATCTCTATAATAATATTATAAATTATTTAATTATTTGTATTATTTTTATATTTTAACTGTTTATGACGAATTTTGGCGAACCCATGCTAAAAAGCTATGATAAATTGTATATAATATATAAATAAAAAATTAAATAATATAAATTAATAATATTATAAATAGTATCTCTTTATTTTTTAAATGTTAACTATATCTATTTATTTACTATTATTGTATTAAATATTATCTGTATTACTTTTATTTGGAGGTTATGTTGGTTAGTTCATGGTTTGGGGTGCATGCATTTTTTATGCTACATAGCACTATCCCAAAAAGTTGCAAAGGTCATTTTCCTTTCTCCAACTATGGTGTTTAATGGCTAGAAGCCTTTCCATGCTTCCTGAAGAGATTGGTGGTCACTACATATCGTGTTTTCTTTTTATAGAATTTAATATGTTCCATGTATCATCCCTATAATTTGATAACAGATGATTATTTTATATACTAATTATTTTATTTTCTTTGGTTTAGAATAATTTTTTGATGAGGTGCTGCAGTGCAAAATATTTTATGAAAGAGTCCAAGTTCTTAATTCACAGAAATGGAAGCCATGCACAACACCTTGGTGGAGATAGCTCAGACCTCTTAGGTAGAGCAGATGGCCTATTGATGGTAACTTCTAGTGTTCATCTCGTGTAATAATGGTAACTTCTAGTGTTTAATTAAGTTTTTGGATGTATAACACTCCATTTCAAAAATATTTTTTTATATCAAGGATATCAAAATATCATAAAATCTCAGTAATTCATTGAATAATATATTAGGAAACCTAGCAATTGTAATGGAGTGTATACATGAAATAAGTTAATATAAGATAATTATTATACAAGGTAATCCTTAAAAAAAAGAATATATGTCCATCCAAAATCCTGAAAATTTATAGTGCTTTTAAAGAACAACATTTGCTGTTCCTAATGAGTAGAATGGATATCAAGAGATTACTAATGTATTAATGCAAGTTTTGGCCGTACAACCACTTGAGTGCTGAAAAATCTTGACCAATAATAACTGAAACTTCTTATCTGGGATTTTCCGTTATGTCAATCTGCACCAAATCCAAGTACGCACTTCTCCATGTTGACTCCATCACGCAAATTTTCATCATGGTTACAGGAGATGTCTCTGGAGTGTGAAATCAGATAAGTGAACATATAGCATCTCGTGTCTACTGGGTGGGATCTTATCTGGTTGTATGAGATATTCAATACTGTCAGGGATTTCAATGATCTCAGGGGCTCCAACTTAAATAAACTAGCGATTTTGTTATTATTCAAGTTAAAATTGTTATTGAATAAAATTTATATTAAATTTTGATATTTAAATTAGACAAATTAATATTTTTTTTAATAATATATATATAATATAAAATAATAATATAATTTTTATGGCTTTATTATTTTAACAATCAATATATTTTTCACAAAACTTTCTTTTTTTAGAAATTATCCAGTTATTGTAATTTATACAAATATAGATATATAAGCTATTTTTAAAAGTTTTATTTATTTAAAAGTAAATTTTATCTCATTTTTTTATTTATTTTTTGAGTAAATTGTATTTATATTATATAATTTTTTTGGCCAATTATACAAAAAAATCTTTTAAATAAAAAATAATATAATAAATATACATCATTATAATAATTTGAAATTTTTTAGTTTTTGTAAAAATTATATATTACAAAAAATAAGATAAACTCGACGAGTATGTTCGAATTCCACTTCTATAATTTGTAACCAAAATTAAATCAGTTGAACAGATAAACACTCAATTAATTTTATATTGAAATAAGAGTTTTTATAAAGTATATATATATATATATTATTATTGGATACAATTTTATTAAAAATTAATTTAATTAGAGTGTTTTCAATTTAGGATTACTGTATAGTATCATCATTATAAGTAAGTTTAGGAGTCGAGTTAACCGAACTTATATTCGAAAATCCGAACTTTCTTTTTTTTTTTTTTTTAATTTTAATTAAATGAACTTTTTTACTTTTCTTGGATTTTATCGATAATTTAATTCAAAATCACTAATTTTCTAAAAAATATGAATTTCTTGATCAATAAATTAATTTATAATTCAATTATATATTTATTAACCATTTAAATTATAATTAATTGAGGGGTGTAAATACCACCCATAATCACTAACTTCTCTCTTTTAACTGCTTCAACCCTTCGAGGCCCAAAGTGATCATTTTCCTTCATACTGGACTAATGATCCAAAGCCTCATCTCTCGGGAGAAACTCATACATCCTTCATTCTTAAGCTGGAGTCAAATAGATGGGAATTTTTTTTCAATTTTAGATTTTTGTAATCCATCGAAATCTTGTCTAATCATGAAATATATCTGATCTTTTAGATTGATATGATAATGCTTAATATTGCTAGAATTTAGTGTCTACTCCATCGGCTTTAACCATGTGCCACTTGAGTTCACAGAGATATTACACATTTTTCCTGTTTAAGATAATTGATTTCTTCATTTCATTCTTGTCAGCCTATGCTATTTGTTTGGACGGAATAATTTTGATGCAAATTCTGGTCGAGAGCAACTAGGATTTTCTTGGCCATTAAGCTTTCTCTTGTTTGAGGTTAGTGGATATTGTTCCCACTTTGCGTTGATCAGTTTCAAATTCGTTGATTTGATATAAAAATAAGAGTAAAGTTTTCTGCAAAATTTCTGGAGTACTAATCTCAATAGTCTGTATGCAAAATTTTATGTTCTAATCTTAATCTCTAAAAAAATCATTAAAAATATCACTTTTTGGATCAAGCAGTAAACTATATTTTATGGCTTAATTCCGTCAACTTCCCTCGTATTTTTTCAGGTAGCTTATTTTGGTCTGGATGAGCTTGTTGATGGGCTTCTGGACAGTGGTGAAAAGTTGAAGAAGAAACCCTGGAAAATCAAGCCAAAGGTCTGTGGTCGATGCAAAGTCAACATCTGCAGAGTCTGGTGTATTGGAGGCACCCCTGCTCTGTGGCCATTCCCGCCTGCCCAATTCTACCCAGCACCTACTCCTACTCCTGTATTATCCCCCATTGCTGAGTTAGAAGCAGGAAGAGAATATCGTCCAGGAAGTGACTCAAAGAGCAAAGGATTTAAGAGATAAGGAGTTCAAACTTCCCTATGAGAAGCCCATGCCCGTGCCCTGTTCGGCCGAGCCGAAAGCAGTGGTTGCTTAGAGTGATGCTACAAGGAGCTGAGCACTCTAAAGACCCCCTGAAATGCTCCCATCTAGTGAATAGTTTTGCTGATTGCGCTCCAAGGGCAAGAAGAATAGGTAGGAACTTCTCAAAAACCAGAACTTGGTGAGCATCTTCAAGTTTGTATACAGCCTCATGATGCTACAAGGGTGCTAGCAGTGGTTGACTCACTGTAAGAAAGAGAATGGGAAAGTAAAAAATCATGAGGCGGAGATAAGAATATGATCTGTAATGTAAGAATATTGGCACATCATCTGACAAAATTGCACCAGCTACTATAAGCAAAGAATTACAAAATTCACCTAAGGAGAGTCATATTTCATACGGTCAAACCCTCTAATAAAACCCTTTAAAGCATCATCTACATACAGCTACCAAAGTTCTTCGTTTGCAAAGAGTTATAGAATATTGCAACACAACATAAGAGAGATAAAAGCCTATTGACTAATATTAATAGAAGAGAAACAAGAAGATTATTTGCTTTATTGACTAATTTTCTTTTACATATATTCTATTCCATCTTTGCTTATAAGCAAAAGAGGAAGTTGTATCCATATTGCCATTATCTCAACCAGTAAGTAGCCCTGTACAATTTCATAGTGCAGAAATTCTAATTGAGCGGAAAGGACAGTTCATCTGCACTTAATTATAACAAGCTCGGTTAAGTAACAAACGCATCTGAAACAAAATAATACGCTGTAAAATACAGCATAAGCTAGAAACCAGCACAATAACTGGAATGGTTCAATTGTGAAACTTCTCATAGATGGGCAATAATCAAATCGTAGTATAATGAAAAGATCCATAAAACAATATGAACGTTAGTGAACGAATATACCATGAGCCTTGAGGATTCGAAGAATCTTGCTGCCGGTAATGCTCTTCACCTGAGCAATGCCGTGAGAATCACGAAGAATAACGCCGATCTGTCAACCCCTTCTTTGGGGACTTGCAAATGTTCTCCTCCACCTGAACCGACAGGGTCACTCGAATTAGGACCCTCTGCCTGCAAATGCCAGGTGGGTCGTTATGACAGTTCTATAGGTCAGAGATATGATTTCTGGACCAGAGAAATTAGGTTAATAAAAGAGAATTGAAATGAATTCCAACAAATCTTGCATACAGGCAGAACAAGAGGGATGCACTCACAGGCACTATCTATGTCACCAAACCATACAATTCTTTCAAAGATTCAACAGACAAAGCACCTAATTATGAAACAAAGACAAACCAGATACTTTACCATGTAAAACAAAAATTAGCAGTTAGGAGTCAACTCCATCAGCACCTGAAACCATCAAGATCAAAGCCATATATTATTTCACTTGCAAGCAAACATCCAAATCCTTCACCTGATGATCTGAAAGACTTCATGCCCTCATCAGGCTATAGTAGAAGAAAGCCTACCACCATCTTTATTTGTAACAACTATGTAGAATCTTCAGATCATGGGTCAAGCTTTAGGGCACTCAATACAATAAAATAATGCATAATCTTAGTCCATTTTAACTCCCCAAGTCTCCAACAATCTATTATTTTGACCAAGGACATCCTTTTCCATCTTCAAGACATTCTTGCACTCCTGTAGTGGACTACCAATTAAATACTCATGATTATGCATTCATCATAAAAAATTCATAGCTCTTCATATCTTTCCTTAACCACGGGCTGCGTCAGAACCTTGAAATCATACTGCCGTATTCCAATGCCATGGCATTAAACATCAAACTCAGTGATAATTAGCAATTTTAATTTCACTACAACCACAATCACCACCAAGAAATGGAAAGATACCACAATTATCATATGATGCAGGACTAATAGTACTAAACTATCCCCATTCACATGAAAAAGATTCATAGAAAGATGTATATGCTCATCATTTCCTTATCGAGAGCTTAACAATATGACCCAAAGTACCAGCACTAAATCTACAGAATCTTAAAGATATTAACGGATGCAATCGCAGTGGTATATAGCTTAGCAGGCAACTCTCTGATAATTGACAATGTTCTTCCACAAAGATTGGTTGTATTAGCATAATCAGAAGTACAACTACATTCCATTAGCAGCAAGAAGGGATAAAATCCATAGGAAGGTTAAGGATCGGGGGCTACAGCAACGAATGAGAATGGTGGATGCCTCACTTGGCGACCATTCTGGCGATGAAGTCCTCGTAACGGATCCTGCCGTCCGAGCCGCCGTCAACCTCACGGATCCACTCGTCGAATTCGGCGGGCTCGAGCTTCTCGCCAATGGAGGTGAGGATGTGGCGGAGATCGGCGACGGAGACGAAGCCCGTGGAATCCTTGTCGAGGACCTTGAAGGCGTTGCGGAGTTGGCGGTCGAAGGGCTCAGCCTTGAGATGCTTAGACATGAGGTCGAGGAAACGATTGAAGTCGAAGGGGGAGGTGAGGCTCTCCTCGGCAAACGATGGACTTGAGCTGGGCCTGGGTGGGATTGCCGCCAAGGGATCGCATGAGGATGCCGAGCTCCGAGGGAGCGATGCGGCCGTCGCCATCAGTGTCGAAGAGGGTGAAGGCCTCCTTCATCGAGGAGATTTGGTCATCGCTCAGATCCTTCCCCATGGTCGGGGTAGAGGTAGAAAGGAGGAAGTAGGGGGAGATGGTTGATTCGTTCAGGTCTTTGAAACTTGGTAAAATGTCTGGCGATTTTTTATTTGAGCTAACCCTCCTTTTAATATAATTTATAAATAGACAATTAATATTTAACATTTTAATTAACCGATAATTTTTTCATTAATACTTTAATTAACTGACAAATATCTAATTACTCAATTTTTGTAAATAAAATGTCTGCAAATTTAACCAAATAAAATATTTGCATTTAAACAAAAGTGTATTATAAATATTTATATCTTATTTGAGAATTTAGCCTTGATTTTGAAAACACTTTTTTTGCACACAAAGTAATAAGTTGTATTAATCAACTAAATTTCCAATAAATCGTAATAAGGTAATTGTTAAATAATACAGACTTTTCTAGATAACTTGGAAGTTAATATTTTATTGGGTCATATTCAGTAGTAAAATAACCCATTTGAACTATGAATTTTCTATATAAAATATTATTGTATTTGCACAAAATAATTTGTACTCTCTCTGGAGATTCATATTGGAAGCTCCTCAATCTATTACACTTAAAACACTCAATGAGTGATTTATTCACCAACCGTGTACCTTCCTCTTCCATGCATATATCTTATGTTATTGTCTCTATCTCCAAATTTGGAAGTACCCATCTCAACTAGTCGTAGTAGTTTAGGTTTTCATTTTTAGATTTTATTATTTTTTTTTGTTTTCATTTTTATCAAATAGCACCTCCAATTTTATGCTATGTTCCTTTATATTAAAGAATATAGTGTTGATGTTAAGAAATAGCCATTAATCATTTGTTATTATCTAAATTTTAGTTAAATAGTAGGATTATGTTAATAAAGAGACCTATATAAGTGGTCGTGAAAAAATCCCCTTAGATGTGCCAGAGGAGGTCATAGCATTCACACTATATAATACATACATACTTTCTATAGCTATACGCTGCTATCCGCCATCAAATTGTGTTTGTACTTATTAGTCTCTTGGCCATCATTAGTTTATTATTGACCTCAATGGGTCCGGAAGACTACTGCCGGTTAGATGACCGATGCTTGTGGTGAAATTAAGATTAGCCAGCCAAGTTCATTGCATTTGTACCTTCTCACCAAAGAAATGGTCGCCTTTCTGTTGGGCAATCCAATCAACTTGACAATGACTTTTGGGTTTCCCAAGTTGGGACATAAAAGAAAACATCATAGAGCATCAAATCTATGGGCTTAGGAATGGGGACACCTTCTTGGGTATATATGTTCCGTTGCTTAAAGCAATTCCCCTCATCAGATGGGGACACCCATATTGGCATTTCCATAGTGCATGTACACGCTCACCAATGAATAAGTGGGTAAGTTGTTGTGGATATGAAATTATAAAATAGGTCAAAATAATTTTGGGTTCCAATGTGATTAGTCAAACTATTTTAGCATTATATAAATATAATTGTAAGATTATTTTCTTAAACAAAGTGTAATGTTAGTCTTATATTTAGTATTATGAATCATGGAGTACATTTGTATTGAAATTTTATGTATAAAATTTTAATTTTTTTGTTTACTTTTTAAAAAAATCACAAATTGAAAGAAGGGAGTGGAATCCAACTTATATTATAGATTTTGGGTAGGTTTGGTTCTCAATTTTAGTAGAACGCTTCTTCCCCAATGGGAACCCTAATATTACAAAATTTGTAGACTTCTCATACTTACTCGTTCATATATATATATATATATATACCAAATTATCATTTTTATAATAACACGATAAAAATATTTATACATAATTTCATAAGTTATTTAAAAATTTTAAAATTAAAAAAACTTAAAATATATAGATGTCTATTTTGTAGATTTTTCTATAAAATATCACGGTCACATGATTTGTTAATTAAATTGAAATATTTTTACTATATATTTAAAATATAATATTATATTATAAATTTTATATAATTTTAAAAAAATAGAAACCTAAAATAAATTGAAGTAAAATAAATAATAAGTATTATTTATTAGTTAATAATAAAAAATATTAATATTAAAAAACTAAAAATAAGTAAATATGTATCTCCAAAAAAAAGTTTTAGAATAAAATTGATAAAATAATAAAAAATGAAAACTAAAAACCTAAAATAAATTGAAGTAAAATTTTTATTGAATACATGTTTTGAATATATATTAAATTGAATATTCATCATTTAAAAATAAAATTTATTAAAATATAAATAAAAATATATTCATATTTTGAATATATATTCAACTATAAAATTTATTTAAAAAGTAAATTATAAGTTAGTATAAAATATACTATTTATATTTATTTTAATAAAATACAATTAAGCCTAGCTCAAACATGTGATGTGTCGTCGTGTATCCGGTCGGGTCTAACTATGATTTATACGCGTTAAACCCTAAATTCTGACGGGAATGGATTGTCAGCTCAGCCCTACGTGTCAAATCTCCTTTGACTTTTTGTCCACACGATTCCCTAAGACAGATGCTTCTTCTTCCCATTAATATTTTCTTATTTACATATTAATTTGATTATTGTGGGACGGAGGAATATTAAAGGAATACTGGTGTGCCAGCGGTTTTCCGGTCCGACAAAGCAAATCAAGTGGGCCTAAAATTTTTAATCTTAATCTCCACACGTTGGATTTACGCGGATCCCCTTTGTGAACTAACCTATGGAGTCCCTATCATGCCTATCAACCGTCCTTTTTTCTCCTCCTAACCTACGCTCCCTTTCTGTCCCCCAATAAATACCAACTCGCGCCATTAATTTACTACGATCATCTCTTTCATCTGTAATCACATCCATCTCTCATTTCCCATCCCCTACTTAAGTAGGCGAAGAAAGAAGAAGAAGAAGACGAAGGAAGAAGAAGAAATGAAGCTAGTTTGGTCCCCCGAAACGGCGGCGGCGGCCTACATAGATACTGTTAAATTGGTAAGCAAAAAGTCATCTATGTGACTTAGTTGCTGTGGTTGATGCGGATTTTGTCGTTTCATAACTTTTAAGCGGAAGTTGTCTTCTTTGGGTTTTTTTGTATCGTCCAGGGTTGATTCATGTGCTTTCCTTGTGGTCTTCTCTTTTTTTTTTCCAGTGTGAAAACCATCAAGAATCCGGAGTGGCGGAGCTGGTATCGGCCATGGCGGCGGGCTGGAACGCGAGGCTCATCGTAGAGACGTGGTCCTCCGGCGGCGTCGTGGCCACGAGCATCGGGCTGGCAGTGGCAGCCCGGAAAACTGGAGGCAGGCACGTTTGCATAGTCTCGGATGAGCAGTCCAGGGCGGAGTATCTAGCGGCCACGGACGAGCTGCCGGAGGAGGTGGTCGTCGGGGACCCGGAGGAGGCCCTGAATGGGCTGCCGGGTGTAGACTTCATGGTGGTGGACTGCCGGCGGAGCGACTTCGCCAGGACCTTGAGGCTTGCCAAGCTGAGCGACCGCGGGGCGGTGCTGGTGTGCAAGAACGCCAGCTCGAGGGCGGCTCCGGCGGAGGTGATACGGTGGCGAAGCGTCCTCGATGGCGGGTCGCGACGGCTGGTGCGGTCGGTGTTCTTGCCAGTAGGAAAGGGGCTGGATATCGCACACGTGTCAGCAAGCGGCACCACAGGGATCGTCGGGAAAGCTACGCACAGTCGTTGGATCAAACACGTGGACCGTAAATCAGGAGAAGAAACTGTCATCCGGAAATAGAAATGCGTGCCTTGCGCATTTGACCTGTATGTAAATCCTTTAGAATTAATTTTCTTTTTTCTTTAGGTAGAAATTTCCACAGAGCCTTCGTGTAAAGTTGGACTAATTAATTGTCTCTCCTAGTTTTGTCAAAAATGGTTATAAAATCCCACATAACAGGGCTGTTAATTTCTTGATACTACGGGCAGAGTAATATGAGCCATGCTCATTGTGGAAGATGATGGATAATGGTAGACTGAAACATTAAGATCTAGTGGAGAAGGGACCTAAAAGAAAGAAAAAGGAAGAACAAAAACATTGGATTCTGTAGGTTGATCCGTACAGATTACAGTGTAGTCTGAATAATGATAATCAATCTGGAATCTTGTTCATCAGCGGCCTCTGGATTTACCTCGAGGCTGAGGGCCCTTTGCACTGGTCTCTGCCTTCATCTTCCCCGAGAGTTGCGGTTGACGTGGTACAGTGGCAGGATTGCTGATAGGCCGGGCCATCATTGGAGAAGATGGCTCTGTTGATGGAAGAGCCCAAGCACCCCTACTGCCGCTGGATGCTGAAGATGAGGAAACTAACCAGTCATGATTAGAACTGATTTATCTATCCCCACACTCTCATCTCCCGTGCTAGGCTGAAGTCCAAATATGTTAAAAAGGAAATAAAATCAACACTAATAGGGCAGCAAACAACTATACCATGATTAATGGAGCTGCTGGCATGATCAGTCCAGCCAGGTAAATGCTTTCTTGCCTTTCCTTTCCATGCTTCCTCAAATCCCATCAGATCATCTGCAGATTTACAAATATTTTCGTAGGTTAACAAACTACATTCACTGTTTCCATCATCAATAATACATTAAGTGCCCACAAACCTTGATTAAGATTGTGCAGTGTCTCCATTGTCTCGACCCTACCTTCAGAATTAAGCTTCCTCGTCATGGAATGACCCTAAAAGTGGGGACAAAATGAAAACCTTCAGCAAAGAAAGAATGTACTTCTCCTCATCTAGTTTTGAGGCTAAAGCTATGAACAAAAAGGGGACCTTTTGACTGATAAAACACATACCTTATTGTGAATTCCACGAGAAACCCTGTGGGTTGCCTGCATGGTAGAGCTGTCAGCTTCTTTCTTCTCTTCAAAAGTCACCTATATAATAAAATGGCCAAGTGAGCAAACACATACCACCTTGAGAAGGCAGATATTTCTGGGGGCACAAGACAAAAAATATATATTATTTTTAGATGCACCTACCCCATCGTTCCCTGTCCTCCTTGTTGTAGATGAAGTATAATAGGCACCATTAGGACCTCCATACATCACAGTAGAGCTTTGAAAGGTGAAGCTCCGGCCCTGTGGTTGAGAAAGTGCTTGATTCTGCCTGTTTCTGTAGTTATCCCAAGACTGCATTTGACTTGTCAACCTCCCTGCACGATGGAAACAAGAAACCGCATTTTATTTGGGTTGATATAATGAAATAACAATGTAATCTTTTTAGATAATTAAAAAATGATCGCCATTTGGAAGCAAGGGTGCACTGCACCTTCATCTTCCTCACTTGGAGCATCAATATGAGGGCCATTAATTGACCTAGGATGCTTCCTGGGATTTCCTTCTCCACACTGATCAGCTTCTTGCTCATTATCAGAGTTCAATTCCTCAATAATTGGACCTCTTGACCGCTTAGCCAGTGGAGCTGGAGGATGATGCTCAATAAATCCAGCCGGATGCACCTCCATGAAAGGACTTGGCATTGAACCAAAGACATTTGACCCCATCATGCCACCAAATGGCTGAGTAAAGAAAGGGTCATCAAATGGATCTCCTCCACCAAAGAAACTTGAAATCAAGCTTCTGTGACTACCTAAGCCGCCAAAGCCACTGAATCCACCAAATGGAAAATCCATAAATGGGTCACGGCCTCCTCTACCTTGCATCTTGTGTGATAACCCTACAAAGCATTAGTAAGATTATGAAAAAATTCTCAACTTCGAATTGAAGAACTACAAAAAAAATACTCCAATATCATTCATTTGATTTCAAACAAGCAATAAGTTCAGTATGAATTGATCCAATAAAAAATAAAGCATGATACATCATAATAATGTGCATAAAGCATGGATACCTGAGCAAAAAATGAAAGAAAAGAATCATCCAGTCTAGTTTGTGACAGCCAGATTTTATATCGTCCAATTTAGCAAAGACAGGATCCCAAAAAACAAAACTTCAACACCTATTGCGCTAATCAAGGACTTACATCAGAAACTGAGAAGCGGATATCCTATTTTGACATGCAGAAGGCACGAAGACAATGGATAAACAAACGAGGTATACGGTGCAGAAAAGCAATTCAATCGACGAACACAGTGGATAAACAAACAAACATGCGAGCATGACGAATCGGTGCAACAAACAACGCAAAATAAGAAAGAAAGGATCGCATGCGAAGAACAACCGAGAATTTCCGTCGGGAAACCCCAGGGCGTTCAACTCACCAAATTGAAGACAGGCGCTATCAGAATTTCCCCAACCCTAACCCAATAAAACTGAGAGAAAATAAGAAGATTCTAGATGAGAGAATAGTCTTTTTCTTTTTCACAGTCAAAAGCAGAAACTACTCTTGTTTTTCAGCGAATAAATATGAGAGTTACAGCAACTGAATTTATGAATTGATGCTTTAAAATTAAAAAGTTATGTTTTTAATTGATATATTATAAATTTATTAATATTTAATTTAAATTTTACGAATAATAATATAAATGTTAGAGGAAAAAAATAAGAGAATATGAATGATAAAATTAAAAAAATATATAATATTTTTAGATAAGATTTCCATGCAAGTCCAACCATTCTAATGATCACTTAGACAACTAATTTCAAGTGCTTTTGAACTTGAAAGAGTTAAGATTTATACCTTATTAATGGATATCACTTCCATTCCTCAAATAACGGATAAACGATTCTTGTTTATCATATTTTGGATAATTTTTGCTCAAATTAGTATTTGAGGGGTTAGACAATAATAATTATCTTTGGTCCAAAAACAAATTCGATTATGTAAATGGGGAGATGGAAGAGACAGATTTACCTATCCTTTAAATGATTTAATAAATATAAATATAATTATTTATTGGATAGTGGATTGAGCGTGAAGGAGATTGTAGCAGGCTTTCCAAGCAATCTAGTTTGAAGCAAATTTTGTGTTTTGCTTAACTTAAAAGAATACTATGGTTATAAATAATTTTACCAAAATAAAAATATTATAAGATAAATTTTAAAAATTTCAAGCTAAGTTTGACTTTGAAAAATATGAGCAAAAAATGTTGTTTCTAAAAGAACTTATAAGTTTTATTCAAAAGTTAAAATACAAATTTTGTTGATGCATATACTATCTATGTTTTGGTTTTTTTTTTATGATATTTTAGATTTTAAACAGTACATAATTTAGTAACTCAAGAAGATAAATATATAACTTAAGGGACGTCTATGACCTTAAGCCCAAAAGTTCAAAAGTAGGCAATAAATTTGTGGTTATGGTAATAAAACTGTATGCTCCCATGGCTTTGCATGTCACATATTTAATTGGTGTTAAAAGATTTTTAAATTTTATTGGCTTTTTAAAACTATAATGATAAAAATGCAATATTCTCTTCATAATTCTGTTTCTAAATTTAGAAATATGAGAGATGGAGTTTCTCCCTATATATTCTGGTATGAATGAAAGAAATATAATTAAATCAAATCAAAAGTTAATTCTATAATTATAAGCAACACAATTAGGTTAGTAATATAAGGATTGTGAAATGAACAAGGCCGTTGTATGATTTCTATAATGGCAAATCAATTTCAAAATCAAAACTCTATGTATGAAAAAAAATAAGGTTGTTATAAATTCAGGTGTCTTGGTTTGTACATCCATGGATGATATAATAAGAAATGCACATGGGTTACAATAATTTTATGGAAAATAGAGTTGAAAGCAACCTCCTAGTGCCAAAACTCATTAGGGAAGTGTTTATGTTCAATACCTCATGATGTTTTAGATAAGAATGAAATTATAAGTACTAATGATGGAAGATGGCATGAACATAATACATCTAACATGCAATTACATCAATTTATGGTTACAATGAGAAACATGTGGTAATATCATAATGCAATCTCTCATAAATGTCAAAGAATGTTTTAGCAACGGGTGAGTAGTGACACCATCGAGCAAATTCTGTAGATAGTGGAGGGTGCTGCTAACACTTCAAAAAGTTAATGGAAACCAGTACATGACTACAAGTAAATTGTTTCTTAATAAGGAAGAAGGTGATATATCTATGAAGGATACATCATGGATAAATATTACGACTCTTGAGGGAGAGTATAAAGAATAGAACGATTAAGTAAGAAAGTGCTTCAATATAAGCCAATACAAAAATGACACTCTTGTACCAAGTATGCAAATGAAGTCTACGTGGTACTATCATAAACTCTTAAGAAAATAAGTTGTCAAATAAAAAACTAGTAATAAGTTATTTTGAATGAGGAGCATCTCAAATTATGAGTATGGAAAATTAAGAGTTTGAATTAACTTTTCCTAGAGGAGGGAGAGAACCCTATAGATATGGGTGTGTGGGAAAGAGCGTCTAAAGGACCATGACCATGAGAAGAAACTCGACATACTCGTCATAGAATAAGTGAGGTCTTATTATGACTAAACACAAAATCTACCACCCTACTAACTAGAAGGGTGGGGAAATAGTGACAAGGAAAAGACAAGCAAGACCAATAGAAAGGAGGGCCAAGAGACACCGTGAAAGTAAGAGGAGCCAAGTGAATGGAGTAAGAAAATTTGAGAAATGGAGGCTTAGGTCCTAGAGGGTCAAGATAATATGTCCGCGTATAATCAAGGATGTAAATGATACTGAGTATCATAGACAACTAAGTTATATGATGAGGTGGACACCAAAGGGAATATGTGGATGAATACCACATGTCCATGAACCAAAGAAGACACGATATTAGGATTGTGTGAACCAAAATGGACCGTGTTCTAGATTTGAAAAGGGGATAAGGTATCAATCATGAAATTGATGAACCTTCCAAGAAAACCACACCCATAGTTATAGGAGCAAGCAGGTAGAATCCCTATAGTACCAAAGAACTAATGTACAAGTATCACATGACAATAAATAAGATGAGACTTGCACATGAATATATGTGGTATGCTAAGGAGAGATGTGCTAGAAGTGGAGCTCGAGTGGATTTGTCTTAAAGAGAAGTGAATACCACCCGAGCGATGTGAATGTTAGGGAAACACCACCCTAAAAAAGGCGAGTACCCGGGGAAGATAGTGACCTACCTAATACCAAACAACCAAGGGATAATGACATCAATGACACAAAATCAAACTAAGCCTTATTGTGGATCAAGCATAAATGCTTGAGAAATGAGGAGAATATATTAGGATTATATATAGATGACGAGAAATATATAACCATAACTAGGAAACATACAAAGGAAAGTACTAAAATAATATAATAAGTTGGAAAATGGAATATAGTCTGGAGGATAATTTAGAGTATCATAAAGGAACATGCCATAACCAACAGAGAATGAATAGCGATTTGAAAAGATTATCAGAGCCTACTAGGAAGGACTCGAGAAGGAGAATCATGGGTAGCGATAAGATGGTCTAAGGAACAAGTAGCAATAATGGGTTGAATAAACTTAAGAGACTAGCTAAGACAAGTACCATTAAGGCAATTGGAAAAAAGATAGATTTGTGATGAAGTAAATGGTGATTATCAGAATATGCGACAGTATGATGACCCAGTGAAATTTTAGGAAGTGGAAAGATCTGAGTTGATCATGAGAAGAAAACATCTCCCCTAATGAATAAAATGTTTTAAGGATAAAACTCCTAAAAAGGAGTGTAATAGTTGTCACAATGAGAATTCCAAAATTGGAATTTAACACAATTGGACAGGAAACCAAAGTTGAACTAGGCACTAAAACTCAAGCTAGGATTGGAAATCGAACCATATTAGAAATCGTTTCGGACATGAAATCTAGATGACGGATAAGTTCATTAAATTACCCTAAAACAACCTCCATTGATAGGAAATTAAAGATAAAGAAAATTTTAATTGAAAACCAGTTCGAATTGGGATCGAATCGACTTAAGGTATAAAACGACCTATTTTTATAAGGGGTTATAAAAATATGAAAATAGAAAATCATGAGCCCAATTTGTAGGAAAGTGAATAAGGAATTTTTAGAAAAAAAATAAATTGGGCCAAGAACGAGTTGAATTGCAAGTGAACTGACCAAAATACAACCAAAATTAATTGAACCGGCTCTAAGAAGTAAAACCACCTAATTTTTAGAAAAGGCTAGATAAACCAGAAAATGAATGTTATTGAATCCAATTTGTAGGAAATCGAACAATGTCTTTTTAGAAAAATAAATTTGGCTAAGAAACGGTTGAATTGGAGGTGAACCAAATAAGAAGTGACCGAAATCGGTCGAATCGACCAATTTATTCACTGAAAACTAGTTCACTACAGTGCGAACCAACCGACGTGTAAGCCGAGCACACAACACATGTCACACCCCGATCCAGTTTGGTTGGAACCCTATGAACAACCCGTCACTCCTCTCTGTGCCATAATGATATTGTCTACCATGATGGTCCACGTAGGAGTAAGGTCTCAATACATAAATGTTCTTCCAAAAACAATAATCACAAAACAGCCATATTAATCGAATTATAATATAGTTTCTTGTACCTTAATTTAGAATTTGAGATGTTCTTTTTCTTGGAGGTTTTCCCGATTCTTCCTATGGGGATTTTGGGAAAAATGGTGAGTTCACGACCTAGTGAGTAGGTTTCAAGGTACAAGACTTGAAGAGATAATAATTATCACTAGGTTATAAATTTGGTGGGTTTGTATTTAGACAACCAATCAAACACCCCTTTTCTCATAAAAGGGATCACCCATTCAAAGAATAAACCATGTGAGGCTTCGACCTCGGCTTGTCCCACTTGTGGTCTAGAGCATCTTTACCATCCACTTTAGTGAGAGTCCATAACCTCTACCACATTGTTGTGAGGCTACAACCTCGACCATTTTCCTGTGTGAGCACCATTGCCCAACCCCAGACATTATTCAAAAGAAGGTGTCTACCAAAGAGGGACGAGACCTCTCCTGGCTTCACCTTGACCTCAAATGCACATAGGGACTCCCAGAGCCCCATGTGATACTAGACCAACGATGACTTCCCTGATCCTAACCTTCCTGTCCAGCAACCCTTAGAACCAATACTTCCCCATACTGGACGCCTCTTTAGTTCCGCAAAAAATTTCAATCACACATATAAGTAATTTTGGATATTAGAACCTTTCTCTTTAGGCTGCTAGCCTAACAGTCTTCGACCCGACTTCTGGCTTTGTAGCCTAAATACACATTATCCATTTGAGATAATTTAACAAGATGAAAACTTCAAGTTTATCTACGGGGCTAGGCCTGTTTCCATTGGCCTTGGGCCCACTATACGAGTTTTCAAAAAGGCGGCCTTGAGCCCACTTCTCATTTCAAAACCATAGCATTGGGCCCACTAAGATAAAATAGATTCATCAAAATAAAATATAAACGATTTATGCTTCAACAAAAATAACTCCCAAAAATTATTTTAACCAGTGTCACATAGTCAAGGGAAATTATTTTCTAAAAAGGGGTTTATAAGCTATTAATCGACATTACATCAGCCCAATTGAGCCTGATGTCATAAATCCCACTCACATGAGATCCATGACTTGTTCGTCTCGGATGGATTCCCACTTGTCACTAAATGGTAAATGTGGTACCATGGGAGTGCGTAGCGTGATACATATATCTTCATCACCCCGTGACACCCTCATGTGTGAGGCTTCAGTGGGGAGAGCATGGATGAGCCATGAGTTATGATGCTTATATGGGTGATACGCATGGCAAGGTGCATGAGTAGTTAAATCATTCATGATATGCAGTCAAAATTGATTAGCTGCAAGCACAAGATTAATATATTTATAAGTCATGTTAGTCATCCATGTTGAATGTGTGAGGGCATGCAAACTAAATAGATGTGGACTTTGAAGAAAGTTAGGTAAGTATAATTAAAATAACTAAGAATGCTACTGATAAATGGAAACATTTTATGTACTAAGATTTGGGTAGAGAACCGAGGTACATGCCTTGAAGTGACTCGATGTCAGGAAACCTACTCACTGAGTTGGAAGCTCACCCCCCTCCCCCCCTCCCCCCTCCCCCCTCTAAACATAGTTTAGGTAATTAGAAGAAATTTGGTGTGATTGCGCAACCTAAGCAATTAACATGAAGGTTGAAGACACTAATCAAGAAATATTATTCCTTTGGGGCTTTTCATTGTATTTGGAAATTTTGTATCATTTTGAAAGCAATTTTTGGAAAATCAATGTGCGTTAAATGTTTGATATTTTGAGAATTTCGTGCACTTGTAATCTAAACCCCATTCCTTTAAAATAAGGAAATCGAGGAAAGAATTGGCCAACCCAAGTGAGAAAAACCGAACCTATTCACAAACCCGATCATTAGAGGACAGGCAATTTGGGGAAATTACAACTCCCGAGTTACCCAAAGGGTTTATAAAACCTTGGAAAAAGATATTGGGTTAATTGGAAGAGAAAACCAGACCGGTTCAAGAGAACTAGATCCGAACCAGATTGAAACAATTTGTGAACAAAGTTTGTTCATGAACCAGAACCGATAGAGAAAGGGTAAACCGGAAAATTTATGGATCCCGAGTGACCTAATTAGTCACAAAAGTCATGAAAAAGGACTTTAGGATGAATTGGAGATGAAAATTGTAAACCCCGCACATTTGAGTTAAGGAAAACTGGGAAAAGAACCGGTCAAACCGAATAAGAAAACCAAACCGGTTTACATTTGGGAATAAGCAATATGAAAATTTACAACTTTAGGTTGATCCAAAGGATTTATTAAACATTGGAAAAGAAACTTAAGACAAACTAGAAAACAAAAACTAAATTGGTTCAAGTGAACATACGACTTATCATAAATAGTCATCAATTAATATATATTTAATTATTGAAATTAATACCAATAATTTAATACCTAAATTAAATTATTGGAATTAATACAAATAATTTAATACCGAAATTAAATTATTGGAATTAATATCGAAATTAAATTATTGGAATTAATACCAATTTCCCGATAAAGCTCGAACCAGAGCTTCAGTTTGAACAAAGGTCGGGCTCTTTAGAACCGGGGAGAAGATAGTTATCTGATAGCAAACTCCAGTCAATCCGAGAATCGCTGGAGAAGCACCGACATGATGGAATAGTGAAGCAACTCCGGTGGACCGAAGCTGCTCTATTTCGGCCAAGCTGAAATCGGCCATTTCAAGCCCTCCTTAGGCCAAACCAAGCCCTCCCAACACTTTCTCAGCCTTTCCACGGCTGAATTAGGCCTAAAAGGTAAGCCAATTCGGCTCCTCTTTACAATTTTCGATCGATGCTAGAGAGAGAGTCGACCGAATTTCAATGACGAAATTCTAATCCAATTCCGCATCAATTGATACAATTCTTGATTCTAGGATGAACTTCAGGACGAGACCTATCTGCCCAGATCGAAAGCTCGGACTGTCGTGCCTTCACCGGTGAGTAATCGAAGCTTTCTCTCTCTACAATCTATTTTCTGGTAAAGCTCCGTTTGAGCTCGTTCCGACATTAAAATCTGGGATTCAAATATTCTTAGAATCGTATGAACATACAAGAACTCAATTTCAATAATTAGAAGTGTTTGATCGGTTAATTTGATGAAATCAAATTCGGTAGTGTTGAAGAATTGAAATTGGGGGAAAATTTGGGGATTTTCGAAATTTAAAGGGGCCAAAATACAATTTTATGAAATTGAGGGTCAATTGGGCATGAAAATAATGCTGGAGGACCAATTGAGGAATTTTGAAAATTTTGGGGAAAAACTTACCATTTTTGTGAAAGAAGGGCAAAATGGTAATTTTGGAAAAATTGGGGAACCAAATTGGAAATTTGGAAAATTAAACCCCTTTTTGGTGAAATTGAATAAATTGAGGTCCCACGATAAATTTTAAAAGTTACGGGACTCAATTTGAGTAAAAACTGACATTAGAGACTTAAAGTTAATGGGAAATAACTTTAGGGACCTAATTGTAAATAACTAAAAGTTTAGGTTTTCTCATTTATTAATGAATGAAGGCTGTTATGCTGAGTAATAATGAACAAGGTTGTTCATATCGTGTAGGAACGTTAAATACCGGGAACGCCAGCAAGGACAAGCTCGCGTGAATACAAAGAACCAGTCTAGTGGAATTCACGACATTAACGGGTGAGTGAGTTTACTAACATCATATCCGGTTGGGATGATGATCATACCTTATAATTTAAAAACCACTTACCGGTTGTGAGTGGGTTTACTAACATCATACCCGGTTGGGATGATGAGCATACCTTATAATTTAAAAACCACTTACCGGTTGTGAGTGGGTTTACTAACATCATACCCGGTTGGGATGAAGAGCATACCTTATAATTTAAAAACCACTTACCGGTTGTGAGTGGGTTTACTAACATCATACCCGGTTGGGGATGATAAGTGCCTCGATATAAAAACCCACTGTTTAGTGGTATTTTAATCATCACTACTTAGAGAAAGTGATGTGAAAGTTATGCGAAAAAACTACTTACGAGTTGTAAGTAGATCATACCCGATTGGTATGATGAGACTTCCTTGAAGGAAGTTGAAAACCCGTTCATCGGTTATGAACGGAGATGTCCTTATACCGGTCGGTATGATGGACAGTAAAAACCTATTTTTGTCGGAAGTGCTCTCCCCTGACTGTGTGCCAATGCTTAAACAATTTGGGAAACCTTCTCGACGAGAGCTCGAATAGCTCTAATAGGTCAGGGGCCTCGATTTTGGAACTTGGGAGCTAAATGCCCGATTTTGAAAATCTCGTACAGTGGGCCCAAGGCCAGTTGGCACGAGCAGGAGCTCGTAAATGAATATGATATATGTGCCATAAAACTTAATAAGTGAATTATTTGGCCATGGTACCAAGATAGGACCGACATGCTCAGTCAACTAGAGGTAGTGCGACATGACAGGTCGACGGACTAGTCAAGACAAACAGCTGCAGGTTGAGTTGACAGTCGGGGCCATTGGACTAGTGGCACCACATATTACATGGCAATATAAGAAAACATTGTTTGTGCATGCACTATGAGTATGGGATCATTAAGACGCCCATGAGGGGTAGTGATGCGTCCTAAGGGCACTGGACGACCTGGTGGCTATAAGGGGAGTTCGTCGTTTCAGGTGTATGTGCGAAATCTGGAGTAGCACCAAGCGCATGAGATCGGGGTGGGGACAGGATGAGGTCTCTATCCTCATACGGAAACGAAGAAGTGATTTTGGGATTGTGGGTTGGATGTCACGTACATCCACTCATTCCCAGGGTAGAAGTGGTCGTACTTCTATCCGGGTGGCAGGAAAAGTCGCTCCGAAGCCACTAGCGGGTTCAATAGTGATACTGACTTGTGAATGTGTGTAACCTTCATGATGAAGGATGTGTGTTGGGTGATGACACATCGTGATAACTAAGAAATAATGGAAAAATTCAAATTTTTAAATGATGGGATTTTTGAAAACAAAGGAGTCTGTCACACTCCATATAAATGTTTTTCTTAAAAGTCAAAAGCTTTTAAAAACCCATTCACTGAGTAGTCGTACTCACCCCCTCCCTTATATCCCTTTTAGGAAATCCCGGAAAGCCTCCCCTTAAAGACCGTCAGTTAAGATGCCTGTAAGACAGGTATGTAAAGTTTTAAATTTGATACAGTTTTGATTATGCTATTCTAGGAAAAAGGTGCAAGTTCAAGGACGCCTTACTCTTTATGGTTTACGATAAGGGGAAACCCTTTAATAAATCGAGAGAGTGGCGGGTTGATTACGGGGATCCGACCAAACCGGGTCGGGGCGTGACAAAAATCAAACTAGTTCAGGTGAACCGAATCCAAACTGGATTGAACCAGTTTGGATCAATTTGAACCACTATTGAACAGTATGCTAAATTCATTTTTCTAGGTGGCTTAAAAAATTCAAATTTGAGATTTGAGGCCACCATTGGATAGAAAATAAATTTAGATAAATTTAGAAAATTTTTAGATTTGGAAAATTCGGTCAAATTGGGGGTGAATCGACCGGTTTAAGCTTTGAACTCGGTTCGGATCGGTATGGTCCGGTTCAGTTCGGAACAGTGTCGTCTTCTTCCATCAGATGACAACATTGTTCACTTGCTGGAAAATCACGCAGCGCCGACAAAGCTGAAAAGCCTCTGGCCAAGGAGTTAATGAATGACCGCCATTAAGGTACCAATTGGACAACCAAGAAGTCCCCGAGCCTCCTATATAAAGGGCTCCTGCTCATTTACCATCTTCACACCTGAAAACTCAATTTTCTCTCAACTACATTTTCTAGTGATGCTCGAACTAGAGCTCCGACTTGTGCACTTTTCTGAGCCAAAAAAGGCAAGGTTGGATTCTTTAGAACCGGGGAGAAGTCAACTACATGCCTATAGTCTCCATTTGCTCTGAGGGTCGCCGAAGAGGTATTGGCTTGATCGAATAGTGAAACAGCTCTAGCGGACCAAAGCTACTCTATTTCAGCCAAGTTAAAATCGACCAATTTGAGCCCTTCTCAGGCCAAACAAAGCCCTCCCAACACATCCACAACCCTCCTACAGCTGAATTAGAGCTGAAAGGTAAGCCAATTCGGCTCCCCTCTATAATTTCTGACCGGTGCTAGAGAGAGAATTGACAGAACTTTGATGATGAAACTATCACTCAATTCGGCATCAATTGATACAATTTTTTTATTCTAGGAGGAACCTCAGGACATGAGCTATCTACCCAGATCAAAAGCTCGGACCGTCACATCCCCGACGGTAAGCTTTCGAAGCTTTCTCTCTCTAAGTCCAATTTTCCAGCGAAGCTCCGTTTGAGCTCATTCTGATACCAAATCGTGCGATTCAAAGTGCAACTGAATCGTATAAAGGTGTAGAGACTCCAATTTAATTTCAATTTTAACAATTAAACTCATTTGATCGGTCAATTTGATGAAATCAAATTTGGTAGAGTAGAATGTTGAAATTGGGGGAAATTTGGGAATTTCAAAAATTAGAGAGACTAAAGTGCAATTTCAAAAAATTGAGAACCAATTTGGAATGATAAAGATGTTGGAGGACCAATTGGGTAATTTTTGGAATTTTGGGTGCAAAACTTTCCATTTTTGTCAAGTAGGGGCAAAATGGTAATTTTGGAAAAGTTAGGTGACCAAATTGGAAATTTGGGAAATTAAACCCCTTTTTATGAATTTGAATAAATTGAGGTCCTAAGATAAATTTTAAAAGTTTCAGGATTCAATTTGAGGAAAAATCGGCATTAGGGACTTAAAGTTAAAGAAAAATAACTTTAGGGACCTAATTGCAAATAAAGGAAAAGTTTGGTTTTCTCATTAATTTGGGATGAATAAGGGTTGTTAGGCCAATGAATAATAAACAAGAATATTCATACCATGTAGGAACACGGAGTACCAAAAACGCCAGCTAAGACGAGTTCGAGTAAGGACAACAAGTTGGCTAAGAGGAAATTCACTACATTAACGGGTGAGTGGGCTTAATTACATCATACCTAGTTGGGATGGTTAGCATTTTAGAAACAAAAAACCACTTGTGAGTGGGAATTTAATATCATACCTGGTTGGGATGATAAGCACCTTAGAAATGAAAACTCACTACTAAGTGGTATTTTAATCATCACACCTAAGATAAGTGATGTGGAAATCAAGCGGAAAAACTACTTACCGGTTGTAAGTAGATCATATTCGGTTGGTATGATGAAACTTCCTTGAAGGAAGTGGAAAACTCGTTCATTTGTTATGAGTGGAGATTTCCTCAAACATGGTTGGTATGATGGACAACTGAAAAGTATATTTTGTCGAAAGTTCTCTCCCTTGACTATGTTCCACTACTTAAACATTTTGGGAGACCTTCTTGGCGGGAGCTCGAATAGCTCTATTAGGCCGGAGGCCTCAGTTTTGGAACTTGGGGGCTAATATGCACGGTTTTGAAAATCGCGAATAGTAGGCCATAGGCCAGTTGGCACGACCAGGAGCTCGTAAACAAACATGATTCTAAGGCATGAAAACTTAAGTAAATGAATTGTTTGGCCATGGTACTATGATAGGACCGACATACTTGATAGACTGGCAGCAGTGCGACATGATAGGTCAACAGACTAGTCAAGATAAATAGTTGTAGGTCGAGTTGAGGGTCGGGGCCATTGGGCCAGTGGCACAATGGCTTTTGATGAAAAATTTGTTTGTACATGCACTTGAGGTTCGGGACCATTAAGACACCCAATAAGGGTAGTGATGCGTCCTAAGGGCTATTGGATGACCTAGTGGCGATAAGGGAAAAAGAAAAGCTACTGGGTTTGTGTTTCTCATCATACCAGTTAGTCATGGAGTTCTGTGTTTGTACACCACGGAGTTTTTGTGTTTGGACTCCACAAAGCTACTGTGTTTAGGAATTCTTGAAGCTTCTGTGTTTGAGTTTCATGTGCACGAGACCGAGATATGGTCTCTGTCCTCATATGAACACAAAGTTTTATTCATGTGTGTTCCCTTCATGATGAAGGGCATGTGTTAGTTGATAAACATACCGGTTATGGTTGAGGAGTGAGTAATGGCTATGAAACTGATATTTTGAAAATGAGAAGTTTTAAAAGAAAATAAGGAGTCTGACACACTCCAATTCAAATATTTTTCCAAAAAGTCAAACTTTAAACACCCATTCACTGAGTCGTTGAACTCACCCCTCCCTTATATCCCTTTTCAGGTAACCAAGGGAAACCTACCCCAATGACCACTTGTTAATCCCACCTACAAGACAGGTATGTAAGTTAAAATGTTTATGTAGTTTTAATTTATGCATTCTAGGAAAGGTGCATGTTTAAAGGACGCCTTACTTTTTATGGGTTATAAACAAAGACCAACTCTTAGTAAACCGGGAGAGTGGCAGGTTGATCATGGGGATTCGACCAAACCGGGTCGGAGCATGACAACTTGAGTGGTATGAGAGCCTATTTCCTCGAATACATTATCAAGACTAGAGAATATAGTAACTAATAGGAATAATTTTAAAATTTACAGATGGCTCCCAAGAAAGGAACCAAGAGAACTAGAGAAGCAATCTCCGATTGCCCAACCAACCCTCCCTATAGAAACTCCCCGAGGAGCCTAGGCAACCCCACCTGGATTAAGCTTGGAACATCAGAGATTGTACGAAGAGTTCACCTGAATGTTTGGACAGCCTAACCTCACTCCTGAAGTGGACACTAACCCTCAAGCTGAGCTTGAGGAAGTACAATCCCATCCCCCTCCTACTAACATTCCTCCTCCAGTGGACACTCCCAAATACCTCAAAACCCTCCGACAATTAGGATGTAAACCATTCCTAGGAGAAAAGGATGTGTGGCCTGCTATGGATTGGCTAGCTAGCATCAAGAAACTCATGGGGATAGTATTTCACCAAAGGATATGGTGATCCTGGCAGAGTTTTTCTTGTAAGCTAGTGTGAAGAGGTGGTGGGATAATGTCAAAACCTTGCATGCCACCACCCCCACATGGGAGCTATTTGAGGAAAGATATATGGAGGAATACCTAGCTCCACATCTAATCAACGAGAAGAAACAAGACTTCCTCCAACTCCGATAAGGGCTTAACTTTATGTCGGAGTATGAAACCAAGTTTAACGAGTTAAGACCCTTTACCCCTAACCTAGCCGGACCTGCAGATGTTTGCCAATGATTTGTGTATGGTCTTAATATGGACATACATGACTGAAAGGGGGTATTAGGACGTCCCATGAATTTAGCTGCTATCATCAGTATTGCTCATTAATGTGAGCATCTGGTACAAACAAGACATTGCCAGGTAGAATAGACTAGTAGGAAAGAGGAAGGAGGCTATGATAGTCGAGGAAGACAAAAGGAGCTAGGTGGACAAAAATGGAGAACAAGAATGGGCTCCTCTAGAACAATAGAAGGTTATCATACACAAAGGGAGACAAATACAGTTTCGCCAAGAAGAAGCCCCTATTGTTCCAAGTGCTAGAAAAACCATGAAGGACCATGTCGAATAGGCTACGAATGTAGACAGCCTGGCCATTTTGTGAAGAACTACCCAATCCTTCAGGGCAATACACAACAAAGTACCCACCTACCACTTCAAGGAAACCCAAGGGCACTAGACAGAGGGCAAGACATCACCACTATATCGAGGATCCCAACCAAAGTATACAACCTCACCCATGAAGAAACACGGGAAGACCCTACTACTGTAGTTAGTACTTACCAAAATTCTCTTGCATAAATATAGCTAAAAATTATAATTCATTATCATCATAATGAAAGTTATATTTCCTACAAAAATAAAATTGTTATACAAGTAGGAGAAAAATACAAAGGACGTACCCACAAAATTTCAAGGAGGAAACGAGAAAGGATGGCATCTAAGTATGTCACTTTGAGGATATATACACTCAAGGACACTTATAATTTCGTAAGAAAAGGGGAAGAATACTACCAAGGAAGGAAACCCTAGGGAATCATACATATCCTAACTAAGAGGTAATGGAACCAAGTGACGAGGCATAAGTAGACGAGGTTGTAAAGGATGTGCATGATGAGGTGAAAGAATTAAAGAAGGCATGCTAGGATGATCCAAGTAAGTAAGTTAAAGCCAAGGGAATGATTGGACAGTTGGGAACTCTCAATCTTGAAATTTTGAGCAAGAACTTTCAATAGGAAGAATCCACCCTAAGTAGAGGAGGAAGTGAATCTAAAGATATCCTTTTGGACGTGTAGGTAAGACATGACTAGTTATGATAAACTCCAAGAAGTGAGTAAACAACAGAGAAAAAAAAAGACATTCCTTAAGTGCGTGACTCAAAATGGCTGGGTGAAAGAACAACCAAAGTGTTGGCATGTCAAGCAAATCCTGAGTTAACATTAAGGGAAATTATTCCTAATGCAAATGATGTTGGTTTAGTTTTGGGGACAAAATTCTTAAAAGGAGGGGAGAGTTGTAAACCTCGTCCCTTTAAAACAAGAAAATCGGGGAAAGAACCAGTCAATCTGAGTGAGAAAAGCTGAACCGGTTCACAAACTCGATCATCAAAAGACGGGCAATTTGGGTAAATTACAACTCTCGAGTGACCCAAAGGGTTCATAAAACCTTGAAAAAGGATCTTAGGGCAATTTGAGAGAGAAAACTAGACTGGTTTAGGAGAACCAAATTCGAACCAAATTGAAACGGTTTATGAACCAAGTTGGTTCATGAACTAGAACTAATAGAGAAAGGGCAAACCGGGAAATTTAGGGATCCCGAGTGACCTAAGGAGTCACAAAAGTCATGAAAAAGAACTTTAGGATGAATTGGAGATCAAAACCAAACTGGTTTGGACCGGTTTGAACCACTATTGAACCAGATTCTAAATTCAATTTTCTAGGTGGCTTAAAAAATTCAAATTTGAGATTTGAGTCAACCATTGGATAGAAAATGAATTTAGAAATTTTTAGATTTGAAAATTTTAGTTGAATTGGGGGTGAACCGATCGATTTAACCTTTGAACCCGGTTCGAACCGGTCCAGTCTAGTTCAGAACAGTGTCATCTTCTTCTTTTAGATGACAACATTGTTAACTTGCTAGAAAATTGCACAGCATCGGTGAAGTTGAAAAGTCTCCGGCTAGGGAGTTTTAGGCAATGAATTACTGCCATTAAAGCTCCAATCGGATGACCAAGAAGTCCCCGAGCTTCCTATATAAAGAGCCTCTCCTCATTCATCTTCTCCACGCTTGAAAACTCCATTCTCTCTCAATTGCTCCATTTTTAGGTGAAGCTCGAACCAAATCTCCGACTTGGGCACTTTTCTGAGCAAAACAAGGAGAGGTTGGGTTCTTTAGAACTGGGGAGAAGTCAACTACATGTCTCTAGTCTCCATTTGCTCTAAGGGTCGTCGGAGAAACGCTGGCGTGATCGAACAATGAAGCATCTCCAACGGACCGGAGCTGCCCTATTTCGGCCGAGCTGAAATAGGCCAATTCGAGTATTCATCAGGCCAAACCAAGCCCTCTCAATAGCTTCACAACCCTCATACAGTAGAATTAGAGCTGAAAGGTAAGCCAATTCGGTTCTGCTCTATAATTTTTGACCAGTGCTAAAGAGAGAACCGACAAAACTTCGATGATGAAATTCTCACTCAATTTGGTATCAATTGATGCAATTCTTGATCCAAGAAGGAACCTTAGGACACGAGCTATCTGCCCAGATCAAAAGCTCAGACCGTCGCGCCCTTGATGGTAAGCTTTTGAAGCTTTCTTTCTAAAAGTCCAATTTTCCGGTGAAGCTCCGTTTGAGCTCATTCTGACACCAAATCGTACGATTCAAAGTGCAATTGAATCGTATGAAGGTGTAGGACTTCAATTTAACTTCACTTTCAACAATTAAACTCATTTGATTGGTCAATTTGATGAAATCAAATTCGGTAGAGTTAGAATGATGAAATTGGGGGAAAATTTGAAGAAAATTTGGGAATTGCAAAAATTAGAGTGACTAAAGTGCAAATTCATAAAATTAAGGACCAATTGTGAATGATAAAGATGTTGGAGGACCAATTGGGTAATTTTTAGATTTTTTAGGGCAAAACGTACCATTTTTGTAAAGTTGGAGCAAAATGGTAATTTTGGAAATGTTAGGTGATCAAATTGGAAATTTTAAAAATTAAACCCCTTTTTGTGAATTTGAATAAATATAGGTCCTAAGATAAAATTTAAAAATTTCAGAACTCAATATGAGGAAAAACCGGCATTAGGAACTTAATGTTAAAAAAATAACTTTAGGGACCTAATTGTAAATAAAGAAAATTTTTGATTTTCTCATTCATTTGCGATGAATGAGGGCTGTTAGGCCAAATAATAATGAACAAGAACATTAATACCGTGTAGGAACACATAGTACCAAGAACGCCAACTAAGACGAGTTCGAGTAAGAACAACAAGCCGACTAAGAGAAAATTCACTGTATTAACGAGTGAGTGGGCTTAATTACATCATAACCAGTTGGGATGGTGAGCACTTTAGAACAGAAAAACCACTTGTGAGTGGGAATTTAATATCATTCCCGTTTGGGATGATAAGCACCTCGGAAATAAAAACCCACTTCTAAGTGGTATTTTAATCATCACACCTGAGAGAAGTGATGTGTAAATCAAGCGGAAAAACTACTTACCAGTTGTAAGTAGATCATACTTGTTTGGTATGATTAAACTTTCTCGAAGGAAGTGGAAAACCCGTTCATCGGTTGTGAGCGGAGATGTCCTCACACTCGGTTGGTATGATGGACAGCTGAAAGGTATATTTTGTCGAAAGTGCTCTCCCCTAAATCTGTGCCATTGCTTAAACATTTTGGGAGACCTACTTGACGGGAGCTCGAATTGCACTGTCAGGCCGGAGGCATCAGTTTTGGAACTTGGGGGCTAATATGCCTGATTGTAAAAATCTCGAACAGTGGGCCCTAGACTAGTTGGCATGACTAGGAGCTTATAAACAGACATGATTCTAAGCCATGAAAACTTAAGTAAATGAATTGTTTGGCCATGGTACCGGGACAGGACTGACATACTCAATAGAGTAGCAGCAATGTGACATGACAGGTCGACAGACAATTCTTGACAAATAGTTGCAGGTCGAGTTGAGGGTCGGGGCCATAGGACCAATGGCACCAAATATTAAATGGCTTTTGAGTAAAACTTTATTTGTGCATGCACTTGAGGTTCGAGACCATTAAGACGCCCAAGATGGGTAGTGATGTGTCCTAAGGGCTGCTGGATGACATGGTGGCGATAAGGAAAAAAGAGAAGCTATTGGGTTTGTGTGTCTCGTCATACCAGTTTGTCTTGGAGTTTTGTGTTTTTAGTCCATGGAGTTCTGTGTTTGTACTCCATAGAGTTTTTGTGTTTAGACTCCATGAAGCTACTGTCTTTGAGACTTACTGAAGCTTCTGTGCTTGAGTTTCATGTGCACGAGACAGAGATATGTTATCTGTCCTCATACGTAGACAAAGTTTTATTCGTGTGTGTTCCCTTCATGATGTAAGGTGTGTGTTAGTTAATAAACACACCTGTTATGGTTGAGGAGTGAGTAATGGCTATGAAATCGATATTTTGAAAATGAGAAATTTTAAAAGAAAATAAGGAGTCTGGCACACTCTAATTCAAATATTTTCCTTAAAAGTCAAACTTTAAACACCCATTCACTGAGTTGTTGAACTCACCCCCTCCCCTTATATCCCTTTTCATGTAACCAAAAGCAACCTACCCCAAAGACCTCTTGTTAATCACACCTACAAGACATCTATGTAAGTTTAAAAGTTTATACAATTTTGATTTATGTATTCTAGGAAAGGTACAGGTTTAAAGGACACCTTACTCTTCATTAGTTATAAATAAGGGGCAACCTTTAGTAAACTAGAAGAATGGTGGGTTGATCACGAGGATCCGACCAAATAGAGACGAGGCGTGACATGTAATTACAAGGGTGACAGTACCCACGTTTGTAGTGGCAAGGGGATGTGTTTTGTAAGCGAACCAAACTAGTAATTCAAGTTGGGACATTAAAGAGCAAGCTTTCATGGTAGAATACGTCCACTTGGCTTACCTTTTAGCATGGAGGTCATCGTTAATCGATCGTCAAAGTTGTGGGTGTCTGTGGGATGTTTCGTATTATTTTAGGGGGGGGGGGGTTATGTATGGGGAATTTCTCCCTAAAATGCTTTGGTCTCTTTTGATTAGAATGGATGTGCTACTATTTAAGCTCGATGACACCGGTAAAGAGGCCACCAGTCGGGTGAGGGATGGGAGGTAAAGCTAGAATCCATGTAAGCATAGGGATACCAAATGGTTGGCATTTTCTGGTATAAGTGGGGAAGAATTTCAACTTGAAATTTTCAAATGTCAGGAAGTTGTTAGAGGTTCTCTATAAAACCAGTTCAATTGGACCAAATGAAACTAGAAAAAGAACCGATATCGGTTTATACATGAAGAACCGAGCCATTTAATTAACGAAAAATAGCTAACATGGAAAATTGGAAAATCCCAAATGACCAAAATTTCACAAAAACTTCATCGAAGAACTGAGAAGTGGAATTGAAGAGAAAACTGAACCGGTTCGGGGTGAACTGGACCCCCTGAACCAACATGAACCATAGTGAACTGATTCACAAATTCATTTTTCTAAGTTGCTTTAAAATGTCAAATTGAAAAATTGAGACTACTTTAGATAGAAAATGAATTTAGATGAATTTAGAAAATTTTAAATTTGAGAATACTGGTTGAACCAGGTCTGAATAGGCCAATTTTTCTAATTTGGGACCGTGCACCTTGTCGAACTAGACTGGTCAACAGTCCGACCAGACTGGTCAACAGTCCGACCAGACTGGTCAATGGCCAACTAGCACCACGTCAACTGCCACATTTAGTGCCACTAGTCCAACGATCCTAACCTGCAGCTGTTTGTCTAGGCCGGTCCGTCGACCTAGCCCTGATGCACTACTACCAGTCCATCGAGTACTATTGGTCCTGACTCGGTACCATGGAGAATTCACACAACTATTTTATTTAAAATTTTTCTTGGGTTTCATAACTCAATGTTTGTTTACGAGCTCCTGCTCATGCCCACTGGCCTTGGGCCCAATACATGTAATTTTCAAAAATTGGGCATTCGGCACCATAAGTTCAAAAATTGAGCCCTCTGACCTATCTGAGTTGGTCTAACTCCCATTAAGAAGGTCTCCCAAATAATTTAAGCAATGGCACACAGTCAGGGGAGAACACTTCTGACAAAAACATCTTTTCCACTTCATCACACCAATGGGGTATGATGACATCTACACTTACAACTAGTAAACATGTTTATCGTTTATTTAAGGAAGTTTTGTCATACCAACCGGGTATGATCATCTCTACTTACGACCAGTAAGTAGGTTTTCTTTTCATAAAATTAAGCTTATCATCCCGATCGGATATGATGTGATTAAGCTCACTCACAAGTGGTTTTTCATTTCTAAAGTCCTCACCATCCCAACCAGGTATGATGTAAACATACCCACTCACCCGATGAATATGACGTGTTCGTCCCTAGTCGGTTTGCCAAGTCTACACAAGCTTTTTCTTGCTTGCATTCCAGTCACACGTGTCCTTACACGATTTGGGCAGCCTTATAAATTTCGGTTTGGCATAACAACATAAGCTCACAATTTATCGATTAATTGCACTTAGGTCTCTAAAATTTATTTTTCCTTAACTGTAAGTCCCTAATGCCAATTTTTCCCAAATTGAGTACCAAGATTTCCCAAATTCCCTTTGAGTCCTCAATTTACTCAAATTTGTGTAAGGGAATTTGGTTCCCAACTTTTTAAAAATTTCCATTTTGCCCCCTACTTTCCAAAAAAGGCAATTTGACACCAAATATTTTAAAAATTGACCAATTGGTCCTCCAACATCTTTTTCATGGCCAATTGGCCTTCAATTTTGGGAAATTGCAAAGAGGTCCCTCAATTTTACAAAATCCCCAATTTCCTCCTTTCAAACTCGTCGAATTTATTTATTTAAATTGGCCATTTAATCAAGGTTAATTGCTTAAATTGGAGGTGTAAATCAGTTCCTACACTTCCATATAATTCAATTGAGTTTTGAATCACATGAATTGAGGCTAGAACAAGCTCAAATGGAGCTTCACCAAAAATTTCTTCGTAGAGAGAGAAAGTTTCGAAAGCTTTTCGTCGGAGGTGCGACGGTTCGAGCTCTCTATCTAGAAAGGTAGCTCTCTTTCTGAGGTTACTTCTAGGATCAATAATTTCTACTATTGACATCAAATTGAGGGAGAATTTCATTAGTAAAGTTTCATAGTTTCTCTCTTTAACTCCGACCGGAAATGATAGAGGCAGGCAGAATTGGCTTACCTTCAAGCTCTATTACGATCGTGTGAGGGTTGTGGAGGTGTCAGGAAGGCTTGGTTTGGCCGGAGGAGGGCTAAATTTGGCCAAATTTAGCTCAGCTGATAAAGGGTAGCTTCGGTGCTTCGGAGATGCTTCGTTGTTTGAATACGTCGGCGCTTCTCCAACAGTACTCGGGTCGAAAGGAGGTTGCTATAACATAGTTGACTTCCCCCGTGGTGTATAGGACCTGACCTTGCCTCCCGAGGCTACGAAAACTGCCTATATCAGAGCTTTGATTCGAGCTTCACCAAAAACTGGAGCAATTGAGAAAGAATTGAGATTTTAGGTGTGTGGAGGATGAATTGAGGGTAGCTCCTTATATAGGGAGCTTGGGGACCCTCTTCCCGACAACTTTCCATTTTGGTCGAGCTTATCCTCACCCTAAAACTGCCTGATTGAAGCAATTTAAGCTTTGTCGATGTTTTGTTTCTATATTGAATGAACAGTGTTTTCATCTTGAGGAAGAAGATGACAGTGTTTCAAATCGGGCCAGATTGCTCCAACCAGGTTCTATGCATAAATTGGCCGGTTCAGGACCAATTCGACCGATTTTCTCAAAATTAAAAATTTATAAATTTATCTTAATTCATTCTCCATATAATGGTGGCTTCAATTCCCCAATTTGATCATTTTAAGCCACCAAAAAAAATTAATTTAGGAACTAATTTAAGTATGGTTCAACCCGGTTCAATCCGGTTTAGGTCCGGTTCACATGAACTAGTGGGGTTTTCTCTTTCCATTTGTACCAAGGTTCTTTTCCATGATTTTTATGACTCTTTGAGCTACTTGGGATTTGTCAAGTTCCCATCTTACCCTTTCTTTACCAATTATGGTTCATGAACCGACACAGTTTTCTATTTTGAATTGACCAGTTCTTTTTCGAGTTTTCTCACCTTTAAAGGATGGGGTTTACAAGGGCAGTTCGTCATGCTAGTCAGTCGGGAAGCTCAAAGTAGCTTCTTGCGTATGAGACTAGGGTGGGGTCGGGATGAGGTCTCTATCCTCATATGGACACGGAGTGGCTTTCAGGTCTGAGGGTCGTGTGTCGAGAACATTCACTCAAACCAAGATAGAAGTGGATGGACTTTTATTTTGGTGGTCGGTAAAGACGCTCCGAGCCACAAGTAGGTGGAGTGGACGGGCTGCACCTGCGAATGCGTGTTCCCTTCCTGATGAAGGGTGTATGTTGTTTGCTAAACACACTTAATATGGAAATAGGAAAAAGGTTTGAAAACCCAAAATTTGAGGAAATGATAACCTTGGCATGGGGAGATTTGAGAATACGTGGAAAAAGAAATAGTAAACCATGGAAAAAGGTTTTGGAAAAAGAAATTGAAATTGAGGAAACCCTTTTGAAAAGAAAATATTACCCTTGGCACAGGTTGGATAAAGTTTTTGTGAAAATTCACTCCCAACACCCGCTCACTGAGTTGTAGAACTCACCCCCTCTCTTATACTCTGTTCAGGAGTAAGGAAACATGACAAAAGACAACACGAAGGTGTACCCTTCGTCAGGTATGCTTAATGTCACTTTTAAGCTTGCATGTTGATTAATTTATGTTATTCTAGGGAACAAGGTTTGAATTACGTCTAGCTCTTCTTGATTAATAGAAGGTGGAAACCCCTCTTGATCCAAGGGGGTGGCGGGTTGATCACGGGGATTCGACCAAACCGGTTCAGGGTATGATAACTTGAGTGGTATGAGAGCATTGTTCCCTTGAAAGCATTATCAATACCATGCCCTGACACTAATAAAAACTTAACTACCATGTAGGAAGAGGAGCTACTAGGAAGTTCGTCATGCGAACCAAACCTCCACACGAGATTGTGCAAAAGACGCATCTCTCTAGAGAGGCAGTTGTCCAAAGGTTCGTAGAGGTCGAGAAGAGAGTACCTCAAGATATGGTTGGGGACTATATGAAACTTGTTGAAGCATTATTAGAGCCTGAAGGCATCCCATATCCTCCTCCAAGGCAGGAAGAACCTATCCCTCCTCCAAGAAGCCCGACATCCCCTCTAGCCCCTTAACAATAAAAAAGGACTCTAACTAAGAATGAGGGATAAGATAAACCTTTATGAAAGTCCACCAAGCACCCCCACCAGCTCAATTCAACTCTAATCCTTCCCAATGGATGAGGTGGACCTATGAGTGTGAGGCTGAAGTGTTAAGGAGATACAGACTCGAGATATTCCGTGAAGTTTGTCCTATCAGGGAAGCTCGACGGGAGTATGGATGGACGTCAACCAGTTCATCGTAGCCCTCAAACCACAAATCTCGAAACCATTCGGAGGCTAACTCTCGGCTGATGACTCTAAGGGACTACGATAATAAACTACCTCCTTTAATGAATAAAGATAATTTTCTTTATTTAAAAGTTAGTTTTCTCTAATAACGATTAATAGATTAGAGTAAACCAATCATTACCGAGTAATAAATAGAGAGAAGGTTACTTAAGGAGGAAGATTATCCCTAAGATGGCATAAATAGTTCCCCCACAAGAACTAGGAAACTTCGAGTAACAAGACAACAAGACAACAAGACAACAAGACAAAGGACTAGAGTCTACCAAAAAAGGGAGTCACCGGAAAGGACATACCCAAACCAAGGGTAGAAAGAAGGGAAAGAGTGTGTTCATAAGGGGTCCAATATAAGGGAAGTAAAGTCAAAGAATAGGATACATCAGGGAAAAGGGAAGGCAACATTAAAATATGAAGGAAGAGTGGAGGAAAATCATAAGGACTATAAGAGATTGAGAGAGAGCCCTACATACAAGAGTTAGGAAACCAAGAGGAATTGGGTTGCCTCTAAGAAAAATTAATTAAATGAAAGATAACCAAGAGTAGAGGTAAGGTACAAGAACCCCCTCAAAAGGAGTGAATGTGGAAAACCTCATCCCGTAACTCTAAGGTAGGACACGTTAAGAGTGAAGAGGAAAAGAAATGTGATAGGAAAGAAAACTCTAGAGGAATGTAGGGGAATAAGTACCTTTGAAAGAACCATTGATAGGTAGAGGAAAGTGCTAGAAACCCACTCACAATTAGGAACTCCTCGAAGGAAGGATAAGGAACAAAAAGGGAATTAGAGGGTAGAAAAGGATTCATGGCAGATAACCATACTGATATCGGAAAGGTGTACGAAAGGGAAGAGATAAAAGCCTTCAAGGAGTGTTAGGGAGGTTGAACGTGAAAATCCCAGGATGGAAGTCCCTAAGAAAAAGGAAAGAAGGTAGGAAGTGAGACCATAAGAAGAAAATTTCCAAGCTACAGAATCGACAGATGGATCGTAGGTAGCTCAACTCAAAGTAAGGAACCTAAGAAATGGGCGTAAGTGGTTAAGGATGGCTCGAGGTGACAAGTGTGACCTATTTTGGGAAAAGGAGAGTAGTCAACTGGGGAAAAATAGAAACAATGGAATGATCAAGTAGAATAAACGATGCCCTATGTAGGATCGGAGAATTGTAAGGACTACACTCTAAAATGAACGATGTGATGAGTAAACTTGAAGGACAATTGTTCCAAGACAAGCGGACCAAGAGAAGAACGAGGTAGTTAACGAACTGGCCCTTGAGAAGACCATAAATTTAAACTCCAGCAAGGAAGGGAAGGGTGGAAAGAAAGGAGATAAAAAACCCTTCACTAATAGAAATAAAATTATAGTGAGTGCAAGATAAGGTACAAGGGATGTGCTAACAAGATTCCCCTAAATAAGGGTAAGCAAGAGAGGATGACGTCAAAGGATGTCATGTGGTTGACTCAAAGATAGATACCCAAAAGATGAAGGAAAGAGAAAATTTGGGAAAAGAGGAAGAAGCCTACCAAGGAAAGGAACCCTAAATAGGCATACATATTCCAATGGAGAAGTAATGAACCCAACTAAAGTGGAATAGAGGAGAAGAGTTTCAAATGGAATGCAAGTTGGGAATAAAGGACAAGTTACAAGGGAAGTTTACCCAAAACACAATGAATAAGTTAAACCTAAGGAACGAGTAGTTAAGAAGATAGCATCGAAAGATGCCATATAAGTAAGAAAGGTGTGGATTGTCCATAATAAGGACATAGAGGAAAGACTACCAGAGAAACCTTTGGAGAAGTAAGCCCTCCAATGAAGAAGTGGATAATTGAAATGACCATAGACATCAAGACTTGTCACGGTTCATGTTCACTTAATGGAACCTAAAGGATGACGGTTGGGCATAGTGTGGAATACACGAAATTGGACCCAAAAACCAGAAGTTCATTTTATAGGGAATAAGTGATGAAATGGAAATTTTAAGACAACGAAAGATTAAAAGCGGGCAAATGTCCCAAAATAAAGAGAGTGCTGGGAAGTAAAGGGAAGGAACTTTAAGGAATAGTAAGAAGATCAAAAGTATAACCCTAAAATGGAAGTCTCTACCTTGAAGGACATAGTAGATAATGAAAACCATAAAAGGGGAGACATCTCCAAAATAAGGAATCAATACGTAGATCGAAAAAGGGTCAACTCAGGATGAGAAATGGTGAATGGTCACAAGCAAGCAAGAAAGGATGGAGGAAAGGAAAGCCCTTGAGTAAAAGACGCCAATATAAATGAGGAAGGACATAAGTGAGAAAGGATCCCAATGTGTCGGAAAGCTAAAAAACCAACGGTTTGAACTGGGGGGAAATCCATAGAAAAGTTGGTAAAGAATGAGTAGATAGAGGGATCCGACATGATTATGATGTTAAGAGATTTAAAGGACAATTGGACAACATAAAAGGTAGTTGGGAAACATTACCAGGTAGTAGGAAGGAACAGAGCCATACGACTCCTAAAAGGATGGAAAAGCATGAACCGTATCAAGGATACACATTCAAGAACCATAATGGCCAAAGGTAATTCCAGAATAGATTATGCAGTAAAGAACATGTAATGTCAACAGTTCCAAGAAAGGTGACCCAAGTAAGACCTAGTTCGTTAGTCAAATCTAAGAAATGGAACTAGAATTGTAGTATGCAAAAGATGGAGGAAGGACCAAAATAAGGTAAAAAGGAAATCACATAAAAAACCCACGGGGTTAAGGACGAAGATTTTGAAAGGATGTTAAACTAAGAGTATCGACAATCTAGGAAATGATGGGAAATATGGGCGATCAGATGTATACGAAACGTCCAATCCAATGACATGAATAAGAATCCTTAAGAAGAAAAGTCTTACCCTAAATAGAGTAAGAAGTAGACATAAGGAGGTGCCTTGGGATGGGTAGATTGGACATGACTAATCACGATATACTCCGTGGTGTGAGCAAAGAATATAAGGAAATAAAGACTTCTCAAGTATGTGGCTAAAGGACTGAGTGAAAGGAATAGCCAAAGTGATAACATGCTGATCAAACCCTAGGAGGACATCAAGGAAAGTCACTCCTAGTGCAAATAAATGTTGACTTAGTTTTGGGAACAGAACCCCTAAAAGGAGGGGAGAGTTGTAAACCCCATTCCTTAAAGGTAAGAAAACCGAGAAAAGAACCGGTCAGTTCAAAAGAGAAAATCGAGCCAGTTCAAAAGAGAAAATTAAGCTAGGTCATGAACCTTAACTGATAGAAAAATAGTAAAATGAGAAACCGACAAATCCTGAGTGACCCAACGGGGCATAAAAATCTTAGAAAAGAACCTTGGGACAAATGGGAAGAGAAAACCATATCAGTTCAGGGTGAATCGAACATGAATCGAATTGAACCAGATTGATCCATACTTGAACCGGTTTCTAAATTTATTTTTCATGGTGGCTTAAAATGATCAAATTGGGGAATTGAAGCCACCATTAGATAGAAAATGAATTTAGATTAATTTAGAAACTTTTAATTTTGAGAAAACTGGTTGAATCGGGCCTAGACCAGTCGATTTACGCATTGAACCCAGTCAAACCGGTTCGGTCGAGTTCGTAACAGTGTCATCTTCTTCCTGAGGATGATAGTACTATTCATTAATTCATAAAATAGATAACGCTGGTGAAGCTTAAATTGCTCTGATCAGGTCGTTTCAAGGCGAGGATAAGCTCGACCAAAATGGAAAGTTGTTGGTCATAGGGTCCCCGAGCTCCCTATATAAAGACCTCAAATCTCCATTCTCTCTCAGCTACTCCATTTTTTGGCAAAGCTCAAACCAGAGCTCTGATATAGGTATTTTTCTCAGCTTTAGAAGGCAGGGTTGGGTTCTATAGACTCTGTAGATATGCCCGCATAATCAAATAGTGAAGCAGCTCCGAAGGACCGAAGCTACCCTATTTTGGCCAAGCTCAATTTGGCCAAATTTAGCCCTCCTCCAGTCAAACCAAGCCTTCCCCACATCCCCATGTCCTTCACACGACCGTAACAAAGCTGAAAGGTAAGCCAATTCGACCCTTCTTTGTCATTTCCGGTCGGAGTTAGAGAGAGAAAGTGTGAAATTTCACTAATGAAATTCTTCCTCGATATGATGTCAATTATAGCAATTCTTGATCCTATAATGAACCTCAGGATGCGAGCTACCTTCCCAGATAGAGAGCTCGGACCGCCGCACCTCTGATAGTAAGCTTTTAAAGATTTATCTCTCTACAAATGATTTTCTGGTGAAGCTTTGTTTGAGCTCATTTCCACCTCAATTCATTCAATTCAAAGCTCAATTGAATTTTATGGAAGTGTAGAAACTGGTTTATACCTCCAATTGAAACAATTAATCCTAATTAAATGACCAATTTGAAAAAATCAATTTCGAACAGTTTGAAAGGGGAAATTTTGGGAATTTTGGAAAATTGAGGTTCCTCTTTGTAATTTCCCAAAATTGAAGGCAAATTGGCCATGAGAAAGATGTTGCTAGATCAATTGGTCAATATTTGGAACATTTTGGGCCAAATTGCCATTTTTGGAAATTAGGGGCAAAATTGTAATTTTTGAAAAATTGGGGACCAAATTGGAAATTTGGAAATCTTGAGCCCCTTATACAATTTTGAGAAAATTGAGGACTCAAAGGGAATTTTGGAAGCTTTGGGACTCAATTTGGGGAAAAAGTTAGCATTAGGGACCTAAAGTTAAGGAAAATGAACTTTAGGGACCTAAGTGCAATTAATCGATAATTTTGAGCCTAGGTTGTTATGCCAAACTTTAATTGATAAGGATGCCCAAATCGTGTAGGGACGCATGGGACCGGAACGCCAGCAAGAGAAAGCTCACATAAACTTAGAAAACCGACTGAAGACGAACAAGTCATAGTCATCGGGTGAGTGGACATATTTACATCATACCCGGTTGAGATGGTGAGCACTTTAAAAATGAAAACCACTTGTTTGTGAGACTTTTAACATCATACCCTAATGGGGTGATGAGCGATTTAAGCTAAAAACCTACTTATTGGTCCTAAGTAGAGGTAATAATACCCGGTTGGTATGATGAACTTCCTTGAGGAAAGGAGAAACTCGCTTACCGGTTATAAGCGAAGATATCATCACACCCATTTGGTATGATGAAGTTGAAAATAATCTTTTTGCCAGAGATGTTCTTCCCTAACTATGTGCTAATGCTTAAAAGATTTGGGAGACCTTCTTAACGGTAGCTAGAACAGCTCAGATAGGCCAGAGGCCTCGATTTTGAACTCGTAGGGGCTAGATGCCCAATTTGTTTTTGGAAAAACATGTATAGTGGGCCCAAGGCTAGTGGGTACGAGTAGGAGCTCGTAAACAAACTTGAGTTAAGAAAGCCATCAAAATTTCTAATGAATTGTTGTGTGATTTTTCCATGGTACCGAATCAGGACTGACAATACTCGATGGACTGGTGGTAGTGCATCAGAGCCAGGTCGACGAACTAGCCTAGACAAACAACTGTAGGTGAGGTTGAGGGTCGGGTCCATTGGACCATCGACACCAAAGATAATGGCCATGTGTGAAAAATTATTGTTTGTGCATGCACTTATGGTACAGGACCATCAAGACACCCATGATGGGTGGTGATGGGGTCCTAAGGGCTACTTGACGACATGGTGGAGATAAGGGCAGTTCATCATGCCAGTTAGTTGAAAAGCTCGGAGTAGCTTCTTGTGCATGAGACTGAGGTGGGGTCAAGATGAGGTCTCTATCCTCATATGGACACGGAATGGACGGGGTCAAGATGATGTTAAGAACATTCACTCAGACCCAGGGTAGAAGTGGACGGGCTTCTATCTTAGTGGCCGGTAAAGATGCTCCAAGCCACAAGTGGTTGCAGTGGACAGGCTGCACCTGCGATTATGTGTTCCATTTCTGATGAGGGGTGTGTGTTTTCTGCTAAACACACCTAATATGGAAATGGGAAAAAGGTTTGAAAAACTAAATTTTGAGGAAATGATAACCTTGGCATGGTGAGATTTGAGAATCCTTGGAAAAAGAAATGGTAAACCTTGGAAAAAGGTTTTGGAAAAAGAAATTGAAATTGAGGAAACCCTTTTGAAAAGAAAAAATTACCCTTGGCACGGGTTGGATAAAGATGATTTGAAAACTCACTCCCAACACCTGCTCACTGAGTTGTAGAACTCACTCACTCTCTTATACCCCTTTCAAGAGTAAGGAAACATGACAAAAGAAAACACGAAGATGTACCCTCCGTCAGGTATGCTTAATGTCACTTTTAAGCTTGCATGTTGATTGATTTATGCTATTCCAAGGAACAATGTTTGAATTACGCCTAGCTACTCTTGATTAAAAGAAGGGGGAAACCCCACTTGAACCAAAGAAGCGGCGGGTTGATCACGGGGATCCGATCAAACTAGGTTGGGGCATGACATTTTTATATAGAGAGCTCGAGGACTCTCGGCTCTATCTATTTCACCATGTGCCAGCCCTTATCTCCTCCCATATTCTCGCTACCAATGTGAATATTCGCTACCTGGAAATGGAAGGACTTAAATATGGTTTCCCTCTCCTCTCTTCATTAGGTTGGTCCAAGTTTGAAGATGACACTATGCGTGTGTGTGTGTGTGAGCTTCCACGTGGTACACTGTGATTGGCTACAGTTGCTCATGTGGAAACTTATTCAGTATCCATGTCTCTCTTTTACCATATGATCTGACACATAGTGTCACATCTCGACTCGGTTTGGTTGGAACCCTGTGGACAACCCGCCACTCCTCCCAATACTATAATAGATGCCACAACCATTATTATCATATTGATAGGAGCAACGCTAAAAATAATAGAAAATAACTCAATAATTTATGTTTTCAAAATATGTCAGAATATATAAAAAGCGGTACATAAATCTTGTAAGAGGGAATCACATACCAAATATGGAGTTCATCTTCTAATGTCCTTCTTGTCATACTATAATAAATGCCACAACCATTATTATCATATTAATAGGAGGAAAGCTCAAAATAATAGAAAATAACTCAATAATTTATGTTTCTAAAATATGTGCGATACATAAATATTATAAGAGGGAATCACATACCAAATATGAAGTTCATCTTCTAATGTCCTTCTTAACATATTAAGACCTGAAAGGGATAAGGGAGTGGGTGAGTTTACAACTTAGTGAGCAAGATATTTACTAACATCATGACGTCCTGTCCACAATTCAATACACACTTAAAAATAGCACAAGGATGATTATTCCTTAAATCATGGAGTTTGGATACTCAATTAAATAAGCTACAACTTGTTTTATTATTGAAAAATCTTTCACATGATTTCACGGACAAATTCACTACTTGTATCTTGCAAGCAAAAAAAATGTTCCTTCATACCTAGAAGAACTTTCACAATTTGTTCAAGGTATAGTTCTCATGGTTTGTATCAAAAAAACAATCAAACACCCTTTCTAATTAAAGATATCATTCGGTTGTAGAACAGACCATATGCGGCAACAACCTTGATTTGTCCCACTTATGGCCAGAGCACTTTACTATCCACCTTGGTGAGAGGCTAAAACCTCTACCACATTGATGCGAGGCTAGAACCTCCACCATTCATTTGTGCGAGCACCATTTTCCAACCGCCCCCCCCCCCCCCCCAAACATTTCCTAATGAAGTTGTTCACTATTGAGGGATGAGACCTCTCCTTCTTCCCCTCAGTCTCAATGCGCATTGGGACTCCCAAATCCTCGTGACATACTAGACTAGCGATTGCTTCCCTTGTCACGACCTTGCTACCCAGCAGCCCTTAGAACTACTATTACCCCATATCAGACGTCTCTTAGTTTCTTTCGCATGATTGCAATTATAAACAATAGTCTTTTGATTTAAGACCTATCATTTTGTGATGACAGCCCAACAAGCTCCAACCTGACTCTAGCTTAGCAGCTTAAATAATCATTATCAAATTGTGATAACTTTTATCAAGCTCTTAAGTCCAAATTTATCTATGAGATTCGACCCATTCTCATTAGCCTTGGGCCCACTATACGAATTTTTAAAACATGGCATTGGACCTACTTCTCTTTCAAAATTGTGGCTTTGGATCCACTTTCACAAAACTAGATCTAACCAACTCTTATCGATCATGGGTTCCACCCATATCCTACATCGACATTTGAAACTAGATCATCCCCTTGAAGTGTGCTAACACACCTTTCATAAGTAGTCCTAATATCATGATTCATGCTTGCAACAGAAATAAATCCCAAAATAGTGTAAGTAGTTTCACGCAGTCATGGGATTTTATTTCTGGAAAAGTTATTTTCAATTATTGCAAGTAATAATGCATACTCAGTCCAATCAAGCTCGATGCCATAAATCTCACTCACTCATATTCTAAGACATGTTTGTCCCATGGGATTTCCCCGCCTTGAGTGTCTTTCCTTTGCACGAACTTATAGGTAATTGGTTCCAAAAATAATTTGGACAATTGAGTCCCATATCATAAGGTATTCAAACTTAATACCCCTAAATTTTTGTTAATACAATTAGGCTCTTAAGTTATACCTTATCTCTAATTAGGTCTCTAATATTCTCAAATTTTCCCATTGAGTCCCTAATTTCTCATTATTTCTAATTGTGTACTTGATTTCTCACTAGTTGTAGTCAAATCCCCAATTTTCAAAATTTGCAATTTATTCCTCCAACTATCATTATCACCACTTCGATCTTAAACCTTCCTAATTGGATGATTCTAATCATTTCCTATGTCCTAAGGATCATTTCAAGCTTTGAATCATCCAATTTAGCTTAGAAATGAGCTTAAACGGAGCTTTAATGAAAAATCATTCTAGAGAGAGAAAACTTCGATTACTTTCCGACAAGGGTTTGATGGTTGAAGTTTTTGATACATGAAGATAGCTCTCTTCTTGGGGATCCTCCTTGGATCAAACCATGTAATTGATGGCTTTAGCTATGATAATTTCATCGGGTACGTCTTCGGGTAAAATGCACTGTGAATAGTAATTTACGACGAATGGTGGCGGTGTGAACATACCATAGTGGTGTAGGGAAGGTGTGGACTCCACTAGAGAAGGTCTAGAGAGCTTGGTTTGGTCGTGGTTGGCTTAAGGATAACTTGAATTGGGCTCGGGTTACTTTGGTTGCAGACGACCGAATGAACAGTGGTACTGTGTAAGCTCATTGGCGCTTCTCCAGTGATCCTCGAGGTAAACAAAGGGTGGAGACATGTAGAGGACTTCTGCAAAAATCTAAGGAGCCCAAATTCACCTTCGGAGGTGAAGAAAAGTGCCCAAGCCAGAGCTTTGGTTCGCAGGTGATCGAAAAATTGAGCAATTTGGGTTCTTTGAGCTTTATAGGGGTGAAGATGATGAATGGAGGGGAGCTCAGGGACTCACATTCCTATCCATTCATCCATCAGTCGACCATTAACTCTTTGATTTAAGTCCTTATTGAAGAGAGTTAATGGCTGCCAGAGTTAATGCAGTCGTTAAGCCTTCCCTCTTTTCGACTCATCACGGTTTGAAGACGAAATTGTGCATGCGCGTGTGAGCTTTGCCTGTGCGAGCTGCCACATGGCATGCTATGATTGGTTGGTATTGCTGATGCAATGTCCTACTCAGCATTTGAGTCATTCATTGACTTGTTGATTGGACACATGGCAACCTCCCATTGGTCATTATGCATGATGTGGAGGTTGATCAAATCTAACCATCAAATGATTGTGCCACATGGTGTCCTTTGAATGGTTGATTTAAATTCATCAATTTTCCCACACGACACATTGTTCCATTGCATGTATCCTCCTCTAATGGGTTGTAGCCATCTTGCCAAGTGTTGTCTCCTGATTGGTCAAACCTTCTTGGATATCCTAGTTGGCCACTAATGTGACACATTTTCCACATGTCAATCTCTCATTGGTCAGCCCTATTGATGGAAATTTTCCTTAACTTAATGTTGACTGAGAACACGTGCCATTCTCCCATTGATCAATTCCTAATGGCATGGATATTTTTTCATTTGACCACTGCTTGATGACACGTGTCATGTTCTAATTGGTCAATGCTTTCAAACATCGACCTAGTGACAAACGAAGTGCACTTCACCATGCATCACGCACTGATTGGTCTCGCACGCTGATATGGAGTTGATATGGCAAGCAATCCGTTGATCGATTCAATTGGACTAGTTTTGATGACCCGAAATAAAAAATCGATCGATTCAGGCCCAATTTGAACAATTTTCTAAAAATTAAAAATTTTTAAATTCATTTTCTACATAGTGGTGACTTTCATTTCTCAAATTGACATTTTTAAGTCACCTCTAAAAATAAATATTTGAATCGGTTCTTCTCGCTTCAACTTGGTTTGGCTCCAGTTTACCTTGAACCGGTCTAGTTTTTATTTCCAAATTGCAATATGATCCTTTTCCTTGATTTTTAGATCAAACTAGGAAGGAAACACGAACCAGGGTTTCTAATTGAACTAGGTTTGCTACAGTGCAAATTGGTCGACATGACACGTCGGGTGCATGCACGCACAAGTCGTCTTCTTCGCCCAACTTCAGACCCGCCTACCCAAAAATAACCCAATAAACCCCATCTGACAATACAAAACTCACTGCTTGGGTAATTAATTCATTCATAGAGTTGCAAGCTATGGATTGATGCAAGGAAGCTATGGATAGGTAGCCATGCAAGTTTAGAATCCATACATATAAAGCTTGGATGTCATCTTGTCAGTTTTGGATTAGAATTCTCCCTAAAAGCTTAGTAGCTCCCATTTCTAGTGATCCAACTTGCAGAGAGCTTTGTACCTCCATCTGACCACCACCTCAGGTGATCTTAGTATCCTTAGAAAGCTGAGGATGTCAGCTTTCCATCACCACCTCTCTCGACTCTCGACTCTCAACTCTCCCTCTATTAGGCTGGTGTGATCGTATATTGTGAGACCTTCGATAGCTAGAAACAAAGCATCTATTTCGAAGGTAATTTTCAACGACACTTAAAGGATGAGAAAAATTCATAAGAATTCTCTTAGCACTAGCTTTCCATTGCCACTAGCCTCATAAGATTTGGGTAAGTGTAGAGGTAGAATTAAATCCCTTAGGTTTTAGTTTTTAGGTAGAATGGCATAGCTGACAAAAAATTAGCATTGCAAGCAGCTCCGACCACCAATTGACGTAGTTCAAATGGACACGAACTCCTTGAGGAGCCAACTTTCAAACTACACTAGCCTCAATGATTGAGGTTTCATCTCCGGTGAGTTCTTGGCCTTGACTCAACTCATGCTTGTTATATTTTCAGTTCACGATCAAGTTTGATCGGCACTATTTCAGTTAACCCTAGTCAAACAGAGTTTATGATGGCATAGAGGAAGGCTGGGGGCATTTACCTTAATTTGAGAATTTTTTTAGATGGTTTAGCTAGGGGCCAAAGGTCGGGAACTAAAATGCAAATAAGTAAAAGTTAAAAGACCCAAAAATGAATAAGCTTTTTGGGGGGTTTTCTTAAGAGGCCAAATAAATTTTTAGGGCTAATTGGAAAGTTTTGTAAAGTTTGGATATTATTTTAGCATGTTTTGGAATGCCTATGAATCTAATTACAATAAATAAAAAGTTAAGCACTAAAGTACAAATAAAGGTGTTTGTGCACCAAAAATGTGATTTTTGGGCAGTACAAGGACCTAAACATAATTAAAGAAAGTTTAGGGACCCAAATGGAAAAAAATGGACATATGACTCCCAAGAGTTAAGTTATAAAGAAGGAAAAAATGGTAATTTTTCCCAAGTTAAGGGCTAAATTTTAAATTTTAAAAAGTAAGGTCACTAGGCGGTACATAAGAAAATTCTAAACACTTAGGCAAGTGTAAATTTGAAAGATAATTATGTAAGCCTGATGTACTAACCTTAGAGAATGTTAGAATATGGGTCAATTCTCTAGCTAGTAAGTCGGGTAAACCAGGCCCGCTGTGATAAAACTGTAAATTCATGAGGGAATTTTGATGTGTCAGTTTAAGAGTAGTAAGAGCCATGCTTGCAAGATACTAAATTGGGGTTATGTGCCCACTTTGTTTATTGGGGAGACAGTCGAATGACAAACCGAACTCCCGACAATGATATGTTGTGTGCATTGATACTAAATTAGGTTTGTGAGGGATTGAGATTATGACTATGTGTCATGTTATTGCTTTGAGATACCAGTATAGGAGGGGCATGGAAGGACACCTTCTGAGGTAATGTCGTTGCTCAAGGAAAATTAGAAAGGAGTTTGGGGAAATCATGTGTGATATCTTCCAAATTTCCTAGGAAACCCTCATGATATACGAGTATTGTCCTAGTACACCTCTATAATGAGAAATGACATAATTGAGCCACATGTGTAAGGGACATGTGTCGGTCAGTGGAGGCAGTTGCAGCCTTAACCCAAGGATGCAAAGTCATCCAACTGAGAGACAATACTTATGTGGCATCGATTGTGGTTGAGTGCTTGTGGCTCACACACTCTCAACTAGTCTAGTTTGGTTTCGTTAGATACACTCAGAAGCATCAATAGGGTTGAGTAGCCCATGTGTTTTATAGGGTTGTAAGTAGCCCATGTGTGTGGGGCGTGAGCTGCTCATGTGTGTGTGGGACTTGAGTTCCCAATGTTTGTTATATTATTTTGATATACTATTTTCATGTAAAAATGATTGGGGAGACGGAGAGTAACCCACTTGGTAAGTAATTCTCTCTCAAGGATCTCGGGCTACTACATCTATTTTTTAACATTGATGTTCATCCACACTTCCATAGTGTTTACTTCACTCGATAGAAATATATTCGTGATATTCTTCATAAGGCCTCTATGAGTTCTTGCAAGCTCATTTCCACTCTTGTTTCCTTTGGGCCTTGTCACAACTTTTATGATGGATTTCCACTCCCTGGTCCTACACTTTATCAACAAATCGTTGTGTACTTGTAGTACTTTACTCTCACTTGTCGTGATCTAGTTTATGTTGTTTATTAGGTCTGTCAGTTTATTTATCAACTTATTGATATTCATTGTATTATTGTCAAACATATTGTTCGTTATCTCAAATGTACTATTTATCGCAATCTTTCACTATAACGTCACTATTTTATTGAATGTCACTATTTCTATCATGATTAGATCGGAAATCTTAATAATCATTGATTTATCAACACTTTCGTCATTTTTCTAGATTGCAGCCTTATTTCTTGAAACTCTAAAAAATAACGTATTATTAATCGTTATAATATTGAGTATAAATACATAAGTCGTTATCATTAAAATAATTTGAATCCAATCCCTTGCTCAAAATCACAACCTTTATACTTATCAATTACAACTATTTATATATATAATCTCATGGAGAAATATATTATTACACATAGTGTGTATGTATATATGCATAAGGAAAAAAAAACCTCATAAGATAATGGAACCTTACTGCAATAATTCCATGAAGATGCATGGATTTAAGAAATTTGTTGTGAGAAATTAATAGGGAACAGACTCATCGGCTATATAATAAATACTATACACGATTATATAAGAATATATACCAAAAATATATAAAATTTTATGAGCCGACATGGCCCCACACCAACTAGAGAAATGGAAAAAAGGATTGTGGACGATTTTCGGAAGTGCAAATGACAAATTTCACAACAATTTTTTAATGGAACCGAGATATTCTAATAGCCAACTAAAAGGGAAATTGGACGGAAAGCCCGAGTGAAGTCCAGTTAGTTTGGACATTCAAGGCTTAATTATGAGCCTTTTTGGGCCTTCTGTGCAGTGAGCCTACTTAAATGGACTGTTCTTTAAACCCATAAGATTATGTATGCTCCAGCGGTGAATTAGCCGCCACTTTAATCTAATTCTGAATCTCTAATATTCCGCGAAAAAATAATTCCGTTCAAAAAATCTCTAACGACTCGTTCTTCCTATCTTGGCCCAGTCTATGCTTAGGCCCATAAATATGATTAATCACATCCCCTATTAGCATGTCTACTTCCTCACTCCTCGTACTTAGACTCAACCATTATCTGGTGCTCCACTCCCCCATATTCCTCCAAGCGGTCCACTGTCTTGCCAGTGTTCAGCCATCTTCCAGCATTCCATAATCACCTAATTTTGTAACTGTTACTTATATTTTTCGTTTTAAATGGATAAATACAATGAAATTATCCTTATGGGGTGTTAGAAGGGTAATTCATTCTCCAAATCTACATGCAACTGAGTCAACTCTCAGAAAATGAGCACTTCTAGACGGATACAACTAGCCATCAGTCATGCCAATAGATCCAATAGGCCAACAACAGCAATAATATATATATATATATGTTTTTCCTATAATTTGAATATTATCAAGAACCCAGCTAAGACCTAACTTGTGGGAATAATTAATAATATTTAGCAGAGAAAATCCGCAATTAATAGAAAAATTAAACTAAATAACTCAATAGTCAATATTACTTTTAATAATATATTTCCCAAAAATATGGGCAAGACTGTCCAATCTTTTATATTTATTTTGGATCTTGTATTTTAGGGTTATTATGTGTTGGGTTGATGGTTTATATATGTCAACTAGGGTGTAAATTTGGCAATGCATAAAATCATAATGTATATGATAATTTTCAAACTTTTATAGTCAACCATATTCATTGGAGGATGTGAATCTATACCATGTTGGAAGTTGTTCATTATTTTTTTTAATATTTAATTAATAATGATAACCAAAATATAGTAAAAAATTATTACGAAAGTTTAACATATAATATAAATTAATTGTAAATTTTATCGTACATTGCACACATTATAAAGCAATATATAATCTTAATGGGTATATTTAAAATATTATATATAAGAATGTAAATGATTATATATTAAATAAAATTATTGGTGTATTATTATTATTATAAAAGATAAATAAATATTTTAAAATAATTGACAACCACATCATCATCTTAAAATCATCCATAGATTAGAGCAAGTGTATTGGATAAGATTATTTTTCTCTCAACTTTCTTGTTCTACTATTTCTAACAATACGACAAGCCACTGTCCGGACATAAATGGATACCCAATTGCCCCATATGATGGAACTAACAAGCACTATATTTCATTATCCTAAATGTAACCTAGCTGTATATTCCTTTCAATCAAGTTGAACCATAAAAATAAAAGAAAGGGGATGCAAAAATTATAAAATGGTATGTATGTATGTAGCCATTATTGAAGCAACTTGTAGCACCAAGTTGTACCCTTGGTGGAAACTAGGGTAAGAAAAGGGTCCATTTCATTGGCTCTCTAGGTGAGACAAATGTATTAGGTCCATGTATGTGTGATTATTAAATATGATTATTTTTAATGATAATTAAGTAGATCCCACCTAATTTACACCAATCATACGGCTATGGACAAATATATATTTTTTATATTAGCATCAACTAATACTTAGAAGTTTATTGTATCATTAGTGGTCCTAATTTGAGTTAGCTTGACTCATCTAAGGGATAATATCTTTTAATAAATTCTAACCATTCATATTTCAATTGAGTTATATTATACTATACAACCACAAGGTAATGCTCCAATATTTCAAAATCTACTCTAATGTGGTCCAATGAGTTCAAAATCTTATACTCAAATCACATCTAATACATTATCACTTATATGTGACATAAAGTTATTAAAAAGCAACAAGTTTGATTTCTTTATGATTTTCAAGGAATTTTATTATTTTAATATAAATTAAAGTGTTAAACAATATTACAAATGATATGTTATTTCATAATTTTATGATTTAAGTGTAGTATAAGCAAGAATAAACTTTATAAAAGTATAACAAATAAATTTGAAAAATTTACTCATATATTATCTAAATTAATAAAAAATATATGAATTACACTAAAAAATTTATAAATTACACTAATAAATCTAAATATGATATTTAAGTAGAAAGGAGTACGTATAATATCTCTATTCTATAAATGTGAATTCAATACTAATATTAAATTCAAAATAATGTAATATGTACATCTGTTAGTCTAACAGGTAGATATATTAAGGTAATTTGTAAATCTATTAATATAATATGTATATCTATTAGTATAATCCGTATATATTTTATTATAAATGAAATTCATGATATAAAATGTAAAGTTTAGTGCAATTTGTATATTAGATGGAGAGATTTGCATAAATTGATTTTGTAATTTGTAATAAATAACTAAATTATATTTTTATATGGTAATTAATAAATATTGATTAATTACTTAAGAGGGACAAACATAGCTCTTTTTTTTTGCCCAAATATTTTCGATTTTATGTCTTCTTGGATATGACACTCGTTTTTTTATTATATTAGTAATGTGCATTTAACTTATTTAATTAATTATTATGAAATTATAAGAAGGATATTTCATTATTATTGCTTTCTAATTAAGCCAATTTATAGCACAATATGATTTTTTTAAAAATTTGACCAAATTAAAAATTTTATCTTTATAGCATAAAATTCTAAAAGCGATTTTTCTTATATTTTTATTTTTTTACAAATTGTACGTTTGAATAATAATTTTAAAACGTAGAATCAACGGTATAATTTAAAAAATGTATACAATATAACAAACGTGTTATAATAATACAAGGTTAGTATTTACGCATCGTGGAGGAGATCCAGCCGTAGACACCAGCGGACGATGTGACGTCACCAGCGGGGTGGGGGGAGGTGCTTTGTCACGTCACACGTGTACGGATAGGGCGGCATCCTATGACACGATCGAATGGAACGTGACCACGTTGTAATTATCCGGGGCCAGACGGTGCCATGTCAGCATGGTCAACTATCAGCATCCGGTCAAAGGGCAGTTTTGTCAAATCACAGAACGGATCTTCCTGACCTCGTAGTCAGTCAGTGTCCACCGGACGTCAAATTAAACTTCAATGAAAGACAAACGACAACCCAAGCCAAGTGGACGCTCATGTGATCGGCGGCCCCACCAAAAAAAAAAGAGAAAAATTCATGTGGGTGTTAATTATTTATATTAATTATATCAACGCTACTGAGTTTAAATTAAGTAAAAAAAATAAACCTCGAAATTTTAGTTTAATTTTTTTGTTCGATAGTGCAATACATTAATACATGTTCAACTCTTTGACAAAGGCTTGCGTGTAATGTTATTTAATAATTTCACAAAATAATGACATGTTATTTAAGTTTTACCCAAAAAAATATTTTATTTAATTATCAAAATTATGTTATTTTAGATGAAGAGATAGCCACATTTAATCATATATCATTGATTTTTTATAACAAAATTTTATATTTTTTAAGTGATTTTTAAATCAATCTCATCTTCCTCAAAATAATATTTTTTTCATCTAATATTTGATAACAAAATTAACATTTTTAAGTGTCACTTTAATAAAATATATAAAATTTAAAAAATTAATTTTAAAGATACATCATTAAAAGCGTGATTTTTTATTTACAAAAATATATACATAAAATTAAAATATACTATCGATAATGAAATTGTACTAATTTATTTAGTACTGATAATTGTTTGAACACATTTTTACTTAAAAATTAAATAATAAAAATAAATTAATAATAATCATCTATTTATTTAATATTATATTTTTAAAATAATTCTTTTTTAGACCATTTTTTTTGTTAATAAATCAATATCAGATATTAGTAAATAAGTTGATCTTCAATATATATCCGTCCATGTAAATAACTATATACATTTTTTGGGATTTCAATTTTTTAGACTTTTTTCATCACCCCTACTAAACCCTATGACGACCACTAGCAGTGATAGTTTTGTCATTGACCATAATCATGATAAACTAGCTGTTACAATCAAGTGGAAATATACACTTAATTACGTGTATTAGGGCAATTCACATGGGCTGAAATGAAATTGATGATCAGCAGCGAGATACGAGGCACGACCATGTCATAAAGAACTGGCTGTCAATGGACCAGAAATGGGACACGTGTCTCTATCACTTGACACCATTTGATTTCAATGGCATAATTATTTTAAAAAGCAACTTACTAGCCACCTTAATTAATTAATCCATATTATTGTATGAGTGGTTATCTTCTATATGCCTCAAATTTTTTATTTCTTATTTTTAATTATGCAGATGTGATTTTTAATGTGTATAATCCATTAAAAATGACTTTTCAAATCATACATATTTAACAATTCTGAAACTTTCAGTCCTAAAAAATCTGTATAAATAAGATAAAAAAATATTTATTAATAAAATAATATTTTAAAATTCATTTTCAAATAGATAGAATGAAAACATCAAATTTTCATATATTATTGAAAAATTACTTTCGAAGACATAAATACCAAAAAAATCAAAGATATAAGACCAATGATACATTTCTCTCTTTTATTATTTAACCAATATAGTGATATTTTCATTAACTAATATCAACAAAAACAACCTTAAAAAATAATTTTCAATCTTTATTCAAACAATTTTCCATATTATTTTATCTCAATATTAACAAAAGAAAGCCATATTTGAATATACATATAACATTTGACATTATAGATTTAACGGAATTTGTCTCATGACAATACGTGGAAGAAAAAGAGATGTCAATTTAAGCAATTAACAAAAATTGTAACAATGAATAAAAATCTAAAAGAGCATATTTTTAGGTGATTTATACCTTTAATATTCATCATATGAATATAAATTAGGATGTAAGCTTAAGCATTACGATCATAAATCACTAATTATATATATATATATTATGAAATTAACAATTTCCATCTTATCTACTGAAATCTATTAGGATAAAATGTTCTATTTTTATTAAATATATATGATTTAAAAATTATTTTCAAGTGTATATTATTAGAATGATCATTTTTGAAATAAATAGCAACAAAAAATTATTATAAAAATATAAGGGTCAAATATAAAGATATAAATTGAACCATGTGATTACCAATTTCAGGATGTTAGTAGTCTCAAAAGCTGAGGACCCTTTCTGGTCTCATACTCTTTTCAAAATTTGAAAAGCCATCTACGAAAAAGTGGTCATTTGCAGTACAGGGGACGACCGTGACTCCATCCATCACTCTGCAACATTTGACTTAATCATAGATATAAAGCTATATTTGCTGATAATATATATATATATATATATATATAGGTGTGTGTGCTCGCAAAATTATAAGAGTTGTACAGATGTTACTCTAGAGAAATTAAAATTCTGATTTATATGATGAGATTTTTTATTCACTTTTATTTTACCTTTAGAAGATGCAAGGGTTGTTGAATGTTGGAATGCTAGCCGTAGGAAGAATTTCGCTTTCCTAGCCTGCTTTTCACATTAAGGAGATAGGCTATCAGGTAAGCTTGGTGGTTAGCACTGGAAAATTTAGACGAATCATGTGAGAAATAAAGGGTACTAGGGTAGGGCATCAGATGAGCGGTAATTAGGACGTATACAAAAGCAAGGTTTTGGTGGCTAGGTGACTGAACATAAAGTAGCTGTGGGCTTTATTTTACTGTGTGCAATTTGGAGGGATATAGAGGGAGACAGGGAACTTGCCATGGCTAGCTTTACTTAGGGCTAAAGGAGAATCATTTTGCACAGTGCAAGCGGTTCAATGGTTTGATATTCGCACGGCACATGGAATTTCATCTTTTCTGAAACATGGCCGATCAGTTCCAAGCACGATTTTATAGCCCATTTACGGGTGTAGATGGGGTTTCCATAAGAGGTATAGGAATTTATTTATGATGGTTGAGATGGGGTAACCCTAGCTACTATCGTGGGAAGAAGAAGACTGCAATTCACATGTCATGAAGTCACGAGGGTAAGATTCTTGGTATTCAGTGGGAGATCATTGTCATCCCACGTACACTCTTGATCCATTATTTCATCATTTCAGCCCTTCAACCAAAAGCGGACAGGAGGCAATTATTACCACCAAACTTTAAACACTAGTGATTCAATTCTCACTTTAATGTTTTAGCTTTAAATTATCTTTGCTGCATTATCTCTTACATGTATTAGACTGCCTCTTTGTTCTCATATTCAATTCTCACTACTATCTCTTACATGTATATATATATACATACATACATACACACAGTCTTAGATGGATGATTTTTTTAGAGAAAATCAACACACTATTAAGTGATCATCATCAATATATACTTTTTTAGGTCCTTCTTTCTGCTAGGAGTGCAAATAAAGTTTGTTCACGTGTAGTGTGGCTTACTGATCATACACATTATTGGATGTATGTTGGTGAATTTCTACGCCCACATGAGAGAATTAGAGAGGGTGTGGTTGGTCAGAAGTCACGTATTGGGTTTCTAATATAAGGTCCATTTGCCGACAAGAATTTCCCGTCTCTCCACTAATGCGTATAACTTTTCACTAATTTGTACCCCACAGAGCTTCTCCCTACCTTGCTTTTTTACCTTTCCTTTCCTACTCTATTTGTCACCTTTTATTCACTGTTTTTTGCCCGGAGAATTTGTTTAAATTTGGGTATTCATCAATATGGTAGAAATAACAAGAATATAGTATTAAGTGCCCGGATGGTTAGACAACGTTGTTTTTTTTTAAATTTTTTTTATATTATAATATAATATTGATTAATATGGTAGAAATACCAAGAATAAAGAATTAAGTGGTACAAAAAATTTCACTGTATAAATTGAATGGTATGAAATTGTTGTATTATTATATTACACAGTTATTCATGTTGTTTCTTAATTAATTATTTAATTTGTGTCTACTAGGAAATTTCTTAATCATATGAAATCTGATTATAGTAGATATAAACTGGTGAGTTTGTATTTGAATTTGTAAATACATTGAAATACCAAAAGGAGAGAAATTTGATAATGAAACTTAGGATTGGGAAGAGGGAGGGAGGGATAGATAGAGAGATAGGGAGTGATGTGGTTATAGGTTGCATGATGAAGGTAACAAAGCAACGGTGCATATATGGCCTTCTAGAAAATGGATGATCTTAGATTTGACCCAAGAATCCTAATTTTGACTTAGTAATTCCAATAGAGACAATATAGGAAAATATATATAATATTATTATAATATTTAAATTATTGAATTTGTATAATGTGTGGATTTTATAGTCTTAATAACTTACATAATGAGTTTTAATTTACTTATAGAATATATGAGAGAAATATAGTAGAAATTGAAAAAATTTATGTACTTTTGTAGAACCCGATGGACTTTTTATCTAAACTCCGTATACTCGTGTGTTATGATTTTAAAATGATTTATTATCTATTACTACCTACAAGATACCACAAGATGAAGTGAAGGAATAAGAATTATGATTATAAATAAGATAATTGAAAAAGTAATATATTGTGGATAATATTATTTGGGCTTGAAGAAAAAGAGACTCAATGTTGAAAACTATCCTAAAAAACTCATATTTGATAGATGGTAGTGAAATAAATGTTTGGATGAATTAAATACGTACGCTAAAAAATGTGAAAAAAACTCATTGAAAGTAAAATGAATTAAAAGAAAAGATATTTTAATATAATTGAATAAATAATAAATATAGAGATAGATGCATTTTTGTTAAGATATAAACATAAAAAATTTGACTAAGTTTTAATAGAGTGGTGGATGATAGGTTGAAAATATAAAAATAAGAGAGATAAAATAAAAAAATATCTATTAGAAGAAGTCTCCTGAGTATACATGAAAAAAGAAACTTATTTTAAAATTATTTCGATATTTAACTAAATTTAAACTAAATTGAATAATTATATTAAAATTGAAATGTGTTTCCAAACTTTTTAAATTAGATGAATAAGAGAGACGACCTATTTTTTTTATATATGAAATAAAGAGATTGAACTGTGTTGAACGAAATAAAAAATGGAATAACATTCGAGAATCTAAAAAGATGATTATGACTATAGTGAATGGAAAATATTAATGTTTTTAAGACAAAATCTTCATTCAAGCCTCTAGAGTTTATGGCCTTCATTTCATGATATTGTAACGAAAATAGTGAAATGGGAGAGTTGATAAGTGAAAAAATGATAGGCTTAATGAATACTTTAAAACTCATTTTTCTCAATAAGAAAGTTGAAAATGATAACTAGAAAATTTTGATAGAAAATAGTATTTTAAAGTGAATCGAAATTGATAAATATAAGCCATAACAAAAATTTGAACAATCCCAATTAAAATCCAAAAATTAAGAAAATGGATTATTGAACAAATTGGATAGGAGAACCAGACGAATTCAGGGTGAACCGAATTGAACTGGGAATAACTGATTCAAATATTAATTTTTCTAGTCGACTTAAAAATATCAATTTTGGAAATTAAAACCATCAATTTGTAAAAAATAAATTTAGAAATTTTTAATTTTCAGAAAACCAGTCAAATCAGAGGACATCACATGCCACAGTCATCGAATGGATAAATTTGATCAACTGTCACGTAGAATATATCTACCAATAAGAGGTCACCATGTGACTAGTCAACGAGTCAAAGGATGATCTGAGAAAGAACCGGTTCGAATCGAGTTTGGACTATCTCATGTCATAAAATCCCTAACTTTTAAAGCAGGCTAAACAAATCAAAATGAGACTGTTATTAAGTCCATTCAATAGGAAATTGAACAAAGAATTTTTAGATATTTTTATAGGACTAAGAACTGGTAAAAAAAGGGGTGAACTGACCAAGAAACAATCGATCCGACCAAAAAATTTATCGGAAACCAGTTTGTTATAGTGTGAACTAGTTGGAGTGCCACACTAAGCACAAGCATGCGCCACACGTGAGGGGCGCGTGACATACAAATACACGAGCGCACATGCGTGTGTCATCTTCTTCGCCTGAATGTGAGGAGCCCAACCGGGAAAAAAAATTCGAAAAACCCTGTCTGACAATCCAAAACCTACTACTTTAAAAATTAATTCTTTCAGAGATTTAAATTCTATGGAATGACATAAGAAAGCTATGCATATATAGCCACTCAAGTCTATAATCTATCCATATAAAGCTTGAATGTCCTCTTATCGGTTTTGGATAATAATTCACTCTAAAATCTAAAGAGCTCTGATTTTTGGTAAGAGTAGTTTCAAAGATCACCATGCCTCCATTCGACCACTAAACAAGGTGCTCTTGGTGTCCCTAGAAAGCTACAAGAGTTAGTTTTCCATCGCCACCCCTCTTGACCTTCAACTCCCCCTTTGTCGTCGCCGGTGAGATCGTATAATATTAGACCCATGCTGGCTAGAAATAGATCATCTATTTCGAGATTGAATTCCACTGACCTTGATGGCCAACAGTGATTGAAAAAAAATTAGGAGACTCCATCTAGCCTTAGCTTTCAATCGCCACTGGCCTCACACGATTTGGGTAAGTGTGGAGGTAGAATTAAATATGAGAAATTTAGGTTTTTGATAAAAATAACAGAGCTCAGTAAAATGAACATTTCATGTGGTCCAAACCTTCATTTGAGGTTGTTCTAGTTGCCATAGACGCCATGGAGAGGCAGCTTTCGAATTGCAATGGTGTCATCGACCGAGGCATCGTATCCGATGAGTTCTTGGCATGGACCTGACTCCTGTTCATTAAATTCTCAATTTGCAATTAAGTCTGATCATTGTTGTTACGGTGGACCCCAACTAAACAAAATCTACGATGGCCCAGGGGAAGGCCAAGTGGACCCTGTACCTAAGTTTGAGAAATTTTAAAGTGTTTTTGTTAGGGAGCAAAGGTCAGACTCTAAAATTTAAATAAAGAAAAGTTGGAGGACCCATTTATGAATAAGTTTTTCGTGGGGTCTTCTTAAGGTCTAAATAAAGTTTTAAGATAATTTGGAAAGATTGGTGAAGTTTTGAAATTAGGTTGGCATATTTGGAATGCTTAAGGACATAAATGTAATAAAATGGAAAGTTTAAGGACTAAAGTGCAAATAAAGAAGTTTGTGCGCCCAAAAGAGATTTTTGTGAAGTCCAAGGAGCTAAAGGAGACTAAAGAAACTTCGGGGACTTTAATGGAAGAATGGAAGAATCAAAGGTCCCAGAAGATTTTTGTGAAGTCTAAGGAGCTAAAGGAGACTAAAGAAACTTCGGGGACTTTAATGGAAGAATCAAAGGTCCCAGAAAGATAAGTTTAAAAAAAAAGGGTAAAATGATAATTTTTCCAACTTAAGGACCATTTTACAAATAATGAGAAATAAGGCTTAAAAAATATTATAAGGCATTTGGGGACCATAATGGGACTCAATGAAACTTGGAGACTCAAATGAAAGAATTAGAAAAATCTAAGGTACAAAAGGAAAGACTTTAAGGCATAAAGGGAAAAATAATAATTTTGCCCAACTTATGAACCAAAATATAATTTTGGGAAAGTCAATCACCTAAGTGGTAAATGAGAAAGTTCTAAGAACTTAGACAAGCATAATCTTGAAGGGTTAAGACCTAAAAAAATAATAACTAACCTTAGAAGAAGGTTAGAAGAAGGTTAGTTAAGTAACAAATTTTGATGAGTTAGTCGAATAACTCGAGCGCGGGAGGTAGAAACCTGACTCTTTAGGGAAGTTACGAATATAAAAATTGTAAAGGAATTCAAGCTACTTGATCTGATCTTGGTGCTATACTCTAACCTTGTAGATAGATTATGAGATCACTTAAACCGTGACCTCGAGGAGGAATACATAAAAAATCGATTGGAACGAACAAGTTCTGGTATACATGATGAGTGAGAGTAATGACGACGAGTCCGATTGGACCAACCGAAGCATTTTACAGTTTTGAGCGATGCTTTGAAGTAACTGCTATGCTGAGTTTGAAACTCATATAAAAAGTGTAAAATGACATAACTAAATGTTCAATATAGAAATAACCTTTAAAGTCTAAGAAATGGGGTAAGAATCTTAAAGACCATGATAGATGAACCATAGTTGCATGATATGGCTATGGAATTAGGGCTTCATGCCTGTCATATCTATTAAAGGGAGTGGGTGAATAAATTGACCGAACTCTCGATGTGCCTTAAGTTGTCTTATATGTTTGCTAGGGCGAGTTGGTCAAGTAAATGACCCAACTTTTGATGTGCCTTGATTTTGCATTTTGTTTGCTAAGGGGAGTTCGAGTGTGGGACCAAATTCTTGATATGCATTGAATGATATTTTGAAGTGTCAAGTGCAGTTGGTCGAATGATGGACCAAACTCACGGGATGAATTGTGCTTGCATCATATCTGATGAGTCATGCTTGTGCTTGCATAGAGATGGTTGGAATAAGGACCATACTCAAGGAAATATGATATGCCAGAATATGACTAATGAATATGTTTGAATTATATCTTTATTAATATGGTATACCGATATGTGTATGGGCGTTGACAAGATACCTTTTGAGGTAGTGTCGATGTTGAGGGAAATTGGAAAGGGATGATAAGGGGAGATAGAAATGATTCTTCCAGATTTCTTGGGACACCCGGGTGATATACAGGTACTATCCTAGTTACACCGCTATGATGACAAGAGGCAGGATTGAGTTGCATGTGTAAAGGGGCATGTGCAAGTCTGTAGGTTGACCCCCAGATGCAAATGCATTCTAGTGAGAGACGAACCCAAGGGGTATCAGTTGTGGAAGAGTACACGCGGCTTCCACACTCTCAATAGCACCCGATGGGAATGATGAAATACTCTTTGAGCACGAATAGAACATGGTGTGTAAGCCTTGTTTCTTCATAATGAGAGAGCTGGAACAGGAAATCAAAAATTTTTAAAAGAAAACCGAGGATCAAAGTGGTCCGAGATTAATGAATAAAAGTCAAAACAGGAAATCAGGAAGCCCCAAGGGGCTAACAAAGACCCAAACTTTACGAAAAAGAACCATGAAATCAATTGGAGGTGAAACCGGACCGATTTAGAGTGAACTGGACCCGAACCAGATTGAATCATGAAGAAAAGGTCAAAGAATGATTTTTCTAGGTGACCTAAAAATGTCAAATTGGGAAATTGAAGTCACCACTAGGTAGAAAATGAATTTAGAAGAATTTAGAAATTTTTAGATTTTAGAAAATTGGTCGAATCAGGCCTGAAACGACTGATTTTTTATTTCGGGTCACTGAATCGGTCAATGGTCCAGCCAGTCAAAGGACTACTTGCCAGGTCAGTGCCTAGTCAGCAGGCACGACCAATCAATGAGTGATGTGTGGTGAAGCACACAGAGTCAGCCGCTCGGTTAGTGCCTAGAAGTGCTGACCAATCAGAACATAACACGTGTTCTCGATCAACAGTCAAATCCATGTCATCGACAACCGATCAATAGGAGAGCGACACGTACCCTCAGTCAACGATCAACGGAGGAGAAGCCTCATAGCCAGGCAAACCAATGAGGAGCTGCACATGGTAAATATGCCACATTAGCGGTCAAGTAGGACATCAGAGAAATGGTCGACCAATCAGAGCTTGACATGTGGCAAAGTCACAGGCGATTTCAGCCAATCAGAGGATGACACATGACAGTGGCACAATATGCCAAGAGGGAAATCCAATTTATTTAAATCAGCCAATGAGAGGACGCCACATGTCACGGTCGAACAAGGACAGTCAACAGCCACGTTGGTATGAATAACCAATGGGAGGCTGCCATGTGGTCGATCAATGAGTCAAAGGATGACACAAATGCTGCGTGGGAAGCCATGTCAACAAAGCCAACCATTCATAGCACACCATGTGGTAGCTTGCACGTGTAGAACATTGTCATCTTCTACCTCTGATAGTTGGTAGAAAGAAGGATCGGGTGCACTGCTCAGTCTTTGACGACCCGAAATGCCCTCCGATCTAACTGAGGATGGGCAAGTTTGGGGCTGAGTCAGGTAGGTGGAGTAGCCCTGTCAGTTGTCAAGTTCCCTATATAAAAACTCCTCCCCATTCATCCTCCTCATCTCTCAAACGATCAAAGAAGACGAGTTACTCTATTTGTCATGCCCTAACCTGGTTTGGTCGGATCCCCGTGAGCAACCCGCCACTTCCTTTGGTCCATTAAGGGTCCCCCCTTTTCTGAACTGCAAGGAATAAGGCGTCCTTTTACATGTCCTTCCTAAAATAGCCTTTTTACATTACCATATTAGGCGTGTTTAGCTCTTTTAGTCTATCCCCTTGCCACAGGAGGCATTTAGCAAACAAACACACACCCTTCATCACGAAGGGTACACACATTCACAGGTGTAGCCCACCCATTATACCCATTTATGGATTGGAGCGTCTTTACTGTCCACCAAGATAGAAGACCATCCACTTCTACCCTTGGTATGAGTGGAATGTCCCAAATGTCCGACCCTCAGACCCGAATACCACTTCATGTCCATATGAGGATGGAGACCCCATATTGTCCCCACCCCGGTCTAATGCGCAAGAAGCTCCTAGAGCTTCATGACTAACTGGCATGACAAACTGTCCTTATCGCCCCTATGCCATCCAATAATCCTTAGGACCCATCACTACTCCCTAGGGCATCTTGATGGTCTCCTACAATAAGTGCATGCACAAACAAATTTTTTCACATATATCCATTATCTTTGGTGCCCATGGTCCAACAACCCCGACACTCGACCCGACCTGCATCTATTTGTCTATGTCGGTCTGTCAGCCTGGCCTTCACGCATTACTGCTAGTCCAGTGAGTACTGTCAGTCCTGACTTGGTACACACAATCAATTTCATTAGAAATTTTCATGGCTCTTCATAATCAATTTGTTTACGAGCTTCTACTTGAGCCCACTACACACATTTTTCAAAAAATCAGGCATTTAGCCCAACGAGTTCAAAAACCAAGGCCCCTGGCCTATCTGAGCTGTTTTAGCTCCCATCAAGAAGGTCTCCCAAATATTTTAAGTATTGGCACACAGTCAGGGGATAACACTTTTGATAAAATTCATTTTTCAACTTCATCACACCAAACGGATGTAATGATATCTCCGCTTACAACCGATAGGCGGGTTTCTCCTTTCCTCAAGGAAATTCATCATACCAATCGGGTATGATTATCTCTACTTACAATTAGTAAGTAGGTTTTATTCATTAAAGATAGTGCTCATCATCCCAACTGCTATGATGTGTAAGTTAGCCCACGCACCCGATGACCGTGACATGTTCATCCCTAATCGGTTTCCAAGTCCACGCTAGCTTTTCCTTGTTGGTTTTCCAATTTCTCGTGTCCCTACATGATTTGGGCATCATTATCAATTACGGTTTGGCATGACAACCATTGTTTTCTCACGTATGAGCGACTAGGCTAAAATTTTTTGGTTTATTGCACTTAGGTCCCTAAAGTTAATTTTCCTTAACTTTAGGTCCCTAATGCTAACTTTTCCCCAAATTGAATTCCAAAGGCTTCCAAAATTCCTTTTGGGTCCTCAATTTACTCAAAATTGTGTAAGGGGCTCAAATTTTCCAAATTTCCAATTTGGTCCCCAGCTTTTCAAAAATTACAATTTTACCCCTACTTTCCAAAAATGGCAATTTGGTCCCAAATGTTCTGAAAATTGACCAATTGGTCCTCCAACATCTTTCTCATGGTCAATTGGCCTTCAATTTTGGTAAATTCAATAAAGGACCCCAATTTTGGGAAATTGCATAGAGGTCCCCAAAATTTTCAAAATCTTCAAAATTTCCCCAATTTCTCCCTTTCAAACTGACAGAATTTGATTTTTTCAAATTTACCATTCAATCGGAGTTAATTATTCTAATTGAAGGTATGGATAAATTTTCTACACTTCCATACGATTCAATTAAGCTTTGAATCACATGATTTGAGTCCAAAACAAGCTCAAATCGAGCTTTGCTGAAAAACTGTTCGTAGAGAGAGAAAGCTTCGAAAGCTTACCAACGGAGGTGCGGTGCTCCGAGCTCTCTATCTGGGGAGGTAGCTCTCATCTTGAGGTTACTTCTAGGATCAAGAATTGCTACAATTGATGTCCAATTAAGGGTGAATTTTATCAGCAAATTTTAGCACTTTCTCTCTCAAACTCTGACCGGTAACGATGGAGGAGGGCCAAATTGGCTTACCTTTCAACTCTATTGAGGCCGTGTGAGGAACTTGGGGTGTCGAGATGGCTTGATTTGGCCAGAGTAGGGCTGAATTTGGCCGAAATTAGCTCAGCCATAAGAGAGCAACTTCGGTCCGTTGGAGCTGCTTCACCGTATGATTTTGCCAGCGCTTCTCCAATGGTCCTCTGGTCGAAAGGAAGTTGCTATCAGATAGCTGAATTCCCTCAGAGTTTGTAGGACCCAACATTGTCTTATGAGACTAAGAAAAGTGCTCAAGTCGGAGCTGTGGTTTGAGCTTCACTAGAAAATGGAGCAGTTGAGAGAAAATGGTGATTTGAGGTATGTGGAGGATGAATGGATAGAAGCTCTTTATATAGGGAGCTCAGGGACCCTCTGTCCAACCACTTTCCATTTTGATCGAGCTTATCCTCGCTCAAAAATGGCCTGATCGGAGTGGTTACATCTTCACTAGAGAAGGAAGTTTTTAGCATTTATGAACAGTGTTGTCATCCTAAGGAAGAAGATGACACTGTTCCGAACCGGATCGTACCGGTCCGATCAGGTTCAATGACAAAGATTGGCCGATTCAAGTATGATTTGACCGATTTTCTCAAAATAAAATTTTCTAAATTAATCTAAATTCATTCTTTATCAAATGGTTGCTTCAATTTCCCAATTTGAATATTTTAAGCCACCAAGAAAAATAAATTTAGAAACTAGTTCAAGTATGGTTCAAACTAGTTCAATTCGGTTCAAGTCCAGTTCACCCTGAACCAGTTTGGTTTTTTTTCCTGTTTGTCCCAAGGTTCTTTTCCATGATTTTTATGACTCTTTGAGTCACTTGGAATATGTTAATTTTCCCATTTTACCATTTATTTATCAGTTATGGTTCATGAACCAGCTCGGTTTTCTATTTTGAAACGACCAGTTCTTTTCCCAGTTTTCTTATCTATAAAGGGACGAGGTTCACAACTCTCCCCTCCTTTTAGGGGTTTTGTCCCCAAAACAATTTACATCTCGAATAATTGAGGGTACCCATCCCTCATAACACTTTCGGTTTCCCATGTCTCCTCTTGCACTGTTCCGTTCTGCCAAAGAACCTTGACCATAGAAATCTTCTTGTTCCTCAAGTCTTGTGTCTCTGGTCAATGATTTGCACTGGTTCTACTTGATAGGTCAAGTTCTATTCTAACTCTGGTGGGGGTCGGTTCATCACATGACTGGGATCGGGCTGATATTTTCGGAGTACCGAGACATGAAATACATCATGTATTCTTTGTAAGTCTGGAGGTAGTTATAATTTATAGGCCACTGGGCCTATCCTTTGGACTATGGTGTTGGGACCGATGTACCTAGGTTTCAACTTCCCCCATTGCTGAAACCTAAGTATTCCCCTCTATAGGGATACCTTGAGTAACTGTTTCTCCCAATTTAATCCTCTCCTAAGGATGTGAGTATGTTGAGACTTTGTTATAGGGAGGTAAGTTCTAGGGGAAGACCTGGGATTAGATCTTCCTTGATGAAGGATCTCTCTACTCCCGAGTTAAAGAGAGCGTAGACTTTTCTCCCCCACAAGTGTATGTACCCTGATTGAAGAAACACACATTTCTAGAAGGAGAACTTTAAATTTCTTTATTGAATAAAATCAAATTACAGGTTTTGTCTCAATTTTGGTTAGGGAGGCTTTGGGAAGTACCCTCTACGGTACTAGGGTCTTTTCTGACCTATTCTTGGGTGAGGTTGTAACGTTGTCCCACCACCTTTTCGCGCTGGCCTCCAGGAAAAATTCTGCTAAGATTACCATGTCCTCTAGTGAAATCCTAACTATCCCCATAAGTTTTTTGATGCTAGCTAGCTAGTCCATAGCAGCTCCAGCATCCTTCTCTCCTAGAAAAGGCTTACATGCCAGTTGACGGAGAGTTTTGAGGTATTTTGGTATATCAACTAGAGGGGGATTGTCAGTAGGAGGGGGATGAGATTATACTTCCTCAAGCCCAGCTCGAGAGTTGGTGTCCACCTCAGGGGTGAGGTTAGGCCTTCCAAACACTTGAAAAAACTCCTCATATAGTCTTTGATGTTCCGAGCTTAGTCCAAGTGGAATTGTCTCGATTTCTTAGGGAGTTTCCATATGAAGGGGTTGTTGGGCAGTGTCAGTAACAATGACTCTTGTTCTCTTGGTTTCTCTCTTGGGAGTAACATGAAATTTTAAAATTTATTTATCTTATTTATTACGTTATATAGTCTTGATAATGTATTTGAGAAAATAGGCTTTAATACTACTCAAGTTGTCACGTCTCGATTCGGTTTGGTCAGATCCCCATGAGCAACCCCCACTCCCTTTGGTCCATTATGGGTTTCCCCCTTTTCTAAAATGTGAGGAGTAAGGCGTCCTTTTACTTGTCTTTCTTGGAATAGCATTATACAAAATTGAATATTTTAAAACAAACATACCTGTCTTATAGTTCCAATTTATGAAGGCCTTTAAGATTGGTGTTTCCTTGGTTTTCTAAAAGCGATAAAATGGAGGGAGTGAGTTCTACAACTTAGTGAGTGGGTGTTAGGAGTGAGTTTTCAAGAAAAACAACTTTATTCAAACTATGCCAAGGTTATCATTTCCTTTAAGAAGGATTTTTCTCAAATTCTGGTATTCAAAACATTCTTACATTACAATATTAGGTGTGTTTAGCTCTTTTAGCCCATCCCTTGCCTTGAGAGGCGTTTAGCAAACAAACACATGCACTTCATCAAGTAGGGTACACACATTCATAGGTGCAGCCCGCCCACTACACCCACTTGTGGATCGAAGTATCTTTACCGTCCACCAAGATAGGAGCCCGTCCACTTGTACTCTGGGTCTGAGCGGAACGTCCCTGATGTCTGACCCTCAAACCCGAATACCACTTCATGTCCGTATGAGGATGGAGACCTCATCCTGTCCCCACCCTGGTCTCATGCGTAAGAAGCTCATAGAGCTTCATGATTGACTGGCATGACAAACTGCCCTTTATCGCCCCTCATGTCATCCAACAGCCCTTGAGACCCATCACTACCCCCTAGGGCATCTTGATGGTCCCAAACCATAAATGCATGCACAAACAAAGTTTTTCACATATATCCATTATCTTTGGTGCCCATGGTCCAACGACCCCGATGCTCGACGGGATATGCAACTATTTGTCTAAGTCGGTCCGTCGACCTAGCCCTGACTCACTACCGCCAGTCCATCGAGTTCCGTGGTGAAATCACACAATCAATTTCATTAGAATTTTTCATGGCTCGTCATTATCAATTTGTTTATGAGCTCCTGCTTGTGCCCATTGGCCATGTGCCCACTGCACACGTTTTTCAAAAAATCAAGCATTTAGCCCCATAAGTTCAAAAACCGAGGCCCCTAGCATATTTGAGTTATTTTAGCTCCCGTCAAGAAGGTCTTCCAAATATTTTAAGCATTGTCACATAGTCAGGGAAGAAAAATTCTGGAAAAATTCATTTTTTAACTTCATCACAACAACCAGGGGTGTTGTGATATCTCCGCTTACAACCGTTAGGCGGGTTTCTCCCAAGGAAATTCATCATACTAGCAGTGTATGATTATCTCTACTTACAACTAGTAAGTAGGTTTTATCCGTTAAAATAGCGGTCATCATCCCAACCGATATGATGTGTAAGTTAGCACACTCACTCGATGACCGTGATGTGTTCGTCCCCAGTTGGTTTCCAAATCCACACTAGCTTTTCCTCGCTAGCTTTTCCAAGTTCATTTTCCTTAAATTTAGTTCCATAATGCTAACTTTTCCCCAAATTGAATTCTAGAGGCTTCCAAAATTTCTTTTGGGCCCTCAATTTACTAAAAATTGGTAAGGGCTCAAGTTTTCCAAATTTCTAATTTGGTCCCCCAACTTTTCAAAAATTACAATTGTGCCCCTACTTTCCAAAAATGGCAATTTGGCCCCAAATGTTCCGAAAATTGACCAATTGGTGCCCCAACATCTTTCTCATGGCCAAATAGCCTTCAATTTTGGGAAATTGTATAGAGGTCCTTCAATTTTTTGAAATCCCCAAAATTTCCCCAATTTCTTCCCTTCAAATTGACCGAATTTGATTTCTTCAAATTAGCCATTCAATTGGGGTTAATTGTTTTAATTGAAGGCATGGATTAGTTCCTACACTTCCATATGATTCAATTGAGCTTTGAATAGCATGATTTGAGTCTGAAACGAGCTTTGTCGGAAAACTGTTTGTAAAGATAAAAAGATTCAAAATCTTACTGTCGGAGGTACGACGATCCGAGCTCTCAATCTGGAGAGGTAGCACTCATCCTAAGGTTCCTTATAGGATCAAGAATTGCTAAAATTGATGTCTAATTAAAGGTGAATTTTATTAGTAAAGTTTAGCACTTTCTCTCTCAATCTCTGACCCGCAACAACGGAAGAGGGTCGAATTGGCTTACCTTTTAGCTCTGTTGAGGCTATGGGGGTGTCAGGAAAAGCTTGGTTTGGCTAGAGTAGGGCTGAATTTGGTCGAAATCAACTTGGCCAAAATAGGGCAGCTTCGCTTCATCGGAGCTGCTTCACTGTTTGATTCAGTCGACGCTTCTCCGATGGTCCTTGGGTCGAAAGGAAGTTACAATTAGGTAGCTGACTTCCCCTAGAGTCTGTAGGACTCGACCTTGCCCTTTGAGACTAAGAAAACTGCCCAAGTCGGAGCTATGGTTTGAGCTTCACCGGATGGAACAGTTGAAAGAAAATGGTGATTTGGGGTGTGTGGAAGATGAATGGAGAGTAGCTCTTTATATAGGGAGCTTGGGGACCCTCTACCTGACCACTTTCCATTTTGTTCGAGCTTATCCTCGCCCAAAAACGGCCTGATCGTAGCAGTTACATCTTCACCAAAGAAGGAAGTTTTCAACATTTATGAACAGTGCTGTCATCCTAAGGAAGAAGATGACACTATTCCGAACTGGACCGGACTGGTCCGAGCGGGTTCAATGGTGAAATCGACTGGTTCAGGCCCGATTCGACTGGTTTCCTCAAAATTAAAAATTTATAAATTAATCTAAATTCATTCTCTATCAAATGTTGGCTTCAATTTCCCAATTTGAGTATTTTAAGTCACCAAGAAAAATAAATTTAGAAACTGGTTCAAGTATGGTTCAATCCGGTTTAGGTATGGTTCACCCTGAATCGGTCCAGTTTTCTCTTCCCATTTGTCATAAGGTCCTTTTCCATGATTTTTATGACTTTTTGAGTCATTTGGTATTTTTCAATTTTCCCATTTTCCCTTTCTTTATCAGTTATGGTTTGTGAATCAGCTTAGTTTTCTCTTTTTAAATGACCGGTTCTTTTCCCAATTTTCTTATCTATAAAGGGACGGGGTTTACACCATTTCTCGGCGAGGCACGAACCAGAGCTCCGACGAGGGCCTTTCTTGCAACCTTAGAAGCCAAATTTGTGTTCCCTAAAACCAGGAAGAAGTCCTCTACCTTGCTGCAACCTCCTTTCAGCTCAAGGATCATCGGAGAAGTGCCGGATGAGCTTGCACAGTGAACTTGCTCCCTCAATAGTCTGTGACCAGAATTGGTTGAGCCGCATCCCTCCCTGGAGAAACCATGGCCAAACCAAGCACCACTGACCTCCCTTAGTGTAGCTTTGACCTCCCCTGAGCCATCTTAGTAAGTCTCATGTGCCGCCCTTCGTTGAAATTCACTATTCCTAGTGTACTTTTCTCGAGAAGTAAATTAAGAAATTCTCACTGCTTAGGCCATCAATTGCGTTGGGGTTTGATCTAGGAAGGATCCCTAGGAAGAGAGGAATCCAATGGAAATAAATGCTCCGATCACGAATGTCACACCCCGATCTGGTTTGATCAAGGTCTCGTGACGAACCCACTACCCTTCCATGCATCATCTAGGTATTCCGATCTTAATGATACATGAAAGGTAAAGGTGTTCCTACGTTCATTCCCTTACTATGAGTTTGGGATGGGGAATGTACCTTGTGGGCCCGAGCTTGTCCTGGAATTTTTTGTTTCCTTTGTCCTAGTCCTGAAAGGGTGAGAGGAGGGGAATGAGTATATAAGTACATATACTTAGTGAGGGAAACTTCTACGATGATTGATTTATTTTGTTACAACATCCATTCGTCATCCATTAATTATTTTTCACATATCATTTAAGCATCAACCACCCTCCTATCATAGGAGGGATCACACATTCGCAGAATGGTCCCCGACCGTTCCACTTATGGACTAGAGCGCCTTTATCGTCCACCCTAATAGAGGTTAATAGCCTCTACCTTGAGTTTGAGTGGACCTTGCTCGTCCGATCCACAAACCCTATTCACTTCATGGTATCCGCTTTGTGGGACGAGACCTCATTTCCCCTACTACCTTAGTCTCAGTGCGCAGGAAGCTCCCCGAGCTTCTCGATCCATCACTACCTCGTACTAGGTGTTTAGATAGCCCCGTATCTCACAGTGCATGCATAGTCAAGAGTCTTTTTCATTTATAGACATTATCTTTGGCCCTCAATGGTTTGTTGGCTTGGCTTCAGCCTACGCGTACTAGCCCAACAGGTTCGACGACCTAACTTTGGCTTAGCAACAATTTGGCCGAACAAGCCCAACATCCAAGACTTGGCTCGGTGGGTATCACACACAATTATCCATTAATTAGATCTTTTAGCAGTATTTATCACATGCTGATTCTGGATGGGTCCTTACCCATGTCCATTGGGCCCACTTGTATCATCCAGCCTAAGCCCAAAATTAGCTCCCAAATGTTTTAAGCGGAGTCACCCAGTTAGGGGAGGCTAATTCTGATAAAATCATTTTAAGCCAATTCGTTGTTCCAACCGATACCGACATTATAGTGTTTCCACTCACCCGGTAATCGTGGTAGGGTTGTCCTAACAGAAACTTGCTTCACGGCGCGCGTCTTGGAGCCATCGTTTGGAAGGTTTGCTCCTACACGACACGAATATCCATATTAGTATGCTTTGACTAAGAGGCCACATATTTTTTAGTATTTACGCATAGACCCTCATATTATGCTTTAATTATGTTTAGATCCCTAAAGTTTGTACTTTTACATTTAGGTCCCTATTTGTCCCTTAGTTTCAATTAAGCCCTTAGGATTTCCAATTATCCTTCTTGGGTCCTTAATTTTATCAAAATCACACATTGGTCCTCAATTTTCCAAAAATTGTCATTTAGTCCCTAATTTCCCAAAAATTGCAATTTGGCCCTAAACTTCTCAAAATTTCTAATTGGACCTCCATTTTGCCCAAATTGCCCAATTGGCCCACAATTGGGAGTGAATTTCATGAAAATGACCTCAATTTTATCAAATTTCCATTCAACCCTCAATTTTTGAAAAATTGCACAAAAGCCCCTTTTTATTGAAAAATCCCCAAATTGCATTCTTCTTCTTCCCCCATTTGAACATTCGAATCTTACCTCGTCTAATTGATGACCTGTAAGTTATTATTTTCTTTGTTTCTTCCTGTTATTCACCTCCTCTATCTCCCCCCGATCATCCTACACTTCGAATTTTTGAATTTGGTAGAGTTTTGAGCTATGTCTTAGCTTTGTTGGAAAATTTAAAGTAGAGAGAAAAGGCTTGCTTAGCTTATCGATGGAGGGGTGGTGGCCAGAGCTTGAGGTAGGGGTAGCTAGTGCTCATCGAGGGGGTCAGACTAGGATTGGATCCCGCTGCAATTCGCCACCACACTGTGAGAATTTGAAGAGAGAAGTTTCGAGGTTGTGAAGTTATGAAACTTAGAGAATCTGATGAGGAGAGGTGAAATTGAGCTTACCGGGTGTCTGTGAGGGGTTGGGGAGGGTCTCAAGCAGTCGGAGGTGGTCAATTCTAGAGTTGGAAGGCTTGAGAGGGTCGGGGTTGGGTCGGTCAGGAGCACGCTGTTCTAGGTTCCGGAGAAACTTCACTGTGTTATCCTTCCAGCACTTCTCTGGCTGTCCTTTGGTCACTTTGAGGGCTTCTCAAGCTAGAGGACTCCTCCCATATTCAGATACTACCCTTCGAAGCTTCTTTGGTTGCAAATTTGCCCATCATCGGAGCCTTGATTGGAGTTTCATCAGAAAGTGAGTAACTTCTCTTCAGATAGCACTTGAGTGGTGAGGATATCGAGTGGGAGGGTGCTCTTTATATAAGGAGCTTGACAACTGTTTAGGCTACTGACCGGCGTGGGACTCGACCCCCACCTCGCTCTCTGGCGACATGATCGGAGGAATTTTTGAGTCACCGGAGACTCCCTCTTTACCAACGTCTCTCTCCTTTCTGTTAGTGGACTAAGGTTGAAGACGATAATGTGGTGGGCATGCCACATGGCACTCTATGATTGGTCAGTTTTTCTCACGTGGTGATCAAGCTTGGCCGCCGCATCAACCATTGACCAAACACGTGGCTGCCTCCCATTGGCTACTCATGTTTGCGTGGCAAGCTGACAAGTCATCCACTGACCATTGATTGGACACATGGCAGCCTCCCATTGGATGCCCATGTTTTTGCATGGTTGCTGACGAGGCGCTGTTGACCGTTGACTGGTCTGGTCTATTGATTGGTCTGATTCATTGACCGGTCTGGTCTAATCGGGTTCAGTGACCCGAATTCTAAAATTGGCCAGTTCAGATCCGATTCAACCAATTTTCTGAAATTTAAAATTTTCTATCTAATGTAGCCTCAATTTACCAAATTGATATTTTTAAACCACCTCGAAAAATGGATTATTGAACCCGTTCACTATGGTTTATTCTGGTTCAGTTCGGTTAGGGTCCAATTCACCCCGAACCGATCCAATTCTCTCATCCAATTCACTTCCTGGATCTTCCTCATGATTTTTGTGAATTCTTGGTCACTTGGGATATTCTAATTCTCCCATCCTTCTAGGAGTTTTGTCCTAAAAACTCTGTTGTTCATCTGTTCTATCGGAAGTGGATCCCTGTGCGGTCCAATTGGGGTATGAGTTAATACCCTACCATCTTGATTACCCCCTTTTGACTCAATCCCCTTATTCCTTGGGATTTAGTTAGTTTGACTTGTCTTTCCCTTATGTCCACGAAGTTCATTAGGTTCACTACTTCTCGCCATTTGGGGTCAAACTTTCCTTCTGGAGGTTTTTGTCCGGAATTAGGGTTCCAACATGTCCAATCGCACCTGGGTTTATTTACTCCCATGGTTGATGGAACTCCTCAGCTCATCATGCCTTCGGGTTTTTGCATTTTCCTTTCATAGGTTTCGGTGTTATCCCCCTCCATGGTCCTATAGTTTGTTCTTTCATACTTGAGTCCCCTTTTTGTCGGGCTATTGGACCTACATGTCCGGGCAATATGACTCTCACATTCTGTTACTCCTCCTTGGGCCCAAAACCTGACTTGCATTGTAGTTTGAACCGCGTCCTTCCACTCTTTTCCTTAGAGTGTACTCATTTTTGCCCCTCCTCTTGCGTTGTCAAAATTACTCGACTCCGGTTCACATATAGGCTCTGATTCACATGCTGCCTCCATGCTCTGATGTCCTTTGGATGAGGATGCTAGGCTCCTTGTGAGGTTTTGGGTTCCTCGCATTCACTCATCCTACCCTATTTCTCATTGTCTCCTCGAATCCAACTGTCAAGTTTCTCACCCTCTTTGGTCCCCTCGGCCTGTCGGGGTTCTCCCCTTCTCTTCTTCCTCTTTTCTTCCCCTACTTTGGACCTAATGTCTGCTGACCCCTAGCAATTTGTCCTCCTTGGGCTTAATCTTTTTCTTTGTTTCAGACAACAAGGTTAAATGTTTTACTTCCTTGCCTAGCCCGTATTTAATTCGCTCTCAAAGACTTCTTCCCTCCCTTGGTGTCTACCTACCCTGTAGGTGTCCGTTTCTTTTTGAAATTCCTGGTTCTAGTAGAGGATGTCCTTCGATGCTTTCCTCCTCAAGGGGTAGGATGCCCCTCGTGGTCCCCTTGGGTATCAAATCCCTCCTCATTATTTTTCCTATATCGCACCCTATCCAGCTTTATTTCAGCCTCCACACTTGATAACCTAATTCTCCCTATCGTCTCACTTTCCTTGTTTCCTAGTGCCAGGGTTCATTATTGCTTCACCACTGGCTCGTCTCTCACTTTTCTGTTCAGTGGAATGCCTCGTCGCTATTTCTTGATCATTCTGGTTGTGCCTCCCTAGGGTTCCTCTAGGTGGGTAGGCCTTCTTTTGATTCATTCTCACAAGGTCCTTGGCCCGCCCTGTTTCTAGCTGTGTTTACTAGTCCCGGATTTCCCCCTTCATGGCCGGGTGTTCACCCTACTGTTATTCTTGGCCGGTGTCCTCCTCCCGTATATTAACACCTATCTTTGTGCTTGCCTCCATAATTCCTACTACAGCTCCTTGATCCCTATTTGGTTTGCCAAACCTGCCTCACCCTCACCCTAGTTGACCGCGTTCTTACCCAGGGTCCTCATCCTTTGATACATCATTGGCTCATTTGGGGTCCTCTCATGGCACTCTATCCCAGCTTGCCCCATATGGTTCTCATTATGCCTTTCTAGGCTCACTATGATTTATTTTGTTGGGTCTGAACCTCCCTTGTCCTTTAGGGTCCTTCCCAAGTCTCTCTTACCCTTGCCCTAGACTTATCATTCTTGGGTTTCCAATTCCAGTGTCTTCTCTTGGGGTCTTTGGTACAAATTATGGGAAGTTGGGCGGCTAGTCCACCCTGAGTCTGTTTCTTGGCTAGCTCCCTTAGCACTCATGCCTCTATTTGCATGGGAATTGTATTCCCTTTTTGTGAGCATTCTCTTCCTATTTCCTGTATTCTATAGTTCTAGGGTTTCTTAGTCCACGATGAATCAGAGATGTCGAGAGTTCCCTAATCCCTTCATCCTTTCTTGGGGACCTTTGGTTTTTCGCGGGTTTTCTAGACTAGGGTCATTTGCATGTTATGCAAGAGTGAAAATTTTAGGAACTTTTTATTCATTAATCGATGAATCCCCGGATAGGGTTTATTACAGCAGACAATCCCAATAATTTATTGCTACACCTCTAGCCTCTCCAATTAACTGACCTAGAGTTATACCTAGGCGGGTTGCGAGACTCCCCGTCTGTCAAGCTCTGACCCGATTTGATCAGATCGCCATGAGCAACCTGCCACTCTTCCGATTTATTAAGGGTTTTCCCCTTATTTAAACCATGAAGAGTAAGACGTCCTTTATTTTCTTTAAAACTCACTCACTCGATATGTGCAGTGTATTCCTCTTGATTGACCTTTGCCTTCACACGATCTTATCCTTGTTGGCGTTCCCGGTCCTTCGTTCTCCTATTTGATTTGGATATTCTTTTTTATTAATATTTGGCATAATAGCCCTAATTCCTCACGTATGAGCAATGCCTAAAATTTTCAATTATTTACATTTAGGTCCCTAAAGTTCTTTTTTCTTAATTTTAGGTCCCTAATGCAAAAATTTTCCCCAAATTGAGTACCAAAACTTTCAAAAATTCACTTTGGGTCCTCAATTTATCCAAAATCCCAAAAAGGGTTAAAGTTTCCCAAATTTCCAATTTGGTCCCCAAGTTTTCAAAAATTACCATTTTGCCCCTACTTTACAAAAATGGCAATTTGGCCCCAAACATTCCAAAAATCGACCAACTGGACCTCCAACATCTTTTTCATGGCCAATTGACCCTCAATTTTGGGAAATTTCATTTTGGTCCATTAATTTTATGAAATCCCCAATTTTCCCCAAATTCCCCCCAATTTCCCCCTTTCAAACTGACTGAATTTGATTTCATCAAATTGACCGATCAATCGAGGTTAATTATTGAAATTGAAGGTAAAATTAGTTCCTACACATCCATGCGATTCAATTGAGCTTAGAATCGCATGAATTGATGTCGGGATGAGCTCAAACGGAGCTTTGCTAGAAAACTACCTTAGAGAAAGCTTCGAAAGCTTACCGTCGGGGGTGCGGTGGTCCGAGCTTTCAATCTAGGTAGATAGCTCTCATCCTAAGGTTACTCCTAGGATAAAGAATCACATCAATTCCTATCGAACTGAAGGAGGATTTGGTTAGTGAAAATTTGTCGGTTCTCTCTCTAACACTGATAAAAAAATTACAGAGGTGAGGAAAATTGGCTTAACTTTCTACTCTAATTCGATCGTATGAGGGCTGATGGAGTGTTGGGAGAGCTTGGTTTGGCCTGAGGAGGACTCAATTTGGCCATCTTAAGCTTGAGAGAAACTAGGCAGCTTCGGTCCACCGGAGCTGCTTCAATGTTTGATTATGCTGGTGCTTCTACGCTGATCCTTAGACCGAATGGTGACCACCGTCGAGTAACTGACTTATCCACGAGTCTAAGGAACCCAACCACACCTTCTTTGGCTCAAAAAAATGCCCAAGTTGGAGCTTTATTTCAAGCTTCACCAAAAATTGGAGCAATAGAGAGAGATATGAGTTTTTAGGTGTGAGGAGGATGAATGAGGAGGAGCTCTTTATATAGGAAGCTCGGCGACTTCTTGGCTGTCCGATTGGTGCCTTTATGGCGATCATTCATTATCTGAAACTCCCTGAATAGATACTTTTTATCTTCTCCAGCGCTGCTCAATTTTTCGGTGAGTGAACAATGGTTTCATCTCAAGGAAGAAGATGACATTGTTCTGAACTAGACTAGACTAGACCGGGTTCAATGCTTAAATCGGCTAGTTCAGGCCCGATTCTACTAAGTTTTTAAAAATTAAAAATTTCTAAATTTATCTAAATTCATTCTCTATCCAACGGTGGCTTCAATTCCCCAATTTAAATTTTCTAAGCCACTTAAAAAAATAAATTTAAAAATCGGTTCAATAGTGGTTCAAACCAGTTTTGATCTAGTTCACCTGAACTGGTTTGGTTATCACTTCCAATTCATCTCAAAGTACTTTTCCATGACTCTTATGACTCTTTAGGTTACTCGAGATTTATAAATTTCCCGTTTTGCCCTTTCTCTAACGGTTGGAGTTTGTGAACTGGTTCAATTTTCTCACCCGGGTTGACCAGTTCTTTCCCTGATTTCCATGTCCTTAAGGGACGGGGTTTACAACTCTCCCCTCCTTTTAGGAGTTTTGTCCTCAAAACTTAATTAGCAACCTTTGCATTAGGAATAATTTCCTTTGGTGTCAACTTGAGGTTTGCTTGATATGCTAACTCTTCGGTTGTTCTTTCTGTTAGCCCATTTTTATATTATTCACTTAAGGAATTTCTTTTCCTTTCCATTGTTTACTCACTCCATGGAGTTTATCATAATTAGGCATGTCTTACCCACTACTCCAAGGTACATCCTTAGGTTCACTTCCTCCTCTACTTAGGGAAAAATTCTTCCTCTTAAGGGTTCTTGCTCAAAATTTCAGGATTAGGAGTTCCAAGTTGCACAATCATTCCCTTGTCTAGTTATTCTCTTGGCCATTAAAACCCTTATCATTGTGTCCTCTCGATGGGTACATATTTGCTTTCATGGGTTTTAGTGTTATCACCTTTTTGTCTTATTTTGACACATCCCTCATCCGCTGTTTATTATAACTTCGACCTTATCATGCTTACTAACTAACTCTTCCTTAATCGAGTCACATTTTCCTTGGGACTATTGGGCTTACATTCCCCTTATAGTCATGACATTTTCTAGAACTTGTCTCTGTCCATTAGATTTCTAGAATACTTCCTTGAGGGTCGTTCTCAACTTTCCAACCTTTCAATGATTGTATAACTTCATCCCTCTTTTCATTTGGTAGTATTCCTCAACTACCTTTACTGTTATCCTCTCATCCATCTTGCCTTTGACATCATGTCTCACATATCTGTGTCGATTTCTCTTACTTACTCGTCCTTTCCCAACTTCTTTATTAGGTCTTTTTTATTCCAATTATTGGGTTTTATGATTACTTATTGATATGCGAGGATTCTTCCCGTCTTATATCCTTCCTCTTATTTAGTGGTGTCCTTTATTCAAGGACTTTCCTTTTCCTTAATCCACTCTTACTTGCTTATGACCATTTCACGATTCATTATTTCGAGTTGATCCCCTTTGGTCTATGTGTCGATTGCTTTGTTTGGGAAGTTCCCTTTTTATGGTTTCATTCTCTACTATGTCCCTCAAAGTAGAGATTTTAACCTTAAGAGCTACATGCTCAACCTTCTTACCATTCCTTGAAGATTTCTTCCTTCATTTGCTTACACCTCCTTCTATGTTGAGGCATTTGACCACTTTGAATCCTTCCTCATCTTAAAATTCCATTTCATCCCTTATTCCTTATTTGAGGATTTTTTTATTATTGGTTTTATTTCGTGTACTCCACCCTATGCCCAGCCACCCACTCTTTAGGCTCGATTATCTGCGTGTGGACTACGACCCATCTTACTATTTGTGGTTTTCCCCCTTAACCACTTCTTATTTGGAGGGCTTATTTTCCCAACGTTTCTCGGACGTTCTTTCCTTTATTTCCTTATTATGGGTAGTCCACTCATTCCTACTTGTCACTGCATCTTTTGATGCTAACTTCCTACTTACTCGTTCCTTGGGTTTAACTTATTCCTTGGGTCCACCTAGTATGCTTCCCTCATTCTTTCATCTTAGCATGTGCTTCATTTGCAAGTTCATCTTCTTATCCCTCTTCACTTGGTTCCATTACCTTTCAGTTGGGATACATATGCCTTTCCGGGGTTTCCTTCCTTGGTAGGACTCTTCTTCTTTCACTCGGAATACCTTTTTCATTTGCTCTAGGGAATATCTACCCTTAAATGATATCCTTTGATGTCATCTTCTCTTGTTTACCCTTACTCTTGAACTCTTGCGGCCACATCTTTTGTACTCTATCCTCATTCTCACTTTTACCCCAGTACATGTCTATTTCTTTTAGGGATAGCTCAAATCCTCATTGTTTCAAGATCTCTTGATTATGTGAGAGGCTTGCCTACTCCTCTCTTGGCTTGAGTTTGGTCGTTAATTTGGCCATTGGTCTTTTTAAGGATTTCCATCACCCTTTTTCCAAATATTTGGCCTTTCTACCTCTCCCTTCTTTGTTAGAGCTTAAATTATGATTGTCATGAGCCTCATTCCTACCATTCCTTTGGTCTAATTATCTTAGGGTAGTTGTTTCTCGACTCTTCTTGTCCTTAATGTCCATCCTACTATCCTTTTTAGGGTGTAGTCCTTTCTACTTCCTGATCTTCGTTAGGGTGTCATTTATTCTCCTTGACTATATTGTTGTTACGACTTGCTTCCTTCCGCATATGTCGGTCCGAAACTTCTATTTAGCTTCACTACTTTTTCCAAAGTGAGTCGTACTTGCCATCACGAGACATCCCATTTGTAGTCAAATGCTCAGTTGGTCTTCTCTTATGGAGGCGCACCCTTCTTTGCTCATAAATGGCTGGAAATTTCTTCTTAAGGGAGAATTTTCTTCAGCTATACTTTGTTCTGTTTACGGTTTTATCGAGGTCCAACCTTCAACCCTTTTTCCTTCCTACCACTATGCTAGGATCTTGAAGAGTTTCCTCCTGGATGTGGTTGAAATTTCGAGTAGGAGTCGTGTTTCTAGGGATGGTATCCTTTCGGATTTCCTATAGCTGTGGGGGCATTATTTTTGGAAAGTATTGTTCTAAATCCTTGTGGTGTGGGACAATCATTCACTTCATGTCCCATTTTCCTTACACCTTGTAATAGGTCTTTTCCTTGCTCAATTGTTACTCCAAGAGATCTCCTAGACTCCTTAATTACCTTGAAAATTTTTCTTATCGTGCCTTCTTTGCCCAATAATTCACTTAATTCATTCCTTTATGGGATGGGAATCTCCTTGTGTTTGTGGTGTCAATGGAAGTGATGGTTTGTTTGGTTATTTTCCTTGGACAATCTTCCTACAGTTGAAGCGCTAGGTCACATCATTTGAGAGATATGGTTTTAGGAATTGGAGTTCTTTATTAGTGGAGTAGTAGTGCACTATGTTGGTGTCTTAGCCCCATTATAAAAAGTGTTTACGAAATGGATGGGGAGCTACGGGGTTCTTGACAGGCGTCCTCCTTGGAAAGGTTATAAGCACTTGATGGCATTACTGGCCTTAGGCTTGGCTCCCTTCGTACTTATTATTGTGACATCAATAGGTCATGGCACCATCCTCCTGGATACTTCTCACTAACGTCTCTTGGTTCTTTGGGACTTCTCGGGTATTTTAGGGTGATCTTCCTACAGGAATAGAATGTTGGTAATGCCAATCCTAGTTTTCTTGGTTACTCTCTTGTGAGCCATTTGAAAATTTTGAAACTTTCTCTTAGTTACTATATTATATAGTTTTGATAATGTATTCGAGGAAACATGCTCTGATACCACTCAAGTTGTCATGCCCCAACTTGGTTTGGTTGGATCCACGTGACCAACCTGTCACTCTTCCGGTTTATTAATGGTTTTTCCCTTATTTAAACCGTGAGGAGTAAGACATCCTTTATACCTGTATCTTTCCTGGAATAACATTAATTAAAACTGAATAAATTAAACTTACATACCTGTCTTGTAGGTTTAGCTAGGGGAATGTCTGCAGGTTGGTTTTTCCCTCGGTTACCTAGAAAGGGGTAAAGGGAGGGGGTGAGTTCGACAACTTAATGAATGGGTGTTTGAAACATGAGTTTATATAAAATAGTTTGAATTGGAGTGTGTTAGACTCCTTATTTTCTTTAAAACCATTCATTCATTGAATTCTCGGTTATTGAAAACCAATTTCCTCACAATTAGTGTGTTTAACAATCAACATACACCTTTTATCATGAAGGGATCACAAATTCGTAGGCCAGCCCGTCCACTGCACCTACTTGTGGTGTCAGAGCAACTTTACTGACCACCTAGATAGAAGCTCGTCCACTTCTACCTTGTGAATGAGTGGATGTACGTGACATTTGACCCTCAAACTCAAAATCAACTCCGTGTCCATATGTGGATAGAGATCTCATCCTAACCCCACTTGGTCTCATGCGCATAAAGTTACGTTGAGCTTCCGTAACTGTTGGCACGACAAACTGCCCTTATCTCCACCATATCATTTAATAGCCCCTAGGACGCATCACTACCCCTCTTAGGCATCTAGATTGTTCAAAACCTCAGTGCATGCACAAATAAAGTTTTCCATAAGCCATTAATTTGTGGTGCCACTGGTCCAACAGCCCTGACCCTTAACTCGACCTACAACTATTTGTCTAGACCAGTTCGTTGACCAAGTCTTGTTGCACTGCCGCCAATCCAATGAGTATGTTAGCCATGTCTTGATACCATGCCCAAATAACAACATTCATTCATTAAAAGTTTTCATGGCTTATCCTCATGTTTGTTTACGAGCTCCTGCTCGTGCCAACTGGCCTAAGGCCCACTGTACGAGATTTTCAAAACCGGGCATTTTACCCCCCAAGTTCCAAAAGCGAGGCCTCTAGCCTATCTGAGTTATTCAAGCTCTCGTCAAGAAGGTCTCCCAAAATTTTTAAGCAATGGCACATAGTTAGGGGAGAGCACTTCTGAAAAAATATTTTTCACTCGTTTATCACACCAACCGGGTGTGATGACATTTCTACTTACAACTGGTAAACGAGTTTTTCATTTCCTTCCAAGAAGTTCATCATACCAACTAAGTATGATCTACTTAAAACCAGTAAGTAATTTTTTCACACTGTTTCCATATCACCCAACCAGACGTGATGTCAACATTTCTACTCAGTAGTGGTTTTTCCTTTCAGAGGTACTCATCATCCCAAACGGGTATGATGTGAAAAATCCCACTCACTCGATATGGGCAGTGTATTACTCTTGATCGGCCTTTGCTTTCATGCAAGCTTATAATTGCTGGTGTTCATGATCCTTTGTGCTCCTACACGATTTGGACATTCTTATTTATTAATATTTGGCATAATAGCCATAATTACTCACATATGAGCAAAATGCCCAAAATTTTTAATTATTTACATTTAGGTCTCAAAATTTCTTTTTCCTTAACTTTAGGTCCTTAATGCAAAATTTTCCCCAAATTTAGTCCCAAAACTTTCAAAAATTCACTTTAGGTCCTCAATTTATCCAAAATCCCAAAAATGGTTCAAGTTTCCCAAATATCCAATTTGGTCCCCAAATTTTCAAAAATTACCTTTTTGCCTCTACTTTACAAAAATATCAATTTACCCCCAAAAATTCCAAAAATTGATCAATTGGTCCTCCAAAATATTTTTCATGGCCAATTGGCCCTCAATTTTGGGAAATTGCATTTTGTCTCTCAATTTTACGAAATCCACAATTTTCCCTAAATTTTCCTCCAATTTCCCCATTTCAAACTGGCTGAATTTGATTTCATCAAATTGACTGATCAATTAAGGTTAATTTTGAAATTGAAGGTAAAATTGAGTTCCTACACATCCATACGATTCAATTGAGCTTTAAATAACATGAATTAACGTCGGAATAATCTCAAATGGATCTTCGCCGGAAAACTACACTTAAAGGGAGAAAGCTTCGAAAGCTTTGCGCTAGGGGTGCGGTGGTCTGAGCTTTCAATCGAGGCAGATAACTCTCATCCTTAGGTTCCTCCTAGGAACAAGAATCGCATCAATTCATATTGAATGAAGGAGAATTCAGTCAATGAAAATTCATCGGTTCTCTTTCTAACACTAATCGGAAATTACAGAGTGGAGCCATATTGGCTTACCATTCTGCTCTAATTCGGTCATATGAGGGTTGAGGGAGTGTTGAGAGAGCTTGGTTTGGCATGAGGAGTGCTAAATTTATCCATCTTAAGCTCAACAAAAATATGGTAGCTTCGGTTCGTCGGAGCTGCATCGCTGTTTGATTACGCTGGCGCTTCTCCGGCAATCCTCGGACTGAATGGTGACCACCATCGGGTAGCTGATTTCTCCCTGAGTTTAAGGAGTCCGACCACGCCTTCTTTGGCTCAGAAAAACATCCAAGTTAGAGCTCTAGTTTGAGCTTCATAAAAAATTAGAGCAGTATAGAGAGAGAAGTTTTCAGGTATGAGGAGGATGAATGAGGAGGAGCTATTCATATAGGAAGCTCCGGGACTCCTTGGCTGTCCGATTGGCGCATTTATGGTGATCATTCATTGCCTGAAACTCCTTAACTAAGACTTTTCATCTTCATCGGTGCTGTTCGATTTTTTGGCTATTGAATAGGGCTGTCATACGAAGGAAGAAGACGACACTGTTTAGAACCGGACTGGACCAGTTTGAACCAGGTTCAATGCTTAAACCTATCGGTTTAGGCCCGATTCGATCAAGTTTTTAAAAATTAAAATTTTCTAAATTCATTCTCGATCCAATGGTATCTTCAATTCTCCAATTTTAATTTTTTAAGCCACCTAGAAAAATGAATTTAGAAACTGGGAGCACTACTGGTGCGATATCCACATTTTCACTACTGGTGAAAAATTTATTTCCACGAGTTCATGTTGGGTTCCTTAAACTTTGTGGATGCCGACAAGCTGGGAGCCCTCCTCGGTTGCACTACTGGTGTGATACCCACCCCATATCAGTTCAAGACAGTAGCATCGTGGGTGTGTTGCATAGGACTTGTTGTACACACACTATTGTGTATTGGAGGGAGTCGGCGGAAAACCCTCACATAGTTAGCGTATGCCTCCCAGAAATTTCTCTTGGCCTCTTCTTGGATTTGGGCCTGATCCGGTTCCCTAGGTGGGTAAGTTCCATCCTCCATTGAGTTGGGAGAGGTTCCCTCTCGAGGTGCATCCCACAAGATAGGCTCCTCTAGCACCTCGAGTCTTTGCTCCATGGCGTGTATCCAAGTGATATACTCTTCATTGGCATTTTCATTCATGTTTTATGTAAGGGTTTCGAGAATCAAGAATTAGGGATTGTGGGTGGGGGACTTTCTAGGAAAGTTATGCTCTAATACCACTCAAGTTGTCACGCCCCGACCTAATTTGGTCGAGGTCCTGTGATCAATCCGCCATCCTTCCATGCATCATCCCGGTATTCCTACCTTAATGATACATGGAAGGTAAAGGCATGCCTACATTCATTCCCTTACTATTTGTTTGGGATGGGGAACGTACCTTGAGGGCCTGAGCTTGTCCTAAAACTTTCCATCTCCTTTGTCCTTGTCCTGAAAGGGTGAGAGGAGGGGAATGAGTATATAGGTACATTTACTCAGTGAGGGAAACTTCTACAATGATTGATTTATTTTGTTACTGCATCCATTAGTTATTCATTAATCATTTTTACATATTATTCACGCATCAACCACCCTCCTATCATAGGAGGGATCACACGTTCGAAGAATGGTCCCCAACCATTCCATTTGTGGACCGGAGTGCCTTTATTGTCTACCCTGATAGAGGTTAACAACCTCTACACTAAGTTTGAGTGGACCTTGCTTGTCCAACCCTCAAACCCTATTCACTTCATGGAGTCTACTTTATGGGACGAGACCTCATTTCCCCTACTGCCTCGGTCTTAGTGCATAGGAAGCTCCCTGAGCTTCTCGACATACTAGACATTGAACCGCCCTTATGCACCCTGGGTCATCCAGCAGCTCTTGGGATCCATAACTACCCCGTACCAGGTGTCCTAATGGCTCTGTATCTCACAGTTCATGCACAATCAAGAGTCTTTTTCATTTATAGCCATTATCTTTGGCCCTCCAGCTCAACGGTTTATTGGCTTGGCTTCAGCCCACGCGTATTGGCCCAACAAGATAGACGACCTAGCTTCGGCTTAGAAGCAGTTTGGCCCAACAAGCCCAACATCCCAGACTTGGCTCAGTGGGTATCACACACAATTACCCATTAATTGGACCTTTTAGAAGTATTTATCACATGCTGATTCTGGACGGGTCCTTACCCGTGTCCATCGAACTTGGGCCCACTTGTATCACCGAGCCTAAGCCCAAAATTAGCTCCCAAATATTTTAAGCAGAGTCACCCAGTTAGAGAAGGCTAATTCCGAGAAAATTATTTTAAGGCAATTTGTCGTTCCAATTGGAAGCGGCGTTATAGAGTTTTCACTCACCCGTTAATCGTGGCAAGGTTGTCCTAGTGGAACCTTGCTTCACAACGCGCATCCTAGAGCCAGCATTTGGAAAGTTTGCTCCTACATTGCACGAATATCCATACTAGGATGGTTTGACTAAGAGGCCGCATATTTTTTAGTATTTGCGCATAAACCCTAATATTATGCTTTAATTACATTTAGAACCCTAAAGTTTGCACTTTTACATTTATGTTCCTATTTGCCCCTTAGTTTCAATTAAGCCCCTAGGATTTCCAATTATCCTTCTTGGGTCCATAATTTTATCAAAATCACCCATTGGCCCTCAATTTTATAAAAAATGCCATTTAGTCTCTCATTTCCCAAAAATTACAATTTGGCCCTAGACTTCTCAAAATTGCTAATTGGCCCTCCATTTTATACCAAATTGTACATTGGGAGTGAATTTCATGAAAATGACATCAATTTCATCGATTTGCCATTCGACTCAATTTTTGAAAAATTGCACAAAAGCCCCCTTTTTATTGAAAAATCCTCAAATTTTCCTCTTCTTCTTCCCCCATTTGATTATTTGAACATCTAAATCTTACATCATGCATTTGACGGCATGTAAGTCCTTAATTTCTTTATGTCTTGTTGTTATTCGCCTCCTCCAACTCCCCTCGATTGTCCTACATTTCGAATTTCTGAATTTGGTTGAGTTTTGAGCTCCATCTGAGCTTCGTTAGAACATTTATAATAGAGAGAAAAAGCTTGCTTAGCTTACCGATGGAGGGGCGGTGGTCGAAGCTTGAGGTAGGGGCAGCTAGTGCTCGTCGAGGGGGTCCGACTAGGATTGGATCCCGCTGCAATTTGCCGTAACATTGCAGGAATTTGAAGAGAGAAGTTACAGGGAGGTGAAGTTCTGAAACTTAGAGAATCAGACGAGGAGAGGTGAAATTGAGCTTACCGGGTGTTTATGAGGGGCTGGAGAGGGTCGCAGGCGGTCGGAGGTGACCAATTCTAGCAGTGAAAGGCCTTAGAGGGTCGAGCTTGGGTTGGTCAGGAGCATGTTCTTCTGGGCTCTGGAGCAACTTCACTGTGTTATCCCTCTAGCACTTCTCCGATTGTCCTCCGTTCGCTTTGAGGGCTTCTCGAGCTAGAGGACTCCTCCCTAGTTCTAATAACACCTTTCAGAGCTTCTTTGGTTGCAAATTTGCCTGTCATCGGAGCCTTGATTAGAGTTTTGTCGAAAAGTGAGTGACTTCTCTTCAGAGAGTACCTTAGATGTGAGGAGATCAAGTGGGAGGATGCTTTATATAGGGAGCTCGGCAACTATTCAGGCAACCGACTGGTGTGAGACTTGGCCCCTGCCCCGCTCGCCAATGACCTCAGTAGAGGAATTTTCAAGTCGCTAGAGACTCTCTCTTTCCTGACCTCTCTCTCCTTTTTGTCAGCGGACTGAGGTTGAAGATGATGATGTGGTGGGCATGCCACGTGGTGCTTTGTGATTGGTCAATTTTTCTGATGTGGTGATCTAGCTCGGCCACCGCATTTGCGGTTGTCCGGTTGACCAGACAAGTGGCAGCCTCCCATTAGCTGTTCGTGTCTGCGTGGCAAGTTGACAGGTCGTCCGTTGACAATTGACTAGACATGTGGTAGTCTTCCATTGGTTGTTCGTGTCTACATGGCTGTTGATGGGGGAGCTGTTGATCATTGACCAATCTAGTCTATTGATCGGTTGGACCATTGACCGATCTAATTCGTTGACCGATTGGAGTGTTGACCGGTCCTATGAAACCCATCCCCTGGACCAAGTAAACTAGGGAAAGAACCGGTGGTTTTGATAAAATCGAGCCAAAAAACTAACCAATAATAAAAAGGAAGGGTTAATATGGGAAATTGGATGATCCCAAGTGACCAAATATTCACAAAAATCATGGAGAAGAACCATGAGATGAATAGGATAGTAGATCCAGAGCGATTCGAGGTGAACTGGACCCGAACTGGACTAAACTGAAAATGAACCATAGTGAACTAGTTCAATGATTAATTTTTCTAAGCGTCTTAAAAAATATCAATTCGGGAAATTGAGGCCAATATTAGATAGAAAATGAACTTAAATGAATTTAGAAATTTTTAAATTTTAGAAAACCGATCGAATCGGTTCCGAACTGGCTAATTTTTGAATTTAGGTCATCGAACCCGGTCGTATCGGACTGATCAACTATCCAATCAATTAGCATCCACGCAAGCATGGATAGCCAATGTGAGGCAGCAACGTGTCCGGTCAACAGTTAGCGGATGACCGGTGAGTTTGCCATGTAGACACGGGCAACCAATGGGAGGCTGCCACGTGTTCGGTCAACCGGTCAACGATTGAAGCGGCGGCTGGGTTGGAATGACACGTCTAAAAACTAACCAATTAGAGTGTCATCGTAGAAGACCGAGGAAGCTCAAACAGTAACTTCGCTTGTAAACACCGTCCCTTAGTAATGAGAAAACTGGGGAAATAACCAGTCAATTTGAATCTTTAAACCAAATTGGTCTACAAGTCTGATTGTTAGGGGACGAGCAAATTTGAAAATTTCTAACTCCCATGTGACTCAAAAAAGGTTAATAAACTTGGGAAAAGAACCCTAGAACGAAATGAGGAGGAAAGATTGAAGCAGTTCAAGAGAAACGGGCCCGAACTAGATAGAACCGGTTTATGAACCGAGTTGATTCATGAACCGGAACCGATAGAGAATGGGTAAACCAAGAAGCTTATGGAACCCTTGTTATTCAAAGAGATTTATAATCATTGGGAAGGAACCTTAGAACAATATGGGAGAGAAAAACCAGATCAGTTCGGGTGAACTGGACCCGAACCAGATTAAACCGGTTTAAGAACCGAGTCGATTTGTGAACCAAAATTGAGAAAGAGATGGTAAACCAGGAATTTTATAGATCCTAAATTACCTAAGGAGTCAAAGGAGCCATGAAAATGGACTAGAGAATGAATTGGAGATGAAAACCAAACCGACTCAAGTGAACCAGATCTAAACCTGATTGAACTGTATGCTAAATTCATTTTTCTATGTGGTTTAAACTTTTCAAATTTGAGATTTGAGACCAGAATTGGATAGAAAATGAATTTAGATAAATTTAGAAATTTTTAGAATTGAAAAACTCAGATGAATAGGGGGTGAACCAGCCGGTTTAAGCTTTGAACCCGGTTCGGACCGGTCTGGTCCGGTTCGGAACAGTGTCATCTTCTTCCTTAGGATGATAGCACTGTTCACTCGCCAGAAAATCAAAGTTGTACTGGAAAAAAAGAAATGTTTCCATTCGGTACATTTTAGGTCTTCAATGCCTGTCATAACGGTGCCAAACGGACGGCTTGGAGAAGTGCCAACGTGATTGAACAGTAAAGTAGCTCCGGCGGGCCGAAGCTGCCCTATTTCAGCTGAGTTGAAATCAACAAGTTTGAGCCCTCCTCAAGCCAAACCAAGCTCTCTCGACACCTCCTCAGCCCTTCCACGGTCGAATTAGGACCGAAAGGTAAGCCAATTTGGCTCCCCTTTGCAAATTCTGATCAGTGTTAGAGAGAGAGTCAACCGATCTTCAATGATAAAATTCTAATCCAATTCGACATCAATTGATGTCATTCTTGATTCTAGGAAGAACCTCTGTAGGAGAGCTACCTACCTAGATAGAAAGCTCAGACTGTCGCGCCCTCACCGGTGAGAAATCGAAACTTTCTCTCTACCGTCTGTTTTTCGGCGAAGCTCCGTTTGAGCTCGTTCCGATGTTAAAACCTACGATTCAAAGTTCCTTAGAATCATATGAACATGTAGACACTCAATTTTTACTTCAATTTCAACGACTAGAGGTGTTTAATCGGTCAATTTGATGAAATCAAATTCAGTTGTGTTAAAGAGTTGAAATTGGAGAAAAATTGGGGATTTTTGAAAATTCAAAGGGCCAAAATGTAATTTTTTTAAATTGAGGGTCAATTGGTCATGATAAGAATATTAGAGGGCTAATTGAGAAATTTTAGAATTTTTTGGGCCAAATTTACCATTTTTGTAAAGGAAAGGCAAAATGGTAATTTTGTTAAAATTGAGGGACCAAATTGAAAAGTTGGGAAATTAAACCCCTTTTGTGGAATTTAATAAATTTAGGTCCTAAGATAAATTTTAAAAGTTTCGGGACTCAATTTGAGGAAAAACTCAGCAATAGGGACTTAACGTTAAATAAAATAACTTTAGGTACCAAATTGCAAAGATACATAAGTTGGGTTTCCTCATTCGTTTGGAATGAATGTGGGCTATTAGGCCATAGAATAATGAACAACCATGTTCATTTCGTGCAGGAGAATGAAACGTTGGGAACGCCAGTCGAGGTCCAGCTTGCGAAGGACGGAACCTGGCTAAGTGGGATATCACTGCACGATCGAGTGAGTGGGATTTTATGTCATACCCGATTGGGGATGATAAACTCATCGAAATGAAAACCCACTACTATGTGGTATTTTAAACATCACGACTTAGAGTAGTGATGTGAAAACCATACGAAAAAACTACTTATCGGTTGTAAGTAGATCATACCTTGTTGGTATGATGAAACTTCCTTGAAGGAAATTGAAAACCCGTTTATCGGTTATGAATGGAGATGTCCTTATATCAGGTCGGTATAATGGACAGTGAAAACATACTTTTGTCGGAAATGTTCTCCCCTGACTATGTGCCAATGCTTAAACAATTAGGGAGACTTTCTCGATGGGAGCTCGAATAGCTCTTAAAGGCCGGGGGCCTCGGTTTTGGAACTTGGGTGCTAACATGCCCGGTTTTGAAAATCTCGTACAGTGGGCCATAGGCCAATGGGAATGAGCAAAAGCTCGTAAACAAATATGATATATGTGCCATAAAACTTTAATAAGTAAATTGTATGGTCATGGTCCCGAGGCTGGTTTGACATTCTCAGTCAACTGGTAGCAGTGCGACATGACCGGTCTCCTGACTAGTCAAGATAAACAACTGTAGGCTGAGTTGGAAGTCGGGACCGTTGGACTAATGACACCACAAATTACATTGCATAATAAGAAAACATTGTTTGTGCATGCGCTATGTGTACGGGATCATCAAGATGCCCATGAGGGGTAGTAATGTGTTCTAAGGGCCCTGGACAACCCGGTGAGTATAAGGGTAGTTTGTCGTTCAAGGTGACCGTGCGAAATTTGGAGTAGCACCAAGTGCATGAGACTGGGGTGGGGATGGGATGAGGTCTCTATCCTCACATATATACAAAGAATCAATTTTGGGAATGAAGGTCGGATGTCACATACATCCACTCATTCTTAGGATAGAAGTAGATGTGCTTCTATCTAGGTGGCCGGTAAAGTCACTCCGCAGCCACAAGTGGGTTCAGTGGTTGTGCTGACCTGCAAATGTGTGTAACCTTCATGATAAAGGATGTGTGTTGGGTGATAACACACCATGGTTAAAAAGAAATGGTGATAAACTAGAGATTTCAAATGAAATGGTTTCAAAAAGAAAGGAGTCTGACACACTGCAATATAAATATTTTTCTTGAAAGTCAAAAGATTTAAAACCCATTCACTAAGTAGTCATACTCACCCCCTCCCTTATATCCCTTTCAGGTAGTCCCGGAAAGCTTGTCCTTAAAGACCTGCAAATTTAAATGCCTGCAAGACGGGTATGATTATTTTAGAAAAAAAATTTATGCAATTTTTATTTATGTTATTCCTGGAAAAAAGGTAGAAAGAATGTCTTACTCTTTACAGTTTATATAAGGGGAAACCCTTTAATAAACTGGGAGAGTGGTGGGTCGTTCAATAGGATCCGACCAAACTAAGTTAGGGCGTGACACCGCTCCTCGGCTATCAACAGCTCGACCTTAAATTGAGCCATCCCCAGGCCAATTCCAGCCAAACCATGCCCCCCAAACTCCATCTAGAGGTGCCACAACCTTCCCCCGAGCTAATACGGTAAGCCCCTCTGCCGACCCTTCGCAAGAAAATACTATGCATGACACAATTCTGTAAAAAGTTAAACTGATAAATTTACACTGCTCAGGCCACCAATTGAGGCGTGATTTGATCTAGGAAGGATACTTGGGAGGAGAGCAATTTTGAGAAAGCAAGAGCTCCAGTCGTCGGACCCTCACCGGTAAAATATCAAAGCTCTCTCTCTTTAGACTAAATTTTCCCACGAAGCTCCATTTGATCTCATCTCTGAGCCAAATCGAGTGATTCAAAGCTTGAAATAGAGAGAAAACATAGATTGAATCAAAACAAGAATGGGGGAAATTAACCAAATTTTGGGGGTCAATTGAACAAAATTGTGATTCGGGGACCAAATTGTATTTTTTGAGAAATTGGGCAATTTGGGGATTTTTGGGAAATTGGGACATTTTCATGAAATTAACTTCCAATTGGGGCCCAATTGAGAAATTGGATGAAATGGAGGGTCAAATGGCATTTTTTTTTTTGAAAATTCAAGGACCAATTGGTACTTTTGGGAAAATTGAGTACCAACTGGCAATTTTGGAAAAATTTAAGGACCCATGAAGAGTAATTGGAAGTTCTAGGGACTAAACTGAGATTAATGAAGATCAGAGACCCAAATGTAAGGTTATAAACATTGAGGGACCTACATGCAATTAAGGCATAGTGTGAGGACCTATGCGCAAATACCCAAAACCACAAGGACCCGTATGTCAATTCTCCTCATGTGGGTACTCAAACCATACAAGAGCTGATTGATCAAGTGTCGGTGAAAGGAAGCGCACCACAACTCAAGATCTCATCGGGACAACCACATCACTATTATCGGGTAAGTGGGATTTTCAGCATCATACCCGGTTTGAGGTGATGGGAATCGTTTTTAAGTTTGAAAAAAAATCACTTTTCTAGGAATGGTCTCCCCTAACTACATGAAACTACTTAAACATTTTATGGGACGTTCTTAATGGAGCAAAAATTGCTCCAATATGCCTATTGCCTCATATTTGAAAATGATAGGGTCAAAGGGCTAGTTTTGGAAAAACTCGTGAAGTGGGCCCAAGGCCAGTGTGCACGGGTTGGAACCCGTAGACAAATAGGATTGTAAGAACTATGAAAAAAATCTCATAAAACTAGAATTATTGTGTGACTTGCCACGGGGCCAAGATAGGACTGACAAGGCTCGGTGGGCTAGTGGCAGTGCACCTAAACTAGGTCGACGGGTCGGTCAAGGCAAACAGTTGCAGGCCAGGTCGAGTGTTAGGGTCGTTGGACCATTGGCACCAAAGATTATGGCTAATGATTCGAAACTATTGAATGCATGTATGGGAATTTCGGGAGCATCTAGACATCCGAGAAGGGGTAGTGAATGGATCCCAAGGGCTGTTAGATGACCCAAGGGTACATAAGGGCAGTTTGGCTACCAGTATGTCAAGAAGCTCTAATAGCTTCAAAGAGGTCATCCCCATTTCATTCTCCTCACACCTGAACACTTCTCTCTCTCTCTCTCTATTGCTCCATTTCTCGGTGAAGCTTAAACCAGAGCTTTGACTTCAACATTTTTCTTAACCTTGAAAGGAGAGATCGGGCTCTTTAGAACCGGGAAGAAGACAGCTATCTGATAGCAAACTCCAGTCAATCCGAGAATCGTTGGAGAAGCGCCGGCATGATGGAATAGTGAAGCAGCTCCGGTAGACCGAAGCCGCCCTATTTCGGCCAAGCTGAAATCGGCCATTTCAAGCCCTCCTCAGGCCAAACCAAGCCCTCCCAACACATCCTCAGCCTTTCCACGGCTGAATTAGGACCGAAAGGTAAGACAATTCGGCTCCCCTTTGCAATTTTCGATCAGTGCTAGAGAGAGAGTCGACCGAATTTATATAATGAAATTCTAATCCAATTCCGCATCAATTGATGCGATTCTTGATTCTAAGATGAACCTCAGGATAAGAGCTATCTGCCCAGATCGAAAGCTCGGACCGCCGTGCCTTCACCGGTGAGTAATCGAGCTTTCTCTCTCTATAGTTCATTTTTCGGCAAAGCTCCGTTTGAGCTCGTTCCGACGTTAAAATCTGCGATTCAAAGTTTTTTAGAATTGTATGAACATACAGGAACTCAATTTCAACTCCAATTTCAATAATTAGAAGTGTTTGATCGGTCAATTTGATAAAATCAAATTCGGTAGTGTTGAAGAGTTGAAATTGGGGAAAATTTTGGGGACTTTCGAAATTCAAAGGGGCCAAAATACAATTTTATGAAATTGAGGTTCAATTGGGCATGAAAATAATGTTGGAGGACCAATTGAGGAATTTTGGAAATTTTGGGGAAAAACTTACCATTTTTGTGAAAGAAGGGCAAAATGGTAATTTTGGAAAAAAAATTAGGGAACCAAATTGGAATTTTGGAAAATTAAACCCCTTTTTGGTGAAATTGAATAAATTGAGGTCCCAGGATAAATTTTAAAAGTTACGGGACTCAATTTGAGGAAAAATCGACATTAGGGACTTAAAGTTAAAGAGAAATAACTTTAGGTACCTAATTGCAAATAACTAAAAGTTTGGGTTTTCTCATTCATTAATGAATGAAGGCTGTTATGCCGAGTAATAATGAACAAGGTTGTTCATATCGTGTAGGAACGTTAAATACCGGGAATGCCAGCAAGGACAAGCTCACGTTAATACAAAGAACCAGTCTAGTGGAATTCACGGCATTAACGGGTGAGTGGGTTTACTAACATCATACCCGGTTGGGGATGATAAGTGCCTCGATATGAAAACCCACTGTTTAGTGGTATTTTAATTATCACTTCTTAGAGAAAGTGATGTGAAAGTTATGCAAAAGAAAAACTACTTACGGGTTGTAAGTAGATCATACCCAGTTGGTATGATGAGACTTCCTCGAAGGAAGTTGAAAACCCGTTCATCGGTTATGAACAGAGATGTCCTTATACCGGTCGGTATGATGGATAGTAAAAACCTATTTTTGTCAGAAGTGCTCTCCCCTGACTATGTTCCAATGCTTAAACAATTTGGGAGACCTTCTCGACGGGAGCTCGAATAGCTCTAATAGTCTGGGGGCCTCGATTTTGGAACTTGCGGGCTAAATGCCCAATTTTGAAAATATCGTACAGTGGGCCCAAGGACAGTTGGCACAAGCAGGAGCTCGTAAATGAACATAATATATGTGCCATAAAACTTAATAAGGGAATTGTTTGGCCATGGTACCAAGATAGGACCGATATGCTTAGTCAACTAACGGCAGTGCGACATGACAGGTCGACGGACTAGTCAAGACAAATAGTTGCGGGTTAAGTTGAGAGTGGGGGCCGTTGGACTAGTGGCACCACAGATTACATGGCAATATAAGAAAACATTGTTTGTGCATGCACTGTGAGTACGGGATCATCAAGACGCCCATGAGGGGTAGTGATGCGTCCTAAGGCCACTGGACGACCTGGTGGCTATAAGGGCAGTTCGTCATTCCAGGTGTCTGTGCAAAATCTGGAGTAGCACGAAGCGCATGAGACCGGGGTGGAGATAGGATGAGATCTCTGTCCTCATACGGACATGAAGAAGTGATTTCGGGATTGTGGGTAGGATGTCACGTACATCCACTCATTCCCAGGGTAGAAGTGGTCGTACTTCTATCCGGGTGGCAAGAAAAGTTGCTCCGAAGCTACTAGCGGGTTCAGTAGTGATACTGACTTGCAAATGTGTGTAACCTTCATGATGAAGGATGTGTGTTGGGTGATGACACACCGTGGTAACTAAGAAATAATGGAAAAATCCAAAATTTTAAATGATGAGATTTTTTAAAACAAAGTAGTCTGGAACACTACATATAAATGTTTTTCTTAAAAGTCAAAATCTTTTAAAAATCCATTCACTGAGTAGTCGTACTCACCCCCTCCCTTATATCCCTTTCAGGAAATCCCGGAAAGCCTCCCCTTAAAGACCGTCAACTAAGATGCCTGTAAGACAAGTATGTAAAGTTTTAAATTTCATACAGTTTTGATTATGCTATTCCAGGAAAAAGGTGCAAGTTAAAGGATGCCTTACTCTTTACGGTTTACGATAAGGGGAAACCCTTTAATAAACCGGGAGAGTGGCGGGTTGATCACGGGGATCCGACCAAAATGGGTCAGGGCGTGACAATCCTAGAATCAAGAATCACATTAATTGATGTCGAATTGAGTTAGAATTTCATCATTAAAATTCTGTCGTTTCTCTCTCTAGCACCGGCCAGAAATTGTAGAGGGGAGCCAAATTAGCTTACCTTTTAGTCCTAATTCGGCCGTGGGAGGTCTAAGAAAGTGTTGGGAAGGCTTGGTTTGGCCTAAGGAGGGCTTAAAATGGCCGATTTTAACTCAGCCGAAAATAGGGCAGCTTCGGTCCGCTGGAGCTACTTCACTGTTTCATCACGCCGGCGACCCTCAGAGTGAACAGAGACTACAGACATTTAGTTGACTTCTCCCCCATTCTAGGGAACCCGACCTCGCCTTGTTTGGCTCATAAAAGACCCCATGCCGAAGCTCTGGTTCGAGTTTTACCAGAAAATGGAGTAGTTGAGAGAGAATGGAGTTTTTTGGTGTGGGGAGGATGAATGGGGAGGGGCTCTTTATATAGGGAGCTTGGAGACCTGTTAGCCATCCGTTTGGCACCGTTATTGCTGACATTGAATACCTGAAATGCCCCGAATAGAAGCATTTCTCCTTCACTGGTGTTTCTTCAATTTCCCGGCGAGTGAACAGTGTTGTCATCCTAAGGAAGAAGATGACACTATTCCGAACCAGTTCGGATCCGGTTCACCTGAACCAGTTCGGTTTTCATCCCCAATTCCTTCATAAGTCCATTTCCATGCCTTTTGTGACTCCTTTGGTCACTTATGGTCCATAAAATTCCTGGTTTACTATCTTTTTATCAATTCCAGTTCATAAATCGACTCAGTCCTTAAATCGGTTCAATCTAGTTCGGGTCCGGTTCACCCAAACCGGTCTAGTTTTTCTCTTCCACTTGGTTATAAGGTTCCTTTCCAAGGTTTATGAATTTCTTTGGAGTACAATGGAGTTGAATTCCTTTGTTTTTCCCGATCTCTATCGGTTCCAGTTCATGAACCGACTTAGTTCATAAACCGGTTCAATCCTGTTGGACCCGGTTCATCCAAACTGGTTTAATTTTCCTCTTCCAATTCATCCTAAGGTTCTTTTCCATAGTATTTTGAACCCTTTGGATCTCCTGGGTGTTGTAAATTCCTAAATTTCTCATTCACAATTATTGGGTTTGTGAACTGATTCAGTTTTCTCACTTGGTTTGACCGGTTCTCTTCCGGGTTTTCCTTAGCTCAAAAGTGCGGGGTTGACAAGTGGAGACCTAAGGAAGATGATTAGAGACCTAGAAAAGGTTTTTGGGGGATTTAAGGAGTTGTTTTAAGCAGATAAAAGTTTGGGGACTAAATCACAATGTCTGAAAAGTATAGGGGTTAAAATGTGATTTCACGAAAATGGAGACCTAAATAAGACTTAGTATTAATCTAAGGACCTGAATGGAAGCATGAGAAAACTTGGGGACCCGAAGAGATAACTTGGGAGAGGCTAGGGACACAAATGAAACTCTTAGAAAAGTATGGAGGACCTAAACATAATTTTAAAAATTTTGAGGACAAAAAGAATTTAGGAGAAGTTAGGGACCTCTACTGAACTTAGGAAAGGTTAGTGGATCTAAGGTGAAATAAGATCTGAATTTAAGTCCAAATATAAGTAAGGAGAAAGTATAGGGACCAAAGTGTAATTTTGGAAAAGTTTAGGGATAAAATTGTATATATTGAAAAGTTTAGGCCAACAATGAAATTTCTAATAATGTGAGGACCCAAATAAGACTAGAGAAAGTTAAGTGGACCTGAAATGAACTCATTAAAGAGTTGGGCTTTTCAAAATGAAGAAATGAAAAGTGTAAGGGTAATATGGTAATTTTTGGAAAATTTAGGGATCAAAATATAAAAAGTAGAAAGTTAAGGATATGAGTGAGAAACAGAGAGTACTAGAGCATTTTGGTAAATATGACCCAAAATGGGTGTAAGTCTAAAGTAGTGAGAAAAAAAATAATAAAATTGGGTTAGTTGTAACAAGTTTGTCGACACGCATGAGTTGAGTAAACTAAGTTTGATGTGCAAAACTGAAATTTTGGTAAAGTACGAGACGATATTAATATTATCATTTAGAACCAAGTCTGATATTTGTTATATTATGTGGATATTGTAGTATAGCAGCTACAAGTGGTATGAGTAGTTTTCTCGATCAGATATACTTTGAAACACACCGCAACAAATGCATTTCGGATACTCAGATGAGTGGATTTATAGACAACGAATTCCTATTGGACCGATCCTGGTTCTTATCGAGTTTTTCTAAAATTAAATATGAATAGAAGATTATGATATGATTCACATATGGTACACGAAGTGTCACACCCTGATCCGGTTTGGTCGGATCCTCGTGAGAAACCCTCCACTCACTTCGATTTATAAAGGGTTTTACCCCCTTCTAAATCGAGAGGAGTAAAGCATTCACTTTCATGTTTTTCCTAGAATAGCATTACACAAAACTAAAATACAATAAAATGATTATATGTAAAACCCGCCCTTTCGAGCTAAGGAAAACCGGGAAAAGAACAAGTCAAACCAAGTGAGGATACAGAACCAATTTACAAACCCGATCATTTGTGAATAGGCAGTTTGGGAATTTACAACTTTCGGGTGATCCAAAGAGTTCATAATACCATGGAAAAGAACCTTAGGACAAATTGGAAGAGAAATACCAAACCGGTTTAGATGAACCAAATCCAACTAGATTAAACCGGTTCATGAACCGGAACCGATAGAGAACGGACAAAACAGAGAAATTCAACTCCCTTGTGCCCCCAAAGAAATTGGGAAGGAACCTTAGAACAAAGTGGGGGAGAAAAACTAGATCGGTTCGGGTGAACTGGACCCGAACCAGATCAAATCGGTTCAAGGATCAAGTCGGTTTATGAACCGAAATCGATAAAGAGATGGTAAACCGGGAATCTTATGGACCCTAAATAACCCAAGGAGTCACAAAAGACATGGAAATGGACTTGTGAAGGAATTGGGGATGAAAACCAAACCGGTTCAGGTGAACCAGATCCGAATCGATTCGAACCGGTTTGAACCACTAATGAATCGAATCCTAAATTCATTTGTCTAGGTGGCTTAAATAATTCAAATTAGAGATTTGAGGCCACATTGGATAGAGAATGAATTTAGATGAATTTAGAAATTTTTAGATTTGAAAAACTCGGTTGAATGAGGGATGAACCGGTCGGTTTAAGCTTTGAACCCGGTTCGAACCGATCCAGTTTGGTTCGGAATAGTGTCATCTTCTTCCTCAGAATGACAGCACTGTTCACTCGCCGGGAAACTGAAGAAACGCGGGCGAAGAAGAAATGCCTCCGTTTGGTACGTTTCAGGTCATCAATTCTTGTCATAACGGTGTCAAACAGACGGCCAACAGGTCCCTAAGCTCCATATATAAAGAGCCCCTCTCTATTCATCATCTCCACACCTGAAAAGCTCCCTCTCTCGTAGTTGCTTAGTTTTTCGGTGAAGCTCGAACCAGAGCTCCGATATAGGCTCAATTTTGAGCCACAGGAGGCAAGGTCAGGTTCATTACAACCGGGGAGAAGTCAGCTACATGATGGTTGCATCCGTTCATCCCGAGAGTCGCCGAAGAAGTGCCAGCATGATTAAACAGTGAAGCAACTCCGGAGGACCGAAGCTGCCCTGTTTCAGCCGAGTTGAAATTGGCCAATTCGAGCCCTCCTCAGGCCAAACCAAGCTCTCTCGACACCACCTCAGCCCTTCCACAGCCGAATTAGGACCGAAAGGTAAGCCAATTCGGCTCCCCTTTACAATTTTAGATCGTTGTTAGAGAGAGTCAGCCAAATTTCGATTAAGAAATTCTAATCCAATTCAACATCAATTGATGTCATTCTTGATCCTAGCAAGAACCTCTGGAGGAGAGCTACCTGCCCAGATAGAGAGCTCCGACCGCCGCGCCCTCACCGATGAGAAATTGAAGCTTTCTCTCTCTACAGTCTGTTTTCCAGCGAAGCTCCATTTGAGCTCGTTCTAGAATTAAAATATGTGATTCAAAGTTCCTTAGAATCGTATGAACATGTAGGAACTCAATTTCAACTCCAATTTCAACAATTAGAGGTGTTTGATCAGTCAATTTGATGAAATCAAATTCGGCAGTGTTGAAAAGTTGAAATTGGGGGAGAAGTGGCAAAATTTGGGGATTTTGGAAAATTTGAAGGACGAAAATGTAATTTTCTAAAATTGAGGGTCAATTGGTCATGATAAGAATATTAGAGGGTCAATTGAGAAATTTTAGAATTTTTGGGGCAAAAATTTACATTTTTCTAAAGAAGGGGTAAAATGGTAATTTTTGGAAAATTGAAAGACCAAATTGGAAATTTGGGAAATTAAACCCCTTTGTGTGAAATCAAATTATTTGAGGTGCTAAGATAAATTTTAAAAGTTTCGGGACTCGAATTTAGGAAAAACTCGGCAATAAGGACTTAAAGTTAAAGAAAAATAACTTTAGGGACCTAATTGCAAATATATGTGAAGTTGGGTTTTCTCATTCATTTGGAACGAATGAGGGCTATTAGGCCAAAGAATAATGAACAATTATGTTCATTTCATGTAGGAGAATGAGACATCGAGAACGTCAGTCGAGGTCCAGTTTGCTAAGGATAGAACCCGACTAAGGGGAATTTTACTGCACTCTCTAGTGAGTGGGATTATATATCATACCCGGTTGGGGATGATAAGTACCTCGGTATAAAAACCCACTGCTTAGTGGTATTTTTAATCATCACTACTTAGAGAAAGTGATATGAAAGTTATGCGAAAAAACTACTTACGAGTTGTAAGTAGATCATACCCAATTGGTATGATGAGACTTCCTCGAAGGAAGTTGAAAACTCGTTCATCGGTTATGAACGGAGATGTCCTTATATCGGTCGATATAATGGATAGTAAAAACCTATTTTTGTCGGAAGTGTTCTCCCCTAACTATGTGCCAATGCTTAAACTATTTGGGAGACCTTCTTGACGGGAGCTCGAATAGCTCTTATGGGCTGGGGGCCTCGGTTTTGGAACTTGAGGGCTAAAATGCCAATTTTTGAAAAACTCGAATTGTGGGCCATAGGCCAATGGACACGAGCAAGAGCTCGTAAAAGAACATGATATATGTGTGTGTGTGTGTGTGTGTGTGTGTGTGTGTGTGTGTGTGTGTGTGTGTGTGTGTGTGTGTGTGTGTGTGTGTGTGTGTGTGTGTGTGTGTGTGTGTGTGTGTGTGTGCCATTAAAACTTAATAAGTGAATTTTTTGGTCATGGTACCAAGGCAGGTCTGACATACTTAGTCAACTAGTAGCAATGCGACATGACAGGTCTCCAGACCAATCGAGACAAACAGCTACATGTTGACTTGAAGGTTGGGACTGTTGGGACAAATGGCACCACATATTATATAGAAAATTTAAGAAAACTTTGCTTGTACATGCACCATGAGTACGGGATCATCAAGATGCCCATGAGGGGTAGTGATGTGTCCTAAGGACCCTGGACGACCCGGTGAGTAAAAGGGCAGATCGTCATTCCAAGTGTCTGTGCGAAATTTGGAGTAGCACCAAGCGCATGAGACCGAGGTGGGGATGGGATGAGGTCTCTGTCCTCATACGAACACGAAGAAGTGATTTCGGGATTGTGGGTCGAATGTCATGTACATCCACTCATTCTCAGGGTAGAAGTGGTCGTACTTCTATCCGGGTGGCAGGAAAAGTCGTTCCGAAGCCACTAGCGGGTTCAGTAGTAATACTGACTTGCGAATATGTGTAACCTTCATGATGAAGGATGTGTGTTGGGTGATGACACACTGGTAACTAAGAAATAATGGAAAAACCCAAATTTTTAAATAAAGGGATTTTTGAAAAAGAAAGGAGTCTGGCACACTCCATATAAATATTTTTCTTAAAAATTAAAAGTAGACATTTGAAAACCCATTCACTGAGTTGTAGAAACTCACTCCTCTTTTCTACCCCTTTTTAGGAAAAGAGAAAATGACTAGAAGTAGCACACCCTTTATCAGGTATGCTTAAATTTGTCCTTAAGCTTGCATTTTATTTGATATATGTCTTCCAGGGAACAAGGTTGAAATTTTGCCTGGCTCCTCTCGACTAAATAAAGGAGGAAACTCCTCTTGAACCGAGAAAGAGCGGCGGGTTGTTCACGGGGATCCAACCAGACCGGGTTGGGGCATGACATTATACATATCTTAGAGTTCCACTACAAGAGGGTCTTTAAGGTGGGTTTTCCTCTATTACCTGAAAAGGGGTAAAGGGAGGGGGTGAGTTCTACAAATCAGTGAGCAGGTGTTAGGAGTGAGTTTTCAAAACATCTTTAGTTTACCATGCCGAGGTTAACATTTTTTTTTATCAAAACCATGCCAAGGTTTACCAGTCGTTTTTCAAGGATTTTTCTCAACTCAAATCTCAAAAGGGTTTCCTCAAATTCAAGTTTCCATAACTTTTTTCACATTTCTATATTAGGTGTGTTTAGCTCTCTTAGCCTATGCCCTTGCCTCGGGAGGCGTTTAGCAAACAAACATAAGCCCTTCATCAGGAAGGGTACACACATTCGCAGGTGTAGCACGTCCACTACACCCACTTGTGGATCGGAGCATCTTTACCGTCCACCAAGATAGAAGCTAGTCCACTTCTACCCTGAGTCTGAGTGGACATCTCAAAAGTCCGACCCTCAGACCCGAATGCCACTTCATATCCATATGAGGATGGAGACCTTATCCCGATCTCGTGCGCATGAAGCCCAAATACAGTAGCTTCAGGAAGCCTAACAGTAGATTCGTGGAGCCCAAACACAGTAATTCCCTGGAGCTCAAAAATAGTAGCTCCATGACTAACTAGTACGACGAGAAACCTAAATGCAGTAGCTTCTCCTTCCCTTATCGCCACCATGTTGTCCAGCAGACCTCGGGGACCCATCACTACCCCCTTGGGTGTCTTGATGGTCCTAAATCCATAGGTGCAAACACAAAAAAAAAGAGTTTTCATTTTCTTAGCCATTCTCTTTAGTGCCGACGGTCCAACGGCCCTAACACTCAACCCGGCCTACAACTGTTTGTCTTACTAGTCCATCGACCTAGCCTTGATGCACTGCCACTAGCCCATTGAGCATTGTCGGTCCTGACTTGGCACCGTGGTAAATCACATAGTTAATTCAACTTTTAATGAGAGTTTTCATGGCTCTTCCTATTCATATTTATTTACAGGCTTCAACTAGTGCCCACTACCCTTGGGCCCACTGCACGTATTTTCTAAAACTGGTGTTAAGCCCCCTAAGTTCAAAAATCGAGGCCCCTGGCCTATCTGAGTTGTTCTAGCTCCCATCAATAAGGTCTCCCAAATATTTTAAGCATTGGCACACAGTTAGGGAAGAACACTTCTGATAAAATTCACTTTTAAATTCATCACACCAACCGAGTGTGATGATAACTCTGCTTACAACTGGTATGCGGGTTTTTCTTTTCTCAAGGAATCTCATCATACCAACAAAGTATGATATTGGATAATCCTACTCACAATCGGTGAGTAGGTTTTTAGTATTCAAAACATGCTCATCATCCCAACCGGGTATGAAGTGTAAATTAGCCCACTCAAAATTGGTTTTTCAAGTTAAAGGGTGCTCATCATCCCAACCAGTATGATGCGTAAAATTCTCACTCACAAGTGGTTTTTCATTTCTAAAGTACTCACTATCCCAACCGGGAATGATGTATAATTAAGCCCACTCACGGTGGCTTTCAACTTACATAAGATGCTCATCATCCCAACCCGGAATGATATTTAAAGTGTCACACTCACCCATTTACTGTGACGTGTTCATCCCTAGTCACTTTCCAGTCCACGCTAGCTCTCTCTTGTTGTTATCCGGTCTTACATGTCCCTACACAATTTGGATATCATTGTCAATAAGGGTTTGGCATGACATCCTTCGTTTTCTTGATTATGAGCGACTATGCCCAAATTCTCGATTTATTTGCACTTAGGTCCCTAAAGTTCATTTTCCTCGACTTTAGGTCCCTAATGCTAACGTTTTCCCAAATTGAGTCCTAAGGTTTCCAATATCCCCTTTGGATCCTGAATTTACTCAAAATTGTGTAAGGGGCACAAGTTTTCCAAATTTGTAATTTGGACCCCAATTTTACAAAAATTACGGTTTTACCCCTACTTTCCAAAAATAGCAACTTGGCCCCAATTCTTTCAAAAATTGAATAATTGGTCCCCCAACATTTTTCTCATTGCCAATTGGCCTTCAATTTTGAGAAATTGCATGGAGGTCCCTTAATTTTTCGAAATCCCCAATTTTTCCTAATTTCTCCCCTTTATACTCATCGAATTTAATTTCTTCAAATTGGCCATTCAATTGGGGTTAATTGCTCCAATTAATGGTATGGATCAGTTCTTACACTTCCATATAATTTAATTGAGCTTTGAATCGCAGCATTTGGGTCCAAAACGAGCTCAAACGAAGCTTCGCTGGAAAATAGTTCGTAGAGAGAGAAAGCTTCGAAAGCTTACCGTCGGAGGTGCGGAAATCCGAGCTCTCGATCTAGGGAGGTAGCTCTCGTCCTTAGGTTCCTTCTAGGCTCAAGAATTGCTACAATTGAAGTCCATACGAGGGTAAATTTTATTATTGAAATTCAGCACTTTCTCTCTCTAAAACTGATCTATAACGATAGAGGAGGGCCGAATTGGCTTACCTTTCACCTCTATGGAGGTCATGTAAGGGTCTTGGGGGCATCAGGGAGGCTTGGTTTGGCCAGAAGAGGTCTAAATTTGGCCAAATTCAACTCGACCAATACAAGGCAGCTTCGGTCCGTCGGAGCTACCTCACTATTTGATTTCACCAACGCTTCTCCGATGGTCCTCGGGTCATAAGGAGGTTGCTATTAGGTAGCTGACTTCTCCTGAAGTCTATAGGATCCAACCTTGCCTTCTAAGGCTAAGAAAAGTGCCCAAGTCAGAGCTCTGGTTCGAGCTTCACCGAAAAATGGAGCACTTGAGAGAGAATGGCGATTTGAGGTGTGTGGAGGATGAATGGAAGGGGGCTTTTTATATAGGGAGCTCAAGGACCCTCTACCTTAATAGTTTTCATATTGATCGAGCTTATTCTCTTCAAAAAATGCTCAAATCAAAGGGAATATTCCTTCGCCAGAGAAGAAAAGTTTTTCTGTTATATGAACAGTGTTGTCATCCCAAGGAAGAAGACGACACTGTTCCGAACCGCACCAGACTGATCCAATCGGTTTAAATGGCGAAAATTGGCTAATTCAGTCCCGATTCGACTAGTTTTCTCAAAATTAAAAATTTCTAAATTAATCTAAATTTATTTTCTATCTAATGGTGGCCTCAATTTTCTAAATTAAAATTTTTAAGTCACCAAGAAAAATAAATTTAGAAATTGGTTAATGTATAGTTTTAATCGGTTCAATCCAGTTCACCCTGAACCAATTCGGTTTTTCCATCCATTTTACTTCTTGGTTCTTTCCCATTACTTTTATGACTTTTTGGTCACTTGAAATTTTCCAAATTCCCATTTTAGCCCCTCTTTATCATTCTCAGTTCCTTAAGTGGTTCAATTTTCTCATTAAATTGACCGATTTTTTTCCAATTTTTCTTGATCTGAAATGACGGGTTTCACACAAAGTATTATGAGCATGATATTGCAAGAATAAACTAAGAACCATGTTGTTCACATGTAAAGAATCTGAGATTTATCCTCTAAACTTTAACATGGGACTAGGTCTCACGAGTATGGCTAAATAGCTAGAAATGAATAAGTTAAGCAAATGTCGAGCCATAAAATGCTAAATAGATACACGTATGATCTGAGTTCCTAAATATGAAGAACAAGTGGTGGTGTGGATCAGCTAACATGACGAACCCTTAGAATTTAATAAAAGACTATTGTTTTTTATGTTGTTAATACGTGTTAAAAGAACGTGAGTAGTGGGGTCGGTCATATAGCATGTCACACGCCCGATTAAGAATGACAATTGCATTGTGTGTATATCATTGTGATATTATTGGGAGGATGTTTATGACGTTGGCATGACACTTAGTATTAGAGTTGATCTCGAGTAAAGAACAAGGGAAGAGTAGCTCAAAAATCTTTACACGAACTCAAGTGAAGCTTATGGATAAGGTTCAATCATCACTTGTGATTTGGGAATAAGGATGAGTTCAGATTAAAGGATGCAATCTCTCATCTGAGGGGAAAAATTAATTATAAGATATTTTCATGGGAGTGCATGCACATACCCTTATAGCCCTAATATGCTCGTATGTGAGATTTTATTTGATATAAGGAATCATGTGTAAAGTTGTGATAATAAATGGATTATCAACAACAATAAAAGGGGATGGTCATTTTCAGATAATTTTTTAAAGTGTATTATGGTGCAAATACTACTCACACTCCTAGTTCACATGTGTGAAAACTCATGGTTGATTACGTACCTTTAATATGTGTATTGTGAAATGATAATTAAATTTTTAAGTTAAAAATATGAATTAAAAGACTATTATGACTAATAAGTACAAGTATTCTAAAAAGATACAAGTAATATCTAATAAGAATATTAAATAAATAGTAAATCATAATTCATGTCCTCCTACCAATTATTTCTCCACCAAAGTCGTACTACTAACAAGATAAGCACCCTTCATATATTCATCACCCCACAAGTATAGATAGATAGACGATGGTGAAGAGTTTTTTTTTTTGGCAATGTGCGTCTTGCGTGCGGGTACCCATTTTTTTCTTCCATGAGATGGCGAAGCTCTTGTAACCTTGGACTAGATAGCACTGTCATTTATGGTCACAGTCGGATAGGTAATTCCATGTGGTGTGGATACATTTCAACGACCAGATCATTACCATCATCATCATCTTCTCAAGTGGGTCCCCACAGCTTATAGATTTAGCGCATGACCATTACCCTCCCCTAATTTTGAAAAACAATCATTATCTTTACTTAAGTTTATGGGTTTTAATTATGAATAAAATTTACATATAGAAAATTGTATCTCATTAATAGTCCTACCGGGTTTGAACTATACATTATAAATATATATATATATATGCTACATTATATTAAAATGAGATAATGTATCATACCTATGATATTCCATATTAATTTTTTTTATTCTTAGCTAAACTCTTTTAATACTAAAAAACCTAAAATACATAGTGGAAAAGGATAACAACTCACCTCAACCAATCTAAAATGACACTTTTATCTTTTTCTTAATTATATAAGAGGCCAATGAGAATGGGAAATAAAGTAAAATAAATGCAATAATTTAGTCATAATTATCAAATGCCGAATAATTTAAATCCATTTTTCTTATAATATATAGAAATTTGATGCATGATGACCAATTAATTAATTGGAAAGGGAAAAATCACTTACAAGGTGAAATATTTCCGCCATGAATCATACAAATGCCCAACCATTTAAACTAAATTTGATGTTTTTTTTTATTGGTTTTTCTTAGAGGGGAATTTCCATCTCACATGGTATAGGGAATCATCACATTTTGGAGCAATTATTCCGGTGGCCCAGCACCACGTCCAATCCAACTCGAAGAGGAAATTTCTCCTTTACAGAGATTACTAATCAACCCCACCCAACTTTGCTAACTGTTAGGTCTTCGTTAGCCGTGAACCAAATTGAATTAGGTAATCAGAGCCCCATGAACCGGTTCGAGAGAATCGAAGTTGGACAAGCCGAGTCAAATCAACTCTCCCCTAACAAGATCACCCATTTTTAGACCCCAAAAAATGAAGCACCATGGCATACCAATGAGTCCCTCCCTGGTCTTATAGCCATGCATCTTCCCAAGGCATCAACCCAAGTTGGTCACATGTTGACTTCCGGTACCTCTTGTCCTCCCTCATAGTTAATCCAATTAATCATTTTTCACTTAAATCAATTACTGATAAAATATCACTAATTAAGGAAAGGTTGTGGCTTTGGATACCCACTTTACCAATAGGAAGGGAAGACCAATCAGGATTGAGCATGAAGGAGAAAAAAAATCAGAAACTTTGCCCTTAATTAATATGAAAAACATGAATAATTAATCTACCCCCAGATACCTGCAAATTTACAGAAAAACCCATCTCCCATTGTTCTATGAATTTAATGACTTCTCATTCCCTGACTACCTCCCTCTGTCTCTCTCTCCAAAGAGATTGGTGTGGATGAACACTTCAATAGGCTTCACAGAAAGAAAAGAAGGAAAGAGCTCAGTCCCTCGCTCTCTAGGAAAATACCCTAATTTAGAACCGCTAGCTGCAGAATACCAATGAAGAAATAAAGAGAGAAAAATAAGGGCAAAGAATTCAATGAACAAATTCAGAGTTGATATAACTTATGCTACTCTCAAGTTCAGTCTCAGTAATTCACTGTGATGCATCCATGAGGACGTCCTTGAATGCGTCGTCCTCGCCGTTCGATAGCCCGAAGAAGTCGCCATACTTGCTGTCGATTTCGCCAATCGAATCCCTCCTCACGAGTTTGGAGTGCGCGGCCACGAATATTAGTTTCTGGGCCCGGTCGAAGGCGGCCGGACCATGGGCTGCCGATGCCCACCTCGCACAGGATAGGTTCCCGGGATGGAAGCCGCCACAGGAGGCGGCTCGGAGAAAGATGAGGCGGACGGCAACCTTCCCGAGGGTCTTGAACTCGCTGAGGTGGGTCTCCCACACAAGCCGGCGGCTTTGTGGGTTCACGATCCTCAGCTTTCCGGTGATCGGATCTCGCTCCTTCATCTGGACCGCCCGGGCGTAGACAGGGTCGAGGCCGGTGGTTCTCCACTTCATGAGTTCCATTAGGGCAATGTGTGCCTCGTCCTTTGATACGAGCCGCGTAATTAGCCGATCCACGTCCTTCTCTTGCTCGGTCGTCAGGCGCTTGAACGGCGGCAAATAGGAGCTGCCACCGCTCGTGTCGCGGGCCAGGTATAGCGGGTCGAGGACGAAAGCCGCTGCCCATGCAGGGTGGTAGTTCTTCCGGAACCGCCTCTCCACGGCCTTCTCCACCGGCCCTTCCGATACCCTAAATTTCACGCACCACTCCTTGATCTTATTCCGGATATCATCCCACACGGGAAGGCACTGGCCTACCATCGGTCTTTCCGCCTCGATCTCGTGAGCCATGTCCTTGACCAGCTTGATCAGTGAGTGGACCGCCTCGAGTTCGTTCCAAAACCCCATGTCCCGGACCATCTCTGATACCTCTCCAGCAGCCTGGTCCTCCATGAACACTACCTTATTTGACTCGTCCAGCACTGCCATCTGCACCGCCCGGGCTGACCCCAGGACGTCCTCGAACGTCGCGAACGCCCGTGGCTCGGAGTCCATGTTAATCGCTCCGCCGTTATTCCGTGGTGGTAGTCGGAGCAGGCCGGAGCCATGGCCGTATTCCTGCATCTGGTACTTTTGGAAACTCTTTCGGATTCGAGTGTTCTCGTTTACGAACCTCGCGAGTTTGAAGCAGTTCTTCGTGACGGATTCGAAGAGAGGGAGCTCCTTGTTGAAGTCCTTGATCAAGCTCCTTACACCCTGAAGCTGGCATGGGACGTTGACCATCCATGGATTCCGGTCCTCTAAGTTCTTCAAGGCCTTGCCCTTGAATTTATCAGCTACTATGCCAACGCAGCGGTTTGTGGAATTGCCGCAAATGCCAATAATTGAGTCCCATAAGACCTCCTCAGCGTAGCTGGAGATGGCGGAGCCGGTGAAGAAGGCCGCTTTCCGGTAGAGGCTGGTTCCGTTTGGGAGGTTGATGGTGACGTTAACCAGGCCTTCCTCGGCCTTCCAACCCTCAGAGGCGATCTGAAAGAACATGGCTTCTCTTATCCGGGCCTCAGACTCGAGCTTGGCTTTTTCGTACTTGGAGTCCAGCCGACGGCCGGCGAAGTCCCGCTTGTAGACTGGGGGGAGGCCGACTTGATTGAGGAATGACCGGAACTTGGGGTGCTCAAGGCTGGAGATGGAGACGGAGCCGCCGGAGTCGAAGACCCAGTCGGTGAGGTAGTCAAGGGCGAAATCAACCTGGGCCTTGGTGAGAGCCGGGGCCGGCGGCGGGGAGGGTATCTTGGGGCTCTTGAGCTTTTTTACGCTGTCTTCCAGCAGGGCGAGGGCGCCGAGATCGTCCTTCCCGCCGGAGAGGATTAGCTGCTGGTTGTGGTAATGGTGTGAAGGCGGTGCAACCTCGAGGGTTGGGGGCGGGAAATAATGAGGCCGGCCGGATACCGTGCTGCTCCGCTTACGGGGATGGTGCGGCGGAGATGGGTGGTGGTGGCAGTGGCCGTGACTATTAGGCGACGGCTGGGAATTGACGGGAGGGATCTCGGAGATGGGGTTGGGAGAGGAGGCGAAGTTGGGGCAGGTCCCTCGCTTGAGGTGTTCGGATGCTGTGCGAGAAGGGTTGGAGGCGGAGAAGACGGAGGCGCAGAGGGAGCACCGAAGCTTTACGGCCTTGGGAAGGCCGGTGTCGGTGGAGTGGACGAGGACGGGCTCGAGGTGGGCCCAATACCAGGCGCCTTTGCCCCTCATGGCCTTCGTCCGGACCATGACGAGGCCCTCGTACCGCTTGTTAGCTGCCTTCGCAGCGAGCTCGTCGGCCGAGATCGATTCCAACGGGGGATCCGCCGCCGCTGGTGGTGATGGCGTTTGGGACGTCGGACTCACCTTGTTGGTCGTTGCTGCAGGAGCTGCCATTCGGATCTTAATTCCCTCGAGCTATGTCAAATCTAGCCGCTGTTCTCTCACTCACACACGCCGCAGTGACGGCGACCGGAGGACGGTTTCCCGGCTGGTCCTCCTCTCCGTCATGGTGCCTCCTATAAGTCTAGAGAGATGGAGAGAATTGAGTAGAGAGAGATAGAATTGACGGTCTCGATGGAGGGAGAAACTAATACAATAGAAGAAGGGAGGGGCCGAGCCAAACGACAGAGTCCGACGTACGGAAACATAAAGCAGAAGCTTGGAGGGGTGAAGAGTTTTTCGCCCACTTGCTTGGAACAGGAGAGTGGTGACCACGCGCGTTCAGTGGAACTCCTGTTTATGCACGTCTTTCATGCTTCCTCACATTCGTATTTGTCTTTTTTTCCCCTTTCCATTTATTATTGTCATTACCTTTCTTTTCTGAATTATTTCTATTACTTCTGCTAGGAAACAATTATCTTAAGATAATTGTATTTTTAATTGGGGCCTACTAATTTCATTAAACTTTTGATCATCAATGAGCTAAAAGGGTTTTGGACCATAAATGGCATAGACCAACCCTAGCTAGGTATTACCATATCCTTTTTTTACCATAAGAAAAAATAAATTATAAATTTCATATTTAATTCATCCATCATTATTTTTACATTTATTCTTAAAATCTCAAATAAAATGTAAAAGCTTATATATTATCTTAATATATAATATAAATGTTTTATTCAAACATATTTGTTCATAAATAAATATTTACATATGAATTAAGTTATGACTGAAATTATTCAGTAAATTGAGCAAAAAAAATATACCTAAATTGTGTTGTCCCACATTATTTGAAAATTTAGCTAGGGCTCATAGGTTATTGGAAGCATTCTAGATATATGTTGATTTAATTTTATAAGGAATTCATTTATACATGTAAGTTGATGGGTCTTTTATCTTTTTTTTTTACTACCATAGCATTTTTCTAGGAAGTGTGGATGTATTTATTATGGGGTAAAATTCAAAATATTGTATCAACCTTAGTATATTATTCAATTGAGGTGTAATTATTTTATTTAACTCAAATTTAGTAGAAAAAGTTTTAGTAATTTTTCAATTGAGGGCAATATGTCAAATCTCCACATGACCGGCACGTGATCGTGAGATCCACCTTATCGAGTCTGATATTGTAGGTGTGAGACTTCCTCACGCATCTGTTGATCTTGCCCGCTCCGACCCGAGTGGCTTTGACCAGTAAAAGGATATGGCAAGACGTTTAGGAATGAAAGGGATCAGAGAGGTGTCTGCCTGTGACCCAACATATGCGTAAGATCGGTCCATACTACGACGTGTTTGCATGGGACGGATATGTGAGAGCGGTCCGATAGGACTCATCTATCCTACAGAGAAATGGAATCCGCGGGCTGATGAACTGCTCTCTGTTCACGAACAATTGCACTTCATGGCCGTTCGATTATTTGTATGATTACCAAGGAATGTCGGATGCCGAATTTATCCAATGCAAATTCCTCCCCTTAAATAATATCTCGACAGTTCGGACAATGACTTGGACAGAGACTGCAATTTGGTGGTTGCTTTTTTTTCAGGGTTTCCCTACTGGCTGACTGAGGATGATGAGCTCTCTGTTTGGAGTGAGGTGGGAAGCCCACGTCGTATTTGCACTTGCACTCAACTAGTTGCCTTCTGTGTGGCTGTATGCATCAGTTCAGTTCAGTTCAGACCTCTGGCCCTGGGGACACCATAGAAACCTAGTAAATTGAATTAATTCATATTCCATGTCTACCCATGAGCCAGAACCAGAACCAGAACTAGTCAGTTTAGCTCATTGTCACACTGGTTTTTCAACTATAGACATGACATACCATGACTTTGATTCATGGAATAAAGTAGAGTATTTTCTAGACAAAAAAAAACTCAAAATTACCTGTAAATTATTATTACTCATTTATGGTCACCATCTCATTCAATAATATGATAATAATTGTCATTATAAATTGTTGAATGTTATATTAGACATATCATTCGATAGATTTAATAGGCTAAGCAGTATTTTTAAGTTGAACTATATTCAAATTTTCAAATTTAAAACAACTACTTTTTTTTGCAAAACTCCAATTAACTTTATGCGTGGTGTCGTGTCTACCCTACATATATTTTTTGTCATTTAAATAAGTTTAAAATATCATGGGAGAAAGACAAAATCGATTATATTTTTTTGACATTTAAGTTATATATTTTTAAAATAATTTTTACTCTTATAATTTAAAAAATGGCATTTTCAATTATATAAATTATTTTAAATAATATATATTTAAAAATTACATTTATAATAATAATTTTTATATTTTAATGAAAAACTTTAATATATATAAAATAATTCAAGGTGAATTTCTGAAATTCTATTATACAACATTTTTCCCACATCATCTATAGAACAACCCACAAGTTTGTATACACAAAATTTTCTATTTTCGCTAAATTAAAAGAGTGGTTCTAAACTTTTGGCACACTTTTTTTTATTAATTTTTTGAAAAAAAATACTTTTGACACTAATATTTAATAAATTTAAAATTTTCGCACTAATTTTAATTTACATTAAAAAACTAAGTATTACACTCTATAAACTAAATTAAACAGAGTTATGATATAAACAATATCACAAATTATATAATAAAATATAATGTATATAAATATGTTATATATAAAAATAAAATATACTTATAAATATATTATTTATTAATATTTAACATTAATAAAATTATTCAATATTATTAATATACAAAATATAATTTTATATATATCATATTATATATATGTGATAAATGTTATATAAATAATTTTATTATATATTTTAATCATTTTTATATCTTATCAACTAAAATTATATCAATAATTTGACATATTTTTATTAATATAAATTTATTTTCCTTAATACAATTTATATAATGTTAAATATTATATTTATTAATAACTTTTATTTATATATAAAAATATATTTGTATACATTATATTTTGTTATATATATTATATCATATGATTTATATCATAAATTTGATTAGTTTAGTTGGTAAAGTGCATTCCTTAGTTAGGTACTTACAACTTAGGAGCTATAAAGTGCAGTTTTTAGTTAAACACCTTAAGGCTTGCAAATACCTATTCAACTATTTTTAACAAAAAAATAAAATTGATAGCTTTTCATTTTATCAAATTCTTACTAACAAAAGTAATTTTTTCAAAATGTTATTATTAAAGTGTCACTTGTCCAAAAAATACTCTTGTAATTTAACCCTTATTTTTTCATATGAATAATTGGTATGTATAACTCATCATAACTCTTACACATCTATCTATCAAATCATATACGGTCACAATTTGATAAAAGTTTATATTATTAGTTATACATGTTTTTTTTATATATTTAAAATTAGTTTTTTTAGTTTTATATATTTAAAAATTTTGACAGATCAATATTATATAAAAAATGTATATTATATATTATTAGTTTTTTAATAAAAAATTAATATATTTAATAAAAGTTATATTTTTCAATAGAAAACTCAATTGTATAAGACCAAAAGTGTATTTGATTAAAAAATATAAAACTTGAAAATTTGTTTTTAAAATAATTATGATTAAAAATATTACACTTCAAATATATAAGATTGAAAAACTATTTTAAAATATATAAACTAAAATAGACATAAAATCAATTATGGCTTTCTCTTCATAATTTAAAAAGCAATTATATGGCTATCCATTAAATCTGCATCAAATTTACTTTTTTCTTCAACCATAATTTTTTTATTAAGGTGATATTGTCCTCCACTTCTTTCCTATAGGCAACCTCATATAATATGAATAAATTTACATATATACATGTAGCCATCTAGGTGGGATCACTTAATGGATGAGATTTACTCTTATAATAACAATTATACCATTTTTTAAAAGATTTAAATATGAGATTCCTTTTTAATTTATTGAAGGAATGAGTTGATTCATCACTCACGTCCTTGGAAAAGGAAACAGTGAAGATGGTGAGAAAGAGACGTTTCAATGGAAGAGTAGGGTGGAAAAAGACATGACTTAGGGTTAGGAATTATGAGTGGATGGTTTTATGCATACCTAAACTTTTAATATGTGGCCAGCTAATACTCTATTGTCTCCCACTTCCACCCACTTCTCTTTCTCTTTTCCCATTCCACTGTTTAACTACTAATTACCCCATCCCTCAGCTAGTGCGCTACTGTAATTAACTATTATTTATATTTATTTTTAAATAAAAGAATGGTAATAATTTATTTATTTATTTTAATGCATGAATAATACCTAATAAGTATGTGCTATGCGGACTAGATTTAAATCATGTAAATGGTTTTTTTATTGGAAAAAGGAAAATAAAAGTGATAGTGGTAGTGGGAGTGGTAATGGCTGGTGTGTATTACTACATAAAACTAAGGTTCTCATATTTGAAATTGGCCTGGGCAGCACAGTATCAGTACAAGTTCCGTACAGCTACTGATAGTGGTTAATATTCGAGATTCAGACCCGAAAGCATCCATTAAAAGAATATATGTAGATTTATTGAAGATGGATGTTTGCATTATCATAACATTGGAACAATTCAGATAGTAAGTTTATCATTTCATACACCAGGAAGGTAATAAATGTATGGACTGGATTGCCTTGCCTCCAAGGCAATCAAATGGTCGAAAAAATCCAGAAAATGTGCGTGTGTGTATGTGTATGGGTGGATGTGCAGTTAATGCTGTTGTTCTCTGTGGGGGAGAGTGAGGGAAATAAGGGTATGGTATGAATCATATTCGAAGCAGAAAATGTCACTCTTCCATGTCTCTGATTTTTTATACCATAAAGGAAGGCTGAACAAGGACATCATTTGTATATATCTTCTGCATTGCATTAAAACTGCATCACACCATTTGTATATATCTTCCAAGATCCTCTATTGCACCACACCCTCTAATATTTACTCTTCTTAGCTTCATGTGTGGTAGTAAGTAGGTAGGGCATACTTATAGAATCAATCCCCTTAATGGTAGCCATGAGTTTGATGGTGCAAGATTGACAAACTTGTAAATTTACCATGGAATCTCCTCAATGTAGATGGGTGCAAGTATACAAGCTTTGTCTTTAGATATGCGCTCTCCTATATATTAGAGGCCTCATTGTGTGGAAAGTATACAAGCTTGTCTAATAAAACATGGTGGAAAATGCTAAATGGACTCAACAATGCACACTTTTGTTCATTCAATGACAATAAGAATTAATGGCATTTTACATTCATGTAGAATTTTCAGTAAATTTTAAGGTAAAATATTATTCATCAACCTATTGGATGCATTTTTCTCTCTAGTTATAAAATAAATTGAAGTGAGTGCCATTTTTTCAAGGGGCTTAGTGCATCCAGGAATCTCTATCTCTCTGCACTAGTATTGACATGGCACTAACATATTGAGAAAACACAAGGAAATAATAAGTGTTAGGTATAACCAGAATTGGAGGACTATATGGAGTACTTAGGACTTGGTTACCTTATCTATGCACCAATGTGTCAAATTGTGCAGTAATTCAAAAATTGTGCAATGGAAATTAAATTCTCACTAAAAAAACAAATTGAGGCTTGTGTGTTGACAACAATGAATGATGTTCGAGTAATTTTATTTATTTATATGATTCAGACTAATTTGATACAATAAAAGGCATCTATAAATTAATAAATAAAATACAAAAAATTATAGGAATAATTTAATTTAAACATAAATTATTTATTTAGTTCAATTTACAAATAAATCAGTTGCTTGTTATTTATATCGTATATAAAACTTGTATTCATCACTTAATTTTTATAAATTTAATAATTAATGAAAATTTTGTATGGACACAATAAAAAAATTGCACGGAAATTAAATTATAGTGTAAAATTTTGTATATTATTTGAAAATTTAGCCTAAATTATATATCGGACATTAATATTTAATTGATCTATCAATCTATTTTTACTGAAAATGATTGTAATTCTCGAGTTAAATGCGAAATTGTCGCCAAACCCAACACTATCATCATGACAGTCTGTTCCCCACCATTAGAAATCATACATGCAGACACTCGATTGGCAGGTGAAAAATGTCACGTGCATAAACACCCAAAAAGGGAAACAAATAATTTAAAAACATGTTACTTTTTTTTATATTTATATACCATATCACCATAGCACTGATCATAGATACACTCAAATGATTAGTTGAGAGTATTTATAAAAGGCAATGAAGTCCTCAGCTCATCTATCATATGATAATTCATAGAAAGGCTTGCATTTAACTAATATATAAAATTCAGAATTATGCTTAATTTCCATAATCTCATCCATCCATATAATGCAACAACGTGAAGAAAATTATATGCACTTGCTAATAATATTATTGAGAAAGTAAGCCATGTCAAAGGGAATAGAAGCTTTCAATTATGTTTTCCAATTTTTCATGTGAGAAAGTAACCCACATGAAAATTATACCCTACGGAGTAAAGGAAAACGCAAAAAAACGGAAAACGTTTTCCAATCTTCTTTTATTCCATATTCCATTTTCCCCCCCATTTCATTTGGGCTTTGTTATGTATTGGACTGGTTGTATTGGCAATTTTAATAAAAATGGGCCGTTTAGAAAGCCCAATACTCAACCATTCCACTGTCCGTCCTCGGCACAATGGGAAGGTCGGCCCAAATAATTTGATTAAAAAGAACGCTACAATAATTGTAGCATGCACAAGCGTGTACATAACATATATAATATCAAATTACTTGCAATTTCAATTGTTAGTTATGATTTCAATAGTAATCAGATTATTTAGTACTTATTAGTAGGAGTACAAGTTGAAAATATAACATTAAAATCCGAAATAATATGTACACACTTTTGCTCCATTACTTAATTCATGTACAATTTATTTGATTAACTTTTGATATAAAAATTTCTTTAATAGTTATAAAAAATGAGTTTGTGCAAATATTGTTTATGATTTGAACATATAAATTATAAATTTTGATTCAAAATTTGTGAGAAGTTGTAAATAATATGATAAAATCAATTTTTATTAATGGTAATACTAGATTTATAATTTCAACAAAAAAATTATTTTATTTCATTTATATTTTATTCCTAATCTATATAAGGTGCCGAGCACGTTAAATATTAAGAACTACCAACGATTCTGTGAGGTTTTATGAATAGGATGGTTGCTTTAGGCGAGTGCTCGATTGAGTTAGTAGTGTGGAGGTGTGGTGACTTTGAGCTTTGATAATTGAATTCAATGATGAAATGGAGATCGCTGTCTCAGCTTACAAACTTGATTCCACAAATCCAATGGAACCATCCACTATGACATATTTTCGTGATCTAAATTGTAAAGGGATTGAGGGTCGGATGTCGTGAACATCCACTTATTTTTAGGGTAGCAATGGACATGCTTTTATCTAGGTGGTCGGTAAAGTCGCTCCGACACCACAAGTGGGTACAGTGGATGGGCTGGCCGGCGATTGTATGTTCCTTCATGATGAAGAGCGTGTGTTGATTGATAAACACATCGTTATGATGAGAAATGGTTATGGACACCAAGAATTGAGAATGAAACATTTTTTTAAAAAGAAAAATAAGGAGTCTGGCACACTCCAAACTCAAACTATATTTCTAAAATTAAATCTTTAAACACCCATTCACTGAATCGTTGAACTCACCCCCTCCCTTATATCCCTTTCAGGTAAATCCGAAAAGTTTACCCCAAAAACCACCAGCTAATGCACATGTAAGGCAGGTATTATAAAGTTTAAAATTTTGTGCAGTTTTGATTTATGTTATTCTAGGAAAGGTGTAGGTTTAAAGGACGCCTTACTCCTCATGGTTTATAAAGAAGGGGCAACCTTTAGTAAGCCGAGAGAGTGGCGGGTTGATCACGGGGATCCAACCAAACTGGGTTGGGGCGTGACAACTTGAGTGGTATCAGAGTCTGTTTCCTTGAAAACCTAATAAAGACTAGAAAATATGGTAACTAATAGGATTGATTTTAAAATTTTCAGAATGGCTCCGAAGAAAGGAACCAAGAGAACTAGGGTTGCAGTCTCCAACACTGCCCAACCACCCCTACCTGTAGAAACTCCTAGAGAAGCTCAGACAACTCCTAGTGGACTCAACGCAGAGTACAAGAGATTGTATGAGGAGTTCACCCTTGTATTTAGGCAACCAAACCTCGTCCCTGAGGTAGGCACCAATTCTCGGGTTGAACCAGAGGAAGTGCAATCCCATCCTTCCACTGTTAACCATCCCCTCCAATAGACATTTCGAGAAACCTCAAGACTCTTCAACAACTAGGGTGTAAACCCTTCCTCGGAGAAAAGGATGCTGGAGCCACCATGGATTGGTTGCCAAACATTAAGAAGCTGATGGGAATCGTCAGAACCACCAGAGGATATGGTGATCCTGATAGAATTCTTCTTGGAGGGAAGTGCCAAACGATGGCGGGACAATGTTCGAAACCTACATACCACCATCCCCACTTAGGAATAATTAGAGGAGAGGTACTCGGAGGAGTACCTGGTGCCTCATTTGATAAATGAGAAGAAGTAGAAGTTCATTCGGCTTCGGCAAGGGCTTAACTCCATATCGGAGTACGAGACGAAATTCAATGAGTTAAAGCCCTATGCTCCTAACCTAGCTGGGCCGGCAGACATATGCTAGAGGTTCATGGACGGTTTCAATATGGACATCCGAGACCGTATGTGAGTGCTAGGATGCCTCACGGTCCTGGCAGTAGTAATCAGTATGGTACCCAAGAAAAGGCTAGAAGAGACCCTAGCATTGTAGCGAGTACATCCTAAAACCCTCCAAACTAGTTCAAGAGAATCATGTAAGCTGAAAAGTTTTGCTTAATAAAGAAAAGCTTTCTTCTAAAATATACGCTTCTTCAATCAGGATATATACAACTATGGGGACAACAAGTCTATGACCTCTTCGACTCAGGAGTTGAGAGATCCTTCATCAAGGAAGAGTTGATTCCAAGTGTACCCCTAGAACTTACTCCACTAGAACACCTTAACATTCTCACACCTTTAGGAGAAGGTTTAAACATGAATAAGCAATTAAAATGATGTGAGATAAAGATTGGAGGAATCAAACTTGAAGCTAACTTGATCCCATTACCCTTGAAAGAGGTTGAAGTAATCCTTGGGATGGATTGGCTAAGTAACCATCAGTCTCTGATGGATTGTGGAAAGAAGACGGTGACCTTCCACACTCCCAAGATGAAAGCATTAAAGTTCCAAGGAGATAGAAGGAAAAGTGAAGTACAAATGGTGTCCCTTCTAAAAGCCCAAAAGATGATACATAAAGGCTGTATAGCTTTCCTGGCCATCGTCGTCGACAAAAAGTCTGAAAAGAAGTGACTTGAAGACATTACGATAGTTAGGCACTACCCAAAAGTATTTTTAGAAGAGCTATCCAGACTAACTCCAAGTCGGCAAGAGGAGTTCACTATAGAAATAATCCTAGGAACAAACCCCATATCCCAAGCCCCATATCGTATGGCTCTGGTAGAGTTGAAGGAATTGAAGGAGCAATTGGACGAATTATTGGAGAAGGATTTCATACTTCCTAGCCAATCTCCGTGGGGTGCACCTGTCCTATTCGTAAAGAACAGATACCCACTTTCGCGGATTGATGAACTATTCGACCAATTAAAAGGAGAAGCTTAATTCTCTAAAATAGACCTTCGACCGGGCTATCACCAACTCAGGATCTGAGAGGAGGACATTTTGAAGATGGAATTCCAATCCTGATACGGACATTACCAGTTCAGAGTAATGCCATTCGGATTAACGAATGCCCCTACAGTCTTTATGGATCTAATGAACTGTGTGTTCCAACCACACTTGGATAGATTCATGATAGTATTCATAGATGATATTCTTATTGTCATGCCCCAACCCAGTTTGGTCAGATCCATGTGATCAACCAACCACTCTCCCGATTTATTAAGAGTTTTCCCCTTCTTTTAAACCGGAGAAGCAAGGCGTCCTTTAATCCTGTACCTTTACTAGAATAATTTTAAATCAAAACTGCAAGAAATTTAAACTTGACATACCAGCCTTACAGGTGTAGTAAACTTGGAGTCTTTGGGTAGGCTTTCCCTTGGCTACCTAAAAAGGGGTATAAGGGAAGGGGTGAGTTCAATGAATTAGTGAATGGGTGTATTAAAATTTGACTTTCACAAAAAAGATTGAATTGGAGTGTGCTAGACTTCCTTTACTACTGGCATGATGATCTGCCCTTATCTCCACCAACTCGTCCAGAATCTCCTAGGACGCATCACTACCCCTCTTGGGCGCCTTGAAGGTCCCGTATCTCAGTGCATACACAAAACAACAATTTTCCTCATAAGCCATTTAATCTTTGCTGCCATTAGTCCAACAGCCTCAACTCTCAACTCGATCTACAGCTGTTTGTCTCTACTAGTCTATCGACCTGTCTTGTCGCACCGCCACTAGTCCATCGAGTATGTCAGTCCTTACTTAGTACCATGGCCAAACACATCATTCATTTAAAATTTTCATGGCTTAAACTCATGTTTGTTTACTAGTTCCAGCTCGTGCCAACTAGCCTTAGGGCCCACTGTACGAGATTTTCAAAATTGGGAATATTAGCCCCCAAGTTCCAAAATCGAGGCCTCCAACTTATCTGAGCTATTCGAGATCCTGTCAAGAAGGTCTACCAAAAAGTTTAAGTAGTGGCACACAGTCAGGGGAGAGCACTTCCAACATAATAATCTTTTCATCTATCCGTCACACCAACCGAGTGTGAGGACATCTCCGCTTATAATTGATAAGTGGGTTTTCAACTTCTTTATAGGAAGTTCATCATACCAAATGGGTATGATCTACTTACAACCAGTAAGTAGTTTTTCTGCATAATTTTTACATCACTCCATTCAGGTGTGATCGTTAAAATTCCACTTAGTAGTGGGTTTTCATTTCCGAGGTGTTTATCATCCCAATCGGGTATAATATAAAAATCTCACTCAACTGATAACGCAGTGATTTCCTATTAACCGGATCTTTAACTTCACGCGAGCTTGTCCTTACTGTCGTTCTTGGTACTTCATGTTCCTACACGATATGAACATCCTTGTTCATTATACCTTGGCCTAATAGCCTTCATTCATCATGATTGGATTAAATACTCAAACTTTTCAATTAATTGCAATTAGGTCCCTAAAGTTCCTTTTTCTTTAACTTTAGGTCCCCAATGCCAATTTTCCCCCAAATTGAGTCTCAAAATTTTTAAAATTCACCTTGAGACCTCAATTTATTCAAAATCACAAAAAGGGGTTCAAGTTTCCCAAATTTCCAACTTGGTCCCCAACTTTTCCAAAATTACCATTTTGCCCCTACTTTACAAAAATGGTAAGATCAACCCTAATAATTCCAAAAAATTGACTAATTGGTCCTCCAACATATTTTCCATGCTCAATTGGCCCTCAATTTTAGGAAATTGCACTTTAGTCCCTCGAATTTTTGAAATCCCTAATTTTTCCCACAATTTCAATCTTTCAACCTGATCGAATTTGATTTCGTCAAATTGACCAATAAAACGAGGTTAATTGTTGAAATTGAAGGTAGATTTAAGTACCTACACATTCATATGATTCAATTGCACTTTGAATCTTAAGAATTGATGTCGGAATGAGCTCAAACGGAGCTTCGCCAAAAAATGGAGCAGGGGGGAGAGAGTGGAGTTTTCAGGTGTGAGGAGGATGAATGAGGAGGGGCTATTTATATAGGAAGCTCAAGGACTTCTTGACTATCCGATTGGCACCTTAATGGCGGTCATTCATTGCTAGAAACTCCCTGGCCGGAAACTTTTCATCATCGCTGGCACTGCTCGATTTTCTAATGATAAAAAAGGTCCAGCTATTGATCTTCCGAACCAGACCGGACCAGTCTGAACTGAATTCAATGCTTAAACCGGCCAGTTCAGGCCTGATTCGACCGAGTTTTTCAAAATTAAAAATTTTTAAATTCATCTAAATTCATTATCTATCAAATGGTGGCCTTAATTCTCTATTTTGAATTCTCTAATCAACCTAGAAAAATGAATTTAGAAGCCGGATCAATAGTGGTTCAAACCGGTTCACCGTTTTCATCTCCAATATATCCTAAAGCATTTTCTCATGACTTTTGTGACTCTTTAGGTCACTTAGGATCCATAAATTTCTTGGTTTGCCCTTTCTCTATCAGTTGGGGTTCGTGAACCGATTCGATTTTCTCACTCGGGTTGACCGGTTCATTTCCAGGTTTTCTCATCCTAAAAGATTGGGGTTTACAACTCTCCCCTCCTTTTAGGAGTTTTGTCCCCAAATCTAAATCAACATTTTTCACTCCGGGATAAACTTCCTTAAATGTTGATTTTGACATGTTAATACTTTGGTCGTTCTTTCATTTAGCCCACTTTAAATCATGCACTTAAGGAATTTCTTTTCATTTACATTGTTTACTCCTTCCATGAAGTTTTATTCTTAGGTTCACATCTCCCTTTATTTAGGGCAAAATTCTTCCCTTTGAGGTTCTTATTCAATATTTTAGGATTAGGAGTTTCAAGATGCCCAATCGTTCCTTTGTCTAGTTATTCTCTTCATCATTGAAACCCTTAGCTCAATGTTCTTTCAAGCATTACATACTTGTTTTCACAGGTTTTGGTGTTATTATCCCTTCGTCGTAATTTGTCCCTTCCTCCATCTTTCATTGATTACAGCTTCAGTCAAAATTATGTTTGACCTAGTCATGCTTACTAACTGACTCTTTCTTACTTGAGTCACATTTTACTTGGAACTGTTGGTGCTTACATGTCCCTTACGACATGACATAATCTAGAACCTGTATCTGTCCTTTAGACTTCTACAACACCTCCTTTAGGGTTGTTCCCAACTTTCCAACCTTTCAGGTATTGTATAACTTCATCCCTCCTTTCATCGGGTAGTATTCCTTGATTATCTTTACAATTATCCAATAATCATTCATGCCTTAACAACATGTCTTACATAACGGTGCCAGCTTTTCTTACCCACTCATCCTTTCCCAACTTCTTTATTGGGTTTTTATGGTGCCAATCATTGAATTTCCTCATGACTTACTGACATTCTAGGATTCTTCCCTTCATATGTCTTTCTTCATTTCTGGTGACGTTCTTTACTCAAGGATTTTCCTTCCCCCTAAACCCACTCTTACTTTCTTGTGACCATTTCACAATTCTGTTGTTTTTGGGGAGTTCTCCTTTAATGATTTTCATTCTCTACTATGTCATTCAAAGTAGAGATTTCCCTTTAGGTGCTAGATGTTCAAATTTCTTACTACTCCTTGAAGGTTTCCTTCATTCGCATTCTTACACCCTTTTGAATTAGGGCTTTTGTCCACCTTTAATCATTTGTCGATCATAATCTCCCAGTCCACCTTTTACTTTCCTACTCAAGGTATCTCCAATCGTCAGGTCTTATTTTGTGTACTCAACACTATGCTCAGTCGTCCATTCTTGAGGCTCCATTATGGACGTGTAGACTACGACCTATCTTACTATTTGTGGTTATTCCTCCTTAGCCACTTCTTATTTGGAGGGCTTACTTTCCCAACGTTTCTTGGACATTCTTTCCTTTATTTCCTTATTATGGGTAGTCCACTCATTCTTACTTGTCACAACATCTTTTGATATTAACTTCCTATTTACCCATTCCTTGGGTTTAACTTATTCCTTAGGTCCTCCTAGTATGCTTCCCTAGTTCTTTCACCTCAGCTTTCACTTCATTTGCAAGTTTATCTCTTTATCCCTTTCACTTGGTTCCATTCCCTCTCAGTTGGGATACATATGCCTTTCTAGGGTTTCCTTCCTTGGTAGGACTCTCCCCTTTTTCTCTCGGAATTCCTTTTTCATTTGCTCTAAGGAATATCTACCCTTAAATGGCATCCTTTGATGTCGTCATCTCCTATTTACCCTTGCTCTTAAAATCTTGCACGCACATCTTTTGTACCCTATCCTTATCCCCACTTGTACCACAATACACGTCTATTTCTTTTAGGGAGAGTTCAAATCTTTCTTGTTTCAAGATTTCTTGACCATTATGTGAGAGGCTTGCCTACTCCTCTCTTGGCTTGAGTTTAGTCATTAATTTGGCCATTGGTCTTTTTAAGGATTTCTTTCATCCTTCTTTTTCCCAATATTTGGCCTTTCCACCTCTCCCTTCCTTGTTGGAGCTTAAATTATGACCCTCACGAGTATCAGTTCATTAACTACCTCATCCTTACCATTTCCTTGGTCTAATTGTCTTAGGGTAGTTGTTTCTCGAGTCTTCTTGTCCTTAATGTCCATCAGGCTACCCTTTTAGAGTGTAGTCCTTTCTACTTCCCTGTCTTCCTTAGGGCGTTGTTTATTCTCATTGACTATCTTGTTGTTACGACTTGCTTCCTTCTGCCATGTTGGTCTGAAACTCCAATTTAACTTCACTACTTTTTCCAAAGTGAGTCGTACTTGAAATCCTAAGACATCCCATTTGTCGTCAAATGCCCGACTTGTCTTCTCTTGTGAATGCACTCCCTTCTTTGCTCCTAAATTGTCAGAACTTTCTTCTTTAAGGGAGAATTCTCTTTGTACCGTTTGTGGTTTATTGAGGTCCTACCTTTGGCCCTTTTTTCTACCTGCCACTATGCTAGGACCTTGAAGAGCTTTCTCCTGACTGTGGTTGAAATTACGAGCAGGAGTCATGTTTCTTGGGATGGTATCCTTTTGGATTCCTATAGTGTGGGGGTGTTATTCTTGGAAAGTGTTGTTTTAAATCCTAGTGGTGTGGGACAGTCCTTCACTTCATGTCCCATTTCTTTTGCACCTTGTAATAGGTCATTTTCTTACCCAGTTGTTACTCCAAGAGTCCCCTAGACTCCTTACCTTGACGGTTTTCTTGTCATGACTTCTTTGCCCAAAAATTTCCTTGATTAATTCCTTTATTCGGGATGGGAGTCTGCTTGGTCTTCGTGGTGTTTAGGGTAATGTAGGTTTGTTCGGTTACTTTTCTTGGGCAATCTTACTACAGCTGAGGCACAAGGTCACGTCATTTTTTTTTAGAGATATAGTTTTTAGGAACTTGGAGTTCTTTATTAGTGGATAAATAATACAATGTGTTGGGGTCTTATCCCTATTACAAACAGTGGTTACGAAATAGATGGGGAGCCATGGGTTCTTGACAAGCGTCCTCCTTGACAAGGTTATAAGCCCTTGATGGCGTTCTTGGCCTTAGGCTTGACTCCCTTCATACTCAGGATTGTGACCTCAACAGGTCCTGGCACCATATTCCTGGATACTTCCCACTAATGTCTCTTGGTTCTTTGGGACTTCTCGGGTATGGAAGAGCTTTTTAACATGATCTTTCTACGAGGACAAAGTGTTGGGTGGTGTTGGTAATGCCAATCCTAGTTTTCTTGGTTCTTCTACTGTGAATCATCTGAAAATTTTTTAAACTTCCTCTTAGTTACTATGTTATATAGTCTTGATAATGTATTCAAAGAAACAAGCTCTGATACCACTCAAGTTGTCATGTCCCGACCCGGTTTGGTCAAATCCCCATGATCAACTTGCCACTCTCCCGGTGTATTAAGGGTTTTCCCCTTCTTTTAAACTGGGAGTAGTGAGGCATCCTTTAAACCTGTACCTTTCCTAGAATAACATTAAATCAAAACTACAAGAAATTTAAAATTGACATACCTATCTTACAAGTGTAGTTAACTTGGAGTCTTTCGGTAGACTTTTCCTTGGCTACCTAAAAAGGGGTATAAGGGAGGGGGTGAGTTCAACAACTCAGTGAATGAGTGTTTTAAAATTAGACTTCATAAAATAGATTGAATTGGAGTGTGCTAGACTCCTTATTTTCTTTAGAACATTTCATCCTCAAAATCACTATTTTCATAGCCATTTCTCATCATTAATCACAACTGGTGTGTTTTTCAACCAACACACACCCTTCATCATGAAGGGAACACATATTCGTAGGGTAGCACATCCACTGCACCCACTTGTGGCATCGGAGCGACTTTGTCACGCCTCGATCTTGTTTGGTCGGATCCTCGTGATCAACCCGTCACTCTCCCAGTTTATTAAAGAGTTTCCCCTTATTATAAACCGTAAAGAGTCAGACGTCCTTTAAATCTGCACCATTTCCTGTAATAGTATAATCAAAACTGCACAAAATTTTAAACTTTACATACCTGTCTTACAGGCGTCTTAGTTGATGGTCTTTAAGGGTAGGCTTTCCAAAATCTCCTAAAAGGGATATAAGGGAGGGGATGAGTATGACTACTCAGTGAATGGGTTTTCAAAAGTTTAGACTTTTAAGAAAACACTTATTATTAGAGTGTGCCAGACTCCTTTCTTTCAAAACCATTTCATTTGAAATCTTGGGTTTATCACCATTTCTTTTTAACCACGGTGTGTCATCACCTAACACACATCCTTAATCATGAAGGTTACACACATTTGCAGGTCAGCACGACCACTGAACCCACTTGTGGCTTCAGAGCGACTTTATCGGCCACCGGATAGAAGTACGTCCACTTCTACCATGAGAATGAGTGGATGTTCGCGACATCCGACCCTCATTCTTGAAATAAATTCTTCGTGTCCATTATGAGGACAGAGACCTCATCCCGTCCCCACCCCGGTCTCATGCACTTGGTGCTACTCCAAATTTCGCACGGTCACCTGGAACGACGAACTGCCCTTATACTCACCAGGTCGTCCAGGGCCCTTAGGACACATCATTACCCCTCATGGGCGTCTTGATGATCCCGTACTCATAGTGCATACACAAACAATATTTTCTTATCAAGCCATGTAATATGTGGTGCCACTAGTCCAACGGCCCTGACTCTTAACTCAACCCGCAGTTGTTTGTCTTGACTAGTCCGTCGACCTATCATGTTGCATTGCCGCTACTTGACTGAGTATGTAGGTCCTATATTGGTATCATGGCCAAACAACTACTTTATTTAAAGTTTTATGACATATAATTCATGTTTGTTTATGAGCTCCTACTTTTGCCATCTGGCCTTGAGCCCACTGTACGAGATTTTCAAAATCAGGTGTATTAGCCCCCAAGTTCCAAAACCGAGGCCCTGGGCCTTTAAGAGCTATTCGAGCTCCCGTCGATAAGGTCTCCCAAATTGTTTAAGCATTAGCATACAGTTAAGGGAGAACACTTCCGACAAAAGAATGTTTTCATTGTCCATTATACCGACCCGATATAAGGACATCTCCGTTCATAACTGATGAACGGGTTTTCAATTTCCTTTGTGGGAGTTTCATCATACCAACCGAGTATGATCTACTTATAACCGGTAAGTAGTTTTTACGCATGGTTTTCACATCACTACTCTAAGTCGTGATGTTTAAAATACCACATAGTAGTGGGTTTTTATTTCGATGAGCTTATCATCCCTAATTGGGTATGACATAAAATCCCACTCACAACCGGTAAGTGGTTTTTAACGTTAAGTTGTGCACATCATCCCAATCAGGTATGACGTTATTAAACCCACTCACCCTTAATGCCGTGAATTTCACTAGATCGGTTCTTTGTATTCACATGAGCTTGTCCCTGCTGGCATTCCCGGTATTTCGTTTTCCTACACGATATGAACATCTCGGTTCATTATCCTTCGGCCTAATAGCCTTCATTTATTCCAAATGAATGAGAAAGTCAACTTTCATTTCTTTGCAATTAGGTCACTAAAGTTATTTCTCTTAAACTTTTAAGTCCCTAATGCTAGTTTTTCCTCAAATTGAGTCCTGAAACTTTTAAAATTTATCATAGGACCTCAATTTATTCCATTTCACAAAAAGGGGTTTAAATTTCTAAATTTCCAATTTGGTCCCCCAACTTTTCCAAAATTAAAAATTTTGCCATTCCTTTATAAAAATGGTAAATTTTACCCCAAAAATTCTAAAATTTTTCAATTGGTCCTCTAACATTTTTATCATGTCAATTGACCCTCAATTTTAGGAAATTGCATTTCAGTCCTTCGAATCTTCGAAAATCCCCAATTTTCCCCCAATTCCAACTTCTTAACATAGCCAAATTTGATTTCATCAAATTGACTGATCAAACATTTACAATTGTTGAAATTGAAGTTGAAATTGAGTTTATACATGTTCATATGATTCTTTAGCAATGTGAATCTCAAGTTTTAATGCCGGGACGAGCTCAAATGGAGCTTTGCCGGAAAATGAACTATAGAGAGAGAAAGCTTCGATTACTCACCGGTGAAGGCACGACAGTCCGAGCTTTCGATTTGGGCAGATAGCTCTCGTCCTGAAGTTCATCCTAGAATCAAGAATCGCATCAATTGATGCCAAATTAAGTTAGAATTTCATCATTGAAATTCTGCTGGTTCTCTCTCTAGCACCGACCAAAAATTCTAGAGAGGAGCCGAATTGGCTTACCTTTCAGTCCAAATTCGGCCGTGGGAGGGCTGAGGAAGTGTTGGGAGGGCTTGAAATGACCAATTTCGGTTTGGCCGAAATAGGGTAGCTTCGGTCCACTGGAGCTGCTTCACTGTTCCATCATGCCAGCGATTCTTGGATTAACTAGAGTTTCCTATCAGATAGTTGTCTTCTCCCTAGTTCTAAAGAGCCTGACCTCTCCTTCCGAGGTTAAGAAAAATGTTCAAGTCGAAGCTCTGGTTCGAGATTCACCGAGAAATGGAGTAGGAGAGAGAGAGAAGTGTTCAGGTGTGAGGAGAGTGAATGGGGATTTTTTATATAGGTATAAAATCGTTAAATGGGAGAGATTTATTACTAGTATTAATATTTCCATAAATTATTGGATTTAATTTTGGTATTAAATTATTTGTATTAATTCTAATAATTTAATTTAGGTATTAAATTATTGGTATTAATTACAATAATTGAATATATATTAATTTATGCGAATTAAATTCTAATAATTCGCATAAAAACTTTTGACCGAAATTTGGTCAAAACTACTCTTGGGCAAGCACGCTTAACTTTAGAGTTCTTATAGAATCTCGTTCACCTGAACCAATTTGGTTTTTCTCTTCTAATTTGTCTTAAGTTTCTTTTCCAAGGTTTAATGAACCCTTTGGATCACCCGGGAGTTGTAAATTTCCAAAATGCTTGTTCCCAAATGATCTGGTTTGTAAACTGGCTCGATTTTCTTACTCAGTTTGATTGGTTCTTTCCCGATTTTCCCTAACTCAAAAGTGCGGGGTTTACAGACTTTATCGACCACCTAGATAAAAGCTCATCCACTTCTACTGTGAGAATGAGTAGATGTACGCAATATCTGACCCTCATTCCCGTAAAGAAACTCCGTGTCCATACAAGGACAAAGACCTTATCCTCACCCCACCTCGATCTCATGCGCATGAAGCTACGTTGAGCTTCCCTGACTGTTGGCACAACGATCCACCCTTATCTCCACCCTATCGTCTAGTAGCCCCTAGGACGCATCACTACCCCTCTTGGGTGTTTTGAAGGTCCTGTACATCAATGTATGCACAAAACAACAATTTTCCTCATAAGCCATTTAATCTTTGGTGTCGCTGGTCCAACCGCCCCGACTCTCAACTTGACCTGCAACTGTTTGTCTCAACTAATCCGTCGACATGTCCTGTTGCACTGCCACTAGTCCATCAAGTATGTCGGTCCTGACTTGGTACCATGACCAAACACATCATTCATTTAAAATTTTTATAGCTTAAACTCATGTTTGTTTACGAGCCCTTGCTCATGCCAACTAGCTTTGGGCCCACTGTACGAGATTTTCAAAATCACACATATTAGCCCCAAAGTTCCAAAACCGAGGCCTCCGGTCTATCGGATCTATTCAAGCTACCGTCAATAAGGTCTCCCAAAACGTTTAAGTAGTGGCACATAGTCAAAGGAGAGCACTTCTGACAAAATAAACTTTTCATCTTTCCACCACACCAATCGGGTGTGAGGACATCTCCACTTATAACCGATAAGTGGGTTTTCTACTTCCTTACAGGAAGTTCATCATACCAACCTGGTATGATCTACTTACATCTGGTAAGTAGTTTTTTTGCGTAATTTCCACATAACTTATTCAGGTGTGATGGTTAAAATTCCACTTAGTTGTGGGTTTTCATTTCCGAGGTGCTTATCATCCCAATCAGGTATGATATAAAAATCTCACTCACCCGATAACGCAGTGATTTCCTCTTAACTAGTTCTTTGTTGTCACGCGAGCTTGTCCTTGCTGGCGTTCTTGGTACTTTATGTTCCTACACGATATGAACATGCTTGTTTATTATCCCTTGGCCTTAGCCTTCATTCATCATGAATGGATTAAATACTCAAAATTTTCAATTAATTACAATTAGGTCCCTAAAGTTCATTTTTCTTTAACTTTAGGTCCCTAATGCCGATTTTCCACAAATTGAGTCCTGAAATTTCTAAAATTCACCTTGGGACCTCAATTTATTCAAAATTACAAAAAAGGGGTTCAACTTTCCCAAATTTCCAATTTGGTCCCCTAACTTTTCCAAAATTACCATTTTGCCCCTACTTTACAAAAATGGTAAGATTAACCCCAATAATTCCAAAAATTGACCAATTAGTCCTCCAACATCTTTTCCATGCTCAATTGGCCCTCAATTTTAGGATATTGCACTTTAGTCCCTTGAATTTTTGAAATCCCCAAATTTTCTCCCAATTTTAACCTTTCAACCTAACCGAATTTGATTTCATCAAATTGACTGATCAAATGAGGTTAATTGTTGAAATTGAATGTAGATTTAAGTTCCTACACATCCATATGATTCAATTACACTTTGAATTGCATGAATTGACATTGGAATGAGCTCAAACAGAGCTTTGTCGGAAAATGGAGCAGTAGGGAGAGAGGGGAGTTTTTAGGTGTGAAGAGGATGAATGAGAAGGGGCTCTTTATATTGGAAGCTCGCAAACTTCTTGGTCATCCGATTGGCGCCTTAATGGCGGTCATTCATTGCTAGAAACTCCCTGACTGGAGACTTTTCATCTTCGGTGGCCCTGCTCGATTTTTCGGCAAGTGAACAATGTTGTCATTTGAAGGAAGAAGATGACACTATTACAAACCGGACCGGATCGGTTTGAATCAGTTCAATGCTTAAATTGGTCGGTTGAGGCCCGATTTGATCGAGTTTTTCAAAATTAAAAATTTGTAAATTCATCTAAATTCATTATCTATCAAATTGTGGCCTCAATTCTCTAATTTGAATTTTCTAAGCCACCTAGAAAAATGAATTTAGAAATCGGTTCAATAGTGGTTCATACTAGTTCAATCTAGTTCACGTCCGGTTCACCTGAATAGGTTTGGATTTCACCTCCAATTCATCCTAAAGTTCTTTCTCATGACTTTTGTGACTCTTTAGGTCCCCATTTTCCCTTTCTCTATCAGTTGGGGTTCGTGAACCGGTTCAGTTTTCTCACCCGTGTTGACCGGTTCTTTTCCCGGTTTTCTCATCCTAAAGGAGAGAGGTTTATACTTATATACTCACAAACTAGGTTGGAGCACAAAGAACACCTAGCAATCACCTTGGAGATATTAAGGGAAATCATTTATATGAAAAATTCTCCAAGTGTGAGTTCTGGCTGTAGGAGGTAGGATTCTTAGGATATATAGTGTCAAAGGATGGAGTCAAAGTAGATCCATCAAAGGTGGAATCCATATCAGATTGGAAGGCACCAAGGAATCCTTCAGAGATACGGAGTTTCTTAGGTCTGGCAGGATACTACAGACGGTTCGTGCAAGACTTTTCTAAGATAGTAGCTCCTCTAACTCGGCTCACCAGGAAAAGAGTTGAGTATAAGTGGGATGAAAGCTGTGAGAAGTCCTTCTTAGAGTTGAAGACTCGATTGACAATTGCACTAGTACTCTCCCTACCTGACTCTAATGCAGGAGAATACACCTTCTATAGTGATGCATCCGGATAAGGACTCGGATGTGTACTAATGCAATAAGGGAAGGTCATTGCTTATGCCTCGTGACAACTTAAGGTACATGAGAGAAACTACCCAACCCACAAACTAGAATTAGCTGTGATAGTGTTTGCCTTGAAGATTTGGCGACACTACCTCTACGGGGGTTAAGTGTAGGATATACATTGATCACAAGAGTCTTAAGTATTTCCTAACTCAGAAAGACTTAAATCTTCGACAGAGGAGATGGCTGAAATTGGTGAAGGATTACGATCTTGTGATAGAATATCACCCCGGAAAGGCGAATGTGGTGGCATATGCCTTAAGTCATAAATATTAGACCGAGGCAGCACAAATAAAGATGAGCTACATACCCTTGTTGCAACAATTAGGATGGATGGAGGTGGATCTGAGGATAGAGAAGTAGGAGAAGTGCTTGTTGGCCAATGTGGTGGTAAGGCCCAGTCTAACCGAGCAGATTAAGGCTCAATAAAAGGCTGATAAAAAACTCCAACCAAATTTAGACCCAGTTAATAGATAAAAAAAACCTGACCTGCGAGGAGATGGAGTGCTAACCTACAAGAGTAGGGTTTGTGTGCCTAAAAATAAGGAGTTAAGGAGGCTAGTCCTGGAAGAGGTGCACAATTCGATATATATGATGCATTCGAGTAATACTAAGATGTACCGCACCCTCAAACAAGGATATTGGTGGAAAGGAATGAAGAGGGAAATTGTGAAATATGTAGCCTAATGCTTGTCCTATCAGCAGATTAAAGTCGAGTATTAGAAACTATCAGGATTGTTGCAACCCTTACCAATCCTAGAATGGGAATGGGAGCATATCACTATGGACTTTGTCACGGGATTACCCATGACAAGAAAAAGACAAGATGCAATCTGGGTCATTGTGGACCGATTAACCAAGTCCACCCATTTTCTACCAATAAGAGTGATGGATTCAGTCAAACAAGTGGTCGTCCTATATATGAGGGAGATAGTAAGACCCCATGGTGTCCCGGTGAGTATAGTATTAGATAGAGACCTTAGGTTCACTTCAAGGTTTTGGCCAAGCTTAAAAAGTTCTATGAGAGCCAAGCTCCACATGAGCACGACGTTTCACCCTTAGACCGATGGACAGTCTGAGCGAACGATTCAAACCTTAGAGGACATGTTGAGGGCATGCGTACTGTAAACCTCGCCCTTTTGAGCTAAGGATAATCGGGAAAAGAACCAGTCAAACCGAGTGAGAAAAATTGAACCGGTTCATGAAATCGATCATTTGGGAACAAGAAATTTGGAAATTTACTTCCGGGTGATCCAAAGGGTTCATTAAACTTTGGAAAAGAAACTTAAGACAAATAAAAAGAGAAAAACCAAATTGGTTTAGGTGAACAAGAATACATAAGAACTCTAAAGTTAAGTGTGCTTTCTTGAGAGCAATGTGAGAACGGGTGACCTCTTGGGAAGTACGATTTTTTTTTTGTAACCTGAAGTCATCCCCATTCATTCTCCTCACACCCGAACACTTTTCTCTCTCTCTCTCTACTGCTCCATTTCTCGGTGAAGCTTAAACCAGAGCTTCAACTTGAATATTTTTCTTAACCTCGTAAGGAGAGGTCGGGCTCTTTAAAACCGGGGGAAGTTAGCTATTTGATAGCAAACTCTATTCAATCTGAGAATCACTAGAGAAGCACCGACATGATGGAACAGTGAAGCAATTCCGGCGGACCGAAGCTGCCCTATTTCGACCGAGTTGAAATTGGCCATTTCGAGCCCTCCTGAGGCCAAACCAAGCCTTCCCAACACTTCCTCAGCCTTGCCACGACCGAATTAGGACTGAAAGATAACCCAATTCGCACCCCTCTGCAATTTTTGGCCAGTGCTAGAGAGAGAACCGACAGAATTTCAATAATGAAATTCTAACTCAATTCGGCATCAATTGATGCAATTCTTGATTCTAGGATGAACCTCAAGATGAGAGCTATCTACCCAGATCGAAAGCTCGGACCGTTGTGCCCTCACCGGTGAGAAATCGAAGCTTTCTCTCTCTACAGTCTATTTTCCGGCAAAGCTCCATTTGAGCTCGTTCTAGTAGTAAAATCTACGATTTAAAGTTCCTTAGAATCGTATGAACATGTAGGAACTCAATTTCAACTCCAATTTCAACAATTTGAGGTGTTTGATCGGTCAATTTGAAGAGTTGAAATTCGGGAAAAAATTGGGGATTTTCGAAATTCAAAAGACCAAAATGCAATTTTATGAAATTGAGGGTCATTTGGGCATGAAAATAATGCTGGAGGACCAATAGTGGAATATTGAAATTTTTGGGGCAAAAAATTACCATTTTTGTAAATGAAGGGCAAAATGGTAATTTTGGAAAAGTTGGGGGACCAAATTGGAAATTTGGGAAATTAAACCCCCTTTTTGTGAAATTGAATAAATTGAGGTCCCAAGATAAATTTTAAAAGTTTCAGGACTCAATTTGAGAAAAATCTGGCATTTGGGGACTTAAAGTTAAAGAGAAATAACTTTAAGGACCTAATTGCAAATAACTAAAAAGTTTGGGTTTTCTCATTCATTGGAAATGAATGAAGGTTGTTAAGTTGAGTTATAGTGAACAAGGATGTTCATATCGTGTAGGAACATGAAGTACCGGGAACGCCAGCATGGACGAACTCGCGTGAATACAAAGAACCGGTCTAGTGGAATTAACTACGTTAACAGGTGAGTGGGTTTACAAACATCATACCCGATTGGGATGATGAGCACAACTTAAAATTAAAAACCACTTATTGGTTGTGAGTTGGATTATATATCTTACCCGGTTGGGAATGATAAGTGCCTCGGTATAAAAACCCACTATTTAGTGGTATTTTAATCATCACCACATAGAGAAAGTGATATGAAAATTATGTGGAAAAACTAATTACCAGTTGTAAGTAGATCATACCCGATTGGTATGATGAGACTTCCTCGAAGGAAGTTGAAAACCTATTCATCGGTTATGAACAGAGATGTCCTTATACTAGTTGGTATAATGGACAGTGAAAACCTATTTTGTCGGAAGTGTTCTCCCCTGACTGTGTGCCAATGCTTAAACTATTTGGGAGACCTTCTTGACAGGAGCTCGAATAGCTCTTATAGGCCGAGGGCCTTAGTTTTGGAACTTGGGGGGCTAAATGCCCAATTTTGAAAATCTCGTACAGTGGGCCCAAGGCTAGTTGGCACGAGCAGAAGCTCGTAAATGAACATGATACATGTGCCATAAAACTTAATAAGTGAATTGTTTGGCCATGGTACCAAGATAGGACCGACATGCTCAGTCAACTAGCGGGAGTGTGACATGACATGTCGACAAACTAGTCAAGAGAAACAACTGTGGGTTGAGTTGAGAGTCGAGGCCATTAGACCAGTGGCACCACAGATTACATGGCAATATGAGAAAACATTATTTGTGCATGCACTGTGAGTACGGGATCATCAAGATACCCATGAGGGGTAGTGATGCATCCTAAGGGCATTGGACGACCTGGTGGCTATAAGGGCAGTTCTTCGTTCCAGGTGTCTGTGTGAAATTTGGAGTAGCACCAAGCGCATGAGACTGGGGTGGGGACAGGATGAGGTCTCGGTCCTCATATGGACACGAAGAAGTGATTTCGGGATTGAGGGTCAGATGTCGTGAACATCCACTCATTCTCAGGGTAGAAGCCACTAGCAGGTTTAGTAGTGATGCTGACTTGCGAATGTGTGTAACCTTCATGATGAAGGATGTGTGTTAGGTGATGACACACCGATAACTATGAAATAATGGAAAAATCCGAGAGAAATTTTAAATGAAGGGATTTTTTAAAATAAAAGAGTCTAGTACACTCCATATAAATGTTTTTCTTAAAAGTTAAAAGTAGATCTTTGAAAGCCCATTCACTGAGTAGTAATACTCACCCCCTCCCTTATATCCTTTTTAGGAAATCCCAAAAAGCCTACCTTGAAAGACCATCAACTAAGATACCTATAAGATAGGTATGTAAAGTTTAAAATTTCATGTAGTTTTGATTATGTTATTTTAGGAAATGGTGGAGGTTTAAAGGATGTCTTACTCTTTATGGTTTATAATAAGGGGAAACCCTTTAATAAATCGGGAGAGTGGCAGGTTGTTCATGAAGATCCAACCAAACCAGGTTGGGGCGTGACACGTACTCACTATGGACAAAGGTTGGGAAGAATATTTGTGTCTAATGGAATTTGCTTACAATAACAGCTATCAGGCCAATATTCAAATGGCTCCTTATGAAGCCCTTTATAAATGACCATGTCGTACCCCTCTATTTTGGGAAGAAGTGGGGGAAAGGAAACTGGAAAGTGTAGAGCTAATCGAGGATGCCACCGAGAAAATAAAACTAATAAGGAGTCACCTTAAGACCACATAGGACTGGCAAAAGAGTTATGTGGATCATCGAAGGAAAGAGGATCAATTGAGCATGGAAAAGATGTTGGAGGACCAATTAGCTAATTTTTGGAATTTGGGGGTAAATTTTAACATTTCTATAAAGTAGGGGCAAAATGATAATTTTGAAAAAATTGAGAACCAAATTAGGAATTTGGGAAACTTGAACCCCTTTTTGTGATTTTGAATAAATTGTGGATCCAAAGTGAATTTTAGAAGTTTTGGGACTCAATTTGGGGAAAAATGGCATTAGAGACCTAAAGTTAAAGAAAAAGAACTTTAGAGACCTAATTGCAAATAATAGAAAAGTTTGGGTATTGTATTTATTCGTGATGAATAAAGGCTATTAGGCCAAAGGATAATAAACAAGTATATTCATATCATGTAGGAATACATAGTACCGGGAACGCCAAGCAAGACAAACTCGCATTGAGGCAAAAAGCTGGTTAAGAGGAATTCACTACATTAACGGGTGAATGAGATTTTATATCATACCTGGTTGGGATGATAAGCACCTCGTAAATGAAAACCCACTACTAAGTGGAATTTTAAACATCACACCTAAATAAGAGTGATGTGAAAATTACGCGAAAAACTACTTACCGGTTGTAAGTAGATCATACCCGGTTGGTATGATTAACTTCCTGGAAGGAAGTAGAAAACCCGCTTATCAATTATAAGCAGAAATGTCCTCACACCCGGTTGGTGTGATGAATGTCTAAAATATTATTTTTTTCTGAAGTGCTCTCCTCTGACTGTGTGCCACTGCTTAAACTTTTTGAGAGACCTTCTTGGTAGGAGCTCAAATAGCTCGGATAGGCCGGAGGCCTCAGTTTTGGAACTTAGGGGCTAATATGCCCGATTTTTTTTTAAATCTCGTACATTGGGCCAAAGGCCAGTTGGCACAAGCAGGAGTTCATAAACAAACATGAGTTTAAGCCATGAAAACTTTAAAGGAATGATATATTTGGCCATGGTACCAAGATAGGACCGACATACTCAATGGACTGGCGGCAGTGCGACATGACAGGTCGATGTACCAGTCAAGACAAACAGCTGTAGGTCAAGTTAAGGGTCCGAGCCGTTGGACCAATGGAACCAAAGATTAAATGAATTATGAGGAAAACTATTGCTTTGTGCATAAACTAAGGTACATGACCTTCAAGATGCCCAAGAGGGGTAGTAATGCATCCTAGGGGCTACTAGACGACATGGTGGAGATAAGGGTAGATTGTCGTGTCAACAGTCAGGGACGCTCGATGTAGCTTCATGCGCATGAGACCGGGTGGTGTCAGGATGAGGTCTTTGTCCTCATACGAACATGGAGTTTTTCTTTATGGGATTGAGGAGCGGATGTCGCATACATCCACTCCTTCTTAGGGTAGAAGTGGATGGGCTTCTATCTAGCTGGCCGATAAAGTCACTCCAACACCACAAGTGGGTGCAGTGGGCGTGCTGCCCTACGAATGTGTGTTCCCTTCATGATGAAGGGCGTGTGTTGGTTGATAAGCACACCGATTGTGATTAATGATGAGAAATGGCTATGAAAACTAAGATTTGAGGATGAAATGTTTTAAAAGAAAATAAGGAGTCTGACACACTCCAATTCATACTATTTTCTGAAAGTCATAGTTTTAACACCCATTCACTAAGTCATTGAACTCACCCCCTCCCTTAAACCCCTTTTCAAGTAACCCAGGGAAAAACCTACACAAAGACCACAAGTTAATCACACCTGTAAGATAGGTATGATAAGTTTAAATTTCATGCAGTTTTGATTTATGTTATTCCATGAATGTACATGTTTAAAGGACGCCTTACTCCTCACGATTTAAAAAAAGGGAAAACCCTTAATAAACTGGAAGAGTGGCGTTTTGATCATGGAGATCTTACCAAACTGGGTCAGGGCATGACAACACATTCGCAAGACAGCCCATCCACTGCACCCACTTGTGGTGTCGAAACGACTTTATCGGCCACCTAGATAGAAGCCTATCCACTTCTACCCTAGGAATGAGTGAATATTCATGACATCCGACCCTCAAACCCAAAAAGTAACTCCATGTCCGTATGAGGACAGAGATCTCATCTTGACCCCACCCTGGTCTCACATGCATGAAGCTACGTTGAGCTTTCCTCACTTCCAGCACAACAAACTGCCCTTATCTCCACTATTTCGTGCAGTAGCCCTCAGAACACATCACTACCCCTCTTGGGCATCTTGTTGGTCTTGAACCTTAGTGCATGAACAAACAAAGTTTTTCCATAACCCATTAATTTGTGGTGCAACTGGTCCAACGACCCTAACTTTCAACTCCCAAATGCTGTTTGTCTAGACAGGTCCATTGACCGGGTTTTGTCGCACTACCACCAATCCATCGAGTATGTCGGTCTTGTCCTGGTATCATTTTCAAATCACATCATTCATTCATTAAAAGATTTCATGGCTTATCATCATGTTTGTTTACGAGCTCCTATTTATGCCAATTGACCTTGAGCCCACTGTACAAGATTTTCAAAACCGGGCATTTTAGCTCCCAAGTTCCAAAACTAAGGCCTTTGGCCTATCTGAGCTATTTGAGCTCTCGTCAAGAAAGTCTCCCAAAATTTTTAAGCATTGGCACACAGTCAAGGAAGAGCAATTTTGACAAAATAACTTTTTCATTTGTCCATCATACCAACCGGGTGTGATGACATCTCCGCTTATAACAAAAAAGCGGGTTTTCTACTTCCTTTCAGGAAGTTCATCATACCAACCAGGTATGATCTACTAACAACCAAAAAGTAGTTTTTTCACGTATTTCTCACATCATCCCAACTAGGCGTGATGTTAAAATTTCCACTTAGTAGTGGTTTTTCCTTTCCAAGGTGCTCATCATCCCAACTGGATATGATGTGAAAAATCTCATTCACCTGATAAGTGCAGTGTATTCCTCTTGATCGGCTTTTTGCCTCCACGCGAGCTTATCTTTGTTGGTGTTTCCGGTCCTTCGTGCTCCTACATAATTTTGACATCCTTATTTATTAATATTTGGCATAATAGCCCTAATTCCTCACACATGAACAAAATGCCCAAACTTTTAAGTTATTTGCATTTAGGTCCCTAATGCTAACGTTTCCCCCAAATTGAGTCCTGAAACTTCTAAAATTCACTTTGGGTCCAATATATTCAAAATCACTTAAGGGGTTCAAGTTTCCCAAATTTCCAATTTGGTCCCAAACTTTTTAAAATTTACCATTTTGCCCCTACTTTACAAAAATGGCAATCTGACCCAAATAAATTTCAAAATTGACCAATTGGTCCTCCAACATCTTTTTCATGGCCAATTGGCCCTCAATTTTGGGAAATTGCACTTTGGTCCCTCAATTTTACGAAATTCTCAAATTTCCCCAAAATTTTCCCTATTTTCTCCCTTTCAAATTGGCCAAATTTGATTTTATCAAATTGACCATCCAATCAAGGTTATTTGATCCAATTGAGGGTATGGATCAGTTCCTACACTTCCACACGATTCAACTAAGCTTTGAATCACATCATTTGGATCTGAATTGAGCTCAAACGAATCTTCATCAAAAAATTGAACTTAGAGAGAGAAAGCTTCGAAAGCATACTGTCGGGGGTGTGAAGGTCCGAGCTTTTGATCGGGGCAAGTAGCTCTCATCGTGAGGTTCCTCCTAGGATCAAGAATTACATCAATTCATGTCGAATTAAGGGAGAATTTGGTCAGTGAAGTTTCATCTGTTCTCTCTCTAACACTGATCGGAAATCACAAAAGGGAGCCAAATTGGCTTACCTTTCCATTCTAATTCGATCTTATGAGGGCTGTGAAAGTGTTAGGAGAGCTTGGTTTGGCCTGAGTAGGGCTCAATTTGGTCGTTTTCAGCTCAGCTGAAATAGGGTAGCTTTGGTTCGCTAAAGCTGCTTTACTGTTTGATTATGTCGGCGCTTCTTCGGCGATCCTCAGATCAAATGGTGACCATCGTCAAGTAGTTGACTTCTCCCCGAGTTTAAAGAACCTAACCTTGCCTTCTTTGGCTAAGAAAAATGCCCAATTCGGAGCTCTGGTTCGAGCTTCACTGGAAAATGGAGTAGTAGGGAGAGAAAGGAGTTTTCAAGTGTGAGGAGGATGAATGAGGAGGAGCTCTTTATATAGGAAGCTTGGGGACTCCTTGGTCGTCTGATTGGCGCCTTTATGGTGATCATTCATGGAAAAAAAATGCCTTGAATAGAGACTTTTCATCTTCATCGGCGCTGCTCACTTTTTCAGTGAGTGAATAGTATTGTCATTTGAAGGAAGAAGACGACACTGTTCCGAACCGGACCGGTCTGAACCATGTTCAATGCTTAAACCAGCAGGTTCAGGCCCAATTCGACCGAGTTTTTCAAAATTAAAATTTTCTACATTCATCTAAATTCATTTTCTATACAATGGTGCCTTCAATTCTCCAATTTGAATTTTCTAAATCACCTAGAAAAATGCATTTGGAAACCGATTCAATAGTGGTTCAAACTGGTTCAGGTTCGGTTCACCTAAACCGATCTGGTTTTCACTTCCAATTCATCCCAAAGTCCTTGTTCATGACTTTTATGACTCTTTAGGTCACTCGGGATTTGTAAATCTCGTTTTGCCCTTTTCCTAATGGTTGGGATTTGTGAACCGGTTTAGTTTTCTCACCCGAGTTGACCGGTTCTTTCCCCAGTTTCATTGTCTCTAAGGGACGAGGTTTACAACTCTCCCCTCCTTTTAGAAGTTTTGTCCCCAAAACTTATTCAACATCCTTTGCATAGAAAATAACTCCCTTTAATGTCAACTTAGCGTTTGTTTGATATGCTACCATTCCAGTTATTTTCACTTAGCCCCTTTATAACACGCACTTAAAGGAATTTCCTTTCCCTTCCATTGCTTATTCATTCCATGGAGCTTATCCTAGCTAAGCATGTCTTACCTGCGAATTCAAGGGTATATCCATAGGTTCACATCTTCCTCCATTATTTATTTCAACTTCGGTCTAAATTATATTTGACCTTGTCATGCTTACTAACTAACTCTTTCTTACTCAAGTCACATTTTCCCCTAGACTGTTGGTGCTTATATGTCCCTTATTACATGACATGTTCCAAGACCTGTCTCTATCCATTAGACTTCTATGACACCTACTTTAGGGTTGTTGCCAACTTTCCAACCTTTCAAGAATTTTATAACTTCATTCCTCTTTTCATCGGGTAGTATTCCTCGACTACCTTTACTGTTATCTAATCACCCTTCATGCCTTGACAAAATGTCTTACACAACTGTGTCAACTTTCCATAACCACTCATCCTTTCCCTATATCTTTATTGGGTCTTTCTGGTGTAAATCATTGGATTTCCTGATGACTTACCAACATGCTGGGATTCTTCCCTTTTTATGTCTTTCTTCATTTCTGGTGATGTACTTTACTCAAGGTGTTTTCCTTTTTCTCTAAGCCTACTCTTACTTGCTCGTGACCATTTCATGATTCCTTTGTTTGGGGAGTTCTCCTTTAACGATTTACATTCTCTACTATGTCCTTCAAAGTAGAGATTTCCCCCATTAGGTGATATATGTTTGAATTTCTTACTATTCCTTTAAGGTTTCCTTCCTTTGCATTCCTACACCCTTTTGAACTAGGACTTTTGCCCGCCTTTAATCATTTACTGACCATAATTTCCCAGTTCACCCTTTATTTTCTTACCCAAGGTATCTCCGATCGTCGGGTTTTATTTCGTGTATTCAACACTATGCTCATCCTATTACCCTTATTTAGAGTGTAGTCTCCACTACTTCTCGATCCTTCTTAGGGTCTCATTTATTCTCCATGACCATCATGTTGTTACTAGTTGCTTCCTTCTGCTAGGTTCATCGAAAATCCCTATTTGGCTTCTTTTCTCTTCCAAAAACAGGTAACACTTGGCCGTCCCGGTATACCCTCAACTACTTATGGTTCTTTATGAGGTTTCTTATGTCAGGTTAAGCCTTTTATTATCTATCTAGTAGTTCCTTAGCTTCAGAACTTCCCCTTTTAAGGTCTCACTTCCTACTTTTATCCTTCTACCTAGGGATTCTCGTCCTGGTTCAACCTCCCTAATGCTCCTTGGAGGCTTTTCATTCTTTCCTTTCTTACACCCTTCTGAGATCGATACTGTTATCCGCTCTTTATTCTTCAATGTCCTCAATCTCCTTTTTGTTCCTTATCCTCTATTCGAGGAACTACGGCTGATAGGTTGGTTCCTATCACTCTGTTTTATTATTTATTTATGTGTTGAATTTAATAATTTATTAAAAGATTATTCTTTCTTATTTTACCACATACCCAATTAATATTTTTAAAAATTAATTTTTTACAAAAAGTATATTTTATTTTAAAACTCATTTTTTTATGCAAATAAGTTTTTAACGGTTTGGTTTTCTCACTTAGGTTGACCAGTTTTTTCTTTGGTTTCCTTATCTTTAAGGGACTAGGTTTACATGATAACCCATATGGCATCCTAGCCCCTTCTTGTTATGGGCAGCCCGGTCACGAAATCCATGGTAATGTGCTCCCATTTCCATTCTGGAATCGGGAGAGACTGTAGTAGTTCGGAGGGTTTCGAGTGTTCGACCTTAATTTGCTGACATGATAAGCATCTGGCCATGTACTCTATGATGTCCCTCTTCATTCCCTTCCACCAATATCCCTATTTTAGGGTGCGATACATTTTCATATTGCTTGGATGCATAGTGTACATCGAGTTGTGGGCTTCTTCCAATATCCACCTTTTAATTCCTAGTTATTTGGTACCATGATCCTCCCTTTGAAGGTCATTACTCTGTCGCTCCTGACTGCGACGTCTAGCATTGGGCTGTCCTCGTTCCACTCCCAATGGGGACGGAGTTCCTCATCTTCCTTTTGTAGAGCCTGTATTTGGTCCACTAGATTGGGTCGTACTACTAGGTGGGCTACTAGGTTACCTTGGCACCTGTCCATGCGAAGGTCCACCCTTAAGTTGCGCAACTGGCTTAGTAAGGGTAGGTAGTTGGTACTGACTAAGGCCTCTCCTGTATGGTACTTGTGGCTGAGTGTGTTTGCCACAACATTGGCCTTACCGGGGTGATACTCGATTCTGAGATCATAGTCCTTCACTAGCTCTAGCCACCTTCTCTGTTGCAGGTTAAGCTCCTTTTAGGTTAGGAAGTATTTTAGGCTCTTATGATCGGTGTAGATACGACACTTTACTTTGTACAAATAGTGGTGCCATATCTTGAGGGCGAACACTATTACAGCCAGCTCAAGGTCGTTAGTCCTTGTTTGGATGCATCGCTATACATCATGTATTCCCCAGCATCCGCATCGGGTTAGGCTAGTATCGGAGTCGCCGTTAGTCGAGATTTCAGTTCTTGGAAGGACTCCTTAGACTTGGCATCCCACTTGTAGTCCACTCCCTTCCTTGTGAGGCGAGTTAAGGGAGCTGCTATTTTGGAGAAGTCCTCCACGAACTTTTGGTAGTATCCGGCAAGGCTGAGGAAGCTACGGATCTCAGTCTAATGACATATTATATATATATATATATATATATATATATATATGAATGAATGATGTTTATTTTCTAATAATTCATTCACCCTCACCATATAATTTGGAGATTTTAAGAGAATTAAGATTTTTGTATGTGCGTATGACTATAATTAGCCATTTATTTAATACTTAATTATTATACTAAATATGTGTAATTTATCTAATATTTGATAGTACAAAAATAGTTTTAAAATGTTTGATAACAAATTATCAATTTTTACAAAGATGTGTTAAACTTAATATAATTTAATCAAATGTTTGGTACCAAAAGAGAAATTTTAAATATTTAACACCAAAATTTTACATTTTACAAATATTTAACATGAGCAACATAATTTAGCATTCTTAAAAGTATATCAACTATTATTATTATTTATTCACTTCGTACAAAAAAATAAAGGGAAAAATCACATCTTATATTTATACTAAAAAAAGTGATTATCAATTTATGTCTTATTTTTACTAACTAGTTACAACATGTTACCTAGAATATGTCATCTAACATATTATTAACATGATCTTAGATAACTTGACACATTGAAGTTGCAATTTATAAGAATATGTACAAATATACATGACAGTTATACTTAAAATGCCAACATTGTAATCATTTTAATTTTTCATTTAACGTTTAATTATAATATAACAGTTTTCACTATTAATATAAATTATATTAAAAATAATTAGTAATACTATATTTAAATTAAATTATATATGTTTAAATTAAATAAATATTTTTACTTATAAGTAAAAATAGTATATAATTACAATTTTATTTAATTAATTTAAAATAATAAATTAAATATATTTTACAAATATAACTATTGATCTTTATAATAATATAATTTTAATAGTAAATTAATATATAATTTATATTTAATAAAATATTAAAATTTTTATGTAATTTAATTTAAATAAAATAGAACGTATGTTATAATATTATAAAAATAAATTAATAAAATTTAATATATTAATGATAATAAATTACATAATTTTCTATTAAAATTATATTATTATAAAGACCAATAGTTATATTTGTAAAATATATTTAATATATTATTTTAAATTAATTAAACAAAATAATAATTATATCATTTCTACTTATCATTTTAGTAAATAAAAATATATATTTATTTTAAATTTATATAATTTAATTTAAATAAAATATTATTAATTTGTTTAATATAATTTATATTGATAGCTAAAACAGTTATATTTTAAGTGAAAATAATTAAAAAGTTGAATTATATTTATTATAGTTGAGTGATTATATTATTAGTATTTTAAGTAAAAGTCTAGGTTCGATTTTTCGGATAATCATTTTTATTTTATATTTAAATTATCACCTAAAAACTTAACAAGAATCTAAAAAGTGTGATTTGGTAGTTGAGGTTAAAATGACAATTTTATGAAAGATTTGTTTATAAAATGCAATGTTTCAAATCTTTAATAGTAAAATAAAATTGGGTTGAAAGATTTGTTACTAATTTAGCTTATAAAAAATATAGGTTTAAAATTTGGTTAGATCATTTAGGTTTGAATGAGAATACATTTGTGTGATATTTTTCAGAGTTTTGTATTAATTTAAAAAAAACAGACAATTATTGTGGATATGAACTAGAGTGTTCCTATGGTTGAAATAGATGCATTACTACTCTATATGAAGTTTTCTTGACCAAAAAACCATATCACCTAATTATTTATGAAATAAAATTATATAAAGTGTAATACATAGTTTTAGTTACATTATCTATATTAGTTTAACCCACATTAATTATTTTAATGAATAGAGTAAAGGGTTGCATTATATAGATACTAATACTATGAATGAGTATTTTTATGGATAAAAATGTGATTGGAATGGTGCGGCCGAGGTGAGTGGTGCTGGCAGTGGCCGTGACTATTAGGCGACCGCTGGGAATTGACGGGAGGGATCTTAGAGATGGGGTTGGGAGAGGAGGCGAAGTTGGGGCAGGTCCCTCGCTTGAGGTGCTCGGAGGAAGCTGTGCGAGAAGTGTTGGAGGGGGAGAAGACGGAGTCGCAGAGGGAGCACCGAAGCTTTACGGCCTTGGGAAGGCCGGTGTCGGTGGAGTGGACGAGGACGGGCTCGAGGTGGGCCCAATACCAGGCGCCTTTGCCCCTCATGGCCTTCGTCCGGACCATGACGAGGCCCTCGTACCGCTTGTTGGCTACCTTCGCAGCGAGCTGGTCGGCGGAGATCGATTCCAACGGGGGATCCGCCGCCGCCGGTGGTGATGGCGTCTGCGACGCCGGGCTCACCTTGTTGGTCGTTGCTGCAGGAGCTGCCATTCGGATCTTAATTCCCTCGAGCTATGTCAAAGCTAGCCGCTGTTATCTCACTCACACACGCGGCAGTGACGGCGACCGGAGGAAGGTTTCCCGGCTGGCCCTCCTCTCCGTCATGGTGCCTCCGATCAGTCCAGAGAGATGGAGAGAATTGAGTAGAGAGTGAGAGATAAAATTGACGGTCTCGATGGAGGGAGAAACTAATACATTAGAAATTAGAAGGGAGGGTCGAGCCAAACGACAGAGTCCGACACGTACCGAAACATAAAGCAGAAGCTTGGAGGGGTGGAGAGTTTTTCGCTCACTCACTCGCTGGGAACGGGAGAGTGGTGACCACGCGATCAGTGGAACTCCTGTTTATGCACGTCTTTCATGCTTCCTCACATTCGTATTTGTCTTTTTTTCCTCTTTCCATTTATTATCGTCATTACCTTTTTTTTCTAAATTATTTCTGCTCGAAAACAATTATCTTAAGATAAATATATTTTTAAGTTGCATATGAATTTAGTTGAGATTTTTATTGTTAGTAAGAGTGGCAGTTGGGCATATCACGGCAATATGTCAAATCTCCACATGACCTGCACGTGATCGTGAGATCCAAGTCTGATATTATAGGTTTGAGACTCCTCCCGCATGGGTTGATCTTGCCTGCAACAGCCCGAATAGCTTTGAAAAGGAATGAAAAGGATCGGAGAGGTATCTGCCTGTGACCCAACATATTCGTAAGATCAGTCCATACTATGACGTGCTTGCATGGGACAGACATGTGGGAGCGGTCTGATAGGACTCATCCATCCTACAGAGAAATGAAATCCGCAGGCTGATGAGCTGCTCTCTATTCACGAAAAGTCGCATTTCATGGCCGTTCGATTATTTGTATGATTATCAAGGAATGTCGGATGTTGAAATTATCCAATGCAAATTCCTCCCCTTAAATAATATCTCGACAGATCGGACAATGATTGGACAGAGACTGCAATTTGGTGGTTGCTTTTTTTTAGGGTTTTCCTACTGGCTGACTGGGGATGATGATCTCTCTGTTTGGAGTGAGGTGGGAAGCCCAGTAGTTGCACTTGCACTCAACTAGTGCCTAGTTCATCAGTTCAGTTCAGACCTGTGGCCCTGGGGACACCATAGAAACCTAGTAAATTGAATTAATTCATATTCCATGTCTACCCATGAGCCAGAACCAGAACCAGTCAGTTTAGCTCATTGTCACACTGATTTTCCAACTATAGACATCACATACCATGGCTTTGATTTATGGAATAAAGTAGAGCATTTTCTAGACAAAAAAACTCAAAATTACCTCTGAACTTATATAAAATACTTCGGGCTAAATTGTTAAAAGTTATATTAGACAACTCATTGTAATGTATTGATAGATCTAATAGGGGAAGTAGCATTTTTTTTAAGTTGAACTATATTCAAATTTTCAAAATTTCAAATTTAAAACGACTTACTTTTTTTTTTTTGCAAAACTCCAATAAACTTTATGCGTTGTATTGTATCTACCCTACATATATTTTGTCATTAAATAAGTATAAAATATCATGGGAGAAAAATAAAATCGATTATATTTTTTTGACATTTAAGTTATATATTTTGAAAATAATTTTTAGTCTTATAATTTGAAAAAATGGCATTTTCTATTATATAAATTATTTTTAATAATATATATTTAAAAAATACATTCATAATAATAATTCTTATATTTTAATGAAAAACTCTAAGATATATAAAATAATTCAAGGTTAATTTCTGATATTCTATTATACAACATTTTTCTCACATTACCTATAGAACAACCCACAAATTTGTATACTCAAAATTTTCTATTTTCGCTAAATTAAAAGAGTGGTTCTAAACTTTTAGCACACTTTTGACACTAATATTTAATAAATTAAAAATTTTGGCACTAATTTTAACTTACATTAAAAAAAACTAAGTATTACACTATATAAAATAAATTAAACAGAGTTATGATATAAACCATATCACAAAATATATAATAAAGTATAAATATATTATATATATAAATAAAATATACTTATAAATATTATTTATTAATATTTAAATTATATAAATTGTGTTAATAAAAATATATTTATATTAATAAAATTAGGTTAAAATATTAATATAATTTTATTGGATAAGATATGAAAAAAAATTAAAATTTATAATAAAATTATTTATAACGTAAGAAATTTATTTATATATTATTTATTGAAAATATATACAATATGATATATGCAATTATATATTGTATATTTATAATATTAAATAGTTTTATTTTCTCAATTATTTATATATAATATTAAATTTATATAAGAAAAATAATAAAAAATACTTATATAATTATAAAAATTAAATTTCAAACATTTTATCAAATTATGAAAATCTTACCTTTAGCACTAAATCTTTAATAAAATGAACATATTTGATATCAATGTTATATAAATAAATTTCTTATGTAAAGTAATTTTATTATAAATTTTAATATTTTTTTATATCTTATCAAATAAAAATATATCAATAATTTGATATATTTTATTAATATAAATATATTTTTCTTAATACAAATATTATATGATGTTAAATATTAATAAATATTATATTTATTAATAAAAATGATTTCTATATATAATATATTTTTATACATCACATTTTATTTTATATATATTATATCATATGATTTATATATTATAAATTTGACTTGTTTACTCGGTAAAGTGTATTCCTTAGTCATGGAACTTGATGGATGAGATTTACTCTTGTAATAACAATTATATCATTATTTAAAAGATTTAAATATGAGATTCCTTTTTAATTTATTGAAGGAATGAGTTGATTCATCACTCACACCCTTCTAAAAGGAAACAGTGAAGATGGTGAGAAAGAGATGTTTCAATGGAAGAGTAGGGTGGAAAAAGACATGACTTAGGGTTAGGAATTATGAGTGGATGGTTTTATGCATACCTAAACTTCTAATATGTGGCCAGCTAATACTCTATTGTCTCCCACTTCCACCCACTCCTCTTTCTCTTTTGCCATTCCACTGTTTAACTACTAATTACCCCATCCCTCAGCTAGTGCATCTATGTAATTAACTATTATTTATATTTATTTTTAAATAAAAGAATGGTAATAATTTATTTATTTATTCTAATGCATGAATAATACCTAATAAGTATGTGCTATGCGGACTAGATTTAAATCATGTAAATGGTTTTTTATTGGAAAAAGGAAAATAAAAGTGATAGTGGTAGTGGGAGTGGTAATGGCTGGTGTGTATCACTACATAAAACTAAGGTTCTCATATTTGAAATTGGCCTGGGCAGCACAGTATCAGTACAAGTTCCGTACAGCTACTGATAGTGGTTAATATTCGACATTCAGACCAGAAAGCATCCATTAAAAGAATATATGTAGATTTATTGAAGATGGATGTTTGCATTATCATAATATTGGAACAATTCAGATAGTAAGTTTATCATTTCATACACCAGGAAGGGAGGGAAATAAGGGTATGATATGAGTGACATTGGAAGGCAGAAAATGTCACTCTTCCATGTCTCTCTGATTTTTTATACCATAAAGGAAAACTCAACAAGGGCAACAATTGTATATATCTTCTGCATTAAAACTACATCACATCATTTGTATATATCTTCCAGGATCCTCTATTTCACCACACGCTCTAATATTTACTCCTCTTAGCTTCCTGTGTAGACCCTAGTAAATAGCTAGGGCATACTTATAGAACCCCCTTAATGGTAGCCATGAGTTTGATGGTGCAAGATTGACAACCTTGTAAATTTCTCATGGAATCTCCTCAATGTAGATGGGCGGAAATATACAAGCTTATCTTTAGATATGCGCTCTCCTCAATATTAGAGGCCAAGCTTGTCTAATAAAGCATGGAGGAAAATGCTAAATGGACTCATCAATGCACACTTTTGTTCATTCAATGACAATAAGAATTAATGACATTTTATATTCATGTAGATTTATAATTTTAAAAAAATATTTTATTTTATTCTTGATCTTTAATAGTTAAATATCAAGAACTACCAACTATTGTGTGAGGTTCATGAAGAGGATGGTTGCTTTAGGATAGTGCTCGGTTGAGTTAGTAGTGTGGAGGTGTGGTGACTTTTGAGCTTTGATAATTGAATTGAATTCAATGATGAAATGGAGATGATGTCTCAGCTTAGAAACTTGATTCTACAAATCCAATCCAACCCTCCATTAAGACATATTTTCGTCATCTAAATTGTATTTATTTTAATAGAATTCACTTCATGCATCTTTTTTAAAATACCTCTCAACTTGTTGCGATTTGAGACCATAATTGATGAGTAATTCAAGATATAGTTATATATTTATTCATAAAATATATTTAAATAATATTTTTATTAAAAATATATATCTTTTTTTATTGATAATATGAAATAATATCTAAAAGATTTTCCTAACTATCATTTATTTTCATTTTTGAGTACTAACTCTTAAAAATAAAATTTTATATTATAAACAAAAATATTATCAATATTATTCTTATTTTTCCGACCATCTAAAATAATTTGATTTCTAAAATATTATTTTTAAAAATGTAATTATTTATACAAATAAAATTATCAAATCCTTTTCTAATTATTACAGTCATAACTAATGATAACCTGCTACATGCTTGATAGTATAATGGTGGATATATCACCAAAATAGTAGTGATAGAATCATTACTCAGGAAAAAAATGTATACTAACTTTTTTAATGGAAATTAAAATTTTTATTGTATTGAAATAATGTGCCTAAAAACTCTTAAAAATATTTTTGAGAATATAGTAATTGACACTAGCGTAACTCAAGTCGCGCTAGTGTCAAAAGTGATGTCCTCGTCTTGTGCTTTCATGTTCAACTCACATTTCAGTTAATGAGTTTACCTACGTCGCACTACTTCATAACTTACTACTTTAAACTTTATTCAAAACATCTATATATGGATAATTCTTTCATAAATTCTTATAGTACGTTTCTTTTATCAATTTTTGACCCTTATGACTCAACCCTTGTGGTTTATGCACATAAGTACATTTAAATAGAGCTCATGCTCACCATACACCATATCCATCATATGTTCCCATCAGAACGAGCATGACCTCATTATATTCCAAACAATATATATGGTTCATATTTATGATAATGATGTGCCATCAACCATTTGTATACCTGGTTGCACTCAAATATATCGTATACCCTAGTTGTCCTTAGTTGCCATACACTTATGTTCATGGGATCCCCTTGCTCGAGACCCCAAACAACCTGTAAGCATAATTTTATCCCACATTATTCACCACTTCCTATCGATCCCTAACGTCAACCCATGACATAACAATGGTATATAGAAAGCAATACTCATGATCATATAAAAAATACAACACATTGATTTCCTTGGAGCACAATACTGTAAACCCCGTCCCTTAATAATAAGAAAACCATGAAAAGAACAGGTCATTTTCAAAGAGAAAACTAAGTCGGTTTATAAACCGTAACTAATAGAGAAAGGAAAAATTGGGAATTCATAAATTCCGAGTTACCTAAAGTGTCACAAAATTCATGAAAAAGAGCTTTAGGATGAATTGGAAGAGAAAATGGTTCAAGTGAACCGGACCTGAACCGGATTGAACCAGTTTAAACCACTATTGAACTGATTTCTAAATTCATTTTTCTAGGTGGCTTAGAAAATTTAAATTGGAGAATTGAAGCCACCATTCAATAGAGAATAAATTTAGGAATTTTTAGTTTTGAAAACTCGGTCGAATCGGGCCTGAACTGGGTGATTTAAGCATTAAACCCAGTTCGGATCGGTCCAGTTCGATTCGGAACATTGTTGTCTTCTTCCTTCAGATGACAACACTGTTCACTCGTCGAAAAATCTAGTAGCACCGAAGAAGATGAAAAGTCTTAGTTTAGGTAGTTTTAGGCAATGAATGATCGCCATAAAGGTACCAATCGGACGACCAAGGAGTCCCCGAGCTTCCTCTATAAAGAGCTCCTCCTCATTCATCCTCCTTACACCTCAAAACTTCTCTCTCTCTACTTCTCCAATTTTTAATGAATCTCGAACCAGAGCTCTGACTTGGGCATTTTTCTGAGCCAAAGAAGGCGAGGTCGTGTTCCTTATACTTGGGGAGAAGTCAGCTACTCAACAGTGATCACCATTCGATCCAAGGATCGCTGAAGAAGCTCCAGCGTAATCAAATAGTGAAGCAGCTCTGGCGAATTGAAGCTGCCCTATTTTAGGTGAGCTAAAAATGGCCAAATTGAGACCTTCTCAGGTGAAACCAAACTCTCCAAACACTTCCATAGCCATTATACGATTGAATTAGAGCAAAAAGGTAAGACAATTTGGCTCCCCTTTGTAATTTTCAATCAGTGTTAGAGAGAGAACCGGTGAAACTTCACTGACTGAATTCTCCCTTAATTTAACATGAATTGATGTGATTCTTGATCCTAGGAGAAACCTTAGGATGAGAGCTATCCACCTTGATCGAAAGCTCGGACCGTCGCACCCCCGACGGTAAGCTTTCGAAGCTTTCTCTCTCTAAGTTCAATTTTCCAACAAAGCTCCATTTGAGCTCAATTTGTATCCAAATGACGTGATTTAAAGCTCCATTGAATCATGTGGAAGTGTAGGAACTGATCTATACCTTCAATTGGATCAATAAACCCAGATTGAATGGTCAATTTGATGGAATCAAAATTTACCAGGTTGACAGGGGGAAAATTTGGGAATTTCATAAAATTGAGGGACCAAAGTGCAATTTCCCAATATTGAGGGCCAATTGGCCATGAAAAAGATGTTGGAGGACCAATTGGTCAATTTTTGGAATTTATTGGGGTCAAATTGCTATTTTTTTAAAGTAGAGGCAAAATGGTAATTAAGGAAAAGTTGGGGACCAAATTGGAAATTTGAGAAACTTGAACCCCTTAAATGATTTTGAATAAATTGAGGACCCAAAGTAAATTTTAGAAGTTTCAGGACTCAATTTGGGGAAAAGTTTGCATTAGGAACCTAAAGTTAAGGAAAAAGAACTTTAGGGACCTAAATGTAATTAAAAAGTTTAGGCATTTTGCACATACGTGAGGAATTAGACCTATTTTGCCAAATGTTAATAAACAAGGATGTCCAAATCGTGTAGGAGCACGAAAGATCAGAAACGCCAGTAAGAATAAGCTCGCGTGGAGGCAAAAAACCGATCAAAAGGAATACATTGCACTTATCAGGTGAGTGAGAAATTTTCACATCATACCTAGTTGGTATGATGAGTACCTTGGAATGAAAAACCACTACTAAGTGAAATTTTATTATCACACCTAGATGGGGTGATGTGAAAACTACATGGAAAAACTATTTAACGGTTGTAAGTAGATCATATCCTATTGGTATGATGAACTTCCTCGAAAGAAGTGGAAAACTCGTTTACGATTGTAAGTGGAGATGTCATCACACCTGGTTGGTGTGATCGATGAGTGAAATTTTTTTTTGTTAGAAGTGTTGTCCCCTGAATGTGTGCCACTGCTTAAAAATTTTGTGAGACCTTATTTATGGGAGCTCGAATATATCAGATAGGCGAGAGACCTTGGTTTTGGAACTTGGGGGCTAAAATGACCGATTTTGAAAATCTCGTACAGTGGGCCCAAGGTCAGTTGGCACGAGCAGGAGCTCGTAAACAAACATGATGTTAGGCCATGAAAATTTTAATGAATTATGTGATTTGGCCATGGTACTAAGACAGGACCGACATACTCGATGGACTGGTGGCAGTGTGACAAGACAGGTCGACAGACCAGTCTAGACAAATAGCTACAGGTCGTGTTGAGGGTCGAGGCCATTGGACAAGTGACACAAAAGATTAATGGCTTATATGGAAAACTTTGTTTGTGCATGCACTGAGGTTCGAAACCATCAAGATGCCCAAGAGGGATAGTGATGCGTCCTAGGGGCTATTGGATGACATGGTGGAGATAAGGGCAGTTTGTCGTGCCAGCAGTCAGGGAAGCTCGACGTAGCTTCATGCGCATGAGACCGAGGTGGGGTCAGGATGAGGTCTCTGTCCTCATATGGACACAAAGTTTCTTTTCAGGCTTAAGGGTTAGATGTCGCGAAAATCCACTCATACCTAGGGTAGAAGTGGATGGACTTCTATATAGGTGGCTGAAAAAGTTGCTCCGATGCTACAAGTGGGTGTAGTGGATGGGCTACCCTGTGAATTTATGATCCCTTCATGATAAAGGGAGTGTGTTGACTGTTAAACACACCGATTGTGGATAATGAGGAATTATGATTTTGAATAACCTAGAATTCAAGTAAGAAATTATTTTAAAGTAAATAAGGAGTTTGACACACTCCAATTTAAAGCTATTTTATGGAAACTCATTTTCAAACACCCATTCACTAAGTTGTCGAACTAACCCCCTCCCTTTACCTCTTTTCAGGTAACCAAGGGAAAAACCTAGCTATAGACATTCCGCTAGCTAAACCTACAAGATAGGTATGTAAGTTTAAATTATTTAGTTTTGATTAATGTTATTCCAGAAAAGGTATACGTATAAAGGATGTCTTACTCCTAACGGTTTAAAGAAGGGGAAAACCTTTAATAAACCGGGTGAGTGTCGAGTTGCTCATGGGGATTTGACCAAACCGGGTCGGTGCGTGATAACTTGAGTGGTATCAGAGCTTGTTTCCTCGAATACATTATCAAGACTATATAACATAGTAACTAAGAGAAAGTTTTAAAATTTACAGATGCCTCCAAGAGTGTAACCAAGAAAACTTGGTCTGATGTCACCAACACCACCCAACACCCTGTCCTCATAGGAAGACATCCCTAGAAGCTTCCCAATGCCCGAGGCATAGTAGAAGTCTCCAAAGACCAAATGGGGAAGTATCCAGGTGGATGGTGTCAGGACCTATTGAGGTCACAACTCTAAGTACGAAGGAAGCCAAGCCTGAAGCTAGAAACACCAACAAATGGCGTATTACCTTACATAGGAGGATGCTTATCAAGAATCCTGTAGCTCCCTATCTATTATGTGACCACTTTTTGTAATAGGGCTAAGACCCCAACATATTATACTCCTCTAATAATGAAGTACTCCAAATTCCTAAAAAACTTGTCTCTCAAAGGGATGTGATCTTGCTAGGAAGATGGCCCCAAGAAAAATAAACCTGCACTACCATAGAAACTAAGGAGAATCCCATCCCAGTTAAGGAAACTAAGTTAGGAAATCAAGAAATCTAGGAGGACTCTTAGAGTGTTCCTTTGTAAAAGAAGACTACACAAGAAATACTCTCAAGGTATCTAGACTCAAGGACAATAAAGCACCAAAACCAGCAATTCCCTAGAAAGAAGCTAGGAGGAACCACTTAGGTCCACATAATTACAAGTATTGATAGGGACATTGCGTGAAAAAGTGCCCTACTAAGGAGAGGTATTAATTTAACATGTAGGGGGATAAGACAAGTAATGGAGGACTGTCCCAAACCCTATGGATTTAGGGCAATACCTCCCAAGAAACACATTGACTACAAAAAAAATCCGAAGCCACGAAAGGCAGGAAGGACCGAAGGTAGGACCTTGAGAAATTGGAAACAAAATATAATATAGATGAAGGAAATCTTCCCTTACAAGAGAGCTATAGGCCATCTAGGATCAAAGAATGAAGCATCTCCACCAGAGAAGACAAGCCCCAAATGTTGAGAAACAAATAGGATGCCTTGGGATAGCAAGGAGTAACCTACTATGGAAAAGCAGAAGAGACAAGAAGAATCTAGCGAACAGATGTAACCAGTAATTGTAGGAGGAGACGCCCTAAGAAGGACCAAAAAGTATTAAAGGCTACACTAAAAAAAGGGCGATAGAATAGGCACCAAGGACAAATGAACTCGAGGGGCAAATAACCCAAGACAAGTAAACAAGGAAAGTAGTAGGGATGAGACAGTTAACGAATTGACCCTCGTAGAAATCATGGATTTAAACCCAGGCGAAGAAGAGAGAAGTGAAATGCCAAATGTTAGAAAAGAAGGATGAAAGAAATCCTTGAAGGAAGTTATGGCCGAAAATGGAATGGGTACCATACTCAAGCCATGAGGAGGATTAAGTAAGTCTCACACGAAGAGGTCTTGAAACAAACCGTGTCTGAACCCTTCTCAAGTAAGAAAACTTGTGTGGGATACAAGTAGAATTAAGGAAATGGTACAAGGACGTACCGCTAGATTTCTCAAGAAGGGTACACGGGAAGGATGACATCAAAGGATGTTATTTAATGATTAGATACTTCCAAAGGACGAATGAAAAAGGAATTCCGGGAGAAAGGAAAGAATCCTACCAAGGAAGGAAGCCCCAGAAAGGCATATGTATCCCAGCTAAGATGTAATGGAACCAACCAAAGTGGAAAGAAAGATAAGCTCACCAATGAAATGCTAGTTGAGATGGAAAGATCAAGTACAAAGGAAAAGTACTCATGAGGGCCCAAGAAGTAAATTAAACCCAAGGAATGGGTAAATAGGATGGTAGCATCAAAAGATGCCGTAACAAGTAGGAATGGGTGGACTGCAATAATAAGGGAATAAAGGAAAGAACGTATGAGAAACCTTGGAGAAGTAAGCCCTCAATTAAGAAGTGAATTAGGGAAATGATTACTGACATCAGGATGAGTCGTTGTCCATGCTCACTTAATGGAGCCTAAAGAGTGGACGGATGGGGATAGAGTGGAGTAAAGGAAATAAGACTAATAATCGAAAATTGCTCATATAAGGAATAAGGAATGAAATGAAATTTTAAGATGAGAAAAGATTCATAGTAGGCAAATACTTCAATATAGAAGGAAGTGTAAGGAAATGGAGGGAGAAATCTTCAAGGAATGGTAAGAAGGTTGAACATACAACTCCTAAGGTTAAAAATGTTTACTTTGAGGGACATAGTAGAGAATGAAATAGTAAAAAAGGAACTCCCCAAACAAAGAAATCAACGCATAAACAAAAAAGGGACCAACTCGAAATAATGAATCGTGAAATGGACACGAGCGAGTAAGAGTGGATTAAGAAAAAGGAAAGTCCTTGAGTAAAGGATGCCACTAGAGAAGAGGAAGGACCTAAGAAGGGAAGAATCCCAACGTATCAGTAAATCATTTGGAAACCCAATAATTGGAATTGAAAAGACCCAACAAGGAAGTTGGGAAAGGATGAGTGGGTAAGGAAAACCGACACGATTATGTAATTTGATTGAATAATGGTAAAGGTGGTTGAGGAATACTACCAAACGACAAAAGAGATGAAGTTATATGATCCCTGAAAGGAAGGAAAGTTGAGAACAACCATTATGAAAGTGTTCTAAAATTTTTAAATGGTCAAAGATAGGTTCTAGAGTATGTCATATTGTAAGGGGCATGTAAGCCCAACAGTCTCGAGGAAAAATGTGACTCGAGTAAGGAAGAGTCGGTTGGTAAGCATGACGAAGTCATGCATAATTTTGACCAAAGTTGTAATCAATGACAAATGAAGGAAGGGTCAAAATAGGACGAATGGGGTAATAACATCGAAACCTGTGAAAACAAGTACGTAATGCTTGAAAGAATACCGAGCTAAGGGTTTCAACGATGATGAGAATAAATAGACACAGGAACGATTGGGCATCTTGGAACTCCCAATCTTGAAATCTTGAGCAAGAACCTCAAAGGGAAGAATCTTGCTCTAAGTAAAGGAAGATGTAAACCTAGGGATATACCTTTGGACTCGCGGGCAAGACATACTAGTTATGATAAACTCCATGGAAGGAGTAAACAATGTAAAGGAAAAGAAATTCCTTAAGCTCGTGATTTAAAGTCAACTAAGTGAAAGAACGACCGAAGTATTAACATGTCCAAGTTAACATTAAGGGAAGTTTATCCAGGAGTGAAAAATGCTGATTAAGTTTTGGGGGAAAAAACTCCTAAAATGAGGGGAGAGTTGTAAACCCCCTCCCTTGATAATAAGAAAACTGAGAAAAGAATCGATCATTTCCAAAGAGAAAATTGAGTCAGTTTATAAATCGTAACTGATAGAGAAAGGGAAATTTGGGAAATTTATAAATCCTAAGTGACCTAAAGAGTCACAAAAGTCATGAAAAAGGACTTAAGGATGAATTGGAAGAGAAAACCAATCTAGTTCAGGTGAACCGGACATGAACTAGATTGAACTAATTTGAATCACTATTGAACCGGTTTCTAAATTCATTTTTCTAGGTGGCTTAGAAAATTCAAATTGGAGAATTGAAGCCATCATTGGATAGAGAATGAATTTTGAAATTTTTAATTTTTAAAAACTCGGTCGAACCGGGCCTGAACCGACTGGTTTAAGCATTAAACCTGGTTTGGACCGGTTCGATGCAATTCAGAACAATGTCGTCTTCTTCCTTTAGATGATAGCACAGGTCACTCACCAGAAAATCTAGCAGTACAAGCAAAGATGAAAAGACTTCGTTCAAGGAGTTTCGGGCAATGAATGATTGCCATAAAGGCACCAATCGGACAGCCAAGGAGTCCCCGAGCTTCCTATATAAAGAGCTACTCCTCATTCATCTTAGTCACACCTAAAAACATCTCTCTCTCTCTCTCTACTGCTCCAATTTCTGGTGAAGATCGAAATAGAGCTCTAACTTGGGCATTTTTCTGAGCCAAAGAAGGTGAGGTTGGGTTCCTTAGACTCGGGGAGAAGTCAGCTACTCGACGGTGATCATCATTCGATCCGAGGATCACCGAAGAAGCTACGGCGTAATCAAACAGTGAAGCAACTCTAACGAAGCTCCATTTGAGCTCAATTCAGACTCAAATGATGCAATTCAAAGCTCTACCTTCAATTGGATCAATAAACTCCGATTGAATGGTCAATTTGATAAAATCAAATTTGGCCAGTTTGAAAGGGGGAAAATTGGGGAAAATTTGGGAATTTCATAAAATTGAGGGACCAAAGTGTAATTTCCCAAAATTGAGGGCCAATTGGCCTTGAAAAAGATGTTGGAGGACCAACTGGTCAATTTTTGGAATTTATTGGGGGTAAAATTGCCATTTTTGTAAAGTAGGGGCAAAATGGTAATTTTTGAAAAGTTGAGGAACAAATTGGAAATTTGGGAAACTTGAACCCCTTAAGTGATTTTGAATAAATTGAGGAACCAAAGTGAATTTTAGAATTTTGAAACTTAATTTGGGGAAAAGTTTGCATTAGGGACCTAAAGTTAAGGGAAAAGAACTTTAGGGACCTAAATATAAATAATTGAAAAGTTTAGTTATTTTGCACATATGTGAGGAATTAGGCCTATTTTTGCCATATGTTAATAAACAAGGATGTCCAAATCATGTAGTAGCATGAAGGACCAGAAATGCCAGCAAGGATAAGCTCGCGTGGAGGCAAAAAGCTGATAAAAAGGAATATACTGCACTTATGAGGTGAGTGAGAAATTTTCACATCATACTTAGTTGGGATGATGAGTACCTTGGAATAAAAAACCACTACTAAGTGGAATTTTATCATCACACCTAGATGGGGTGATGTGAAAACTATGTGAAAAAACTACTTACCAATTGTAAGTAGATCATACCTTATTGTTATGTTGAACTTTCTGCAAGGAAGTGGGAAACCCATTTATCAGTTGTAAGCGGAGATGTCATCACACCCGATTGGTGTGATCGACAAGTGAAAAGAAATTTTGTCAAAAGTGTTTCCCCTGATTGTGTGCCATTACTTAAAGATTTTGGGAGACCTTCTTGACCGGAGCTCTAATAGCTCAGATAGGCCAGTGACTACGGTTTTGGAACTTGGGGGCTAAAATACCCAGTTTTGAAAATCTCGTACAGTGGGCCTAAGGTTAGTTGGCACGAGCAGGAGCTCATAAAAAAACATGATGTTAAGCCATAAAATCTTTTAATGAATGAATGATGTGATTTGGCAATGATACCAAGACAAGACTGACATACTCGATGGACTGGTGGCAGTGCGACATGACAAGTCTACGGACTAGTCAAGACAAACAACTGCAGGTCGAGTTGAGGGTTGGGGCTATTGGACCAGTGGCACCAAAGATTAATGGCTTATATGGAAAACTTTGTTTGTGTATGCACTGAGGTTCGAGACCATCAAGATGCCCAAGAGGGGTAGTGATGCATCTTAGGGGCTACCGGACGACATGGTGGAGATAAGGGTAGTTTGTCGTGCCAATAGTCAGGGAAGCTCGACATAGCTTCATGCACATGAGACCGAGGTGTGGTCGGGATGATGTCTCTATCCTCATACGGACACGAAGTTTCTTTACGAGTTTGAGGGTTGGATGTTGCGAAAATCCACCCATTCCTAGGATAGAAGTGGATGTGCTTCTATCTAGGTGGCTGAAAAAGTCACTCCGACATCACACGTGGGTGCAGTGGATGAGCTGCCCTACGAATGTGTGATTCGTTCATAATAAAGGGTGTGTATTGATTATTAAACACACCGATCGTGGATAATGAGGAATTATGGTTTTGAATAACAGAGAATTCAAGGAAGAAATGATTTTAAAGTAAATAACGCATTTGGCACACTCCAATTTAAAACTATTTTGTGGAAACTCATTTTCAAACACCCATTTAGTGAGTTGTCAATCTCACCCCCTCCCTTTACCCCTTTTCAGGTAACCAAGGGAAAAACCTACCTATAGACATTTTGCTAGCTAAACTTGCAAGATATGTATATAAGTTTAAATTATTTAGTTTTAATTAATTTTATTCCAATAAAGGTATATGTATAAAGGACGCATTACTCATCAATGTTTAAAGAAGGGGAAAACCCTTAATAAACCGGGAGAGTGGCGGGTTGCTCACGGGGATCCGACCAAATTGGGTCGGGGCGTGACAAATACTCTCTCAATTGTCCCCACTACTCATGTTATTTAGGGATTCCTGCCCTCATATCACATGATATTATAAGTATCTTTAATATGTGTAAAACCTGTCCATTGGGACCCATGATAATCGGTAAACGAACCAGTATAGATTTACATGCAAAGAAACGAGTTGATTTAGGCATGTCAATGGGACCTGAGACCCGAGCCTGGGATCCCTACCCGACTCGAACGGACCTAAGCCTTGGGTCCCGCTGGCTGGTTCCTATGGGCTCAGGTCTAGAAAAGTGGATTTGAAGCTCAGGTCCAAATGGACCCGAAGGTGGGCCCACAGTCCCTTTGAATTTTTTCACTCTTTTAATTAAAACACTTTGTTTAATTAAATGTAGGAAAAAAATAGAAAATTTTAATATAAATTGTGATTTAAAATTATTCTACAAGGACAACTCAGGCCTAACCAACAACAAGACATATGTTCGGGTGACACTATAGGGCTAGTTATAGCCCACGCCTTAACCCAACAACTTTGACATTAACACAAAATAAAGTGGCACTTATGGCCCTAAACACACAACCAAATATCCACCTAGAGTGGATAGCCATTTGACCTATCCCAGTCTGGGAGCTCAGGTGTGGGTGGCACTATGACACTCATCTTCATCACCCGACACCTCACATATGTTTCCTTTCCAACTCAGTGCCTCATGCACCCCTGAGCTACTCATACCCCAAACAATACAATACCTAGGGCTACTCACAACCCTCTTTTCACTTCCATACATCATTCATGGATCTCGAGGACGTGTCCTCACTCATAACACCGTATACTCCGACTGTCTCCTGCTACCATGCATGTAGGTATATGTATACATCGGTTGTCCCCTGCTGCCACACACATAAGTATACATGGAATCTGAATAATCTAGAAGTATCAATTACACCCTCCCTACTCCACTTTAAATCTTACCTAGGTGTCGTTACTACCCCTTCGGGCATGTTGACAACACCCATTTTCACAAACACGGGTATATATATTGAAACAACAATTAAATATAAATGTGTTAAAGTTATAATCATAGCGCTCATGGCCATTTCTAATAACGGTGCCACATGCACTACATTACCGGGAGCTTGTGCAACACAAGCTATCTCCCCATCACTTTGCATACCGAATGCACTTCACGATTTTCATGCCAAAAACATGCTTTAAGCATGGGAGGCCAGAACTCTGTAGAGTCTCCCCTTTTCATTTAATGAATGCACAAGAACTGGGAGCTCAACTGTAAACCCCGTCCTTTAATAACGAGAAAACTGAGAAAAGAATCGGTCGCCTTCAAATTTTAAAACTGAGTTGGTCTACAAGTTCAATTATTAGGAAATAGGAAAATATGAGAATTTTCAACTCCCATGTGACTCAAATTCATTCATAAACTTGGGAAAAGAACCTTAGGATGAAATGGGGAAGAAAAATTGGATTGATTTAAGAGAACCGGGTCCGAACCGGATAGAACCGGTTTATGAATCGAGTTGATTTGTGAACCGGAACCGATAGAGAATGGGTAAACCAAGAAATTTATTGATCCCATGTGATCCAAAGGCATTTATAAACCTTGGGAAGGAACATTAGAACAAAGTGGGAAAGAAAAACCAGATCAGTTCAGGTGAACCATAACCGAATCGGATTGAACCGGTTTAAGGACGGAGTCGGTTTATGAACTCGAATCAATAAAGAGATGGTAAACTAGGAATTTTATGGACCCTAAGTCACTTAAGGAGTCACAAAAGTCATGGAAATGGACTTGTGAAAGAATTGGGGATGAAAACCAAATCGGTTCAGGTGAACCGGATCCGAAACGGTTTGGACCGGTTTGCACCACAATTGAACCAGATCCTAAATTCATTTTTTCAGGTGGCTTAAATAATTCAAAATTTAGATTTGAGGCTACCATTAGATAGAAAATGAATTTAGATGAATTTAGAAATTTTTAGATTTGAAAAACTCGGTCGAATGAGGGGTGAACTGACCGGTTTAAGCTTTGAACCCTGTTCGGACCAGTCTAGTCCAGTTCGAAATAGTGTTATCTTCTTCCTTCATATGACAGCACTGTTCACTCACTGGAAAATTAAAGCAGCATCGGTAGAGAAGAAATTTTTTCATTCGATATAGGGTCATTTTTTAGCCAAAGAAGGCGAGGTCAGGTTCATTAGAACCGGGGAGAAGTCAGCTACACAGTGGTGACATCTGTTCGATCCAAGAGTCGTCGGAGAAGCATCGGCGTGATCAAACAATGAAGCTGCTCCGGCAAACCGAACGGACCTAAATGACGCAGTTCATAGCTCAATTGAATCGTATGAAAGTATAGGAATTGATCCATACCTTCAATTAGAGCAATTAACCCCAATTGAATGGCCAATTTGAATCGGTCAGTTTGAAGGGAGAATTTGAGAAAAATTGGGGATTTAGTAAAATTGAGGGGCCATTTTGCATTTTCCCAAAATTGAGGGCCAATTGGCCACGAAAAAGATGTTGGGGGACCAATTAGTCAATTTTTGGAACATTTGGGGTTAAATTGTCATTTTTGGAAAGTAGGGGCAAAATGGTAATTTTTACAATGTTAGGGACCAAATTGGAAATTTGGGAAACTTGAGCCCCTTAGACATTTTTTTAGTAAAATGAGGACTTAAAGGGAATTTTGGAAACTTTGGGAGTCAAATTGGGCAAAGGTTTGCATTAGGGACCTAAAGTTAAGAAAAATAAACTTTAGGGACCTAAATGCAATTTATCTATAAATTGTAAGCCTAGGCTTTTATGCCAAACCTTAAGTGAAAAAGCTGCTCAATTCGTGTAGGGATAGGTGTAATCGGAATGCCAGTAAGGGAAAGCTCGCGTCAACTTGGAAAACCAACCAGGGACAAACACATCATGGTTAACGGGTGTGTGGGTTTATTCATATCATACTCGGTTAGGATGGTGAGTACTTTAGAAATGAAAAACCACTTATGTGTGGGATTTTAACATCACACCAGGTTGGATTGATATGGGAATTAAGCTAAAAACTACTTAACGGTTGTAAGTAGAGAAAATCATACCCGGTTGGTATTATGGACTTCCTTGAAGGAAGGAGAAACCTACTTGTCGGTTGTAAGCAGAGGTATCATCACACCAGGTTGGTGTGATGAAGTGAAACTCATTTTTGTCTGAAGTGTTCTCCCTTGACTGTGTGTAAACCATGTCCCTTAAAGACAAGGAAACCGGGGAAAGTACCGATCAACCCAGGTGAGAAAACTAAACCGGTTCACAAACCCCAACTATTAAAGAAAGGGAAAACCAAGAAATTTATAAAACTCAAGTGACCTAAAGAGGCACAAAAGTCATGAGAAAGGACTTTAGGATGAATTGGAGGTGAAAACCAAACCGGCCTAAGGTTTCTAAATTCATTTTTCTTAGTGGCTTAGAAATTTCAAATTTGAGAATTTAAGCCACCATTGGATAGAGAATGAATTTAGATGAATATACAAATTTTTAATTTCAAAAAACTCGATCAAATCGGGCCTGAACCGGTCGGTTTAACCATTGAACTAGGTTTAAACCGGTATGGTTCAGAACAGTGTCGTCTTCTTCCTTCAAATGATAGCACTATTCACTCGCCGGAAAATTGAGCAGCGCCGGCGGAGATAAAAAGTCTCTGGCTAGGGAGTTCATATCGTGTAGGAACACAAAACATTGAGAATGTCAGCAAAGACAAGTTCACGTGGAGGCAATGAGCCACATAAGAGGAATTCATTGCATTATCGGGTGAGTGGGAATTTTCACATCATACCCGGTTGGAATGATGAGTACCTCGGTAATGAAAACCTGCTACTATGTGGGATTTTAACATCACACCTAGATGGTGTGATGTGAGAAAACAAGCAAAAAACCTACTTACCAGTTATAAGTAGATTATACCCGGTTGGTATGATGAACTTCATGGAAGGAACTAAAAAATCTACTTATTGATTATGAGCGAAGATGTCCTCACACCCGCTTGGTGTGATAGACAGGTGAAAAGTTATTTTTGTTAGAAGTGCTTTGCCCTAACTGTGTGCCACTACTTAAACATTTTGGGAGACCTTCTTGATGGGAGCTCGAATAGCTCAGATAGCCCGGAGGCCTCGATTTAGGAACTTGGGGGCTAGAATACCTGATTTTTGAAAATCTCGTATAGTGGGCCCAAGGGTAGATGGCACGAGCAGGAGCTCGTAAACAAACATGATGTTAAGCCATGAAAACTTTAATGAATGATGTGATTTGGCCAAGGTAGCAAGACAGGACCAACATACTCGATGGGCTGGTGGCAGTGTGACAAGATAGGTCGACGGACCAGTTGAGACAAATAGCTACAGGTCGAGTTGAGGGTTGGGGCCATTGGACTAATGGCACCAAAGATTAAATGGCTTATGTGGAAATTTATTGTTTTGTGCATGCACTAAGGTTTGGGACCATCAAGACGCCCAATAGGGGTAGTAGTGCATCCTATGAGCTATTGGATGACATGGTGGAGATAAGGGCAGTTTGCCATGCCAACAGTTAGGGAAGCTCGATGTAGCTTCATGTGCATGAGACTGAGACTGAGGTGGGGTCGGGATGAGGTCTCTGACCTCATACGAACACAAAGTTTCTTTTTAGATTTGAGGGTCAGATGTCACATACATCCACTCATTCTTAGGGTAGAAGTGGATGGGTGTCTATATAGGTGGCCGGTAAAGTCGCTCTGACGCCACAAGTGGATGCAGTAGATGGATTGCCCTGCAAATGTGTGATACCTTCATGATGAAGGGCATGTGTTGATTGTTAAACACACTGACTTTGGTTAATGAGGAATAATGGTTTTGAAAACGAAGAAATTGAGGAAGAAATGGTTTTAAAGAAAATAAAGAGTTTGGCACACTCCAATTCAAACTATTTTCTTAAACTCATATTTCAAATACCTATTCATTGAGTTGTCGAACTCACTCCCTCCCTATACCCCTTTTTTAGGAAAACGAGAGAAAAACTTACCTAAAAAACCTTTAGCTAGCTAAACCTGCAAGATAGATACGTAAGTTCAAATTTTTATACAGTTTTTATTAATGTTATTCTAGGAAAGGTACAGGTTTAAAGGATATCTTACTCCTAACGGTATAAAGAAGGGAAAAACCCTTAATAAACTAGAAGAGTGACAGGTTGCTCATGAGGATCCGACCAAACCGGGTCGGAGCGTGACACCGTGTGCCAATGCTTAAAATCTTTGGGACACCTTAACAGGAGCTAGACTAGCTCAGATAGGCTAGAGGCCTTAGTGTTTGAACTTGTCCGGCTAAATACTCGGTTTTGGAAAATGACGTACAGTGGGCCCAAGGCTAGTGGGCACAAGCAGGAGCTCATAAACAAACATGAGATATATAAAGCCATGAAATTTCTAATGAAATGGATGTGTGATTTCACCATGGTATCAAGACATGACCAATAATACTCAATGGACTGGCGGTAGTGTGTTAGGGCAAAATCGACGGACTGGTCTAGACAAACAACTGCAAGTCGGGTTGAAGGTCGGGGCCGTTAGACTAGTGGTATTAAAGATAAATGACTATATGTGGAAAACTATTATTTTATGCATACATTTGTGGTATAGAACCATCAAGACACCCAAGAGGGGTAGTGATGGGTTCTAAGGGCTATTGGACGACATGGTGGAGATGAGGATAGTTGTCGTGCCAGTCAGTCATGAAGCTTGGAGTAGCTTCTTGTGCATGAGACCATGGTGGGGATGGGGTGAGGTCTCCGTCCTCATACAGACACAAAGTATATTTTTTTTTAAGTCTGAGAGTTGAACGTCTGAAATGTTCACTCAGACTCTGGGTAGAAGTCAGAGACTTCTATTAGGGTGGATGGTAAAGACACTTTGATACATAAGTGGGTGCAGTCAGCGTAACTACATCTCATGAATATGTGTACCCTTCCTAATGAAGGGTGTGTGTTGTTTGTGAAACACACCTAATATGAAAATGGGAAAAAGATTTTAAAAACATTGGAAAGGATTTGAGAATCCTTGGAAAAGAATTGGTAAACCTTGGAAAAAGGTTTTGAAAACTGGAAATTTGAGGAAATAACATTCTTAAAGGAAATAAGAATTTTGGCACACTTTGATTAAAGTTATTTTCACAAAAACTCACTCTCAACACCCACTCACTGAGTTGTAGAACTCATCCTCGCCCTTTATCCTTTTCAGTAACCAAGGGGAAACCAAAATATAAAGATCTCCTTGTAAGACAGGAATGTCAGTTTTAATATTCAGTTTTATATAATGCTATTCCAGGAAAGACAAGAAAGAAGGATGCCTTACTCCTCGTGATTTAAAAAGAGTGAAACCCTTTACGAACCAATAAGGAGTGGCGGGTTGCTCACGGGGATCCGACCAAACCAGGTCGGGGCGTGACAATATACTTCCAGATTACCTCGGGACCACCAAGATTTCATAAGAACCAAATTGGGGTTTTTTTGTAACCTGAAATTTTAGTAAAAAAATTTTATGCGAAGTGTACGCCTTATCATAAATAACCATAAATTAATATATATTTAATTATTGTAATTAATACCAATAATTTAATACATAAATTAAATTATTAGAATTAATACAAATAATTTAATACCGAAATTAAATTATTAGACTTAATACCGAAATTAAATTATTGGAATTAATACCAATAATTTATGGCAATATTAATACTAGTAATAAATCTATCCCATTTAATATACGGGTTTTACACTTATATAAAAAGACCACCCCCATTCATTCTCCTCACACCCGAACACTTCTCTCTCTCTCTCTCTCTCTCTCTATCTCCCTCTACTGCTCCATTTCCCGGTGAAGCTTAAACCATAGCTTTGACTTCAACATTTTTCTTAATCTCGAAAGGAGAGGTCGGGCTATTTAGAACCAGGGAGAAGTCAGCTATCAGATAGCAAACTCCAGTCAATCCGAGAATCACTAGAGAAGCGCTGACATGATGGAACAGTGAAGCAGCTCCGGTGGACCGAATCTACCCTATTTCGGCCGAGTTGAAATTGGCCATTTCAAGCCCTCCTTAGGCCAAACCAAGCCTTCTCAACACTCCCTCAGCCCTCCCACGATGGAATTACGACTGAAAGGTAAGCCAATTCGGTCCCCTCTGCAATTTCTGATCGGTGCTAGAGAGAGAACGGACAGAAATTCAATAATGAAATTCTAACTCAATTCAGCATCAATTGATGCGATTCTTATTCTAGGATAAACCTCAAGATGAGAGCTATCCCCCTAGATGGAAAGCTTAGACCGCCGTGCCCTCACCGGTGAGAAATCGAAGCTTTCTCTCTCTATAGTTTATTTTCCGGGGAAGCTCCATTTGAGCTCGTTCCGGCATTAAAATCTGCGATTCAAAGTTTCTTAGAATCGTATGAACATGCAAAAACTCAATTTTAACTCCAATTTCAACAATTAGAAGTGTTTGATTGGTCAATTTGATGAAATCAAATTTGGTAGTGTTGAAGAGTTGAAATTGGGGGAAAATTGGGGATTTTCGAAATTCAAAGGGCCAAAATGTAATTTTATGAAATTAAGGGTCAATTGGGCATGAAAATAATGTTGGAGGACCAATTGAGGAATTTTGGAATTTTTGGGACAAAACTTACCATTTTTGTAAAGGAAGGGCAAAATGGTAATTTTGGAAACATTGGGGGACCAAATTAGAAATTTGGGAAATGAAACCACTTTTTGGTGAAATTGAATAAACTGAGGTCCCAATATAAATTTTAAAGGTTACGGGACTCAATTTGAGGAAAAACCAACATTTGGGATTTAAAGTTAAAGAGAAATAACTTTAGGGACCTAATTGCAAATAACTAAAATTTTAGGTTTTCTCATTCATTGGAAATGAATGAAGGCTGTTATGTCGAGTAATAATGAACAAAGATGTTCATATCGTGTAGGAACGTGAAATACCGGGATTGCCAGCATGGATGAGCTCGCGTGAATACAAAGAACCGGTCAAGTGGAATTCACTACGTTAACGGGTGAGTGGGTTTACTAACATCATACCCGGTTCGGATGATGAGCATAACTTAAAGATAAAAACCACTTATCGGTTGTTAGTGGAAATTTTATATCATACTCGGTAGAGAATGATAAGTACCTCGGTATAAAAACCCACTATTTAGTGGTATTTTAATCATCACCACTTAGAGAAAGTGATGTGGGTTCCAGGTGTTTGTGCGAAATTTGGAGTAACACCAAGCGCATGAGACCAGGGTGGAGATGGGATGTGGTCTCTGTCCTCATACGGATACGAAGAAGTGATTTCGGGATTGTGGGTCGGATGTCGTGTACATCCACTCATTCCCAGGGTAGAAGTGGTCGTACTTCTATTCGGGTGGCAGGAAAAGTTGCTCTGAAGCCACTAGCGGGTTCAGTAGTGATACTGACTTGCGAATGTGTGTAACCTTCATGATGAAGGATGTGTGTTGGGTGATAACACACCGATAACTAAGAAATAATGGAAAAACCCAAATTTTTAAATGAAGGGATTTTTGAAAAGAAAGGAGTCTTGCACACTACATATAAATATTTTTCTTAAAAGTTAAAAGTATACCTTTGAAAACCCATTCACTGAGTAGTTGTACTCACCCCCTCCCTTATATCCCTTTTAGGAAATCCCGGAAAGCCTACCCTGAAAGATCATCAACTAAGATGCCTGTAAGACAGGTATGTAAAGTTTAAAATTTCATGCAGTTTTGATTATACTATTCCAGAAAATGGTGCAGGTTTAAAGGACGCCTTACTCTTTATGGATTATGATAAGGGGAAACCCTTTAATAAACCAGGAGAGTGGTGGGTTGTTCACGGGGATCCAACCAAAATCGGGTCGGGGTGTGACAGGGATAATCATGATGGCTTCCTTTCCCCTTGGGATAAGGTATCTTTCCATGTTGTCTAACCACCATGTACATGTAATTCTATCAATGAGGATACTTACTCGAATTTGGTTGGATTCCTCGTCATTTGTTTGATATTGCAAATGTTCATTAGGGAGGGCAGTAATTCAGTTGTCCTTCCAAACACGGGCTTGGTTCCCATTACATATTTGTTAATATAGACCTTAACGCAGTTGTTCTTTATATGCATATAAACTCTTACACAACTAGGAGGGACGGTTACCTGTACTAGCTGAGAAAATGTCATTATGCCTATAATACTTATATTTGTGTAGCTACGAGAGAAGAATATCAGGCTAGTTATGGATCATCCATACGTTCTTAATTAGCAATGCTAAATTGAATATATGGAGATCTTTGATGCTCATCCCTCCCCTTTCTTTGATATCAGTAAGTTTAATCTACTTAACCAAGGGGATCTTATTTTGGTCACTGGAGTTACTCCACCAAAACTGTGATAGCATCGAGTTCACATCTAAACACCAAAACCATGGTAGCAAAAAACAAATTCATAACATATGTGAGTATAACACAAAAGGTAGATTTTATAAAAATATCTTGTCCACTTGAAGACAAGTATGTTGATTTCCACCATTTGAGTTTTTATGTTATTTTTTCCTTTAAAAAATGGAGGGTTTTCCATTTATTGCGTCTCTAGAATATAGGCAAACCAAGATATATATTATTAACTTCACTGATATCTATGCCCAAAATGTTGCTAAATGTTGTTCGAGTTGATAACACTATTTTTGCGTTGAAATATAAAAAAAAATATTTGGTTAAACTTATATTTTGACCTGAGCCCATAAAGCGCACTAGACATAATTCACTATATTCTGATGCATTAAGGAAAAATGGTGAATTGTGAACAAAAAATAAATTTAACACCTTAACTCATTTTTAGTAACAACTTTATTTTTTTAAAATTTGTATGTGTGAAATAATCCTTAATTTGGTAATTTCTTTTGAAGGGGTTCAAAAACCCCTTTGGTTACACTAAAATCCTCCAATTTTGGGGATTTGGAGTGAATGTAATTTTTTTAATTAAAATAATATTAAATAAAATTAATATCGCTATATTTCTTATATATGTATTTAATACAAAAGGTTACCTTATTTTCTTATTTATATTTTCAATTACTTTCTTTTTCTGTTGTTGCACTATTTGTCAGTTTTAATTAAATAAAATTAATTATCTATTTTTAAAATAAATTTGTAATTTTTTTATTCATAAATATTTATGATTAAAAGTTTTTTATATAATATATTCTAGATTTAATCCGTTTATATTCACTATTTTTATGTATTATACATTAGTTATTCTCTGGTTATAATAATTTTAAACGTTTATATTCGATAAATTTTACATTTTATATTTACTTATTATTTTTAAATATATTAAGATTTTGATATTATATATTTATATATTGATATATGTATATTGTGTGTTATATTTTGGTATATGAATTTTAAGATGTTAAATAAATCTATTATTGTATATAAAAAAAAGTAAACTACAATGTTTGATTATGAATAATAAAGCTATTATAACGGTTAAATTAAGTTATTGTAGTTGTTAAATAAAGTTATTGTTATTAATATTTTCTATGTTATAGATTTTATTATTATTAATTATTATTATTTTTATTATTATTAAAATATCCGTAATATATATATATATAATTGTGTATAATTTTGGAAAAATTTGTTGGTATAATCTTATAAGATGCTGTATAAATTAGATTATGGTATATTTTAAAATATTTAATTAATAATATAATAATATATTTACACTTTTAATGATTATAGATTTGGAAGTGTTTAACTCGCTCTAAATCACTTCAAACCCTTTAATTCAAATATAATTTTAGTAATATTTCTATAAATAATATAACAGTTAAAATAAAAAGATATGAAGAGAGGATCTTCATTTCTAATAATGCCCCTAATTGATTGTATTAGATCTCTTTTTTTATCGTTAAAAATAAAATTACGGAGTATAATTTATTAAATAAATTTAATATAAAACCCAATTTAATTAAAAGTATTTTCAATAATTACGATTTCACTGGGACTTGCCTTCTTAGTATATCAAGTTTCACTTTATAATATTATTTATTTTTCTCTCTTTTTTATTATTTAAAAAATGGAATAACTATCATGATATTTTTCCAACTGACCAAAGATGATGAGTGATGACAAATAATATGGTGTGACTAAAAAGTTAGAGTTATATTAGAAGAAAATAGTGTAGACATCTTTGGATCACCTATTATTTATGTACTGTAAAACCAATCCAATTAGTCATTATTTCAAATGATCTTTACAAAAAAAAAAAAGAAGATTAACCTTTATCTAACCAGTAGTTTTACTTCAGCAGCGGCATAAGGAGCAAGTGAGTAATTGTGTCCTAAAAGTGGAAGCACCAGAGTAATACTTGGACGAAAAGTGCTAAAAGTTTGTTGGAGATGGGGGTGGTTGACTACCAGCCCCACTAGTCTCTTCTTCTCCAATCTTGACCTTAACCAACGCCATCCCCAACCTTGTTCCCGTTCTGAAGGACCAGACTTGAATAATATCCTTCTTTTGGAGTCTGTTATTAGGGCTGTGTGCTACTCGATTCCACCCACCTGTCACCACATGCACGAGTCCCTTAGACATTTTCCAACTTTTTAAGGCGAGACTTGAAACCTCCAAGGAGGGCTCGATGACGACGACGGGAACTTCTCTTCTATTTTCGAGGTGTTCCTGCTCCTCGGGACTCAGAAAATCTGAAAGAAGGTTATCCGATGGGAAGGATAACCTGCCCAAGCCCCGATTCAAGTCACTGGTCGTCAATGGCTTCTCCATGATTAACTTCAATTCAACACCGCCAATCTCTTGTAGCATACGATAAAACTCGGACGGAAGTTCCCTGTTCGCAGCAGAATAAGTGGTGGCGACAGCAGTCTTCCTGGGAGCCCTCTTTTGACTGCGTTTCCTAGAGAGCCCCGTAATCTTGTCAAGAAGGTCACGATTAGATATTAGATTATCAACCTTATCTGTATAATCCAAAAGATGGGGACACATGGAAACGATGTAGCCGGCGTCTGAGAGTAGACGAAGACCAAATAAAGAATCCATATTCAGAAACTTAACAAAAGAGTAAGTAAAACAAATCACTGATTGTGTTTTTATCATATGTGGAGGGACAGACAATGTTTTATATAACTATATGGTTACAACGGTTAATTTTAATATTGAAATATTTAGTTTCCTAATATATTATATTATTTTTTTACTATATAATATTATAGGAAATTTAAACATATTATATTATATTAAATTCAAATATTTGAAATCTAATCGTGCAATTGTCTAACCTTATCATTAGTAATCCCACCCAGGCGCAGCTCAAGTCCATTATTGTTAACGAGGAGAGGCTCACCTCCCTTGGACTTCAATCGCTTCCTCGCCCTTCGACCGTCAACTCCGCGACGCCTTCAAGGTCCTCGACAAGGTTTCCACGGGCTTCATCTCCGTCGCCGATCTCCGCCACATCGTCACTTCCATTGGCGAAAAGCTCGAGCCCGCCGAGTTCGACGAGTGGATCCGTGAGGTTGACGTCGGCTCCGACGGCAGGATCAGGATCCGTTCCGAGGACTTCATCGCCAGAATGGTCGCCAAGTGAGGCATCCACCATTCCCATTCGTTGCTGTAGCCCCCGATCCTTAACCTTCCTATGAATTTTATCCCTTCTTGCTGCTAATGGAATGTAGTTGTACTTGTGATTATGGCTTTGATCTTGATGGTTTCAGGTGCTGATGGAGTTGACTCCTAACTGCTAATTTTTGTTTTACATGGTAAAGTATCTGGTTTGTCTTTGTTTCATAATTAGGTGCTTTGTCTGTTGAATCTTTGAAAGAATTGTATGGTTTGGTAACATAGATAGTGCCTGTGAGTGCATCCCTCTTGTTCTGCCTGCATGCAAGATTTGTTGGAATTCATTTCAATTCTCTTTTATTAACCTAATTTCTCTGGTCCAGAAATCATATCTCTAACCTATAGAACTGTCATAACGACCCACCTGGCATTTGCAGGCGGAGGGTCCTAATTCGAGTGACTCTGTCGGTTCAGGTGGAGGAGAACATTTGCAAGTCCCCGAAGAAGGGGTTGACAGATCGGCGTTATTCTTCGTGATTCTCACGGCATTGCTCAGGTGAAGAGCATTACGGGCAGCAAGATTCTTCGAATCCTCAAGGCTCATGGTATATTCGTTCACTAACGTTCATATTGTTTTATGGATCTTTTCATCATACTATGATTTGATTATTGCCCATCTATGAGAAGTTTCACAATTGAACCATTCCAGTTATTGTGCTGGTTTCTAGCTTATGCTGTATTTTACAGCGTATTATTTTGTTTCAGATGCGTTTGTTACTTAACCGAGCTTGTTATAATTAAGTGCAGATGAACTGTCCTTTCCGCTCAATTAGAATTTCTGCACTATGAAATTGTACAGGGCTACTTACTGGTTGAGATAATGGCAATATGGATGCAACTTCCTCTTTTGCTTATAAGCAAAGATGGAATAGAATATATGTAAAAGAAAATTAGTCAATAAAGCATATAGTCTTCTTGTTTCTCTTCTATTAATATTAGTCAATAGGCTTTTATCTCTCTTATGTTGTGTTGCAATATTCTATAACTCTTTGCAAACGAAGAACTTTGGTAGCTGTATGTATATGATGCTTTAAAGGGTTTTATTAGAGGGTTTGACCGTATGAAATATGACTCTCCTTAGGTGAATTTTGTAATTCTTTGCTTATAGTAGCTGGTGCAATTTTGTCAGATAATGTGCCAATATTCTTACATTACAGATCATATTCTTATCTCCACCTCATGATTTTTTACTTTCCCATTCTCTTTCTTACAGTGAGTCAACCACTGCTAGCACCCTTGTAGCATCATGAGGCTGTATACAAACTTGAAGATGCTCACCAAGTTCTGGTTTTTGAGAAGTTCCTACCTATTCTTCTTGCCCTTGGAGCGCAAACAGCATAACTATTCACTAGATGGGAGCATTTCAGGGGGTCTTTAGAGTGCTCAGCTCCTTGTAGCATCACTCTAAGCAACCACTGCTTTCGGCTCGGCCGAACAGGGCACGGGCATGGGCTTCTCATAGGGAAGTTTGAACTCCTTATCTCTTAAATCCTTTGCTCTTTGAGTCACTTCCTGGACGATATTCTCTTCCTGCTTCTAACTCAGCAATGGGGGATAATACAGGAGTAGGAGTAGGTGCTGGGTAGAATTGGGCAGGCGGGAATGGCCACAGAGCAGGGGTGCCTCCAATACACCAGACTCTGCAGATGTTGACTTTGCATCGACCACAGACCTTTGGCTTGATCTTCCAGGGTTTCTTCTTCAACTTTTCACCACTGTCCAGAAGCCCATCAACAAGCTCATCCAGACCAAAATAAGCTACCTGAAAAAATACGAGGGAAGTTGACGGAATTAAGCCATAAAATATAGTTTACTGCTTGATCCAAAAAGTGATATTTTTAATGATTTTTTTAGAGATTAAGATTAGAACATAAAATTTTGCATACAGAATATTGAGATTAGTACTCCAGAAATTTTGCAGAAAACTTTACTCTTATTTTTATATCAAATCAACGAATTTGAAACTTATCAACGCAAAGTGGGAACAATATCCACTAGTACCTTAAACAAGAGAAGCTTTTATATACAAGAGAAAGCTTAATGGCCAAGAAAATCCTAGTTGCCCTCCGACCAGAATTTGCATCAAAATTATTCCGTCCAAACAAATAGCATAGGCTGACAAGAATGAAATGAAGAAATCAATTGTCTTAAACAGGAAAAATGTGTAACATCTCCGTGAACTCAAGTGGCACATGGTTCAAGCCGTTGGAGTAGACACTAAATTCTAACAATATTAAGCATTTCTATTATATCAATTTAAAATATCAGATATATTTCATGATTAGACAAGATTTCGACGGATTACAAAAATCTAAAATTGAAAAAAATTCCCATCTATTTGACTCCAGCTTAAGAATGAAGGATGTATGAGTTTCTCCGAAGAGATGAGGCTTTGGATCATTGGTCGAGTATGAGCCAGCCGTGCGTTAATAAGGAAAATGATCACTTTGGGTCTGGAAGGGTCGAAGCAATTAGAAAAGAGAAGTTCGTGATTATGGGTGGTACTTCCAACACTCAATTAATTATAATTTAAATTGTTAATAAACATATAATTGAATTATAAATTAATTTATTGATCAATAAATTCATATTTTTTAGAAAATTAGCAATCTTAAATTAAATTATCGATAAAATCCAAGAAAAGTAAAAAAGTTCATTTAATTAAAATTAAAAAAATGAAAAAAAAAAGTTCGGATTTTCGAGTATAAGTTCTGTTAACTCGACTCCTAAACCCACCTATAATCATGATACTAGACAGTAATCCTAAATTAAAAACACTCTAATTAAATTAATTTTTAATAAAATTGTATCCAATAATATATATATATATAAACTAAAAACTCTTATTTTAATATAAAATTAATTGAATGTTTATCTGTTCAACTGATCTAATTTTATTTACAACTTATAGAAAATTTATCTTATTTTTTGTAATATATAATTTTTACAAAAATTAAAAAACTTTAAATTATTAACATTATGTATATTTATTATATTATTTTTATTTAAAAGATTTTTTTTATATAATTGGCCAAAAAATTATATAACATAAATAAAATTTACACAAAAAATAAATACAAAAATGAGATAAAATTTACTTTTAAATAAATAAAACTTTTAAAAATAGCTTATATATCTATATTTGTATAAATTACAATAATAATTATAATAATAATATATAGTCGATAATTTCTAGAAAAGGAAAGTTTTGTGAAAAATATATTGATTGTTAAAATAATAAAGCGATAAAAATTATATTATTATTTCATATATATATATATATATTAAAAATAAATATTAATTTGTCTAATTTAAATAACAAAATTTAATATAAATTTTATTCAATAACAATTTTAACTTGAATAATAACAAAATCGCTAGTTTATTTAAGTTGGAGCCCTGAGATCATTGAAATCCCTGACAGTATTGAATATCTCATACATCGATATAAGATCACACCCTGTAGACACGAGATGCTATATGTTCACTTATCTGATTTCACACTCCAGAGACATCTCCTGTAACCATGATGAAAACTTGCGTGATGGAGTCAACATGGAGAAGTGCGTACTTTGATTTGGTGCAGATTGACATAACTGAAAATCCCAGATAAGAAGTTTCAGTTATTATTGGTCAAGATTTTCCAGTGGTTGGGCGGCCAAAACTTGCATTAATACATTCAAAATCTCTTGATATCCATTCTACTCATTAGGAACAGCAAATGTTGTTCGGCCAAAACTTGCAGCAGCCATTGTGCCGAAGAAGTGGAAGCACCAGAGTAATACTTGGATGAACAACACTAAAAGTTGGTCGGATAAGGAGATGGTTGACTACGACCACCACCAGTCTCTTCTTCTCCCACGTTGACATTAACCAATGCCATCCCCAGCCTTGCTCCTGTCCTAAATGACCGGACTTGAATAATATCCTTCTCTTGGAGTCTGTTATTAGGGCTGTGGGCTATTCTATTCCACCCACTTGTCACCACATGCACAGAGTCCCTTAGACATCTTCCAACTTTTTAAGGCGAAACTTGAAACCTCCAAGGAAGGGCTCGATGACGACGACTGAAATCTGAAAGAAGGTTAGCCGACTGGAAGGATAACCTGTCCAAGCCCCGATTCAAGTCGCTGGTCGTCAATGGATTCTCCATGATTAACTTCAATTGAACACCGCCAATCTCCTGTAACATACGATAAACATTGGACGAAAGTTCACTGTTCGCAGCAGAACAAGTTGTGGCGACAATAGTCTCCATAGGAGCCCTCTTTTGGCTGCATTTCTTGGAGACCCCCGTAATCTTGTCAAGAAGGTGGGGATTAGATATTAGATGATCAATCTCATCCATATAATCCAAAAGATGGGGACACATGAAAACAATGTTGTCGACGAAGACCATCAAAAGAACCTATATTTACTCACAAACTCAACTGAACAAGAGCAAGTAAAAAAAATTACTGATTGTGTTTTTGACAGGTATGGAGGGATGATCAATATGCTATATAGCTCTACAATTCTAATAATTAATTTTAATATTGAAATATTTAGTTTTCTAATTATTGATATATCATATTATTTTTTTAATATATGATATTATAACATTGGCAAATTCACATATATTGTATTATATTAAATTCAAATATATAAAATCTAATCACGTGTATTTGTATCTAACCCCATCATTGGTAATTCAGAATCCCGCCATAGTAAATCAAAAGGAAATATTGAAGAGAAAGAGAAGGCTGAGTGTTGAGTGAGTTCATGAGGATGACATAACTCCAATGCATGCAGAGCAAGAGCCGATCTAAGGAAGAGGCTGAGTGTTGGCGGGGAAGATGATGAACTCATTGAAGCTAATTGAAAGGTTAGTTTTGTGTCTTACTCAAACACGTAAGATTCTTTACACTTACCTCCCCTCCCAATAGTATGTGATTCGATTGCTGCCCCTTTTCTAGATTCATTCGTATCATTCTTGTTTCGATTGTTTATAAGACTTTCAGATGTATGAATTGAGAAGTATGCTATGCGTCAAATAGTAAGTTAGACGTACAAGTATTGTTATTCAAATTGTCAAAGCATCCATACTACCAGAGTGTTACTTTAACAATGTCCTTCTCTGACACCGCCCAGAGTGATAGAAAATTAATGGTAAAACCTTGCATGTAGTATTCATCTAGTCTTACGAGAGTATAGACGTGATATATGTTTAGATATAATCATGTGATTTTTTTTATTTTCCTATTTGAACACCTTGATCAATACTTTAATAATTCATGAATGTAATCAACTTCTTCTAATGATTTGATTAGATTAAAATAATAGATGTCATTCAAAAGCATATTTGATCCTTTAATAAATTATAAATAGTCATATAGCTTGTTCTTTTCAATTGCACTTGTGTTGCCTTCCACGATATCCTTTGTCTCATGTGCATAATCATCTTGTCCAATTTCTCTTATTGACTATCTATCCATTTCAAAGTATTGATTAAGTACAATATTGGGTACCTAAATACATCTAAGGAACCAATTACATTTTATAAGGATTCATAAGAAGTTTTTTTTTGCTCAATAAAATAATATTTCATTAATTTATCAAATCGGATAAAATATCCGCACAAGAAGATGAAGATAAGATAATTCTCTCATTCTCAATAATAGATATAATATTATCGAGTATAACAGTATTCAAATCACTTGAAACCCGACTATTTATGTAGAAACATGCTAATACATCTGCAGAGGAATTGATTAATCGTTTAACTAGTGTCACTTGACACTCTAAAAACTTGATGTAATTTATAAGAAGTTGAATATACAAATAGTGAAGTAGATTAGTATAATTTTTTTGCTCAACAAAATACTATTTTATTAATATAACAAATATAATATAATATTTGTAGAGATAAAAATAAAATAATTATTTAATTATCAATAGTAGATATAACATTATCGGTTACAACAGTATTCAAATCGGTTTAACTTTCATTCTTCCTGTGTAAACATGCTAATACATTTGCACATGAGTTACTTAATCATTTAACTAGTGTCACTTCATACTATAAAAATCTCATGTAATATAGTGATTCATCAATATAAGTGCGGACAATCAATAGAACTTCTTGTTCACGCTTCTTAAGTATAGTATATAGTGTGCGGGAGTCAGATTCAAGTACAATTTTGGGTCAACATTGTTCTTGTGCAAGTTTTAATCATACCAATATGGCTCGTGCTTCGACTTCCAATGCGTGTGTGCAATAAAACTGGGAGCCACTAGTCCACAGTAGAATGTTCTTTTCATTCTTGACTATGATTTATGTCTCTGCATTTCTTGTTAATGAATTAAATGAACCATCCACATTAATCTTCACATTGCCACGTGTGGGCTGCTTCCATACTTAGTTTCTATAGGTGTATTTGGATCATTTCTAGTGCGATTTTGATCCTTATTGTCATTTGCATATTCTCCAATCGAACCTATGATGTTATCGATCAGTTCCTCAACTTGTTCGTTTTTTTCATATAGCACAACACATTTGTAGCAAATCTACACTTCATTGTTCCCTCTCATCTTTTTCCTATTTTATATTAAATAAATAAGATTCAATCCATTCAATTAAGGACAAATCAGCAAACTTTCCAATTCTTACCCCACCACACATTGTAAATCACAATAATCTAGTCCACGAGCATTTAACTAGTAAATAATGTATAATTTCGATTTCACCACCACATATGGGACATGCATTAGAATATATAAATTTTCTCAAAAACAAGTTGTCAGACAAAGAATTCGAGATTACTCTTTAGAGAAAGTTACTAATCTTAGGAATGCAATCTATATGTCAAAATGTTGTCCACATTTTTTTGCTTATAACTAAAGAGTACTAAGGAACTGATATATACTCACCATATTTTCAATCTAACATAAAAGTATAGGCAGACGTTACTGTGATCTTACCAGTCTGTTCCCAAGGCCATATCAACTTTTCTTCCCGAGTAGGAGAAATGAGAGGGATTGTAAACCCCACATTTGGGAATAAACAATATGGAAATTTACAACTTATAGGTGATCCAAAGGGTTCATTAAACCTTGGAAAAGAAATTTAAGAAAAATTAAAAGATAAAAACCAAATTGGTATAGGTGAACAATATTTCATAAGAACTTCGAAGTTAAGCGTGCCTGCCAGCCTTATCATAAATAACCATAAATTAATATATATTTAATTATTGTAATTAATACCAATAATTTAATACCTAAATTAAATTATTAGAATTAATACAAATAATTTAATACCAAAATTAAATTATTAGACTTAATACCAAAATTAAATTATTGAAATTAATACCAATAATTTATGGCAATATTAATACTAGTAATAAATCTCTCCCATTTAATACACGAGTTTTACATTTATATAAAGAGGCCATCCCCATTAATTCTCCTCACACCCGAACACTTTTCTCTCTCTCTACTGCTCCATTTCCTAGTGAAGCTTAAACTAGAGCTTCGACTTCAACATTTTTCTTAACCTCGAAAGGAGAGGCCGAACTCTTTAGAATCGGGGAGAAGTTAGCTATCTGATAGCAAACTCCAGCCAATCCAAGAATTACTAGAGAAGCGCTGACATGATGGGATAGTGAAGCAGCTCCGGTGGATCGAAGCTACCCTATTTCGGCCGAGTTGAAATTGGCCATTTCGAGCCCTCCTTAGGCCAAACCAAGCCTTCTCAACACTCCCTCAGCCCTCCCACGATGGAATTACGACTGAAAGGTAAGCCAATTCGGCTCCCCTCTGCAATTTCCGATTGGTGTTAGAGAGAGAACTGACAGAATTTCAATAATGAAATTCTAACTTAATTCAACATCAATTGATGCGATTCTTATTCTAGGATGAACCTCAAGATGAGAGCTATCCCCCTAGATCGAAAGCTCGGACCGTCGTGCCCTCACCTGGCATTTAGCCCCCAAGTTCCAAAACCGAGGCCCCTTGCCTATCAGAGCTATTCAAGCTCCCGTCGAGAAGGTCTCCCAAATTGTTTAAGCATTGGCACACAGTCAAGGGAGAGCACTTCTGACAAAACATATGTTTTCTCTATCCATTATACCACCAGGGTATAAGGATACCTCCGTTAATAACTGATGAACAGATTTTCAACTTCCTTCAAGGAAGTCTCATCATACCAACTGGGTATGATCTACTTACAATCGGTAAATAGTCTTTCCGCATGATTTTCACTTCACTTCCTCTAAGTACTAATGTTTAAAATACCACTTAATAGTGGGTTTTCATATCGAGGTACTTATCATTCCCAACCGGGTATGATATAAAATTTCCACTCACAACCGGTAAGTGGTTTTTGATTTTAAGTTGTGCTCATCATCCCAACCGGGTATGATGTTAGTAAACCCACTCACTCGTTAATGCCGCGAATTCCACTAGACTAGTTCTTGGTATTCACGGGAGCTTGTCCTTGCTGGTGTTCCAGGTACTTCGTGTTCCTACACGATATGAACATTTTGGTTCATTATCCTTCGGCCTAATCGCCTTCATTCATTACAAGTGAATGAGAAAGTCAAACTTTCATTTATTTGCATTTAGGTCCCTAAAGTTTAAGTCCCAAATGCTGATTTTTTCCTCAAATTGAGTTCCGAAACTTCTAAAATTTATCATAGGACCTCAATTTATTCCATTTCACAAAAAGGGGATTAATTTCTCAAATTTCTAATTTGGTCCTCCAACTTTTCCAAAATTACCATTTTGCCCTTCCTTTACAAAAATGGTAAGTTTTGCCCCCAAAATTCTAAAATTTCTCAATTCGTCCTCCAACATTATTTTCATGTCCAACTGGCCCTCAATTTCATAAAATTTTATTTTAGTCCTTTGAATTTCGAAAATCCCTAATTTTCCCCCAATTCCAACTTCTTAACACAGCCGAATTTGATTTCATCAAATTGACCCATCAAACGTTTCCAATTGTTGAAATTGAGTTTCTACATGTTCATACGATTCTTTAGAAATGTGAATTGCAAGTTTTAACGCCGGGACAAGCTCAAACGGAGCTTCGTCAGAAAATGAACTATACAGAGAGAAAGCTTCGATTACTCACCGGTGAAGGCACGACGATCTGAGCTTTCGATCTGGGCAAATAGGTCTTGTCATGAGGTTCATCCTAGAATAAAAAATTGCATCAATTGATGTGGAATTGGATTAGAATTTCGTCATTGAAATTTGGTCGACTCTCTCTCTAGCACTGATCGAAAATTGTAAAGGGGAGCCGAATTGGCTTACCTTTTGGTCCTAATTCGGTCGTGGAAAGGCTGAGGAAGTGTTAGGAGGGCTTGGTTTAGCCTGAAGTGGGATTGAAATGGCCGATTTCAGCTTGGTCGAAATAAGGCAGCTTCGGTCCGTCGGAGTTGCTTCACTATTCCATCATGTTGGCGCTTCTCCAACGATTCTCGGATTGACTGGAGTTTGCTATCAGATAGTTGTCTTCTCCTCGGTTCTAAAGAGCCTGACCTTTGTTCAAGTCGAAGCTCTAGTTTGAGCTTCACCTGGAAATGGAGCAGTAGATAGAGAGAGAGAAGTGTTCAGGTATGAGAAGAATGAATGGGGATGATCTCTTTATATAGGTGTAAAAATTGTGTATTAAATGGGAGAGATTTATTACTATTATTAATATTGCCATAAATTATTGGTATTAATTCCAATAATTTAATTTAGGTATCAAATTATTGGTATTAATTACAATAATTAAATATATATTATTTTATGGCTATTTATGATAAGGGTATGTTCTTTACCAAAATTTTCGGTTACAAAAAAAATCATACTTCCCAGGAGGTCACCCATCCTCACACTACTCGCGGGCAACTTCAAAGTTCTTATGGATTCTTGTTCACCTGAACCAATTTGGTTTTTCTCTTCTGATTTGTCCTAAATTTCTTTTCCAAGGTTTAATGAACCCTTTGGATCACCCATAAGTTGTAAATTTTCAAATTGATTGTTCCCAAATGATCGGATTTGTAAACCGGCTCGGTTTTCTTACTCGAGTTGACCGGTTCTTTCTCAGTTTTTCTTAACTCAAAAGTGCGGGGTTTACAAAGAGAAAGCTTCGATTACTCACCGGTGAGGGCACGACGGTCCAAGCTTTCGATCTGGGCAAATAGCTCTCGTCCTAAGGTTTATCCTAGAGTCAAGAATCGCATCAATTGATACTGAATTAAGTTAGAATTTCATCTTCGAAATTCTGTCAATTCTCTCTCTGGCACCAGCCGGAAATTGTAGAGGGGAGCTGAATTGGCTTACCTTTAAGTTCTAATTCGATTGTGGGAGGGCTGAGGAAATGTTAGGAGGGCTTGGTTTGGCCTGAGGAGGGCACGAAATAGCCGATTTTAGCTTGGCTAAAATAGGGCAACTTCAGTCCGCTAGGGCTGTTTCACTGTTTCATCATGCCGGCGCTTCTCCAGTAATTCTCGGATTGACTGGAGTTTTCTATCAGATTGCTAACTTCTCCTCAGTTCTAAAGAGCCCGACCTCTCCTTCCGAGGTTAAGAAAAATGTTCAAGTTAAAGCTTGGTTCGAGCTTTATCAGGAAATGGAGCAGTAGAGAGAGAGAGAGAGAAATGTTCATGTGTAAGGAAAATGAATGGGGATGACCTAATCATGTATTAAATGGGAGAGATTTATCACTAGTATTAATATTGTCATAAATGATTGGTATTAATCATACTTCCCAGAGGTCACCCATCCTCGCATTACTCTCGAGCAAACACGCTTAACTTCAAAGTTCTTATGGGATCTCGTTCACCTAAACCAATTTGGTTTTCTTTTCTAATTTATCTTAAGTTTCTTTTTCAAGGTATAATGAACCCTTTGGATCACTCGGAAGTTGTCAATTTTCAAATTGCTTATTCCTAAATGATTGGTTTTGTGAACCGGTTCTTTTTTTCTCACTCGATTTGACCGGTTCTTTTCCCAGTTTTTCTTAGCTTAAAAGGGTGGGGTTTACAACTCTCCCCTCCTTTTAGGAGTTTTTTCCCCAAAATTTAATTATCAACCTTGCATGAGGAATCATGTCCTCTGATGTCCCTTTGTCGTTTGCTTAACATGCAAACTCTTCTCTGGTTCTCTCAATCAGCCCTTTTTACACCCTTCACTTAAGTAATTTCTTTTCCTTTATATTATTTACTCCCTCCATGGAGTTTATCATAACTAGACATACCTTACTTCAGGGTATATTCTTAGATTTTACATCTTTTTTTTTTAAAGCAACATTTTTTCCTTTGAGATTCTATACTCAAGATTGGGAATTCCAAGATAACTAATTATTCTCGCTCAAAAGGGCGGGGTTTACATTACAAAAAATAGTAAATTTCACCTAAAAATTTTAAAAAATGACCAATTGGTCCTCCAACATCTTTTCCATGCCCAATTGGACCTCAATTTTGGGAAATTGAACTTTAGTACCTAGAATTTTCGAAATTTCCAATTTTCCCCCAATTTCAACCTTTTAACCTAACCGAATTTGATTTCATCAAATTGAACAATCAATCAAAGTTAATTATTGAAATTGAAGGTGGATTTGAGTTTCTACACATCCATACAATTCAATTGCACTTTGAATCGCATGAATTGACACTGGAATGAGCTCAAACGGAGCTTCGCCGGAAAGTGGACGTAGAGAGAGAAAGTTTCGAAAGCTTACTGCCGAGGGCGCGGGGGTTTGAGCTTTTGATCTAGGTAGATAGCTCTCATCCTGAGGTTCCTCCAAGGATTAAGAATCACATCAATTTATGTCGAATTAATGGAGAATTTGGTAGTGAAGTTTCGTCGGTTCTCTCTCTAACACTGATTGAAATTTACAGAGAGGAGCCAAATTGGCTTACCTTTCCGCTCTAATTCAGTTGTATGAGGGCTGTGGAAGTGTTGGGAGAGCTTGGTTTGGCCTGAAAAGGGCTCGAATTGGCCATTTTCATCTCAGTTAAAATACTGCAGCTTCGGTCCGCTAGAGCTATTTCATTGTTCTATCACACTAGCGTTTCTCCGGTGACCTTCGAAGCAAATGGAGACTACTGTTGGGTAGCTGACTTCTCCCCAAATCTAATGAACTCAACCTCACCTTTTTTGGCTTAGAAAAATGCTCAAGTCGGAGCTCTGGTTCAAGCTTCATCGGAAAATGGAGCAGTAGGGATAGAGTGGAGTTTTTAGGTGTTAGGATGATGAATGAGGAAGGGCTCTTTATATAGTAAGCTCGAGGACTTTTTGGCCGTCTGGTTGGTGCCTTAATGGTAGTCATTCATTGTCTGAAACTCCCTGGCCAGAGACTTTTCATCTTCACTAGCATTGCTTGATTTTCCAGCGAGTGAATAGTGTTGTCATCTGAAGGAAGAAGACGACACTGTTCCGAACTGGACCACACTGGTATGAACCAGTTCAACACTTAAACCAGTCGGTTCAGGCCCGATTCAACAGAGTTTTTCAAAATAAGTTTTTTAAAATTTATCTAAATTCATTCTCTATCAAATGTTGGCCTCAATTCTCCAATATGAATTTTCTAAGCCACCTAGAAAAATGAATTTAGAAATCGGTTCAATCTAGTTCAAGTCTGGTTCACCTGAAACGGTTTAGTTTTCACCTCCAATTCATCCTAAAATCCTTTCTTATGACTTTTGGGACTCTTTAGGTCACTCGGGATCCATAAATTTCTCGGTTTGTCATTTCTCTATCTATTTTGGTTTATAAACTGACTCAATTTTCCCTTTGGAAATGATCGGTTCTTTTCCCATTTTTTTCTTATTATCAAAGAACGTGGTTTACAACTCTCACCTCATTTTAGGGGTTTTGTCCCCAAAATAGTTACATGTTTAATAATTAAGGGTAACCTTTCCTCAATACACTTTCAGTTTCCCATGTCTGTTCTTGCACGGGTCCATTTTGCCACGGAACTTTGACCTTAGAAATCTTCTTATTCCTTACGTTCTTATCCCTCCGGTCGATGATTCATACTCGTTCTGTTTGATAGGTCAAGTTCTCTTCCAACTCCAGTGGAGGACGGTCCAATACATGGCTAGGATCAGGCTGGTACTTTCAAAGTATAGAGATATGGAATACATTGTGTATTCTCTACAAGTCTCGAGGTAGTTCCAATCTATAGGCCACTGATCCTATCCTTTGAATAATGAGATATGGACTGATATACCTCGATTTCAACTTTCCCCTTTGTTGAAACCTAAGTATACCCCTCCATGGGGACACCTTGAGAAATACTTGATCTACCACATCAAACTCCAGATCTTTCCTTCGATGATATGCATAACTCTTTTGTCTTTCTTGAGTTGTCTTAAGGTGACTCCTAATTAACTTTATTTTTTTGGTAGCATCCTCGATTAACTCTACCCTTTCCAACTTCCTTTCCCCCCACTTCTTCCCAAAATAGAGGGGTACGGCACGGTTGTCCATAAAGGGCTTCATAAGGAGCCTTCTAAATACTAGTCTGATAACTATTATTGTAAGCAAATTCCATTAGGCACAAGTATTCCTCCCAACCTTTATCCATGGTGAGTACGCATGCCCTCAACATATCCTCCAAGGTCTGAATTTTCCATTCAGACTGTCCATCGGTCTGAGGATGAAACATCATACTCATGTGGAGCTTGGTTCCCAAGCCACTTTGTAAACTTGGCCAGAAACTCGAAGTAAATCGGGGGTCTCTATCTGATACTATACTTACCGGGACGCCATGTAGTCTTGTTATCTCCCTCATGTGTAAGACCACCAGTTGTTCCACTGTATCCATCACACTTATTGGGAGGAAATGAGCGAATTTGGTCAATCTATCCATAATGAGCCAAATTACGTCTCAACCCTTCTTGGTCACCGGTAGTCCTGTGACAAAGTCTATGGTTTTGTGCTCCCATTTCCATTCCAAGATTGGCAAGGGTTGGAGCAGTCCTGATAGTTTATGATGCTCCACCTTTATCTGTTGATAGGACAAGCATCGGGCTACGTATTCCGCAATATCCCTCTTAATTCCCTTCCACCAATATCCTTATTTGAGGGTGTGGTACATCTTAGTACTGTCTGGATGCATCGCATACACTGAATCGTGTGCCTCTTCCAGAATTAACCTCTTCAACCCCTTATCTTGAGGCACAAATACCCTACCCTTGTAGGTTATCACTCCATCACCTTGTAGATAATAGTCTGATTTTGTTTCTCTATTAATCGAGTCCAAATAAATTAGAGTTCCTTATCAGCCTTTTGTTGAGCCTTAATTTGCTCGGTTAGACTGGGCCTCACCACCACATTGGCCAACAAGCACTTCTCTTGCTTGTCCATCCTTAGATCAACCTCCATTCTTCCCAGCTATTGCAACAAAGGTATGTAGCTCGTCTTTATTTGTGCCACCTCAGTTTGATATTTGCGACTTAAGGCATATGCCACCATATTCGCCTTTCTGGGGTGATACTCTATCACAAGGTCATAATCCTTTACCAATTCCAACCATCTCCTCTAGCAGAGATTTAATTCTTTCTAAGTCATGAAATACTTAAGACTCTTGTGATCAGTGTATATCCTACACTTAACCTTGTAGAGGAAGTGTTGCCAAATCTTTAAGGCGAACACTATCACAGCTAATTCCAAGTCGTGGGTTGGGTAGTTTCTCTCATGTACCTTGAGTTGTCGTGAGGCATATGCGATAACCTTTCCTTGTTGCATCAGTACACATCTGAGTCCCTGTTCGGATGCATCACTATTGATGGTATACTCTCTCGCACTTGGGTCAGGAAGGGAGAGTATTGGTGTGGTTGTTAATCGAGTCTTCAACTACAAGAAGGACTTCTCGCAGCTTTCATCCCATTTATACTCAACTCCTTTCTAGGTGAGCAGAGTCAGAGGGGTTGTTATCTTAGAGAAGTTTTGTACGAACCGTCTGTATTATCCTGCCAGACCTAAAAAACTTCTTATCTCTGAAGGATTCATGGGTGCCTTCCAGTCATATATGACTTCCACCTTTGTTGGATCTACCTTGACTCCGTCCTTGGACACTATATGTCCTAAGAATCCTACCTTATGCAACCATAAATCACACTTGGAGAATTTTGCATATAAGTGATTTTCCTTCAATATCTCCAAGGTGATTGCCAAATGTTCTTCGTGCTCTAACCTAGTTTGTGAGTATATGAGAATATCATTTATAAATACTTTCACAAACCTGTCCAAGTGTGCTTGGAACACACGGTTCATTAAATCCATGAAGGTTGTAGGGGCATTTGTTAATCTGAATGGCATCACTCTAAATTCGTAATGTCCATATCGGAACCGAAATGTCGTCTTAGGAATGTCCTTCTCTTGGATCCTAAGTTGGTGGTAGCCCGACCGAAGATCAATTTTGGAGAAGTAGGCTACTCCTTTTAGTTGGTTGAATAGGTCATCAATCCTTGGAAGTGGGTACCTGTTCTTGATGGTGACTTGATTCAACTTCCTATAGTCTATGCACAATCTCGTGATTCCATCCTTTTTCTTTACGAATAGGATTGGCACACCCCATGGAGACTGGCTAGGACGTATAAAATCTTTTTCCAATAGTTCGTCCAATTGCTCCTTCAATTCCTTGAGTTTCGTTGGAGCCATGCAATAAGGGGCTTGGGATATGGGGTTTGTTCCTTGAATAATTTCTATGGTGAACTCCACTTGCCAACTTGGAGGTAGTCTAGGTAGTTCTTTTGGAAATACTTTTGGATAGCGTTTAACCACCAGAATGTCTTCGAGTCTCTTCTCTTTAGACCCTTCTTTGATGACCATGGCGAGGAAGGTCGTACAACCTTTCTGTATCATCTTTTACGCCTTCATATGGGACACCATCAATACTTCATCCTTTCTTCTATCTCCTTGAAAGGGCAATGGAATCAAGTATGCTTCGAGTTTGATTCCCTCAATCTTTATCTCACATCCTTTTAATTGCTTGTTCCTATTTAGCCCTTCTCCTAAGGGTGTTAGGATGTTGAGACTTTGTCCTAGAGGAGTAAGTTCTAAGGGTAAGCTTGGAATTAAGTCCTCTTTGATGAAGGATCTCTCAGCTCCTAAATCGAAGAGTGCGTAAACTTGTTGACCCCATAATTGTACATATCCTAATTGAAGAAATGTATAGTTTTAGGGGAAATGTTTTCTTTATTTAAAAAAACTTTCAATTAAAACTTTTGCTTGAACTAATTGGAAGGGTTTTGGGATGTACCCGCTACAATACTAGGGTCTTTCCTAGCCTTTTCCTGGGTGAGGTTGTATACCCTAGTTGATAGAGCTGTAGCATCTGGCCTGGGATTCCTAGGGTTCCCTTGTGGTGGTCCAAGGGTATTCCTCTGCTTTTTCTCCCTGAGAGTGAGGCATTCCTTTGCAAAGTGCCCCACTTGTCTGCATGTAAAGTAGGTTAAGCATGCTCCTTTATGGTGCCTTTGGCACCTAGGACAACGAGGGTTTCCTTGGGGTAAGGTGGAGATTACTCGTTGGGAGGTGGCAACATATCTTTCCTCTTTTGAAATGCCACTCTATTTCCCCATCTTAGGCCATTATGCTCCTTTCGTCCTCCTTGATGGTTATGACCCTTATCCTCCTTCCGGGTTGTCTCTTCCATCCTTCGGCATCGGGTCTGTACTAGTCGCTCACACTCATGAGCCATACCAATTACTGCCGCCAGGTCTGTGGGGTGTCCTAACACTCCCATACGGTCTCGTATGTCCATATTGAGATCATCCACGAACCGTTAGCATATATATGTTGACCTAGTTAAGTTAGGAGTAAAGGGTCTTAACTCGTTGAATTTTGTTTCATACTCTGATATGGAGTTAAGCCCTTGCCAAAGTCGGATGAAATCCTGCATCTTCTCATTAATCAAATGAGGAGCTAGGTACTCCTTTGCGTACCTCTCCTCAAATTGCTCCTAGGTGGGGTGGAGGTGTGCAGTTTTCGGACATTGTCCCATCATCTTTTGGCACTTCCCTCCAGGAAGAATTTCGTCAAGATCACCATGTCCTCTGGTGGTATCCTAACTATTACCACCAGCTTCTTAATATCTGCCAGCCAATCGAAGGTGGCACCAGCATCTTTCTCTCCGAGGAAAGGTCTACACCCCAGTTGACGGAGAGTCTTGAGGTTCTTGGGAATGTCAACTGGAGGGGGATGACTAACAGGGAGAGGATGGGATTGTACTTCCTCTCGTTCAACCCGAGAGTTGGTGCCTGCCTCAAGGATGAGGTTAGGTTGTCCAAATATATGGGTGAACTCCTCGTACAACCTCAGGTGTTCCGAGCTCAATCTAGGTGGGGTTATCTGGGCTCCTCGGAGAGTTTTCGCATGTAGGGGTGGTTGGGTAGTGTTAGAGATTGCGTCTCTAGTTCTCTTAGTTCCTCTCTTAGGAGCCATTCTGAAAATTTTTAAATCATTCATATTAGTTACTATGTTCTCTAGTCTTGATAATGTATTTGAGGAAATAGGCTCTGATACCACTCAAGTTGTCATGCCCCGACCATGTTTGGTCAGATCCTCATGAGCAACCTGCCACTCTCCTAGTTTATTAAGGGTTTTGCCCTTCTGTAAATCGTGAGGAGTAAGGCATCCTTTAAACTCGTACCTTTCCTGTAATAACATTAATCAAAACTGCATGAATTTTAACTAACATACCTGTCATGCAGGTGTAGCTAACTGGAGGTCTTTAAGTAGGCTTTCCCTTGGTTATCTGAAAAGGGGTATAAGGGAGGGGGTGAGTTCGACAACTCAGTGAATGTGTGTTTAAAACTTGATTTTCAGAAAAATAGTTTGAATTGGAGTGTACCAGACTCCTTAATTTTCTTAAAAACCATTTCCTCAAGTTGTCGGTTTTCAAAACCATTATTTCTCATTAACCATAGTCGGAGTGTTTATAAATTAACACATGCGGTTCGAAACAATGGCACCTTGAGGAATGGTGGTGCCATAGTCGGAGTGTTTATAAACAATTTATAAAGTTTTAATTTAGAGATAAGGTATAACTTAAGAACCTAATTATAATTAATAAAAAGTTTCAGGTCTCAAGTGTGAACACCTTATTATTTGTGACTTAATTGCCCAATTTATTATAGGAACCGATCACCTAAAAGTTCGTGCAAAGGAAAGGCACATAAGGCTCGAAAATTCCCTAGGACGAACAAGTCTCGAAATACAGGTGAGTGAGATTTCTGACATCGAGTTCGATTGGACTGATAATGCGTTATTACTCGCAAGAATTGAAAATATCTTTTCCATAAATAAAATCTCATGATTGCATGAAACTACTTGAACTATTTTGGGATTTATTTCTATTGCGAGTATGAATCATGATAGTATACCTACCTTTGAAAATGTGTGTGGATACACTTCAAGTGGATGATCTAATTCAACTGTTGATGTAGGATATGGGTGAGACTCATGATCAACAAAGAGTTGATTAGATTTAGTTCTGTGAAATTGGGCCCAAAGCCACAATTTTTAAAAGAGAAGTGGACCCAATTCCACAATATTTAAAAGAGAAGTGGGCCTAAGTCCATATTTAAAAACCCATATAGTAGGCCTAATGCCAATAGAAATTGGTCAAATATTGTAAATAAGATCTTATTTAAGAGCTTGATAAAAATTATCATCAATCGATAATGTTTTCTTAAGCTGCTGAGCTGAAGTCGAGTTGAAGCTCGTTAGGCTAGTGACGCAAAGAGAAATGTCTTAAATCAAAATACACTTATTTGTGATTACAATCATGCGAAACTAAGAGACGCCTAGTATAGGGTAGTGATAGTTCTAAGTGCTGTTGGACAACAAGGTTAGTATAAGGGAAGCTATGTTTGTCCAATATGTCTTGGAGCTCTATGAGCTTCATGCGTATTGAGACTAGGGAAGAAGGGGGAGAGGTAGTGAGGTACCCACTACTGTAGCATCGAGAGGACATGATGGTTATTATGTTGGTATGATTCGTGAATTAGGTTAGGGTGTGACATGATCACTCCTACTCACTGAGCTCAATAGCTCACACTCTCTAATATTCCTTTCAGGAATCAAGTCAAGGAAGCACAAGAAAGCAACTAATGTCAATTAAAAAATGTACTTACCCTTAATAGAAGTTTCAGTGCAAATATTTCCCAGTACTATTGTTTAAATGTTTTTTCGTTATAATTTTTTTAAAAGATCATGATATGATGATTATTTTGATCCTTACATCATGTTGGACCTATAGTGGTGATGACACCTATTGTTGTAGCATCAAGAGGATGTGGTGGGTTGCTTTAAAGCTCGGTTGGGAAAACCGGGTTAGGGTGTGATACTAATTATATTAATTATTTTTTTCTCAAACATATTTTTTATGTCTTACTATATATGAATCTCTTACATATTTCTTAGTTCACTAAGGATAATTCTTGATACTTTGAATTTTACTCTCACTTTTCATTGTTAAGGACCTCACATCACATCGGGAGCTACTACGCAGGAGCCGTAAAAGTGGACTATATTGTCTACATCTAGGCGTCCTCTTATCCAACCTTATGCATGTGTTGGTAATTTTACTTGTAGTTTAGTTTGATATCAACATCTTGGGCACTCTGCTTTTCCAATTATGTGTCATGTTCTAACTAAACTCTTATTATTGCATCGAATTTCCCATTTACCTTTGTATGATATAGGTTCTTGTGGTAGAATTCCTAAACAACAATTTTCTTCAACTAACCATGTTAGTACCATTCCACTATAACTAATCCACATTAATATTTGTGGTCCAACTCCAATTATCTCTCATACAAGTCATACATACTACATACATTTTTTAGATAAATTCAGTAAGTTATCATGGTTCTTTTTTCTCAAACATTGCTCAAATGTTCTATCCATTTTTCAATGCTTCCACCTTCAAATTAAAAATCTTTCCAACTGAAAAATTAAGGCTCTTCAAATTGATGGTGCCATAAAGTTTATCTTCACACAATTTCAAGCTGATCTCCAATTTCATGGAATTTTACACTATATCTCATGCCCTCATGTTCATCAACAAAATGACTCTGCTGAATGAAAATACTATCACATTGTAGACATTGGGTTAAAACTTCTAGCTCAATCACATCTTCCATAGAAATTTTAGGATTATGAGTTTGAGACATCGATCTAACTTGTCAACCACCTATCTACTTGAATGTGCAAATCTCTATATTAGCTTCTCTTCGTATGTTTCCCTATGCACTTTTCTTTGTATTTTTTTGATGTCTTTATTTTCTCTATCTTCATTCATATCATAATCATAAACTTCAACACTAGTCTACACCCTGTGATTTTCTTGGTTATCCCTCTAGGTATGTCAGCTATATATGTCTCGATCCCTCCATTGGCTGCATCTTTGTTTATCAAACTATTCACTTCCATGAGTTGTTTTTCCCATTTGCCTCCTCCCTCAATGCGGACAATATACCCTTTACTTCTTCCATTAATTTTCTCACTATCCCACCTCTCCTTATGTTCCTCTCCAGTCATCCAATTCATTAGGTACATCTTCTTCCTCCCCAGATATTGTTGATATTTCATTATCTCCTATGGTTGTGGCACCTGCTACTTCAAATCTCCTTGTAGATCTAGACTCATTGGCTCTTCCTCTAGGCCACTCCTGCACAATCACACGCTCTTAGGATGGTTCTCATCCTCCTAGACATTTTACTATTAATCCCTATGTGTTTCTTGCCACTTAGGAACCGCACACTTACACTCAGGTTAGTTGTTTTCCCTGATGGCAAGAACCTATAAATGTCGAGATTGCTACTTTTAGGCAAAATCATACTTGGGATTTGGTATCACCGTCTGTCGATCATCACGTTGTGGGTTGTAAATGAGTTTACAAAATTAAATAACATCGTGATGGGTTTATTGCCCTTTATAAAGCTCATCTTGTTGTTAAAGAATATTATTAATAACCTAGCATATATTATGATAATACATTCAGTCTAGTTGATAATCTCATTACTATTCAAACTATTATCAATATTTAAGTTTATCTTAGATGGGCTACTAGTCCACATGGCCTAACCGCCTAATTTCATCACTTTTATCACTCCTAATCATGTATTTTGATTTCGTTGATCAATCTATGGGCTTAAATAATCCCTTCAACATGATTTCTTCGTCTCAACTCATTTATTCTCCAATTAAGTTTTCAAGGTTTTGTTATTAATACTTCTCTCTTTATTTATCGCACCAAGAATTTTCTCATATTCTTGTATATTTATTTTAGTGATATTATCATTATTGGATTTTACCATGCTTCTCTTGTTACCCTCACTCAAGAGTTCTCTCTTAAAGACTTATCATCATTAATTACTTTCTTGACATTAAAGTTAACACTAGCATTTATTTGACTCACAAAAGTATGTTTGAAACATTCTCTCGAAAGCTACCAACAAGTACATGTCGAACCATCTCTACTCTTGTTGTTATGAGTCCACGTCTCTCTCTGTTATTGATAGGAGCCCTCTCCCTAGTCCAAGTATCATCTCGGTTTTCTACAATATATCACTACCACTTACTATATTTATTAGTTTTGTCATTTTGTACATCAACTTACATCAATTTATTGACTATTGTAAAACGCATTTTACAATATATTTAGGTAACGTTTCACTATGACCTTTTTATATGATTTATTACTTTTTATATTCAAATTGAATAGATAATCTGAATAATTCACGCTCACTTAGTGGATTTATTATTTTAGATTGAGTATAAAAATCTAGCTAATCATACAACTAAATTTATTTATATTCTATCAATTTTTTAGAAATTTGGCCTCTTATTACCTTGATTTTTTACAATAATCTTTTTATTATAAATCTTACTGAAAATAATATGTTATGTGCATGCATTAAATATATTAATATCAACTATTATTTTTTTTTTAATATATTTGTCAACTCTTTTTTTATATTTATTTTATTGACAATAATTCTCAATTAGTTAAATTACTTACTAATAATCTTCCCTCGTATAAAAAAAAAGTTTTTATAAACTTTTTTTAAATTAAAGCTCATATGGGAGGAAGTTGATAAATTAAATTTTATAATAATATATTCCATATAACATATATTATGTAAAATTATTATAAATGTTAGATTTTTTTTAATTTTAGTTTCATGTCCGCACGTTTTGTTGAGTGATTACTCTATTTACTTCCGTATTTATTGAATCATAGAGACGACATATTTAGATAAGTATCATTGTGCTATAAGATTATTTTTTTGACTAAATTTAAAATTTAATAAGTTTTAATAAATTTTGTACCGTAAATAACTCTTTATAAAATTATTTTTTAATTCACTCTTATAATCTCCCAATAAGGTTTGAACATAAAATTATATTTTAATTCTCAAAATTTTCATTATTTTTTCAATTTTATCCTAAATTATTTTAGGATCTATTTAATTCTCAAACTTGTATTTAGTTACATTTTAATGGTTTCTATTTTTAATGTAAAAACCGAATATATAAACATATTAAAATAAAGCTAAATCTTCCTAGATTTAAAATTAAAAAGCATGGACTATGTTAATATGTAGCACAAGTGAATACATATTTAATTAATATAAGGTGGAGTAATGATATGTGGAAGTGCAAATTGAACATTTTATAGATAAAAATAAATTATTCATATGCTAAATTATAAAAATTTGGTTGAGATATATAAAAAAATAAGAGTAAATCATAAATATTTTCAAGAGAAAATGTTCACGAAATGTTAAATATAATTTATTTTTAGCTATCCATATAAAATTTTGTGCTATTACTTAATTTATGTATATAAAATTTTTCATTAATGGTTCAATTTAAAAACATCCATTTACAAAAATTTAATCCAAAGGTGTTATTTGTAATTTGAATTATTAGTAAAAAAATATTTGTTATTTAAATGGTTTGTGAAAATTGTTTATGTCAAATAAAAATGTGTGCCTAAATTTGAGATAGTGTGGAAAGTTTTGTACCTTATTTACTATTTTAATATTTAATATCAACTAATTTTATTTTTAATAATTACTATTTTATTAGTTATTAATATTTTTAATATTAAAATATTAGAATGACTATCATCGTATTTTTAATAGATTTCAAAAGAAGATTTAGGACAAAACTGATAATAAAAAAGACTTTATGACACAAACCTATATTTTTATCAAATCCAATTCAAAGTTGAAAGGCAGATATTAGTTTAGAGTAAATTGTATAGCATTTAATCACCCAAGCTGCTGCTTTCTACCACTACTCATTTATTTTCTTGCCCCTCATAGGAATCTCTCTAGCTTCATCTCTTTTGTTTGGAGTCCCAATGCAGGAACCTTTAATAGTTATTGACCTCCATAATCAGAATATATCCATTCTATTTACATAAAATGAATACAACGAACCCAGCAGGACCTTCCAAAGTAAAAAAGCTTGGACCATGTACAAGAGTGGACCGACTGCAGAACAAGGCCATGAATAATTCAGAAGACCTGACCTATGGCGCATAGGATCCGACACATTTTATTTATTAGTGTGAGCCGTTGGATCAGGTTAGAATGTTCAACTCTGTAGAGACCGGCCACCTTTCCACAGGTGAAGTTTTCCCAATAAATGAAACTGACCAATTGCAGCCTTCATTGCGGTCGTCATTGTGACCATATAAGGTGACATGAAACCACTGGAGGGAGGGAGGACCTCACCCAAGAAGTGGTTCCTCCTCACTCCTTAGTATCTTGAGCTGCCTTTTGGCATAGATTGTGAAAATAATTGTAGTGGCGATTGTTGCTAAGAAACCAAGGAGGTTGAATATGATCTGTGGAGCTGACAAGGAGTGCTGGTCATAGGAAGCATCTGCTAGAGTCTTTATAAAATTGCCCCTGCAATATGGAGGTTCAAATCAAAAGACCAACCATAAATTGATGGTAGCATTTCAGAACTGTTGAGGGAAATATTTTCCCCTTAAGACAGAAGCAAGTACATCATCTGTACATGATTGAGAATCAATTGAACCTAACATTTCCAGATGAGTGAATCAAACTTGACAAAAAGCAAACTTCAAATGGAATGAGAGCTTTAATAAAGTTGAATGAGAGTTTACTTGGAATCAAACTTAATGTTTACATGTATGTTCAGAATCTAATCAGATGCAAGCTGTACAAGTAGTGTTCTTTAAATTTCAGTTAAGGGTGAATGTGCAGCAATGTTGCATATTTAACATGATCTCAAAAGGAAGGCCAATTAAATAACTTAATGTTTACATGTATGTTCAGCATCTAGATAATGCGCTACACACTTTCGAGGCATACTCAAGATAGCTTAAGCAATAAATAATGGGGTCAAGAACTTACGTATAGATTGCAACAAAGATTTCAGGTATCACCCCAATCAATGACCCTAAGAGGTAAGGCATATACTTGACATTTGTTGCCACAGCACAATAGTTATAAAGGATATAAGGGAAGGGAGATATCCTTATTAAAGTTACTGCTCGGAGCTGGTGAATCCAATTTCCTGATCCAGCTAATCTAATCAATGAAGCTCTCTTGGGGTATTTTTCCAACCAACCCTGCAACCCAGCAGTGTCATTCAACTGTACCAAGCAAAAGCAGACAAGAACTTATGCTTGAGTGAAACGAGCAAAATGGATAGTAGGAAACCTGTATCTTGTGATGGAATCCATACCCTATGAGGTAAGGAAGAGATACACCGATGGCTACTCCAGAAATAATGAGCAAGAAGCCATAACCATATCCAAAGGTCATTCCAGCAACCCACATGGAAGGAGTTGATGGAAAGAGAAGAGTGGGAAATAACGCTGCTGTAATAAAAACAAGAACTGCAAGGACAGGACGACTAAATGTTGCTGTCTCCCAGTTTAGGACCGGTATAATTTCCTGCAAAACAACAAGTACCAATTATAATGATAGGAATAAACATGTCAGATCTCCAAAATAACATGGTAACAATACGAATTGTGACGAATACATGAATCATGATTACTGCAGAATAAAAATAATTATAGTAAACATAGCCCTCCACTCTACATCTGACACATATTATCAGAATAAAGCTACATACAACACTGATGAACGAAGAACAAATGATGAATGCCGCAGTAAAACAATGCAGCAACCAACAATAACAATAGAGACTAGGGGTTTAAAGTGCAGTGTAGCTAGTTTTTTGAATTAGAAAGTGCAAAAGGAAGTGCATTATGACTCTATGACTACCATCAGGAAAGTTAATTGAAATATACTGTCACACACGGGAAAGAAAATTTAAAGAAAGCATTGATGGCTTCATAAGCAAATACTTAGTCCCTTCACTTTATATTACAGAATCTCCATCGAGGCATAGTTCTTGCTATTACTTCACAGGGAAGGTAACGCTAAAATCTCAAACAAGCCTAAAGAAACAGTTAGCAGAAGCAAGAATCAGGCTTCCTTATTACATGGAAGGATTATTCTATACGCAAAAAAAAATACAGGAACAAGAGAGCCTTAAGCGTCAATCACCGACCTTTTCCATGAAATATGGCCATACCCACTTAAGGCAAACCCCAGCCAACAAGCCCAGGAAAGAGAACAACAGAGCCAACTTAACCCAATACCACAAGAAACCTCCCCACGTCCTCCTTTGAGAAGGGAGCAAACCCCCCGTCTCGCAGTCCCCCAAATCCACATAATCCCCCTTATCGTCGCAGTGGCTATCCTCCCCAAACCTCAACTTTAGCTCGGGGACCACCTCGCCTTCCTCATAGTAAGTCATCCGCAATCACCAATTCCGGAAACTCTAGGGATCCGGCGATTACTCGTTAGTTTCGCTACCACCCGAGAAAACCAGGGAGAACCCTCGGGAACCCCAATGCAGATAGAGAGCCCCAGTGAAAGGAACCAAAGAGGAACTGCAGGAAGTTTCCTTTCAGAGATTCTAGTCCTATTGCAGAAGAAAGACTGGTAGATGAACAAAAAATGAGAGAGAGAGAGATATCCATTAATTAAACGCATAAAGATGATAATATATTATTTTCTACTTGGAGTGAGTGTGAGATGACGAGATTACCCATGGGAGCCGCATGGCAAGGCGCCGGTGTATCCATTGACTTACAGGTGGAAGTGGGGCCCACTTTTTGTCGAGACCCCTCACCGTCCCACCGGACCAGCACCCATATTCCCCTTGTTTTGCTAGTTCGTTGTTTGCGTAAGTTTGTTGCTATAAAATAAATTACACAATTTTCTTATTAAAAATACAATTAATTCGACGTTTCTTAGGCGTAAGAAAAGCCGTTTCTATCCGTTCCGAAAAAACCGGACTTAACATATTAATATATTTTTTAATTGACTTGAAATGATTTTCTTTAAAACAAATAACATCAATTTAATTTCACATAAAACTTTTTTTTGCTCAATACGTAAAAACTATTGTTTTGGTTATTTAGAAATTTCACATTTAATAATATCAGTTATATTATAAATCATGAAATTTTTTTAAAATAGTATTGTGAGATAATTATGACCAATTTATTAAATTAATTGAAATTCCTTCCATATTCTTAATAGTATATTGTTTCAAAAATAAGATCATTTTAAAATATTTAAATAATATATCACTAATGGATATGGATATTTAAAAAATATTATAAAATAGCAATGATAAAAAACATATTGATCACTCGGAACGGGAGAGACAAAAGAATTTTGGTATAATTTTTTAGATTAAAAAAATGTACAACTAAAAAATATTGAAAAAAATCACTTCACCTATATCTATTTTACCCATAGTTTTTCTTATATATCATTAATTAGTTCATATGCCAGGTCCTAAATACTGATGATGCATGGGCGGATGAAGAAGGTTGGGCAAGTTGGCATGCAGGCAAGCTGTCAAGGAGATAATGGAGGGTTGTCATAAACACATACAGTATTTGCACTTGGGTTGGGTGGTGATGATCTATCTCAACAAATATATGCACGAGGTGGGGTTCATGGTTGCTCGAATCACTAAGGTTTTTTTTTACCACAATCCAATTATTGACCTAACAAAGTTCAATTATTACATTATAATTCAATGATTGAATGCGAGTGGATAGAATTTGATCATGTGCTGATTCTTGATTGTGATAAGAAGTCTATAATTCCACAAAAATTAAGATTTAAGGACAAATAGACCATTCAAGAATAATGTAGATGGATAGTGAGTGAAATATGAAATTGAGCTTAGACATTCTAATTACATATGATTAATAGTAAGATCATTGTACTTGAAGAGTAACTCATATGTTGGAGTAAGTCCCCATTCCAAATACTGGAAAACACATTATTGAACTTCAAAATCAACTCAATTTAATCTAATAAGATGTTGTGGGAGTATAATAGAAGCTTCTCACGCTCACAACCCAATTGAACTTTATTGGCCGCAAATATCCCATATTAGATGGTAGTCATAAGGGAGCCATAACATTAGATTTTTTACCAAAGTGTTCAGTAAATACGAGCTTGAAATCATATTGTCATAATTAAAGATAAAATAGGTCACTTGATCGAAGATGATGACCAAATTCAAAGGGCTTTTACATATTTTTTTCTCATCTATTTAAATCTGAAGGAAACGAGACATAAAAAGTACTTTTTATGTAATGCCTCTACCTAATTTTTTTAGGCCGAGTTCTAATAATAACTAGTAATATATTCTTAATACTACAATATTGGATACATTCACGGCTGAATTCTAAATAGTAAGGAGTAAGACGTCCTTTTTTACCTTTACCTTTTCTAGAATAACATTAATCAAAACTAAATATATTAATCTCGTATACATGTCTCGCAGGTTCAATTTTAGGTGGTTTTTCTCTTGGTTACCTAAAATGGAGTAAAGGGAGGGGGTGAGTTTGATAACTTAATAAATGGATGTTGGGTGAGAGTTTTCACAAAATCAATTTTAATTAGAGTGTGCTAGACTTATCATTTCATTAAAAATATTTTTCTTTAAATTTTGGTTTATCAAAACCTTTTTTCCAAGGTTTATCAATTCATTTCCAAGTATTCTCAAATCCTTTCCACGTTTTTCATAACCTATTTCTCATTTTCATATTATGTGTGTTTCACAAACAACACATGCCCTTCATCAGGAAGGGTACACACACATATTCGCGAGATACAGTTACGCCGACTGCACCCATTTGTGGATCGAAGTGTCTTTACCATCCACCCTAATAGAAGTTCCTGACTTCTACCCAAAGTCTGAGTGAACATCTCCGATATTCAACCCTCAGACCCAAAATACTTCGTGTCCATATGAGGATGGAAACCTCATCCCAACCACACCTCAGTCTCATGCGCATGAAGCTATGTCGAGCTTCCCTGACTGCTGGCACGACAAACTATCCTTATCTCCACCATGTCGTCCAATAGCCCTTAGGATGCATCACTACCCCTCTTGGGCATCTTGATGGTCCCGAACCTCAGTGTATGCACAAACAAAGTTTTCTATATAAGCCATTAATCTTTGGTGCCATTGGTCCAATGGCCCCGACCCTCAACTCGACCTGCAGCTGTTTGTCTAGACTGGTCTGTCGACCTGGTCCTATCGCACTACTGCTAGTCCATTGAGTATGTCGATCCTGTCTTGGCACCATGGTCAAATCACATCATTCATTAAAATTTTCATGGTTTAACATTATATTTGTTTATGAGCTCCTGCTCGTGCCAACTGGCCTTGGGCACACTGTACGAGATTTTTAAAACCGAGCATTTTAGCCCTCAAGTTCTAAAACCGAGGTCTCTGGCCTATCTAAGCTATTCGAGCTCTTGTCAAGAAGGTCTCCCAAAAATTTTAAGCATTGGCACACAATCAGGGGAGAGCACTTCTAACAAAAATAACTTTTCACCTATCCATCACACCAACCGAGTGTGAGGACATCTTTGCTTATAACCGATAAGCGGGTTTTCTACTTCTTTCCAAGAAATTTATCATACCAACCGAGTATGATCTATTTACAACCGTTAAGTAGTTTTCTCGCGTGTTTCTCACATCACCCCAACTAGGTGTGATGTTAAAATTCCACATAGTAGTGGGTTTTCATTTCCGAGGTACTCATCATCCCAACCGTGTATGATGTGAAAATCCCCACTCACCTGATAATCACAGTGTAATCCTCCTTAATCAGCTTTTTGCCACCACGCGAGCTTAACCTTGTTGGAGTTTTGGTCCTTCGTATCCCTACACAATTTGGACATCCTTATTTATTAACATTTGGCATGATAGCCCTCATTCCTCATGTATTAACGAAAATGCCCAAACTTTTCAGTTAATTATATTTAGGTCCCTAAAGTTCTTTTTCTTTGACTTTAGGTCCGTAATGCAAAATTTTCCCCAAATTAAGTCCTGAAACTTCTAAAATTCACTTTGAATCCTCAATTTATTCAAAACCACTTAAGGGGTTCAAGTTTCCCAAATTTCTAATTTGGTCCCCAACTTTTCAAAAATTACCATTTTGCCCCTACTTTACAAAAATAACAATTTGACCCCAATAAATTAAAAAAATTGACCAATTGGTCCTCCAACATTCTTTTCATGGCCAATTGGCCCTCAATTTTGGGAAATTGCACTTTGGTCCCTCAATTTTACGAAATCCCCAATTTCTCCCAAATTGTGTTTTCCTAATTTTCCCACTTTTAAATTGGTCGAATTTGATTTCATCAAATTGACCATTCAATCGGGGTTAATTGATCCAATTGAAGGTATGGATCAGTTCCTACACTTTCACACGATTCAATGGAGCGTTGAATCGCGTCATTTGGGTCCGAATTTAGCTTAAACGGAGCTCCGTCGGAAAACTGAACTTAGAGAGAGAAAGCTTCGAAAGCTTACCGTTGGAGGTGCGATGGTTCGAGCTTTCGATCGGGGCATGTCATGCCCCGACCAGATTTGGTCGGATCCCCGTGAGCAACCCGTCACTCTCCCGGTTTATTAAGGGTTTTCCCTTCTTTAATCCAAGAGGAGTAAGACATTCTTTAAACATGTAGCTTTTTTGGAATAGCATAAATCAAAACTGCATGAAATTTTAACTTTACATACTTGTCTTGCAGTTGTGACTAACAAGAGGTTTTGGGTAGGTTTCCCTTGGTTAACTCAAAAGGGATATTAGGGAGGGGGTGAGTTCAATGAGTCAGTGAACGGCTATTTAAAGTTTGACTTTTAGGGAAAATATTTAAATTGGAGTGTGCCAGACTCCTTATTTTCTTTTAAAATAATTCATCCTCAAAATCTCGGTTTCATTGCCATTACTCAATCCTCAGTGTGTTTAACAACCAACACATGGTTGTAGGCTAGCTCGTCCATTGTACCCACCTGTGGCATTGGAGCGACTTTACCGGCCACCTAGATAGAAGCATGTCCACTTCTACCCTAAGAATGAGTGGATGTACGCGACATCCAACCCTTAATCCCGTAAATAAAACTTTGTGTCCATATGAGGACAGAGATCATATCCCGGTCTCATGCGCATGAAACTCAAACACAGAAGCTTCAGGAAGCCCCAAACACAATAGCTTCGTGGAGTCCAAACACAGAAAATCCGTGGACTACAAACACAGAACTCCATGACTAACTGGTATGACAAGAAACACAAACCCAATAGCTTCTCTTTCCCTTATGGCCACCATGCCATTCAGCAACCCTTAGGACGCATCACTACCCCTCTTAGGCATCTTAATGGTCCCGAACCTCAAGTGCATGCACAAACAAAGTTTTTCTCAAAAGCCATTTAATCTTTGGTGCCACTTGTCCAACAGCCCCAACCCTCAACTTGACCTGCAGCTGTTTGTCTCGACAAGTTCGTCGACCTGCCATGTGGCACTACCACCAGTCATCGAGTGTGTTGGTCCTGTCTTGGTACCATGGTCAATCAATTCATTCATTTAAGTTTTATGGCTTAAAATCATGTTTGTTTATGAGCTCCTGCTCATGCCAACTGGCCTAGGGCCTACTGTTCGAGATTTTCAAAATTGGACATATTAGCCCCCAAGTTCCAAAACCGAGGCCTTCGGCCTAACTAAGCGATTTTAGCTCCCGTCAAGAAGGTCTACAAAAATTTTAAGTAGTGGCACACAGTTAGGGGAGAGCACTTCTGACAAAATAAACTTTTCAGTCGTCTATCACACCAACCGAGTATGAGGACATCTCCGCTTATAACTGATAAGCGGGTTTTCAACTTCTTGTAGGAAGTTTCATCATACCAACCACGTATAATCTACTTACAACCACTAAGTAGTTTTTCCGCATGATTTCCACATCACTACTCTCAGGTGTGATGGTTAAAATACCACTTAGTAGTGGGTTTTCATTTTCGAGTTGCTTATCACCCCAACCAAGTATGATATTAAATATCCTAATCACCCGTTAATGCATTGAATTCCTCTCAACCGGTTCTTTGTCTTCACGCAAGCTTTTCCTTGCGGGCGTTCCCGGTACTTTGTGTTCCTACATGATATGAAAATCATTGTTCATTATCCCTTGGCCTAATAGCCTTCATTCATCGTGCATAGATGAAATACTCAAACTTTTCGATTTATTGCAATTAGGTCCCTAAAGTTCCTTTTCTTCAACTTTAGGTTCCTAATGTCGTTTTCCCCTCAAATTGAGACCCAAATTTTCTAAAATTCACCTTGGCACCTCAATTATTCAAAATCACATAAAATGGTTCAAGTTTCCCAAATTTCCAATTTGGTCCCTAACTTTTCCAAAATTACCATTTTGCCCCTACTTTACAAAAATGGTAAGTTTTGCCCCAAAATTTTCAAAATTGCCCAATTGGTCCTCTAACATATTTATCATACCCAATTAGCCCTCAATTTTATGAAATGACACTTTAGTCACTCGAATTTTCGAAATCCCCAATTTCTCCCCAATTTCAACCTTCTAACTCAGCTTAATTTGATTTCATCAAATTGACGGATCAAATGAGTTTAATTGTTGAAATTGAATATAGATTGTACTTCCTATACCTTCATATGATTCAATTGCACTTTGAATCGTACGATTTGATGTCGGAATGAGCTCAAATGGAGCTTTGTCGAAAAATTGAACTTAGAGAGAGAAAGCTTCGAAAGCTTACCGTCGGGGGCACGATGGTCCGAGATTTCAATCTGGGAGATAGCTCTTATCCCAAGGTTCCTCCTAGGATCAAGAATTGGATCAATTGATGCCGAATTGAGTGAGAATTTAGTTATCGAAGTTTTGTCAGTTCTCTCTCTAGCACATATTGGAATTTATAGAGAGAAACCAAATTGGCTTACCTTTCAACTCTAATTCAGTTGTAGAAGAACTATGGAGGTGTTAGGAGGGCTTGGTCTGGCCTGAGAATTGCTCGAATTAGCCAATTTCAGCTCGATCGAAACAGGGCAGCTTCGGTCCGTCAGAGCTGCTTCATTGTTCGATCACGCCAGCACTTCTACGGCGACCCTCAGAGTAAATGGAGACTACAAGCGTGTACCTAACTTCTCCCCGAATCCAAAGAACCCAACCATACCTTCTTTGGCTTAGAAAAATGCCCAAGTCGGAGCTCTGTTTTGAGCTTCATTGGAAAATGGAGCAATTGAGAGATAATGGAGTTTTTAGGTGTGAGGAGGATGAATGAGGAGGGGCTCTTTATATAGGAAGGTCGGGGACTTCTTGGCTGTCCAATTGGCGCCTTAATGGTAGTCAATCATTGCCTGAAACTCTTGGCTGGAGACTTCTCATCTTCGCCGGCGCTGCTCGATTTTTCGACGAGTGAACAGTGTTGTCATCTGAAGGAAGAAGATGACACTCTTCCGAACTAGACCGGACATGTTCGAACCGGGTTCAAAGCTTAAACTGAACGGTTCAGTCTCGATTCACCGAATTTTTCAAAATTAAAAATTTTTAATTTCATCTAAATTCATTCTCTATCCAATGGTGGCCTCAATTCTCCAATTTGAATTTTCAAAGCCTCCTAGAAAAATAAATTTAGCATCCGATTCAATAGTGGTTCAAATCGGTTAAATCTGGTTCACCAGAACCGGTTTGATTTTCATCTCTAATTCATCCTAAATTCCTTTCCCAAGGTTTTATGAACCCTTTGGATCACTCGGGAGTTGTCAATTCCCCAAATTACTCGTTCTCGGATAATCAGATTTGTGAACCAGTTCAGTTTTTCTCACTAGTGTTGACCAGTTCTTTCCCCGATTTCCTTATTTTAAAGAGATGGGGTTTACAGGGCAGGTAGCTCTCATCTTAAGGATCCTCCTAGGATCAAGAATTGCAACAATTCATGTCGAATTGAGTGAGAATTTGGTCAGTGAAGTTTCGTCGGTTCTCTCTCTAACACTAATTGGAATTTACAAAGGGGTGCCAAATTGGCTTATCTTTCAACTCTAATTCGGTCGTATGAGGGTTGTGAAAGTGTTGGGAGAGCTTGGTTTGGCCTGAGGAGGGCTTAATTTGGCCATTTTCAGCTTACTCGAAACAAGGCAGCTTCGGTCCGTCAGAGCTGCTTCACTGTTTGATCACGTTGGGGCTTCTCCAGCGATCTTCGAAGCAAATGGAGACTACCATCCGATAGCTGACTTCTCCTCGAATCTAAGGAACCCAACCTCACCTTATTTGGCTTATAAAAATGCCCAAGTCGGAGCTCTGGTTCGAGCTTCATCAGAAATTGGAGCAGTAGAAAGAGAGAGAGAGCGGAGTTTTCAGGTGTGAGAAGGATGAATGAGGAGGAGCACTTTATATAGGAAGCTCGAGGACTCCTTGGCCATCCGATTGGTGCCTTTATGGTGATCATTCATTGTCTAAAACTCCCTAGATAGAGACTTTTCATCTTTGTCAGTGCTGCTTGATTTTCCGGTGAGTGAACAGTGTTATCATCTGAAGGAAGAAGACGACACTGTTTCGAACCGGACCGGACCGGTCTAAATTGGGTTCAATGCTTAAGCCGGTCGGTTTAGGCTCAATTTGATCGAGTTTTTCAAAATTAAAAATTTCTAAATCCATCTAAATTCATTCTCTATCCAATGGTAGCTTCAATTCTCCAATTTGAATATTTTAAGCACCTAGAAAAATGAATTTAGAAACCGGTTCAATCCGGCTCAAGTTCGGTTCATCTGAACCGGTCTATTTTTCTCTTCTAATTCATCCCAAAGTTCTTTTCCATGACTTTTATTACTTTTTAGGTCACTCGGGAGTTGTAAATTTCCCTTTTCTCCCTTTCCTTATCAGTTGTGGTTTGTGGACCAACTCGGTTTTCTCACCTAGGTCGACCGGTTCTTTCCCCGATTTTCTTACATTTAAAGAATGAGGTTTACAACTCTCCACTCCTTTTAGGAGTTTTTTCCCCAAAACTAAATTAACATCCTTCGCCTCAGGAATAACTTCCCTTGATGTCCACTTGGGGTTTGCTTGACATGCTAACATTTCATTTGTTCTTTCACTTAGCCCCTTTTAAACAAACACCTCAGGAACTTCTTTTCCTCTCCACTGTTTACTCGTTACATGGAGTTTATCATAACTAGATGAGTCTTATCCACTATTCCAAAGACACATCTTTAGTTTCACTTCTCCCTCTGCTTAAGGCAAGATTCTCCCTCTTGGGGTTCTTGCCTAGGTCTACAGGATTGGGAGTTCCAAAAATGCCCAATCATACACGTCTGTAGTTATTCTCTTGATCGTTGAAACCCTTAGCTCGGGGTTCTTTTGAGCATTACGTACTTATTTTCATGGGTCTTGGTGTTGTCCCCCCTTCGTCCTATTTTGACCATTCCTCCATCCATTATTTATTACAAATTCAGTCAAAATTATGTCTGACCCCATCATGTCTATCAACTGACTCTTCCTTACTTGAGTCACATTTTTCCTTGAGACTATTGGGCTTACATGCCCCTTACAGCATGACATACTCTAGAACCTATCTTTGACCAATTTAAATTTTAGAACACTTCCATAATGGTTGTTCTTAACTTTCCAACCTTTCAAGGATCGTATAACTCCATCCCTCTTTTTGTATGGTAGTAGTCCTCGACTACCTTTACTGTTATCCAATCATCTTACATAATTGTGTCAATTTTTCTTACTTGCTTGTCCTTTCCCAACTTCCCTATTGGGTCTTTCCGATTCAAATTTTTGGGTTTCTAGATGATTTGCCGACACGCTGGGATTCTTCCATTCTTAGGTTCTTCCTTATTTCTAGTGGCATCCTTTACTCAAGGACTTTCCCTTTCTCTAAATCCATTCTTACTCGTTTGTGACCATTTCATAATTATTTATTTCGAGTTGATTTCTTTCGGTCTGCATTTCGATTTCTTTATTTGGAAAGTTCTCTTCTTACGATTTCGTTCTCTATTATGTGCATCAAAGTAGAGACTTTCACCATCGAAGCTACACGTTCAACCTTCTCAATATTTCTTGCAAGTTCCCTTTTCTTCATCTCTCTACACCTTTTATATTGGGGCATCTGCTCGCTTTCATTCCTCCATTGTATTAAAATCTCCATTTTCATTTCTTATTCCCCATCCAAGAACTTCCTACTATTGGTCTTATTTCTTGTATTCCACCCTATGCTAAGTCGTCTACTCTTTTGGGCCCCATTACGCGATCGTGGACCATGACCAGTCTTGATGACGGTGGTCATTTCTTTTATTCACATCTAAAGTGTAGGGCTTACCTTTCCAAGATTTCTTAGGTCTTCTTTCTTCTATTCCTTTATTATGGGTAGTCCACCCCTTTCCTACTTGTCACTGCATCCTCTATTGCTATCTTTCTACTTACATGTTCCTTGGATTTAACTTACTCCCTTTGGTCCTCCTAGTATGCTTCCCTTGGTTCTTTCACCTCAGCATGCTCTTCATTTCCTCATCCTTCGTCACTTGGTCCATTACTTCTTAGTCGGGACATGTATGCCTCCCCATGGTTTCCTTCCTTAGGAGAATCCTTCCTCTTCATTCCCAAAATTCTTTTTTATTTGACCTTGAAGGCATCTAACCTTAAATTTACCTTCCTGGCATCTTCAGATACTAACCTTTTTGTTTCCCTTTCTTTGGATATTAGGTGGATATGTCCTTAGATTTTTTTTATTTGTGTCTCATCACAAGTTTATTATTTATAGGAAATGGAACTTTTATTGATTGTAATGATAGCAAATTATAGGGTTTTGGCTATATTTGTCTAGGGGAGCTATGGTAAGTACTAGCTATGGTACTAGGATCATTTCATGCTTCCTCCTGGGTAAGGTTATATATTCCGGTTGGTACTCTTGTCGTAGTAGCTATGTCTTGTTCTTCGTCTAGTGCCCTTGGGTTCCCTTGAGGTGGTTGATGGATATTTCATCATGTCTTACCTCGAAGGGTTGGACAACTCTTTGCAAAGTGTCTAAGCTATCCGCATTCGAAGCATGCTCGACACGACCCTTCATGGTTTTTCCAGCACCTAGGGCAATAGGGGTTTTTCCTATGTGAGGTTGTACTTGCCTCCCTTTGGGCATGGTAACCGTCATTTCTCCTAAAGGGCCCCATTCTTGTCCCCCATCTTTGCCCACAAAGCTCCCTTTTACTTCTTTGGCTATTTTGTCCTCCTTCTTCCTTCTACTCGGCTTGCTCTATCTAGTGATGTCTTGTCTATACCAGACGCTCACACTCATGGGCCATGCTGATGATGGCAGCCAAATCCGTGGGGCATCCTAGTACTCTCATCTAGTCTCATATGTTCATGTTGAGACCGTCCATGAACCATTGGCAGATATCTACCGGTCCGGCTAAATCTGGAGCAAAAGGTTTTAGCTCATTAAATCTAGTCTCATACTCCGAGATGGTGTGGGATCCTAGTCAGAATCGGGAGAATTCTTGTTTCTTCTCATTAATCATATGCGAGGCTAAGTATTCCTCTAAATACCTCTCCTCGAATTGCTCCCAGGTGGGTGTGGTGGCATGCAAGCTTTTGACATTATCCCACCACCTCTTCGCACTGGCTTCCAAGAAAAACTTTGCCAGGATTACCATATCTTCTAATGAAATCCTAACTATCCCTATGAGTTTCTTGATGTTGGCTAGCCAGTCCATAGCTGCTCCAGCATCCTTCTCTCCTAGGAATGGCTTACATCCTAATTGTCAGAGAGTTTTGAGGTATTTGGGAATGTCAACTAGAGGAGGAATGTTAACAAGAGGGGGATGAGATTGTACTTCCTCATGCTTAGCTTGAGAGTTGGTGTCCTGGTTAGGCCATCCAAACACTTGAGTGAATTACTCGTACAATCTCTGGTGTTCTGAGCTTAGTCCACATGGAACTATATGGATTTCTCGGGGAGTTTCTACAAGAAGGGTTGGTTGGGCAGCGTCAAAGACTGGTGCTCAAGTTCTCTTGGTTCCTCTCTTGGGATCCATCTAAAATTTTAAAATTATCCCTATTAGTTACTATGTTATATAGTTTTGATAATGTATTCGAGGAAACATGATCTGATACCACTAAAGTTGTCACGCCCCAACCTGGTTTGGTCAGATCCCCATGAACAACCCGCCACTCTCCCAGTTTATTAAGGGTTTTCCCCTTCTCTAAGTCGTGAGGAGTAAGGCGTCCTTTTTCACCTGACCTTTCCTAGAATAACATTAATCAAAACTAAATGTATTAACCTTACATACCTGTCTTGCATGTTCAGTTTTAGGTGGGTTTTCCCTTGGTTACTTGAAAAGGAGGTAAAGGGAGGGGGTGAGTTTGACAACTCAGTAAATGAGTGTTGGGTGAGAATTTTCACAAAATCAATTTTAATTGGAGTATGTCATACTCCTCATTTCATTAAAAATGCTTTTCTTCAAATTTCGATTTATCAAAACCATTTTCCAAGGTTTACCAATTCATTTCCAAGGATTCTCAAATCCTTTCCACATTTTTCGTAACCTCTTTCCCATTTCAATATTAGGTGTGTTTCACAAACAACACACACCCTTTATCAGGAAGGGTACACAAACATAATCGCGACATGTAGTTACATCGACTGTACCCACTTGTAGATCGGAGCGTATTTACCATCCACCCTAATAGAAGTCCTTGAGTTCTACTCGGAGTCTCAATGAACATCTCTGATTTTCAACCATCAAACCCAAAATACTTCTTGTCCATATAAGGATGGAGACCTTATCCCAACCCCACTCCGGTCTAATGCTCATGAAGGTACGTCGAGCTTCCCTGGCTGTTGGCATGACAAACTGCCCTTATCTCCACCATGTCGTCCAATACCTTAGGATGCATCACTACCCCTTTTAGACGTATTGATAGTCCTGAACCTTAGTGCATGCAAAAAAAAAGTTTTCCATATAAACCACTAATCTTTGGTGCCATCGGTCCAATGGCCCCGACCCTTAACCAACAGCTGTTTGTCTAGACCGGTTCGTCAACCTAGTATTATCATACTGTCGTTAGACCATCGAGTATATTGGTCATGTCTTGGTACCATGGCCAAATCACATCATTCATTAAAATTTTCATGGCTCAACATCATGTTTATTTACGAGCTCCTACTCGTGCCAACTAGCCTTGTGCCTACTGTACAAGATTTTCAAAACCGAGCATTTTAGCTTCCAAATTTCAAAATCGAGGCCTCTAGCCTATCTGAGCTATTCAAGCTCTCGTCAAGAAGGTCTCCCAAAATATTTAAGCATTGGCACACAGTCAAGGGAGAGCACTTCTGACAAAAATAACTTTTCACCTATCCATCACACCAACCAAGTGTGAGGACATCTCCGCTTATAACCGATAAGCAGGTTTTCTACTTCTTTCTAAAAAGTTCATCATATCAATCGGGTATGATCTACGTACAATCGTTAAGTAGTTTTTACGCGTATTTCTCACATCACCCCAACCAGGTGTGATGTTAAAATTTCACATAGTAATGGGTTTTCATTTCCGAGGGACTCATCATCCCAACCGGGTATGATGTGAAAATTTCCACTCACCCGATAATCGCAGTGTAATCCTCCTTAATAAGCTTTTTGCCTCCATGCGAGCTTATACTTGATGGCATTCTGGTCCTTCGTGTCTCTACACAATTAGGACATCCTTGTTTATTAACATTTGGCATGATAGCCTTCATTCTTCACATATTAACGAAAATGCCGAAATTTTTCAGTTAATTATATTTAGGTCCCTGAAGTTATTTTTCTTTGACTTTAGGTCCCTAATGCTAACTTTTTCCCCAAATTGAGTCCTGAAACATCTAAAATTTACATTGGCTCCTCAATTTATTCAAAATCACTTAAGGAGTTCAAGTTTCCCAAATTTCCAATTTGGTCCCCAACTTTTCAAAAATTACCATTTTGCCCCTACTTTACAAAAATAGCAAGTAGACCCCAATAAATTTCAAAATTTGACCAATTGATCCTCCAACATCCTTTTCATGGTTAATTGGCCCTCAATTTTGGGAAATTGCACTTCGGTTCATCAATTTTATGAAATCCCCTATTTCCCCCATATTTTTCCCCAATTTCCCCCCTTTTAAACTGGCTGAATTTGATTTCATCAAATTGACTATTCAATTGGGGTTAATTGATCCAATTAAAGGTATGGATCAGTTCTTACACTTTCACATGATTCAATGGATCTTTGAATCACATTATTTGGGTCTAAATTGAGCTCAAACAGAGCTCCATCGGAAAATTGAACTTTGAGAGAAAAAGTTTCGAAAGCTTACAGTCGAAGGTGCGACGGTCCAAGCTTTCAATTGGGGCAGGTAGCTCTCATCCTTAGGATCCTCCTAGGATCAAGAATTGCAACAATTCATGTCGAATTGAGTGAGAATTTGGTTAGTGAAGTTTTGCGGGTTCTCTCTCTAACGCTGATCAGAATTTACAGAGGGAAGCCAAATTAGCTTACCTTTCAGCTCTAATTCGGTCGTATGAAGTTTGCCAGAGGAGAGCCCAATTTGGTTGTTTTCAGCTTGGCTGAAATAGGGCAGCTTCGGTCCATCGGAGCTACTTCACTGTTTGATCACTTTGGCGCTTTTCCGGCGATCATTGGAGCAAATGGAGATTACCATCCCGTAGCTGACTTCTCCCCGAATCTAAGGAACCCGATCTCACCTTATTTGGCTCAGAAAAATGCCCAAGTCATAGCTCTGGTTCGAGCTTCACCGAAAATTGGTGTAGTAGAGAGAGAGAGAGGAGTTTTCAGGTGTGAGAAGGATGAATAAGGAGGAGCTCTTTATATAGGAAGCTCAGGGACCCCTTGGTCATTTGATTGGCGCCTTTATGGTGATCATTCATTGTCTAAAACTCCCTAGATGGAGACTTTTCATCTTTGCCGGCACTACTCAATTTTTCGGTGAGTGAACAGTGTTACCATCTAAAGGAAGAAGACAACACTATTCTGAACCAAACCGGATCAATCCAAACTAGGTTAAATACTTAAACCGGATGGTTCAGGCCCGATTCGACCGAGTTTTTCAAAATTAAAAATTTTTAAATTCATTATCTATCTAATGGTGGCTTCAATTATGCAATTTGAATATTTTAAGCCATCTAAAAAAATGAATTTAGAAAATGGTTTAATAGTGGTTCAAACTAATTCAATCTAGTTCAGATCCAATTCACCTGAACCGGTCTGGTTTTCTCTTCCAATTAATTCCAAAGTCAATTTTCCATGACTTTTATTACTATTTAGGTCACACGAGAGTTGTAAATTTCCTTTTTACCCTTTCCTTATTGATTGTGGTTTATGCACCAACTCGGTTTTCTCTCTCGGGTTGACTGGTTCTTTCCTCGATTTTCTTACCTTTAAAAAACGGGGTTTATAGCTCATCAGATTATTCATGACCTCGATATCGTTTACACTCAAAATGGCTAATACCAAGTTTATAATTATTTTCGTTTCCATTTTCAAAACTAACTTAAAAGATCAATGATACCCCTTGTGGGGCATTTTCAAAACTTTAACTCACACTTTTTTAAAAAACATTACATTATATATCAAGTTTGGCATCATTTGGATTTTCTCATGAAATGTCAATTCTAATCACAAGCACACATGCCAAGCAACATATGCTAAGGTAAACATCATGGCCCATCTCTTTAAATAATATGGTCCTTAGCCTCCTTTCTTTAAAACTAACTGGATAATAGTCATGTCATGCCCCAACCTGATTCGTGGACCGGATCGACATAATAACCATCATTGCCTCCCGTCGCTACGGTAGAGGGTTTTTTTATGGCCGACAAGCCATAATGCTCGGATTGATACAATTGTTACAAAATCCACTCATAATTTAAACTTTTTTAAAATAGATTTTCAAAGTATATAATATCCACATATAAATCATGAGAAATGAGTAGCCACCTTGAACCACCTATTATTAAACCCAAGTACATTATCTCAGGTCTCTTGCTACATGGGGGTCCTCTTCCCTTGTGCTCATTTCATTTATATATCTCTGAAATGTGCTAGGGAAGGGGGTGAGCAATGTTCAGTGAGTGCGAAGGTTGCTCATCAGGTTGTCCATGGCCTCAATGTTGTTGCTACTTAAAATAGCTAATACTAAGCTTGATAACTCATTTTCTATGATGCTTCGTCATTAAACCTACTATTCGTGCACTAGTACAATTCATTGACCTATACTATGCATAAACCATTGTATGGGAATTATCATTTGTACCAACTTACCGAGGGGCGTCTATCGATGCACACTTGTTATCCCCATTTCTCTTGGATCTCCAATCCGAGTTGGGTTCATTTACAAAATATTTCATTATATTTAATTGTCACGTATAATGTGACTGAATACCCTTAACATGCGTGACTCATACAAGTATTCGTGTAGGGGTATTGACCATCCTCTAGCACCATCATCCTCATTCATAATGGGAACTAATTTAAAATATTTTATGATTTGTCTTAATGACCATTACATGTCTTACATCAAAACCCTTGATGCACACACATGAGAAATGATGCACCATTGAAATGAGGAGGTATGGAGTATCAATCTCCAGGATGGCTGAACTACCAAACTTTCAAGGGCAATCCATTTACTCGGAATATGAGGAACCAAGTATGAATGCTTGCAATCGGTGTGAAAAGTACCATGGAGGCTTATGCCCCTCTAAAAAGACGAAATTAACTTCTAAGTCCTAAGAGGGAGAATCTCGTCATCAACTAGTGATTAACTCTAAGTCAGTCAATAAAGAGTGACTAGAGTGTAGGAGTGAGTGTAGTTTCCTTTTTATGTAATAAGCGATAATTATGGCTAATGAAATCAATAAAATAAAAACTTTATGCATTAAAAGTTTTACGATTTCATAAAATTTGAAATAAAGGAAAGACCTTTGGTGAAGGTCAAAACATGAAGGATGAACTCCCTATTACAAAGATTTCAAGCTTATCTTGTAAAGTTTGAAATTTAAGAAAGATTAAGTAACACTTGAAGTTTTTGCTAAGGAAGTCAAGAAATTTGGGAGCAAATGCCCGAAACCATTCCCTAAAATAGTAAACTTGTAAATGAAATACAGGTGTAAATAAGGATCGATATAAAGGGAAGAAGGAATATTTATGAGAGATTAAGAAGGGAACTAACCCTAAAGAATGGATGAACGGGAATGAAACATAAAAAAATGTCAAATTTTTTATGGAATAAGTACCCATAATGATGGACCAAAGGAAGAGATTCTTGAAGATGTAGGATAAGACGTACCAAGGAAGGAAATCTTGGAGTGGTACGCACTCTAATAAAGGAGTAATTTGATTCAATTAAAGGAACAATGGAGATGAGGACTTAGGGACATTGTGGAGAATCAATTAAGTCCACCTCCACTGAAAAAAACTAAAGATGGGATGATGGAGCATAGTATGGAGAATACAAAATAAGATCCCAATAATATGAATTATTCGATCAAGGAAATGAAAGTACAATGGATAAGTCCAAATGCGACAATGGATTGTATATAGACAAACACAACAAGAAGGTGTAAGTATAAGGAATAAAGTAGGGGGAGAGGGGGGAATTCTAGGAAGGAAGGACCTGAAATACCATGAGACATGAGAATGAACGATAAGAACCATTAAGACAAACTGAGGTGTCTGTGGTTTGGTCAACCGGAACCAAGTTACAAAAATCCATGGAAGAATATTCGGTAGGATAAAGTGGGGATAATAGACAAATAATGAACTCAGAAAGGACGGATGAAGGAAGTCCTAATGGAATAATTATAATTTGTTAAAGGAGACAAATGGAAAATGTGAAGAGAATCTATTAATGATTAAGGAAATTCTTGGAAACCCAAACGATCATGAAAGGCGTGACCTTTAAGTAAAAGATAAACTCATGGAAAAGAAATGGTGGACAAGCTTTATGGAACGAACATATGGAAAGGAGAATCAATGTTGTATTCAAGAACCAACGTAAGACCAAGAGAATGAAGTTAATAAAGCTAAAACAAGATGAGGTAGGAATGACAACTTCGAAAGGTGAAATGCCAAGGATTTTTAACAAACAACATATCGACTAAACAAGTGACTAGTTTAATGAAGAAGAATCATAACTCTATGATCAGAATAGGTTTTGAAACGGGGTTAAATATGATTGGAATAAAGGTAATCATATGCACTAGGGAACACTCATGGGAAAAAAAGGGAGATTAGATCGCTAAGAGATCCTCATCTCATGTTTGAATACCTAATCATGCCATTGAGAATAATTGATGGATAATGGATACTCCAAGATGGGAGAACAAAGGATTCTCAAATTTTTTAAGCATTGGCACACAGTCAGGGGAGCACACTTTTGACAAAAAAATTATTTTCAACTTCATCACACCAACCATTGTGACGATATATCTGCTTACAACCGGTAAGCGGATTTCTTCTTTACTCAAGAAAGTTCATCATACCAACCAGGTATAATTATCTCTACTTACGATCAGTAAGTAGGTTTTTATTAGTTAAAGATCGTACTCTTCATCCCATTCAAGTATGAAGTTAGATAATCCCACTCACGACCGATAGGTGATTTTTAGCTTAAATCGTCATCACCACAACCGGGTATGATGTTAAAAGTCCCACTCACCCAATTACCGTGACGTGTTTGTCTACAGTTGGTTTCCGAATCCACGCTAGCTTTCCCTTGCTGGCATTTCGGTCTCTCACGTCCCTACACTATTTAGGCATCCTTATCAATTAAGGTTTGGCATGTCAGCCATCGTTTTCTCAAGTATGAGCGTCTATGCTCAAAATTGTTGATTTATTACACTTAGGTTCCTAAAGTTCATTTTCTTTAAATTTAGGTCCATAATGCTAAATTTTCCCCAAATTGAGTCCCTAAGGCCTCCAAAATTCCCTTTTACTCAAAATTGTGTAAGGGGCTCAAGTTTCCCAAATTTCCAATTTGGTCCCCAACTTTTCAAAAATTACAATTTTGCCCCTACTTTCCACAAATGCCAATTTGACCCCAAATGTTCTAAAAATTGACCAATTGGTCCCTCAACATCTTTCTCATAGCCAATTGACCTTCAATTTTGGGAAATTGCAAAGGGGTCCCTCAATTTTTTGAAATCCCCAATTTTCCCCAAAAGTTTCCCCAATTTCTCCCCTTCAAGCTGATCGGATTTAATTTCTTCAAATTGGCCATTCAATTGGGGTTAATTATTCCAATTGAAGGTAGGGATCAATTTCTACACTTCCATACGATTCAATTGAGCGTTGAACTGCAGCATTTGTGTCCGAATTGAACTCAAACGGAGCTTCGCTGGAAAACTGCTCGTAGAGAGAAAAAGCTTCAAAAGCATACCGTTAGAGGTGCAGCGGACTAAGCTCTTGATTAGGGAAGGTAGCTCTTGTCCTGAGGTTCATTCTAGGATCAAGAATCGCTACAATTGAAGTCAAATCGAGGGTGAATTTAGTTAGTGAAATTCGGCACTTTCTCTCTCTAACCCTGATCTGCAACGACTGAGGAAGGCCGAATTGACTTACCTTTCGGCTCTATTAAGGTCGTGTGAGGGTTATGGAGGTGTTGTGGAGGCTTGGTTTGGTCGAAGGAGGGCTGAATTTAGCAAAACTAGGGTAGCTTTGGTCCTTCGAAGTTGCATCACTGTTTGATTTTGCAGGCGCTCGTTGGGTCGAAAGGATGTTGTTGTGAGGTAGCTAACTTCTCCCAAAGTCTATTGGATCCAACCTTTCCTTCTAAGGCTGAGAAAAAGGCCTATGTCGGAACTTTGGTTCGAGCTTCACCCAAAAATAGAGCAGTTGAGAGAAAAAGGTGATTTGAGGTGTGTGGAGGATGAATGGAGATGAGCTCTTTATATAGGGAGCTCGAGGACCCTCTGCCTAACCACTTTCCATTTTGATTGAGCTTATCCTCGCCCTAAAATGGCCTGAATGGAGCGGTTTCATCTTCGCCGATGTAATACATTTTCTACATTAATGAATAGTGTTGTCATCCTCAAGAAGAAGATGACACTATTCCAATCGGACCGGACCGGTCCAACCAGGTTCAATGGCGTAAATCGGCTAGTTCATGTCCGATTCAACCAGTTTTCTCAAAATTAAAATTTTCTAAATTAATCTAAATTCATTCTCTATCTAATATGGCTTCAATTCCCAAATTTTAATATTTTAACCCCTAGGAAAAATGAATTTAGAAACTAGTTCAAGTATGGTTCAAATCGGTTCAATTCAGTTAAGGTCTGGCTCACCCTGAACCGGTATAGTTTTCTCTTCCCATTTGTCCCAATGTACTTTTCCAAGATTATTATAACTCTTTGAGTCACTTGATATTTGTCAATTTTCCCATTTTTTTCATTTCTTTATCGGTTATGGTTCGTGAACCGGCTCGATTTTCTCTTTTGAAACGACCGGTTCTTTTCCTGGTTTTTCTCATCTTTAAAGGACAGTGTTTACATGCCAACACCATGTATCCTTCCAAGATTGGCTATGTGAAACCCGTCACCTCGGATCAAGGAAAACCGGGAAAGAACCGGTCAATTTAAAGAGAAAACTGAACCACTTAATAAACCAAGAATGATAAAGAAGGGTTGAAATGGAAAATTGGAAAATCCCAAGTGACCAAGATGTCACAAAAATCATGAGGAAGGTTTATGAAGGAAATTGGATGAGAAAATTGGAACGGTTCAGGGTGAACCGGACCTGAACCGGATTGAACTGAATTAAACAATACATGAACCGGTCTCTTAATTCATTTTTTTAGGTGGCTTAAAAAGATAAATTTGGAAAATTGAGGCCACCATTGAATAGAAAATAAATATGGACAAATATAGAAACTTTTAATTTTGAGAAAACAAGTCGAATCGAGCCTGAACTGGCCGATTTTCATTTTCTAGTCACTGGACTCGGTCGGACCGGACTGGTCAACAATTCAGCCGGTCAACAAACTATTGACCGGTCAGCGCCCAATTAGCACGCGCGCGACCAATCAGAGCACGACGCATGGCAAGGAGTGATCTATCATTTGGTCAACAGTCAATGGTCAGCGGGTGCCCAGTCAACAACTGCGCACACACGACCAACCAATGAGAGGTTGCCACGTGTCTAATCATCGGCTGACTTGCGGCTGAGTCGGGTCGCCATGTCAGTTGGACCGACCAATCATGTGATGTCATGTGGTCGTTCCTCCGTCCGATGATACTGTTCATCGAGGAAAGATTTTTCTTTCCTTTTCCAATGAAGCAATTTTGTTCCGATTTGGGCAATTTCCGAATAGGATGAGCACGACCAGTATGGAAACTGGTCGGGCAGAGGGTCCCCGAGCTCCCTATATAAATAGCTCTCCTTCGTTGATCCTCCACACACCTCAATTACTCTCTCTCTCTCTCTCTCTCTGAAGTGCTCTATTTTTCGGCGAAGCTTGAACCAGAGCTCTAACTTGGGCACTTCCTTTAGCCTCAAAAGACAAATTCGGGTTCTACAGACTTAGGAGGAAGTTAGCTACCTGACGCCTACCTCCAATTGACACGAGGAATGCTAGAGAAGCGTCGGCAATCTCGAACACTAAATCAGCTCTAGTGGACCAAATGTAAAACCCGCCCTTTTGAGCTAAGAAAAACCGGGAAAAGAACCGGTTAAACCGAGTAAGAAAACTAAGCCGATTTACATTTAGGAACAAGTAATATGGAAATTTACAATTTCTGGGTGATCCAAAGGGTATATTAAACCTTAAAAAAGAAATTTAAGAAAAATTAGAAGATAAAAACCAAATTGATTTAGGTGAACAATATTCCATAAGAACTTTGAAGTTAAGCGTACTTGCCTGAGAGTAGTGTGAGGACGAGTGACCTCTTGGGAAGTATGAATTTTTTTATAACCCGAAATTTCGGTTAAAAATTTTTATTTGTACACCTTATCATAAATAACCATAAATTAATATATATTTAATTATTGTAATTAATGCCAATAATTTAATATCTAAATTAAATTATTGAAATTAATACAAATAATTTAATACCGAAATTAAATTATTGGAATTAATATCGAAATTAAATTATTTGAATTAATACCGAAATTAAATTATTTGAATTAATACCAATAATTCATGGCAATATTAATACTAGTAATAAATCTCTCACATTTAATACACGGGTCATCCCCATTCATTCTCTTCACACCCGAACATTTCTCTTTCTCTCTCTCAACCGCTCCATTTCCTGGTGAAGCTTAAACTAGAGCTTCGACTTCAACATTTTTCTTAACCTCGAAAGGAGAGGTCGGGCTCTTTAGAACCGGGGAGAAGACAATTATCCGGTAGAAAAACTCCAGTCAATCCAAGAATCGTTGGAGAAGCGCCGGCATGATGGAATAGTGAAGCAGCTCCAGCGGACCGAAGCTGCCCTATTTTGGCCAAGCTAAAATCAGCCATTTCAAGCCCTCCTCAAGCCAAACCAAGCCTTCCTAACACTTCCTCAGCCCTCCCACGGCCGAATTAGGACTGAAAGGTAAGCTAATTCGACTCCCCTATGCAATTTCCGGCTGGTGCTAGAGAGAGAACCGACGGAATTTCAATGATGAAATTCTAACTCAATTCGGCATTAATTGATGTGATTCTTGATTCTAAGATGATCCTCAAGATGAGAGCAATATGCCCAGATCGAAAGCTCGGACCGCCATGCCCTTACCAGTGAAAAATCGAATCTTTCTCTCTGTATAGTCTATTTTCTGGCGAAGCTCCGTTTGAGCTCGTTCTAGCATTAAAATCTACGATTCAAAGTTTCATAAAATCGTATGAACATGTAGGAACTCAATTTCAACTCCAGTTTCAATAATTAGAAGTGTTTGATCGGTTAATTTGATGAAATCAAATTCGGTAGTGTTGAAGAGTTGAAATTGGAGGGAAAATTGGGGATTTTCAAAATTCAAAGGGCCAAAATGCAATTTGATGAAATTGAGGGTAAATTGGGCATGAAAATAATGTTGGAGGTCCAATTGAGGAATTTTGGAATTTTTGTGGCAAAACTTACCATTTTTGTAAAAGAAGGGCAAAATGGTAATTTTGGAAAAATTGGGGGACCAAATTGGAAATTTGGGAAATTCAACCCCTTTTTGATGAAATTGAATAAATTGAGGTCCTAGGATAAATTTTAAAAGTTACAGGACTCAATTTGAGGAAAAACTGACATTAGGGACTTAAAGTTAAAGAGAAATAACTTTAGGGACCTAATTACAAATAACTAAAAGTTTGGGTTTTATCATTCATTGGAAATGAATTAAGGTTGTTATGTCGAGTAATAACGAACAAGGTTGCTCATATCGTGTAGGAACACGAAATACCGGGAATGCCAACAAATACAAGCTCGCGTGAATACAAAGAACCGGTCTACTGGAATTCAAAGCATTAACAGGTGAGTGGGTTTACTAACATCATACCCGATTAGGATGATGAGCACAACTTAAAATTAAAAACCACTTACCGGTCGTGAGTGGAAATTTTATATCATACCCGGTTGGGAATGATAAGTACCTCAGTATGAAAACCCACTATTAAGTGGTATTTTAAACATCGCTACTTAGAGGAAGTGACGTAAAAATCATGCGGAAAAACTACTTACCGATTGTAAGTAGATCATACCCGGTTGGTATGACGAGACTTCTTCGAAGGAAGTTGAAAACCCGTTCATCGGTTATGAACAGAGGTGTCCTTGTACCCGGGCGGTATAATGGATAGAGAAAACATATGTTTTGTCGGAAGTGCTCTCCCCTGACTATTTGCCAATGCTTAAACAATTTGGAAGACCTTCTCGACGGGAGCTCGAATAGCTCTAATAGGTCGGGGGCCTCGGTTTTTGGAACTTGGGGGCTAAATACCCAATTTTGAAAAGCTCGTACAGTGGGCCCAAGGCCAGTTAGCACGAGCAGGAGCTCATAAACGAACATGATATATGTGCCATAAAACTTAATAAGTGAATTGTTTGGCCATGGTACCAAGATAGGACCGACATGCTCAGTCAACTAGCGGCAGTGCGACATGACAGGTTGACAAACCAGTCAAGACAAACAACTACGGGTTGAGTTAAGAGTCGAGGCCGTTGGACCAGTGGCACCATAGATTACATGGCAATATAAGAAAACATTGTTTGTACATACACTGTGAGTACGGGATCATCAAGACGCCCATGAGGGGTGGTGATGCGTCCTAAGGGCATTGGACGACCTGGTGGCTATAAGGCAGTTCGTCGTTCCAGGTGTCTGTGTGAAATCTGGAGTAGCACCAAGCGCATGAGACTGGGGTGGGGACAGGATGAGGTCTCTATCCTCATACGGACACGAAGAAATGATTTTGGGATTGTGGGTCGGATGTCACGTACATCCACTCATTCCCAGTGTATAAGTGGTCGTACTTCTATCTGGGTGGCAGGAAAAGTCACTCCGAAGCCACTAACGGATTCAATAGTGATACTGACTTGCGAATGTGTGTAACATTCATGATGAAGGATGTGTGTTGGGTGATGACACACCATGGTAAATAAGAAATGGTGGAAAAACTCAAATTTTTAAATGAAGGGATTTTTGAAAACAAAGGAGTCTAGCACAATCCATATAAATGTTTTTCTTAATAGTCAAAAGCTTTTAAAAACCCATTCACTGAGTAGTCGTACTCACCCCCTCCCTTATATCCCTTTCAGAAAATCCCGGAAAGCCTCCTCTTAAAGACTGTCAACTAAGATGCCTGTAAGACAGGTATGTGAAGTTTTAAATTTCATACAGTTTTAATTATGCTATTCCAGGAAAAGGTGCAGGTTAAAAGACGCCTTACTCTTTAAGGTTTACAATAAGGGGAAATCCTTTAATAAACCGGGAGAGTGGCGGGTTGATCACGGGTATCCGACCAAACTGGGTCAGGGCATGACACCAAATCTCCTATGTTTCGATCGATTGGAATTTGACCAATTTAGACATCTTATGGCTAAATTGAGTCCTCCCATAGCCCCCACCACCATCACACGATCTTTCCAGATGTGAAAGGTAAGCTAATTCAGCCCTCCTCCGTCGTTACATTTTGGTTCTAAAGAGAGAAAGTGACAAAGTTCATTGATCAAATTCCTGTTGATCCTGATAGCAATTGCCCCAATTCTTAATCCTGGGAGGACCTTGAGGACAAGAGCTAACTTCCTCAATCAAGAACTCGGATCGTCCCATCTCCAATGGTAAGCTTTCGAAGCTTTCTCTCTCTACGTCCAGTTTTCCAGTGAAGCTCTGTTAGAGTTCATTTTGGATCCAAATCCTGCAATTCAAAGTGCAATTGGGTTGTATGGAAGTATAGAAACTGATCCATATTACCAATTTGAGAAAAGAACCCCAATTGAATGGCCAATTTGAAGAAATCAAATTTGGTCAGCAAAGATGGGTAGAAATTGGGGGGAATTTGGGGATTTCAAAAAATTAGGGAACCTCCATGCAATTTCTCAAAATTGAAGGTCAATTGGTAATGAGAAAGATGTTGGAGGGACAGTTGGTCAATTTTCGAAAGAATTGGGGTCAATTGGCCATTTTTAGAAAGTAAGCGCAAATGGTAATTTTAGAAAATTTGGGGACCGAATTGAGAATTTGGAAAGTTTGAACCCCGTTTATAATTTTAAGTAAATTAAGGACACAAGGAGGACATTGGAAGCCCTTAGGACTTGATTGGGGAAAATTTGAACACTAGGGACCTTAAGTTAAGTATGAACTTTAGGGATTAAAGTGTAATAAACCAAAAATTTGGGCCTAGTAGCCAATACTGAAAAGCTAGAAAGCTTTCATGCCAAACCCTAACTTATAAGAGTGGTCAAACCATGTAGGGACTCTTGAGACCAGAACGCGAATAAGAGAGTCAAACTCAGACTTGGAAAATCGGCTAGGACGTACGTGTAACAATCATCGGGTGAGTAGGACAGTTTAAACGTCATACCCAGTTGGAGTGATGAGCACCTTTATTAACTGAAAAACTACTTAACATTCATAATTAGGACTTTTTATACACCATGCCCAGTGGGGATGATAGGCACTTTTAAGAAAGGAAAAATTAGCTTACCAGTTATAAGCAAACCTATCTCTATCATCACACCCGGTTGGTGTGATGAGTACCTTAAGTTAAAAATAGATTTTTATCAGAAGTGTTCTCCCTTGATTGTGTGTCATTTCTTAAACTATTTTGGAGATATTCTTGATGAGAGTAGAACAACTCTAACAGGCTAAGGGCCTCGAATTTGAAATCATAGAGCTCAAGGCCCAATTTTTTAAAAATGTGTGAAGTGGGCCCAAGGCCAATGGACACGGACTGAAGCCCGTAAACAAACATAAATAGGAAGAGCCATGAAAACTCTCATTTAAAATGGAAATAATTGTGTGATTCACCACGATACCAAGTCAGGACTAACAAGGCTCGATGGGCAAGCGATAGTGCTCAAGGCTATGTTGACGAACCAGCCAAACAAACAGCTGCAGGTTGGGTTGAGTGTCGGGGCCATTGGACCGTCGACACCAAAAAGAATGACTAATTATATGAAAACTATTGTTTGTGCATGCACTCTTGGATTCAGGACCATCAAGAGGCTCAAGAGGGGTAGTGATCATTTCCAAGGACTATTGGACGACCTAGTGGCAATAAAGGCAGTTCATCAGGCTGATTAGTCATGAAGCTCTAGGAGATTCTTGCACATTAAGACTGGGGTAGAGGCGGGATGAGGTATTCGTCCTCATACGGACACAGAATTATGTGGAGTCTGAGGGCCTAGCGCCTAGGGCGTCGCTCAGACTCAAGATAGAAGTTAGGGACTTCTATCATGGTGGATGGTAAATACGCTCCAATCCACAAGTGGGTGCAGTGGGTGTGCTGCATTGGAGAACGTGTGTACCCTTTTATGATAAAGGGTGTGTGTTTATTTTCTAAATGCCTCCCGAGGTAAGGGGGTATGCTAAAAGAACTAGATACACAAAGGCTTTAAAAATAAATAAAAGGATTTCAGTAAAAATTTTAATCTAAATCTTTTGAAACTTCACTTCCAACCCCCGCTCATTGAGTTTTAGAAACTCACCCCCTCCTTTTTTCCTTTTTTTAAGAAAGAGGAAAAACCTAACCAAGAAAACCCACGAAGATGAACCCCAAGTTAGGTACGCTTAAAGTCCTTTAAGCTTTTCTTCAGTTTTGATTTATGCTTTTCCAGGGAACAAGTCCAAAAATTTTCCTTTACACCTCTCACTTTCAAGAAAGGGGAAACCCTTCTTGAACCAAGGGAGCGGCGGGTTGCTCACGAGGATTTGATCAAATCGGGTTGGAAGGTGACAGGCTATGCTCTCTCATGTGGCATTGCCACATTTCATACACTAATTGATCAATTTTCCAATACATACTAGATGTTTGTTGTCTAAGTACACTTTCCACGTGTTATTCTCTAATTGGTCAGTCTAGCTGTCATGCCTTGTTGAAGGAGATTCATTTCCATTAACCATTAATGACAACCATGTGTCGCATGATGAATGGTCAACACTTCATAGTACTTGTCTAGTAGTGAACTCAACTCACTTTCCATGTGATACTCATTGGTTGGTCATGAATGCCTACATGGCAATGACCTGGTAATTCGGTATGTTGACTAGGTTGGTCATGTTTACTCAATCTAACCATTAATTGGTTCAATCAAATCAAGTTCCAGTGATCCCAAATCATTTTTCAATAGATTCAGTTTCAATTCGACCAGTTTTCTAATTTCTAAAAAAATATAAATACATTTTCTACATGGTGGTGACCTCAATTTACCATTTCCCCTTTTTAAATCACCTCAAAATATTAATATTCGAATTGTTTCTTCTTGATTTTTTATAGTTCAATCCTTTAACTCTAATTGAGTTCAGTTCTCACTTCCAACTTCTAGTTGGATTAATTTCCTTTGAAATTTGGTAATTCTTACCTCTCTTTGGATCACTTCCAATATCAAATTGATTACTTTTTGTGATCTCGATTCAAATTGAACTTCAGTTTTCTTCCAAATTTTTTAATCCACATTTCCAGTTTATTTTCTTTATTAAGACCAATGTTTATGACTAGTTTAACCTGACTTTTCAAAAAACTTGGTTTCTTGTTCTGAAAATGATTTTCCATCTGATCACAATTCTCAATTAAAGTTCTTATTCCCAATTCAACCTTGATTTTTGATCTAATTGAGTTAGAGTTTTATTTATGGAAAATTTGATATTACATTATTCAACCTTGGTTTCTTGTTTGGGAAATCGAGGTTGAACAAGTAATGGAAATTAAAACAAGAAATTGTGATGAGATGGCATTGTAAATCGTATCTCAAAAAACAAACTAATAGTTTTGAAAAGTTGGTTTAGACGAGATGGGATTGGAGGAGCATATGATTGAAATTACCAAGAGAATTTGAAAATTCCAAAAAAAAAAGTAATTTTAGGAAAAATGTAAAATTCTTTGAAACCCAACCAGACTCCCTCCGCCCACCCAAGTGCCCCTTTCCCCTTTCAACCACCCCATCACCTCTTTATAGATTTTAGTCGCACACCATTTGGAAAATTGATCAAATCAACTAAATATTTGGTCAAATTGCACACAAAAAAGCTCATACTTGTGCTCACAACTCTCATATTGATCTCCCTACAAGCTTAATTCAGTTATATCCTCTCCAAGTGATTGAATTTCTCTCTCAAAGTTGAAAAAACCTTTCTTGGATACACTCCCGACCACCAAGCTTCCACCTCCAAATTCTCCTTCACTTGACCATCAATTGAGGTGATTCTTGTCTTTAGATGCTCCTAAGTGACTCATCTTGAGTTTTGTGGCTAGTTTCTTACTCAAAAGTGGTCAGAAACTAACACACAAGGGTCATTTTCCTAACTATGTTTCTGGGACATAATGAAATGGTGGTGTCGCCATCCTTTCAAGACCAAATTCTATCACCTCCAGTCACCTTTTTTATCAACACCAATGCCAAAAAACACTTCTACCTTTCCTCTACCTCCCACAAGCTTGGTCGACCTTTGGCAAGCTAATTTTTTGTTGCCCCAACCTAATATCTAAAAACAGGTTTGTTATATAACTTCCACACGTGACCATTCAAGGCCAAAATTTTGGTTAGATCCGGCAACCACCCGACCGACCACTACCACAAAGCAAGTCGTTTGGACCTTGGCTTCATTTTTCCTACCCTCCGATAGCCACTGGTTCATTCTCTGGTGAGTATTTCTGACTAATCCTTCTATAGCTCTATTTCAATCATTTTTGAAAAACAACCAAATTCATCCAAATTTGGCCTAGGCAGGATGTACACCCCATGAGGGAGACGTTTATCTTAGTATGTGTTTTGCGAGTATTTACCATGGTGCACATAACCCTTAGAGCCTCGATGGTCGTGTGTGAGACATTTAGGGTTATGGTTAGGACATGATGTTTGCCTTAGCATGTGTTGCTTGGCTTGTGTGTGTGTGATTGGAATTATGATTTCATGAGAAAACCCAAATGATGTCAAACTTGATATAGAATGTACTTTCTTTTAAAGAAGTGTGAATTACAATTTTTAAAATATCTTGCAAGGGAGATCGTTGATCTTTTTAAGTTTATTTTGAACAAAGGAATAAGAACCTTTATAATCTTTGTATTAGCCATTTTGAGTGGAGATGACATCGAGGCCATGAACAACTTGAAAAGTAGTCTTCACTCTCTTGGAGTGTTGCCCACTCCCTCCCCTAACACATTTCAGGAAAAAAAAAGTGAAAAAAGGAAGAATTGAAGAAGACTCAAATTGTTGAATTACGACTCTAAACGAGAGTGAGATCAAGGTGGAAATCCTTGAAGAGAATTCATGAAGACTTTTCATTCAGTGCTATATGATTTCCCCATTTTGTTTACCTGTTTGGTAAAGATCTACAATACATTTATGAAAAGTTCAATTTCTTATAGAAAATGTATGTGTTTTATATTTTGAACCTTTCATCTTTTTAGTCCTATGGTGGTGAAGGTACTCACTATTATAATATCAAGTAGACATGGTGGGTTGTTATTAGACCCGTCCTATAAAATTAGACTCGGTGTGACAATAAATGCACAACTATTGAGACAAGTTACACGAGTGGATGTGGAACATGCAATTTTGTGTTGGGGGACAAAAAGGCCATGGATCTAGACGGGTTCAATGGGACCTTTTACCAATTGTGGGGATCTGATAATGTGCATGTCATGCTATATTTCTTTGAAATAAAAGTAATATTGTAAACCCTGCACTTTTGAGTTAAGGAAAATCGAGAAAAAGAGCCAGTCAAATCGAGTAAGAAAATCAAACCGGTTTACAAACTCGATCATTTGGGAACAAGTAATTTGGAAATTTATAACTTTTGGGTGATCTAAAGGGTTCATTAAACCTTGGAAAAGAAGCTTAAGACAAATTAGAATAGAAAAACCAAATTAGTTCAGGTGAATGAGAATTCATAAGAACTCTAAAGTTAAGTGTGTTTGCCCGAGAGTAGTGTGAGGATGGGTGACCTCCTATGAAGTATGATTTTTTTTGTAACCCAAAATTTTGGTCAAAATTTTTTTATGCAAACGTACGCCTTATCATAAATAGCCATAAATTAATATATATTTAATTATTGTAATTAATACCAATAATTTAATACCTAAATTAAATTATTAGAATTAATACAAATAATTTAATATGAAAATTAAAACCAATAATTTATGGTAATATTAATACTAGTAATAAATCTCTCTCATTTAATACACGATTTTTACCCCTATATAAAGAGGTTATCCCCATTCATTCTCCTCGCACCTAAACATTTTTCTCTCTCTCTCTCTACTGCTCCATTTCCCAGTGAAGCTCGAACTAGAGCTTCGACTTAAACATTTTTTCTTAACCTCAAAAGGAGAGGTTGGGCTCTTTAGAACCGGGGAGAAGACAGCTATCTGATAGCAAACTCTAGTCAATCCGAGAATCGCTGGAGAAGCATCGGCATGATGGAACAGTGAAGCAGCTCCGGCAGACCGAAGCTGCCCTATTTCGGCCAAGCTAAAATCGAGCCCTCGTTAGACCAAACCAAACCCTCCTCAACACTTCCTCAACCCTCCCACGGCTGAATTAGGACTGAAATGTAAGCCAATTCAGCTACTCTCTGCAATTTTTTGTCAGTGCTAGAGAGAGAACCGGCAGAATTTCAATGATGAAATTCTAACTCAATTCAGCATCAAGTGATGCGATTCTTGATTCTAGGATGAACCTCAGGACGAGAGCTATCTGCCTAGATCGAAAGCTCAGACCGTCGTGCCTTCATCTGTGAGTAATCGAAGCTTTCTCTCTCTATAGTTCATTTTATGACGAAGCTCTGTTTGAGCTCGTCCTGGCATTAAAACTTGCGATTCACATTGCTAAAGAATTGTATGAACATGTATAAACTCAATTTCAACTTCAATTTCAACAATTGGAAACGTTTGATTGGTAAATTTGATAAAATCAAATTCGGTTGTATTGAGAAGTTGGAATTGGGGGAAAATTGGGGATTTTCGAAAATTCGGAGGACCGAAATGAAATTTCCTAAAATTGAGGGTCAATTGGACATGATAAAAATTGAAGTACCGGGAATGCCAACAGGGACAAGCTCGAGTGAATACAAAAAACCGGTTTAGTGGAATTCACGGCATTAATGAGTGAGTGGGTTTACTAACATCATACCCGGTTGGGATGATGAGCACAACTTAAAATTAAAAACCACTTACCGGTTGTGAGTAGGAATTTTATATCATACCCGGTTGGAGATGATAAGTACCTCGGTATGAAAACCCACTATTAAGTGGTATTTTAAACATCACAACTTAAAGGAAGTGATGTGAAAATCATGCGGAAAAACTACTTATCGGTTGTAAGTAGATCATACCCGGTTGGTATGATGAGACTTCCTTGAAGGAAGTTGAAAACCCGTTCATCGGTTATGAACGGAGGTGTCCTTATACCCGAGCGGTATAATGGATAGAGAAAACATACGTTTTGTCGGAAGTGCTCTCTCCCTTTATTGTGTGCCAATGCTTAAACAATTTGGGAGACCTTATCAATGGGAGCTCGAATAGCTCTGATAGGTCGGGGGCCTCAGTTTTGGAACTTGGGGGCTAAATGCCCAATTTTAAAAATCTCATACAGTGGGCCCAAGGTCAGTTGGCACAAGCAGGAGCTTGTAAACAAACATGATATATGTGCCATAAAACTTAATAAGTGAATTGTTTGGTCATGGTACCAAGATAGGATCGACATGCTCAGTCAACTAGCGGTAGTGCGACATGGTAGGTCGATGGACTAGTTAAGACAAACAACTACGGGTTGAGTTGAGAGTCGAGGCCGTTGGACCAGTGGCACCACAGATTGCATGGCAATATGAGAAAACATTGTTTATGCATGCACTGTGAGTACGGGACCATCAAGATGCCCATGAGGGGTAGTGATGCGTCCTAAGGGCACTGGACGACCTGATGGCTATAAGGGCAGTTCGTCGTTCCAAGTGTCTGTGCGAAATTTGGAGTAGCACCAAGCGCATGAGACCAGGGTGGGGATGGGATGATGTCTCTATCCTCATATGAACACGAAGAAGCAATTTCGGGATTAAGGGTTAGATGTCGCGTACATCCACTCATTCACAGGGTAGAAGTGGTCGTGTTTCTATTCAGATGGGCGGTAAAGTCGCTTCGAAGCCACTAGTGGGTTCAATGACCGTGCTGACCTACGAATGTGTGTAACCTTCATGATGAAGGATGTATGTTGGGTTATGACATACCGTGGTTAAATATGGAAATGGTGGAAAAACCGAGATTTTTTAATAAAGGGATTTTTAAAATAAAGGAGTTTGGCACACTCCAATAATAATTATTTTCTTAAAAGTCAAACTTTTAAAAATCAATTCATTGAGTAGTCGTACACACCCCTCCCTAATATCCCTTTCAGGGGATTTCGAAAAACCTACCATTAAAAACCATCAACTAAGAAGCTTGTGAGATAGGTATGATAAACCTAAATTATTATATAGTTTTGATTTATGTTATTCCAGGAAAAGGTGCAGGTTAAATGACGCCTTACTCTTTATGGTTTACAATAATGGGAAACCCTTTCATAAACCGGGAGAGTGGCGGGTTGATCACGGAGATCCGACCAAACTGAGTCGGGGCATGATAAATGTAAGGTTTTCTTAATGCAACTAATATCATACTTATTCCTAAAGTGGCATCTCCCAAAGATATTTCTCAATTCAAGTGGATACCCTTATGTAAATTTTTTGTATAAAATAATTTTTAAGGTTTTAGTAAATCGACTAAAACCATTTATGAATCATATTGTGTTGGTATAATAGAGTGATTTCATACCAAGAAGATTGGTTTATGATAACATATTTGTAGTACATGAGTATTTCAACTTCCTAAATTCAAAAATCAAAGGAAAAATAGAGTGAAATAGTATTAAAATTAATATGATGAAAGTCTATGACTATTTGTAGTGAAAATTTATTTAAAAATACCTAATAAAATAGGATTTAAGATGATTTTCACTAATTGAATTATAAATTGTGTTTGCTCAATATCTTAAAGGATCATCATCCATGGATAACGCACACCGGTTTTCACCTAGAGTGGGGACTAAGACAGGGATATCCTCTTCCCCTTATATCTTTATACTAGTAACTAATGTGTTATTTCTAAATTTAATATAAGCATGGTGTAGTAAGGAACTAGTATGATTAAAAATGGCTAAAATTTATCATAAAATTTTACATTTATTTTTTTACTAATAATGCACTATTTTTATTGAGGCGCGTTCAAATAAGATGGATAGATTAATTTATATAATTCAAGAACATGTAAGATTTCAGGATATAGGATTAGTCATAAAAAATCTTCTATATATTTTAGTATCAATACTTATCAAGCAATAAAACTTGCGCTCATGTCTTCTTCACAGATTAAGATACGCTCTAACACCGACCAATATCTTGGTCTTCCTATTAGATGGGAGAGGAATAAGACTTGAACATTACAGTTCATGAAGGATAAGATCACTAAGAAACTGAAAACATGAAAAGCAACCTTCATATCCCGTGTGTAAAAAAAGTTCTTATTAAATCGTGTTAAATTCTATTTCTATTTATACTATGAGTTTTTTCTTATTGTTATTGGGCTTTTTGTGAAAGCATCAATTCTCTTATATTATAGCTCAGTTTTGCTGGAGTTGGATAGTACCAGTCGAAAGAACACAGAGGCATGAGACTGAAGGACTAACACACATTTAACTTAGCATTCTTAATGAAAATAGTTTATAGACTCTTCTCTAACACGCATTATCTTTATGTTAGAGTGTTAAAAGGATGTTGCTTTAAGCATACTGACTTGTTTTCTATTGTTTTATGTTCAGACCCTCGTGGTTATGGAAGAGCATATGTGTGAGCAAACAACATATTAAAGAAGGTCTCGATTGGCAAGTAGGTGATGAGAAGCAGATCTAAATATGGGGTGATAGATGGGTTACATCCCTTGAAGAACATAGGTTGGTTAACCCACTAAATTAACTAAGCATTGAACACCTATGAATTTGTTTTTTTATCACAGGAACAAGTCATGGAAGTTTGAAGCAACTTTATGTGCAGGAGGAAGAGGTTATACCAAAAATTCATATTTCGCTCTCATACATGGATGACCAACTCAGGTACCCTTTTCATCATAGTAAAATCGGTCTTCCTTCTTAATAAGAAGCGCCAACCAACTTAGGTACCCTCTTTATCACACATTATTTCTAAGTATGTTTGGACTAGTATTTGCATTTAAAATGCATTCCAATGGGGTTATGAACTTTATTTAGAGAGTTTACCCAAACGCATGCATGTTGGTACTAACTTAAGAGATATATATTTTAGTAGTTATGCTGAATGTTGTATCTATAGAAAAGTTGAAATTGTAGATCACACGTTGTTTTAATGTCCATGAACTAGATCAACCTGGTAAGGTATCCATTTTATCTTTGATAGACTTTCTCAAAAAATGCCTATATAATGATAATATTGATTTGAAGTATCACATAATAGTATTTTGTTTGAAGAATATCTTGCACGGATAAATATATTGATTGAGGATATGACGCATGTTTTTAGATGAATACTTTGTGTTTTTGGATGGAAAAGGTAGATGGAATAGTCATAAATAGCCACGAGCCAAGTATCAATGGACTAACCCTCCACAAGTAGTGATTAAACTAAATTATGATAGCTATTTCGAGGTATATTTTAAGTTTGCAAATATAGGTTTTGTCATTGGAGACTAACAAGGAAGTTGGCACGAGTGCGGTGGAACTACGGTGAAGTGTCACTCCCTGCGGGTAGCAGAGAAGGTATAAATTTATTATATGAAAAGTGAAGTCACTAGTTCTCACGATGGCTATGTGAAATGTCAACTACGAGACCCTCCTTTCGTGGAAGATTTTACTAGCCTGCATAGTTGATTTAACAGTTAGAGTAATGTTGACTATTGTGTTTAATCTATTAAAGTTGTATCTAACTAGAAATATGAGATTTTCTCTTTGTATTAACTTAAATTTTGTATTTTGACCTCATAATTGAATGGAGAGTATATTTGTGCAAAAAAAGAATGGACTGACTCTCTCTAGACTAGACTAGTAAACCCAATTGAGAAACCAAAGCATACTCAATGGAGAGGCATTAGTTAATAGTCTTCTGTGGCATAATCATCATGAGTTCATCTCATTCCCCATCATATGCTGCACTCCTTGAAGTTGCTTATGCACCCTCTTCTATGCTCTCTTTCTCGAATTTCTTCTCTAATGCCGACTCTTTTAACCGACGTTGAAAAACTTGAAAGCTGGGGCTAACCATCAAAACAAAAAGGAAATCCCATTAGGGAAAAAAAAAAGAAGAGAACTTTGAGATCATTGGAAATCATTTTATCTTATATCGTGTTAGATAGTATATGAACCCATATCTCTACACCACTATCAAGTTTATTGAAAATGTTATAAAATAACATATATTTATTATTTAATTATGTACCTTCTTTAGATAACATTATTTAATGATATTTGTTTTCACAATGATACTTTCCTTTTTCCAAATATTTCATGATACTATATTTCTTGTAAATAATATTTTATGATCATTTACTATTTTTAATGAGATGTTATATTTTTAAAATATGTTAATAATGCAATTCTATTAATAGCATAAACTAAAAATGATGGTACAAAATAAAAATAGTAATTACTAAACTTATTAATTTAAATATTTAAGATTGTTAAATGATTGAAATTTTTATCGATTATTTTTTGTATAAACTGTTATCTCATATCATCAATAATTAATAATAAAAAGTGAACCTAATTTATCAAAATAAAATAATTTCATGATTAAGGGACCATTAAAAATATTTTTATAAATGAATTGCACCATTTAGTAACATGTTGTAAACGAATTGTATCATTATGCAATAAATTGAAAGAAATGCACAATATTGCAAAAGTTTTGCACCTTTTATGTATTTTCCTTATTGATCGATTAATAAGATGGATTCTTCCAAGTGAATAAGACATGATATATTAATACTTATTTTATTTGAACCTTCACTTAATTATTGATCTTTTATTAACTTATAATACAATAAATATTCTTATTAATTTTGGGTTTTTTATTCTATGCTATTAGATAAAGGATAATCAATTACTTATAATAAATGATGATTTATAATTTTATAATACTTAACATACATTTATTATATATTTAAAAATAATATTGTAATCATAATATATTATATATCCATATAGTGCATTTTATAACAAATAATTAGGGATAATTTAGCAATATAAAAGTTAATTAATTACAATAAAACATCAATTATAGAAAGTGTTAATGATTTATCCCATGCACTCGGGATATATAATAGAAAATTTCATTCATTTTTATCAAATAAATTATTAAGTGTATAAAATGAAAAATTACATAGATGTATTACTAATTTTTTTATTAAAAATATTTTAGAATTTATTTAAAAATTAAAGTTTAATAAAGGCTATTTATAAGAAAGGATTATATACCATATATTTAATCTTATAAATTTAAAATATTTTTTTATTTTATTTAATTTTATATTATATTCTCAACCAACGCACTCACTCTTAAATTAGCTCGATTTAACTATTTTTATTCTATAATATGAATAGTATTGAATTAAGTAAAAGTTATATTTTGAACTTGATGGTTACTTATTTTTATTTAAAATTTATTATTTATAAATAGTGTAATATTTTAAATTTTATAAATTTATATCAATTATTCATTTTATATCATTTTAAATAATATTATTAAATTTATTTAATTCAAGCAAATATTTTAAAAATATCTTACATACGTATTTATTACATTTAATTAGCTGCCTCGTCCTCGAAGAGAGTAGAGAGACGCTATGTTTCCCGCAGTCCACTCTTCATGCACTGCTCATCCAATCGGACATGAATCGATTGTAAGTCCTGCAATATTATTGAGCAAAAAAAATCCTGCAATATTATTATAATAAATATTATTATTATTCTAGAATAGATCATAAATAAATTAATGCATCAATCCTCATTTATTTTATTTTATGGCCTCGAGAAGAAGAAAAATTGATCAGAGCAGTGCACGTGCAACCACAGTTAACGAAATTGTATTTCCACGTGTCTCGACCTTCCTTCTCGAGTTCCCATACAAGAGAGAGAGAAAAAACTAATAGGCCATTTTCCATCTGTTTGCTGTTTGCTGCAAATAGATTAAGGTTCCCCCATACTTCAATGCTCCAATACAGCTTATTGAAAGTGGATAATGAATCACTCCCATTACTTACTATTTGAGAATTTCGTGTTCAAATGTTAATATAACACTCCTAATATACCAATTAACCCTAAATCTATTTTTTTCGGTTAACCTAATTAGTATTACCCTTTTAATTTCATGTCTCATTTGACATAACACTTTATTATGTATCTATATATAATGATAATATTGGTTTGATTTATTTAATTATCTAATATAATGTTGTGGAGTTAATATGTCATTAATATCTCTTTTATGGATAAAACCCTACAAGAAACTTGCTAGATACCATATATTCCTAGTGCTGATGAAAATAATGATAATCATGTTTTATATACTTAAATTTGAATTGTGATGGATGATAATTTTTCTGTGTGAAATAAATTAATAAAAATAATAAAATAGTATATTAAGTTTGAATTATATATATTATTTGTGGTGAGAGTATAAATATAAATTTGATAAAATAAAAAATATATATTTTGAGTTTATAATACTTATATATTATAGTTTTTAAGTACTATGTATATAATCTAATATGAGTATAGGTTCAACTGCTTATCAATTCAACATAATTTTATAATTTGATTAAATATATATAATAAAGTTTTTATTTTATCCACAATAGGTTCATGCCCATGATTGAATATAACACTAGGGTGAATTTGACATTTGACTCCTTATAGTCCACAAGATCAACCCCTGATCTATATATAACGGTGATCCTTCTAAATTTGACACCTATTTTGCTTTATAAACTGATGAACGACCATTCTTGACTCAAGATTACTTTCATAAAATGGTAATGTCACCTCATCATCTAACAATGGGATCCCATTTAAGGAAGGGATATGACACTTTTATTGGGAGATGTGGAGATAAGGTAGGAGCAAGTAAAGGGGGTATGGTGTTGTGTGGTTTCATGGCAATCTCCCGCATCCCTTCTTCAATACCTCTTTTGTGGAAGCCATGCCCTCCTAATTAGCTAGGACATGACTTGCCATGCCAGCCTGTAGATGGAAAACTTGACTTTCCACACCAGCTTCACAACAACAACCTCGACAACAACGGGCATAACAGTCGATTAATCAGTAGTCCCTTTCAGTTTCCAAATCTCACATGTCCCACGTCACCTGTAATGAGAAAACCTTATCTTTTTAAAATAAGGGATTGATTCTATTCTATCTAGCTAACCTAACCCCATGTGATGTGATGATAGTTAGCCCTAAGTTTGAAATTAATATATTCATCAATAGGCCTGTAGATGGAAAAGCAGGTCTATCTTGCATCTGAGTTTGATTTGTGAACCCATGTACATGTACATCTACATGTGTGAGAGTAAAAAAAAGGCTGATTATTGGTTAAAAAATGATTTATCAAATGATTCATATAAGAGGAAATTATGACAATGGATCAAAAACAAGCAAGAAAAGAGCTGACCAATAATTTACAAACAGGCTTCTTTGCTGAAAAACATGAGGAGGAGGAGGAGGAGGGTCGAAAAACAAGCATGGCTCATCAAATTAAGCTGGAAACAAACCTAGAAAAATCGAAAAGCAGAATCAAGATCAGAAAGAAGGCCCTTAAATGATACTTAATTGAACTCAATCCAGCTCCACCCAATATAAAACTATAGCTCGCTAAAGAAGATATCAGATTGATGTGAGCTAATCTCAGTCCAAATGAAATCGAAAGAGGGGTATATCTGATTAGTACGGTGGTCGTCCGACCCCCTGCCAGTATGCTTCGGACGGCAGTTGTATGGGGTTCAACAGATTTGGTGGCAACCTTTGGAATAGAGCCGCATTTTGTTGATCTCCCAAGAGCTGCTGATGTGGTGATGATGATGATACCGATGGAGGCTGCTGCTGCCCTCCTGCTCCACCGCCGTCAGGAGACCCTAGGTTCTCTCCTTGGATCGGCATCCCCGACCCATCGTCCTCCTCCAGCGGTAGCCTCTCGAAAGCCGCGTTGCTGAAAGAGGCTGCCATGACTACGACAGGGCCTGAGGCCATCAGGGGACCCACAACGCTCCCTCCGACAACCTGCCCTTGGCCGCCAGCCAAGTAAATGGTCAGCCCCGAGGCGGCCGATGGAGCCGGTGGGGGCAGGAAGGAGCCCACCAGGGAGAGGATCTCGAATCGGCCGCGAAGAGCCACCACCGACCCCGAGGAAGAGGGCTGCCGGAGGGTAACGTTAGTGACGATGCCGGTGCCGCTCAGGATGCAAACCCCGCGATGGCGGCGGCGAGTGAACATTACCACGCTCTCCATCACGTCACAGCCGTCCGCCACCTCCATGACATGGGTCTTGAGGGCGTTGGCGCTGTCCCTGGTGATTATTATCGGCGGCTTCGGCTTGTTCTTCGAGCCTGCAGGGCGGCCCCGTGGCCGCCTCGTGATCTCGCACTCCCCTCCTCCCCCAGGACCGGAGCCGGCGATGTTACCCCCGCCGCCGTCTTTGTCGCTGCTATCGCTTGCCTCTTCGTGATGCCGCTTCTGACCAGGATTGAGGCCTAGGACTTCGCCACTCCGGTGGTCTTCTTCCGGGTTGTGTTGGAGGTGGAGGCCGAAGTGTGGGTTGTGGAGGTGGAATTCCCTTGCGCTGAAAGGAGGAGGTAGACGGTGGCCACCGTGAGGTGAACCTGGATCCATATCTCTTCTTACCCCTCTTTGCTAGCTCCCCTACAAGGCTACACCCCACACTTATATATAGATCTATAAGCAAACCCTTGAATGAATTTCTCTTTTCTTAACCTGGAAAAAAGTTGCAAAGACAAACTTTTGCGGCTGTGAGAGGAATCAAGAGGAAAAGAATTTAGGGTTCCTTTTGGCTGCAGCCTTTTTCTGCTAGTAGCTAGCCAGCTCGCTCCACTTCACCAATTAGAAAAAAAAAAAGGAGCAGAAGAGAGAGATAGATGGAAAAGAAATGAGGTGGTGATTATGCTGTGAGAGAAAATTAGGGTTCATGGGAGGTGAATTTCATAAATACTATGTCATCTATCTAAAGTAGCAAGCTAATTAGGTGGCTGGCTATTAGAGACCAGAAACCATAGGAGTGCATTGATTGGGTAAAGGAAGTGAAAAGGGAAATCGGACAAGGGAAAGAGACAAAGACAAAGGCCTCTTGTCATCTTCTGGAGGAAGTGATTAGATGAGAGGAGATTTATGGAGGTTGATTTTCCTTTTTTCTTAAAATGGGAGGAGAAATCTAGGGATGACAAAAGCTTAGGACCACGGCCGGCCGCCCCCACCACCACCCGGGCTCAAGTCCCCGCCGGAGTAAACTATTTCCACTATTCGCTAATGTCATCTCTGGTCGGTTATTTCCTTACTAATAGAGTTGTTGAGAGCCATGTGAGCATTTCATATCGAACTACCATCAATCATGCTGACTCAGATGGATGTGGCTTTGTTCCACAATTTCTCCATTTTTGTCCCAAGTCAGCGGCTTGCCTTTGGCGCTTCCGCTTTGATGAGATAAGAATGGGCGGCGAGTGGGACCCATGTGTCCCTTTCCGCTTTTCACTCCACGTGTCCCCTCTCTATTCGAGCACATATATATATAGAAAATATGATGCTAAATATGACATTAAAGTGTATAAAAATATAACATTATAAATTAATGAATATCTTCTTAAATATTCGTAAATTTATAACAAAATAGAGTTTAACTTTTCAAAATAAATATATTTTTCTAATAGATCAAATTGAATTGATGAGTGTTAAATTAATGTTATGTTTGTATTAAGTAGTTAATATGTATTTGAAGATTAAGTATTTGGTAGGGGAATTGAGATTTGAATATGTTAACATTTTTTAATAATTAGTAATTTGGATGTAAGGCAAGTTAGGCGAAATATTATTAATTGAAAAATTAGAAAAATAAATTTATTTTTTAATTAAATTAAATAATTTATTAGTTATCTATTCCAATATATAATTAAATTATATTAAAATATTTTATATAATAATTTTTTATGTATAATATTTGTATTATATATTTATATTATATAATTTTATATAAAATATTATTAATATATAAATCTATTTAAAGTATATAAGAATAAAAATAAATAAATAATACAAATAATAAATAAGAATATTAAAGTAATAAATTAAATAATCACTCCAAATACTATACTTTTATGGTATGGTATAGAAATGAATTAGATAGATTTAGAGGTAATTCTACGTACGTACAAATTATTTAATTTTTTTTATCAAATAAGTGATTTTTCTACCACTCAAAATTACTACAAACTAATTAATTAAAACACTTACCATAATCCTCAACCATCCCCTCTTCCTTCCACATTGTTGTGTTTTTTTTTTGTTATAAATATTATTAAAATAATAATTAATGTGTATTACAAGTGGACAACTAATTATAGTTATATATATACTTAAAACATATTATTTAAATTTATTATATTTGTACTACTTTAATCGTATATATTTAAAAAAGATTTTCATTCATATTTACTTGAAAAATAATATTTTTAATTATATATTTTGAATACAAATTATTGAGTTAAATTTAAAATATATATAAATAGAAAATATTTATTTAAAAATGGAGAACACAAAATAAACATTTAAAAAAATATGAAGCAAATAATATATTTTCCTTATTTAAAAAAATATAAAAATTGATTTATCCCTGAATCTTCATGTGTGCAACTAGCTAGTAGCCCATGATGTCTAATCATATTTGTATTGGACACGGATAAGACAGATTCTAGAGGAGTGAGAGAATGCCTACATCCACAATAAATATCAGCCCTCTCACATCATTGAGAGACTATAAGCATATTACAAATTATTTATTATATAAAATTGCATGAATTTTAATAATAGATTAATAATAAAAATACATTTTTATTTAGTTTTAAAATGTTTATTTATGTACATAAAGGTAGTTGACTTTACTCTAAAAAAGGATATATATATATATATATATAACCATTTTTTTTAATTTTTAATAATTTCTAGTTTATAAAAAATGCATAAATACAAACAAAGTTAAGAGTCTTCGTCCTCTTGTCATTCAATTACGAGCAACTAGGCTGCCATGACTGTCCTGCAAATTTTATCCTCTGCACACTATCTCTCACCCCACTTACACACTCTGATGTCGGCTATAGTGTGTGGGCTGCCACGTGTCGCAACCCCCTCACTTCACTTGGGGCCTATTCCCACAACTGTACTTTCCCACTCCCGGCCGTCATGTCTGGCCAATCATAACAATGGGCTGGAACGGCATTTCCAACAACAACTTTGCCTTTTCCTTTTTTTTCATTTCTTTTTTTAGTAAATTAAAAACAAACCATTTAGTTATCATCAATTAGGTTGAGACATTAATATCTAATTTAAAGTTTTTATGGAAGACATGTTCTAGAGTGAAACTTTTTTCTCTCTCAAATTAAAGTACATCATCTATGACCATTAAGGATATGACCAGTTTTCTAGAGGGATTGCAATAGTTAATGACCCTTTTTGATTTCAAGCATTCTGCCTATACCGTATAACTCCCTTGTAAGCGGCTACATTCAAGTAAATACTGGCTTAATCTTAACCCTGGCTACTCTCACCTATTTCTTAGTAATTAGGATGGGCTAAAATATCCAAGTGTTATCCTTGTGAGATCCCAACTCACTAATAGGGGTCACCTAAAGTTAAAATTTATGTATTTAGTTATCTATTGTAATGATTCGACACCATTGAAAAAAAATAAATTGAATAATAACTTAAAATCAATTGGGAAATTGATTTGAGTTAATATATAAGTTATTGAAATATTAATTTTAAATAAAAGATAATATTTATTTAATTAAAAATAAAATATTGAGAAATATTCGATTAATAATGGTATCAAATAATATTTGATTCAAAAAAATTTGAAATTTTTTTCAAATAATTTTAAAAATTATAAAAGGAAAGGAGTTACTTATAAAATTAAGAAAATGAGATATAAAAATTTTTAAAAAAATTAAATTAGATTAATAACAAGTTAAATTAAAAATTAACGGATCAAGAAAAAATAAAAATTGATTGAAATAAGTAAAAAAATTTAAAAAATCGAATTGAAATAGTGTCAAATCAATGATTAGTGGAGGGTGCACCATGCCGCACATTTTCCATCCGATCATCATCATCTAACTCAAATTATCCTACTTTCTTTGTAAAATGTTGTCGATCAAGTTATTAGAAGAAATACATTTCTAATAATTAAGACCATATTTTGATTGAATAAACCTATAGATTTAGTGCGTGACTAATTGATCAAAATTTTCTCTAAAAACTATCTTACTTTTTATTAATCTTGCTACGAGCTAGTATAATTTTTTATTATTACCACCAAATTAAGTAATTTAAGTGATATTAGAACGACACTTAAATCAACTTTAATTTTCCACCTCTCCTCAATACCGACGGACAATCAATGTGTTAACACCGACCCAATCAAACATTACATATATTCTCAATTTGCATAAAATAAAACTTCATTTTTTTAAGTAGGTTTAATTCTCTCGATTACCAACTACCACCAAGAAAAATTCATACACTCCTATTTGTCCTATCTAATTAATTAACCAGCCTATTAAGGTGAGAGTAAGAATGAAATTAGAATTAATTTGTAAAAATCTTAACTTGCTACCATCATGACCAACTTTATTAAATATTTATTTTCAATCAATTCAAGTTTTTATTTGATTTCATTCAAGAGTATGAATGTCAAAAGATTGGATTGGGTCTAGGTTCACGAGGACTCATACTTGACTTGAAGGCATGTGTGGTGCACTCGAACCCGCTCATACCTGTCGGGTCTAGGAAATATGACCCGAATCTGAACACGATGATGTCTGAGTCCACAAAGGATTGTACCTATCTCCTAGTCCTAATTTTAAATATTAAATTCATGGTCGGATATTTAGATCGGAACCCAATTCTCAAATATAAGTGTAACCAACTTCAAGTCCAATCAAATATGATGTGAGTAAATTTAATCTCCACGTCTCATTTAAATCATAATTTTTTAAAATTATGGTTCAAAATAGATTATTAATATCATTTTATAGATTATTTAGAGATGGTGTTTTATAGGTTAATTGAGCCTCTAAGTTAATATTTTTATTATATTTTTTCTAAGTATATAATATATTATTAGTAGTATTTAGGGTAGTCCTATGATCTTTCTTATTAAAGTATTAGGTTAGGGGGTTCAAATCTTTATTGCACTTGTAATATTACATTTTGTTTTGAAATTAAAAAATTTTGATTGAAAATTTAAAGTGAAAAAGAAATTAAACGATGATGAACATAATTTAATAAAAATGATACAATTATTTTATTATCTAAATAAGTAATTTTGATTTATTAATCAAGTAAATATATTCAATTGGATCGAATTTAATTTATTAAATAAGTTTAAACGATAACTAATCAAGTTGAGTTAATTAATTTTTAAAAATGAATTTAAATTAATAAAATTAAATTATTATTTACATTTTTGGATTTTTGGATATAATAATGAATAGCTATATATATATTTATCTACTATAGAGAAAGAGTTGTAGTTATTGTATGGAGACAAAAATCACCCAATATTGAGTTAAGGCCACATTGTCATAATATAAATTCTCACATAAATCCTATCCAAATCCACCCCACAAGGTTTTTAGACCCACAAGATAATCAACTATAAATATTTAGCCCAAATTACAAAGGAAAAAACCCAATCTAGAGCAAAAATGTAAACATCACCACGTTGAGAAAAGAAAGATTGAAATGTTAGGCATCCATCTCCAATGGACTTATCACAACAATGAGAGGATCTTTAACAAGACAACTTATTGAAGGAATACGACTTTTCCTTTATGAGTTAAAATGTGAGCAACGAATAGCCTGACCTCATCATTTTTACCAAAATGAAACACTTGGATGAAACGAGAGACAATTTCAACATAGTAATCCTCCATTGAATGAGTAATCTTTAACAATTTCCTAAATCACTAATGGGAAGCTGAGGAAATCCACTACTAGATTTCAAGAGGGATTTGAAAATTCAAATAATAGAAGAAAATAAGAAATAAGGAGATCCCTCTATCCATACAAGTTCATTACTCTAGACAATAAAATTAAGTTAATATCCCTACTAAAGCTGGAGAACCCACTGTGAAAATTTGAAGATTAGAAAATAAAATAAACACGAGGGAGCTTTCCTACAAAAAACAAAGGATAAAAGGAAACGGAACTCCCGAGTTGCTGTAGGATACTAGATTTTTGCCCAAATTCGACAACCTAAGACCATGGTTGGATTCCAAATAATTTATAGAATGTCTCCACCAAAGACGAAATTTTAAGAGCGCAAGCACTATCATACCTGGCCATGGGCGATGCTGGTCGGGGCCTATTGTGAGGGGATTCCATTAAGGCGGCATGCGTCAAAGCTAACGAGCTTCATAGCCAACAAATTGGGTATCTCTATACATAACATTATGGTGCAATACAAATAGAAAGACGAACTTGAATCCTCCAGTCGGCACCGCCGGTGTCCGATCATCGCCAACTAGGAACCCCTAGTAACTCCGACACGGTGACAGAAGCCGAACTCCAACAGACGTCCGAATTGAGAGCAAGCATCACAAGAGAATAAAGGAATCAAAGAGAGGGGACGAAGGCCGAACTTAGTGACAATTCATGAAATAAGTCCAAAGTTGAAATTACAAAAATACACTTGAGAACACAATTAAAGTACAAGGAAATTTCAAACGGTAATAACAAGTCCAGATTATTCAAGTATTTTAATTGGATTGTAAGGTAAATAATTAAAAGTTATTTAAATTTACTCTTATTTAACAAAATTATATTTAATTATGAAAATATGGTCAAGTGCAAAATCGTAATTTTGAAAATGTTACATTATATTATAATAAATATCTTAATTATTAAACTTAAATACATTTATTAATCCGTTTATTATATGTAGGCAGTAAATTATACATAATCATATGGGAGTAGTACGAAAACTCGAGAATCATTCCTGGACGAACATGTTCCCAGATAACTGTGAGTGAGATTTGTGATATCGAATCTGATTTTACTAATGGTGCATTATTACCCTTTAACTGATAAAATGAGTTGCTACAAATAATTTTAAGGAATATATTCTTATGATAGCATGAAACTTGTTGAAACCCTTTTTAGGAATATATTCTTATAAGATGGAGCCTGATCGAATCATGAATCGAGGAAGAAAATCTTATAAGTGAAAATATTCTAAGGGTGATTGTATTCTAACTCAATGTCCAACTTATGGAAGAAAAAGGGGAGAGGACATAGACTTCGTGATAAGGGAAGAGTACCCAAAATTATTAATGTGTAACGAGTTTTTTTTGCACAAAACTCCATTTTCTAAAAAAAAAAAAGAAAATCAGAAATAAGAACTGAAAATTTTTGGAACAAGAACCGTGGTTCAAATTGAACCAGAATTGATAAAAATAAACCAAAACATGAATTTTAACAATCCCAAGTGACCAATGAAGATTCAAAAGTCAAGTAAATGGACCATGGAGAAAATTGGATAAGGGAATCGGGTCGGTTCAAGGTGAACTGGACTTAAACCAGGTTAAACTGTACTAAGTCGAGAAGAACTAGACTAAACCGAGAAGAACCAATTCAAAAATTCATTTTTCTAGGTGACATAAAAATGTTAATTTAGGAAATTTAAGTCACCAATATATAGAAAATTAATTTAGATAAATTTAGAAATTTTTAATTTTCAGAAACTGGTCAAATCGAGTCTGAATCGGCCAATTTTTTATTTCGGGTCACCAAACTCGGTCCAACCAAACCGATCAACAATCTAGCCGAACCGATCAACGGTCCAGCTGGTTAATGAACCACCAGCCAAGTTAGCACCCAATTAGCATGCGCGACCAATCGGCATGTGACACATGGTGAAGCACGCCTAGTCAACCGCTCGGTCAACGTCTAAATGCACTAACCAATGAGAGCGTGACACGTGTACTCGATCAACGGTTAGACAAAGAAAATCCACGTCATTGGAAACTGGCCAATGAGAGCGTGACACATGTCCTCAATTAACGGTCAAATGAGGAGAAGCCTCATTAGCAACATTGACCAATAAGAAGCTAACCTGTGGCAAAGTGCAAAGTTAGAAATTGACACATGGCAAAACCAGGTCGGGTGGCCATAGCCAATTAGAGGCTGACACATGGAAATGGCACAATGTGTTAGGTAGGAAACTAACGAATTTAACTCAGCCAATGAGAGTATGCCACGTGGCATGGTCATGAGATGGACAAATTCGATCAACTGCCATATAGGAGAGAGCGACCAATGGAAGACCACCACGTGGCTAGTCAACGGATGACTCGTACGATAAGTGAGAGGCTGCATTAGCAAAGCCATCCAATCATAGCACACCATGTGGCAGCTGACACATGCGAAGCTTGCACGCGCGGACACAGTGTCATCTTCTTCCTTCAGATAGCTGAACAGAGGAGTTAGCCTAAGGTCGCTATAACACCAACGACCATTAAATATCTTCGATAATAGAGTAAATCAGTGAGTTAATGGTCGGTCGATTGATGGTTGGATAGGAACATAAGTCTTCGAGCTCCCTATATAAAGATCTCCTCTCCATTCATCCTCTTCATCCCTTGAAAGCTCGAATAAGACAAATTGCTCCATTTTCCTATCACCCTTAAACTAGAGCTCCGACTTGGGCACTTTTCTTCACCTCAGAATGTAAATTTGGGTTCCCTGGATTCTTGCAGAAGTCCTCTACACGGCTTCACTCTCCAATTACATCGAGGATTATCCAAAAAGTGCTTGCAAGCTTGCACAGTACCGCTGTTCACTCGGCTGTCTGCAATCAAAGAAATATGAGCTCAATTTGAGCCACTCTTGGGCCAACCACGACCAAACCAAGCCCTCTAGACTTTCCCTAGAGGAGTCCACACCTTCTTTGAACTGTCGTCGTAAGTCCCCCCCGCCGCTGCCCTTTGCCAGAATTTACTGTTCACTATGCATTTTTTTCACAAAAACTGAGTCAAGAAATTCACACTGCTCAGGCCACCAATTGAGACGAGTTTTGATCTAGGAAGAGAGAAATCCATTGGAATCAAAAGCTCCAACAACTAGACTATTAGTGGTGAGTAATCAAAACTTTCTCTCTAGAACAATTTTTTTGGCCAAGCTCCGTTTAAGCTCATTTCTAAGCAAAATTGAGTGATTTAAAGCTTGAAATTATCCTCAAGACATATGAGAGATGATTAGAATCATGTTAGGACTCAATTGGGAACATTTAAGATCAAATTGATGATACTCAAAGTGGGAGGGCCAAATTCTAATTTTTCAAAGTTTAGGGACTTAATTGTAATTTTTGAAAAATTGGGGATTTTATGCAGTTGGTGAGAAATTATGTACCCAATTGGAAATTATGAAAAATTAGGGACCCAAATGGAAGATTTGAGAATCTTAGAGACCTAATTGGAATTAAGGTATAACTTAATGGCCAAATCAATTAATGGAAAGTTACGGGTCTTAAGTATAAATATCGTATGATTTGGGACTTAATTACCCAATTTGATGTAGGAACCAATCATCTGCTATAAATCCCATCTCTCTATAGTTAATAAAACTGGGAAAAGAACCAGTCAGTTCGAAAGAGGAAACCAAGCCGGTTCACAAACCATAATTGTAAAACCCGTAATTGGGACCAAAGAAAACTAGGAAAAGACCGGTATAGGTTTATACATGAAAAAATGAGCCGTTTAATTAATGAAAAATGGTTAAGGTGGGAAATTGGAAAATCCTAAGTGATAAAAAGTTCAAAAAAATTACTAGGAACAACCGGGAAGTGGAATTGAGCATAGAACCGATCTGGTTCAGCGTGAACCAAACCTGAATTGGACTAAACTAGCATGAACCATAATGAATTGATTTACAAATTTATTTTTTTAGGTGGCTTAAAAATGTCAATTTGGGAAATTGAGACCACCATTAGATAGAAAATGAATTTAGATGAAGTTATAAATTTTTAAATTTCAGAAAAACAGTCGAACCTGCCGATATATGAATTTTGGACAGTGAAACTTGTATGACCGGATTGGTTAGTGGACAACAGACCGCGATCGATGGTCAATGGACAGCTGGCGCCCTGTCAGCTGCCACGCAGACATGGGCAGCCAATGGGAGGCTACCACGTGTTCGATCAACGGTTAGCTGGCGCCCGTCAGCCTGTCATGTAGACACGAGCAACCAATGAGAGATTGTCACGTGTCTGGTCAATAGGTCAATGACTAATACGGCAGCCGAGTTGGCACTCTACGTTAGAAAAACTAACCAATCACAGTGCACCATATGGCACGACTGCCACATCATCATTTTCAACCTTGAGACGCTGACAAAGAAGAGGGAGGAGAGAGAGTCGCTGGAAAAGCTGTAGTCTTCGACGACTCGAAAAACTCTCCGGTTTGGTCGCTGGTGGTTGAGTTAGAGTTCGAGTCTTACGTCGATGGGTAGCTTGAACTAAAACCCCGTCCTTTGATAATAAGAAAACTGGGAAAGAACCAGTAAATTCCAAAGAGAAAACTAAGTCGATTTACAAACCGAAACTGATAGAGAAAGGGCATACCGGGAAATTTATGGATCACAAGTGACCTAAAGAGTCTCAAAAGTCATGAAAAAGGACTTTAGGATGAATTGGAGATAAAAACTAAACCGGTTTAGGTGAATCAGATCTAAACAAGATTGAACCGGTTTGGACCGATTTGAACCAGATGCTAAATTCATTTTTCTAGGTAACTTAGAAAATTCAAATTTAAGAATTGAGGCCACCATTGGATAGAAAATGAATTTAGATTAATTTATAAATTTTTAATTTTGAAAAATTTGGTCGAATCGGGCCTGAAACAGCCGGTTTAAACTTTGAACCCGGTTTAGTTCGGAATAGTGTCGTCTTCTTCCTTCAGATGACAACACTGTTCACTCGTCGAAAAATCGAGCAGCGCCGACGAAGATGAAAAGTCTCCGGCTAGGGAGTTTCAGGCAATGAATGACCACCATTAAGGCGCCAATCGAATAACCAAGAAGTCCCCAAACTTCCTATATAAAGAGCCCCTCCTCATTCATCCTCCTCACACCTCAAAACTCCATTCTCTCTCAACTTCTCCATTTTTTGGTGAAGCTCGAACGAGATCTCTGACTTGGGCATTTTTCTGAGCCAAAGAAGGTGTGGTTGGGTTCTTTGGAATCAGGGAGAAGTCAGCTACACGCCTGTAGTCTCCATTTGCTCCGAGGGTCGACGACGTGATCGAATAGTGAAGTAGCTTCGACGAACCGAAGCCGCCCTGTTTCGGCCGAGCTAAAATTGGCCAATTTGAGCCCTCCTCAGTACAAACTAAACTTCTCCAACACCCTCCTACAGTCGAATTAGAACAAAAAGGTTAGCCAATTTGGTTCCCCTCTATAAATTCCGATCGGTGCTAGAGAGAGAACTGACATATTTTTTTATGACAAAATTCTCACTCAATTCTACATCAATTGATGCAATTCCTTATCATGGGAGGAACCATAGGACACAAGGTATTTGCCGAGATTAAAAGCTTGGACCGCCGTGCCCTAGACAGTAAACTTTTGAAACTTTCTCTCTTTAAGTCCAGTTTTCCGGCGAAACTCTGTTTGAGCTCATTCTGGCATCAAATCATGTGATTTAAAGTGCAATTGAATCATATGAAGGAGTAGGAACTCCAATCTAACTTCAGTTTCAACAATTAAACTCATTTGATCGGTCAATTTGATAAAATCAAATTCGACTAAGTTAGAAGGTTGAAATTGGGGAAAATTTGGAAATTTCAAAAATTTGAGGGACTAAAGAGCAATTTCATAAAATTGATGGTCAATTGGGCATGATAAAGATGTTTGAGGACCAATTGGGCAATTTTTGGAATTTTTGGGACAAAACTCACCATTTTTGTAAATTAGGTGAAAAATGGTAGTTTTGGAAAAAATTGGGGACCATATTGGAAATTTGGGAAACTTGAACCCCTTTTTGAGATTTTGCATAAATTGAGGTCCTAAGGTGAATTTTAGAGTTTTGAGACTCAATTTGGTGGAAAATTGACATTAGGGACTTAAAGTTAAAGAAAAGTAACTTTAGGGACCTAATTGGAAATAAAATGAAAAGTTTGGTTTTCTCATTCATTTGGGATGAATGAAGGCTATTAGGCCAAAGGATAATGAACAAGGATGTTCATATCGTGTAGGAACATGAAGTATCAGGAATGCCAGCTAAGACAAGTTTGCGTGAAGGCAACAAGCTAACTAAGAGAAAATTCACTGCACTATCGGATGAGTGAGATATTTAATATCATACACGGTTGTGATGTTAAGCACATAAAAAATAAAAACCCACTGCTAAGTGGTATTTAAATCATCACACCTGATAGGATTGATGTGAAAATCACGTGGAAAAATTACTTATCGGTTGTAAGTAGATCATACCCAACTAGTATGATGAAGCTTCCTAGAAGGAAGTGGAAAATCCGCTTATCGGTTATAATCGAAGATGTCCTCATACTCGGTTGGTGTGATGGACAACTGAAAAGTTTATTTTTTCGGAATTGCTGTCCCCTGACTGTGTGCCACTACTTAAAAATTTTGGGAGACCTTCTTGACGGGAGCTCGAATAGCTTAGTTAGGCTGTAGGCCTAGGTTTTTGAACTTGGGGGCTAATATGTCTAATTTTGAAAATCTTGAATAGTGGGCCCTAGGTTAGTTGGCACGAGCAGGATCTCGTAAACAAACATGATTTTAAGCCATGAAAACTTAAGTGAATGAGTTGTTTGGCCATGTTACCAAGTCAGGACCGACATAATCGATGGACTGGCGGCAGTGCGACATGACAAGTCTACGGACCAGTCGAGACAAACAACTGTAGGTCGAGTTGAGAGTCGGGGTTAGATCAATGACACCATAGATTATATGGATTATGTGAAAAATTAATGAATTGTGCATGCACTATGTTACGAGACCTTGAAGATGCCCAAGAGAGGTAGTAATGCGTCCTAGGGCTCTCGATGACCTGGTGGAGATAAGGGCAGTTAGTCGTACCGGTAGTCTTGAAAAGCTCGACGTAGCTTCATGTGCATGTGACCAGGGTGGGGACGGGGTGGGGCCTTTTTCCTTATATGGACACGGAGTTTTGTTACGGGATTGATGGTTGGATGTTGCGTACATCCACTCGTTCTCATGGTAGAAGTGGACGTGCTTATATCTAGGTGGCCGATAAAGTCGCTCCGACGCCACAAGTGGGTGCTTCTATCTAGGTGGCCGGTAAAGTCTCTACGACACCACAAGTGGGTATAGTGGACGAGCTGGCCTGTGAATGTGTGTTCCCTTCAAGATGAAGGGCGTGTGTTGAGTAATAACACACTATTGTGATGAGAAATGGCTAAGAAAATCAAGATTTGAAGATAAGATATTTTAAAGGAAAATAAGGGGTGTAGCACACTCCAATTCAAACTATTTTCTGAAAGTCATACTTTAAAACATCCATTCTCTGAGTTGTTGAACTCACTCCCTCCCTTATATCCCTTTCAGGTAACCCGGGAAAACCTACCCAAAGACCTATTTGTTAAACTACACATGTAAGACAAGTATGAAAAGTTTAAATTTTATGCAGTTTTGATTTATGTTATTCAAGGAAAGGTGCAAATTTAAATGATGCCTTACTCCTCCTAGGTTAAAGAAAGGGGAAACCTTGAATAAACTGGGAGATTGGCGGGTTGCTCACGGGGATATGACCAAACCGGGTCGGAGGAGGAGGAGGAGGAGGTTAAAGAAAATGGACATGAACAGTTGTCGAGCTTCCTATATTCAGAGCATTCCTTTATTCATTATCAACATCCCACAATCGAGCGAAGAAGAAGAAGAGTATACTTTCCGACGAGTTGCGAACTAGAGATTCGACGACGGGATTTTTCTCAACCTTTGAAGCCACAATGGTTGTCTTTGGAATCAGTAGGAAGTCCTCTACCTGACCCTACCTTCCATTCAACTTGAGAGCCACCGAGGAAGAATAAGGAAGCTCAAACAGTATTACTACTCCTCAGCCGAAAAACAGCCAGCCTCCTGCCGCCAACTTCGAGCCCTCCCCCGGCCAATTGCGGCAAAGCTAGACCCCCTATGCCCCACCTGGAGGTGTCCTAACCTTCCCCTAAACTAAGAAGGTAAGCTCCCTTCACCGCCCTTCGCTGGAAAATACTGTGCACGACCGAATTCTATAAAAATTTAACACTAAAATTCGCACTGCTTAGGTGGATCCTTGCAACGAGAGCAACATGGTGGTAACCAAAGCTCCGATCATCGTACCCTCACCAGTAAGATATCGAAGCTTTCTCTCTCTAGACTATCTTTTCTGACGAAGCTCCGTTTGACCTCATTTCCAAGCCAAATTGAGTGATTCAAAGCTTGAAATGATGAGAAAAACTAGATGAGATGATTTAAATCAAGAATGAGGGCAATTAAACAAGTTTTGAGGGTCAATTGAATCAAAATGAGATTCGGGGGCAAAAATAAAAATTATGGAAAGTTTGGGCAAATTGGGGGTTTTGCGAAAATTGGGGACCGATTATCGCAAATTGGGGGTTTTGCAAAAATTGAGGATTGATTATCGCAAATTGATAAAATTGAGGGTCTTTTTATGCAATTCCCTCCCAATTGAGGGTCAATTGGATCAAATGATGGACCAATTTACAAAATTTGAGAATTTGGGGTCAAATTACAATTTTAGAAAAATTTGGGGCTAAATGGCAAATTTTGAAAATTGAGGGACCCAAGGGCAATGGTGATAAAATTTAGGACCAGAGAAGATACTTATAAAACCTGGGGACCTAATTAAAGGAAAAAAAAAGGGCAATTAAGGACTTAAAGATAAATGCCCAAACCTTAGGGACAATGTAATTAAAGCAAAGTAAGAAGGCCTATATGAAAATACGCAAAGAAATGCAATTCCTTTGTTAAATACCCTAACAAGGACATCCGTGTCATGTAGGAGCATACTACTCGAGTGCCGATTTCTGGAAAAGAGACTGTAGGGCGAGACTCCGCTGGCACGCCACACCGAAATCACCGAGTGAGTGGGAGCCACTATGATGTCCATTCCGGTTGGAATGAAAGTTCAGCTTTGAAAACTATTGTAAACCCCGCCCTTTTGAGTTATGGAAAACTGGAAAAAGAACCGATCAAACCAAGTAAGAAAATCGAACTGGATCACAAACCCGATCATTTGGGCACAGGCAATTTGGAAAGTTACAACTCCCAGGTGATCTAAATGGTTCATAAAACCTTGGAAAAGAACTTTAGGAAAAATTGGAAGAGAAAAACCAGACCGTTTTAGATGAACCAAATCCAATTGGATTGAACTAGTTTATGAACCGAAACCAATAGAGAAAGGACAATCCTGGAAATTAATGGATCCCGAGTGACCCAAAGAGTCACAAAAGTCATGAAAATGGACTTGAGAATGAATTGGAGATGAAAACCAAATCGGTTCAGGTGAACTGGATTCGAACAGGATCCAAACCGGTTTGAACCACTATTGAACCGAATTCTAAATTCATTTTTCTAGGTAGCTTAAAAAATTCAAATTTGTTATTTGAGGCCATCATTGTATAGAAAATAAATTTAGATAAATTTAAAAATTTTTATATCTGAAAAATTTGGTCGAATGGGGGGCCGGTTTAAGCTTTGAACCCGGTTCGGACCGGTTCGAAAAAGTGTCATCTTCTTCCTTCAGATGATAGCACTATTCACTCGCCGAAAAATTATGTATTGCCAGCGAACCTGAAAAGTCTCTAGCCAGGGAGTTTCAGACAATGAATGACTGTCATTAAGGCACCAATCGAACATCCAAGAAGTCCTCGAGCTTCCTATATAAAGACCCCCTCCCCATTCATCCTCTTCACACTTGAAAACTCCATTCTCTCTCAACTACTCCATTTTCCGGTGAAACTCGAACCAGAGCTCCGACTTGGGCACTTTTCTAAGCCAAATAAGGCGAGTCCGGGTTTTTGAGAATTGGGGAGAAGTCAGCTACATGCTCGTAGTCTCTGTTTACTCCGAGAGTCGCCGAAGAAGTGTTGGCGTGATGGAACATTGAAGCAACTCCGACGGACCGAAGCTGCCCTATTTCGGACGAGTTGAAATTAGCCAATTCGAGCCATCCTCAGGCCAAACCAAGCCTTCCCAACACTTTATTTTCCCTCCCACGGCCAAATTAGTACTGAAAGGTAAGCCAATTCAACTCCCCTCTTCAATTTTTGACTAGTGCTAGAGAAAGAACCAGTAAATTTTGATGATGAAATTCTAACTTAATTCAACATCAATTGATGCTAGAGAAAGAACCAGTCATTTATTTGGAATGAGTGAAGGCTATTAGGCTGAGGAATAATGAACAAGGTTGTTCATATTGTGTAGGAATGCGAAGTTTCGGGAACGCCAACAAGGACAAGCTCGCGTGAACACGAAGAACCGATCGAGTGGAATTTACTACATTAATTGGTGAGTGGGATTTTATATCATACCCGATTGGGGATGATAAGTACTTCGAAATGAAAACCCACTACTTAATTGTATTTTAAACATTACTACGTAGAGGAGTGATGTAAAAATGACGCGGAAAAACTACTTACAAGTTGTGAGTAGATAATACTCGGTTGGTATGATTAAACTTCCTTGGAGGAAGTGGAAAACCCGTTTATCGGTTGTGAGTGAAGATACCCTCATACTCGATTGGTATGATGGATAGTTGGAAATTTATTTTGTCGGAAGTGCTCTCCCCTGACTGTGTGCCACTGCTTAAAAGATTTGGGAGACCTTCTTGACGAGAGCTCGAATAACTCTAATATGCGGGAGACCTCAGTTTTGGAACTTGATGGCTAAAATGCCATTTTTGGATAATCACATACAGTGGGCCCAAGACCAGTAGACACGGGCAGAAGCTCATAAACAAACATGAGATATATGCTATGAAACTCTAAATAAATGAATTGTTTGGCCATGGTAACATGACAAGACCAATATATTCAGTCAACTAGTGGTAGTGCGACATGAGAGATCTCCGAACTAGTCAAGACAAATAGCTACAGGTTAAGTTGAGGGTCAAGGCCATTGGACCAGTGGCACACTGTTTATATGGCATGATGTGAAAATATGGATTGTGCATGCACTGTGTTTATGGGACCTTCAAGACGCCAAAGAGGGATAGTGATGTGTTCTAGGGCCCTGGACGACCTGATGGATATAAGGGCAGTTCGTCAGACCAGGTGACCTTATGAAGCTCAACATAGCTTCATCGCGTACAAGACCGGGGTGAGGTTAGGATGAGGTCTCTATCCTCATACAGACACTGGGTATTTTTTTGGTATGAGGGTAGGACATTAGGGACGTTCACTTAGACTTCAGGTAGAAGTCAGATACTTCTATCAGGGTGAATGGTAAAGACATTTCGATCCACAAGTAAGTGCAGTCGGTGTAACTGCATCTTGCGAATGTGTGTGTGATCCATTCATGATGAAGGGTGTGTAGTTTGTGAAACACACTGAATATGAAAATGGGAAAAAGGTTATGGAAACCTTGGAAAGGATTTGAGAATTCTTGGAAAAATAATTGGCAAACCTTGGGAAAAGGTGTTGAAAACCAGAAATTGAGAAAAGAATATTTTTAAAGAAAATAAGGAGTCTGGCACACTCCGAATTAAGCATTTTTCCTAAAAGATAAATTTTGAAAACTCATTCACTGAGTCGTTGTACCCACTCTCTCCCTTATATCCCTTTTTAGGTAATTAAGGGAAACCTACCCAAAGACCTTTTATTAGTCACACATGTAAGATAGGTATGTAAGTTAAAATTTTTATGCAGTTTGATTTATGTATTCCAGGAAATGTACAAGTTTAAAGGACTCCTTACTCTTCACGGTTATTGAACAAGGGGCAACCCTTAGTAAATCGGGAGAGTGACGGGTTGATCACGGGGATCCGACCAAACCGGGTATGGGCGTGACAACTTGAGTGGTATCAGAGCCTGTTTCCTCGAATACATAATCAAGACTAGAAAATATAGTTACTATAAACCCCGCACTTTTGAGTTAAGGAAAACCGGGAAAGAAACGGTCAACCCGAGTAAGAAAACTGAGCCGGTTTACAAACCCAATCATTTGGGAACAAGCAATTTGAAAATTTACAATTTCCGAGTGATCCAAAGGGTTTATTAAACCTTACAAAATAAATTTAAGACAAATTAGAAAAGAAAAATCAATTTGGTTCAAGTGAACGAGAATCTATAAGAACTTTGAAGTTAAGTGTGCTTGCTCGAGAGTATTGTGAGGATGGGTGACCTCCTGGGGTCAAAACTTTTTATGCGAACGTACTACGCCTTATCATTTCGGTCAAAACTTTTTATGCGGTCAAAACTTTTTATGCGAACGTACACCTTATCATAAATAGCCATAAATTAATATATATTTAATTATTAGAATTAATACAAATAATTTAATACCGAAATTAAATTATTAGAATTAATACCGAAATTAAATTATTGGAATTAATAATAAAATTAAATTATTAGAATTAATACCAATAATTTATGCTAATATTAATACTAGTAATAAATCTCTCCTCACACCTGAACACTTCTCTCTCTCTGTCTCTCTCTACACCTCTATTTCTCGGTGAAACTTAAACCAGAGCTTCGACTTGAAATTTTTTCTTAACCTCGGAAGAAGAGGTCAGGCTCTTTAGAACCAGGGAGAAGTCAGCTATTTGATAGCAAACTCCAGTCAATCCGAGAATCATTAGAGAAGCACCGACATGATGGAATAGTGAAGCAGCTTCGACGGACCGAAGCGGCCCTGTTTCGGTTGAGTTGAAATTGTCCATTTCGAGATCTACTTAGGCCAAACCAAGCCTTCCCAACACTTCCTCCATCCTCCCACGACCGAATTAGGTTTGAAAGGTAAGCCAATTTGGCTTCACTCTACAATTTCCCGCCGGTGTTAGAGAGAGAACCGGTAGAATTTCAATAATGAAATTCTAACTCAATTTGGCATCAATTGATGCAATTCTTGATTCTAGGATGAACCTCAGGACGAGAGCTATCTGCCCAGATCAAAAGCTCGGACCGACATGCCATCACCGGTGAGTAATCGAAACTTTCTCTCTCTATAGTTCATTTTCCGGCGAAGCTCCGTTTGAGCTCATCCTGACGTTAAAACTTGTGATTCACATTTATAAAGAATCTTATGAACATGTAGAAACTCAATTTTAACTTCAATTTCAACAATTGGAAACGTTTGATGGGTCAATTTGATGAAATCAAATATGGCTGTGTTAAGAAGTTGGAATTGGGCGAAAATTGGGGATTTTCGAAATTCAAAGGATCAAAATGAAATTTTATGAAATTGAGGGTCAATTGGGCATGAAAATAATGTTAGAGGACCAATTGAGGAATTTTAAAATTTTTGGGGCAAAATTTACCATTTTTGTAAAGGAAGGGCAAAATGGTAATTTTTGAAAAATTGGGGGACCAAATTGGAAATTTGGGAAATTAAACCTCTTTTTGGTGAAATTGAATAAATTGAGGTACCAAGATAAATTTTAAAAGTTACGAGACTCAATTTGAGGAAAAACCGACATTAGGGACTTAAAGTTAAAGAAAAATAACTTTAGGGTCCTAATTGCCAATAACTAAAAGTTTGGGTTTTCTCATTCATTGGAAATGAATGAAGGCTGTTATGCCGAGTAATAATGAATAAGGATGTTCATATCGTGTAAGAATACGAAATACCAGGAACGCCAGCATGGACGAGCTCGCGTGAATACAAAGAACTGATCAAGTGGAATTCACTAGGTTAACGGGTGAGTGGGTTTACTAACATCATACCCGGTTGGGATAATGAACACAACTTAAAATTAAAAACTACTTACCGGTTGTGAGTGAAAATTTTATATCATACCTAGTTGGGCAATGATAAGTACCTCGGTATGAAAATTCACTATTAAGTGGTATTTTAAACATCACTACTCGGAGGAAGTGATGTGAAAATCATGCGGAAAAACTACTTACCAGTTGTAAGTAGATCATACCCGGTTGGTATGATGAGACTTCCTCGAAGGAAGTTGAAAACCCGTTCATCGATTATGAACGGAGGTGTCCTTATACCCGAGCGGTATAATGGATAGAGAAAACATATGTTTTGTTGTAAGCGCTCTCCCCTAACTGTGTGCCAATGCTTAAACAATTTAGGAGACCTTCTCGATGGGAGCTCGAATAGCTCTGATAGGTCGGGGGCCTTGGTTTTGGAATTTGGGGGCTAAATGCTTGAGTTTGAAAATCTCGTATAGTGGGCTCAAGGCCAGTTGGCATGAGTAGGAGCTCGTAAACAAACATGACATATGTGCCATAAAACTTAATAAGTGAATTGTTTGGTCATGGTACCAAGATAAGACCAACATTCTCAGTCAACTAGCGGCAGTGTGACATGATAGGTCGACGGACTAGTCAAGACAAACAACTGCGGGTTGAGTTAAGAGTCGGGGCCATTGGACCGGTAGCACCACATATTATATGGAAATATGAGAAAACATTGTTTGTGCATGCATTGTGAATACGAGATCATCAAGACGCCCATGAGGGGTAGTGATGCATCCTAAGGACACTGGACGACCTGGTGGCTATAAGGGCAGTTTGTCGTTCCAGGTGTCTATACGAAAACTGGAGTAGCACCAAGCGTATGAGACCGGGGTGGGGACAGGATGAGGTCTCTGTTCTCATACGAACATGAAAAAGTGATTTCGGGATTGTGGGTCGAATGTCACGTAAACCCACTCATTCTCAGGGTAGAAGTGGTCGTACTTCTATCCGGTTGGCAGGACAAGTCGCTCCGAAGCCACTAGCGGGTTCAGTAGTGATACTGAATTGTGAATGTGTGTAACCTTCATGATGAAGGATGTGTGTTGGGTGGTGACACACCGTTGTAAATAAGAAATGGTGGAAAAACCCGAATTTTTAAATGAAGGGATTTTTGAAAACAAAGGAGTCTGGCACACTCATATAAATATTTTTCTTAAAAGTCAAAAGTTTTTAAAAACCAATTCATTGAGTAGTCGTACTCACCCCCTCCCTTATACCCCTTCCAGGAAGTCCCAGAAAGCCGAACCTTAAAAGACTTGTGCAATTAAACACCTACAAGACAGGTATGATTAATTTAAATTACTATGTCGTTTTGATTTATGATATTCCTGGAAAAAGATGCAGGTCTAAAGAACGCCTTACTATTTACAGTTTATAATATAAGGGGAAACCCTTTAGTAAATCGGGAGAGTGGCGGGTTGATCACGGGGATCCGACCAAACCGGGTTGTGGTGTGACAGTTACTAATATGATTGATCTTAAAATTTTCAAATGGCTCCCTGGAAAGTAACCAAGAAAACTAAGAATGACTCTACTCAACACCCTGTCCTTGTAGGAAGACAACCCTAGAATCTTCCTAATGCCCGAGACATAGTAGAAGCCCAAACGACCGAATGAAGTCTAGTACGATAATATAATCTTACCAAGTAAGATACTTACCAAGAAAACCATAGCTTCCTATCTATCTTGTAACTATTTTTGTAAAAGGGTTAAAACCCAAACCTTTTGTACTCCTCTAATAATGAAGTACTCGAAATTTTAAAAAACCTATCTCTCAATGATGTGATATTACTAAGAATATGGTCCCAAGAATAGTAAATAAACAAATCACCACTACCATAGAAATTAGGAAGAATTCCATCCCAGTAAAGAAAGCTGAATTAGGGAATTAAGAAAAATAGGAGTACTCCTAGAATGACCGTTTGGGGAATAATCTATTACAAATGTGAATGAGAGGGATACTACATGAAGAAGTGCCCAACCCTACTAAAGACAAGTACCAAGATAACCAGTTATAGGTATAAGAGAATAGGACAGGTAAAGCAGGACTATTCCACACCTTATGGATATAGAGCAGTACCTCCTCAAAGGTCATGAAAGATATGAAGGATTGATGACCAAAACCATGGAGCAATTTTAGTAAGTGATTCATAAAGAGGTAAAGAAATAGTGAGGTAAAAGCCAATTTAAACTTTTCCTAAGAAGGTCAAGCTGAGAAGGATACCACAAGAATGGAGGTAAGAAAGTATACCTAGAATCCCCTCATATGGGACAAACACGGAAAAATGTCCCAAAGGGTTCATAATACCATGGAAAAGAACCTTAGGACGAATTGGAAGCAAAAAACCAGACCGGTTTAGATGAATATGAACCGATAGAGAATGGGAAAATCAGAAAAATTCAACTCCCTTGTGCCCCAAAGAAATTTATAAACCTTGGGGAGGAACCTTAGAACAAAGTGGGAGAGAAAAACTAGACCGGTTTGGGTGAATCAAACCCGAACCGGATTAAACTAGTGTAAGAACCGAGCCAATTTATGAACCAGAATCGATAAAGAGATGGTAAACCAAGAATTTTATGGACCCTATGTGACCCAAGGAGTCACAAAAGACATTGAAATGGACTTGTGAAGGAATTAAGGATGAAAACTAAACCAGTTCAGGTGAACCGGATTCGAACCGATTTGGACCGGTTTGAACCACTATTGAACAGAGTCCTAAATTCATTTTTCTAGGTGGCTTAAATAATTCAAATTGGAGATTTGAAGCCATCATTGGATAGAAAATGAAGTTAGATGAATTTGTAAATTTTTAGATTTGAAAAACTTGGTCGAATGAGGGGTGAACCAGCCGGTTTAAGCTTCGAACCCAGTTCGTACCACTCCGGTTCGGAACAGTGTCATCTTCTTCCTCAGGATGACCGCACTATTCACTCATCGGGAAATCGAAGTAGTGCTGGCGAAGAAGAAAAACTTCCATTCGGTACGTTACAGGTCTTCAATGCCTATTATAACGGTGCCAAACGGATGACCAATGGGTCCCCAGCTCTCAATATAAAGAGCCCCTCCCCATCATCCTTTCCACACCTGAAATCTCAATTCTCTCTCAATTGCTCCATTTTCTGGTGAAGCTAGAATAAGAGCTCCAATATGGGGTCTTTTGTGAGCTAAACAAGGCGAGGTTAGGTTTTTTCGAACAGGGGAGAAATCAGCTACACACCTGTAGTCTCCGTTTGCTCCGAGGGTCGTCGGAGAAACGCCGGCGTGATGAAACAGTGAAGCAGCTCCGGTGGACCGAAGCTGCCCTGTTTTGGCCGAGTGGAAATTGACCATTTTGAGCCCTCCTCAGGCCAAACCAAGCCTTCCCAACACTTCCTCAACCCTCCAATGGCCGAATTAGGACTGAAAGGTAAGCCAATTCGACTCCCCTCTACAATTTCCGACTAGTGCTAGAGAGAGAACCGACAAAATTTCAATGATAAAATTCTAACTCAATTCAGCATCAATTGATGTGATTCTTGATTCTGGGATGAACCTCAGGACGAGACCTATCTGCCCGGATCGAAAGCTCGGACCGTCGTGCACTCACCGGTGAGTAATTGAAGCTTTATCTCTCTACAGTTTGTTTTACGGCGAAGCTCCGTTTGAGCTCGTTCTGACATTAAAACTCATGATTCAAAGTTCTTTGGAATCATATGAACATGGAGGAACTCAATTTCAACAATTAGAGGTGTTTGATCGGTCAATTTGATGAAATCAAATTTAATTGTGTTAAAGAGTTGGAATTGGGGGAAATTAGGGATTTTCAAAAATTCGAGGGACCAAAATGCAATTTCCTAAAATTGAGGGTCAATTGGGCATGGTAAAAATGTTAGAGGGCCAATTGAGGAATTTTAGAATTTTGCGGGTGAAACTTACCATTTTTGTAAAAGAAGGGCAAAATGGTAATTTTGGAAGAGTTGGAAGACCAAATTGGTAATTTGGGAATTTAACCCTTTTTTGTGAAATGGAATAAATTGAGGTCTTATGATAAATTTTAAGACTTTCGAGACTTAATTTGAGGAAAAATCGACATTTGGGACTTAAAGTTAAAGAGAAATAACTTTAGGGACCTAATTACAAATAAATAGAAAGTTTGCGTTTCTCATTCATTTGGAATGAATGAAGGCTTATAGGCCGAAGGATAATGAACCAAGATGTTCATATCGTGTAGGAACATGAAGTACCGAGAATGCCAGCAAGGACAAGCTTGCGTGAATACAAAGAACCGGTCTAGTGGAATTCATGGCATTAACGGGTGAGTGGGTTTACTAACTTCTTACCCGGTTGGGATAATGAGCACAACTTAAAGTTAAAAACCACTTACCGTTTGTGAGTGGGATTTTATATCATACCCTGTTGGGAATGATAAAGATATTAGAATGAAAACCCACTACTATGTGTCATTTTAAACATCACAACTTGGAGTAGTGATGTGAAAAACATGCGGAAAAAGTACTTACCGGTTGTAAGTAGATCATACCCGATTGCTATGATGAAACTTCCTTGAGGGAAGTTGAAAACCCATTCATCGGTTATGAGCAGAGATGTCCTTATACCCGATCGGTATAATGGAGAGTTGAAAATATAATTTTGTCGGAAGTGCTCTCCCCTGACTATGTGCCAATACTTAAACTATTTGGGAGATCTTCTGGATGGGAGCTCGAATAGCTCTGATAGGCCGGGGGCCTCGGTTTTGGAGCTTGGGGGCTAATATGCCCGATTTTGAAAATCTCGTACAATGGGCCCAAGGCCAGTTGGCACGAGCAGGAGCTCGTAAATAAACGTGAGTTATATGCCATAAAACTTTAGATAAAGAAATTGTTTGGCCATGATACCAAGATAGAACCGACATAGTCAACTAGCAGGAGTGCGATATGACAGGTCGACGGTCCAGTAAAGACAAACAATTGTGGGTTAAGTTGATAGTCGGGGCCGTTGGACCAGTGGTACCACAGATTACATGGCTTGATAAGAAAATTATTGTTTGTGCATGCACTATGAGTACAGGATCATCAAGATGCCCATGAGGCGTAGTGATGCATCCTAAGTGCCCTAGACGACCCGGTGAGTATAAGGGCAGTTTGTCGTTTTAGGTGACCGGGCGAAATTTGGAGTTAAGGAAAACTGAGAAAAGAACCGGTCAAATCGAGTAAGAAAACCGAGCTAGTTTACAAACCCGATCATTTGGTAACAAACAATTTAGAAATTTACAACTTTCGGGTGATCCAAAGGGTTCATTAAACCTTGGAATAGAAACTTAAGACAAATTAGAAGAGAAAAATCAAATTGGTTCAGGTGAACGAGATCCCATAAGAATTTTGAAGTTAAGCGTGCTTGCCCGAGAGTAGTCCGAGGATGGGTGACTTGCCCGAGAGTAGTCCGAGGATGGGTGACTTGCCCAAGAGTAGTGCGAGGATGGGTGACCTCGTGGGAAGTATGCGAACCTAAGCCTTATCATAAATAGACTTAAATTAATATATATTTAATTATTGTAATTAATACCAATAATTTAATACCTAAATTAAATTATTAGAATTAATACTAATAAGTTATGGCAATATTAATACTAGTAATAAATCTCTACCATTTAATACACGATTTTACACCTATATAAAGAGGTAATCCCTATTCATTCTGCTCACACCTGAACACTTCTATCTCTCTCTACTGCTCCATTTCCTGGTAAAGCAGAGTATCAACTTGAACATTTTTCTTAACCTCGGAAGGAGAGGCTGGGCTCTTTAGAACTAAAGAGAAGTCAACTATCTGATAACAAACTCCAGCCAATCCGAGAATCATTGGAGAAGAACCGGCATGTTGGAACAGTGAAGCAGCTCCGACGGACCAAAGCTGCCTTATTTCGGCCAAGCTGAAATCAGCCAATTCGAGCCCTCCTTAGGCCAAACCAAGCCCTCCCAACACTTCTTCAGCCCTCCCATGACCGAATTAGGACTGAAAGGTAAGCCAATTCAGCTCCCCTTTACAATTTCCGATCGGTGTTAGAGAGAGAGTCGGCCGAATTTCAATGACGAAATTCTAATTCAATTCGGCATCAATTGATGCGATTCTTGATTCTAGAATGAACCTCAGGACGAGAGCTATCTACCCAGATCAAAAGCTCGGACCTCCGTGCCCTCACCGATGAGTAATCGAAGCTTTCTCTATTTACAGTATGCTTTTGGGAAAAGCTCCGTTTAAGCTCGTTCCGGCGTTAAAACTCGTGATTCAAAGTTCTATGGAATTGTATGAACATGGAGAAACTCAATTTCAACTTCAAGTTCTATGGTATCTATGGAATCATGGGACCGACATACTCAGTCAACTAGCAGCAGTGTGACATGACAGGTCGACGGACCAGTCAAGATAAACAACTGCAGGTTGAGTTGAGAGTCGGGGTTGTTGGACCAATGACACCACATATTATATGGGATAATGAGAAAATTATTGATTGTGCATGCACTATGAGTACAGGATCATTAAGACGTCCATGAGGGGTAGTGATGCGTCCTAAGGGCCCTGGATGACCCGGTGAGAATAAGGGCAGTTCGTCGTTCTAGGTGACCGTGCAAAATTTGGAGTAGCACCAAGCGCATGAGACCGAGGTGGGGACAGGATGAGGTCTCTATCCTCATACTGACACGAAGAATTTATTCTAGGAATGAGGGTCATATGTCGTGAACATCCACTCACTCTCAGGGTAGAAGTGGACGTACTTCTATCCGAGTGGCCGGTAAAGTCGCTATGAAGCCACAAGTGGGTTCAGTGGACGTACTGACCTACGAATGTGTGTTGAACCTTCATGATGAAGGATGTGTGTTGGGTGATGACACACCGTGATTAAATAAAGAAATGGTGATAAAACCCAAGATTTTGAATGAAATGATTTTTGAAAGAAAGGAGTTTGGCACACTCCAAAATTTATCTTTTTCCTAAAGATAAAAAGTTTTAAAAACCCATTCACTGAGTAGTCGTACTCACCCCCTCCCTTATATCCCTTTCAGGAGATTTTAGAAAGCCTACCCTTAAAGACCATCAACTAAGACGCATGTGATACAAGTATTATAAATCTTTATGTAGTTTTGTTTATGTTATTCCTGAAAAAAGTGTAGGTTTAAAGGACGCCTTACTCTTTATCGTTTATAATAAGGGGAAACCCTTTAATAAACCAGGAGAGTTGCGGGTTGATCATGGGGATCCGACCAAACAGGGTCGGGGCGTGAGAACTAGAGTGGTATCAGAGCTTGTTTCCTCGATTACATAATCAAGACTAGAAAATATAGTAACTGGTAGGATTTATCTCAAAAATTTCAGATGGCTCCTAGGAGAGGAACCAAGAAAACTAGGAATGACTTTGCTCAACACCCTGTCCTCATAGGAAGACAACTCTAGAAGCTTCTCAAATGCTTGGGGCATGGTAGAAATCCCCAAGACCAAATGACAAAGTACCCAAGAGGATGATGATTGGACCTATTGAGATTATACCCCCGAGTACAAAGGGAGCCAAGCCTGAAACCAGGAACACCGGCTAGGGCTTATAACCTTACCATGGAGGATGCTTATCAAACACCCCGTAGCCCTCTATCTATTTCATAACCACCTCTTTGTAATATGGTTAAGACCCTAACATATTGTACTCCTTCTCCATTAATGAAGAATTCCAAGTTCCTGAAACCATGTCTCTAAAAAAGGATGTAAGCTTACGCCTCAACTGTAGGAAGATTGCCTCAAGAAAAGTAACCAAACAAATCACGGGGATCGAGGAGAATCCCATCCCAAATAAGGAAATGAACCAAAAGACTAAAAGAGTCTAGGAGAACTGTAGGAAGATTTTTATATCATACCTTGTTGGTAATGATAAATATATCAGAATGAAAATCCACTACTATGTGGCATTTTAAACATCAGAACTTGGAGTAGTGATGTGAAAAACATGCGGAAAAACTACTTACCGATTGTAAGTAGATAATACCTAGTTGGTATGATGAAACTTCCTCGAGGGAAGTTGAAAACCGGTTCATCGGTTATGAGCGGAGATGCCCTTATACCCGGTCGGTATAATGGATAATTGAAAATATAATTTTGTTGGAAGTGCTCTCCCCTAACTGTGTGCCAATGCTTAAATTATTTAGGAGACCTTATTGATAGAGCTCGAATAGCTATGATAAGCCAGGGGCTTCGGTTTTGGAACTTGGGGGCTAATATGTCCGATTTTAAAATTTTTATACAATGGGCCAAAGGACAGTTGGCACGAGCAAGAGCTCGTAAACAAACATGAATTATATGCCATAAAACTTTAAATAAAGAAATTGTTTGGCCATGATACAAAGATAGGACCGACAATGTAAACCCCACATTTTTTAGTTAAGGAAAACTTGGAAAAAAACCGGTCAAACCAAATAAGAAAACCGAGCTAGTTTACATTTGGGAATAAGCAATATGGAAATTTACAACTTTTGGGTGATCCAAAGGGTTCATTAAACCTTTGAAAAGAAATTTATAACAAATTAGAAAATAAAAACTAAATTGGTTCAGGTGAACTATATTCCATAAGAAGCTTAAAGTTAAGCGTGCTTGCCTTTATCATAAATAGCCATAAATTAATATATATTTAATTATTGTAATTAATACTAATCATTTAACACCCAAATTAAATTATTGGATTAATACAAATAATTTAATACCGAAATTAAATTATTGAAATTAATACCAATAATTTATGGCAATATTAATACTAGTAATAAATATCTCCCATTTAATACACAGTTTTACACCTATATAAAGAGGTCATCCCCATTCATTCTCCTCACACCTGAACACTTCACTCCTTCTCTCTACTGCTCTATTTCCCGGTGAAGCTCGAACCAGAGTTTCGACTTAAACATTTTTCTTAGCCTCGGAAGGAGAGGTTGAGCTCTTTAGAACCGGGGAGAAGTTAGCTATTGGATAACAAACTCCAGTCAATCCGAGAATCACTAGAGAAGCGCCGACATGATGGAACAGTGAACCAACTCCGGCAGACCGAAGCTGCCCTATTTCGGCGAAGCTGAAATCGGCCATTTTGAGCCCTCTTCAGACCAAACCAAGCCCTCCCAACACTTCCTCAGCCCTCTCACAATTGAATTAGGACTCAAAGGTAAGCCAATTCCACTCCCCTCTGCAATTTCCGGCCGATGCTAAAGAGAGAACTGACAGAATTTTATTGATGAATTTCTAACTCAATTCGATATCAATTGATGCGATTCTTGATTCTAGGATGATCCTCAAGATGAGAGCTATCTGCCCAGATCGAAAGCTCGGACCATCATGCCCTCACCGGTGAGAAATCGAAACTTTCTCTCTTTACAGTATGTTTTCCGGCGAAGCTCCATTTGAGCTCGTTCTGACGTTAAAATCTGTGATTCAAAGTTTTTTAGAATTGTATGAACATGCAGGAACTCAATTTCAACTCCAATTTCAATAATTAGAAGTGTTTGATCGGTCAATTTGATGAAATCAAATTCGGTAGTGTTGAAGAGTTGAAATTGGGGATTTTCAAAATTCAAAGGGCCAAAATGCAATTTTATGAAATTGAGGGTCAATTGGGCATGAAAATAATGTTGGAGGACCAATTGAGAAATTTTGGAATTTTTGGGGGCAAAGCTTACCATTTTTGTAAAAGAAGGGCAAAATGGTAATTTTGGAAAAATTGGGGGACCAAATTTAAAATTTGGGAAATTAAACCCCTTTTTTGGTGAAATTGAATAAATTGAGGTCCCAAGATAAATTTTAAAAGTTACGACACTCAATTTGAGGAAAAACCAACATTAGGGACTTAAAGTTAAAGAGAAATAACTTTAGGGACCTAATTGCAAATAACTAAAAGTTTGTGTGTTCTCATTCATTGGAAATGAATGAAGGCTGTTATGCCGAGTAATAATGAACAATGTTGTTCATATCGTGTAGGAATGCCTAATACCGGGAACGCCAGCAAGGACAAGCTCGCTTGAATACAAAGATCCGGTCTAGTTGAATTCACGGCATTAATGGGTGAGTGGGTTTACTAACATCATACCCAGTTGGGATGATGAGCACAACTTAAAGACAAAAACCACTTACCGGTTGTGAGTGAAAATTTTATATCATACTCGATAGGGGATGATAAGTACTTCGGTATAAAAACCTACTATTTAGTGGTATTTTAATCATCACCACTTAGAGAAAGTGATGTGAAAATTATGCGGAAAAACTACTTACCGGTTGTAAGTAGATCATACTCGGTTGGTATGATGAGACTTCCTCGATGGAAGTTAAAAACCCGTTCATCAGTTATGAACGGAGATGTCCTTATACCGATTGGTATAATGGATAGTGAAACCTATTTTGTCGGAAGTGTTCTCCCTTGACTGTGTGTCAATGCTTAAACTATTTGGGAGACCTTCTTGATGGGAGCTCGAATAGCTCTTATAGGTCGGGGCCTCGATTTTGGAACTTGGGGGCTAAATGCCCGATTTTGAAAATCTCGTAGAGTGGGCCCAATGCTAATTGGCACAAGCAGGAGCTCGTAAACAAACATGATATATGTGCCATAAAACTTAATAAGTGAATTGTTTGGTCATGGTACCAAGATAGGACCGACATGCTCAGTCAACTAGCGGCAGTGCAACATGACAGGTTGAAGGACTAGTCAAGATAAACAACTACGGGTTGAGTTGAGAGTTGGGGTCGTTGGACTAGTGGCACCACAAATTACATGGCAATATGAGAAAACATTGTTTGTGCATGCACTATGAGTACGGTTTCATCAAGATGCCCATGAGGGGTAGTGATGTGTCCTAAGGGCACTGGACGACCTGGTGAGTATAAGGGCAGATCGTCGTTCCAGGTGTTTGTGCGAAATCTAGAGTAGCACCAAGTGCATGATACCGGGGTGGGGACAGGATGAGATTTTTATCCTCATACGGATACGAAGAAGTGATTTCGGGATTGTGGGTCGGATGTCACGTACATCCACTCATTCCCAGGGTAGAGGTGGTCGTACTTCTATCTGGGTGGTAGGAAAAGTCGCTCTGAAACCACTAGCGGGTTCAGTAGTGATACTGACTTGCGAATGTGTGTAACCTTCATGATGAAGGTTGTGTGTTGGATGATGACACACCGTGGTAAATAAGAAATAATGAAAAAACCCAAATTTTTAAATGAAGGGATTTTTGAAAAGAAAGGAGTCTGGCACACTCCATACGAATGTTTTTCTTTAAAGTTAAAATTAGACCTTTAAAAACCCATTCACTGAGTAGTCGTACTCACCCCCTCCCTTATATCTCTTTCAAGAAATCCCGGAAAGCCTCCCCTTAAAGATCGTCAACTAAGATGCCTGTAAGACAGGTATGTAAAGTTTTAAATTTTATGCAGTTTTGATTATGCTATTCCAGGAAATGGTGCAGGTTAAAGGGCGCCTTACTCTTTACGGTTTACAATAAGGGGAAATCCTTTAATAAACCGGGAGAGTGGCGGGTTGATCACGGGGATCTAACCAAACCGGGTCGTGGCGTGACAGACATACTCAGTCAACTAGCGGCAGTGCGACATGACAGGTCGACGAACCAGTCAAGACAAACAATTGCTGGTTGAGTTGAGAGTCGGGATCGTTGGACCAGTGGCACCACATATTATATGGCATAATGAGAAAATTATTGATTGTGCATGCACTATAAGTACGGGATCATCAAGATGCCCACGTAGGGTAGTGATAAGTCCTAACGGCCCTAGACGATCCGGTGAGTATAAGGGCAGTTCGTCATTCCTGGTGTCCGTGCAAAATTTGGAGTAGCACCAAGCGCATGAGACCGGGGTGGGGATGGGATGTGGTCTCTATCCTCATACTGACACAAAGAATTTATTCCGGGAATGAGGGTCAGATGTCGTGAACATCCACTCATTCTCAGGGTAGAAGTGGACATACTTCTATCCGGGTGGCCGGTAAAGTCGCTCCAATGCCACAAGTGGGTTCAGTGGACGTACTGACCTGCGAATGTGTGTTGAACCTTCATGATGAAGGATGTGTGTTGGGCGATGACACACCATGATTAAATAAGGAAATGGTGGTAAAACCCGAGATTCTGAATGAAATGATTTTTGATAGAAAGGAGTCTGGAACACTCCAAAATTTATCTTTTTCCTGAAGATAAAAAGTTAAAAAAACCCATTCACTGAGTAGTCGTACTCACCCCCTCCCTTATATCCCTTTCAGGAGATTTCAGAAGGCCTACCCTTAAAGACCATCAACTAATATGCCTGTGATACAGGTATGATAAATCTTTATGCAGTTTTGTTTTTGTTATTCCTGTAAAAGGTTTAAAGGACGTCTTACTCTTTATGGTCTATAATAAGGGGAAACCCTTTAATAAACCGGGAGAGTGGCAGGTTGATCACGTGGATCCGACCAAACAGGGTCAGGGCGTGCCAGCATGAGACCGGGGTGGGGATGGGATGAGGTCTCTGTCCTCATATGTACACGAAGAATCGATTTTGGGATTGAGGGTCGGATGTCACGTACATCAACTCATTCTCAGGGTAGAAGTGAACGTACTTATATCCGGATGGCCATAAAGTCACTCCGAAGCCACAAGTGGGTTCAGTGGATGTACTGACCTGTGAATGTGTGTTTAACCTTCATGATGAAGGATGTGTGTTGGGTGATGATACACGGTGATTAAATAAGGAAATGGTGATAAAACCCAAGATTTTGTTTGAAATGATTTTTGAAAAGTAAGGAGTATGGCACACTCCAATACAATTGTTTTTGCTATAATATAAAAGTTTTGAAAAACTCATTCACTGAGTAGCCGTACTCAGCCCCTCCCTTATATCCCTTTAAGGAAATACCAAAAAGCCTACCCTTAAAGACCATCAACTAAGATGTTTGTGAGACAGGTATGGTGAAGTTAAAATGCTATGCAGTTTTGATTATGCTATTCTAGGAAATGGTGCGGGATTAAATGACGCATTACTCTTTACGATTTATAATAAGGGGAAACCCTTTAATAAACTGATAGAGTGGTGGGTTGATCACGGGGATCCGACCAAACAGGGTCGGGGCATGACAGGAATGGTCAAAGAGAATAAACAAAACCCTAATAAAGATTGGGAAGTAGTAAAGACTATACTATATGAAGGACAATAGGATGGGCATGAATGATGAGTAATACAACTACGTAGACAATTAGACAAGAAAAATAGTAAGTTGGAGATAGTTAAAGAACTAGACTTCGAGAGAACCATGGATTTAAACCACGGCAAAGAAGGGAGAAGTGAAGAAGGCCAAAACATTGGAAAAAAAGGACGAAGGAAAACCCTTAAAGAAATTAATGGCCAAAACCAAATTTATAATTTAAAAGTCTTGAGATGGTTAAGTGAGCCTCGCGAAGGACGATCAAGAAATTTTGAAACAAGGAGGATGTGAACCATCCTTAAAAGGAAATAAGTTAACGAGTAAATAGGAAGTTAGCATCAAAAGATGTTGTGACAAGTAAGAATGTTTGGACTACCCATACTAAGGTAATAAAGGAAAGAACATCTAAGAAACATTGGGAAAGTAAACCCTCCAAATAAGATGTGGCTAAGGAGGAATAACCACAATTGGTAAGACAGGTTATAGTCCACATGCGCATATGAAGCATAAAGAGTGGATGACTGAGCATAGTATGGAATACACAAAATAAAACCAATAATCAGAAGTATCCCAAGCAAGGTATAAGGGATGAAACAGAAGTTGTGGATAGAGAAGGATCCAAAGTAGACAAATGCCCTAACATAGATAGGGGTGCGAAGAAAGGGAGAAAGAACCCTAAAAGGAATGATAAGAAGGTTGAGCATGTAACTCCTAAGATGAAAATCTCTATTGTGAGGGATGCAGTAGAAAACGAAACTGGAAGAAGGTAACCTTCCCAAGCAAAGAAATCAACACATAGACCGAAAGCGATTATTGTAGAACGAAGAATCATGAAATAATTATGAGTAAGTAAAAGTGGATTAAGGAATAAGAAAAAAAATCCTTAAGATAAAGAAGGCCAAGGATTTAAGAAAGAAGGAATCCGAGCTTGTTGGTAAATTATTGGAAAGCCCAATCATTGGAACTGAAAAGACTCAATAAGGAAGTTGAAAAAGGATGAGTGGTAAGGAAAACCGACACAGTGGTATAAGCTGATTTGGTAATGGTGTAGGTAGTCGAGGAATACTACTAGAAGAAAAGAGGGAAGATGTTATACAATCCCTGAGAGGTTGGAAAATTAGGAATAACACTAAAGGAGATGTTCTGAAAATCTAATGGACATAGAGACAAGGTCTAGAAAATGTCATGCTGTAAGGGGGCATGTAAACGCAACAGTCCCGAGGAAAAACATGACTCAAAATAAGGAAGAGTTAGTCAGTAAGCATGACAAGGTCAAACATAAAATTTGGACTGAAATTTTAATGAACAACGGACGAAGTAAGAGTCGAAATAGGATGAAAAAGTGATAACAAGGAAACCCGTGAAAACAGGTATGTAATGTTCAAAAGGGTAACAAGCTAAGGGTTTCAACAACTAAGGTTAATTAGACGTGATAATGGTTAGGTATCTTGGAATTTCCAATCATGAGTACGGGACCTCAAAGGCAAAAAAATGTTGCTCTAAGCAAAAAAAGATGTGAATCTAAGAATATACCCTTAACTAAGATATGTTTAGGTATGATAAACTCCATGAAGGAAGCAAATAATATAAACAAAGAGAAATTCCTTCAATGAATGATGTAAAAAGGGTAAATTTAAAGAACAAAATAAGAGTTTGCATGTTAAGCAAATACCAAATGGATATCAAAGGAATTGGTTCCCCATGCAAGGTTACTAATTAAGTTTTGGGGATAAAACTCCTAAAAGGAGGGGGGTAGTTGTAAACCCCACCATTTTGAGTTAAGGAAAATTGAAAAAAGAACCGGTCAAACCGAGTAAGAAAACCGAACCGGTTCACAAACCTGATCATTTGGGAACAAGCAATTTGGAAAGTTACAACTCTCTCATCCAAATGGTTCATAAAACTTTGGAAAATAACCATAGGACAAATTGGAAGAGAAAAACCATACCGGTTAAGATGAACCAGATCCAACTGGATTGAACCGGTTTAAGAATCGAGTCGGTTCATGAGCTGGAACCGATAGAGAAAGGGAAAACCTGGAAATTTATGGATCCTAAGTGACCCAAAGAGTCCCAAAAGTAATGGAAATGGACTTGAGAATGAATTGGAGATGAAAACCAAACCAATTCAGGTGAACCGGTTTGGACCAGTTTGATCCACTATTAAACTAGATTCTAAATTCATTTTTCTAGGTGGCTTAAAAAATTCAAATTTGAGATTTGAGGCCAACATTAGATACAAAATGAATTTAGATGAATTTAGAAATTTTTAGATTTGAAAAATTCAGCCAAATGGAGGGTGAACCGGCCGGTTTAAACTTTGAACCCAGTTCGGACCCGTTCGGTCATGTTTGGAACAGTGTCATCTTCTTTCTTAATATGAAAACACTATCCACTCACCGAAAAATCGCACAACGCTGGCGAAGCTGAAAAGTCTACGGCCAGGGAGTTTCAGACAATGAATGACTACCATTAAGGCACCAATCGGACGACCAAGAAGTCCCTAAGCTTCTTATCTAAAGACCCCCTCCCCATTCATCCTCTCCACACCTGAAAACTCCATTCTCTCTCAACTACTCCATTTTTCGGTGAAGCTCAAACCAAAACTCTGACTTGGGCACTTTTCTAAGCCAAATAAGGCAAGTTCGGGTTCTTTAGAACTGGGGAGAAGTTAGCTACACGCCTGTAGTCTCCATTTGCTCCGAGTGTCGTCGGAGAAGCGCCGGCATGATGGAACAATGAAGCACCTTCGGCAGACCGAAGCTGCCCTATTTCGGCCGAGCTAAAATCAGCCAATTCGATCCATCATCAGGCCAAACCAAGCCCTCCCAACACTTACTCAGTCCTCCCATGACCGAATTAGGACTAAAAGGTAAGCCAATTTTGCTCCCCTTTACAATTTTCGACCGGTGCTAGAGAGAGAACCGAAAGAATTTCGATAATGAAATTCTAACTCAATTTGGCATCAATTGATGCAATTCTTGATTCTAGGATAAACCTCAGGACGAGAGCTATCTGCTCAGATCAAAAGCTTAGACCGTCGTGCCCCCAACAATGAATAATTGAAGCTTTCTCTCTCTATAGTTTATTTTCACGCGACACTCCATTTAAGTTCATTCCGACGTCAAAACTTGCTATTCAAAGTGCTATTGAATTGTATGAAGATGTAGGAACTCAATTTTAACTTTAATTTCAACAATTAGAAGTGTTTAATCAGTCAATTTGATGAAATCAAATTTAGTTGTGTTTGGAAGTTGAAATTTGGGGGGAAATTTTGGGATTTTAGAAAATTTGAAAGACCAAGATGCAATTTTATAAAATTGACGATTAATTGGGCATGATAAGAATGTTAGAGGGCCAATTAAGGAATTTTAGAATTTTTGGGGTGAAACTTTCAATTTTTGTAAATGAAGGGCAAAATGGTATTTTTGGAAAAGTTTGGGAACCAAATTGGAAATTTGGGAAATTAAACCCCTTTTTGTGAATTTGAATAAATTGAGGTCCTAAGATAAATTTTAAAAGTTTCGGGACTTAATTTAAGAAAAAACCGACATTAGGGACATAAAGTTAAAGAAAAATAACTTTCGGGACCTAATTGCAAAGAAATAGAAAGTTTAGTTTTCTCATTCATTTGGAATGAATGAAGGCTATTAGGCCAAGTAATAATGAACAAGTATGTACATATCCTGTTGGAACACGAAGTACTGAGAACGCTAGTAAGGACAAGCTCGTGTGAACACAAAGAATCAATCGAGTGGAATTCACTGCATTAACGAGTGAATGAGATTTTATATCATACCCAGTTGGGGATTATAAGTACCTCGAAATGAAAACCCACTACTTAGTGGTATTTTAAACTTCTCAACATAGAGGAGTGATGTGAAAATGGCGCGGAAAAACTACTTGTAGGTTGTGAGTAGATCATACCTAGTTGGTATTATGAAACTTCCTTTAAGGAAGTGGAAAACCCGTTCATCGGTTATGAGCGGAGATATCCTCATACTCGATTGGTATGATGGACAATTGAAAATTTATTTTATCAGAAGTCTTCTCCCCTGACTGTGTGCCTCTGCTTAAACGATTTGAGAGACATTCTTAACGGGAGCTTGAATTGCTCTAATAGGCTAGAGACCTCGGTTTTGGAACTTGGTGGCTAAAATGCCATTTTTGGAAAGTCACGTATAGTGGACCCAAGGCCAGTAGACACGAGCAGAAGCTTGTAAAAAAACATGAGATAAATGTCATAAAACTCTAAATAAATGAATTGTTTGGCCATGGTACCCAGACAAAATCAACATATTCAGTCAACTAGTGGTAGTGCGACATGATAGGTCGGACTAGTCAAGACAAACAACTACAGGTTGAGTTGAGGGTCAGGGCCGCTGGACCAGTGGCACCATAGATTATATGGCATGATATGAAAATACGGATTGTGCATGCACTTTGTTTACGGGACCTTCAAGACATCCAAGAGGGGTAGTTTAGATTCAGCTGAGTTAAAAGGTTGAAATTGGGGGAAATTTGGGGATTTCTAAAATTCTAGGGACTAAAGTTCAATTTCATAAAATTGAGGGCCAATTGGGTATGATAAAGATCTTAGAGGACTAATTGGGCAAATTTTGGAATTTTTGAGGCAAAACTTACCATTTTTGTAAAGTAGTGGCAAAATGGTAATTTTGGTAAGCTTGGGGACCAAATTGGAAATCTGGGAAATTTGAACCCCTTTTATAATTTTGAATAAATTGAGGTCCTAGAGTGAATTTTAGAGTTTCGGGACTCAATTTGGGGGAAAATCGGAATTTGGGACTTAAAGTTAAAGAAAAATAACTTGAGGAACCTAATTGCAAATAAATGAAAGTTTGGTTTTCTCATTCATTCAGGATGAATGAAGGCTATTAGGCCAAAGGATAATGAACAAGGATTTTCATATCATGTAGGAACACGAAGTACCGGGAACACCAACTAAGACAAGTTCGCGTAAAGGCAACAAGCCTGCTAAGAGGAAATTTGTTGCACTATCGGGTGAGTGGTATATTTAATATCATACCCAGTTGAGATGATAAGCACATCAGAAATGAAAACCCACTATTAAGTGGTATTTTAACCATCACACCTGAGAGGAGTGATGTGGAAATTGCACGAAAAAACTATTTACCAATTGTAAGTAGATCATACCTAGTTGGTTTGATAAAACTTCCTTGAAGGAAGTGGAAAACTCGTTTGTCGATTGTAAGTGGAGATGTCAACATACTCGGTTGGTGTGATGGACTACTGAAAAGTTTATTTTGTTGGAAGTGCTCTTCCCTAACTATGTGTGTCATGCCCCGACCCAATTTGGTCGGATTCCCATAATCAACCCACCACTCTCCTAGCTTACTAAGGGTTGCCCCTTCTTTTCTAAACTGTGAGGAGTAAGACGTCCTTTAAACTTGCACCTTTCCTAGAATAACATAAATCAAAACTACACAAAATTTGAAACTTATCATACCTGACTTACAGGTGTGTTTGCTAGTGGTCTTTGGGGTAGGCTTTCTAGGGTTACCTGAAAGGGATATAAGGGATGGGGTGAGTTCAACGACTCGGTGAATGGGTGTTTAGAGTTTGACTTTTAGAAAAATAGTTTGAATTTGGAATGTGCCAAACTCACTTTTTTTCTTTTAAAAATATTTCATTCTTAATTCTCGATTTTTATAACCATTTCTCATCATAATGGTATTTTTATCAACCAATACATGCCCTTCATCATGAAGGAACACACAATCACAGGCCAACCCGTCCACTATACCGACTTGTGGCATTGGAGCGACTTTATCGGCCACCTAGATAGTAGTACGTTCACTTCTATCCTGAGAATGAGTGGATGTTCGTAACATCCGACCCTCAATCTCGTAATAAAACTTCATGTCTATATGAGGAAAAAGACCTCATCATGTCCCCACCCTAGTCTCATGCGCATGAAGCTACGTCGACCTTCGCAAGACTTCTGGTATGACTAACTGCCCTTATTTCCACCAGGTCGTCCAAAGCCCTAGGACGTGCATCACTTCCCCTCTTGGGCATCTTGAAGGTCCCATAACATAGTGTGTAAACCCCACACTTTTGAGTTAAGGAAAACTGGGAAAAGAACCGGTCAAACCGAATAAGAAAACCTAGCTGGTTTACATTTGGGAATAAGCAATATGGAAATTTACAAATTTCGAGTGATCCAAATGGTTCATTAAATCTTAGAAAAGAAACTTAAGACAAATTAGAAAACAAAAACCAAATTGGTTCAGGTGAACTAGATTCCATAAGAATTTTAAAGTTAAGCGTGCTTGCCTTTTTCATAAATAGCCATAAATTAATATATATTTAATTATTGTAATTAATACCAATAATTTAATACCCAAATTAAATTATTGGAATTAATACAAATAATTTAATACCAAAATTAAATTATTGAAATTAATACCAATAATTTATGGCAATACTAATACTAGTAATAAATCTCTCCCATTTAGTACACGGTTTTACATCTATATAAAGAGGTCATCCCTATTCATTCTCCTCACACCTTAACACTTCTCTCCCTCTCTCTACTACTCCATTTCCCGATAAAGCTCGAACTAGAGTTTCGACTTAAACATTTTTCTTAGCATCAGAAGGAGAGGTCGAGCTCTTTAGAACTGGGGAGAAGTCAACTATCAGATAGAAAACTCCAGTCAATCCGAGAATCACTAGAGAAGCACCGACATGATGAAACAGTGAAGCAGCTCCAGTAGACCGAAGCTGCCCTATTTCGGTGAAGCTGAAATTAGCTATTTTGAGCCCTCCTCAGACCAAACCAAGCCCTCCTCCCAAACCAAGGGCCAAAATGCAATTTTATGAAATTGAGGGTCAATTGGGCATGAAAATAATGTTGGAGGACCAATTGAGGAATTTTGGAATTTTTGGGGTAAAACTTACCATTTTTCTAAAAGAAGGGCAAAATGGTAATTTTGGAAAAACTGGGGGACCAAATTGGAAATTTGGGAAATTAAACCCCTTTTGGTGAAATTGAATAAATTGAGGTCATATGATAAATTTAAAAAGTTACGGGACTCAATTTGAGGACAAACCGACATTAGGGACCTAAAGTTAAAGATAAATAACTTTAGGGACCTAATTGCAAATAATTAAAAGTTTGGGTTTTCTCATTCATTGGAAATGAATGAAGGCTGTTATGCCGAGTAATAATGAACAAGGTTGTTCATATCGTGTAGGAACGCAAAATACCAGGAACGCCAGCAAGGACAAGCTCGCGTGAATACCAAGAACCGATCTAGTGGAATTCACGGTATTAACGGGTGAGTGGGTTTACTAACATCATACCTGGTTGGGATGATGAGCGCAACTTAAAGATAAAAACCACTTACCGGTTGTGAGTGAAAATTTTATATCATACCCGGTAGGGGATGATAAGTACATCGGTATAAAAATCCACTATTTAATGGTATTTTAATCATCACCACTTAGAGAAAGTGATGTGAAAATTATGTGGAAAAACTACTTACCAGTTGTAAGTAGATCATACCCGGTTGGTATGCTGAGACTTCCTCGAAGGAAGTTGAAAACCTGTTCATCGGTTATAAATGGAGATGTCCTTATATCGGTTGGTATAATGGACAGTGAAAACCTATTTTGTCGGAAGTGTTTTCCCCTAACTGTGTGCCAATACTTAAACTATTTGGGAGACCTTATTGATAGGAGCTCGAATAGCTCTTATAGGCCGGGGGCCTAGATTTTGAAAATTAAGGGCTAGAATGCCCAATTTTTTTAAAATCTCGTATAGTGGGCCAAAGGCCAGTTGGCACTTGCAGGAGCTTGTAAATGAACATGATATATGTGTCATAAAACTTAATAAGTGAATTGTTTGGCTATGGTACCAGGATAGGACCGACATGCTCAGTCAACTAGTGGCAGTGCGACATGACAGGTCGACGGACTAGTTAAGACAAACAGCTGCGGGTTGAGTTGAGAGTCGAAGTCATTGGATTAGAGGCACCACAGATTACATGGCAATATGAGAAAACATTGTTTGTGCATGCACTATGAGTACGAGATCATCAAGACACCCATGAGGGGTAGTGATGCATCCTAAGGGCACTGGACGAACTGGTGGCTATAAGGGTAGATTGTCGTTCCAGGTGTCTATGCTAAATCTGAAGTAGCACCAAGCGCATGAGACCGGGGTGGGGACAGGATGAGGTCTCTGTCCTCATACAGACACAAAGAAGTGATTTCGGGATTGTGGGTCGGATGTTACGTACATCCACTCATTCCCATGGTAGAAGTGGTCGTACTTCTATCTGGGTGGCAGGAAAAGTCGCTCCGAAGCCACTAGCGGGTTCAGTAGTAATACTGACTTGCGAATGTGTGTAACCTTCATGATGAAGGATGTGTGTTGGGTGATGACACACCGTGGTAACTAAGAAATAATAGAAAAATCTGAATTTTTAAATGAAGGGATTTTTGAAAATAAAGGAGTCTGGCACACTCCATATAAATGTTTTTCTTAAAAGTAAAAAGCTTTTAAAAACCCATTCATTGAGTAGTCGTAATCACCCCCTCCCTTATATCCCTTTCAGGAAATCCCGAAAAGCCTCCCCTTAAAGACCGACAACTAAGATGCTTGTAAGACAGGTATGTAATGTTTTAAATTTCATGCAGTTTTGATTATGCTATTCCAGGAAAAAGGTGCAGGTTAAAGGACGCCTTACTCTTTACGGTTTACAATAAGGAGAAACCCTTTAATAAACCGGGAGAGTGGCGGGTTGATCATGGGGATCCGACCAAATTGGGTCGGGGCGTGACATATATCATACCCAGTTGGGATGATAAGCACCTCAGAAATAAAAATCCACTGCTAAGTGGTATTTAAACATCACTCCTGAGATGAGTTCTTGGTCGGATCCCAATTTTTCCAAAATTACAATTTTACCCCTACTTTACAAAACTAGAGTTCTTGGTCGTGCATTTGGAGCAGTTGAGAGAGATTGGAGTTTTCAGGTGTGGAGAGGTTGAATAAGGAGTGGCTCCTTATATAGGAAGATTGGGGATTTTTTGGTCGTCCGATTGGCGCCTTAATAGCGGTCATTTATTACCTTAAACTACCTCGTTGTAGACTTTTAATCTTTGTTGGTGCTACACATTTTTCGGCGAGTGAATAGTATTGTCATCTAAAAAAAGAAGACGACACTATTCTGAACCGGACCAAACCGGTCCGAACTTGGTTCAAAGCTTAAATCGGTCGATTCATGCCCAATTCGACCAAATTTTTTTAAATTAAAAATTTTTAAATTTATCTAAATTAATTATCTATCTAATGGTGTACTTAAATCTCAAAATTGAATTTTTTAAACCATCTAAAAAATAAATTTAGCATTCAGTTTAATAGTGGTTCAAATTGGTCCAAACTGGTTCAATCCGATTCGGATTCAATTTACCTGAACCAGTTTGGTTTTTATCTCCAATTCATTATAAAATTATTTTTCTTAACTTTTATTACTATTTATATCACTCAATATCTATAAATTTTCCGCTTTGCCTTTTTTCTATCGGTTTTGATTCATAAACCTACTCGGTTCATAAACTAGTTAAATCCAGTTTGATCTAGTTCATCTGAATCGATTTAATTTTTTTTCCTCAAATTTGTCTCCAAATTTTTATGGACTATTTGGTTCTCCAAAATTTTATTAACCATTTGGTTCACTCAATCGTTGTAAATTTTACAAATCGCTTACAAATCGCTTATTCTTTTTCTCTGATTATTGTGAACTGTTTCGATATTTATCACTCATTTTACTAGAGGAGATATCTCATAGGTATCTAAAAAATAACGTGTTGTGAACCTTTCAGATTGAGTGAGCTATCTCATGGGTATCTAAAAACTGTAATAACCTGTTGTGAACCTCTCAGATTGAGTGAGCTATCTCATGGGCATCTAAAAACTATAATAACCTGTTGTGAATCTCTCAGATTGAGTGAGCTATCTCATGGGCATCTAAAAACTGTAATAACCTGTTGTGAACCTCTCGCATCTAAAAAATAATCAGTTATAAACCTCTAGTAGTTTAAAATAACCAGTTATAAATCTCTAGGAGTTTATTACAACTCTATATGTAAAGGAGTGTAGCTAAAAATGATGTTATCAAGTTATAAACTTCTAGGAGTTAAAATAACCAATTATAAACCTATAGGAGTTTATTACAACTGTATAGGTTAAGCAGTGTAGCTAAAAATGATGTTTTCAAAAATAGGAGAAAGAGTAACTACTATATATTATAATAGTAGCTCGCCCAAAATGAAATACAATAAAATTTTTTAGAAATAAATACAATAAATTTTTTTAGAAATACAGTATTACATGAAAGATCTAAGTGAATTGTTCAAAAATAAAATTGTGAAATTATTTAAAAATAAAATTGTGAAATTATTTTATTTTTTCATTCCATTGTTCGTTTAAAAAATATGATAAATCCACTACCTAGCCTGAGTGATCGTTTTAAGAATCAGATTGCTTGCTGATCTTATTACAAATCCACTACCTACATTGAGTATTTGAAATAAGTTGAATTTAGGTATTTGAAATAAGTTGAATAAATTCAACTAATATAAAAATGGTGTAAACTGATAAGAGCAGTATTGCCGGTTTTGTACCGGACCGGCCCTAGGTGACACCTTGTATATTATTGTTATTATATATAAACCATGAAAGCTATTGCCTGTAGTACATTATTTTTAAGGATTCCAAAGTCTGAGCTAATTGTCCTACTTAGCTAAAGCTAAGCTAGACTCACTAATTTTATTACCAAACCGAACCCAACTGCCAAAAGGCTCTGCTCTCCTCAAGTAACCGGCATCCGGATCTACTTGCGGCTCGGAGACAGGAGGAAGGTCTGGTGCTCGCGGTTGTACTTGAGCTCCTCAGCTTCCCTGCTGGATATCTGGTAGGCGTTGGTGATGATCTGGAGGGGCAGGGCCCGGAAGACCGAGGTGTAGCCGGCTAGAGGGCTCTGCATGGGCTGGCTCGAGGTCTTGAAGCTGACCCACTCGAACCCGTTGTTGCCGGCCCGAGCCACGGTCACGAAGAACTGAGGGATCACGAACACGCTGCCCTGACTGACCCGTTGGTCGAACACGTTCTGACCTTTCGACCCCGAGATCTGCACGTGGGCGTCCCCTCCCGTCACGTACACGACCCGGTGGTCCGTCATCGACCAGTGCGGGCTGTATAGAGCATTCTACAGGAGAAAAAACAAATAATTAATGCATGCATGCATGCAGAATGCAAACAAACTACGTACACTCGCATCAGATTTTATCTTGTCGGGTTGATTGATTAATTACCGGGAGAAGGTTGCCTCGCTCGGCGCTCATGTCAATCCATCCGAGGATAGGGAGCTTGTTCATGTTGACTAGATTGAGCCGACCGGCCTGACGGGAGAAGACATCGGATTCCCTCTTGGTCTCCATATTATGCCTCATCTTCATGGTGCAGAAGGTCTCCTCGAGCCCGTTGTCGGCTCCTTCCCGGGACCAGGAGGGACTGAAACGTCTTGATCTAGAAGATCTCCCCCGACGTTGTTCCTCGAAGTGGGTCTCCTTCTCTTGCTCCTCCGGGACCATCACCTTAATCCTCTTTTGGGGATTGACGATGAAGCCCCTCCCGTCATCGCGCTTCAGGTTTCTGATGATCTCGGTTGGGACGTCGTAGGCCTCGGCCAGGATATCCTCATCGAATGCAGCGAATATGTTATGGACGTTGATGCGGGTGTCGCCACCCTCGCCCCACTTGTTGCCGCTCTGGCTCTGCCCTTGTCCTCCGGCCAAGAAGAACGCCTGCCATTGAACTGATTAATCACCCATATCTCCCTTTCAAGAACATATTTTGTTTTTTATTTTTATATTAATATTACGCACTCTGAGCCTCTGGTCGAGCTGATTGGCTTGGTTGTTGAGGTCCACGACGGTGATGGCCACGAGCTCCTCATCGCCATCGTTGTGGCACCAGTGGACGGCACCCTCCGGGATGGCGACTAAGTCTCCGCGGCGGATGCGCTGGACCTTCTGGTGGAGGTCTTGGGCCTCCCCCCTTCTCCCCTTGCTGCCAACCTGGCCCTCGGAGTGGTAGGTCTCGGGGCAGCCAGGGTATGTAATACCCAAAATGCCCCTTCCGCGCTCGATGAACGCTAGGCGGGGGGCGTTCATGAACTCGGGGAGACAGAGGGAGTCAGGGCGGATGGTGGTCCTGATGACGGCGACTCCAGCGCACTGAAACTGGTCCTCTTTCTGGTCCCAGATCTCGGTGGTGCCGCCCTCGGACTCGATGCGGTGGGTGGGCTGGGAAGCCTGGATACGGTCGAGGCGGCACTGCTGGGCGGAGGTGAGGCCGGTGGTGGCGTAGCCCTTGCCGTGGACGGCGTGGAGGAGGTTGAAGCATAGGAGGAAGAGCGCGAGGCCGCCGGCCACTGACGATTTGGGAGCCATATTGTTTGGGAAAATTAGCTTTGAATAGATGAAGAACAGCAGATGAGGGCTGAGCTCTGAAAGTAGGTAGGTGGGGGATACGGTATGGAATTTTATAGTGAAAGAGTGGCTGTGGGGGAGTTTGCATGGAGGGGGATGACGCTGCTCTGCTGGAGAGACGCCACATAGCCTGGGCCGACTGCCATGGTTATGTGTTGGGCATGAGGAGTGTAGGGTTTTGCACCCAGACAGTTGTCTTCTTGGCTCTGCATGGTTCAGCACATGAACAACTCCAAAGGCATTTTAATTTTGGAAGAGACAGTGTGTTGGCAATGTTAATTAAAGTAAACCGTTTCCTTTATGAATATTATACTCGAAATTTTCATAATATTTTATTATAAAATATTTAAACGTAAAGTTAAATATAAAATAATTTTTTAAAAAATATTTTATCATAAATATATGGTACTAATAATAATTATTGATCTTGCATAAAAAAAATAATGATTAATAAATAATTTTTAACAAAAAAAATAGACAAAAATCCTATGTGAACTCGTTTAGTGCGTGGGTCGGGTTTGTTTACACAATTTTGGATTTGTACCATCCTCCTCCTCCTCCTCCTCCTTAGGATACTCACTCGCATAAAAAATAATAAAAATGAAATATTATTATTTTTAATTACAAATAGATTCAAATAATATCACTGTTAATTCCGATTTCATCTTATTTATCCATAATGAACATTCTAATTCATCCGAAATACCCTAATTATCTATTATACTCATCTTCATCCGTATCTTTATTCGCTCACCTTGTCTCCATTCGAGTTTCCATACACTTACTATAATTAAATTTAATAGAAATATGATTTTTTAAATAAAAAAATGAGATATATGTATTTTATAGAGAAAAATGAATATTGAATTTACTACGTGAATTTGTACCTTTGCCTGTAAACCAATAGAAATAACCATCAAAGAATATATAGGTAAAATACCAACAAATAAATGAAGATCCTGAAAAAAAAAATTAGTAGCTAAATTTATTTATCTATCAGATAATACTCTAAATATTACTTATACAATAAATGTAGTAAGTTAACTAAGGTATCAACCAAGTAAAAAACATGTTCAAGTAGTGATTCAAATTATTAAGGAAAATAACTAATGTTCACAAAAATTAACATTCTCTCGATTAATGGTTACTCTAATGCAAATTAAGTTGTTTATAATACAAATAAGACTTTATGCTTTTTAGAGTAAACCTTTTTGGAAAAAGAAGTAAGAAGGAAAATATAGTAATGTACTCAAACAAATTTTCATGAGACGGGTAAATAATTTAAAAAACCCCGCAAATTAAGAGATTTATGATAGAATTTATATTTTTACCTCCTTCCTAAATTGATATTTTATAAGATAACAAATTAATTATTATTTTCTAAAATTTACAAACACTTGAAAATTAATAAATATTTTATTAAAAAAATAATTTTTTAATATAATATTATATTATTTTATTTATTAAGTAAAAAAACAACTAACATATATATATTTCATATGAAGTAAAAATTACTAAAAGTTACAATTGAATATTTTGAAAATTCAACTGGGAATAAGTGATTAATTATAGAATTTGTATTTTCACCTAATTCCAAAATTGATATTTTATGTGATAACAAATTAATTATTATTTTTCAAAATCTATAATCACTTAAACATTAATAGATATTTTATCAAGAAAATAATATTTTTAATATAATATAATTTGAATTTATTTATAAAGCAAAAAGACCAAGTAATATATATCTTTATAAATTTCATATGAAGTAAATACTACTAAAAGTTACTATTGAATATTTTGAAAATTCAAGTGAGAAGAAGTGAGATTTGGGGAATTAAATATAATTAGGAATATGCATACCGATATTAGATATAGTAGTTTATGTATAAATATATACAATATTTTTTGTAAAAAATATATATGAGAATATAACGAACAATTCCAATAATTATGTAAAAAAATATATATGATAATAATGCAACAAAATGAGAGGCACACTCCGATGTCACCTTAAAAAGTAAGAAGTTCAAAAGGATTTGAAGTAGGCGAAAGTAAGAGTAAGAGGTGAGAAAGTTTTTGTGCCCATCTCTTATTATTTTGTTGTTTGTACGACTTTCTCCTTTCTATTTTAAGCTACAATCTTTCTTCTTTTATCAAATTAAGAGTTTATCGAGAACAATATTCTGATAGAGAGCAAATACAGTAAGAACTCCAAATGTACCAATATATAATAAACTAAGGCATTTATCTTTTTCTTTTGACTTTTCATTGGCTATTTGGGACTTTGAGTGGTAATCAACTCCAATTTTTAGCTAATACCCTTTTGTCTGTATTAAATGAGAATCTCCATTTTTTTCAAAAAGATTGGGAAAAAAACAAAATAAAGTATAAAAATTCGACTTGAAATTTGAAATAGATAAGCACTACATGCTAGTAATGCTTAAAGTCACATATAAGTACAAATTTAGCATGATTATTGAATTTCAGTGTACTGTTTATTTTTTTCTTAATATCTATTAACATTTTGGTTTAAAAACACTTATTTTAAGAATTAAAAATATAAGAAAAAATAGAAAAAAAATATTTTTATTTAAATTAAATACACAAAAAATTGTAGAGATTTTATCCCGTTCACAAGGTCCCTTTCACTAGAATATGGACGATGGAAGATCTAATCAAGGAGTGCCCAAAAAGAGCCACGTACTCGAATACCATCAGAAGGCATACATTAAATCAAATGTAATCTCGAGAGATCCATGGGATAGAGACCGTTGCCTCCACTTTCTCCGTATATCCCCACATTGCTGTCCAGTCCTTCTCACAGCATTAATGATCCAAAAATCAAATTTCACCAATTAATTGTAAAATGAATACGCCAAATTCCATCTATTGAGGGTTCAATTTTATTAAACAAAAATAAAGGTTCAATTTTACTCATGTTTTTAAAATTTTCGCCTTAGTAGTAATCTATTGTTTCTCTTGTATATATATTTTAAATATATAACATCCAATTATAATAAAAAATATCAATGACTTATTTGAATACAACATTTCATATTTTTTTCATATATACAACCTTTTGTGTCATATATATATATATTGGTAATATATTTATCTGTATTATCAAATTAATTATGATATCTTTTTTACGTGTTTTATGATTTTCACGTATAAAATATTTATAAAAAATGATTTCGTGTTAAATTTGATAAATAAAGAAAAATGTGCAAATTTTGGATGGAGAAAAAATTTGGTTGATTTGAAAAATAATCAAAAAGTTATACTTCAAAATGTAAGGTTATGCTAGATTTAATGGCAAATATAAATTTTGTCTCATGGAAAAAATATAGTATTAAATTAAAAAAATGATAAAATATTATACATAAATAAACTATTAATCTTAAAAAATCACATTAATATTATTATTGTCACCCTGATCCCATCCCATGGTATGCTTATGATCGGTGTTGGGGGTGTTGGGACGGGCTGCCAGCCTCATGGATTCTAACCCATGGAATCATTAGCGATCAGGTGGGCCCCCAAGTGGATTTGATCGCGCCATCCCAATCCACTCATTAGCAAAAGCAGATAATATATATATATATATATATTAATCGAACCAAATGCACGTTTAGGAATGTGGTGATTAGTTCCTTCATGTGGAAGAATATGTCAGTTGGTGCGCCATGACATCCTTTCTATACTTCAAACACTATCTTTTAAGTCAATTTCCAAGATAATATCATCTGGTATTCATTGCAGTAGCTTTTGCCTCCAGATTATGACTACAATACATCCTCTATCCACCCTATAAGGGCATGCCCCGTACTATTCGAAATAATAACACCAACTCCAAAGGGTACGTGGAAAGATAAAAGAGACATCAAAATTTATAACATTAATGTTATAAGTATCATGTGAACATATGTTCTATTTTGTTGGGCTCCCATTTTATTTAGCTTTATTGTACTCTTTTCATATGTTCAAACACATAAATGCTAATTTTGTACATGGCTATTTTCGGTGCATTTGGACATAATTTCTGCGGAAAACCACCATTATATCCTCATTCTAAAACAATCTATATGCAAAATATTAGTTCTCAAGTTACAAAGTTCAAACCAAACAACAGCTGTCCAAGAACATAACAATAGTAAATGTTCCATAAAGTCTATGATTTCACAAGAGGCTATTATACAATCCTAACTATACAAGTTTTCGGTGGAGGCAATAGCAAAATACGTTTAGGATACTTCAAATGCCAAATTAAATTTCATACATGTTTTAGAGTCCGAACAGATGTAGATATATGAACCCGAGTATGTGCTACTTTTTCTCAAAGGGAAAACATATGCTAACCTTACTATTATTACACAATTTTTTCTCACGTCCCTTTGTCCTTTCTCTTGCCTTCATTAGAAGTTACGAGTTACTATAAATTATAATAATTGTCACACTTATTCAATATTACAATAGTATTTATCACCAAATAATATAAAACTAAAAAAAAGTAAAAAAATACTTTTAAAATTTACAAATAATTTAAAATTTTATAAATCAACTTAAAATTTGTGTAATAACTCAAAATTCTCATATGCATAAGTTACTAAATTAGATATATTTACCTTGTATCAAGTGTTTTATCTAAATTCCCTTTTACTAGGAGCTTTTTCTACCCTATTACTTCTCTTCTAATTAACTTTCTCAAATTATTTAGGGAGAGGGTCTCATTTGAATCCGAATATTGAACTTTTAAGTATATATGGGTTATATTATTTATCAGTATACAATAACTTCTCAAATTGTATCACGGTTATTGTACTCGAACCCGTACCCGACCCGACACTAGAAATTCGGCTCGTGATCAGCCCGAATATGGTGGAAAAATACCTAACTCGATACTATTGTACCCACTCGTACTAGACTGAAATAATAATAACCAGCTCGTATAAAATTATTAATAGCAGGTTTAAAATTGCACGTGACAAGTATATGCACGTGAGAGCGTGTGATGAGAATATTACTTATATTGGATAAAATAAAAAAGTATTATAAGTTTATAAAGTTGAAAATGTTCCACCATTTTAAATAGATATGGATCTGAACATTTATCAGTATAGAATACATTCTCACAATATAAAATCATCATATTCTCAACCTCACTACTTACTAAAATACATTGAAGACATATTTTCTTAAAATCACTCAAGTGTTAAAATAAAGATGCATCATTTATTTCTAAAATAACCTCACAGTCCGAAAATTTGTTTAAAGTTATAACGAACACATTTTCACATATCTTCAATGCAGACAATAGGTTGAAAACTCAATTTTCTATGCAAAACATCTTTGCTGGTCAGAAGTTTGTCTATGATATCAATTAACTGAATGAAATATGACTCATTCAACTACATTGTAAAGTATATGCCAAAAACTCGATTTTCTATATGAAAACGATTTTGTTGGTCACAAGATTATCTATGTTACCAACTAACTAAATAAAGTGCATCTCATTCAAGATTGTTTGCTTATAAGAAAAATAACAAATTGTTAACCTACCAATTCCCTATTTATAAATCAACTCACACTCGTATAGATTCTAAGATAACAGCTTATAGAAATATGTTTAATTAACCTAAATTTTCATTAAATTTCATGAAATCATATATGAAAATATAATGACAACTCTATGAGCAGCCTTTAGGTGAAGTTAATTAAATTTCTATTGCTCAATTATATTGAATTTCATTAGAGAAGCCTAAAAACCCAACTAGAAAACCTCTCCGGACATCCAACGACTCGAGCACCAATTCCTCCTTATACGACCACCAACTTTGGGCATTTTGATGTCAAAATATTACTAAGAGACCCCTCTTCAAGTATTTAGTTGGGTCCCAATCAACTAATGGCCGAAAAATATCGCACAAGGGCCATTTTAGCTAACTTTGGTGTTAGACATCAAAATTGCGAGTTGTAGCCACCCTTGCAGGGTCAAATTCATCCAACTTCGATCACTTCTCCAAACGGCACCGGTTCCAAAAGGCCCGTACCTCTCATCTACCTCCCCATGTCCTTGGCCAACCTCTAGCAATGGAAGTTTTGACCGCCACAAGCCATTTTCCTATGTCAGGTATGTTCTGGAATGTTTGATCCCTGACAGTTTGGGGCCAAATTCGGCCAGCTCAAGCGACCATTTGGTTGGTCACCATCATAGAATGGACTGCCTCTTCCATGGCTTCAAAATGCCTACTCATCGACCATTGGTGGTGCCCTCTCCAATGAGTATTTCTGAGCCGACTCCCGCTTGTACAATTTTTGTCATTTTTAGGCATGTTTGGGAATCAAGCAAATTCGGCTAACTACGGTAGGGATTGGACTCCCAACTCCTCCCATGAGCCCTTACGAGTTAAATGAAGATATTTGAGGAGAATTTATAAAAATTGGAATTGATTAGATATGTTTACAAAGTTCGGGGACCAACTCATAAGCCTTAGGAAGTTCGAAGATTAGTTTGAAATTAGGAAAAAAAAGTTATGAAATAATCTTTAAGGAAAGTATCAGAGGTTAGAAAGTAATTTAAAGGCAAATGCAGGTGCGAAAAATGATTTTCAAAAGTAAAAGGGCAAAACGATCATTTTTTGGAAAATTAGGGGTAATTTAGTAATTTTGCCTAAAAGGGATAAAATGGTAATTTTAGATCATTTAAGGGCTAAATGGACAAATTTAAGAAGTTTTGGATAAAAATATTAACTTTAAGAAAGTTAGGAGCTAAAATAAAAAATTGGCGAAGTATAAGGATAAAACGGTAAATAATATAAAGTTAAGGCCAAAATGATAAGTTAAGAAGAAAAGGGGTTAAGATGTAAATATTATGAAGTTTAAGGGTAAAATAGTAATTAAAGAAAATAAAAGAATTTAAATAAAATTTTATAAAAATTAGAAAGGGTGGTAATTTAAAAAACTTAAGTTATCAGATTAGATAAATACCCTTAGTAAGGACCTGTGCGAATTTGGAAGTTAGATCTCAAAATATTTTGAATATCATCTCATCACACAATATTTTACATTATATAACTTACTGTATTTCACAGGATGAAATCGAGTTCCTGACATCTTTGAAAGTTCAATTGCAGCGAATATATTCTAATCCTAAATTGAAACACATTATAAATTATTTCTAGTTTAGGTGACCGTTGTAACTTGTAAGTCACCAGACCAATTCTTTATATCACTCCACATAGATCAATATATAACTGGTTAGGTTTGCCCTAATGTTGGTATCACTATACATGGATTAATATATAATGGGTTATGTTTGCCCGAATATTAAAACCATAATATATATTTTAATTTGAATACTTTTGGTAATACTTTATCTTATAATTCGAAGTTCAGCTCTCTTGAGTCTATCCTTTATAACCTTAATATTTTTCCAACACATCACTGATTGTTTCTACCATTTTCATTGTTCGCTCTCAAGGCTTCATTTACCCACACAACCTTTTATATCTACCCGGATGATAGTTGTACTTTTCCTGCATTTTTAAGTAAGAACTCCCTTGTGCTTCCCAATTCGTCAAATTCTTATGATCGGATAATCATTCTTCTAGGTTTAAGATATAGTGCTGAGTGTGCCTTGCCTACCTTGGCCGTTGGCGTCTAGGTGGAGAACCACTATGAGATACTCCTTCCTTTTCGAGTGTTTCTCTCCCATTCTGTCGTCCCCGGTTATGTTATTTTTCCTAAAATTTATTGAGATGTGTCTATTCATTGTTTGTCTACATATCTATGCCTATACGAGAAAATTCTTTTCACTTATTTGTTTGGCATTACCTCGTCCTAACCACATGGTTAGACATGGGCTCTCCCTTTTCTACTCCTACTTACTCACTAATTTTTTTAATTTCTCCCTTTTATCCTTATTTCGTAAATTCTTCATTTCCTCCATTATTTTTTTATGCCCTCCACGTCCGATGGTAGTGTATTCTCTATTATTAAAAGTATCCCTAGGGAGGTTAGGGTCATTTCCTTCCTATTAGATATTTTAGTAGTGCAGTTCTTGTGGAAAATTTCTGATGTTGTACTAGTTGTTGTTGTATGAAGTTCTATTCACATTCCGTCCTCTTAGCCTATTAGCTTCTTTCCTCTTAGCATCCTTCGGGTCCTAGGGTATCGTTGATATTTTTCATCACCGACTTTCCCAGTGCCTCAACCTTTATTAAATATTTTTTTCGGGAATGCCCTCACTCCTGGGTAAGTAAGGAGACGATCACTTTGATTAGTCTTTTTTATCTCTAATCTGGATACCATTAATGCTGTTACTTGACCCTTGCTTCAAGGATGATCCACATCCTACCTAGGTGTATTTATGAGTTATCCCTATTAGGCAATGTTACTCTTGGAGCATCATCGCGTCTGTTCCCTATCTTTAACTTTCTTATCATTTCCCATAGGACTTACCAATTATTAAGGATTTCACATGCCTTGCTATTTACAAGGCTTATATCCAACTCAATCCTAAGTGGGACTCGATTTTTGAGTTAGCATGCTCCTAGCATTTTCCTATTAACCCTTCCATTTTCTATCTCATTTTATTACTAGGGTATATACCCCAAGTTGGTGAGTTTTAGAATTTTTTGTTGGAGTCTTTCATATTGGTACCTTACTCTTGTTTACTTCATTTCTTGGAGTCTTTCCTATTGGGACCTTACTCCTTTTTTACTTCATTTCTTATTTCACTATATATGGTCATATATTTATGTATTTTTAATATTGTTTTCATTCCATCTTTTAAAATGTCTTTCTTCATTATATTTATCTCGCATTAAGTCGGTTTAATTGGAAAATAATGATCAACTCGCCCCCTTTTTCTATATTAATTTGGTATTTTTTATCAAAATAACGTATAAATATTTATTTTTTCATAACAAAATTTACAAAATCACTTAATAAAATATTATTTTCTCATGGTAATTTTGACTTGCTGCTTTAGACTTCACTTTTCCTTAATTTTCCTAAAAAAGGGTTTAATATAGTAGTGAGTTCTACAACTTAGTGAATGAATAATAAGATAACTTTTCACGAAAAAAGGTTAATAATTATTAACATATAATACCATTCTATTTTGAAGGATTTTATAGATTTAACTACATATTCTCTATCAAAAGTGGTTTTTGCCATTCACCTTTTACTATTCCAATTGTGGTTCGTAGTGCATTTACCGACTAAGTTGGTAGTAGGTCGCACCTTCTACCATTGGTGTGAGTGAGCCTTACCGCTCATTCCTCATACTTGAATTATCTCTATGTTTAATATTGTGGAAGGAGACTTATCCCCCTACTTCATCGATTTCAATACGCATGAACCTTTCGAAGATTTTGAATTTACTGGATGATAAACTTCCCTTATGCTCCATATGTCGTCTAGTAGCCCTTAAAACTAACACTAATTCATATCAGGCACTCGATCGTTCATTCTCTCAGCATGCACAAACACCAGCCTTTTTAATTAAGATTTTTTTATATTTGGTACTACTAGCCCCATTAGCTTACTGACCCAACTTGAGCTCGTTATTATTGGCCCAACGAGTTCGACAATCAGGTTTCAGCTCAATAGCTACCAGTCCAACGAGTTTGATAATCCTAGTCTTAACTCATTAGATATGTTACACAATTTATCATTTATGTGAGATCTTTATATACTCTATTTATCTACAAGATTAATCTTGTTCCCATTAAAATTGGGCTCACTTAAGCTACTATAGCTCAGAAATAGTTCCCAAAAAGTTTAAACAATGCAAAGAAATAAGTAGACTAGTTCTAGAAAATGGTTCCCATCCATCCAGTAGGTGCCCTTCAATGAATTATTTATTTCTACTATAAATTATTTTATCTACTATAAATTTAATTATAAATCAATAATCAATATAAATTATATTTATTCAAAAATTTAATCTTATAAATGATGATAATTTAATTTTCTTATAAAATCATAATATTTATCTTTTTAGTTATCATTATTAACAAAAAATATTAAATTTATAACTATTAAAATAGTTTATTTAAACAAATATTAATAAATGCGATTAATTAATGTAATATGGATTAATCAAATCCTATTACATCCAAAGTTTTAAGTTTAATGGTGGATGATTATTATTATTAAAAACAAACAAAATATCAAATAAGATAAACAATTTTGCATATTAATTTAATTTATAAATATTTTTTATTTAGGTTAATTCACTTATAAATATTCTATTAATTATATAAATAAATTTAACCCATTATTCAAATTAAAAAATATAACTCTTAAAAACCATCCAACTTTTATAAATAAATTTAACAAATAATTCAAATTATAAAAGTTAGATTGTGGTTTCATCATATCAAGATTCCTCCACTAACACCTACTCATCTCAATCCTTAGTAGCAGTGTAAAAACTATTATATAAGATGAGTAGTGTAGTAAAATAAATTATTTATTTATATAAAATTATAATTTTATAATTATAGAAAATAATTAGTATATTATAATTTGACATATTATACATAATCATACTAAATTATTTAATATATATTAAATAATTTTACTACACATAAAATAATTATTGTACAAAACATTAAATGTTTAAATTATCTAAATTTATTTTTTAAAATAAATTGATATCATTATAAATAAAATAATTAGTATATAAAATTAGAAAATTTTTAATTATATAAAATATGCATTATAAATAACTGACATATTGTAATATGTTACATAATTATTTAAACTATTTAGTATAAATTGATTTATTTTACTAATATAACTATTGTATATAAAATTTAAAAATTTTAATTATACTAAATTATTTGTTTGTACATTAATATTTTTGTAAATAAATATATAAAATTATAATTTTTTACTTATATAATAAGTTGATACATTGTACATAATAATATTAAATTATTTAAATTAAATAAATTAATTTAGCTACTATATATTAAATTAAAAATGTTTAATTATAGTAATTTATTTGTATACTTATTGTACATACATAAATAAAATTATAATTTTTTTACTTATTAGTTAATATATTTTAATAATTATAATAAATTAGTTAATTTATGTAAATTAATTTAGCTACTATATATTAAATTAAAAATATTTAATTATAGTAATTTATTTGTATACTTATTGTACATACATAAATAAAATTATAATTTTTTTACTTATAAGTTAATATATTTTAATAATTATAATAAATTATTTAATTTATGTAAATTAATTTAGCTACTATATATTAAATTAAAAATGTTTAATTATAGTAATTTATTTGTATACTTATTGTACATAAATAAATAAAATTATAATTTTTTACTTATAAGTTAATATATTTTAATAATTATAATAAATTATTTAATTTATGTAAATTAATTTAGCTACTATATATTAAATTAAAAATGTTTAATTATAATAATTTATTTGTATACTTATTGTACATAAATAAATAAAATTATAATTTTTTACTTATAAGTTAATATATTTTAATAATTATAATAAATTATTTAATTTATGTAAATTAATTTTTCTGCATAAATATTAAAAATAAAAATAAAATATTTTAATTATAATAAAATATTTCATTTATATAAAATAATAATAATATTATTATTATAAATAAAATAGGTTATACCTAAATTTAATAATTTTTATTTATATAAAATATTTAATGTATATACATTAATAATATTACAAATAAACTACCTATTTAACTATAAATAATTATACTAAATTATTTTATTTATAAATTAATATTTATATAATTGTGATATATAAAATTAAAATTTTATAAAATAAAAAAAGTATTTACGATAAATAAATAATTATTTATTAAAATTTTATATAAAAATAACAAATATTAATAATAAAATTTACTAATTATATAATTTATGAAATTAAATGTACAAAATATATATAAATAATTACAAAGTTATTAATTTAAAATTATATTAAAAATTATAAAATTAATTATAATAAATTATACATATCAATGTAATTCTAGAACAAGTGTTTTAAGCTGATTGATTAGTATTGAGTTCGATTCGGGTCGCGAGAGCCCATATCCGAATCGGATTGGTAAGAATCTGATTGAGCCTGACTTAGGTCCTATATTGTCGGATTGGAACCAGGTGAAACCCATATACCGACAAACGGATCCCAATACTCTAAGTCGGACTCGGACCCTACCTCTGGGTCCAATAGACTGGATCCTAGTGAGTTGCCACGGGTAGACACAATTCATGATATAGTAGATGGAAGTAGAGAATTAAGAGGAATAAATAATGTGGGAGTCATGGTAGGACATATTGCTCGGAATCTAACAACACAAAACTTTCTTTACATATATATAAATAGGAAATGGACAGCATAAAACCTGAAAATATAGCCTAAAAGCATTTTCAGTACAGGAGCGCTTCAAAAGCAGAATCCACAGATTGACCCACTTGCCATTGTACATCTCCTTTTAGGCCAGGGTCTCACCTGAGTTTCAAGGCAGTAAATCATGAGGTTAAGACAGATAATTAACACGATGCAGATGCATCAAGAAACATCTGAACGTCTTATGCTGGGCCTAGTCAAGATTAAAGTGCAGAGGCAGAAAGAGAAGATTTAAGATTTTGCCTTAGTTATAATATATGGATAATTTTTCAGTATTCTCCATTCTCTTATTATCATTTTCATCCACACAGACTACGGTATAGTATAGGCATGCATATTCTATTTATCCAAAAACACCAAAAGTTATACCTATTCTAACCACATGGGCCATTGCATTGAGGAAGCATGTTTCCTTGAAACCTCTCCTCCCCAATCCTTCCTGTTGAAAGTCACATGCATGCATTAACAACTGAGAGGTTTCAGCAGGATAACCAACAATGATATAGCTCATTTACCTTTGCCAACTTTATGACAACATCAGCAAGACGCTCCAGAAACCCATCCTGAAAGGGCGCTCTCAGACCAGTCTTTGGTACCTATTGAATAGGCATTGAATTATAGGATCATCCCAAGAGCACATAACCTCCTCCACGGCCCTCTGTCAGCACCTCTCATCTCCAAGTACCTCTTGTGTCTGACCTGAGAAAATTAGTTATATGATACTTCAGCTTGCAGCAACACTAGAGAAATAAAGAAGAAGATGCAGAAAATCAAATTCATGGAACCACCTCAGGAAATATTGTTGTCAGGCCATTCTCCCAATCATTGAGATTTCAAAATTCACCTGAAATAAGGGGAAGTTTCCCAGCCATGAAGTTTTGCAACACAACAATTAACTAAATGATTGAACACAGACATGACTCCCGATTAATACAATACAGCATCACACTAAAAGATGAATGAATTGAATTACTAGACAATAAAAGATAGGCCCAAACCCGGAATGACAACCCTGCACGGTCTACACACTTCTTGTTCTGATATACAAAGTGCATAGCATAGGTACATCTAGAGCATAATCCACATACCGCCCAAATATGTATTTAATCAATTGAAATGCATTCGACAGAGGAGCACGATGATAGCCACACAATGTTTTCTATTAAGATTTTCAATGTGGTGGAGTATATTGCCTAGTAGATAAAATAAAGTGTCCACATAAATTCCTATTAATACGGGGAAAAGCAACAAAACAGATAAAATTTACGGTAAAAGAAGAGACTTACTCGTCGCCATGACAGGAGCAGCGGAGGTCAGAAACGAAAGCCTTTCAAATTCAAATCACAAATTTGTTTGATTTCTCTGCTTCTTTCACAATCCCACTCCCTGTCCCTTCGGAGGAATTCCGGATCAGCCGTCCGACTTCGATTCGCGAGGGATGGGCATCACGTAGTTGTAGTTCCAAGGTTGGCCATGCTAGATTGGAGGAGGAGGAAGAGAGGATGTTATGGGGTGAATTTAGGGCTCGAGCTGGATTGAGGGGAGTTATTTTATATATATATATATTATATTATATTAAATTTGAGAGGTCAATTTTTATTTTTTATGTTATTTACAATTACAGGACCTGAGCGAGCTGCACGCGATTGTTTGGATGGTCGGTGGAAGCTACAGCAGGACCTGTTCTCCTCAGACGTGGGCACTAACTGGGGCCATCTGCAGCTGGAGAAGGCCCATGCGGAAGCCCACATTCTGACCGTGATGGATGCGGAGATGGTGGCTGCCCTGGGGACGCTGGAGAGGCCCGGCTGTGTTACGGTCCACCTAGTGGCTGCACCTATTAGATTGTGTTTTTTAATCTATGAACTACTGTGGTTCCATATGTTGCTCCCGACCTCTAAATCTCTGCATTTTTCATGTTTTATAACACGCCCGTTTTCTATATAGATTCTAGAGCATTTTTTCATTTGTGTCATATTCTACAAGAACTCCCACATGATTTATTTCTCTTAATTCTCCACTTCCAATTACTATATGTGTAGGGTTGGCAAAGGAATAGGAATTGATCCAATACTTTAGTTTTGGTCCACTTACTATAACTTATGTTGTCCTAATTCTAATTGTCAATTTGGATCCAACCGTAACTTATCACATCGTACTCATATTGTGAATAAAATATATAATATCAATATTCGATTTAAGTTATTTTTATACAAATTTAAATTGAAATGGTAATTTCAATATTTAATTTAAGTTATTATCGATTAGTTTAGAGTACAACTTTAATAAATTTATTTTAGAATAATATTAATATATATAATTTATTATATTATTTTTATAATTTTAAATAAATAATTATTTATATATTTTTGTATATATAATTTTATAAATTATATAATTAATAATTTTATGTAAAATTTTAATAAATATTCCTTTTTTTCGATAAATAATTTACTAATTTTATAAAATTTTAATTATATTTATCATAATTATATAAATAATCATTTATAGAATAAATAATCTATATAAATAAAATAATTTAGTATAATTATATATAGTTAAATAGTAATTTTATGTGTAATATTATTAATTTATGTACATTAAATATTTTATATAAATAAAAATTATTAAATTTTAGTACAACCTATTTTATTTATAATAATAATAATATCAATTTATATAAATGAAATAATTTATTATAATTATTAAAATATATAAACTTATAGGGAGAAAATTATAATTTTATTTATTTATGTACATAATTGTAAATAAATTACTATAATTAAAAGGTTTAAATTTAATATATGATAGCCAAATGAAATTATATAAAATAAATATTTTAGTATAATTACTTTTTAAAATTTTATATACAATAATTTTATTAGTGAAATAAATTAATTTATGTTAAATAATTATGTAACATTATTTATAATATATATTTTATATAATTATTTTTTTAAAAATTTTATATACTAGTTATTTTATTTACAATAATACCAATTTATTTAAAAAATAATTTTATATAACTAAAACATTTAATTTTATGTATAATAATTATTTTGTGTATAGTAAAATGATTTAATATAAATGAAATAATGATTATACTAAAATTTTTCTAAAAGTATAAAATTATAATTTTATATATAATTTATTTTATAAAAGTAAATAATTTATTATAATTAAAATTTTTTAATTTTATTAAATGTATAATTTATTATAATTAAAATTTTTTAATTTTATTAAATGTATAATTTATTATAAATGTTCATTTGAATTTTTTTCCGGACAATAAAACACTAACGGATAAAATTAATATTAATATATATTAATGTTGGTATTTAATATGATAAAATGAGAACCAAGTTTTATAACTTGAATAATTTGTTAAATTTATTTATAAAGTTGAGTGGTTTTTGAGAGTTATCTCTTTTAATTTAAATTATTAGTTAAATTTATATATATGATTTGAATAATTAATAGAAGATTTATGCGTTAATTAACCTAAATAAAATATACCTAAATTAAACTAATATATAAAATTGTACATTTTATTCGATATTTAGTCTGTTTTTTATAATAATAATGTCCATTATATTTGAAACTTTGAATATAATAAGATTTGATCAATTCATATTACATTAATAAACCTTATTTATTAATATTTATTTAAATAAATCCTTTTAATGAATATGAATTTAATATTTTTTTTAATATAATGATAACTATAAAAATAAATATTTGATTTTATAAGAAAATTAGATTATTATCTTAGATTCAATTTAAAATAAATATAAGTTATATGTATTATCAATTTATAATTAAATTTATAGTAGATAAAATAATTTATTGGATACTGATCTAATTGCCACCCGATGTGAAATTTTTTTGAAATTTCTAAATTATTAAAATCAAATTATAAATAAATTGTATTACCAATTAAGGAAGAAATAAGTATAATATAAAAAATGGAAAAATAAATTTGTCATATATAAAAGACATGAAGGGTACCTCTACATCCTAACCAACGAGGCTGCTGGCACAGAAGAAAAGTAGACGACAAAGTCACCTTTTGTGGGCAACATTTCCTTATATTGATTATTCTTAAATGAAAATGCCTGTAAGATGAAAAAGTTTGTAAAAGAATTGATAGTAGACAGTATAAGAATTAAGAGTAGTTGATAAAATAATTTTATATACTTTATATTGATTATTTATCTATATTTTATATAATTTTAGTATAATAAAATATAAAATAAACTAAATACAATATCATATAATTTCTGATAAAACAAATATAATGGTGGAGAATATAAATCTATTATATTTTACCATTTTTATTATGAAAAAGTTGACTTTATTGCAGTGGTATTCTCTTCCTCATAACATATTTTTTCTTATATATTTCTTTATCTTTCTTAATACTAGGTCTAATACTTCTTTATAAGTTTAAGGGAAGATCATAAAAATTAATCTTGAACCGTAATGAAAAGAAACGAGTGAATGGCATGCATTTAGTAAGTAGGCAAGTTGAACATCGGTGCCAACAAAATTAATCTAAAGCAGGTGATGACGAACACGTTTCTGAACAAAGTAATAATCGATCTCGATATGTTTTATTTGAGCATGAAAAATAGAATTAACATTAAGATAAATAGTTGATACGCTGTCACACCATAAAGTAGGAGGATGAGAAATAAAAATACCAGGCTCCTAAAAAAGATAATGAAGCCAAATTAGCTCAGCAGTAGTATTTGCGAGACTCTTGTTGTCACGTACTGACTCAATTTGGTCGGATCGCCATGAATAACCCGCCGCTCTTTTGGTTCAAGACCGGTTTCCCATTCTTTAATTCAAGAGTAGCCAGGGGTAATCTTAACCTTATTCCTGGAATAACATATATCAAATAAAATGCAGACTTAAGAAAGTTAAGCATATGTGACAGATGGTAAAGCTTGATGTTATCCTTATTCATTTCTCTATTTCCTGAAAAAAAAATAAAAATGGTGGGTTTCTACAACTCAATGAATGAGTATTTTAAAAAATAAACTTTTAATAAAATAGTTTTTAAATTGGAATGTGCTAGACTTCTTATTTTCTTTAAATTTTTTTCTTCCTTGTTTTTCTTGGTTTTTCAAGCCATTTCTTTATCACCAACCATAAATAATGTGTTTAGCAACCAACACACGTCCTTCATCATGAAGGGATCACACATTCGCAGGGCAGCACATCCATTGCACCCATTTGTGGCATCGGAGTGATTTTACTGGCCACCTAGATATAACTACGTCCACTTCTATCATGAAAATGAGTGGATGTACGCGACATCCAACCCTCAATCCCGTAAAAAAAACTCCGTGTACGTATGAGGACAGGGACCTCATCTCAACCCCACCCCGGTCTCATGCGCATGAAGCTACGTCGAGCTTCTCTGACTGTTGGCACAATAATATACTCTTATCTCCACCATATTGTCAAGTAGCCCCTAGGATGTATCACTACCCCTCTTGGGCATCTTGAAGGTCTCGTACCTCAGTGCATGTACAAAACAACAATTTTTCACATAAGCCATTTAATCTGTGGTGCCAATGGTCCAACGGCCCCAACTTTCAACTTGACCTGCGACTGTTTGTCTCGATTGGTCCGTCGACTTGTGATGTTGCACTACTGCTAGTTCATCATGTCCTGTCTTGGTACCATGGCCAAACAAAATATTCATTTTAAGTTTTCATGGTTTAAACTCATGTTTGTTTATGAGCTACTGCCCATGCCAACTGGCCTTGGGTCCATTATACGAGATTTTCAAAATCGGGCATATTAGCCCCCAAGTTCCAAAACTGTGGCCTCCGGTCTATCTGAGCTATTCGAGCTCCCAAAAAAAGGTCTTCCAAAAAGTTTAAGTAGTGGCACACAATCAAGGGAGGGCACTTCCGACAAAATAATCTTTTAATCTATCTACCACACCAACCCGACATGAGGACATCTTCTCTTATAACCGATAAGTGGGTTTTCTACTTCTTTCGAGTAAGTTCATCATATCAATCAGGTATGATCTACTTACAACCGGTAAGTAGTTTTTCCGCATAATTTCCACATCACTCCTCTCAGATGTGATGGTTAAAATACCACTTAGTAGTGGATTTTCATTTTTGAGTTGTTTATCATCCCAACCGGGTATGATATAAAAATCTCATTCACCCGATAACGTAGTGATTTGCTCTTAATCTGTTTTTGTCTCGTTGTAAGCTTTGTTTTAGTTGGCGTTCCCGATATCTAGTGTTCCTAAATGGTATGAACATCCTTGTTCATTATCTTTTGGCTTGTTAGCCTTTATTCATTATAAAGAAATAAAAATATCCAAATTTTAAAATATTTACAATTTGTTCCCTAAATTTATTTTTCTTTTATTTTAGGCCCCAAAAGCCGATTTTTCCCCAAATTAAGTCCCGAAACTTTTAAAAGTCACCTTTAGACCTCCATTTATTCAAAATCATATAAAAGGGGTTCAAGTTTCCTAAATTCCCAACTTGATCCCCAATTTTTCTAAAATTACCATTTTGCCCCTACTTTAAAAAATGGCAAGTTTTGCCCCCAAAAATTGCCCAATTGGTCCTCCAACATCTTTATCATGCCTAATTGGCCCTCAATTTTATGAAATTTCATTTTAGTCTCTCAAAATTTTTGAAATCTCCAAAATTTCCCAAATTTCAACCTTTTAACTCAACCAAATTTGATTTTATCAAATTGACCAATCAAATGAGTTTAATTATTGAAATTGAAGTTAGATTAAAGTTCCTACAACTTCATACGATTAAATTGCACTTTGAATCGCATGATTTGATGCCGAAACGAGCTCAAACAGAGCTTTGCCGGAAAACTGAACATAGAGAGAGAAAGTTTCGAAAGCTTACCGTCAGGGACGTGACAGTCTGAGCTTTCGATCTGGACAGATAGCTCTTGTCCTGAGGTCCTTCCTAGAATCAAGAATCACCTTAATTCATGTCGAATTGAGGGATAATTTAGTTAGTGAAAATCTGTTGGTGCTCTCTCTAGCAATGATTGGAATTCACAAAAGTGAGCCAAATTGGCTTACCTTTCCACACTAATTCGACCATATGAGTGCCGAGGAGGTGTTGGGAGAGCTTAGTTTGGCCTGAGTAGGGCTTGAATTGGCTGATTTCAGCTTGACAGAAATAGAGCAGCTTCGACCCGCTGGAGCTGCTTCACTATTCGTTCACACCAGCGCTTCCTCGGTGACTCTCGAAGCAATTGGAGACTACCACCATGTAGCTAACTTCTCCCTGAGTATAAGGAACCCACCCATGCCTCCTTTGGCTCAGAAAAGACCCTATATCGGAGCTCTGGTTCAAGCTTCACCGAAAAACTGAGCAGTTGAGAGAGAGTGATGTTTTTAGATGTGGAGAAGATAAATGGAGAGGGGCTTTTTATATAAGGAGCTCGGGGACTCATCGACCATCCGTTGACACATTTATGACAGTCATTGATGGCATGAAATGTACTGAACAAAAACGTTTCCTCTTCGTCGGCGCTAGTTCGATTTTCCGACGAGTGAATAGTGCTATCATCTGAAGGAAGAAGACGACACTGTTCCAAACCGGACAGGACTGGTCGGGTTCAAAGCTTAAATTAGTAGGTTCAAGTCCGATTCAACCGAGTTTTTCAAAATTAAAAATTTCTAAATTCATTCTCTATCCAATGGTGGCCACAATTATCCAATTTGAATTTTTTAAGCTACCTAGAAAAATGAATTTAGCATCTAATTCAATAGTGGTTCAAACCGGTTCAATCCGGTTCACCTGAACCGATTTTGTTTTCATCTTCAATTCATCCTAAAGTCATTTTTCATTACTTTTGTGACCATTTACGTCACTCGGGATCCATAAATTTCCCAATTTGTCCTTCCTCTATCGGTTCCGGTTTATGAATCAACTCGGTTTTCTCTTTGGAAATGACCAGTTCAAACCGATTCACCTGAACTGGTCTCGTTTTCTCTCCCAAATCGTCCTAAGACCCTCTTTCAAGGTTTTTACGACCCCCCTTTGGGTCACTTGGGAGTTGTAAATTTTTCCAAATTGCCCATTCTCTAATGATTGGGTTTGTGAACCAGTTCAATTTTCTCAATCAGTTTGACGGGTTCTTTTCCTAGTTTTCCTTATCTCCAAAGGTCGGGGTTTACAACTGTCCCCAAAACTTATCCAACATTTTTTGCATTGGAAGGAACTTCCCTTGATATCAATTTTGTAGTTTATTGACCTACAACCTCCTCGATTGTTTCCAGTTATTATTTATATCACATACTTAAGATTTTCTTTTCATTCACATCCCATTCTCATTCCATGGAGCTTACTTTAACTAAGCATATCTTACTGAAAGGCTTAAGGCCATATCCTCAAATTTACATTCTTCGTTTTTCCCAAAGCACTATTTCTCCATTCCAAAATCCTTTACCTAAGATTTTAGGATTTGGAGTTCCCAAAATACCCAATTCTTCTTTCATACGATTACTTTCTTTATTGTTAACCTTCTTAGCTCAGTGTCCATTCCAACATCGTGTATATACTCCCACAGGTGTTAATGTTGTCACCTTTTTTCCTCCTACATTGATCCTTCCCTCATTTGTTGGTTATTACAACTTTGTTTCACATTTAATGTTTGACCTTGTCATGCTCAAATCAAACACTCTTCTTTTCCTAATTCATATTTCCCTAGGACAGTTGGGCTTACATATCCTTTATTGCACGACATTCTTTGGAATTTGTCTTTAACTTCACATCTTTATAACCGTATGGGTTTACTTACTTACTCATCTTTTTCAAACCCCCTTTATTAGGTCATTTAACTTTAAAGTCTTTGAGTTTCCCGAAAACTTTCTGACACGCTTAAACTCATCCTTTCTTATGTCATTCCTCATTCCCGCTGGTGTCCCTTCTTTTAAGGTCTCTTCTCATTCTAAATCCGTTCTTAATCACTCGTGATCATTTCACAATTCTCTTTTTTGACTTAGTTCCTTCCTTACTCGTACGTCATCATTTGATGTTGTCTTCCTACTTACCTGTTACTTGGGTTTAACTTATTCTTTAGACCTTAACAGTTACTTTTCCTTTACACTTGATCATTTCATCTCCAGCAGCTTGTCCTTGGGGAGCTTATCTTCTTCTCAATTTCATTGGTTCCATTTCCTCTTAATTGTTACACATGTGTTCTTCCAAGGTTCCCTTCCTTGGTAAGTTTTACACTTCTTTTCTCCCAAAATTTCCTTCTAGTTTTACCATTGCGAATATTCAATATTGAATGTCCTTCCTTGACGCTATCTTCTCCTGCTTACCTTTACTCTTGAGATCCTGCGAGTACTTTTCGTGTATCTCACCTCCTTCTCACTTGCTCTCAATACTCGTTTATTCCTTTGAGGTGAATTTCACATCCCTCTTTGTGTCAAAATCTCTCGTATCTTCATGTCCTTGGTATTCCTCCCTTTGCCTCATTTAGGTGTAGTCCTTACTACTCCTCAGTTCTTATTAGAGCTTAGTTTATTCTTCCGGACGATTTGGTCAATAGGAATTATTTCCTTTAACCGGATCCGCCTATAATTCCCATTTGGTTCCATGTTCTCCTATAATCAGATCATGCTTGGCCTTCCAAGTATTTACTTGGTCACCTGTGTCCTTTAATTAGGTCTTGGTTTCTACCCCAATTTATGATACCTCATCTATTGATTGAACTTTTTCTACGATTCCACTTCATATCTTCATTCTTCTTTTAGGGACTTCCATATTGGGATTTTCACGCTCATTTTCCTTACTGCTCCTTGGAAGTTCTCTCTTCATTCTTTCTTATGCTTCTTGACCTTTGCATGGTGATTCACTCTGGCTTTCTTCCCTATCTTCTATTCCTTTTTGTTCCCATCCTTATCCCCAAACAAGTCCTTTATTACTATCGGATCCCTAAGGGTGTGTATCCTAGCTCTTTCCAAGTGTTGGTATTATTCCTAGAGTTTTCTTTCTATCATACTTTTTTTCTCTTCTCTTTTCCGTGTTTTGTCTTACTTGTCTTAACATCTTTTGTGCTTTCCTTAACTTTCTTCCTTTCTTTCTGATCGACTTTTATTCCTTTAGTTTTCTTTGGAATAGTTTATTCATTTTCGTTACCCTTATTCTTTGAACACTTCCTTAACTCCTTAATACTGTGCTCTTAGATGCTTACTTCCTTTTTGTTCTAATTTTCTTCTTCTTTCCTTTAATTAGAATTTGTCTTCCTCTAAGAGTTTCTTCCTTGCCAAATTTCATCGTACTTTGCAAAAAAATTAAAGGTTAAGATTAACTAGAAATCACATGTTTTCCTTCTTGGTTGATTCTCTATCCTTTTATGTTGATTAGCATACACTTGTTTGAATTTATCAAGGAACTCAGAAATTTTATCAAGAAAGATTTCACTTCATTCATTCAAGAAATTTTCTTGCCATACTTAGCTTATTACAAAATTTTCTACCCCCTAATCTCTTGAGGTCATAGGCTGAGAGTTATCCCTAGAGTGGTTGTAGGATTCTTGATCAGAAAGTTCTAAGAAATTTGTTGGGGTCCACTTGTATTCCCTTATGGGACAAATTTCATGTATGGCCTCCAATTCGTACCGCATTAGTACCTCTACTTCACACTTCATCCATTGGGAGGGATTGAAGTTGTGCTGAGTAGGTGGGGGTACTTGGTGGACTTTCATGAAGCTCGCATATGCATCCCAATGGTTATCCTAGGCCTCCTTCTTGGTGAGATTCCTCTCTGGTTGTTGTGGGGCAGGAGGAGAGGTTGGGCTCCTAGGAGGAGGTACAAGTTCCTCTTGTCTTGGAGGAGGATAGGTGATGCCTTCTGGTTCCAATAGGGCTCCTACTAGTTTCTGGTAGTTTTCCACCATGTCCTTGGGTACTCTTTTCATGCCCTTTAAGAATATTTGAACGGTCTCTTCCCTTGGGTTGGGTGTCTTTTTCAGGATTATAGGTGGAGAGCTAGATTTTACCACAAATTTCCTAGGGATTCTACTTCCTACATGATAGTTAAAGTTTGATTAATGATAGAGTATAATATTGATAATGTTTCAAGGGAACTTAACTTTGATACCACTCATGTTGTCACGCTCCAACTCGGTTTGGTCGGATCCCCGTGAACAACCCGCCACTTCCTTGGTTCAAGAGGAGCCAGGCGTAATCTCAACCTTGTTCACTAGAATAACATATATCAAATAAAATGCAGGCATAAGAAAGTTAAGCATACCTAATAGAGGATAAGACTTGGTGTTATCCCTAGTAATTTCTTTATTTCTTGAAAAGGGATAAAAAATGGTGGGTGAGTTTCTACAACTTAATGAATGGGTATTTAAAAAAAATAAACTTTCAATAAACTTGTTTTTAAATTAGAGTGTGTCAGACTCCTTATTTTCTTCAAATTTCTTTCTTCCTTATTTTCACGGTTTTTTAAGCCATTTCTTCATCATCAACCACAAATAGTGTGTTTAGCAACCAACACACGCCATTCATAATGAAGGGATCATACATTTGCAGGGCAACATGTCCACTACATCCACTAGTGGCGCCGGAGCGACTATACCGACCACCTAGATAGAGGCACATCCACTTCTACCTTAAGAATGAGTGGATGTACGCGACATCCAACCCTTAATCCCGTAAAAAAAACTTTGTGTTCGTATGAGGATATAGACCTCATCTCGACCCCACCCCGGTCTCATGTGCATGAAGCTACATCGAGCTTCCTGACTACTGGCACGACAATCTGCCCTTATCTCTACCATGTCGTCCAGTAGTCTCTAGGACACATCACTACCCCTCTTGGGCATCTTGAAGGTCCCGTACCTTAGTGAATGCACAAGACAACAGTTTTCCACATAAGCTGTTTAATTTGTGGTGTCACTAGTCCAACGACCCCTACCCTTAACTCGACTTGCAGCTTTTTGTCTCTACTGGTCCATCGACCTCTCATATCGCACTGCCGCTAGTCCATCAAATTTGTTGGTCATGTCTTGGTACCATGGCCAAACAAATAATTCATTTTAAGTTTTCATGACTTAAATTCATGTTTGTTTACGAGCTCCTGCTCGTGTCAACTGGCCTTAGGCCCACTGTACGAGATTTTCAAAATCGGGCATATTAGCTCCCAATTTCCAAAACCAGGCCCTTCGGCCTATTTGAGCTATTCGAGCTCTTGTAAATAAGGTCTCCCAAAAGATTTAACCAGTGGCACACAGTTAGGGAAGAGCACTTCTAACAAAATAATCTTTTAATCTGTCCATCACACTAACCAGGTGTGAGGACATCTCCACTTATAATCGATAAGCGGGTTTTCTACTTTCTTCCAGTAAGTTTATCATACCAACCGGGTATGATCTACTTACAATCGGTAAATAGTTTTTCGTATAATTTTTACATCACTCCTCTCATGTGTGATGGTTAAAATACCACTTAGTATTGAATTTTCATTTCTGAGGTGCTTATCATCCCAATCAGGTATGATATAAAAATCTCACTCACTTGATAATGCAACGATTTTCTCTTAATTGGTTTTTGTCTCCTTGCGAGCTTTGTATTAGTTGGTATTCCCGATATCTCATGTTCCTACACGGTATGAATATACTTGTTCATTATCATTTGGCTTGATAGCCTTCATTCATTATGAATAAATAAAAATATCGAACTTTACAAATATTTGCAATTTGAGTACCAAATGCTAATTTTTCCCCAAATTGAGTCTCGAAACTTTTAAAATTCACCTTAGAACCTCCATTTATTCAAAATTACATAAGAGGGGTTCAAGTTTCACAAATTCCCAATTTGGTCTACAATTTTTTCAAAATTACCATTTTGCCCCTACTTTACAATAACGGTAAGTTTTGCCCAAAAAATTGCCCAATTGGTCCTTCAACACCTTTATCATGCCCAATTGGCCCTTAATTTTATGAAATTGCATTTTAGTCCCTCAAATTTTTGAAATCTCCAAAATTTCCCCAATTTCAACCTTCTAACTTAGCCAAATTTGATTGAATCAAATTGACCAATCAAATGAGTTTAATTGTTGAAATTGAAGTTAGATTGAAGTTCCTACACCTTCATATGATTCAATTGCACTTTGAATTACACGATTTGACGCCAGAATAAGCTCAAACGGAGATCTGCTGGAAAATTGAACGTAGAGAGAGAAAGCTTCGAAAGCTTACCGTCGGGGGCGCGACGGTCCAAGCTTTCGATCTAGGAAGATAGCTCTCCTCCTGAGGTCTTTTCTATAATCAAGAATTACCTCAATTCATGTCGAATTTAGGGAGAATTTAGTCAGTGAAAATCTATCGATTTTCTCTCTAGCACTGATCGAAATTCATAGAGGGGGACCAAATTGACTTACCTTTCTGCACTAATTCGGTCATATGAGAGTTGAAGAAGTGTTAGGAGAGCTTAGTTTGGCCTGAGGAGGGCTCGAATTGGCTGATTTCAACTCAACATAAACAAGGCAGCTTTGGTCCGTGGGAGCTGCTTCATTGTTCGATCACGTCGATGCTTCTCTAGCGACCCTTAGAGCAATTGGAGACTACCACTGTGTAGCTAACTTCTCCCTGAGTCTAAGGAACCCAACCACGCCTCCTTTGGTTAAAAAAAGACCCTATATTGGAGCTCTGGTTCGAGCTTCACCAGAAAATTGAGCAGTTGAGAGAGAGTGAGGTTTTCAAGTGTGGAGAGGATGAATGGAGAGTGGCTCTTTATATAGGGAGTTAGGGGACTCGTCAGCCATCCGTTTGACACCTTTATGACAGTCATTGATGGCTGGTTCAGGCCCGATTCGACCAAGTTTTTTAAAATTAAAAATTTATAAATTCATCTAAATTCATTCTCTATCCAATGGTGGCCTCAATTCTCCAATTTGAATTTTTTAATTCACCTAGAAAAATGAATTTAGCATTAGTCCAAATGAGTTTAATCCGGTTCGGATCTGGTTAACCTGAATCAGTTTGGTTTTCATCTCCAAATCATACTAAAGCCCTTTTTCATGAATTTTGTGACTTTAGGTCACTCGGGATCCATAAATTTCCTGGTTTGTCCTTCCTCTATCGGTTCTGGTTTATGAACCCACTTGATTTTCTCTTTGAAAATGACTGGTTCAATCCGGTCGGATCCGTTTCACTTAAACCGGTCAGGTTTTCTCTCCCAAATCGTCCTAAGGCCCTCTTCCAAGGTTTTTAAGACCCTCTTTGGGTCACTTGAGAGTTGTAAATTTTTCCAAATTGCTCGTTCTCTGATGATCGAGTTTGTGAACCGGTTCGATTTTCTTACTCGGTTTGACCGATTATTTTCCCAGTTTTCCTTAACTCCAAAGGGCAGGGTTGACACTTGTATTCGGCCTCCGTACTCGAACGTGCAACAGTTCGTTATTTTTTGCAACTTCAAGAGATAAGATTTCGTCCCATGAAAATAGTATAACCACTAATAGAATGACGATCATGAGGATTGTCAGCCCAATCAGTATTAGAAAAACAGTGAAGTGAGATGGGTGAATTCCGCCACAGAAAAGGCCAAAATGGAGAGTACCCTAAAGATAGTAGAGAATGTGCTTTACAGCAGCCCAATGAATTGTGGTGGGATGATGTCACGCCTCGACTCGGTTTGGTCGGATCCCCATGATCAACCTACCACTCTCCTGGCTTACTAAGGGTTGCTCTTTCTTTTTAAACCATGAGGAGTAAGACATCCTTTAAACCTGCACATTTTCCGTAATAACATAAATCAAAACTATATAAAATTTTAAACTTATCATACATGCTTCACACGTGTGTTAGCTGGTGGTCTTTGGGTAGGCTTTCTGGGATTACCTGAGAGGGATATAAGGGAGGGGGTGAGTTCAACGACTCAGTGAATGGATGTTTTAAGGTATAACTTTCATAAAATAGTTTGAATTGGAGTATTCTAGACTCCTTATTTTTATTTTAAAATATTTCATTCTCAAATCTCAATTTTCATAGCCATTTCTCATCACAACGGTGTGTTTATCAACTAACACACACCCTTCATTGTACCCAATTGTGGCATCGGAGCGACTTTACTGGCCAGCTAGATAGAAGCACATCCACTTCTATCATGAGAATGAGTAGATGTACATGACATCCGACCCTCAATCTCGTAACAAAACTCCGTGTCCATATGAGGACAAAGACTTCATCCCAAATCCACCCCGATCTCATGCGTATGAAGCTACATTGAGCTTCCAAGACTGGTGGCACGACTAATTGCCCTTATCTCCATCATGTCATCCAGTAGCCCTAGGACGCATCACTACCCATCTTGGGCGTCTTGAAGGTCTCATAACATCAGTGCATGCACAAATCAATAACTTTCCACATAAGCCATTTAATTTGTGGTGCTACTAGTCTAACGGTCCCGACCCTTAACATGACCCGCAACTGTTTGTCTCGACTGATCTGTCGACATGTCATGTCACATTGCCACCAGTCCATCGAGTATGTCGGTCCTGTCTTGGTACCATGACCAAACAATTTATTCATTTAAAGATTTTCATGGATTAACTCATGTTTGTTTACGAGCTCCAGCTCGTGCCAACTGGCCTAGGTCCCACTGTACGAGATTTTCAAAATCAGGTATATTAGCCCCCAAGTTCCAAAATGAGGCCTCCGTCCCATCTGAGCTATTCGAGTTCCCATCAAGAAAGTCTCCCAAAAAGTTTAAGCAGTGACACACAGTCAGGGGAGAGCACTTCTGACAAAATAATCTTTTAATCTGTCAATCACACCAACCGGGTGTGAGGACATCTTCGCTTATAATCGATAAGTGGGTTTTCTACTTCTTTCTAGGAAGTTCATCATACCAACCGAGTATGATCTATTTACAACTGATAAGTATTTTGTCTGTGTAATTTCAACATCACTCCTCTCAAGTATGATGGTTAAAATACCACTTAGCAATGGGTTTTCATTTCCGAGGTGCTTATCATCCCAACCGTGTAAGATATAAAAATCCCACTCACTCGATCGTGTAGTGAATTTCTCTTATTTGGCTCTTTGCCTCCACGCGAGCTTGTACTTGTTGGTGTTCCTAGTACTTCGTGTTCCTACATGATATGAACATTCTTGTTCATTATCATTTGGCCTAATAGCATTCATTCATCCCGAATAAATGAAATAATCAAACTTTTCATTTATTTGCAATTAGGTCCATACAGTTATTTTTCCTTAACTTTAGGTCCCTAATGCTGGTTTTCCCCCAAATTGAGTCCCGAAACTCTAAAATTCACCTTAGGACCTCAATTTATTCAAAATTATAAAAAGTGGTTCAAGTTTACCAAATTTCCAATTTGGTCCCAACTTTTCCAAAATTACTATTTTGCCCCTACTTTACAAAAATGGTAAGTTTCACCCCAAAATTGGCCAATTAGTCCTCCAACATCTTTATCATGCCCAATTGGCCCTCAATTTTATGAAATTGCACTTTAGTCCCTCCAATTTTTTAAATTCTTAAAATTTCCCCAATTTCAACCTTCCAACACAATCAAATTTGATTTTATCAAATTGACCAATCAAATGAGTTTAATTGTTAAAATTGAAGTTAGATAGGAGTTCCTACACCTTCATACGATTCAATTGCACTTTGAATCGCATGATTTGATGCCGAAATGAGCTCAAATGGAGTTTCACCGGAAAATTGGACTTAGAGAGAGAAAGCCTCGAAAGCTTATCGTCGGGGGTGCGATGGTCTGAGCTTTCAATCTAGCAAGATAGCTCTTGTGCTAAGGTTTCTCCTAGGATCAAGAATTGCATCAATTGATACTGAATTAAGTGAGAATTTAGTCATTAAAAATCCGCCGGTTCTCTCTAGCACCGATCATAATTTACAGCTGTAGTAGGGCATACCTTTTCGAGCCAAATTGGATTTCCTTTCCACTCTACTTCAACTGTAGCAGGGCTGTGGTGGTGTAGGGAAGGCTTGGTTTGGCCTGTGAAGGGCTCAAATTGGTTGATTTCAGCTTGGTCGAAATAGGGCAGCTTCGGTCCGTCGGAGCTGCTTCACTGTTTGATCACGCCGACGCTTCTCCGACGACCTTCGTAGCAAATGGAGACTACAGGCATGTAGCTGACTTCTCCTCTAATCAAATGAATCCAACCACGCCTTCTTTGGCTAAAAAAAATCCCAAGTCAGAGGTTTGTTTCGAGCTTTACTGGAAAATGGAGCAGTAGGGAGAGAGTGGAGTTTTCAGGTGTGAGGAGGATGAATGAGGAGTGATTCTTTGTATAGGAAGCTCAAGGACTTCTTGGCCGTCCGATTGGTGCCTTAATGGCGGTCATTCATTGCCTGAAACTTCCTGGCCGGAGACTTTTCATCTTCGCCGGTGCTGCTCAATTTTCCGGCGAATGAACAGTGTTGTCATCTGAAAGAAGAAGACAACACTGTTCCAAACTAGACCGTACTAATCCGAATCTAGCTCAAAGTTTAAATTGGTCGGTTTATGCTCGATTCAACCGAATTTTTCAAAATTAAAATTTTCTAAATTTATTCTCTATCCAATGGTGGCCTCAATTCTCCAATTTGAATTTTCTAAGCTACCTAGAAAAATAAATTTAGCATATGATTCAATAGTGGTTCAAACTGATTCAATCCGGTTCGGATCTGATTCACCTTAACTAGTTTGGTTTTCATCTCTAATTCATCCTAAAGTCCTTTTTCATGACTTTTGTGACTCTTTAGGTCACTCGAGATCCATAAATTGTTTGGTTTGCCCTTTCTCTATCGGTTTCGATTTGTAAACCAACTTGGTTTTCTCTTTGGAAATGACTGGTCTTTCCCCGGTTTTCTTATTATCAAAGGACGGGGTTTACAGATGATGCATGAACTAACAAACTTGGTGTACTATATATGCAAGATCGGGGCGAGTAAGAGTGAGATATTGGAGAGATCCCATAATTTGCCAGTATGGGATAGGATCAGAAAGGGGAGTCCCATCAGTGAGCGAAAGGTGAGGCCCGTTAGCTATCAAAGTGGAGAGAGGCCAACAAGTGGTTATAGCAACTTTAGAGAGCAAATCACGAATATACTTTTGCTGAGTAAGGTAAATACCGTCGGAGTGTGAGTGAACTTCAATTCCAAGAAAGTGATGAAGTGGGCCCAAGTCTTTAATGGAAAATTCTTGACCAAGGGCTAGGAGAACATGATCAATAGAAGTATAAGTCGAGCTAGTGATAATGATATCATCAACATAAACAAGCAGTAATATAACAAATGCTTGAGTACGATAGATGAAGAAAGAAGTGTCAGCAATAGAACCTATGAAGCCCAACTGGAGTAAAAATGAGTTCAAACGAAGAACCACGCTAAAATGAGGATGAGCATAAAGAGTAAAAATGAGTTTAGATGAAGTACCATAAAGAGAGCGTCGGAGGTGACAAACATAATGAGAATGAGCAGGATCAACAAAACCTAGCGACTAAGCCATATAAACTCCTTCGGTGAGATGGCCATGAATGAACACATTATTCACGTCGTGTTGATGAGTAACCCAGCCAAAAGAGACAGCCAGAGAGAGAATCACCCGTATAGTGACGGGTTTGATAACATGGCTGAATGTATCATCATAGTCGAGACCACGTTGTTGAGAAAAATCCCGAGTAACGAGACGAGCCTTATAACAAGCAATGGGGCCATAAGGGTATTGTTTGATTTTGTAAACCCACTTACAACCCATAATATGCCAATTGGGTGGAGGAGGCACAAGATCACAAGTATGATTGGAAGAGAGAGCGGATAGTTCATCGGACATGGCATTCCACCAACAGAGATGCCGACTAGCTTGGAGAGAGGTCTGAGGTTCTAAAATAGCCATAAAAATAATGGGATCGATAGTAAAACAATAAGGAGGAAGAGTGTCATCCTAAGAACGAGTAGTCATCCGAGGAGGGGCCGGTGCAATGGGAGAGTCGAGAGGCTTTTGTAGTGGTGATGCCAAAGAGTCTACAAGCAGAGGAGATAATGAAGTATCAACAATATTTGAGGAAGAGGGTATACCTGATTACGAGGCATCTAGGAGAGGAATAGAGGGAGAGGGTAAAGGAAGAGGACAAGGAGCTTGCATGGGAGTAGAAGAGGGAACATTACACTACGGGGAACGACCTGCAAAAGGAAAATGATCATTATGGAAAATAATGATACAAGAGATAAAAATGTGACTGGTGGAGGGATCAAGACAACGATAGCTAAGGGAATAACAAAAAAAACACATTTCATAAATTAAGGCTCAAGCTTATGAAGACGATAATGACGTAGATAAGGAAAACAATGACAACCAAAAACACGAAGATGAGTGTAATCAAGGGGTTTATGAAAAAGTCGAAAAAAGGGGGATGGGTGAGTTCGGGTGGGAAGACGATTAATAAGAAAAACAACAGTTTCAAAAGCAAAATCTGAGAACTTCGGAGGAAGGTGAGATTGAGCAAGAAGAGTTAGTCCCATATCGACAATGTCATGCCCCGACCCGATTTGGTCGGATCCCTGTGATCAACCCGACGCTCACTTAGTTTAAGAGGTGTTTCCACTATTTTTAATCAAGGGTAGCCAGACGTATATTTCAAATCTTGTTCCGTATAATAGTATAAATCAATAAAATACAAGTTTAAAAAGAACTTTAAGCATACCTGATGAAAGTATATCTTCAGGTTTTCTTTCATTATATCTCATTACTCTTGAAAAGGGCAAAAAGGGAGTGGGTGAGTTCTGTAACTAGTGAGCGGGTGTTGGGATTAAGTTTTCAAAATAGTTTTATCCAGACTATCTCAATGTTATCATTCCCTTTAAAAAGGATTTTTCCTTAAATTTGGTTTTCAAAAATTTTTCCAATTTCGTATTAGGTGCATTTAGCTCTCTTAGCCCTCCCCTTGTCTCAGGAGGCATATAACAAACAACACACGCCCTTCATCAGTAAGGGTACACACATTCATAGGTGCAGCCCGTCCACTGCACCCACTTGTGGATCGGAGCGTCTTTACCATCCACCAAGATAAAAGCCCGTCCACTTCTACTCTAGGTCTGAGTGGATGTTCTCGACATCCAACCCTCAGACCCAAATGCCACTCCTTGTCCATATGAGGATAGAGAACTCATCTCGACCTCACCCTGGTCTCATGCGCAAGAAGCGATTCTGAGCTTCAAAACTGACTGGTATGACGAACTGCCCTTATCTCCACCATATTGTCTAGTAGACTTTAGAGCCCATCACTACCCTCTAGGGCGTCTTGATAGTTATGTACCGCAAGTGCATGCACAAATAAGAGTTTTTCATATCATACCCATTATCTTTGGTGCTAACGGCCTCGGCGCTTAACCCGACCTACAACTGTTTATCTAGGCCGGTCCGTCGATCTGGCCCTTACGCACTACCGCTAGTCCATCGAGCACTGTCGGTCCTGATCCGATACCGTGACGAAATCACACAATCAATTTCATTATAAATTTTCATTGCTCTTCTTAATTAAATTTGTTTACAAGATTCTGCTCGTGCACACTAACATTGTGTCAATTGCATGTGTTTTTCCAAAACTAGGTATTTAGGGCTCAAATTAGGCTTGTCAAAACTTTGGGACGGGTCGGTTTTGGCAGACTCGCATGTTGGACCTGAACCCGAATAGATCCGAACTCCTAGTCCTTCAAAAAGGATCTAAACATGGACGATGCTTGCACGTTCTACTGTGATTTCCATTGGTATCAGGTAATATTAGACATGTCAATGGAATCCAAGACCCGAGACTTGGGTCCCTACCCGACTCGAGGAATCTCGAGTCAGCTCGGGTCCGCCCTTGGCTTTAGGTCCATAGATTGGACCCAAGGTGGTTCAGTTCCAGTGAGTTTGAGTCCTGCTGGCTGGACTCGAGTCTCGGGTCTAGAAAAGTGAACCTCAAGCTCGGGTCCAAATGGACCCGCCCTTATAATTTTTTCCCTCCTTTAAATGAAACAATCTCATTTCATTAAAAGGAGGGGGAAGAAAATAAAACGTATCATTACGAGGTCTCCGTGTTGGAGATGGATGGCCAATTTGACCGATTGGATGAGCTCATCTACGTCGAGAGCCACCTCAGCAACCTCTCGTCCAAGTTCTACTGAGAGGTCACTCAACAGATGTTGAAGCACTCGGATTTCCCCTGCAGCAACAATGGCACCGGCCTCTTCTAGATGATCGTCGGGCGAAAGATCATACGAGCAGATTGTTGCAGAGGGAGCTTCTGCTCCATTGAAAGCGCCACCACCAAAGCTTGAATAATAGAAAAAGGTTCAAATCTATCAAGTCTATAATCTTTTTCTTCTTCTCTCTCCACCCGCCCTGACCCGAGCGATTGACATCTTCAGTAATATGCGTCCTACTATTAGTTGAGCCCACAAGTTGAATCCGATAACGGTTATATTGGGGCTTGGCAACAATTATTGATTAGAGGCTACTGCTAGAGCTGATGCTTGATAGACCGCTAAAATTTCTCGTGGTCAGCGACTGACATTACCGGTGATTATGGAAGTCGCCGTGTCTTTAAGCATACTTCGCACATGCTGTCCTCGTAGACTTTGAAGTGATACATGACCTATGTAGGATGAACTGCTGTGGGGAGCAGCGTGGCTGAGGAGAGCCACCCAGGAAGACACGTATCTGAACTACATCCAAGCCAACGGCAAGACGCTAGGGGTGGACGAGCACGTCGGCCTCAATGTCCTCGTCTCCAAGGCCAGTCATTCACTCCACTATCTCCTCATCATCGGTTCATTGCTAAAAATATTATCTTTTAGAGCCTAATCTAACAATGCATCATCAGGAATTCCTAGATGGAAATATGTACAGCCTCCAGTCCTACAAGGCCTCGGCTGACAGCTTCATGTGCACCCTGGTGCCGGAGTCGACCTCCTCCCACATCCAGTACACTCCCGGCTGCCTCATCTACAAGCCCGGCGGCACCAACCTCCAGCACGCCACCACCATCGCCTTCCTCCTCCTCGTCTACGCCAACTACCTCTCCCAGACCACCACACAGTCCGCCTCAGTCAACTGCAGCGAGGTCTCCGTGGGGCCGGCGTCCCTCCGCCAGGTGGAGTACATCCTCGGTGACAACCCCAAGGGCATGTCTTACATGGTCGGGTATGGTGGCTACTATCCTCAGCGGATCCACCACCCGGGCTCGTCAATCCCCTCAATCCCGTGGAATTTCGGGTTACTGCTTGGTTTTACCTGATTTCAGCTTCTCCATTCATCTTCTCTCCTCATTTTGCTTGAATTCAGTTTAGTTTTTGATCGGCATTCCTTATAGGTTGGTTTAAGAGGAGAGGCTAAAATGAAGCTAAAATTTCTCAGTTTTATGGCCTTTTGTCCTACAAGGATTCCATTGTGTTCGCATGGCCGGGAATCACAATAGGTTTCTGTTGTTGGATTCTAGAGCATTTTTTTCATCCATCAAACCTTGTGTGTCATGTTCTACTAAAACCCCCACATTATTTATTTCTCTTAATTCTCTACTTCCAATTACTATATGATGAATTGTGTAAGGGTGGCAATTGAATAGGAATGGATCCATGCTTTAGTTTTGGGTCCCACCAAGTTAATCTAATTGTTATAGTTTTTTATCCCACCAAGTTAGTATCTCATCAGGTTATTTTCGCACAAATTTTAATTGAAACTTCAGGTTATTATCGATTAGATTAGAATACAACTCTAATAAACTTATTTTAAAATGATATTGATATATATATATAATTTATTATAATTTCAAATAAATAATTATTTATATATTTTTGTACATATAATTTTATAAATTATATAATTAGTAAATTTATTATTTTTATTTAAAATTTTAATAAATATTCATTTATTTTCAATAAATAATTTTTTTTATTTTATTTATCATAATTATATAAATAATCATTTGTAGAAAAATAATCTATATAAATAAAATAATTTAGTTTAATTATATATAGTTAAATAGTAATTTTATGTGTAATATTATTAATTTATGTACATTAAATATTTTATATAAATAAAAATGATTAAATTTAGGTACAAACTATTTTATTTATAATAATAATAATATCAATTTATATAAATGGAATAATTTATTATAATTATTAAAATATATCAACTTATAAGTAGAAAATTATAATTTTATTTATTTATGTACATAATTGTAAATAAATTACTATAATTAAAAATTTTAAATTTAATCTATAATAGCCAAATTAATTTATATAAAATAAATATTTTAGTATAATTACTTTTTAAAATTTTATATACAATAATTTTATTAGTGAAATAAATTAATTTATGTTAAATAATTATGTAACATTATTTATAATATATATTTTATGTAATTATCTTTTTTAATTTTATATACTAGTTATTTTATTTACAATAATATCAATTTATTTTAAAAATAATTTTATATAACAAAAACATTTAAATTTATGTATAGCAAAATGATTAATATAAATGAAATAATGATTATACTAAATATTTTCTAAAATTATAAAATAATAATTTTATATAGAATTTATTTTATAAAAGTAAATCATTTATTATAATTAAATTTTTTTTCTTTTTATTAAATATATAATTTATTATAACTAATAATTTGAGTTTTTTTTTCGGCCAATAAAACACTAACCAGTAAAATTAACATGAATATATATTAGTGGAGGTATCTAATATGATAAAATGAGAACCAATTTTTATAACTTGAATAATTTATTAAATTTATTTATAAAGGTTGAGTGGTTTTTGACAGTTATCTTTTTTAATTTGAATTATTAGTTAAATTTATGTATATGATTTGAATAATTGATAGAAGATTTATGCATCAATTAACCTAAATAAAATATACCTAAATTAAACTAATATGCAAAATTGTACATTTTATTCCATATTTAGTCTGTTTTTTATAATAATAATAATGTCCATTAGACTTGAAACTTTGGATATAATAGGATTTGATCAATCCATATTACATTAATAAACCTTATTTATTAATATTTGTTTCTCTGCATTGTAAGCCTGAGGTCTCTCAGGTAGTCATAGCAGAGACCGATAGATTAATTCAGCTGCCGTTGTAGTTGCTGCTGCCCCATATAAGGGTGGCGAACCTCATTATCCATCACCTTGTCCATGAGGTGGACCCTGCTCACGCTGTACCCATCAGTGAAGAGCGAGTTGGAGACGTACTCCTATGCTCCTCGGCCTTGACAGCCACCCCCGGAATATCCCCGGACATGTCGAGGTCTTCTCGGGACAAGCTCACATATCGCACGTCCGCCTCGCAAACTTCACGGGACTCACTGTCGCTACTATGCCATGAGCATAATGGTTTAGTGTGGGAAGTGTAGTACGAGTTGTTTTTATGTTCAATTTATTACTTAAGCTGAGGTGTGGGAGTGGATCATTTGCCTATAATTACGATACTATGCTGGTTTAGAGCATAATAGTATAGTGCGGGAAGTGTAGGACTAGTTATTTTTATGTTCAATTTATTCCTTAAGTTGAGGTGTGGAAGTGAATTAGTGACCTCTAATTTAGAACATGATAGTATAGTGTGAGAAGTATAGGACAATAGTAATCCAGTAAAACTTTTAGACCATTACGTTTGAATTGCATTCGAAATAAAATTTAAATTTGAATTAGTCGAATTAGAATACTAACGAGAATGAATAAGATGAAACTCGAATCAATACTCAACTTCATCCATAAAGATACGGATGAAGATGAGTATAATAGATAATTAGGGTATTTCGGATGAATTAGAATGTTCATTATGGATAAATAAGATGAAATCGGAATTAACAGTGATATTATTTGAATCTATTTGTAATTAAAAATAATAATATTTCATTTTTATTATTTTTTATGCGAGTGAGTATCCTAAGGAGGAGGAGGAGGAGGAGGATGGTACAAATCCAAAATTGTGTAAACAAACCCGACCCACGCACTAAACGAGTTCACATAGGATTTTTGTCTATTTTTTTTGTTAAAAATTATTTATTAATCATTATTTTTTTTATGCAAGATCAATAATTATTATTAGTACCATATATTTATGATAAAATATTTTTTAAAAAATTATTTTATATTTAACTTTACGTTTAAATATTTTATAATAAAATATTATGAAAATTTCGAGTATAATATTCATAAAGGAAACGGTTTACTTTAATTAACATTGCCAACACACTGTCTCTTCCAAAATTAAAATGCCTTTGGAGTTGTTCATGTGCTGAACCATGCAGAGCCAAGAAGACAACTGTCTGGGTGCAAAACCCTACACTCCTCATGCCCAACACATAACCATGGCAGTCGGCCCAGGCTATGTGGCGTCTCTCCAGCAGAGCAGCGTCATCCCCCTCCATGCAAACTCCCCCACAGCCACTCTTTCACTATAAAATTCCATACCGTATCCCCCACCTACCTACTTTCAGAGCTCAGCCCTCATCTGCTGTTCTTCATCTATTCAAAGCTAATTTTCCCAAACAATATGGCTCCCAAATCGTCAGTGGCCGGCGGCCTCGCGCTCTTCCTCCTATGCTTCAACCTCCTCCACGCCGTCCACGGCAAGGGCTACGCCACCACCGGCCTCACCTCCGCCCAGCAGTGCCGCCTCGACCGTATCCAGGCTTCCCAGCCCACCCACCGCATCGAGTCCGAGGGCGGCACCACCGAGATCTGGGACCAGAAAGAGGACCAGTTTCAGTGCGCTGGAGTCGCCGTCATCAGGACCACCATCCGCCCTGACTCCCTCTGTCTCCCCGAGTTCATGAACGCCCCCCGCCTAGCGTTCATCGAGCGCGGAAGGGGCATTTTGGGTATTACATACCCTGGCTGCCCCGAGACCTACCACTCCGAGGGCCAGGTTGGCAGCAAGGGGAGAAGGGGGGAGGCCCAAGACCTCCACCAGAAGGTCCAGCGCATCCGCCGCGGAGACTTAGTCGCCATCCCGGAGGGTGCCGTCCACTGGTGCCACAACGATGGCGATGAGGAGCTCGTGGCCATCACCGTCGTGGACCTCAACAACCAAGCCAATCAGCTCGACCAGAGGCTCAGAGTGCGTAATATTAATATAAAAATAAAAAACAAAATATGTTCTTGAAAGGGAGATATGGGTGATTAATCAGTTCAATGGCAGGCGTTCTTCTTGGCCGGAGGACAAGGGCAGAGCCAGAGCGGCAACAAGTGGGGCGAGGGTGGCGACACCCGCATCAACGTCCATAACATATTCGCTGCATTCGATGAGGATATCCTGGCCGAGGCCTACGACGTCCCAACCGAGATCATCAGAAACCTGAAGCGCGATGACGGGAGGGGCTTCATCGTCAATCCCCAAAAGAGGATTAAGGTGATGGTCCCGGAGGAGCAAGAGAAGGAGACCCACTTCGAGGAACAACGTCGGGGGAGATCTTCTAGATCAAGACGTTTCAGTCCCTCCTGGTCCCGGGAAGGAGCCGACAACGGGCTCGAGGAGACCTTCTGCACCATGAAGATGAGGCATAATATGGAGACCAAGAGGGAATCCGATGTCTTCTCCCGTCAGGCCGGTCGGCTCAATCTAGTCAACATGAACAAGCTCCCTATCCTCGGATGGATTGACATGAGCGCCGAGCGAGGCAACCTTCTCCCGGTAATTAATCAATCAACCCGACAAGATAAAATCTGATGCGAGTGTACGTAGTTTGTTTGCATTCTGCATGCATGCATGCATTAATTATTTGTTTTTTCTCCTGTAGAATGCTCTATACAGCCCGCACTGGTCGATGACGGACCACCGGGTCGTGTACGTGACGGGAGGGGACGCCCACGTGCAGATCTCGGGGTCGAAAGGTCAGAACGTGTTCGACCAACGGGTCAGTCAGGGCAGCGTGTTCGTGATCCCTCAGTTCTTCGTGACCGTGGCTCGGGCCGGCAACAACGGGTTCGAGTGGGTCAGCTTCAAGACCTCGAGCCAGCCCATGCAGAGCCCTCTAGCCGGCTACACCTCGGTCTTCCGGGCCCTGCCCCTCCAGATCATCACCAACGCCTACCAGATATCCAGCAGGGAAGCTGAGGAGCTCAAGTACAACCGCGAGCACCAGACCTTCCTCCTGTCTCCGAGCCGCAAGTAGATCCGGATGCCGGTTACTTGAGGAGAGCAGAGCCTTTTGGCAGTTGGGTTCGGTTTGGTAATAAAATTAGTGAGTCTAGCTTAGCTTTAGCTAAGTAGGACAATTAGCTCAGACTTTGGAATCCTTAAAAATAATGTACTACAGGCAATAGCTTTCATGGTTTATATATAATAACAATAATATACAAGGTGTCACCTAGGGCCGGTCCGGTACAAAACCGGCAATACTGCTCTTATCAGTTTACACCATTTTTATATTAGTTGAATTTATTCAACTTATTTCAAATACCTAAATTCAACTTATTTCAAATACTCAATGTAGGTAGTGGATTTGTAATAAGATCAGCAAGCAATCTGATTCTTAAAACGATCACTCAGGCTAGGTAGTGGATTTATCATATTTTTTAAACGAACAATGGAATGAAAAAATAAAATAATTTCACAATTTTATTTTTAAATAATTTCACAATTTTATTTTTGAACAATTCACTTAGATCTTTCATGTAATACTGTATTTCTAAAAAAATTTATTGTATTTATTTCTAAAAAAATTTATTGTATTTATTTCTAAAAAAATTTTATTGTATTTCATTTTGGGCGAGCTACTATTATAATATATAGTAGTTAGTCTTTCTCCTATTTTTGAAAACATCATTTTTAGCTACACTGCTTAACCTATACAGTTGTAATAAACTCCTATAGGTTTATAATTGGTTATTTTAACTCCTAGAAGTTTATAACTTGATAACATCATTTTTAGCTACACTCCTTTACATATAGAGTTGTAATAAACTCCTAGAGATTTATAACTGGTTATTTTAAACTCCTTTACATATATGAGCTCCTGCTCATACCAACTGGCCTTGGGCCCACTGTACGAGATTTTCAAAAAACTGGGCATTCTAGCCCTCAAGTTCCAAAATCAAGGCCCCCGGCCTATAAGAGCTATTCGAGCTCCCATCAAGAAGGTCTCCCAAATAGTTTAAGCATTAACACACAGTTAGGGGAGAACACTTCCGACAAAATAGGTTTTCACTGTCCATTATATCAACCGGTATAAGGACATCTCCGTTCATAACTGATGAACGGGTTTTCAACTTCCTTCGAGTAAGTCTCATCATACCAACCGGGTATGATCTACTTACAACCGATAAGTAGTTTTTTCGCATAATTTTCACATCACTTTATCTAAGTGGTAATAATTAAAATAACACTAAACAGTGGGTTTTTATACCGAGGTTATTTATCATCCTTACCGGGTATGATATAAAATTTTCACTCACAACCAGTAAGTGGTTTTTATCTTTAAGTTGTGCTCATCATCCCAACCAGGTATGATGTTAGTAAACCCACTCACCCGTTAACGCAGTTAATTCCACTTGACCGGTTCTTTGTATTCACGCAAGCTCGTCCATACTGACGTTCCCGGTATTTCACGTTCCTACACGATATGAACATACTTATTCATTATTACTCGGCATAACAGCCTTCATTCATTTCCAATGAATGAGAAAACCCAAACTTTTAGTTATTTACAATTAGGTCCCTAATGTTATTTCTCTTTAACTTTAAGTCCCTAATGTAGATTTTTCCTCAAATTGAGTCCCGTAACTTTTAAAATTTATCAAGGGACCTCAATTTATTCAATTTCACTAAAAAGGGGTTTAATTTCCCAATTTTTCAATTTGGTCCCCTAATTTTTCCAAAATTACCATTTTGCCCTTCCTTTACAAAAATGGTAAGTTTTGCCCCCAAAATTTAAAAATTCCTCAATTGATCCTCCAATATTATTTTCATTCCCAATTGACCCTCAATTTCATAAAATTGTATTTTGACCGTTTGAATTTCGAAAATCCCCAATTTTCCTCCAATTTCAACTCTTGGCCATAAATTATTGGTATTAATTTAGTTTCTATAACAGTTCTATCCAAAGCTTAAAACAAAAAAATTTTAACTTGCAGGTCTTTGAGTTTTTTTCATTTATTTCTTTCAAGTTATACTCTATAGCTTCATCTACTTCAGTGATCCTATTCTCGACTAGATTCCACAGTTCCTTCGACTTCAAAAAATTCTCCATCAACATAGACCAAAGGTCATAATAACCATCAAAATTTGGAATAGCAGCTTGAACATATTCACTAGTATTTATGTATCACTTAACAACTTGTAATTTTTGTGTTTCTGTTGTCTATAATTCCCTTTAAACAATTCTACAATTTGAGCAACCTGGCTCTAATACCAAATGTTGAAAACCTGAAAAACTCGTGTAGATATTTATGTTGCATGCAAACAAATAATAACTCCAGTATTCATTATAGAAATGGTGTGATATTGTGTGTAGAAATTCAAGAGAATATAATAGAAGACTACGATAAAATAAACTGCTATATTTCTCTATTTTTTTTATAATTTTTTATTTTATCCCTTTTAAATAATAGAACTTTCTGCTTGTATAGTGCTTGTATAGTTCTATCCTAGTAACTGCTATTTTAAACTGATTCTCACGGTTCTCTAACATTTAGAGTATTACATATATAAAAATTAAACAAACATCTAAAAGAAATTATTAACTAAAATAAAACTAGGAAAAAATTATTCTTCGTGTGCATTATAGTAAGGTTATCTGGTAGGATAAGTGGCATCATGATATTAAGGATTGAATTTAGAACTTAGTAAATAAGTTATTTAGGTGAAGTTATTTCATAACTTACAAAATCTTTCTTAATATTGATATTTACTTATATTTTATCTAAAATTTCTCATTTCTCATAGTCTCATTCGTCACGGTCTTGAACCGTTCATTATTTAATTTTACCAAAATTGTTATTTTATATTATTTTAATCGATCCCTCGTACTCTTTTCTCAGTTCATTTCTTATAGATTTCTTAAAATATTATTTTCACTTTGTTTAATTCAGGCTTGAGACTCATTTCTTGATCCACACGTAAGCCTACTATATCCTACTGTCAAATTACTCTCATTCTCTCACATTATTTTCACATAAAAAATTATAATATCAAACCGATAACTAAGTCTCATTCACGTGTACTACATAAGCTTGCATATATGAGACTACTCGTATCCATTTTTTATAAATCACGTTTGAATGTTCAGTATGTGTACTCGATTATCCATATACTCTAATTATATACTGTGAGTACGCATTTAAATATTTATACTATCTTCTACTATTGTGAGTATAAATGAAACCCAACCAATCTATAATCATCACTTACATCCACCTTAGATCACTTCTAATTTTACTATTTGTCTCGTTACTATTTTTTAAATTGTTCTAACATCGTTCATATTTATAATCTATTAGCATATACCATTTTATAAATAATGCACATAAAATATTATGTACACATATCACTCTAAGACCCCAATCAATATCATATATATGGATCATTTTTAGCCCCAAATAATATATATATATATGAGTCACTCTCAATTCCTAAATCATTTTCATATATATGGTCATTTACGCTCCAAATAAATATCATATATATTTGCCAGCACCCAATTCATATTATATCAAATATATCTTATTTAGATCATCTCTAAAATATAACACATAATATATTATTCTTGAAAGTTCGATCTATCATTTGACTTATGTCCCCAATTCATCAAATTGGGCACATTGCCCCAAATTCTCAGTCAAACAAAACTCAATTAAACGACACACATCAGTCACACGACCATTCCTTTCTTTTGATATTTAAATAAGTATTTATTTGGGTGGACATGCAATTAGTTATTTTACACTTGTTATACAATTTATAAAGATCAACTTTCTATACATTTCAACCACTAAGTCATATACTCGGTCAAGAACTCAATCAAGCACATAACATTTTGCTTCGATTGGTACAATTGGAAATTATTTTTTCAATTTTCATTATTTACAATTTTATCTTTCAAATAATTTTATCTAAAATAAAATTATCCAAAATTACGAATAAATTATTGTATTAATTTTTAATTACAATTAAATTCCCAAAAATTATTTTTAATTATAATTAATTCCCCAAACTCTTCTAATTTACCAATTGGCCCTCATCTTATGTAAATTGCACAAAAATTCTCAAATTATCCAATTTCTCCAAAATTACATTTTGGTTCTCAAAATCTCAATTTGTCAAATTGACCAATCAAACTTGGTTAATTATCTACTATCATGTTACTAATAATCTCCCCTACATCTACACAATCATTTCAAGCTTTTAATCATTCAATTTGGTGTAAATTTGAGATCAAACAAAGTTTCGCCGAAAAAAATTTCTAGAGATAAATTTTTGATTTTTTGCTAGCAATGGCGTGGTTGTTGGAGCTCTTAAGCTAGCTCTCATTGAGAGAATACTCTTATAATCAAATTTTACCTCAATTAGTGCCCTAAGTAGTGAGAACTCAATTTGCAAATTTTTCACAATTTTCTCTTTTTAAATTCACTATTCCGACGAATAAGGACAACAATTACATACCTCAAAGGCTTATAGAGGACGATGCTCGGTCGTAAAGAGTCGTGGGAGGGTCGGACTAGCCTTAGAAGGTTCAAGGGTGTCCCAAATTCAGCTTGAAAGCTTTTGCTCAAACTCGACCGTTGGAGTGACGGTATTGTGTGGCCTCACCGACGCTTATCCAGTAATACTCAAGCTAAAAGGAGTATGCAGCACGATAGAAAACTTTTTCAGTATTCTAGAGAACCTAATTGCGCGCTCTGAGGTGAAGAAATGGGTCGAAATCAGAGTTTTGGTGCAGGGATGGTCAGAAATTGGAGTGGTTCATCTTTTTCAAGCTTTCGAGTGATAAAGAGTATGAATGGAGGGGAGCTCTTTACATAGGAAGCGTGGAGACTTTCGTTCCTATCAATCCATCTATCGCCCAACCATTAACTCTCTAATTTATTGCCTTGTTGGAGAGTTTTAATGGTCATCGGAGTTATGGCATCTTTCGCACATGCGAGCTGCTGTGGTACTCTGTGATTGGTTAGCTTCAATGACACAGCCTCCCACTTAGCGTCTGAGTCATCTGTTGACTTATTGACTAGTCATGTCACGCCCCGACCCGGTTTGGTCAGATCCCCGTGATCAACCCCCATTCTCCCGATTTATTAAAGGGTTTCCCGTTATTATAAACCATAAAGAGTAAGACGTCCTTTAAACCTACATCTTTTCCTGGAATAACATAAATCAAAACTGCATAATATTTTAAATTTATTATACTTATTTTACAAGTATCTTAGTTTATGGTCTTTAAGGTTAGGCTTTCCAAAATTTCCTGAAAGGGATATAAGGGAGGGGTGAGTATAACTACTCAGTGAATGGGTTTTCAAAAATTTTAACATTTAGGAAAAAGAATTGTATTGGAGTATGCTAGACTCCTTTCTTTCAAAAATCCTTTCATTTCAAATATCAATTTTTACCACCATTTCTTATTAACCACGGTGTGTCATCACCCAACACACATCCTTCATTATGAAGGTCAAACACACATTTGTAGGCCAGTACATCCACTAAACCCACTTGTGGTGTCGGAGCGACTTTACCAACCACCTAGATAGAAGCACGTCCACTTCTATCCTGAGAATGAGTGGATGTATGTGACATCTGACCCTCAATCCCGAAATTTATTCTCCATGTTCGTATGAGGACAGAGACCTCAGCCTATCCCCACCCCAGTCTCATGCACTTGGTGCTACTCTAAATTTCGCACGGTCACCTGGTACGATGAACTGCTCTTATACTCACCAGGTCATCCAGGGCCCTTAGGACGCATCACTACCCTTCTTGGGTGTTTTGATGGTCTCGTAATCACAGTGCATGCACAATTAGTATTTTTTTTATCATGCCATATAATCTGTGGTGCCACTAGTCCAACAGTCCCGACCTTCAACTCAACCTGCAGCTGTTTGTCTTAATTGGTCCGGAGACCTATCATGTCACACTATCACTAGTTGATTAAATATGTCAGTCATGTCTTGGTACCATGGCAAAACAATTCATTTATTAAAGTTTTATGGTACATATTTCTTGTTTGTTTACGAGCTCCTGCTCGTGCCCACTGGCCTTTGGCCCACTTATTCGAGATTTTTAAAATCGGGCATAATAGCCCCCAAGTTCCAAAACCGAGGCCCCTGGCCTATAAGAGCTATTCAAGCTCTAGTCAAGAGGGTCTCCCAAATCGTTTAAGCATTAGCACACATTTGGGGGAGAGCACTTTTGATAAAATATGTTTTCAACTGTCCATCATACCAACTAAGTATGAGGACATCTCTGCTCATAACTGATGAACGGGTTTTCCACTTCCTTCGAGTAAATTTTATCATACCAACCGAGTATAATCTACTTACGACCGGTAAGTAGTTTTTCCGCGTGATTTTCACATCACTTCTCTAAATTGTGATGTTTAAAACACCACTAAATAGTGGGTCTTTCATTTCAAGGCACTTATCATTCCCAACCATGTATGATATAAAATCTCACTCACAACCGGTAAGTGGTTTTTAACTTTAAATTGTGTTCATCATCCCAACCGGATATGACGTTAGTAAGTCCACTCACCTGTTAATGTAGTGAATTCTACTAGACCGGTTCTTAGTATTCACGCGAGCTTGTCCTTGCTGGCGTTCCTGGTATCTCATGTTCCAACATGATATGAACATTCATGTTCAATATCTCTCGGCCTAATAGCCTTCATTCATTCCAAATAAATGACAAAACTAAACTTTTATTTATTTGTAATTAGGTCACTAAAGTTATTTTTCTTTAACTTTAAGTCCCAAATGCCGGTTTTTCCTCAAATTGAGTCCCAAAACTTTTAAAATTCCCCTTAGGACCTCAATTTATTCAATTTCACAAAAAGCGGTTTAATTTCCCAAATTTCCAATTTGATCCCCTAACTTTTCCAAAATTACCATTTTTCCCTTCCTTTGCAAAAATGGTAAGTTTTACCCCAAAAATTCTTAAATTTCTCAATTGGCCCTCTAACATTCTTATCATGTCCAATTGACCCTCAATTTTATAAAATTGTATTTTGGTCCTTCAAATTTTAAAAATCCCTAATTTTCCCCAAATTTCAACTCCTTAACACATCTGAATTTGATTTCATCAAATTGACCGATCAAACACTTCTAATTGTTGAAATTGAAGTTAAAATTGAGTTCTTACATCTTCATACGATTCAATAGCACTTTGAATCACAAGTTTTCATGTCAGAACGAGCTCAAACGGAGTTTCGCCGGAAAATAGACAATAGAGAGAAAGCTTCGAAAGCTTACCATCGGGGGCACGACGATCCGAGATTTCAATCTGAACAGATAGCTCTTATCCTGAGGTTTATCCTAGAATTAAGAATTGCATCAATTGATGCCAAATTGAGTTAGAATTTCCTCATCGAAATTCTGTCGGCTCTCTCTCTAACTCCGGTCGGAAATTTAAGATGGGAGCCGAATTGGCTTACTTTTCCATTCTAATTTAGTCGTGGGATAGCTGAGGAAGTGTTGGGATGGCTTGGTTTGGTCTGAGGAGGGCTCGAATTGGCCGATTTTAGCTTGGCCAAAACAGGGCAGCTTCGGTCCACCGGAGCTGCTTCAATGTTCCATCATGCTGGCGCTTCTCCGGTGACCCTCGGAACAAACGGAGACTACAGGCGTGTAGCTGACTTCTCCTCGATTTTAAAGAGCCCGACCTCTCTTTCCGAGGTTAAGAAAAATGCTCAAATCAAAGCTCTGGTTTGAGTTTCACCCAAAAATGGAGCGAAGTGTTCAGGTGTGAGAATAATTAATTGAGATGAGCTCTTTATATAGGTGTAAAATTGTGTATTAAATGGGGGAGTTTATTACTAGTATTAATGTTACCATAAATTGATGAGTATTTATTAGTATTAATTCTAATAATTTAATTTGGGTATTAAATTATTGGTATTAATTCCAATATAAAGAGCACCGCTTAACTTGATATTCTGATGGAATCTAGTTCAACTGAATCAATCTGGTTTTTCTCTTCTAATTTGTCTTAAGGTTTTTTTCCAAGGTTTTATAAATCCTTTGGATCACCCACAAGTAATAAATTTTCAAATTGCTTATTCCCAAATGATCGGATGTATAAACCGGTTCGGTTTTCTTACTCGATTTAACCGGTTCTTTTCTCGATTTTCCTTAACTCAAAAGGGCGGGGTTTACAGGCCACAAGGTGACCTCCTATTAGTTGCTGACAGAATCTAACCCTAGATGAATGTGACACGTGGTGTATTTTGATTGGTTGATTTAAATTCGTACGTTTTCTCACCTAATGCATTGTATCTGTCACACCTCATCCCAATTTGGTCGGAACCCTATAATCAACCCGCCACCCTCTCTTGTGTCATAATGGTATGTCTACAAGATAGCCCAAGAGAGGTTTACAAGTATATATATTTCTCATAACAAATTTATAAATCATATAGTTACCTTCTAGTAGAAGTTTCTTGCCCTTCAAGAAGTCTCTATTATATTTTTGGCTGAGGGAGCGGGGTTACTATTTGATCCAGTTGGTACTAGTAGAGGGCACGTTGGTGTTAGGAAGAACTATGATTGGAAATCTAACTTTTGTGTGATTCTAAGACCACTAGAATTTTAAATTTTGGTGGTCGAGAGAGAAAGTTTTAAGCTCTAATATAGAGGTTACCAAAAAATGCGAGAGTTTGGTTTAATAGAGAATTTCCGTCACCGACCGGTGAGTGAGGGACCGAGTCTTATATGGATAGGTCGAGAACCAAAAGTCTATCACTCCATTTGCATAGCTAGTTATATGGGGTCACGTAAACCCTACTTTTCATTTAATTTTTCTTGGGCTATGATGCAAGAACTCGCACTGAGAATCAGATTATTTTCAGGTTTGGGTTGGGTAAATGGGTTTTAGCCATGCAAGGAAGACAATCATGCATATGGGCGCACACAAGTGTGCCCTGCACCCACGCATGTGGCGCCTACGTGAGCCTAACACAACAATTTGCTCAATTCATATTATATCAAACCAATTTTTAGTGAATAAATTGGTCGGTTATGCTGATTTTTATTTTTTATTAGCCCAACTTGCACATGTGGTGCCTGGATGAGCCTAACACAATAAGTTGTACAGTTCGCACTATAGCGAACCAATTTTTGATGAATAAATTGGTTGGTTATGCTAATTTTTATTTTTTATTAACCTAACTTATTTTTGTAAAAATTATTTATTCAATTTTCTAATTCTAATTTATCTAGTATTTTCTAAAAAATTAATGGTTTACCATTTCAATTCGATTCGATCATTTTTTTATTATATTTTAGTTAGTTCACATCCAATTCAACTCAACGGATTGTTATTCCAATTAATTTTTTAAAAAAAACCTATATCTAATTGTGCCAAAATTTTTCTATTTATTTTAAAAATCAGGAATTTTTTAATTTAATCTATTTCGATCCCGATTCAAATAGTTTTTACTTTAAATGTTCTCAATCCATAATTTACAATTAATTACAAATTTTTAGGATAAGTTATCGATTTCCGATTCTCCGAATCTTGATATACAAATTTTTATTCACTATTCAATATGGAATTTTCAATATAATTAAATTAAATAATAGTTTTTCAAAAATTCTAGTATTAAATCACAAGTCTATTATTATTCACTTCGTTTAAATTCTATCCCCATAAAAAGTGATGGTATTTGTGAATTTTTCTTCCATTGTGCAACTTTGGCAGCCTCAACCTCTTCAAATCCAATTCTAGCATTCCAAATAGCTTAACTATTTATCTTCAAACCAGAACATTGATTGTCTTTGCGTTGAGAATAGTTGAGAATTCATACTTGAAAATGATACGATCCAATACCGTACTCAATTGTCATAGTGATTTTCAGGAATGCCACCTGCTATTTAGCTGAACACAAACTTGGATCTAACTGCTAATATATAATGGGAGGCATCTCTATTATTTTTCCACGTAAATTGTTGCACATAATATCCACAAGGTCCTTTAGCATGCCCGGAGTTTTTCATCTTTTGTAGCTATGATATTGAAGTCCTACGACCAGTCACGGTAGCTGAACTGGCCATGCTATATTCACCCATTTATCCCATTAGTATTCTCTCTGGCAATACTCACAATGCTCCTGTATGAAAGTGAAGAGTAGATGATGACTAGTTCATTTCCTTCACTATTACTCCAATCATATTTGGGAAGCTTTTTATAACGTATTTTAGCTAATGCTTATTTCTTTTATGAGACTCGTGAAATTGATTCAATCGGACGGTATTTTTTTATTAAAATTCTGTAACATAGACTAATATATAATTAAAAATTATAAATAGTAAATAATAAATTTTTTTAAAATTTATAAACTCACCACACTACTATATTTTATCTAATAAAATTGTAATGAGTTAGCCTTTAACAGTACCTTTGGGGTCCAGTACGGGCGGCATATGCCAACGTCCTGGGGTGAGCCTACCCGAGACTTAGCGCCTTGAGGAGATCAATGTCAACCGAATACTTTGGTGAGAAGCCTCGAATCCCTACTGCATTTTGGGGTAAATCCTAGGATTTGGGGCAAGTGAATAGTGGCCGCCTAAAACTTAATTTAGAGGATGCTCTCCTTCGTTGAAATTCTTATTTTTTATAATAATATAATTTTATTAATAAATTATATAATTTATTATAATTAAAATATAAAATTTAATTAATTTATTTGTATACTATTAAATTTTATATATAAATATTTTATTTAACTTAAATTATATATAAATTTAATATTTTATTAAATTTAAATTACATAAAAATATATATATATTATAATATAATATAAATGTATAATTAAAAATAATATTTTAATTATACTAAAATTATATAATTTATCACTAAAATTTTATTATTATAAAAAAAATAAGATAACTATTTATACAACATAATTAAATTAAGTATTAATTATATATTATTTTTATTTATAATTTTACCAAGTAAAAATATATATTAATTTATATTTATTATAAATATATAAATAATTTAATTTAAATATAACATTACTAATTATTTGTAATATAATTTATACATGGTAAAAACGATTATATTATAATTGAAAGTGAATTAGAAACTATAAATATATTTGTTATGGATAAGTGGTTATTTTATTGGTATTTTAAGTAAAAATCTAAAATTTTATATATAATAATTATTATTATTTTATATAATAAAATTAATTTGAAATTTTTTATACAAAATTATATTTTATCCATTATTTTTTTTATAATTCATTTATTATATTTTTATTAATTAATAAATAGTTATCATTTTTTATGAAAATATTATAATACATCATGATAACATTTAATATATTTGATTTATTAAAATTTATGTTATAAATACGAACATTTTTATTTAAAATATTTTAGCGAAAGATAACAAAATTTGATAGTGTGGAAATAAACTTTATTAATAAATAATATTATTTAAAAAAGTTGCTTTTTAATTATTTAATTGCTAAAGTAATTCAATTTGGGCTAAGGTATTGGATAACACAGCCGATTCTTAATGTGTGGACTAGCTTAGCTTTAAAAGGTGAATTGGAGAAAGTTCTGATTCTCCAAAGCTACTGCATGCTATGCATCATCCTATCACAGCAGTAGGGAGACATCAAACCTTGCAAGGCAAGGCAAGGCAAGCAAAAGCGAAAACCGTTTGGTTCGATATGTTTTGCTTTGCTTTCACGCTTGCTCTTCGCTGACTTCTCATCGCTAATTATATATAATACATATTTCCATGAGCTCACCCGATATAAATCTATTTGGTATATTTACACGAGTTATTAATTTTAAAATTAATATAAAGTATTTTAATATATATGATCATTCATTTTTAAACTAAAAATTATTGAAAACCCACATTATAATTACCCGTATAGACTACTATTTTTATTATAAAATAATTAATATAAGTTGCGGTAGAGATAAACTATTGCAAACCAACAATAATAATATATTTTTAAATATTTTTTTATTTTATTATATTTTTTGTTGCTCATATTTTATTAGAAGTTTTACTAATAATTTTTACAAAATATCTAATATTAAATAAAATAGAACAATATTATAACTTTATAATAAAATATAATATTGTCATTTAATATATTAAAATTTTATGTATTAATTAATTTTGAATATATATACAAGAATTTCTCATAAATAGTATATATGTACCAAATCTTAATCAACCGGAAATACAACTCTTATATTATCTAAATATGTAATAAAAATATTTGTAGTCATTATCCCATATTTTCTAATATCTTAAAATCATATATGTATATATCTATTAAGAATGAATATAATTACTTAATATATTAAAATTTCAAATGAATATAATATTAATTAGTTATATACATACAATAATTTCACATATAATTGTATAATTATTTTTCTTATATTATCTCTAATCTTAATATATTACATTTTTACTATTGTATATTAAAAAAATTGCTGACCAACTAGATCTACCGAACCATTTAACCTATATTTTAATTAATAGTTTTACTATTATCTCTCCTACTATATTGGGTAGCGCCTCTAGATCCACCAAACCATTTAACCTACCTCCACCAATACTATAAATAATTATATTCTCTCCACATTTATAATAAGGTATCAATTCCACTCTATTATACACAAAAAAAATTGTGAGAATAAATATATCTAATTAAAAATTTGAATACGGATGGGCCTTATAATTATTTAAAAATTATAATTTATAATTAATGAAAGTTTTTTAATTATATAATACTTTAATTATTTTCATTATAATTAGTATTATCATTAATCATATCTATATAATGCTATTACCAACATATTATATTATAGTTCAAAATTGGTTATTTTCCTATTATAAATAGGTTAGGCAATAAGAGTGAACATTACATATCCCTTCAGACCTAATTAGACCCACTCTATATTACTTGATGTTAAAAGTTGGGGTAGAGTTTCATGCAACCCAAATCTGACTATTCCTCTATCTGAATTTGAATTAAACTGAAATTATAGCCCATATCATCTAATATTTAAATTTAAATTTATTTGATTGAGTACAAATTTCACTTAAATTAATATAATTGGGTCTAATATTTCCATCTAAAATAACTATATCTAAAAACGAGATTTAATCTGAAAATTATTGAACTTGATTTAAACTTGAGCCCGAAAGATATGAGTTCACACAGATTTGTAATCGAATTCGTCTGATCAGACGTGAACCCAACTCCTGCTCAAGTACATGCAGCTGAACTCAAACTTGGTCCGAGCTCGAGTTCGGGTTCGAGACGCGAATGAGTACTTGTGTTCGGATTTAAAGTAAAATTTATTTAGATAGTGAGTGTTTAAATAGTGAGTTTCAAACTTTTGAAATAAATTTCTTAACCTAATTCAAATATTTTTCTAAAAATTAAAAAAAATTAGAAATATAAATATTAGTAATTTTATTAAATTAATTAAAATTTATCTAATTTAATCTAATTTTAAATTAAAATGTTAACTATATTAAAATATATATAAGTAAATAAATTCGAATGAAATATTATACGAGTTATTTTTCTTGTTAATTTTAGTGATTATTATTATTAGGGTAACCTACCTTTATTTATTTGTTATGGGTTAACTTGTTTCTAATATTATTATTGTTATTTATATTTATCTCTCAATTTTTAGTATTTATAAAAATTAAATATAATCATATATTATATAGAATTGGGTGAATGGTGGGGAATATTATATTTAATTTTGATTTGTTATTTGGCATTTTATAGTTATTTGGCATTACATGATTTATTTTAAATAAATTAATTTCCGTTGATTCACCTTATTTTAACTTAATTTTAATTTTTAATTTAACCCGATATATTTAATATCTTAATTCACATTAACCGAATTATACTCATGGTGTCCAGAAATTATCTAAATTATCAATATTAATATTTATTTTATTTATTGAGTTCATTATTTAGTTCCAAATATTCATTTTATTATCATTGAAATATGATATTATTAGTGTGATAACGAGGAGAAAAAGAAGACAATATAACATGTTTTCTATATAATTTTTATTCGGCTCACTTCAACAATATCGACCAGCCCCGTTGTTAAAGTTAAAAAATAATAATATTTAAAATATGCAAAAAAAATAAATTAGGGGAATGGGCATATAAATTGTTGAAAAACAGTTGAAATAAAAAGATTATAATCTCTATCTATATAGGCTCTTAACTCGTGCCTCATTTAATAAATGCTTTGAACCGGAAAATAGCAGAAAATTCGCCGGTCCGAGAAGTAGGACGTCATGTGATGACGTCATGATCCCCACATATGAATCACAGCTCAGCATGGAAGGGATCCTCAGAGACAAATCGGTCCTCCGATGCCTAATACGTGGGCTCTTTCTATCCGTTCGATGAAGAATCTATTTGCTACTGGGTCGGTAAGCACGCAAGCAACCCCTCTGCAGCGATACACGTGTTGGCCTAGCCAGAGTCTCATCTCATCATGTTTCATCCAATAAGAATGCAAGACCAGCACGTGTTGTGGTTAATCGTTGACTTGAGTGCCCGGATGACCTAGATTTAGCAATTAATTAATTTTCATCTCAAATTTTAGGCTAAGAAATTTTATATTTAAAAAAAATATATTAATATAATTTCCCATGTATGATGACTACTATATCATTTTTTTAACTAAAATTGAACAAATTATATGCATTTCTAGCTTAATTTATAGTTGGTAAATTTAGCTTAAATTTAAATTAAATATATGATGCATTATTCTCAAATTAATTAATGAAGGATCTTTTTCTACACTATGCAGATTATATAATTTTGTTTTTTTTAATTTTGTGCAATTTGCTTTATATATATTTTATAATAAAATAATATCATAAAAAATGTTGGACTTATTTTGGATGGATGTAAAATATTTTGTACTAAAATTTAAATTTTTAAATATATATTTATATTTATATTTTTTTTGTTATCATAAATATTTCTGCTTAAATGGACAATTAATTATTTTTCAAAAAATTGTTAAAATTTTAAAATATTAGAGGATATGTGTTATTAAATTATCCTATCTTCTCCTCACTAGTCTGTAGTAGGAGACAAAGTAGCTGTAGAGAGAGAGACAAGAGTAGTGGGAGAATCGAGATTGAGCAGTGTTTGGCTGCGGGAAAGGAAGACGATAAAAGGCAAGAATAGCTTTGCTGCCAGTCATTCTCATACTAGCTTAGGCAGAGTCATCCATCTCGGTCTTCAGCTACAGCGGCGGCGATGGACTGGACTTCTTGCTCCGATGAGTACGAAAAGCTTGTTCACCGGCTCAACACTCCGAGGTCGTCAACTGACCGTCTCGCTCCTTCTTCCTGCTGGTTTTTATTACTTGGATCCTCTCTCCTTGTTTCCGATGACCTCGTAGCAACCTTTTCTTCTCTGCGATTTTTCTTAGTCTCTACTTAACTTGTTTTTTTCCGCCTTTTGGGGGAACCTCCGGACCTTCTGTTTCGGTTTCTTGTGAAATTCGTGTTCAGGAGGTGCTCTTTTACTGGAAAACTTGGATTGGTTTTTCGAATCTGCCTCCAGTCTAATTCTGAAATGAATTTTCTAGAAGATATGCTCAAAATTTTTCTTCCTCCGAAATTTTCATCAGCTCTTCTCCGTTATTTGGGGCTTAGTACAGAAGTAAGCCCAAACCAGACGAATTTCTCTGTGAAGCTGACCGTACGCTCTTCTTACTATGGCAGGGTCATCGTCGAGAACGGCGTTTGCTCCACTCCCACCATCGTCAAGGTATGCCTCCCCGTTTTCATGAAAGAGACCATATTTCTCACAAGAAATCTTTATTTTCTCGGATAATCATGTGATCACGCTTCTGAAATTTGACGGAGTCTCTATCAATTTCATTGTGAAGGTTGACAGCGCGAGAAAGCATGGCATCCTTCTGGAGGCTGTGCAGGTCCTGACAGACCTAAACCTCTCCATAAAGAAGGCTTACATCTCCTCCGATGGCAAATGGTTCATGGACGGTGGGCTCTCTTTATAAATCCTCCCCACCAGGAAAAAGTTATACTTTTTGTGAATTATTATTTAATATCAATCAAATCCATATCTCTATAGAAATCCTCATTCCTCATGTGCATTTAATCACTGTATGGAACCTTCTCTGACTTTTCTTCCTTTGAATCTTCCTGCTGCTGCAGTTTTCCATGTGACTGATCATCTTGGCAACAACCTGGCCGACGAGAAAGTCATCGGCTACATCGAGCAGGTAACCCGTGGAGCCCTCCTATCATCGACTTTTAATTCCAAGTGCTAAGTCAACCTTAGATCAATGGAACGAATTGATGTCATTTACTTATACGTACAGTCCCTTGGCGCTGCCCTTCACTACGGAAGGACCTATTTTTCTAATGGCCTTACCGCTCTCGAGTTGACGGGAACCGACCGTGTTGGTCTCTTATCGGAGGTTTTCGCAGTCCTCGCAGACTTTCAGTGCAATGTGGTGGAGGCCAAGGTCTGGACACATAATGGGCGGATTGCATCCCTTATCTTCGTTAAGGACTGCAACTCTGGGTCCCCAATTGAGGACTCACAGCGCATAGATAGAATCGAGGACAGGCTAAGGAATGTTCTCAAGGGAGACAATGATATCAAGAGTGCGAAAACAACCGTGTCTCTGGCTGTTACCCACACCGAGAGGAGGCTACATCAGATGATGTTTGCTGACAGGGACTACGAGAGGAGCCCCATCCTGCAGCTAGCCCCTGATGATTTGCCTCCGGCTGTGACTGTGCAGAATTGGATCGAGTGGGGATACTCAGTTGTGAATGTTCAGTGCAGGGACAGGGCGAAACTTCTGTTCGATGTCGTCTGCACGTTGACGGACATGAAGTATGTTGTATTTCACGGGACGGTTCAAACAGCAGCTGATGCTGCTTCCATGGTGAGTAGGGTTGTTCATCATTAGTGAAACAAGTGTATAGTAATAACTAGCAAGCTTGCTGAGATTGTTAGCTTCTCTGGTAATGTTTCAGGAGTTTTACATTAAGCACTCAGACGGGACACCTATCAGTTCGGAAGCTGAGAGGCAGCGTGTGATTCAATGCCTCCAAGCTGCAGTTGAGAGAAGAGCTCCCAAGGTCAGATATGCATATCTGATGAATTCCATCAATCTCTACCAGAACTTTTGATTTGACTGTGTTCTTCTCATGATAAATTTTACAGGGTGTGAGGTTAGAGTTGTGCACATCGGATAGAGTGGGCCTCCTTGCAGATGTCACAAGGACGTTCAGGGAGAGCGCACTAAACGTCACGATGGCTGAGATATCGACCTCAATGGATACGGCCATGAACGTATTTTATGTCACGGATGCCCTAGGGAATCAGCCAGACCCGAAGCTCATTGAGGAAGTGAGGGATAGGATTGGGTCGTGTAGTCTTACTGTCAAGGAGCTGCCACTGCCATATCACCGGAATCCGGCCATCAAGGACGATGAGGCTGCTGGGGGTGCTGGTGCAGTTCTGCTATCCATCGGCAGCCTACTGAAGAAGAATTTGTACAACTTGGGACTCATCAAGTTCTGCTCCTAAGGTGATTAGAGAGAAGCCATTGGCCATTGACACTGTACATAGCCATAGGGTTGGGTTCGAATGGAGTCGATTGCCCAAAAAGGGATTGATGGATCCATTTGTCGGGTCGGCTCCTTTGGCCATTTCCATGTTCAAAAGTTCACACCTTTTGCTGGTGAGCAGATAGTTTATGTACATATTATCAGTTAGTGATTCGTTCTTCGGACTGATTTGACCTATTTTTTCTTTCCTATAAGCATTTTATTTTTTTTCTCTTTTCCCATTCGACTGTCCTTCACGATGGACATAGATGTCTCTGTGAAGTTAGATGCGTACTTCCTCAATAGAAGCTTGCTAGAGATGTCTCTGTAAAGCAAAACCAACTGCACTTGAAAATGGTTAAACATAACGAAAAGATTATGATTTTTATCATAATTAATTATGCAAATTCAGACTTTTTGTTTCAAATCTTGGCCGTTGTGTGTCGGTAAGAATGTAGGTCAAAGGTTGGTGAGTGACAGCTAAAAAGTTTTGACTTGGGAGGGTCTAGACGGACCCTACACGGACCGCTGTCAAATGTATAGAAATTGAACTAAATAAAAGTGTATAAAAAAAAGTGAATGGTGCAGGTGAGGGGAATCATTGCCGGAACCGAAGCATATGGACGGGTCTCCAGTTCGGCCGGCGATCGCTCCGGTTTCCACGGCCCTGTTGCTGAGCTGGCCACGTGCTGAAAGGGACAAATTGGGAGGTCACATGAGACCCGGTCACGTGGACCGGAAACCAACCGGTCCATCTGCAGGGCTCTGGTTCCCACACATCTTGTTTGGTGGCTATTGGCCCGCCTCGTAATCCGCTACAGAGCGGCACATGCAAGGCACCACAGATGCTTGTCCCTCATTGGTTAGGATCTCCATAAAAAAAAGTCTCCCGCTGACTTCTTTATCCTACTTGTCGTCTTCACTCTTGACTCCGCTCGCCAATCGAGGTGGTGACTCTTGAGCCCACTCACATGACCCCAAATTACCATAATCGTACTAAGGTGAAATATACATGTAAGAATGTATCGATAAATGTTTATTTTTATATTTAATTTAAAGTAATAATTTGTAATTAGTTTAATTATTTTAATTTTATAAAAATAAAATAATTATTTATTTTATCTAATATTAATTGGATATAATTATTTCGTTTTAGTACGGATGGAAAAATTACCTAAAATTAAGTATATTTTTTGCAAATTCGGAAATTATCAGCCGAGTTTATATTCTCGGTTATATTACGAAGTCACTTACTCTTATAATATATTAAAAGTTATTCTAAAAATGATAAATAATTGAAAATAGGTATACTATAAGAAAACTTATAAATTTATAAATATATAATAATTATCTATTTTATTAAATATGTTATCATATTTTCAATAATATATAATATTAATCTCTATTAATCCATGGTTGTATGACTTCATTAATCACTCGGCATCTCTTAATCATTTAAAGAAAGTATGTGGTGGCACAAAACTTGGTTGTTAGTTGCTATTTTTGTCATAGCATTTTTCCCAATGGAGACTGAATCGGAATGGCAGCCTTTTGAGATACAAACACGAGAATATGAACCCACGTCCATAATGTATTGACATGTCATTTCCTATGAAGAAGATGCCCTCTAGAAGAAGGCAAGAGAGCATATAGAATCTTGGCTTACACGCCAATTAGTGAAGTGACACTACGCTTTTCCTTTTCCAGATTCCCTCTTAAGCATAATATTAGTGCATGCCATTGGCTTTAAATTCAATTTTTACTGGGAAAAAATTTATATTTTTTTGTAGCTCTATTTTCGTGGAATTGTCATGCGTATCCGTACGACCGCAAGATACTCTCATTCTTTATTTAAGTGGTTGACCCATCAATAAGAATGTGGAATCTTCATAATGACATATACGGGTCGGTCCTCCATCTTGTAGCTTTTCTAATTATTATACTAGCATTATTTTTCATTTTATAAAGTGAAAAAACAAATCATGACTTCATTATATAAATTTATAGTTAATTACTCCATTTTTATAAATATTTAACAAATTATAATTTATTATAAAATATTATTTTTTATAAAAAATTTGAAAAATATTTCAATTATATATAATTTGTTAAATTTGATTATTGAAATTATTTTTTTACAAACTTAATATACATTTATAAATTTTAATTTATTATAATAAATTATTATTATTATAATTACCAATGTTTGTCAAAATTTAACACTTTAAAGTTAAATGAACACATGTGAAAGATTTTTGTACCACAATATTACCTTTATATCAAATAGTAACCTCGTTATTTTTTTTGTACTCATCAATTATTTTTTTATATGAATTTATAAATTTATGATGTTTAAACTTTAATTAGTCTTCAACCAATTCAATCTTTAGAGCACACTAATACATTAATTTCCCAATTTGTATAATATAAATAATTTAGTCCTTCTATTTTATTTTCTAGCAATTTAATCAATTAATCTAGAAAATTGAATATAAGGACTAAATTATTTGTCTTTGACAAATTGAGCATTTTTTTTGCGTATCCCAATCATGTAAAGAAAGAACCATGAATGACTATGCCATTTTGACCACAATATGTGAATGCAAGAATGATCACCAAGATATGATATGATGCTGGAAGTTGTTGCTTTGTTTTAAAAGGCAAGTGTATGCATCATATATACCCATTATCAAAAGAACATGCATGAAGCATATTCCTAATAACCTTTTCTATTTGTTCTTTCAAGTCCATCGCCGTATTATTATTATTCCCTACGCCAAAGGGCACACCAGGAAGGTTCCATCCTGCATCCTACCAAATGGAAAAATTCCTATTGGTCGGGACGATTTGCATAATCCATTTGGGGCAATCGATAGGGCTAAATATATGGCCCAGGAATCCAATTTGTTGCCAAGTTTTCGTGCTTTCCGTTTGCAGGGATAGTTATTGAGAAAGTATGTTTGTGTCCGCACTCTGCAGAATGGTCCAAGAAGCCATTTTTTTTGCTGCAATGTAATGGTTGATTGTTCGGTGGCCCAAAAACATTACTGGGTCTGACCGAATATCCTGCAACAGCGGCCACGTCCATGGAAAACTACCATTGGCAATGGCGGGGATGATGATCCTTATTGGGCCGACCAGCATCCTATAGATAGGTTACGAGAAGCAGAAGCCAAGCATTGGTGGGCTTCATTAGAATAAGCTTAAAGTCCCAACGCCTAAGTCACTAGCCAAAATAATTCTATCTCTAATTAATTGCCCATAACACAACAATCAAATTATTTGTGACATAGTACCTGCTCTACACCTTTTGTCAGTTTGTTTAAGTTAAATCTTATGAGGGAAAAAACTTAGGTAGGTAGGTAGGTAGGTAGGTAGGTAGGTGGAGTTGACAATCAATGTAGAGAATGCCAATTTAATCAACCAACATCAAAATAGTCATTTATATAACATGAACTATTATTGTAATAAAAGAAAACTACTCAATTAAACTACTCAATTAAACAACTATTTTTTATACACAGAATTAAAAAGTGAATTTCAAAATGTGTAAATAATAAATTATGAAAATTATTAGAGTAGGCATTTAGCTTTATTGGCTGAATTAATATTTAATAAGAAAACCATATTATATAATATATTATGTATCACATTAATTATTCAAATGATATGATATTTCAATATCATACAAAAGAAAAAAAAAAAGAACACTCAGACTATTAAATGGTTAGGCGTGAAAAAAGCATTTAGTTAAAAAATTATGGAGAGCCCTTTTTTGACCAATTGGGCATCAAATGATTTTGACTCCACATGGGCTCTTTTTTTTTTTTTTTTAAATTTTAAATAACATAATAATCTTTTGGCCAAATATAACATAGCAATTCAAAGGGTACATGGATAGACTTATAGCATATATATGAAAATTTCCTTATAACACTTTGATATTCATGAGTGATTAATTGTGGACTAATTCATATATGATTCTTTTTTTTTTCACAGAAAAATATTTTAATTAATAAAAAAGTTATTAGACTTACCCTTGTTCGGACAATACTCACTTTCTATTATGGAGTTTATCTTCCTTCAATCAAATAACTTATCTTATTAAACTAGTCTCACACCTAATTGTGATAAATGTTTTGTCACATGACTAGAGAGTGTATATTAAAAATAGCTATATTTCTCTTTTTCAAATAGATCAACTATCTAATAAAAGTATTGGCTCACCTATTTTACTTTTACATTATAAGTCCATCATCAAACCATATCTTAAAATTCACTTAACTATCCTAATACCACACACCTTCAACGAGATAGGCCTAACACAAGTAAAGCTTGAATACAATCTTCCCATAAAATTTCAGATAGTAAAAATGTGAAACATTTCCTCAAACACGTGTTAAAGGTAATTATTTGGGGTTGCTGCTAATTTTTATTATAATTAAACAAATACCCAGACTTGCAATCACTCCGCCTTACATTTCCTAGGGTTAGATGAGTTGATTCACTATTGGTATTTGTGGGATGAGAATTCCCTACCTGGTTTCGATATCTTGGAGTGGTAGATGTTTTTGAATTTGATCGAGATACTGAACATACCCGAATATAATAGAGAGACGCGTTCGAAGGAATTGACTTAGAGTTCAACTATCGAGCGAATGGATTCAACAATCTCCTCACACTTTTACTATCCTATTGTTTTTTTACCACACTAACTCCTCTTTGAGCTCATCTTTCTTGTGGGTATTTAGATCTTTAAATATCATGCTCCTATTTCTTTTATATTTGTTAATTGTGTTTTGTAACCTTTAACCCATTTTTTTGCCGTGAAAATAAGGTTTCTGCAAAATAGTAGAGTTACAAGTGTATCATGCAATTCGAGAAAAGACAACAAAAAATCATGTACAGTAGTAAAATTACTACTTGGTTTCCAATTGGCTCTAAACTCTCGAATTTGCATGCATGCTATGGTAAGTCCGGATAAAAGGATATAATTGTGATGGTACTTCTGCAACTCTCTAAAGCTTTTGGGAGTATAAGAGAGTGCACTTCCAACTCAACTTCGAGTACATCCTCTCCTTACTGCATATGTAAGTCCAACTATGCCCGCTCGTGCTTTCGCCTCCAAAGGGGAATTGCATCTCACTCGATCTCCTCCTACTCCTTCCATTTTACATCTTCAGTCTTTAGCCACAAAGTCTAATCTTGCAAAAGTAGAGAACATCTCATAGGTTTGTATTGTAATGTGCCAGACTCCTTATTTTCTTTCAAAAATCCATTCATTTCAAATCTCTGTTTTCATCACCATTTCTTATTAATCACGTTGTGTCATCACCTAACACACATTTTTCATCATAAAGGTCAATCACACAATTACAGGCCAACACATCCACTGAACCCACTTGTGTCGTTAGAGCGACTTTATGGCAACCTAGATAGAAGCACGTCCACTTCTACCCTGAGAATGAGTTGATGTACGCGACATTCGACCCTCAATCCCGAAATCAATTCTCCATGTCCGTAAGAGTACAAAGACCTCATCCCGACCCCACCTCGGTCTCGTGCGCTTGAAGCTACGTCGAGCTTCGTAAGGTCACTTGGTCCGACGAACTGCCCTTATATCCACCAAGTCGTCCAGGGCCCTAGGACACACCACTACACCTCTTGGGCATTTTGAAGGTCTCGTACACACAGTGCATGCACAATTAGTATTTTCTCATCATGCCTTATAATCTGTGGTGCCACTGGTCCAACGGCCCCAACCATCAACTCAACCTCTAGCTGTTTATCTTGACTAGTTCAGAGACCTGTCATGTCGCACTACCACTAGTTGACTGAATATGTCAGTCTTGTCTTGGTATCATGGCCAAACAATCCATTTACTTAAAGTTTTATAGCATATATCTCATGTTTGTTTATGAGCTCCTACTCGTGCCAATTAGCCTATGGCTCACTGTTCGAGATTTTTAAAATCGGGCATATTAGCCCCCAAGTTTCAAAACCAAGGCCCCCGGCCTATAAGAGCTATTCGAGCTCCCATTAATAAGGTCTCCCAAATCGTTTAAGCAGTGACACACAGTCAGGGGAGAGCACTTCCAAATCATACCAACCGAGTATGAGGATATCTCCGCTCATAACTGATGAAAGGGTTTCCACTTCCTCCGAGGAAGTTTCATCATACCAATTGGGTATGATCTACTTATAACTAGTAAGTAGTTTTTTTGCGTGATTTTCACATCACTTCTCTAAGTTGTGCTGTTTAAAATACCACTAAGTAGTGGATTTTTATTTCGAGGTACTTATCATCCCCAACCGGGTAAAATATAAAATCTCACTCACAACCGGTAAGTGGTTTTTAACTTTAAACTGTGCCGAGTATGACGTTTGTGCCAATGCTTAAACTATTTGGGAGACCTTCTTGACGGGAGCTCAAATAGCTCTGATAGGCTGGGGGCCTCGATTTTGGAACTTGAGGGGTAAAATGCCAATTTTTGAAAAACTCGAACAGTGGGCCATAGGCCGATGGACATGAGCAGGAGCTCGTAAAAGAACATGATGTATATGTGTGTGTGTGTGTGCCATTAAAACTTAATAAGTGAATTGTTTGGTCATGGTACCAAGGCAGGTCCGACATACTCAGTCAACTAGTAGCAGTGCGACATGACAGGTCTCCGGACTAGTCGAGACAAACAGCTACATGTTGACTTGAAGTTCGGGACCGTTAGGACAAATGGCACCATATATTATATGGAAAAGTTAAGAAAAACTTTGCTTGTGCATGCACTATGAGTACGAGATCGTCAAGACGCCCATGAGGGGTAGTGATGTGTCCTAAGGACCCTGGACGACCTGGTGAGTATAAGGGCAGATCCTCGTTCCAAGTGTCTGTGTGAAATTTGGAGTAGCACCAAGCGCATGAGACCTGGGTGGGGACATGATGATGTCTCTATCCTCATATGGACACGAAGAAGCAATTTCGGGATTGAGGGTCGGATATCGTAAACATCCACTTATTATACGGGTGTGGTCGTGCTTCTATACGGGTGGTAGGAAAATTCGCTCCGAAGCCACTAGCGGGTTCAGTAGTGATACTGACTTGCGAATGTTTTTAACCTTCATGATGAAGGATGTGTGTTGGGTGATCACACACCGGTAACTATGAAATAATGGAAAAACCCGAGAGAAATTTTAAATGAATGGATTTTTGAAAAGAAAGTAGTTTGGCACACTCCATATAAATATATTTTTTTAAAGTTAAAAGTAGACATTTGAAAACCCATTCAATGAGTAGTTGTACACACCCCTCCCTTATATCCTTTTCAGGAAATCTCGAAAAGTCTACCCTGAAAGACCATCAACTAAGATGCCTGTAAGACAGGTATATAAAGTTTAAAATTTCATACAGTTTTGATTATGCTATTCTAGGAAATGGTGCAGGTTTAAAGGACGCCTTACTCTTTACGGTTTATAATAAGGGGAAACCCTTTAACAAACCGGGAGAGTGGCGGGTTGTTCACGGGGATCCGACCAAATCGGGTTGGGGCGTGGTAACGTTAGTAAGCCCACTCATCCTTTAATGTAGTGAATTCCACTCGAACAGTTCTTTATATTCACGTGAGCTTGTCCTTGCTGGCATTCCCGGTACTTTGTATTCCTACACGATATGAACATCCTTGTTCATTATCACTCAGCCTAATAGCCTTCATTCATTCCAAATGAATGAGAAAAATAAACTTTCTATTTATTTGCAATTAGGTCCCTAAAGTTATTTTTCTTTAACTTTAAGTCCCTAATGCTGGTTTTTCCTTAAATTGAGTACCGAAACTTTTAAAATTTATCTTAGAACCTCAATTTATTCAAATTCACAAAAAGGGGGTTTAATTTCCCAAATTTCCAATTTAGTCCCCCAACTTTTCCAAAATTACCATTTTGCCACTCCTCTACAAAAATGGTAAGTTTCACCCCAAAAATTCTAAAATCCCTCAATTGGCCTTCTAACATTTTTATCATGCCCAATTGACCCTCAATTTTATAAAATTACTTCTTGGTCCTTCAAATTTTTGAAAATCCCTAATTTCCCCCAATTTTAACTCCTTAACACAACAAAATTTGATTTAATCAAATTGACCGATCAAACACATCTAATTGTTGAAATTGAAGTTAAAATGGAGATCCCACATCTTCATACAATTCAATAACACTTTCAATCGCAAGTTTTGACGCTGGAATGAGCTCAAACGGAGCTTCGTTGGAAAATAGACTATAAAGAGAGAAAGCTTCAATTACTCATCATCGGGGGCACGACGGTCCGAGCTTTCAATTTGGGCAGATAACTCTCATCCTAAGGTTCATTATAGAATCAAGAATTGCATCAATTGATGCCGAATTGAGTTAGAATTTCATCATCAAAATTCTGCTAGTTCTCTCTCTAGCACCGATAAAAAATTGCAGAGTGGAGCCGAATTGGCTTACCTTTTAGTCCTAATTTGGCCGTGGGAGGGCTGGGGAAGTGTTGGAAGGGCTTGGTTTGGCCTGTGGAGGGCTCAGGCCGATTTTAGCTCGGCCAAAATAGGGCAGCTTCGATCCACCGGAACTGCTTCACTGTTCCATCACGCCGACACTCCTCCGGTGACTCTCGAAGCAAACGGTAGCTAACTTCTCCCCGGTTCTAAAGAACTCGACCTTACCTTCTTTGGCTAAAAAATGACTCTATATCGAAGCTCTGGTTTGAGCTTCATTGGAAAACTAAGCAAATGGGAGAGAGTGAGCTTTTCTAATGTTGAGAGGATGAATGGAGAGGGGCTCTTTATATAGGGAGCTCGGGGACTTGTCAGATGTACGTTTGACACCTTTATGAAAAACATTGATGGCCTGAAATGTACTGAATGAAAATGTTTCTTCTTCGCCAGCGCTGCTTCAATTTTTCGGTGAGTGAACAATGCTGTCATCTAAAGGAAGAAGACGACACTGTTCCGAACCGAACCAAATTGGTACGACCTGGGTTCAAAGCTTAAACCAACCGGTTCACCCCCCATTCGACCGAGTTTTTCAAATCTAAAAATTCTAAATTCTTTTCCTATCCAATGGTGGCCTCAAATCTAAAATTTGAATTTTTAAGCCATCTAGAAAAATGAATTTAGAGTCCGATTCAATAGTGGTTCAAATTGATCCAAACCGGCCGGTTTGGATCCGATTCACTTAAACCGGTTTGGTTTTCATCTCCAATTCACCCTAAAGTCCTTTTTCCTGACTTTTATGACTTCTTATGTCACTTAGGGTCCATAAATTTCTCAGTTTACCATCTCTCTATTGGTTCCGATTCATAAACCTGCTTTGTTCTTAAATCGGTTTGGGTCTGGTTCACCCTAACCGGTTTGGTTTTTCTCTCCCACTTTATTCTAAGGTTCCTTCCCAAGGTTTATAAATCTCTTTGGGGGTGCAAGGGAGTTGAAATTTCTCTAACTTTTCCATTCCCCAATAAACGAATTTGTGAACCAGTTCAGTATTTCTCGCTTAGTTTGTTCGGTTATTTTCCTGGTTTTTCCTTAACTCAAAAGGGCAGGGTTTACAACTCTCCCCTCCTTTTAGGGGTTTTGTCCCCAAAACTTAACCAATATATTCCAAATTGGAAATAATTTCCCTTAATATTAACTTGGGTTTTCTTGACATTCTAACACTTAGATTGCTCTTTCGCTTAGTCCCCGTAATCATTCATCTAAGGAATTTCTTTTCATTTATCATGCTTACTCCTTCCATGGAATTATAATAATGAGGCATGTCTGTCTCATTAATCCAAATGTATATTCTTAGGTTCACATCTCCCTTTATTTAGGGTAAGGTTCTTTTTTTGGGGTTCTTACTTAAGATTTCAGGATTTGGAGTTCCAAGGTGCCCAATCGTTCCTTTGTCTAGTTATTCTCTTCATCGTTGAAACCCCTATCTTGACCTTCTTTCGAGCATTACATACTTGTTTTCACAGGTTTCTGTGTTATTATTCTTTCATCCCAATTTGACCCATCCTTCATCCGTCATGGATTACAACTTTAGGCAAATTTATGTTTGTCCTCATTATATTTACTAACTGACTCCTTCTTACTCGAGTTACTTTTTACTCGGGATTGTTGGTTATTATATGTCCCTTACGACATGACATAGTTTTGAATCTATCTCTATCAATCAAACTTCTACAACACCTCTTTTATGGTTGTTTCCAACTTTCCAGCCTTCCAAGGATTGTATAATTTTTCCCTCCTTTCATCGGGTAGTATTCCTCAACTACCTTTACTGTTATCCAATTATCCTTCATATCTTAACAATATGTCTTACATAACCGTGTCGATTTTTCTTACCCACTCATCGTTTCCTAACTTCTTTATTGGGTCTTTCTGGTGCCAATTATTTGGTTTCTCGATAGTTTACCAACAAACTGGGATTCTTTCCTTCTTAAGTCCTTGGCATTCCTTATTCAAGGTTTTTTTCTTTTTTCCTTAATCCACTTTTACTTACTCGTAATCACTTCACGATTCTTCATTCTACAACAATCGCTTTCGATCTATGTGTCGATTCCTTTGCTTGGGAAGGTTCCCTCCTTCCGGTTTCATTCTCTACTATGTCCCTCACAATTGAGATTTTCATCTTAGGAGTTACATGCTCAACCTCCTTATCATTCATTATAGGGTTCTTTCTCCCTTTCTTCGCACCCCTATCTACGTTAGGGCATTTGCCCGTATTGGATCCTTCTTTATCCATAACTTTTGTTTCATCCCTTATTCCTTACTGGAGATAGTTTCGATTTTTGGTCTTATTCCATACACTTCACACTATGCTCAGCCATCCACTCTTTAAGCTTCGTATGTGCGTGTGGATTATGACCTGTCTTACCAATTGTGGTTATTCCTCCTTAACCACATCTTATTTGGAGGGTTCACTTTTCCAACATTTCTCGGAAGTTCTTTCCTTCATTACCTTATCATGGATAGTTCACTCATTCTTACTTGTCACAACATCTTTTGATGCTAACTTCCTACTTACCCTTTTCTTGAGTTTAACTGCTCCTTAGATTCTCTTAATATGCTTCCCTGGATTTCTTTCACCTTAGCATGCATTATATTTGCAAATTCTTCTCCTCACCTCCCGTCACTTGGTTCCATTTCTTCTTTATTAGGTCATGTATCCTTTTTCAAGATTTCCTTATTTGGGAGGATTCTTACCCTTTTCTCCCATAATTTCTTTTTCTTTCATCTTGAAGACACCTAACTTTAAATGACGTCCCTTGATGCTATTCTTTCATGCTTACCTTTACTCTTGAGATCCTACGGGTACGTCTTTCGTACTCCATCCTCATTCTCACTCATACCCGAGTACGTGTCTATTTCTTTATAGGGAGAGTTCACATCCACCTAGTTTCAAAATCACTTGATCATCCTTTGAGAATCTCACTTAACCATCTTATGGCCTTTTGATAGTAAATCCAGTCTTGGTCATTGATTTCTTTAAGGATTTCCGTTCTCCATTGTTTTCAACATTTTAGCCTTTTCACATCTCTCTTCCTTGTCGTGGTTTAAATCCATGGTTCTCCCGAAGGTTAGTTCATTAACTGCCTCATTCTTGCTATATATTTTTTTAATATCCAAATGTTTGGATAGCTATATCACTTGTCTTTCATGCCTATCCTATTGTCACTAGTTACTTCTTTCTACTAGTTTCTCCTGAAATCGTTATTTGGCTCTATTGCTCTTCTGAAGCATGTTATACTTGGCCTCCGATACATCCTTCCTTCAAGAAGCTTCTAACGATGGGTTGGTTCCTTGCACTCCACGTTATGTCCATCCACCAACCAATGATCCCTTCAAGAGGGTACTTAATTGTATGCATCCCTCCAGAGTTCCTTTTTGTAACTCCTTTCTTCTCTTCTTCATTCTTACTGTATCCTACCCTGACATTTCCAGAGGACATTTTTCTGTGTTTGCCCCTTTCTAAGGGGGTTCTAGGCGTACCTCCCATATACCTTACCTCTATTCTTGTGGTATTCCTTTATGGTTGACCTTCTTAAGAAGAAGTTTAAATTTCCTTCCTTTACCTCGCTATTTCTTGTCCTTCTAGCAAATAGTTTACTTAACTCGCTCCACAGTTTTTGGTCCTTGGTCCTACAAGTATTCCGTGTCCTTGGACTTCGATAGTCGGCATGGTCCTTAGATGGCATTGCCCTCAGTCCACGAGGAATGGAACTATCCTTGACTACCTGCCTTATTCTCTTATCCCATATTATGTTATTTCTTGCGTGGACCGATGTGGTCCCTTCTTGACTTCAAGCATTTTCGGGTCTTTCTAGGGTTGCTGGTGGTTTGGTGCTTCGCTGTCCTTGAGTTTGAACACCTTGATAGTTTCCTTGCTAAGTCTCCCTTGCTAAGGGACATTCTGATAGTCCTTCCGGGTTTCTTAATTCCTTAATTCAATTTCCTTAACTGAAATGGAAAAATTTCCTAGTTTTTATGGTAGTGTGGGTTTGTTTGGTTACTTTCCTTGGGGCAATCTTCCTAGCAAGATCACATCATTGAGAGATAGGAATTTACGAATTCGAGTACTTCATTAATAGGGAAATACAAAAGGTTGGGGTTTTAGCCTTATCAAAGAAAGTGATCACATAATAGATAGAAAGTTACGCTTTTCTTAGCAAGTATCCTCCTTGGTAAGATTATACGTCCGTACTAGCATTCCTGGCTTTTGGCTTGGCTCCCTTTGTACACAGGACAGTGACCCTAACATGTCCTAGCACCGTACTCCTTGGCGGTACTGGATATTTCCCCATTTGGTCCTTTGGGGCTTCTACTATATCTCGGGTATTGGGAAGCTTCTATAGTTGTCTTCCTATGAGGATAGGGTGTTGAGTAGAGTCATTCCTAGTTTTCTTAGTTTCTCTCCTGGGAGCCATCTGAAATTTTAAGATAAATCCTATTAGTTACTATATTAGAGGAAACAAACTCTGATACCATTCTAGTTGTCATGCCCCGACCCGGTTTATTCAGATCCCCGTGATCAACCCGCCACTCTCCTAGTTTATTAAGGGTTGCCCCTTGTTTATAAACCATGAAGAGTAAGGCGCCCTTTAAACCTGAACCTTTCCTGGAATAGTATAAATAAAAATTGCATAAAATTTTAAATTAATCATACCTGTCTTACAGGTGTAACTAATAGGAGGTCTTAGGTAGGTTTTCCTTGGTCTACCTAAAAGAGATATAAGGGAGGGGTGAGTCTAACTACTTAGTGAATGGGTTTTCAAAATTTAACTTTTAGGAAAAAGATTTGTATTGGAATCTGCCAAACTCCTTATTTTCTTTAAAAAATCCGTTCATTTCAAATCTCTGTTTTCATCACCATTTCTTATTAATCACGGTGTGTCATTACCTAACACACATTCTTCATCATGAAGGTCAATCACACAATCACAGTCCAACCCGTCCACTAAACCCGTTTGTGGCGTCGGAGTGACTTTACGGGCCACCTAGATAGAATCATGTCCACTTCTACCCTGAGAATGAGTGGATGTACACGACATTCGACCCTCAATCCCAAAATCAATTCTCCATGTCCGTATGAGGATAGAGACCTCATCCCGACCCCACCCCGGTCTCGTGCGCTTGAAGCTACGTCAAGCTTCGTAAGGTCACTTGGTTTGACGAACTGCCCTTATATCCACCAGGTCGTCTAGGGCCCTAGGACACATCACTACCCCTCTTGGGCGTCTTGAAGGTCCCGTACACAGTGCATACAGAATCAGTATTTTCACATAATGCCTTATAATTTTTGGTGTCACTAGTCTAACGGCCCTGACCACCAACTTAACCTCCAGCTGTTTGTCTTAACTAGTCTGGAGACCTATCATGTCGTACTGCCACTAATTGACTGAATATGTCGGTCCTGTCTTAGTACCATGGCCAAACATTTCATTTACTTAAAGTTTTGTGGCATATATCTCATGTTTATTTACGAGCTCCTGCTTGTGCCAATTGGCCTATGGCCCATTATTCGAGATTTTCAAAATCGGGCAATTAGCCCTCAAGTTTCAAAACCGAGGCCCTCGGCCTATAAGAGCTATTTGAGTTCCTCTCAAGAAGGTCTACCAAATCGTTTAAGCAGTGGCACACAGTTAGGGGAGAGCACTTTCGACAAAAGAAATTTCAACTATCCATCATACCAACCGAGTATGAGGTATCTCTTGTCACGCCCTGACCCGGTTTGTTTGGATCCTCGTGAGCAACCCGCTACTCTCCCGATTTATTAAAAAGTTTTCCCTTATTATAAACCGTAAAGAGTAAGGCGTTCTTTAAACCTGCACCTTTTCTTGGAATAAAAAAAATCAAAACTGTATAAGAATTTAAATTTATCATAATAACATAAATTAAAAATTAAATTATCAAAACATAATACTTTATCATAAATCACAGGCGTCTTAGTTGATAGTCTTTAAGGGTATGCTTTCCAAAATTTCTTGAAAGGGTTAGAAGGGATGGGGTGAGTACAATGACTCAGTGAATGAGTTTTCAAAACTTTTAACTTTTAGGAAAAAGACTTGTATTGTAGTGTACCGGACTCCTTTCTTTCCAAAATCCTTTAATATGAAATTTCGGTTTTTACCACCATTTCCTTATTAATCATGGTGTGTCATCACCCAACACACATCTTTCATCATGAAGGTCAAAGACACATTCGTAGGACAACCCATCCACCGAATCCACTTGTGGCGTCGGAGCGACTTTATCGTACACCTAGATAGAAGCACGTCCACTTCTACCCTGATAATGAGTGGATGTATGTGACATCTGACCTTCAATCCCGAAATCAATTCTCTGTGTCTGTGTGAGGACAGCGACCTCATCCCGTTCCCACCTCGGTCTCATGCGCTTGGTGCTACTCCAAACTTTGCATGGTCACCTAGTATGATGAACTACCCTTATACCCACCAGTTCGTCTAGTGCCCTTAAGATGCCTCACTACCCCTCATAGGCGTCATGATGATCCCGTAATCACAGTGCATGCACAAACAGTATTTTCTTATCATGTCATATAATCTGTGGTGCCACTGGTCCAATGGCCCCGACCCTCAACTCAAGTTGCAGCTGTTTGTCTTGACTAGTCCAGAGACCTATCATGTCGCACTACCACTAGTTGACTGAATATGTCGATCCTGTCTTGGTACCATGGCCAAAAAATTCATTTATTAAATTTTTATGGAACATATCTCATATTTGTTTACGAGCTCCTAGTCGTGCCCACTGGCCTAAGTTCTAAAACTGAGGCCCTCAGCTTATAAGAGCTATTTGAGCTCCCATCAAGAAGATCTCCCAAATCATTTAAGCATTGGCACATAGTCAGGGGATAGCACTTTCGACAAAAATATGTTTTCAACTATCCATTATACCGACCGGGTATAAGAACATCTCCGCTCATAACCGATGAACGAGTTTTCAACTTCCTTCGAGGTTCTTTCATCATACCAATCGGGTATGATCTATTTACAACCGGTAAGTAGTTTTTCTACATGATTTTCACATCACTCCTCTAAGTTGTGATGTTTAAAATACCACTTGGTAGTGGTTTTTCATTTTGAGGTACTTATCATCCCCAACCGGGTATGATATAAAATCTCACTCAACTATTAATGCAGTGAATTTCCCTTTGTACTCACACAAGCTTGTCCTTGCTGGCGTTTCTGGTATTTCGTGTTCCTACACGATATGAACATCTCGGTTCATTAGTTTTTGGCGTAATAGTCTTCATTCATTCCAAATGAATGAGAAAACCAAACTTTTATTTATTTGCAATAAGGCCCCTAAAGTTATTTATCTTTAACTTTAAGTCCCTAATGCCGGTGTTTCCTCAGATTGAGTCCTGAAACTTTTAAAATTTATCTTAGGACCTCTATTTATTCCATTTCACAAAAAGGGGTTTAATTTCCCAAATTTTCAAGTTAATCCCCCAACTTTTCCAAAATTACCATTTTGCCCTTCATTTACAAAAATGGTAAGTTTCACCCCAAAAATTCTAAAATTCCTCAATTGATCTTATAACATTTTTATCATGTCCAGTTGACCCTCAATTTTATAGAATTGCATCTTGGTCCTTCGAATTTTCGAAAATCCCCAATTCCCCCCCCCCCCCCCCCCCCCAATTTCAACTACTTAACACAACCGAATTTGATTTAATCAAATTATCTAATCAAACACATCAAATTGTTGAAATTGAAGTAAAATTGAGATCCTATATCTTCATATAATTCAATAGCACTTTGGATCGCAAGTTTTGACGCCAGAACGAGCTCAAACGGAGCTTCGCTGGAAAATAAACTGTAGAGAGGGAAAGTTTCGATTTCTCACTAGTGAGGGCGCGATGGTCTGAGCTTTCTATGTGGGTAGATAACTCTAATCCAGAGGTTTACCCTAGAATCAAGAATTGTATCAATTGATGCCGAATTGAGTTAGAATTTCATCATCAAAATTTTGTAGGTTCTCTCTCTTGCAACGGTCGAAAATTGTAGAGGGGAGCCGAATTGGCTTACCTTTCAGTCCTAATTCGGCCGCGGGAGGGCTGAGAAAGTGTTGGGAAGGCTTGGTTTGGCTTGAGGAGGGCTCGAAATGGTTGATTTCAGCTCAGCCAAAACAGGGCAGCTTCGGTCCGCCGGGGCTGCTTCACTGTTCCATCATGCTGACGCTTCTTTGACGACCCTCGGAGCAAATGAAGACTACATGCGTGTAGCTAACTTTTCCCCAGTTCTAAAGAACCTGACCTTGCCTTGTTTGGCTTAGAAATGAGCCTATATCGGAGCTTTGGTTCGAGCTTCATCGTAAAACTTAGCAACTGATAGAGAGTGAGCTTTTCAGGTGTGGAGAGGATGAATGGGGAGGGGCTCTTTGTATAGGAAGCTCGGGGTCTTCTTGGCCATCCGATTGGCACCTTAATGGCAGTCATTTATTGTCTGAAACTCCCTAGCCAAAGACTTTTCAGCTTTGCCAGCACTATACAATTTTTCGGCTAGTGAACAGTGCTATCATGTGAAGGAAGAAGATGACACTATTTCGAACCGTACCGAACTAGGTTCAAAGCTTAAACCGGCCGGTTCATCCCCCATTCGATCGAGTTTTTCAAATATAAAAATTTCTAAATTTATCCAAATTCATTTTCGATCCAATTGTGGCCTCAAATATCAAATTTTAATTTTTTAAGCCATCTAGAAAAATGAATTTAAAATCTGGTTCATAGTGGTTCAAACTAGTCAAAACCGATTCAATTTAGTTCGGATCTAGTTTACCCAAACTGGTTTGGTTTTCATCTCCCATTCTTTCTCAAGTCTATTTCCATGACTTTTGAAACTCTTTGGGTCACTCGGGATCGATAAATTTCCCGGTTTACCATCTCGCTATCATTTTCAGTTCCTAAACTCGCTCGGTTCTTAAACCGATTTAATCTAATTGGATTCGATTCATCTAAATCGGTTTGGCTTTTCTTTTCCAATTTATCCTAAGGTTCTTTCTCAAGGTTTTATGAACCCTTTAGATCACCCAGGAGTTGTAAATTTCCAAATTGCTCATTTCCAAAAGACCGGGTTTGTGAACCGGTTCAATTTTCTTACTCGGTTTGACCGGTTGTTTTCCCTGTTTTCTTTAACTTAAAAGGGCAAGGTTTACATCTCCGCTCATAACTAATGAATGGGTTTTCCACTTCCTTCGAGAAAGTTTCATCATACTAACCGGGCATGATCTACTTACAATTGTTAAGTAGTTTTTCCGCGTGATTTTCACATCACTCCTCTAAGTTGAGATGTTTAAAATAAAACTAAGTAGTGGGTTTTTATTTCGAAGTACTTATCATCTCTAACCGGGTATGATATAAAATCCCACTCACAATTGGTAAGTGGTTTTTAACTTTAAACTGTGCTCATCATCCCAATCGGGTATGCAGTGAATTCTATTCGACCGTTTTTTTGTATTCATGCGAGCTTGTCCTTGCTGGCGTTCCTAGTACTTCGTATTCCTACATGATATGAACATCCTTGTTCATTATCTCTTGGCCTAATAGCTTTCATTCCTTCCAAATGAATAAGAAAATCAAACTTTCTATTTATTTGCAATTAGGTTCCTAAAGTTATTTTTCTTTGACTTTAAGTCCCTAATGCCGGTTTTTCCTCAAACTGAGTCTCGAAACTTTTAAAATTGATCTTACAACCTCAATTTATTCAAATTCACAAAAAGGGGTTTAATTTCCCAAATTTCCAATTTGGTCCCCCAACTTTTCCAAAATTACCATTTTGCCCTTCCTTTACAAAAATGGTAAGTTTCACCCCAAAAATTCTAAAATCCCTCAATTGGACCTCTAACATTTTTATCATGCCCAATTGAGCCTCAATTTTATAAAATTGCATCTTGGTCCTTCGAATTTTTGAAAATCCCCAATTTTCCCCAATTTCAACTACTTAACACAACCAAATTTTATTTAATCAAATTGATTGATCAAACACATATAATTGTTGAAATTGAAGTTAAAATTGAGATCCTAGATCTTCATATGATTCAATAGTACTTTGAATCGCAAGTTTTGACGCTGGAACGAGCTCAAACAGAACTTCCCTAGAAAATAGACTATAGAGAGAGAAAGCTTCAATTACTCACCGTCGAAGGCACGATGGTCCAAGCTTTCGATATGGGCATATAGCTCTCATCCTGAGGTTTATCCTATAATTAAGAATTGTATCAATTGATACCGAATTGAGTTAGAATTCCATCATCGAAATTCTGCCGGTTCTCTCTCTAGCAACGGTCGGAAATTGTAGAGAGGAGTCGAATTGGGTTACCTTTTAGTCCTAATTCGGCCATGGGAGGACTGAGAAAGTGTTGGGAGGGCTTGGTTTGGCCTGAGGAGGGCTCAAAATGGCCGATTTCAGCTCGGCCAAAATAGGGCAGCTTCGGTCCGCTGGAGCTGCTTCACTGTTCCATCACGTCGGCGCTTCTCCATTGACCATCGGAGCAGACGAAGACTACACGCGTGTAGCTGACTTCTCTCCAATTCTAAAGAACCCAACCTCGCCTTCTTTGGTTAAAAAATGACCCTATATCGGAGCTCTAGTTCGAGCTTCACCGAAAAACTAAGCAACTTAGAGAGAGTTAGCTTTTCAAGTGTGGAGAGGTTAAATGGAGATGGGCTCTTTATATAGGAGCTTAGGGACTCGTTGGCCGTCCGTTTGGCACCTTTATGACAGACATTGATGGCCTGAAATGTACTGAATGGAAGCATTTCTTCTTCGCCGGCGCTGCTTCAATTTTCTGGCGAGTGAACAGTGCTGCCATTTGAAGGAAGAAGACGACACTGTTCCGAACTGGGTTCAAAGCATAAATCGACCGGTTCACCACCCCCCATTCGACCGAGTTTTTCAAATCTAATAATTTCTAAATTCATTTCTTGGCCTCAAATCTAAAATTTAAATTTTTAAGCCACCTAGAAAAATGAATTTAGAGTTCGGTTCAATAGTGGTTCAAACCGTTCCAAACTAGTTCAACTCGGTTTGGATTCGGTTCACCTGAACCAGTATGGTTTTCATCTCCAATTGACCCTAAAGTCCCTTTTCATGACTTTTATGACTCTTTAGGTCACTTAGGGTTCATAAATTTCCCGGTTTACCATATCTCTACTGGTTCTGGTTCATAAACCGGCTCGGTTCTTAAACTGGTTTAATCCGATTAAGGTCCAGTTCACCCGAGCCAGTCTAGTTTTTCTCTCCCACTTTGTTCTAAGGTTCCTTCCAAGGTTTATAAAGCTCTTTGGGGCACAAGGGAGTTGAAATTTCTCTAACTTGCCCGTTCCCTAATAAACGGGCTTGTGAACCGATTCGGTGTTTCTCACTCGGTTTGACCGATTCTTTTCCTAGTTTTTCCTTAACTCAAAAGTGCGGGGTTTACATATAAAGCCCAACCCGAATTACCGACTCGATTTGATTATAGCCTACTACATCCATTTACCACTACAAAGATGAGTATCATTACCATTATAGTTACAAATGGACGAAAAAATTAGAATATAAAATACATCACATAAATATCCAAAATTTTCATTTAAAAAGAATATAATATTTTTAAAATACGATTATAAAGGCCAATAGAATAATAATTCTTGATAATAGTCTTCAGCCTTTGTGTTAATTTCATGGGTTACGCAATCATACTTAATTTATTTTCTATTACTTGAAAAATGTTTAGGAGGGGGTGAGCTCATGGCTTAGTAAGTAGACTTACCGACATCGAGCCATTTCATAAGTCAAATCCTGGTCCTCCACCCAAATCTCGTTATATATAAAAATTTTATTTACTTAACTTATAACTAGCATGTTTACTTATTTTAATTCTCTTGACTTCTTATGTTCACATTTATCTTTATTACTTTTTCATGCTTTCACCAACCTACATTAATGTCTAACATGATAATTCTACTACTCATGCATGTATAATGCGCAACATAGGATTCAATAATCACACATCATGGTCCCGCCATGATCTCTCTCACCAGAGCCTCACACATGAGGGTGTTCGGGGTGATGAGGATATGTGCGTCGTGCTATGCACTCCTAATGTACCATATATTCCCGTATCCTCATCAAGATCTGGAGATTGTGAGCTCCAAGCATCTGTATACCACGATGCCTCATCGTCCTCCCCACACTGTATACCTGTGCCATAATAGCCTCCTAACTCCTCGCAGTCTAGCATAAAGGGACCACTTATGGGTATGTGGTGACATGAGAATCTTCCTAAACACATCGACCTTATCTCCCCATTCCTTGTCAATGCCAGCTCACAATACTACCATTTATGGGTGTCTTGTCAAGGCACTCACAACATTTTTTCTCACATATATATAATGCATGTATGCAAATCATACTCAAGTACATCATCAATAATAATTCATAAACTTGTGGCACTTCTCTTGTAACACTGGAATTTCCAAAATCGAGATTTAGGCCGGTTGGATAAAAAATCAATATTAAACCAGGAAACGATCTCAAATTGAGAATGAGGACCGAAACTGGAAATGAAATCCTGAACGAAGAATGATACCAGGAACTAGAGATGGAATCCCAAACCGAGCACAAAACCTAAATCAAGAATGAAATCCCGAACTTAGAATAGTGACCTGAGTCAGGATTTGGAAATTTGACTGGATCATGACCTCACTATTGGATAGGGAAAGAGAATCCAATACTGAAAAAAGATATCCGAACGGATTTGAGATTGAAATCTTGGGTATACAAACTGATGTCCTTAGAAAAAGCTAGTTTTTGCCCGAACGAGACCGAGATTTTTGGATTAAATTACCAAAATGCCATGAAGGGTAAAAAAAATGTAATTTAATTTTCAAAAATAATAAAGAAAAGAAGGGAAGTCAGGTTGAGTTGACCCGATTCGGATGACTCACCCGCGGGGTCCTCCTCTCCTCTAACTGTAATTATGACTATACACCTTCATAAATTCCACCATAATTCATCAATTCTTGATCAAATTGCATGCAACAAAATATAGAGATCAATAGATAATTGAGATAGCAATCTCCCTATGATGTTAATTGCATTAACTCCACCAAGATTGATCGAATTTAGTCTATAAAAATAGAATTCCCATCTCTAATTCCAACCAAACCACTAATTGGGAAAACTTGAAATTCTCTCTCGTGCAATCACCAAATAAAATGGTTTTTATGTCAAAATGCAGTAATTTACTACTCTTGAAGTCTCTGGTTGGGTCCCAATTTATTAGTGGCTGAAAAATGTCTCACGAAGGCTGTTTCCACCATCCTTAATATATGATAGAACTTTTTCTCATTGCCGCCAGCCCTTTTAGGGCCAAATTCTTTGTCCTCTGGCTGCTACTAGTGCTAAAGTAATCGCCTGCCTCTCCTTTACATCTTCATAGTAAGGGCCGACCTCCGACATTGGAGAAATCACCATCGGGTATGCCTATTTCAGCCTTGTGGTGATTTTTGGCCAACTAAATTCTTCCACCCGCGCGACAACTAAATTCTTCCACCTCTACTGTCCACTTAACTATCCACCACCACAAAAAGTTTCACCTGAACCTTGGTTGCAAAATGCCTAACCTCTGACCACCTCTCCGATCAGCTCCAATGAGAATTTATGACAACTCCATTGATAGCTCTCTTTCGGCTAGTTTTGGAAAACAACCAAATTTGGTTGTGGTTGGCCGGGGTAAGGCTCACCACTCCAACTATAAGTCTTTATGAGTATAATGTGATCATTTGGGGGTAAAATGTGAATTTAGAAGTTCATTTGATTCAAGTTCTAAAGATTTGAGACCAAAATGCAATTATGGAAAGTTTGGGGACCAAATTACAAATATGGTAAAATTGTGAAAAATGGCCCTAATAGTTGCCTAAGGGGGTAATTTTAAGACAAATGAAAATGTCTAAACTCATTTTCAGAAGTACGGGGAAAAATGGTAAAATTTTGTAAACGAGTGGCAAAATGGTTATTTATGCCCAAAATTGTCATTTTGAACTATAGAAGGCAAAATGAAAAATTTGCCAAAATAAGTGAGCAAAAATGGATATTTTTATAAGTGAGTGAAAAAAATAGTAATTTTGCTCATTTTAAGGACCAAAGTGTAATAAAAATATTTTTGGGGCCTAAATGTGTTTCAAGGAGTTTTGGACCTAAATGAGAAAGTTGGAAAGTTTAGGGTCCAAAATGATTAACTTTTGGTGATTAGGGGTAAAATGGTAAATTTGCTCAACTTAAGAATTAAAATGGAACTTTTGGAAATGTTGAGTATTCTAAGTGAGGTAAACTTAGAAGTTTATGGTATTTTAGTAAATAAGACCAATGTGGTCTTAACCTATGATATGTGGAGTTAAATTATAGATGAGAGCTAGTAGCTCTAATGGTTCACCGATATATTAGTTGAAAGAACCAAGCCCATGGAGCGAGAACCATAATTGTGGGAAATTACAAGATGGTATATGAGTACCAAGTTAAAAGTATGATCTGTTTGTGAATGAAACGATTTGATTATGTAAAGTAACTACTGAGGCAAATCATACGAGTATCCAATTTAGAGACAAGGAAAGATAGAGTTGGGACGAACAAGTTACAACAATATCGGTGGGTGAGATTATCGACTTCGAACCCGATTGGACCGATGTCATCAATGCTTATTTATGCATTTCATAGTATGAATTAATTGCATAGTGATTTGAGAAGAAAATTGAAAGCATGTGAATTTGAAAAGTGAAGGGCGTGGCCTGGATAAAATACTCATAATGATTCTTCTATGTATATATATATACACACACAGATTGACAAATACTCATAATGCTTCTTGTATTATATATACACATTGATGTACCGTATGGGTTTAAGGTCAATGAAAAATTATTGTGGGGATGTCAAGTAATTTTCCATCCTCCTTACTCGATTGATTGTTAGAGGGAGAGTTGGTTCATATGATTGTACCCGTCCAATCGATTCTTGACTTTTGGTTCTGAGGAGTGTACCCTTCCATCGTCTATAGGAAGTACCCACGAATTGGAAGTGGACATTGGTTCAGAGGGATAGTATTCGTTTAATGATATCAGGAATTTGGTTTGAAAGATTATACCCGTCCATCATCCAAAGATAGTATCCATTAGATTAGAAGGGAAAATGTTAGCTCGGAAGACTATACTCGACCGTGATCCCATTGTTGGTTCGGATGATGCGTACCCATCCAACAAATGTGTGTTTGGATAGGAGTATATATGCAAATACATAAACAAAAGGTTAAAGAAGGAACCTCTTTAAAAAAGTATTTAAAAAGGGAAAGCAAATGTAAATACCAGATATGCAATTTGACTTGCGATAGCGTCAAGGCCATTAAAGACCTGATAGGCAGTTTTCGCACTAAGTTGTGAGCTCATCCCCTTTATTGTAAAATATTTTAGGATATCTATGGGGAAGGAGCACGAGGATAAAAACACAAGTCTGAGTGAAAGACTCGAGACAAAGTATTCAAGTATACAACATGTGAATTCATAGGAGATACTCAGTTCCCGACATTTTTGTTTTGGGCCATGGTCAATGTAAAAAATATTTCAAAAGTTTAAATTCTGAGTGATTTTCGTTGTGTAAAGTATTTGATCCTTTCGGTCTGTCAGTACTACTACAGCTAGGTACTCACTATAGTAGCAAGAGGACGTGGTGGTTGTTCACCGGCACCCGAGCCCGGGAATCAGGCTAGGGCGTGATAACTTTAGTGGTATCAGAGCCCAACTTTCAAAAGAAAGATATATTTGAAAATGACTCACTAAGAAGTGTACTAGACCGAGAAAAGTACTACTTGAATAACCTAATTAATATGAAAAGTATGTCCACTGGAAAAGTGGTACACAAAATACTAATTACATGAAAATTATCTACATATATGGACCCTAGGCGAGGAACTAGGGAAGCTCAACATAGCTTCATGTGCATGAGGCCGGGGTGGGGTCATGAAGAGGTCTCTGTTGTAATACGGACACCAAGTTTATTTCAAGTTTGAAGGTCGGATGTCGTGAACATTCACTCATTCCCAGGGTAGAAGTGGATGGGCTTCTATCTAGGTGGCCGGTAAAGTCACTCCGACACCACAAGTGGGTGTAGTGGACAGGTTGCCCTACGATTGTGTGATCCCTTCGTGATGAAGGGTATGTGTTTACCATTAAACACACTTAATGTGGATAACGAGGAAAAGAATTTTTTAAAACCGAAATTTGAGGAAGAAATGTTCTTAAGGGAAACAAGTAGTGTGACACACTCCAATTAAAAACTATTTTTTTAATGAAAACTCATTCCAAACACCCATTCATTGAGTTATAGAATCTCACATCTCTTTTTATATTCCTTTTCAGGAGTAGAACAAATGACTAAGGAAAACACCCGAACCTACCATTTGTTAGGTACACTTAAAAGTTGTTTTAAACTCGTATTTTTATTGATTTATGTTATTCCAAGGAACAAGGTTAAAGTTACGCATGGCTCCTCTTGATTAAAGAAAGGGAGAAACCCCTTTTGAACCAATGGAGCGGTGGGTTGATCATGGGGATCCAACCAAACCGAGTCGAGGGGTAACAACTTGAGTGGTATCAGAGCCTAGTTTCCTAGAAGCATTATCAATACTATGCCCTAACATTAATGAAAACTTAATTACCGTGTAGGAAGGAGAATCCCTAGAAAATTCACCATGAAATCCTACCCCACACACTTGACCTTGAAAAAGATGCCTACCTCCCCCCTCCTGGGGAGGCGGCTGTTCAACGATTCTTGAAGAGAGAAAAGAGAGTGCCCAAGGATATGGCGGAGGATTATAGGAAACTCGTTAGAGCTCTATTAGAGCAGGAAGGCATTACTTATCCTCCTCTAAGATAAGGAGAATCTATCCCTCCTCCAAGGGGCCCAACACCTCCTCCAGCCCCACAACAACTAGAAAGGAATCCTACTAAGAAAGAAGCTTGGGACAACTATTGGGATGTCTACACCACCTTCATGAAAGTCCATCAAGTACCCCCACCTACACAATCCAACTTCAATCATTCTTAATGGATGAAATCGACATATGTGTGTGAGGCAAAGGTGTTAAGGAGGTACAGACTTGAGGCCATACATTAAGTTCGTCCCATAAAGGAATATGGGTGGACCTCAACCATTTCCTCAGATCCATTAGACCGTGAATCCAGCATCCGTTCCAAGGCTAACTCCCGGCCTACAATTCCAAGGGACTAGGGAATATAAAATTTCCTGTAAATAAGCTGAGTACGGCAAGAAACCATCTCTTGTAATGAATAAAAATTTAGTTTTTCCTTGATTAAAAATTTTTGCTTCCTTGATAATGACAAGAACAACTAAGGAATGAATGCTAATAAGGATCAGAGTAACGGATAGAGAAAAATCACCTAAGGAAGGAAAATTACAGGTCACCTCTAGTTAACCCAAACCTTTAAAATAACCAAGTTTTCCTTACCTAGAGAATAGGGAAACAAGTTCTAGAAGAGTCTAACTAGAGTTTACCAAGGAAGACATACCCTAACTACCCGGAGTTTGAAGTCTGGTGTAAGGGAAGTAAGCATCAAAGGGTGTAGGAATAGTGAAAGTGTCAGTACTATAAGGAGTTAAGGAAAGGCCCTAAAAATAAAAGCAAGGAAACCAAGAAGGACTATTCCAAGAGAAACGAGGGGAATGAAAGTTGACAAGGAGGAAAGTAAGAAAAATATAGGAATGCAGAAGATGCTAAGTCACTTTGGGATAAGACCAAGGGAAAGGAAAGAGAATAGGAGTATGGTAAGAAGAAAACTCGAAGGTATAATACAAGTACCGTGAAAGATGTTGGTGATAGGTAGGACACAAATTAGTAGGAACTCAAACAACAGTCCGAAGATTTCTCGAAGGAAGGATAAGGAATAAAAAGGAATTGGAAGACAAGGGGGGATCAAGAGCGAATAACCATACTAATGGTAGAAAGGTGTAAGAAAAGAATATGGGTAAAACTTTCAAGAAGAGTTAAGAGGGTAGAACGTGAAACTCTCAGGATGAAAGTCTATAGAAAAAGAATAAGGATAGGAAGTGGGACCATGGAAGGAAAACCCTAAGCTAAATAACTTATAGATAAACCATCAGAAGCTAAAACTGAAATAAGGACCTCATTAAAAGATATTGGTGGTTAAGGACGTACATGGATGGCTAGGTGTGACCTACTATAGAAGAGCAGAAAAGTCAAAAAGGGATTTTAGATGGACCTAGTTGTAGGAAATAACTAATAACAACTAGATAATTAGAGGAAATGAACGACGTCCTAAGATGTATCGAGAAGTAGTAAGGACTACTCCCTAAAAAGGGAAATAAGATAGACATTAAGGATAAGAAGACTCAAGGGATAGCGGCCTCAAGATAATTGGACAAGAAGAATAATAGGATCGAAGTAATTAATGAACAAACCCTGGTGAAGAACAATACTCCAGTAAAGAAGGGGGAGGTGGAAAGGCTAAAAATATTGGGGAAGCAAAGATGAAGAAAAGCCTTAAAGAGATAATAAAACAAGAAGATGTGAATCCCACCCAAAAAGGATTGGTTGAGTATTGGGAACAAGTGAGAATGCAGATGAAGTATAGAGGAAGTACATGTAGTTTTCAAGAGTAAAAGTAAGAAGGAAAGAGTAGCATCAGAGAAAGCCATTAAAGATTGGATGTCCTCAATGGCGAAACTAGAAGAGAACCCTAGGAGAAAAAAAGAATATAAAACTACCCAGGAAGAAAACCTTGGAAGGACATAAGTGTCTCAATTAAGAGATAATGTGACCAACATAAGTGGAGACGAGATAAAAACATCCAGGATATGCTGGTTGAGATGGAAATACCAAGTACAAAGGAAAGGTACTTAGGAGGACCCAAGGAGTGAGTTAAGTTCAAGTAACGTGTAAATAAGAAAATAACATCAAAAGATGTCATGCGAATAAGAAAGGGGTAGACTATCCATAAAAGAGGAACCAGGGGAAAGCATACCTTAGAACCCTTGGAAAAACCTAACCCTCAAGTAAGAAGTGATTAAAGTAAATTATCACTGACATCAAGACTAGTGGTGGTCAACATTGAATTGATGGAGCCTAAAGAGAGGATGACTAGACTTAGTGTGGAGTACATAGAACAAGATCGAGGATCAGAAGTGTCTTAAGTAACAATAAGTGATGAAATTGAAATTTCAGTTAGAGAAGGATTCAACGGGCAAATGCCCTAATATAGAAAGAGGTATGAAGAAAGGAAGGAAAGAAACCTTCAAGGAATGATAAGAAGGTTGAGAATGTAGTTCCTAAGGTGAAAATCTCTACCATAAGGGAAATAGTAGAGAACAAAACCGTAATAAGGGAACTTTCCAAAACAAGTAATTGACACTTATACCAAAGGAGATTAACTCAGAATAAAATCGTGAAGTGATCACGAGCGAGTAAGAGTGGATTAAGAGAAAAGAAAGTACTTGAGAAAAGGACGCCACTGAAAATGAGAAAGGACATAAGAAGGGTCAAAACTGGACAAAAGGAGTTAGCACCGAAACTTATGAAAACAGGTACGTAGCATTCGAGAGAACACCGAGCTAAGGGTTTCAACGATAAAGAAAATGACTCGAGACAGGAATGATTGAACATCTTGGAACTCTCAATCTTGAAATCCTGAGTAAGAAACACAAGGGGAGGAATCTTGTCTTAAATAAAGGAAGATGTGAACCCAGGGATATACCCTTGAACTCGTAGGTAAGACATGCCTAGCTAGGATAAGCTCCATGACATGTGTAAGAAATGGAAAGGAAAGGAAATTCCTTAAAGTACGTGTTATAAAGGGGCTAAGTAAAAATAACTAAAGTGTAAATATGTCGAACAAATTCCAAGTTGACATCGAAGGAAGTTATTTCCTATGTAGAGGATGATGAATAAGTTTTGGGGACAAAACTCCTAAAAGGAGGGGAGAGTTGTAAACCCCATCCCCTAAAGATAAGGAAAACGGGGGAAAGAACCGGTCAACCCAAGTGAGAAAATTGAACCGGTTCACGAACCTCAACCGTTAGGGAAATGGCAAATGGGGAAATTTACAAATACTGAGTGACCTAAAGAGTCATAAAAACCATAGAAAATGACTTTGGGATAAATTGGAAGAGAAAACCAGACTGGTTCAAGTAAATCAGATCTGAACTAGTTTGGACTGGTTTGAACTATCATTGAATTGATTGCTAAATTCATTTTTCTAGGTGGCTTAAAATATTCAAATTGGGAAATTGAAGCAATCATTGGATAGAGAATGAATGTGGATGATATATTCATACCTAGTTGGGATGATGAGCACATTTTCTAAAATTGGAAGCCACCGTGAGTGGGTTTATTTACATCATACCCGATTGGGATGATGAGCACTTAGAAAATAAAAAATCACTTCTATGTGGAATTTTACACATCACACTCGGTTGTAGTGAAGTGAGAATTATGCAGAAAAACTACTTATCGATTGTAAGTAGAGAGATCATACCCGGTTGGTATGATGGACTTCCTAGAAGGAAGGAGAAAACCCATTTACCGGTTGTAAGCGGAGATGTCATCACACCCGGTTGGTGTGATGAATGGAAAATATTTTTTTCTCAGAAGTGTTCTCCCTTGACTGTATGCCAATGCTTAAAACTTTTGGGAGACCTTCCTGACGAAAGCTAGAATAGCTCAGATAGGCCGGAGGCCTCGGTTTTAGAACTTGTGGGGCTAAATGTCCGGTTTTGAAAAATCACGTATAGTGGGCCCAAGGCTAGTTGGCACAAGCAGGAGCTTGTAAACAAACATGATGTTTAAGTCATGAAAATTCTTAATGAATGAATTATGTGATTTGCCAAGGTACCAAGACAGGACTGACATACTCGATGGAATGGCGGTAGTGCGATAGGACCTGGTCGATGGACCGATCTAGACAAATAGTTGCAAGTCAAGTTGATGGTTGGGGTCGTTGGACCAATGGCACCAAAGATAAATGGCTTTGTGGAAAACTTTTGTTTGTACATGCACTTGAGGTTCGGGACCATCAAGATGCCCAAGAGGGGTAGTGATGCATCATAGGGGCTATTGGACGACATGGTGGAGATAAGGGCAGTTTGTCATGCCAACAGTCAGGGAAGCTCAACGTAGCTTCATGCGCATGAGGCCGGGGTGGGGTCGGAATGAGGTCTTTGTCCTCATACGGACACGGAGTTGATTTCGGGTTTAAGGGTCAGATGTCGCGAACATCCACTCATTCCTAGGGTAGAAGTTGATGGGCTTCTATCTAGGTGGCCGATAAAGTTACTCTAATACAACAAGTGGGTGCAGTGGACGGGCTGCCCTACGAATGTGTGATCCCTTCCTGATGAAGGGTGTGTGTTGACCGTTAAACACACTTAATGTGGATAATGAGGAAAAAATTTGAAAACGAAAATTTGAGGAAAAATGTTATTAAGGGAAATAAGAAGTCTTGCACACTCCAATTAAAAACAATTTTTTTTTATGAAAACCCATTCCCAACACAAGTGGGTATAGTGGACACTCATTCTCATATGGACACGAAGTTTTGTTATGAGATTGAGGATTGGATGTCACGAACATCCACTCATCCTCAGGCTAGAAGTAGACGTACTTCTATCTAGGTGGCCGGTAAGTCGCTTTGACGCCACAAGTGGGTACAGTGGACGGGCTGGCCTACAATTGTGTGTTCCTTCATGATTAAAGGCGTGTGTTGGTTGATAACACACCATTGAGATAAGAAATGGCTACGAAAACCAAGATTTCAAGAATGAGATATGTTAAAGGAAATTAAGGAGTCTGACACACTCCAGTTCAAACTATTTTTTTTTAAAGTTATACTTTTAAACACCCATTCACTAAGTTGTTGAACTCACCCTCTCCCTTATATCCCTTTCAGATAACCCGAGGAAAAACCTACCCAAAGACCTACGAGTTAAACTACACTTGTAAGACAAGTATGAAAAGTGTAAATTTTATGCAATTTTAATTAATGTTATTCCAGGAAAGGTATAGGTTTAAAGGACGCCTTGCTCCTCATGATATAAACAAGGGGAAAACGCTTAATAAATCGGGAGAGTGACGGGTTGCTCACGGGGATCCAACCAAAATTGGTTTAGGCATGATAAGAAGAATCCCAGCGTATCGGTAAGTCATGAGGAGACTCAATGATTGACACTAGAAAGACCCAATAAGGAAGTTGTAAAAAGACGAGTGGGTAAGGAAAACCGATATAGTTATGTAAGACATGACGTCAAAGGCATGAAGGATGGTTAAATAATGGTAAGAGTGGTCGAAGAATACTACCAGACGAAAAGAGGGATGAAGTTATACGATCCTAGAAAGGTAAGAAAGTTGATAACAACCATAAAGGAAGTATTTTAGAATCCTAATGGACAAATACATGTTCTAGAATATGTCATGTTGTAAGGGATGTGTAAAACCAACAATCCTAGGGAAAAATATGACTCAAGAAAGAAAGAGTTAGTTAGTAAGCATGACGAGGTCAAACATAATTTGGACCGAAGTTGTAATAAAATAACGAAGTAGGACGAAGGGGTGATAACACCGAAACCCGTGAAAAACAAGTACGTAGTGCTCGAAAGAACATTGTGTTAAGGGTTTCAACGACCAAGAGAATAACTAGACACATGAATGATTGAGCATCTTGAAACTCCCAATCCTGAAATCTTGAGTAAGAACCTCAAGGGGAAAAATCTTACCCTAAGCAAATGAAGATGTGGACCTAGGGATATACCATTGGAATCATAGGCAAGACATACTAGTTATGATAAATTCCATGAAGGGATTAAATAATGTAAAGGAAAAGAAATTCCTTAAGTGCGTGATTTAAAGTGGTCAAAGTGAAATAACGACCGAATCGTTAACATGCCCAAGTTGACATTAAAGGAAGTTTATCCTAGAGTGAAAAATGTTGATTAAGCTTTGGGGACAAAACTCCTAAAAGGAGGGGAGAGTTGTAAACGCCGCTCTTTTAGGATAAGAAAACCGGGGAAAGAACCGGTCAACCCAAGAGAGAGAATCGAACCGGTTCACGAACCCTAACTATAAGAGAATGAGTAAATTGGGAAATTTATAAATCCTGAGTGACCTAAAGAGTCATAAAAATCATGGAAAGGGACATTTGGACAAATTGGAAGAGAAAACCAGACCGGTTCAAGTGAACCGGTTCGAACTGGTTTGAACCATCATTAAACCAGTTGCTAAATTTATTTTTCTAGTTAGTTTAAAATTTTCTAATTGGGGAAATGAAGCCACCATTAGATAGAGAATGAATTTAGATGAATTTAGAAATTTTTAATTTTGAAAAAATCGGTCGAATCAGGCCTGAACCAGCCGGTTTAAGCATTGAACCCAGTTCAAACCGGTTTTGTCTGGTTCAGAACAGTGTCGTATTCTTCCTTGAGATGACAACACTATTCATTCATTGGAAGAACGGACAGCACCAATGAAGATGAATCACCTTCGTTCAAGGCATTTCAGGCTATGAATGAGTGCCATAAAGGTGCCAAGCAGTCGGACAGAGAGTCCCCAAGCTCCCTATATAAAGAACTCATCCCCATTCATCTTCCTCACACCTTAAAACTCCATCCTCTCTCAACTGCTCCATTTTCTAGTAATGCTCAAACTAGAGCACCAACTTGGATTGTTTTCTCAACCTCAGAAGGCGAGATCTGGTTCTTTAGACTTTGGGGGGAAGCCAGCTATTTGATAGCAACCTTCGTTCAATCTAAGTACCATCGAAGAAGCGCCGACAAAATCAAACACTGATGTAGCTCCGACGGACCGAAGTTGCCCTATTTCAGCCAAGTTGAAATCGGCCAAATTCGGCCCTACTCCAACCAAACCAAGCCCTCCTAACACTCACATGGCCCTCACACGACCGCAATAGAGTTGAAAGGTAAGTCAATTCAGCCCTCCTCAGTCGTTGTAGGTCGGAGTTAGAGAGAAAAACTATAGAATTTCATGGATGAAATTCTCTCTCAATTTGGGGTCAATTGTTGGAATTGTTTATCCTAGAAGGCACCTCAGGAAGAGAGATACCTACACAGATAGAGAGCTTGGACCATCGCCCCTTCAATGGTAAGCTTTTGAACCTTTCTCTCTCTACGTTCAATTATTTGGCGAAGCTCTGTTTGAGCTCAATTTTGGACCCAAATGACGTGGTTCAAAGCTCAATTGAATCATATGGAAGTGTAGGAATTGATCTATATCTTCAATTGGAGCAACTAACCCCGATTGAATGGTCAATTTGATAAAATTAAATTCAACCAACTTGAAAGGGGGAACATGGGGAAATTTTTGGGAAATTTTGGGGATTACGTAAAATTGAGGGACCAAATTGCAATTTCCCAAAATTGAGGGCCAATTGGCCATGGAAAAGATGTGAGAGGACCAACTGGTTGGTTTTTGGAACATTTGGGGTCAAATTGCCATTTTTTAAAGTAGGGGCAAAATGGTAATTTTTAAAAGTTGGGGACCAAATTAGAAATATGGAAAACTTGAGCCCCTTAAACAATTTTGAGTAAATTGAGGGCCCAAAGTGAATTTTTGGAAGTTTTGGTACTCAATTTGGGGAAAAATTAGCATTAGGGACATAAAGTCAAGGAAAATAAATTTTAGAGACCTAAGTGCAATTAACTAAAAATTTTGAGCCTAGTCATTCATACGTGAGAAAACAAAGGTTGTAATACCTAATATTAATAGATAAGGATGTCCAAATCATTTAGCAACACGAGTGACTGGAACGCTAGCAAGGACAAGCTAGCGTGGGAGCAGAAACCGACTGGAGAAGAGTACACTTTAGTTATCGCGTGAGTGAGCTTATTCACATCATACCTGATTAGGATGATGAGTACCTCGTAAATGAAAAACCACTTATATGTGGGATTTTAACATCATGCCCAGTTGAAGTGATGTGAGAACTAAGTGGAAAACTACTTACCGGTTGTAAGTAGAGAAAATCATACCTGGCTGGTATGAAAGAGAAAATTATACTGAGTTGGTATGAAAAATTTCTTTGAAGGAAGAAGAAAACCTGCTTGTCGGTTGTAAGCAAAGATATCATCACACTCAGTTGGTGTGATAAAGTAAAATGATATTTTGTCAGAAGTGTTTTAAATCCCATCCCTTAAAGACAAGGAAACCAAGGAAAGAACCGGTCAATGCGAGTGGGAAAACCAAACCTGTTCATGAACCCCAACTGTTAGAGAACAGGCAAATTGGGAAATTTACAACTCTCGAATGACCCAAAGAGCAATAAAAACCTTGGAAAGGAACTTTAGGACAATTTGAAAAAGAAAACCAGACTGGTTCAGGTGAACCGGATCTGAACCAGAATGAACTAGTTTGGACCGGTTTGAACTACTATTGAATCAGATGCTAAATTCATTTTTCTAGGTAGTTTAGAAAATTCAAATTGGAGAATTTAGGCCATCATTAGATAGAGAATGAATTTAGATGAATTTAAAAGTTTTTAATTTTGAAAAAACTCGGTCAAATCGGGCCTGAACCGGCCTGTTCAAGCTTTAAACCCGGTTCAGACCGATCCGGTCCGGTTCAGAATAGTGTCATCTTCTTCCTTCAGATGATAGCACTATTCACTCACCGGAAAATCAAACAGCACTAGCGAAGCTAAAAAGTCTTTGCGAGGGAGTTTGGGGCAATGAATGACTGCCATTAAGGTGCCAATCGGACAGCTAAGAAGTCCCCAAGCTTCCTATATAAAGAGCCCTTCCTCATTCATCTTTCTCACACCTGAAAACTCCACTCTCTCCCTACTGCTCCATTTTCCAATGAAGCTCGAACCAGAGCTCTGACTTGGGCATTTTTCTGAGCCAAATAAGGCCAGGTCAGGTTCTTTAGATTTAGTGAGAAGTCAGCTACACGATGGTAGTCTCCATTTGCTCCGTGGATCGCCAGAGAAACGTCGACGTGATAGAACAGTGAAGCAGCTTCGGCGAACCGAAGCTGCCCTATTTTGGCCGAGCTGCAAATGGCCAATTCAAGCCCTTCTCAGGCCAAACCAAACTCTCCCAACACTTCCACAACCCTCATACGACTGAATTAGAGCTGAAAGGTAAGCCAATTTGGCTCCCCTTTATAAGTTCCAATTAGTACTAGAGAGAGAGAACCGGCAAAACTTCACTCACTAAATTCTCCATCAATTTGGCATGAATTGATGTGATTCTTGATCCTAGGAGTAACCTCAGGATGAGAGCTATTTGCCCAGATTGGATTGTTGTGCCCCCGATGGTTAGCTTTCGAAGCAGTATCTCTCTAAGTACAGTTTTTCGGCGAAGCTTCGTTTGAGCTCATTCCGGCATCAATTCATATGATTCAAAGTGCAATTGAATTGTATGGATGTGTATGAACTCAATGTCACCTTCAATTTCAACAATGAACCTTGATTGATTGGTCAATTTGATGAAATCAAATTCAACCAATTTGAAAGGGGGAAATTTTGAGAGAAATTGGGAATTTCAAAAATTTCAGGGACTAAAGTGCAATTTCCCAAAATTGAGGGCCAATTGGGCATGAAAAAGATGTTGGAGGACCAATTGGTCGATTTTTAGAATTTTGGGGGTAAATTTTGCCATTTTTGTAAAGTTAGGGACCAAATTGGTAATTTGGGAAACTTAAAACCCTTTTTGTGATTTTGGATAAATTGAGATCCCAAAGTAAATTTTAGAAGTTTTGGGACTCAATTTGGGGGAAATTGGCATTATGGACCTAAAGTTAAAGAAAAAGAACTTTAGGGACCTAAATGCAAATAACAAAAATTTGAGCATTTTATTCATTCGTGATAAATGAAGGCTATTAGGCCAAAGGATAATGAACAAAAATATTCATATCATGTAGGAATATGAAGTACTGGGAATGCCAATAAAAACAAGCTTACGTAAAAATAAGAAGACGATTAAGAGGAATTCACTGCATTATCGGGTGAGTGGGAATTTTCACATCATACCTGGTTGGGATGATGAGCACTTCGGTAATGAAAACCCGCTACTATGTTGGATTTTAACATCGATGTGAGAAAACACACGACAAACTACTTACCGGTTGTAAGTATATCATACTCGGTTGGTATGATGAACTTCCTAGAAGAAAGTAGAAAACCCGCTTATCAATTATGAGCGAAGATGTCCTCACATCCGGTTGGTGTGATGGACAACTGAAAAGATTATTTTTTTCAGAAGTGCTCTCCCCTGACTGTGTGCCATTGCTTAAACGTTTTGGTAGACCTTAATGACAAGAGCTCGAATATCTCGGATAGGTCGGAGGCCTCAGTTTTGAAACATAGTGGGGGTTAAGCCATGAAAATCTCATATAGTGGGCCCAAGGTCAGTTGGCACGAGAAGGAGCTCATAAACAAACATGAGATTAAGCCATGAAAACTTTAATGAATGATGTGTTTGGCCATGGTACCAAAACAAGACCGACATACTCGATGGACTGGTCGCAATGCGACAAGATAGGTCGACGGACCAGTCGACACAAACAGCTGCAGGTCGAGTTGAGGGTCGAGGCCATTAGACTAGTGGCACCAAAGATGAAATGGCTTATGAGGAAAACTATTGTTTTGTGTATGCACTGAGGTTCAAGACCATCAATACGCCCAAGAGGGGTAGTGATGAGTCCTAGGGGCTACTGGACGACATGGTGGAGATAAGGGCAGTTTGTCGTGCCAACAGTCAGGAAAGCTCGACGTAGCTTCATGCGCACGAGACCGGGGTGGGGTTGGGATGAGGCCTCTGTCTTCATACAGACACAGAGTTTCTTTATGGGATTGAGGGTACATCCACTCATTCTCAGGGTAGAGGTGGACAGGCTTCTATATAAGTGGCCGATAAAGTCACTTCATTGCCACAAGTGGGCGTAGTGAACGTGCTACCCTACAAATGTGTGATCCCTTCATGATGAACGACGTGTGTTAATTGTTAAACACACCAACTATAGTTAATGAGGAATAATGATTTTGAAAACCAAGGAATTGAGAATATGGTTTTAAGAAAATAAGGAGTCTGACACACTTCAATTCAAACTATTTTTCTGAAAAATCAAGTTTTAAACACCCATTCACTGAGTTGTCAAACTCACCCCCTCCCTTATACCCCTTTTTAGGTAACTAAGGGAAAACCTACCCAAAGACCTCCAGTTAGCTACACCTACCTGCAAGATAGGTATGTAAGTTTAAATTTCATGCAGTTTTTATTAATGTTATTCCAGGAAAGGTAAATGTTTAAAGGACGTCTTACTTCTCACGGTTTAAAGAAGGGGAAAACCCTTAATAAACCGCGAGAGTAGCGGGTTACTCACGGGGATCCGACCAAACTGGGTTGAGGTGTGAGAAGTGTTCTCCCCTAACTTGTGTGCCAATGCTTAAACCTTTTGGGAGACCTTCTTAACGGGAGCTAGAACAGTTGAGATAGGCTAGAGGCCTTAGTTTTTGAACTTGTAGGGCTAAATGCCCAATTTTTGGAAAATCACGTATAGTGGGCCTAAGGCTAATTAGCATGAGTAGGAGCTCATAAACAAACATGATATATTAAAGTCATAAAAATTCTTAATGAATGGATTATGTGATTTTTCCATGGTACCAAGAGAGGACCGACATACTCGATGGGCTAGTGGCAATGCGTCAGGGCCAGGTCGACAAACCAGCCTAGACAAACAATTGCAGGTCGAGTTGAGGGTCAGGGTCATTGGACCAGTGGCACCAAAGATAAATGGCTTTGTAGAAAACTATTGTTAGTGCATGCACTTGAGGTTTAGGACCATCAAGATACCCAAGAGGGATAGTGATGTGTCCTAGGGGCTACTGGACGACATGGTGGAGATAAGGGCAGTTTGTCGTGCTAATAGTCATGGAAGCTTGACATAGCTTCATGCGCATGAGACAGGGTGGGGTCGGGATGAGGTCTCCGTCCTCATATGGACACGAAGTATTTTTGGGTCTGAGGGTTAAATATCGGAGATGTTCACTTAGACTCCGGGTAGAAGTGAGGGACTTCTATCAGGGTGGATGGTAAAAACGCTCCGATCCATAAGTGGGTGCAGTCGGCATAACTGTATCTCGTGAATATGTGTGTGTACCCTTCCTAATGAAGGGCGTATGTTATTTGTGAAACACACCTACTATGGAAATGGGAAAGAGGTATTGAAAACCTTGGAAAAATGTTTTAAAAACCGGAATTTGAAGAAAAGTATTCTTAAATGAAATAAGGAATTTGACACACTACGATTAAATCTGTTTTTGTGAAAACTCTCACCCAACACCCATTCACTGAGTTGTTGAAGTCACCCCCTACTTTTATCCCTTTTTATGTAACCAAAGTAAAACAAACCCAAAGACTTTCTTGTAGTCGAACCTGCAAGACAGGTATGTAAGATTTAATATATTCAGTTTTGATTAATGTTATTCTAAGAAAGATACAGGTGAAAGGACACCTTACTCCTCGTGGTTTAAAGAAGGGGAAACTTTTTATAAACCGTGAAAGTGGCGGGTTGCTCACGGGGATCTAACCAAACCGGGCCGGGGCATGACAATATGAGTTTCGAGTAATGCCATTTGGACTAATCAATGCACTAGTGGCATTCATGGACCTAATGAATAAGGACTTTCAATCTTTTCTAGACTAGTTTGTCATCATGTTCATAAATGAGATAATCATCTATTCCAAGTCAAAGGAAGACCATGGAATGCAACTAAGGATAGTACTACATATCTTATTGGAGAATCGACTATATGCAAAATTCATGAAGTGTGATTTTTGGTTGGGAGAGGTGGCATTCCTAGGACATGTTATCTCAGGAGCAGGAGTTATGGTAGACCCCTCAAAGATTGAGGTAGAATCTAATTGGGAATCACCTAAGAATCCCATGAAAGTTCAGAGTTTCATAGGACTTGCCGAATACTATAAGAAATTTGTAAAAGACTTCTCCATATTAGTTTCTCCAATGACCAAGTTGACCTGGAAGGGTATAAAGTTTGAATGGACGGGAAAGTGCAATGATGTGTTTTACGAACTAAAGAGGAGACTCATGACAACACCAATACTAACATTGCTAGATGCCAATGGAGGAGAGTAGATTATGTACATTGACGCATCCAGCCAAGGGTTGTGATGTGTCCTAATGAAAAAAAGACATGGTAATTGCATATGCTTCTCGACAACTGAACAAACGTGAAGGAAACTACCCTACACATGATCTAGAATTGGCAACTATAGTATCAGCTCTCAAGATTTAGCAACACTATCTTTATGGAGTCACGTGTTGAGTATTCACATATCATAAGTGTCACACACGAGCCTGATTGGGTCGGAGTCATGTGATCAACCCACCACTCTTCCCTGAATTGTCCTAACAATCCTATATTGATGGTCCGAAAAAGGTAAAGGCGTACTGGCATACATTCCTTTAAAATGATTGAAATTTTTTAATGTGGGACGTAACTTGAGTGTTCAAGCCTTCGCTTGGGGCTTTAATCTCTCCTGACCCGACTCCTCTTAAATGTTCCAGAAAATGGTGAAAGGAGGGGAATGGGTATATACTCAATGAAAGAAAATTTCTATAACAATCGATTGTTTTGATTTAGCTACTCCGCACATTAATCACCCATCAACTACCCTTTTATCATAAAAAAGATCACACTATCGTAGAACAATCCTCGACTAATCCACTTGTGAACCAAAGTACCTTTACCGTCCACCTTGATAGAGGCACGTGGCCTCTACCTCGAATTTGAGTGGATATCAATTGTCCGACCCTCAAACCTTAATCATGCATTGTGTCTGCTTTGTAGAACGAGACCTCTTTCCTCCTACTGCCTCAGTTTTCGTGTGCAGAAAGCTCTTAGAACTTCTCCACGTACTAAACGATTGACCACCCTTATGCTTCCTGGGTCGTCCAGCAACCATTAGAACCACCACTACCACATATCGGACATCTCGATGATCACTCATCTCATGTATGCACAATCAAATAAATTTTATTTATTATTGCCATTATCTTTGGCCCACCAACCCAATTGTCCATTGGCTCGGTTTTGGCCCCAATGTACACCCGCCTAACGAATTCAACGACGCGGTTTTAGCTTAACAATTGCCTATCCCAACAGGTCTAACGAGATGCTATTGGCTCGGTGATTGAAACACAATTTTGAAAAATTTTTATAGACTCGTTATAAGTAAAAATAGAATGAATAATCAAGTGAAGTAACACTTCCCTCACCATTGTGCTAAGTTGATATAGTGAATAGGTTCATTTGATTGAAATGTTTTGCTATATTTTATATTATAATACTCTAATGGAGACTTGTAAAAAAATATTAAATAATTTATTTTTTTAAAGAGTTAATTACTTATAAATACATAAAATTATACTTCATTACATAATACTTTTATTAATGATTGTATTACTGTATACCCCACTTATTCATTGAATACTGAATAATTTGTGAAAGAATCTTTGCAAGGAAGTTTGGAGGAATCTTGGAGTTTTCTTTTTGCCTATGCTAGGCTGTCTACATAAATAAGTGATTAATAGTGAAATTTCCTAACCTATCTGCTGTATTTAGGCACTTATTGTAATGACTACAAATCAAGATATCTCTAGCCGTACCCATCTTTCTGGGTTCAATTACTCCATCCAAATGAATGACATAACATGAACGTAACTTCATACTACAGTAGTCCAACACTACTGATATAAACAATACGAAGATATTTATCAATTAGATATGCATACATTGTGATACGGCAGGCAATACATGTGATGTGGCCGTCGTGTGAATTGCTTATAAGAGCGAACAAAAGAAAGAGTAAAAAGTAGCACGAGTGAATAATAAAGGTTCGGTATTTGTTGCTTTAGTTAGGTGGTTGCGTTCAAAAGATCATTTGATAGATTTTCTAACTTATTATTGGGTAACATTTATGAGATGGGATATTAGTGGTATACAAGGTTAGGTAATAGAGGGGAGGGATCACACTCCCACAAGGAATAAATAGGATATGGAATAATCAATTGCTATTTTCATTATTCGTTATTTATCTCATTCATTACTAAAGCATTAGCAGCCATCTTTTATCCCTCCATATTGGCTACAAAGGTGCCACAACTTAATGTTTTAAGTTATAAACCTTTCTTGGAAATGAATACTGTTTAGCCTCATCAGTTATAAACCTTTCTTGGAAATTGTCCAAGTAAGATTTCATCGAAAGTTGTATGAAAGCTACTAATTCTTATTTGATCGATGTAATGTGAAAGGTAATAATTCTCCCTCATAAACTTCTATATATAATTTAATTTATAATATACATATATATATAATATTTACGCATGCAATTAAAGATGATCACAATCAAACTTTAGAGTTTTTTTATATGAATAATGGCCAATATTTTAAAATTATAAATTGAGTCATTCTCCCTTATCATCATCATCATGATAGAGGAGTTTGTCGACATAGATGGGGGCTCTTATGTCACTAATCCTCCTTACCCACTGGGTGAATGCATTTTTACATTTTTTTATAGCAGCTTATAGTTGTACATTCTTAAATTCCACGGTATTACTTGGTGGACACATTAATTAATGATTAATTAAGGAGTGAAACGCAATTTAAGTAAGTTGGGTGGGCAACCGGCCACACAAAAAATTATGTTATCCTATCATATATGGATTCCCTATGCTTTTATAATTGATTAAAAAAATTTAAAATTGTTATGGGTGCCACCGAATTATTAAATATAGTAATAATTTTTTAACGAATATTTAAATAAATTTATTTATTTTTAAAATAAAATCATAAATTTTGGATGATCGAATAAATAATATCATATCAAATATTTAAAATTAATTTTACCTGCATAATATTATTTTAATTATTATACAACAAATGGAAAAATGGATATCTTGTCAAACTCAATAAAGATCTAATTTTTATCCTATAAAGAAGAAAGATTAGACACTTAGCACGACTAACTATAATACATGGTGGAAGCCGATGCAGGTTGGAGTTATTAAGGGCGTTTTTCCATGGATCACACGATATATCCCGTGATGATGAGGAAGACTTTCTTGTAATTATTACCGTTAATTTAAATTATTTTACTAAATAAAGAAAAAAAGTAATTAATAAATGTGTTTTGTTGTTATCTGTACCATTTCTTTCCTAATTATTATTTTATGTGTTTATTTCAAGAATATTTTATGAAAAGATACCCTTTGTTGGGAATTTGAACTTTTTTATCTAGATTAAATTTTATTGGTCAACATATGCCGTTTTATTTAAAAATATATATATATTATTTGCTTATTATAATCTCCTTCGCAAATTCCAATAATTTTCTTACTTTATCTTTGTTAACCGGTGGAGACTTTGAGATCAGGGTTTCTAATATAATCTAATGGCCCAAAAATTGAAAACAAATTGAGTTACAATAAAAATAGTTCATCACTATCCACATGAATGAATGAATGGATTAAAAGAGATAAGTGTTAATTTCCTTTTAAATAAGATCTAAGTTTGAGTTTATGTAGTTGAAAAAATTATATTGTGGGAGATATTTTCTTTGATTAATATTCATATATGGAACTAATTAATCATTATTTAAGGACTTTTTAGATATTAATAAGTTTACTGAAAATTAATTAATTTTAAAATATGATATCATATTTAATCTAATTGATTAATATGATTTATATTTGCAATTTTTTATAACTTTTAATTGATTTCCTAATAGTGAAAATTTGTCTAAATATATTTGAAAATCTTTTTTTTCAAAAGAAAACTAAATTTTAAGAGATGCATCATACATCAAAACAAAAGGGGTTTTCCTTTTAAAAATTAATTAAATAATTTTTCATAATCACTGAAAATTAAAAGGGAGAAAGATGAAGAATGGGGGATAATGATGATATGTTAAGCCATGTGCATTTCACTAATCCTAGGGCATGTTCATAGCACATGCTTAGGTCATATCTCCTCATGTTTCTCACAATAATCTCCTCATATTATATTAACAAATTAAAAAACTCCCATCACCATTATATCATAACCCAAGACATGATTAATTGGATTATATATATTAGACATTGTATATAAAAAAAAAACCCTAATTTTAGCTATAGTCCCCATTTTAGCAAGAATTTTAGTAGTTAGTTTAAAATTTTATGAATTTTAATTTTTATACTTATTTTAATTAAAAAATAATATTAAAACTAGTTTTGCCCCAAAATTATTTTTATTAATTGAAAATAAAGTTCATATAAGTATTATACACAATATTTAGTTAGATTGGAGCATATGGGAACCAATTAATTTTATTAAAATTTCTTTTTATAAAAATTAAAAAAAAATCGAGCAATTGAACCACTCCAAATATAATATTTTATATTTATACCAAAATTCGGTAAATAAATAGTTATTTTACACTTTTAAACCAATCACTAAAATTCATGTTAAAATTAAAATCTTTTAAGCTATTACCCAAAAAAATGTGTTAAACTAAGAGATATTATGATTTTTTTAATTTATTTTTATAGTGCAGCACTAAGCATTTGACTTTCGTACAAATTTAAATATTAATATCTAATAATTTAGCCGAATATATTATTTGGTGAGATTTAGTATGACTAAAATATTAAATAAAACTAAAATGTTCGTATTATTATTTTAAAATTTGAGCATTAAGTGCGACAAAAAAACAGCCATCAAGCATTAAGTCGTGACCTTTAGGTATTGATTATTGTCAGTTTTTTAATATATATTATTTGAATTTGTTCCCACAATAAAATATAAAGCTTTTAATTCAAAATGAATGTTCTTTCTCTTTTCACCTTTTTCACAGCTGTAAGGCATTTTCTAAAAATAATCAACCCTAACGTTTTCCTCCTCCAACCAAGTCCCACACCTTATCTCTTTCTTATTTTTTAAATGTTTATTTTTAAATAATTGAAGGGCATTTATTTTATTTACCTAAAAATAAATAGAATAAATTTTAATTAATTTGCCAAAAAATATCAAGAGATATCTTAATATTAATCAAATCAATAAATACGAAAATCAATTAAAATAAATACTTATAAAATCGTTAAACAAATCTTCCAAAAGAAAAAAAAAGGAAAATCCATTAAAATAAATAATATTCATAATATAAAAAGATCCTATTTAATAATAATTTCTCCAATTTTGAATTTGATTCCTTGACTCCCCTATTATCTTTTAAAAAATACTTTCTCCTATAAGATTAATTTATTTTGTCCTTTTCCTTTTCTCTTTCCTATGGGAACATGATCTGATTTGTGATTGGAAAATAAAAGGAAAAAAAAATTAAAAGTCACAATGCCCACTTTAATCCCTACTTTTTTTTATTGCTTCTCAAAAGGATCCCTACCAAATACACGTCCATAAATCAGTATTTTATTTTTTTGGTAGAACTCCATCACTGCCAGCATTTTCTTTATTATCCCTTTGGGTGGAAATTTATTATTTTATTATTTTTAATTAATTTTATTTGTCAATTTGTATTTTTTCCCTTTCCCCTCAAATATCTTATTAGCATTGATTCTGACAGTATTAGGAAAGTTGGGAAGCAAATAGCATTTCACATTGTCTGTTCTGTCTCTCTGTATTTTCATTAAATAATTTTGTCATTTAATTTCTTTCTTTTAATTTTCTTTTCACTGAAAATAAATAAATTCAATTCTTCCCTTCGAGGACAAGGAGGAGACCTTCTGTTCATCTTTTTTCTGAAATACTAATCCTGCTTTTTTATTTCCCCTCTGAAAATTAATCTCTGTTTGAGCTGAAGCCCCCTGTTCCTCCATAATCACTGTACTTTTTTTTTCTGCAGTAAAATCTCACTCACTTCCAAGGAAATCTTCTTTGGCACTTGCAGTTTTTCGTTGCTGTTGTAAGCATTTTTTTCAGGTTCTTTGTTGGTGGGTTTGCCTGGGTTTTAGTTTTCTGATGATTTTTTTCGACTCAAAATTGGGATTGCTTTTGGGACGCCTGAGTGTGGAGCAGGGATGTTATTTTTTTGATGCATAGTTCGAAGTTTTAGTTTTTCTTTTAAGGTAAGTATGGAGGGAAGAGATGGGGTTGTCAGTAGTAGTGGAGTTACAGTTGTGGGATCAGACGTTCCATCGGATTACCATGTGGCCCCGAGATCCGAGAATCCGACCCAGACTCCAGGATCAACTCAGCCTCTGGTGTCCGTGCAGCCTGTGAGCCTGGGGCCGGCGGTGGCCGGGATGCCGCTGAAAAAGAAGAGGGGGCGGCCCAGGAAGTACGGTCCAGATGGCTCCGTCGTCGCGGTGGCGCTATCCCCAAGGCCGATATCCTCGTCGGCACCGCCGCCCCTGATCGACTTCTCAATCCAGAAGCGGGGAAAGGTGAGGAGTGCTGGATCGGTGAGCAAACCCAAGTTTGAGGTGGAAAATTTAGGTAATTTCAAGAGCCTAAAAGTTCGGTTCTTTTTTTTCCCCTTACAGAAAAAAATGAAACTTTTTTTTCCTTCTCTTTGCTTAGTGTTCTGGTCTTATACGCCAAATCTATCTATCCATATGCCTTTCAAGGGCCCACAAGGGTTGAGTTCTCTATGATACTGATTTATTATTCGGGATGCTTTGATTTGAAATGGTCTAGTCTCGTTCTTTGCTTAGGACTGGAAGGTGAACAATATAGTTCTGCTTCTGGTGAGATGGGCCATCTTCTGGTTGAGCACAGCTTGAATGGTGACCTCAGGTATTAGTGGTTAACTGTGGGACCTCTGAATGGATCCCCTCGTGTGGCGATCTTTTGCATTATAATGCTTGCTGAGGGCACTCAGAGAGTGGTGTTTTGTCATGTGAGAGATTGGTGCTGCTGGGATGAGGGAATCTTCTGACTACGCCATTTGTCACTCCCTGCCTTTTTCCTTCTGAAAAGGCAGGAATCTGCTGATTCTGTGAATGCCTGTGAAGAGCTTAGGATTAGAGATCTTTGTTTAGGTAGTGTTCAAGTTGATCTCAATCATTGAGTTTTTACATGTTGGAAGAGCAGTAGAGGTTGGACCATAAAGGTTCTTTGAAGTTGCATATTTATTATGCTTGTATAGTATGTTTGATATTTATTGCTAGTCCTTTGGCAAGTGGGCTGAAGAAACATCAAAAGCTGCTTTGTTCAGTTCTTTCCAGTCTTCCATAGGTTTACAACAGTTCTTGGTGTAATACTGTAGATTTAGGTATTATTTGAGGATATTGATTAGTTTCTTTCTGCAGTTTGTCACTTGCCTCATTTTCCTGTGTTCAAGGAACCTTCTCTTGTTATTACTTGACTTATGCATCATGTTTCAAGATTATTATGCATCAACATTATCTTTATGTAATTGTTGATTGAAAGACTATATTTTGGTGCATTGCTTTGTCTATCTGAATATATCAGGGGCTTATCTTATGCCTTTCAATGTTTGATATTGTCTATTTTGCAGGTGAGTGGGTTGCATCTTCTGTTGGGGCAAATTTCACTCCTCATATCATTACTGTCAATGCTGGCGAGGTATGCTTTTAAAGAAACTGAAAGCTTTCTTAACAGCATACAATAAACAGGTGGGTTCCCACCCAATTCATAGTTGGGTACCCATCCTGAACTTCAGATGTGAAGTTTCTTGTCACTGTCAAGAAATCTAAGCACTTTCCACTTTCTCCCAATATAGTCTTTGCTTTTTTAAAGCTTTTCTTCTTTGTTACACTCCAGAAGTTAGAAGATATATGATTTATTATTTGCTACCTGCTCTAGGATGTCACCATGAAGATCATATCATTTTCACAACAAGGACCCCGAGCAATATGCATTCTTTCTGCCAACGGTGTTATATCTAGTGTTACCCTTCGTCAACCTGACTCTTCTGGGGGTACATTGACATATGAGGTAATACACCTTTTTTTTGGTAATTCCCATTTCAGGTTGAATGTGATTTCCCATTTCATGCATTAGCCCTTTTCAAGATCTTTGGGAAGCTGTACTGAGTTGATTGAAGGAGTAGAGTTTAACCTGGACCCACCAGCTTGTCTAAACTTAGAAGGGCAATGCCAAGCAAATAAGCAGTAGATAATTATGAGTACACTTTTTATAACGATTTCAGTTTTCTGGGACAGGGTCGTTTCGAAATACTATCCCTGTCTGGGTCATTCATGCCCGGTGAGACAGGAGGGACACGGAGCAGGTCAGGTGGGATGAGTGTCTCTCTGGCTAGTCCCGACGGTCGTGTTGTTGGTGGAGGAGTTGCTGGACTACTGGTAGCAGCAAGTCCAGTGCAGGTATTAGGATATCTTTGTTTGCCTGCTTTGAGTTTGTCTTCCACTAGATTAGAATGCCGTTCTGTGTTAAAGAAAAACAAATATACTGAAAGAATTGAGCTAACTGTTGTCCTTTGCGTTAATATTTTTCTTTGATTTCCCAAAATGGTATTCAGTTTCATACATCTTGATGGGAAAATTGCATATTTGGTTCAACTATTTCTTAGTAAAATTCATTTTTCCATTGCTTGCATTTTTTGCTAAATTTTACAACAGAAGTTTTTAGAAGTCTTGTTAAACCTTTTCTTATAGTAGATCGAAGGTCTTAATAGCTTATTTAAGCACATACTTTCATCATTCTTTTTCAGATTTGGCATAAACTTTTTTTCATATTTTAAACAGCACAAATATTGCATTGTTTATCAAATTTAGTATGACTGTATGACAGCTATATGATCTCTACATGCAAAAAACAATCCTTCTAAATTTGATATAATGACTGAAGTCTGTGCTTAATCTAAATTAAGTTCTTATAAATGTAAAAAAAAAAAACATGCATATAGTTCTTGACGAGGCATATCTAATAGCTATCAATGATATTAACTCTTGCTAATTTGAATATCAGGTTGTGGTGGGCAGTTTTCTTTCTGGGAACCAGATTGAGCCGAAGAAGAAACCAAAACATGACCCTATCATTACAACTGCCACTCCTACTGCTGCAGTCCCAATTTCAACTGCTGCAATCCCAATTTCAACTGCTGCAGTCCCAATTTCAACTTCGGAACACAAGGGAAACGTCTCGCCCCCACCATCTTACCTAGGTGATAACTGGCCTTCCCTGTCCTCAGATTCCAGAAGTAAGCCAACTGATATTAATGTTTCCTTGATGGGAACAACTAACTTCTGATGGTCCAGAGAAGCCTGCTTCAATCCCCCCACGCCCCATCTCACATTTCCTTATTCTGTTGTCTGTAATCTTATCAATCAATTGCCACTGAGATAGTCTATTCAGGATTCTCCTTTTAGTCATCATTAGGTAGGAAGATGTATTGCTGTTTGTGTTTGTTATCATAGGATTGTTGCTACTTGTGTCGATGTGAAGGACTATGTCTTTGCCCCGGAGTTATCTCTCGAGAGCGATGGATTTCTTTCAGACATCTGTTAGTCTTCCTGCTTTCGTGTTGTTGATTCTGTTGTGCAATTTTAATATATGTTCTAGTACACAAGTGGTCCTTTTGTCTATTAGTGGTCCTTTTGTCTATTAGTGTGATAGATTTCTAAGCAAATCTGGCTTCTCTTGATAGATTATGTCTGATTTATTATTGTTTTAAATTTATGTAAGTATTGTAGTATAAAATATAAGAAAATATTTAAAATTATATAAGTATTATAGTGTAAAATATAAGAAAATAAAATTAATTATAAATATATTTCTGGTACATTGTGTATGAGTGATAGTAAAATAGGGATGGATTATTACGATAAATAAATACAATATTTTGTATAATGGTGTCCAATAAATTAATAAAATATTTTATATAATCCGTTAAATAAATAAAATATTTTATATAATTGTAGTGAAAATTAAGTCTGATTTAATTTATTTTTTATATTTGATTTTTTTAAAGTATTGATATTAATTTTAATATACGTGAAAAATTGGGATATAAGTAATATAGATAATAGATAAATTATTATAAATGATCGGATAATAAAATAAAGAAAAATAGGGATTTTATAGAAATAGTGCAAAGTATAAAGAGTAATGGTAGATATATTTATAATTTGACAAACTTAGTTAACAAAATAAGTAATTTGAGTATTAAATATTTGAGATCACACAATTTGATAATATTAAGTTAAATTATAAAGTGGGATTTTAGTACGAGCAAAAATATATATAGATATAATTTCACTTTAATATAGCAATAGGATCAAGTAAATAATAAATATATATAAATATTAATAAGATGAATATGCAAAAATTATTGTTGACATTTAGTTGAGTTGACAAATAAATTAGATAAAATGATTACCTTAATAGTAATAAGTTTAATAATAGAATTGAAAATATTATCATAATTAAGGATAAAGTGTTGACGGAAATTTTTAGTAAATAGTTTAAATTTATAGTAAGCAATGGATAAATCGGATGTTTTTTTATTTTGTAAACCTATTTGTAATTAATGATAAGATGATCACAAGTGTTAACTAGATTTTAAGTATTATTAAGATGAATAGTAGATAGTTTAGCAAGGATAGCGTTCACCCATTTAAAGGTAATGTTGAGTTTCAACAAAAGTACAAGTTTTAAGAAGACCGGTCATAAATAGACTTGGAGTGTTAGTGAAGTGCCACGGAGGAAGGGCACGAATCGGGCAGAACAAGGAGAGATGGTGATTAGGGATCAATCAGGATATACTGTTTCCACGAATAGGAATATAGAATGAGTATATTGAATAAAATTAAAATCGATAGCTAATAAAGTTGAAAGGGTAACTAATAAATATTTAGGAAATAAATTTAGGTTGAAGTTTGTGAAAAATACAGGAATTAATATAAGAAAAGTATAGGAGGTAAAAAACACTAATATTAATATAAGTAGAATAAAAATAATAAGTACTTGATAAGTAGAACTATTGTAAATAGAACGAATTACAACTGATAATATATACTACGTTTTTAAAAATAAAATTTTAAAATTTAAATTATTTATAAGTAAGAATGTCAATTGAACCTGTGGCTAGATTAGACTTGGGTCCACCGGAGTTGGGTTCATAGATGGGACCCTAGATTTGAGCCTCGTGTCCGCTGATCCTGAGGTTCAGTTCCAGCGTGCTCATGTCTAGAAAAGTGGACTTGATGCTCGAATCTAGAAAAATGCAGCCACCCTTTTAATTTTTTTTCCATCCTTTTAAATGTAACGACCCTTTAATTTTTTCTTCCAAGAGGAAATTTTTTCTTCCCTCTTTCCGAAACGCCACCACTGAAATTTCTGTTCTAGAATGACACAAAGTTAGCCTCTGTTTCCCAGTAGCACCAGATAGGCTACTCACATATGAATCCTTTCATGGACATCGTCTCTTCGGGCACCTTCATGTTCTTTAACCATATGCTTAAAGTATCCAAACCAACCTCAGGATCGACCATGACCCTGCATAATAGACACTTACCAATGTGAAAGCCCTTCTTCCCATGGGCAAGCTCAATTATATTTATTAACAAAAATTTTAATAATTTAAATATTCAAACTTACTTTTAATTAATATTTTGATTACTTCAATTTTATTATTAAATGATTTAATGATGCTGAAGAGTTACCCTTCGAGTTCCTGAGGGACTTCACCACGGTTTTATACCCCAAGGTGTACTTCCCACTCTTCATAACAAGAGCCAGCCTGTGGTTGATGCTTTCATGCGTCTTCTTCTGCAGATTCCATAAAACAGCGCCAGAGAAGGAATAGAATGTCACAGTATGTAGCTGAAGATACTCTACAAATCGGGAAAACTAAGAACAGATAGGCTCCACGTGCCCAAATAAAATATAGAAAGAGGGCCATGGAATTACAGTCTTCTTAGGGGCCATCCATGCCTCTCGTCCAAATGGATCCGAGCCTCGGGTCCTAACGGGTCTTGGATCCAGTAGATTCGGGTCGGGTACTGTTTCACCAAAATCTACTCCCGAGGTATTAACATGTATATGCATAAGAGTAATAACTAATATTAGAACAATATCAATAATATAACGATATTTATGTTTTATATATCTATTTTGTTAATTAGGATGAGTGAAAACTTGATTACAAATAATTAAACATACTCTAATTAATCTTAATAGTAGTAGTATATAAATTTTTTTATAATATAAGATTGTAAATATTTAATTTTTAACTTAAATAAATTTTTAACTTACATGTAAAAAAAAGTGGAGAAAAAGAAAAATAGTAAAAGTGAGTGTAAATAGTCTTTTAGTAATTTCACTGTACACTAAATTAATTACACAAAAATAAAGTAAGAATATTTTTTATTAAAATATATTTAGAAAATACATGATAAATAATAGAAAAGGTGGTCCTCCAAGTGTTCATATCAAATATAAAAAAATAAAAATTGAACACATGCAATAGAAAAATTAAGAACTGAACTAATACAAATGCGCATATAATATAAGTCGTCTTTATAAACGTGCAATAATTTCTAATTAGAAAATAGATATTTGATTAAAAAATAAATATGATAAAACTTAAAATATCATAAGTTATTCTTTTTAAATTGAGATAACTATAAGAGATTTAGATAAATTTGAGTTAAATAATAAATACGATTTAACATAAATTTATGATAGGAATAGTTAATAGTGGTGGAGCTAGACTATAAAATGTGTAAATCTATCCGTCCCAATTATCAAATTATCGGGTAAAGTTAAATTATCTTATAAAAATATGAGAGAGTTTATTTAGTAATATGATTAGTTGCTACGGAATACACGTACTAGTAAAAGGTAGTGGGTTGGTTTTGGGTGTATAAGTTAAATGAGACTAATTAGATGGGTTGATAGACTTTAGCTTATAAGAATGGCAATAAATGGCTTGATAATCCACTTGACCGTATAATTGACATCGAGGATGGATTCTTTAGAGGTTGGATTGTACTTTAGTCCGTGTATATGGGCTGCCACACTCATATTTTCGGAAAGTATGAATTGGACACTCGACCTAATGACGAAAAGGGGATCGAATGCAACCTTAAGTGTTCATTTGCAGACAATCTTTCAATTGCTCCAAAGCAACGACTAGGGTTGGAGAAAATCCGCGGGGAGAAGCGATGCTCATTTTAATGAATAGGGGGTTATAACGGAGTGAAGAGTAGCCATGACAACCATTTAAGAAGTTGTAGAAGGTACAAGTAGAACCAGAAAGAGATAAAAGGTTAGAGTATTACTTATATTTCTAAACGCGACGCGCATCGCTAGGGCTTTCAGTGAATATAACGACATTATTTTGAATACTGATTACATAGCGAGGGTAAAAACTTCTCATTCTCGATCTATTTTATCAAACATTTTATATTTGATCTTATGCTCAGTATTTGGCCGACCAATTTAAACAAAACTAATAATTAGGTTGGAGATGATAGAAAAATAGGTGGCCATAATTTGGTCTCCCTTATAGAGTTTATGCCACTTCTGATCAAATATATTCTAGAGTGCTTCAAGTCGGTTTTAGGCTTTGAATGAAATAAGTATTCCGATCACTTGTAGATTAATTTCTATAGATAACTAGACAATTAATGTAATTAAGATAAATTATTTTTAATTAATCATGTTTCATATTTTGAATTAACCTGAATTAACCACTTCATACTTTTCAATTTATTATTCGATAAATATAATAGGTTCGGGTTATGATATACTAAGATCAACAATGGAATAAACGGTAAACTAAACAAATTGCTAATATTATTATGTAAGATATATTAGTTTGTGTGATCCATGGAGAAAATGGAAAATGGGAAGTGTAATAGGAATAAGGATGGTATTAAAAGAACTGATGATTAATGATATGATTCATTGATGTGAGCTTTTAAGGCTCAAAACAAATAGTATTGTTGGTAATTTCTCTAAGATTACGTGAAATACAACATATTAGTGATCCCCGTAAATAACTAAAAGATTTTGTACAATTATATTGATTTTAATTTTTTTAGGATTTTTTAAAGATTTTTATTAATTTTAATTTTTTCATGCTATTTGATTTCTTTCCTTCTATTCCTCTCATCTTCGGTCATCAACATTACTGTCACTATGGTGATGGCAAGGAGAGCAGTATGGAATTTTGAGTGATGATGGCAAGGACAACAGTATGGAATCATCTCAAAATGCAGTTCATGGAGATAGAAAAACAGGTACTCTTTCCTTTACTCAACCAGATTGCAAGAAAAGTGTTCTGGAGACAACAATATGGAATATCTCAAAATTCTAACAAGAGTGAACTGCTGTGATCTAAATTAAGGAAAAGATTATGGTTTTCATTCCATAATCTATCCTAAACCTGATTCCTTTTTGAGGTGCATCAGCTTTTATACGCAGGGGCCTCACCATTCCATCAATCAGTCCATACTTGAGGGCTTCTTGAGCATTGAATCGTTTCATATGACTCAAATCCTTGTAGATCTGAACAGGCATAACATCAACATTCCATTCAAGTGCATTTCTTTTCAATAATCAGAAAGGATCTCATCAACTGATATTATGGCATTGTTGAGTATGGAAATGGTTGTCCAGAAAACTTACCCTCTCAACAGGATGACCAGTTTTCTTTGCCAGCTCATTGAAAAGGTAGTCTCTTACTCTAAGCAGCTCATCTGCCTCATTGCGGATGTTATCAGCCTGCAAGATCGGGCTGGATCCTGCAGGAGATTGTAGAGCTACTCTTGAAAGTGGCATAGCAAATGGTTGACCCTGCAGTAAGAAATGTATAGGTGAATATAATGTGTAATTGATATCAAGCTTTAACAACTTCCAACCCATAAAAGATAAGACTGAAAGAAGAATACAGTTTCCATATCCATCATGAATCTATGTTAAAAGAGAACTTAAACAATCTAATTTATTGTGGGGAGCTGTAAAAATACAGTAATTTTATCACAGTAAAGAAGAAACTACCTTCTCCCCTGCTGCAAGAAGGAAACCTGCCAAATTATAAGCATATAACCTACACCATGGGTTCCAACAGGACTCTTCAAACTTTGAATCGTATCATAGCTAGTCAAGCTAGGAGTAAGCTTTGGAAAGAAAAACCTAAAATCAGAGAAATGAGGAGAGTTGAACTTGCAAATAATAAAAAAAACCTACATCTCCATCTGGGCCATTGATGTAAAAGTACAGCCTCTACCCATCATCAATGCTATCAAGATATAGCAGAGTTTACAATATCTCATTGCTGAACTCTTCATCAATGCTCTGCCCTATGAAAATGACTCAGCTCTCTGTACTGCAAAAATAAAAATGAAAAGAAACTGTAGCTCAGGAAATGAATACATTAAATTAATGGAAGTAAATATATTTATCTAACAAACTAAAAACAAGCCAGAAAAAAAGCACACAGCAAGGTACTAATTCATCCAAGTACCATCTCATAACATGCATTTCAGATTGCTCATAAGATCAACCATAACTTCCACAATGATTCACGAGTGCCATAAAACAACTAGGCACCACAAATCAACCCACTGCCAAGTTCCTTCACCAGGTGATCTGTAGGGAACTCTAGGGGTTCCTATAGGCACCATCTTAACCTGAGCACAAACTGGTTTCTGGTTCCTGCACGGATTTATGTTTATTGTACAATGGAAAAATTCAGCAATGCTCCAAAAGATGGGGTACAGCAATATCATTCAGATTCTAACCATCTTAACCTGAGCACGAACTGGTTTCTGGTTCCTACACGGATTTATGTTTATTGTACAATGGAAAATTTCAGCAATGCTCCAAAAGATGGGGTACAGGATTATCATTCAGATTCTAACCATACAGGCTCTTGTGAACCCTGCCGTAAAATTCCACAGTCGAATTAGGTTTCGCAGTAGCAAACGGACCTGGACATTCCTAGACAAGATCAAAAGAAATAACCCATTTTGAGAAGACAGGTCCCTCAAAATAGACGAAATTCAGAATAATTGGAAGCAAAATCACCGAACTTGCTGATAGAAGCTTCAGCCTCGAGTAGAGCTTGATCGCACAACTGCAAGTAAATATAAGATCGCCAATAAAATTTGTTGTCAACTACATGTTATATCAATCAAAATCGAGTGAAAGTTGAGAGAGATCCAGAGGAAGGGGAACCTGGGAAAAGACTGCCATGTTTGGCCACCAAGGGCTGAATGAAGCTCTGCTGAGCTGACAGAAGAGGCAGACTGTCCTTTGTCCAAAGAACAAACATCATGGATAAAAAAACATATTTTTAAAATATAAGTTATAAATATTTTAATAAAATTACATATAATTTTCTGCACAAAAAAATTACATATATTTGCCAATTTCATTCGAATAATAATTTTCAAGCATTTGGTTTCTTCTATCCCCCAGATCAACCCATGTAAGTGAAGCCCATTGATGAGAAGCAATTTATTCAAACAGTTCCAAATACTAGATTATGATTTATAATAAAACGGATACACTAAATATTCACTTTAACACTATAAACCAATCAAAAAATAAATACAAGATCTAAGAAAATATATGATGCTTATCATGAAGAAAGTTTGATATTATTCTATCCCTCCAAAAATACAAACTGTTGGCAGCTTGATCAGGCAGGCTTCTCATAAGAGTTCTGTTCCCTGAACTCTGCTATGGAACTCCTGATCATTTGGGCCGCATGGGGCTGCACAAACAACTGGGTGCTATCAAGCACACGTATGATGAATTTCTGCAATGCAGGCCGTTATAGTTGATGATGAACTGAGCCATGGGAATATCACTGCAACACCGAGAGGGATATTTCATCAGCACCAAGAAAAATGAGAACTTGCTGAAGTCATTAACAATCACCAGACAGCAAATAATCCTGAAGATGTGAAGTATGGAATCTTAAAGAGAAAAAGAAAGGGAGGAGGATGCACTTTGATAAGACCAAATTTAAAGGGCAAGAATTTGAATGGAGTTACATTTATGAAAACTACCTACCATGAGATGAACAGTCCCTTTGTAGCATTGACCATTGTGCGCAAGAAAACCAGACTTCAGATTCATCAAAAAAAAAAAAAAACCAAATCAATCAGCATATGAAAGAAAAATATGAAAGACAGTGACAAAGTTCTTTAGAGCAGAGACTGAAAAGCATAATTTTTCACAAGAGTAAAAAGTGTATAGTGGTTTAGATGATAAGAGAAATCATCATTCACCATGCCCTTTTGTGATAAGTTTGTCATGAGAATTTATAAGTGATGAATGGGAGGAATTTAATAACTACACTTGTGAGTTCTAGTTTCAATTAGTCCAAATTACAGTTCAATATTTCTTTTTTTCCAAACATAGGCCTGGTCAGGCAAGGTACATCCAGTGCATGACATGATCAGCAATTTCAACCTTAAGATTAAAATTCCACGGAATAAAACCTCATATTCCTTCTAAAGTTCCGGCTCCTGATGATCTTTGATAGAAGGAGAGGTTACATTAAGTGAACCTGACTACTACACAACCACATCTAGGAATCTTAACTAATCTTTCTACAACCAGTTATGTCAAGCTTGACCTCAATCTGATGTTGATGTGTTGTCTCCCTAATCACACCATTTTTAAGCATACTATAAGCAATAATCTAACTGTACAATCCCAAGAACAGGGCCGAGCCAACATGAAAAGGTATAAGATTATATGCTTATGTTAGGCCAGTCCAACCTAAACGACAAATAATCAATTACACATAATGGTCCTAAGAGAAGGAATCATTGGAAAACTATCAAATGTAGGACTAGCCTCTGAATGGCGCTTGCATATGGAAAAGGGTTGGTTACACATTCAACATTTCGATTTCCAGTTGAAAGGAGACAAAATGAACTACAAGAGACTCAAGTTGGAAGAACTTTATTGACAAAATGCGGGCATAAATTTGGATTAACTGCTTATTCCGACAGGTGTTTCAGTTCAAACACTATTAAGATGCAAACACAGTGGAGTCACAGGGGTTTCAGTCCCCTTTATGCCCTAGTAGTTAGACTCCTGAAATAGCAGAACGCTGCAAAGTTCAATTTTCATTCACTAAGTGCACAAACAAGTGAATATAAGAACATTAAAACATCATAGCGTGCAGCCGCAGAAACATTCAAGCTATTATGAGGCATCGAAAAGAATTGAGATCGAAAGGAAATCGAAGAACATGAGGACAGCCCGCGGCTAAATTGTAACAGTAATAAGCAGTTTATCTCCTAATTGGCAGGAAACAATTTCAAAACGATCAAATCACCAATTAAGCCAAGAGGCCTAATAACTAAGAAAAGTTCCGAAGAGTACCTTACCTCAGAGCCGCAGAGAGACCGGAAAATGGCGTCGCAAATCAGAAACCGTAGCACCGAGTAAAATTGTAATATAAAGCTTGACGGGGAAGGAGCATGCGGTAAATGGGCTGGAAATGAAATAGAAAATGGGCTAATCAAGGTCCAGACTGGAAACAATCTCGACCCAGCCTAAAGTTTCCAACGTCCTCTTCGAGACGGTCAGTTCGGGCTAGCCCAATAAGAATTTAGCCCTTAAGGGCCGGTCCAAGCCTGCCCATAAAGATTAATCCGGTTCAATAGCCCGAAATAATGTACTTATCTTGAAAAAAATGCTCAATTGAATTGTATATACATTTTATTAATTAGTACTTACTGATATTTATATTGAATTAATGAAACCATTGATATGGAGTCATCACTCACAAAAATTCAATGAATTTTCTAATTTTTATCATTTTCAACATAATATTATAGGTAATTAGGGATAAATACAATCTCAATAAAAATTATATATGAGAATATCATAACCCATCCACATAAACAATTTACTTCATAATAATATTAGAATAAATTACATTTTCAAACATCTATCGCACATTTCAAAATGCCCTCCTAATCTTCCTAGAATGTCAATCAAACTCAAGGCCAACAAAAAATTTAGGCCCCAATCCAAAATATGAGAAATTATTCTTACTATATAGTAACTTTCAGAATACTCATTTTCACATTTAGATTAGAATATAGATATACAATACAATATCTCACCCATTTTGAAATCTTGGTTCAAATTTTGTGCTACCGATAAAAGATACCTCTTGTTTACATTTGTTACGTTTGTTTTTCTACAAGTATTGTAAATGGAATAGTTTTATAACTTCCAATAAATATATTTCTAATTTTTAAAAAAAATATGTGGGCTAAGAATGATATATTAGATAACAACTAGTGTAATATTTTGAAAGGAAATTAAATCGAGAATTATACAAATATATCTGATCTTACCCTTATTTACCAAGCTTGAAGCTTGAAAGTTAGTATTTAATTTCAAGGATGATTGGATGAAATAAGGACAAATTAGAAAATATAATGTTGGACTAAATCCAATAATACATATTCGAAAATGAATTAAATTAAATTTGTATAGAAATTAAAGTTGAATTGTAATTTAAAATTAAATAGAAACAAAATCTTAAAAATTAGTTAAAATAAAGTTGGACTAAATCTAAAATAATCATTCTTGATAGATAATAATTAAACTTAAAATAAGAATTTAAAATTTGAAAAAATAGATTCGACCCAACAAAGTCTAAAACTTCTCAAACCAGTCAAATGAAGACTAAAACTGTAAAATCAAGTTAAAACAATCAATAATCAACCAATAAGAAGTCAAATTAATCAAATAATACGAAAAATTAGTAAAACCGATCGGACTAATCAAGACACATGCACATGAGTGATCACATGTGTAGTATATGATCGTCTCTCCCAATGTGTGAATAATTATAAAAAACAAGTGTAAGGCATATGAGTTGGAAAGAAAATTGACACGTAAAAAAATCAATTACTAGCTCCAATTTCAGTTGATTAGATGACAAGAGAGGTGTGGACTTACTTAGTCATATCCCAAGCTCCCTATAAAAGCAGCCCCTCTTCTTCTCGGCACACCAAATTATTCCTCTAAATCCAAAGTAGATAGTTTTCCGATAAGGAGATTTTTCAGAACTCCAATAAGCCTCCTTTTGACCACGAGAGAAGCTACTATTAGGTTTTACATAATACTACATACATCCTCTACACGACGATGATCTCACCTGAACTCAACAGTGGCTAGACGAACAAAAACAATGTCGTTGCCGGAATGTTGAAAATAGAGCATCCCATTACAAACTCTCTCTAGCCTTCTACTATGATCGAAAATGACCAGACAAGCTATCAATGGATCCTCAACACCTCCCTTTGTCTCTCCCGCTAGTAGTGGTAAGCTAATTCACCTCATATTACAATGATTTAGAGTTTTTTCCAATTAGTATGACAATGATTGTAGGCACCTTTAGTCGCCAATTAAGGCGCTACTTGATTACACCAAATTTTGAGGAATCAAGTTACATTCCTAAATCCTTAGCTCCAGCCAACTCGTCGACACCGATGAGTTCCAGTCAATTTACTAAATTATGGAAATTTTTTGGCGATGCTCAAAACCGATTAAATTCTAGGCCAAATAGGTCAAATTTATGCTTAAAATGATAGTGGGGATATTGATAAGTCGATTATGATCATGTTATGGTTGATTTCTTATATTTAAGCTTGAGTTTGAGGAAATTAAAAGTTTGAAAACTAATGTAATACACGAGTTTCAGAATAATTAAGTTAAATTAGATTTGAAACAGACAAGGTGGAATAAATTGAAATTGGAAATGAAGAATATTGGACTCAGTTTATGATTAAGTGGTTAAGAATTTAATTACCATTTGAATTAAATTTTTGGATTGAGAAGGGTATTATTGATTTAGCAAATCAAGTAAGTATATTTGAGTGAAGTCGAATATAAAGTTATTTGAATCACACTTAATTAATTGAATAAGTCGAATGAGATTAAATAAAGTTGAGTTAAGTGATTTCAATAAATTCAATATTAACCTATGAAGTGAAGTTAGTATAGTATAGATATATAAATAGATATATGTATATATATTATAATATCATATTTTTAAAACTATAAAATTTTGGATGAAAAATTTAAATTGGAAAAAAAATTAATCATGAATGTACATGATTTAATGATAATTATCTAATTAATTTAGGATCAGAAAAAGTAATTTTTTTATTTGTAATTGAAGAAAATAAGTTTAATTGGATCAAATTCAATTCATGAAATATATTAAATAATAATTAATTATGTCAAATTAATTAAGTTAAAAAGACTTGATTTAAACAAATAAAATTAAATAATTATTAAATAAATGTGTATATGTATACATACATATATAGACTATAGTTGGTAAATATACAACTAACTTACATAAGGAGTATTGAGAATTTGTGAGGAGTAAATGAAACTTTATTATATTTAATGTAGTGGGTGAAAAAGTTTGACCACAAATCCTAATTTGGTGATAAGTTTGAGACTTAAATTTATGGATTAACTCATACAAGTAAAATGATAAACCTATATTACAATAAAATTAGAGGTAAAAAAGAGTAAATGAATTATAAAAAATGGCCCGAAGAACTAACTATTATAATTTCAACCTAATAAACCCAAAGAATCCAAGAAAAAATAAGAAAGGAATAACAACCCATATAACTATTCCAAAAGAAAACCTCAATAGTCTATTTTCAAAGTTTATGAGAACCACCCCTCTCCATAAACCTTCCAATCTAACTATTTAAAGTCAAAATATTCCTCCAATATATTTATTATATTGAATGCCAACAATGAAAATTGTCAAAAGAGTGCAAGTACTTTTTATATATCATGTGGACAATTCTCTAACTAAATTTTATCTCTACATTAAAGCTAATTCTAAAATTGGCAAAGAATTGAGACAAACTCCTTGTAAATTATTCATAGAGGCACTATATAAAATAAGAAAAAAATTCAATAACAAAATTTAAGATAGTATTTAAATACTTCCTACATAAATATGCTTGCTAACAAATAACCAAACTCCTAAGTAAATGAAATCCATAAAAATGATGGCAAGAGATACCTTAACACCATTCATATAGAAATACATTATCCTATTAATACTTGCATTCAAGTAAAGGGAATTCAATAGATAACAATAAATATCCATGAAATTACTTATAACTACATGTGACAACAACAAAAGGAATGACTATATGAAAGAAAATTAAAAAAATTAATTGGAATAAGAAGCCTAGTGCTAGCAAATAGCCTTGAATAAATCCTACCATGTTACTAAAACCAAGCATATTGTAACCAACAATGATAGAGAATAATTCCTATGTGAAACTGAAATTCATCTAAATCCTACATCAACCTTCTAAGAAGGAGATAATTATAGTAGGGTAGGCTTAGGAAGACTCTACTCTATTTTTGACCGAGTGAACGAGATTACTATTTAATTGCATCACCATCAAAAGAGGTGATGTTTGAAAGTTGACTTCCATTCGGTTCTAATACCACCAGAATGACTAAGTTTGGTGGTTGGGTAAGAAAGTTATGAGATATAGTATGAAGCTCACCGAAAAACTGAGTATTCTCACTTCCAAAGAGAATTCTGGCCACCGGTCAACGAGAAAATGATTTAGTCTTATATGGAAAAGTCGGGTGACCAATGGTATATCACCCCATGTGCATAGTTGGTCGGATAGAACCGCATATATCTCAATTTTCATTTAATTTCCCATGGGAACAAGATGCCCATAATCACGGTGTAATTGAATAATTGTGCACGTCTAGGTTGGGTTTTTAGATATTCAGTTAGGCGGAGAAAATGACCATGTGAATTTGGTGCAGCATATCGCCTAGATTGCACTGTACTGAACTGGTTTTTTTGCTAATAAATCGGTTAATTCGATTGATTTTAACTTTTTTTCTTAGTTCACCCCTAATTTACCTAGTTATTGGTCATTTTTCTAAAATTTTCTTATTCAACTTCCTACAAATTTGACTTAATAACTATATAAATATATATATATATTGTAATACCATATTTTTTAAACTAGAAAATTTTGATTGAAAATTTAAATTGAAAAAGAAATTAACCATCGATGGACATGATTCAATGATAATTATCTAACTAATTTAGGATCAAGAAAATTAATTTTTTTATTTGTAATTTAAGTAAATATGTTTAATTGATCAAATTCAATTTATGAAATACGTTGAATAACAATTAATCTTGTCAGGTTAATTAAGTTAGAAAGACTCGATTTAAATAAATAAAATTAAATAATTATTAAATAAATATGTATATGTATATATATACATATGGACTATAGTTGATGAATATTAAATAAAACTTTATTATATTTAATGTACAGTGGGTGAAAACCTTACCATTATGACCACAAATCCTAATTTGGTGAAAAGTTTAAGACTTAAATATGGAGCAACCCATACACATGACAAGTGAAATGACAAAACTCATATTACAACAAAGTTGGGTTTAGAAAAGAGTACATGAATTGCAAAAAGTAGCCAAAAGAACTAACTATTACAATTTCAACCCAATAAACCCAAGGATTTGAGAAAAAAATAAGAAAGGGATTAACAACCTATATAACCATTCCAGAAAAAAACATAGCTGAAGAGTCTCTTTCAAAAGTTTATGTAAGCCACCCTCCACAACACTGCCAACGTTTTCAATCTAACTATTTAAAGTTAAAATATTCCTGCAATATAGTTATTATATTGAATGCCAACAATAAAAACCATAAAAGGAGTGCATGCAATTTCTATACCTATCAATCCCAATTAAATTTTATCTTTACATTAAAGTTAATTTTAAAATTGGGAGAGAATTAGAACGAATTCTTTGAAAATTATCAATAAAGACACTTGATAAAATAAAGAAAGAATTCAATAATATTCTAAAAGAAAATTTGAGTTATTATTTAAATGCTTCCTTCATAAATAGGTTTACAAAGCAGCTAACAAATAACCAAACTTCTAAGTAAATGAAATCTATGAGATATGCCAAATGAATTGGATGCCGATTATGGGATTTAATGCAATACTCAAAGAGTTCATGATTAATAAAGTCAACATTAATTATCAATAAAGAAAATTTTAGATACAATAAATCAATAGAAATGATGGCAAGAGATACCTCAACACTATTTATGTAGAAATACATTATCTCATTAATACTTGCATTCAAGTAAAGGGAATTTAATAGATAACAATAAATATACATAAAATTACTCCAGTAAATAATGACTATACAAAAGAAAATAAAAAAGATTACTTGAAATAAGAAGTCTAGTGCTAGGTTTCTTATTTCTACATGAAACTAAAATCCATCTAAATCCTACATCAACCTTCTTCTAAGAAGAAGGAAATAAATATGGTATGTTCAGGAAGACTCTACTCTGTTTTCAATATGAGTAAACGAGATTACTATTTAATTGTGTTAGCATCCAAAGAGGTAATGTTTAGAAGTTGACTTTCATTCAGTTCTAATGCCACCAGAATGACCAAGTTTGGTGATTGGGCAACAAAGTTGTGAGATATGGTATGAAGCTCACTAGATAATTGAGTATTCTCACATCTAGATAGAATTCTAGCCACCGGTGGATAAGAAAATGATCAAGTCTTATATGGAAAGGTTTGGTGACCAACAGTATATCACCTTATGTGCATAGTTGGTCGGATAGGACCGCATATACCTCAATTTTTATTTAATTTTCCACAGGGACAAGATGCCCATAATCACGGGTGAAATTGAATCATTGTGCAGGTTCAAGTTGGATTTTCAGATATTTGGTCATGTGGAGACGATGACCATGTGCGCTTGGCGTAGCACGCTGCCTAGTTTATAGTGTAGTGAACCAATTTTCAGCTAATAAATCGGTTAGTTCGATTGATTTTGACTTTTTTTTTGTCAATTCACCCAAATTTGCTCGGGTAAGAAAGTTATGAGATCTGGTATGGAGTTCACCAGATAACTGAGTATTCTCATATCTAGATAGAATTTTAGCCACCGATGGATGAGAAAATGATTGAGTCTTATATGGAAAGGTTTGGTGACCAACGTTATATCACCCTATGTGTATAGTTGGTTGGATAGGACCGCATATATCTCAATTTTCATTTAATTTCCCACCGGAACAAGATGCCCATAATCACGGGTGAAATTGGATCATTGTGCAGGTCTAGGTTGGGTTTTCAGATTTTCAGTCAGGTGGAGACGATGACCATGTACACTTGGCGCAACACGCCGCTTAGTTTGCACTGTAGTGAACCGGTTTCCAGCTAATAAATCGGTTAGTTAGGTTGATTTTGGCTTTTTTTGTCAGTTCATCCTCAATTTGCCCGGTTGTTGGTCATTTTTCTAAAAATTTCTTATTCAACTTTCTACAAATTTGACTTAATAACTATTATTTTCTAAATTATCTAACACATTCTAAAAATCGGGTGTTTTACTGTTCTAAATCGATTCGATCGATTTTGGTCGTTTTTTTATTGGTTCGCCTCCGATTCGACCGATTTTTTACCCAATTTATTTTTTAAAATTTTTTTATTATATTTCATATTAATCAGTATTTGTCTAATTTTTTTAAAAAAATTAAGGATTTTACTATCAAGCTGGTTTGAACGAATCTTTCCTTAGAAATTTTCCGAATATTAATTTTTTTATCAAAATAAATTTTTTAAGGGAAATTTTATTAACTTACTAATTGTCCAAATTTATGGTAAGAACCGGATTCTAATCCAATTTAAAATTTTTCGATATTACATCGGTTGTAAGTTTCTATAATCCTATAATAACAATCCAATGGTATTAAACTATTAGTCTAGGGGCAATTTTATGTCATGTCACTCATCAACCTTCTTTGTTTCTATTGATACTTGGAGGACAATTTATCTTACTTGTTAAGATATTGGATTGATGTGCCACCATGAATAAAGAAAAGCATTCTCCTTGTCATCCGGACTTGATACTTGGTCACCCCATCCTTAATCAACATGTAATTAGATGAAAGTGGGTATATGTTTGTGGCTACTCAAACATAAATATAAAGACATTAACTGCCTATCAGTATACTAATTAATCAGGTTACCATATAGGTCATTTACCAATTAGATATGGAGAACTATTGACTCAATGTGTCTTAATTAAGCTCTACCTCCAATAACCTCCTACATATGTTGATCGCAACCCAACATGCCATGTTTGTTACCTATATCATCAATCGGTTCTGTACTTTTTCTCCGAGATTTGGAATTTATTGACTCATTTTCAATTTTTTTTATTAATTGTGGGCAACTCATAAGATTATTTGCACTTTAGGCGTCCTGCTTTTGAGTGTAAATTGACAATGTCCTGTCGAATGTTTTGATTTCACACCATTAAGAAAGAATCAAATATTTTATACTCGTACTATAAATATTAAATTAATATTAATTTCATTCGTGCAATTCAAATTTTCTCAATATTTATTCCATTGGTTCCTTTAATTAACTATCAGCATCTTCATGAAAGGTCTTATCACTCATCGATTGTTCTTGCTGCATGCAAGCTTAACATGTAAGAACTCTCATTGTCAATTATAAAAATATTTGTACATAATTTAATTTAATTGTAGTGAATTTCCCTATCTATATAATATTCTTCACTTGTACATAATTTTTATTTAATTATAAAAATTAACTACTAATTGATTTTTTTTATTTTTCATAATAAAACTATTGGATAGTATGAGCCCAAACCCCTTTTCTTATCATATTGGTTTGGGTTTTTGGGCAAAAAAATGGTTTGGGCTTAATCCATTTCTATAGGCAAAATAGTTTGATTAGCTAGGAACTAGAGATCATGGACACATGGTAGATGATCCAAGGTGTAATATCATTAGTCAAAAAGCAAAAGTGGTCAATGTTTTCAATTACCGACTATGTGAGGAATCCATATATTGGATTTGTGCAAGCCATCCAAGCACACATGGACGGCAAGAAATCTTCAATGGGTAGATTCATGGATGTGAAAGGGACATTCCCAAAAATGAGTGTGATCATATATGAAGGGACATCCTAGATCTCTATAGTAGTGTGAAAGAGAGGGCCATGAAGGTCTTTATTTAGAGGCAATTTAACGTCTATAGATTATTAGGTCCCATGTGAGCCCGTCCTTCTGCATTGTTCTTGGGATTTACCCTCAGGCCGCCGTGGGTTAAAAGTATGTAATGCCGTATGAAGGTGCAAGAGGGCGAATAAATGATAGTTTGTACATGGAATTTGATTGAAATAATTCGGGTGAATATATCTTCATTTCACATCACACCTAATATTGCACCTATTTTTCTCATTCTTAAATGTTAAGTTTTCATTATTGGGCATGCCACCTAACATAAACTCAAAATGCTACAAAATTGGGTCCATGATCGCTGTATTTGTCTTTTGCTAAGCATACGTACAAAATGAGAATCCACGGCAAGGTGTGTCGCTTGAACAGAACTGATCACTGTATTGAACCAGTAAAAATTTATCAATCTACTAGATCTACTCTACAGTACTCAGGTTCCTTATCTGAACTCATTCAAGTTTTTGATTAGATAAGGGTAGGAACATGTTTCATTATCATCCTTGTACATACTATGTAGCCGGTCCGGTGCGAATATGTACGAAATTTATTGCCATCTCTACGCACCAAACAATTGGATATCTCAAATTCTGTTACCAATAGATTTATATGGTTAATACATTCATTGCAATGCAATATGAAAATGTGGTGGGCTGATTTTCTGTTACCCACAGAATAACGAAATTCCTGTTGACGGAGTTTTGGTTTCAACCGCTCAGTTTGGGACAAACACGGAGCTACAAGACGTGACACCATAAAACTCCACAATCACTTGTTTTTTTTTTGCCTGTCGTATAGGATAAAAAAGTATCAAGGACAAGTAAGTTGGACAAGTCAGAAAAACAAAAATGTAGTACTAATTCTATATTTTGAATTTTGTATATTTAAATTATATATATTTTAAATATATAAGATTGAAAATATTAGGTTTATAAAGAAAAATGACCTAATTTTACGAGGGAATTTCAAATTTTAGATTTGGGTATATGATCATATTCATATACTAATACTTCACCACCGGCTTGTATGTCTCTCTTTGCATGGCAGCTCTATTCGGTGTGTGGGTGAGAATTGATTCAGACAATATCTGATCAATCAATTAATTTATTGATTTATCCCTTTTCGTTAGGATGCTATCTGCTCCGTATCCCTCCATGCCCACACGTTATTTAATTGTGGGGGAACACGTGACCCAAGTGGCGTACCATGCAAATCTAATATATAAATCTTATATGTATGTATATTAATATATTATTTGTTTTTCGGCCTCAAATGCACAAATTAATGGTAGTAGAGTTGTGTCAGTAGGGTCCAGTCCAACTCGAGTCTCTCTCATCACGATCATGTGCAGTCTAGGATGATCACACACGTCTTTCATTTTCTGACAATAATGCTTGTCCGACCTAAAAAAGTTGCACGTGGATCAATATTTTATTATTGTGGTGCAGCATTGCCCCTAGATTAGATAAATAGGCAAGATTAAAATTTTCAAAATTGAGCTTGTGATTTTTGGAATATAAAAGATAATTCTTTATTTTCATAAAAAATTGTAAAACTAAAGAGATATATGTAGAAATGTGTTTATAATTTAGCCAATTTTAATAATATTTATACCATTATAAAACTAATAACTGTGTAATATACTTAATATTAATATTTTTAATTAACAAAACTTGTATTTGCATAATAAATATTTAGTGATTATTACTAAATAGGAGTAACGATATCAAAATAAAATAGAAAAATATAATATTTAAACAATCATTAAAAATTATATGAACACTTGTTAAAATTTTTAAATATTATTTAAACAATTATAAACTAATCATTACATAATATATTTAATATTAATATTTTCATTAAAAAAACTTGAAGATGTGTTTATAAAGTAAATATTTGATGGATATTATTTAATAACAGTAAATAGACCAAAATAAAAGAGACAATATAATATATATTATTTTAATTTAAATAATATTTAAACAAATATTATTAAGATTTAATAAGTATTCATATGATTTTTATGGTAGTTTAAATATTATTTAAATTTTAAAAAATTTAAAATATTACATTTATCTTCTTTATTTTGCTCTCATTAACTATTATCTATTAAATATTTAGTAAGCAAACACGCATTGGAGTTTTATTAATGGAAAACATTAATATTAAAGTATTATATCATCATTATTTTAATGATTATTCAAGTATTATTTGAAAATTTTAACAAGTGCTCATATATATATTTTAGGATTTTTAAAATATTATTTGAAAATTTATAAAATTTTAAATATTATATTTATCTTTTTTTATTTTAATATCTTTAGAAAAAACATATATTTGAGTTTTATTGATGAAATTATTGATATTCAAGTATTATATCATCATTATTTTTATGATTGTTCAAGTATAAGTTGAAAATTTTAGTAAGTGATCATATATTTTTAGGATTTTTAAAATATTATTTGAAATTTTATAATTTTTTAAATATTATATTTGTCTTTTTTTATTTAATCTCGTTATATTAATAAAAATATTAATATTAAATGTATTATATACTAGTTAGTTTTAAAATTATTATAATTTCTTACCACAAATTTTTATAGAATAGAGGATAAATTTATAAAAGTGATATTTTGAAAGGTTTAATATTAAATATCACTTTCCCAAATATTTGATACTAATATAATTTGACCTAAAAATACTTATTAGGAAGGTTGGCAAATATATATCAAATATATATATGTATAGTTATCATTTATATCATATATATATATATTTATATGTATACATGTATGTAATACATATATGATTATGGTATATATAATGATTATATATATATATATATTTCACATATGGTATACAATAGATTATATACATAATACATTAATTTTTTGTATGAAAAATAAATTTTAACCACTAAATAATTAAAATGTATTGTGAGTTGTGTCTCTAACACTGATGAAATTACATGATGGATTGTTGTGTCCCAATATAAACCTAGTAATTACCTAAATGTAGCATCGAACCTAAAACTCCAATAACAAACAAGACATATGGGATTTTCTATATGTATTCTTCTAGTAAACTTGGTGATATAATCCATCATCCCAAATGTTTCTTCTATAATATTGATTTACAATAATAACTTGAATTACTCATAAATCTACTTAATTTGCTTAATTTTTAAGGAATATTTACTCTAATATAATTTGAAATGCTTTCCATAAACCTTAATCATTCAAAGGATGTTTAATGTTATTCCTAGCATGTTGGAGTCATTATTAATATTTTTTATAATTTAATCCACATAATATTAATTGATTCCATATCACCCTTATGAAATATAATCTCATAACAAGAGAATAGGTCTAAAAAATCGTAACATTGTATTTTTCAATGGGATTCTCTTGTCACGCCTCAACCTAGTTTGGTCGAACTCCCTTGAATAACTCGTCACTCTCCCGGTTTATAAAAAGTTTTTCCATTCTCTAAACCGCGAGTATTAAGGCATCCTTTTCACTTGTATCTTTTCTATAATAACATTAATCAAAACTGAATATAAATTTTACATACCTGTCTGAACTACAGACATATGTTTAAGGTTGGTTTCCCTTGGTTTCCTGAAAAGGGATAAAGGGAGGGGTTGAGTTTGACAACTTAGTGAATATATGTTAGGTGCGAGTTTTCACAAAAACTATTTTAATTGCAATGTGCTAAACTTCTTATTTCCTTTAAAAATATTCTTTCCTCAATTTCTGATTTTCAAAACTTTTTCCCAAGGTTTACCAATTATTTTCCAAGGATTCTCAAATCATTCCCAAGGTTTTAAAATCTCTTTCCCATTTCCATTTTAGGTGTGTTTCACAAACAACACATGTCCTTCATTAAGAAGGGTACACACACATTTGCGAGATGTAGTTACGCCGACTGCACTAACTTATGGATCAGAGTGCCTTTACCATCCACACTAATAGAAGTCTCTGACTTCTACCCTAAATCTGAGTGAACATCTCCGATGTTCAACCCTCAGACCCAAAATACTTTGTGTCCATATGAGGATAAAGATCTCATCCTGACCCACCCCGATCTCATGCGCATGAAGCTACGTCGAGCTTCCCCGACTGCTGGTATGACAAACTGCTCTTATCTCCACCATGTCGTCCAGTAGCCCATAGGACGTATCACTACCCCTCTTGGGTGTCTTGATGGTCTCGAACCTCAATGCATGCACAAACAATAATTTTCCATATAAGTCATTAATTTTTGATGCCACCGGTCCAATGGCCCTAACCTTCAACTCGACTTGCAACTATTTGCCTAGACCGATCCGTCGACCTGTCTTGTCGCACTACCGCTAGTCCATTGAGTAAGTCGGTCTTGTCTTGGTACCATGGCCAAATCACACCATTCATTAAAATTTTCATGGCTTAATATCATGTTTGTTTACGAGCTCTTGCTCGTGCCAACTGACCTTGGGCCCATTGTACGAGATTTTCTAAAACAATCTAGCATTCTAGCCCCAAAGTTCCAAAACCGAGACCTTTAGCCTATCTGAGCTATTCGAGCTCCCATCAAGGTCTCCCAAAATGTTTAAGCAGTGACACACAATCAGGGGAGAGCACTTCTAACAAAATAACTTTTCATCTCTCCATCACAACAACTGGGTGTGAGGACATATCCTCTCATAATCGATAAGCGGGTTTTCTACTTCTTTCTAGAAAGTTCATCATACCAACCGGGTATGATCTACTCATAAGCGATGAGTAGTTTTTTCGCGTAGTTTCCACATCACCCCATCTAGGTGTGATGTTAAAAATTCCACATGATAGTGGGTTTTAAATTATGAGGTACTTATCATCCCAACCGGGTATGATGTGAAAATTCCCACTCACCCGATAAGTGTAGTGTACTTTTCCTCTTAACTACCTCTTTGCCCCACACGAGCTTATACTTGTTGGAGTTTCTGGTACTTCGTGTTCCTACACGATATGAACATCCTTGTTCATTAACACTTGACCTAATAGCCTTCATTCATCAATAATAAATGAAATGTCCAACTTTTAATTATTTGCATTTAGGTCCCTAAAGTTCTTTTTCTTTAACTTTAGGTCCTTAATGCCAATTTTCCCTAAATTGAGTCCCGAAACTTCTAAAATTCATTTTGGGACCTCAATTTACTCAAAATCACAAAAAGGGGTTCAATTTTTCTAAATTTCCAATTTGGTCCCCAACTTTTAAAAAATTACCATTTTGCTCCTACTTTACAAAAATGGCAATTTGACCCTCAATAATTCCAAAAATTGACCAATTGGTCCTCCAACATCTTTTTCATGGCCAATTGGCCCTCAATTTTAAAAAATTTCACTTTAGTCCCTCGAAATTTTGAAATCCCCATTTTCCCCCAATTTCCCTCTTTCAAACTGGTCAAATTTGATTTCATCAAATTGACTGATCAATCGAGGTAAATTGTTGAAATTGAAGGTAAAATTGTGTTTCTACACTTCCACACAGTTCAATGGAACTTTGAATCGCCTCATTTGGATCCGAATTGAGTTTAAATGAAGCTTTGTTTGAAAATTGGACTTAGAGAGAGAAAGTTTCGAAAGCTTACCGTCGAGGGTGCAGCGGTCCGAGCTTTTGATCTGGGCAAATAGCTCTCGTACTGAGGTTTCTCCAAGGATTAAGAATCAAACTAATTCATATTGAATTGAGGAAGAATTTGGTCAGTGAAGTTTCACATGTTCTCTCTCTAACACTGATCGGAAACTATAGAGTGGAGCCAAATTGTCTTACCTTTCAACTCTAATTCAATCGTATGAGGGCTGTGGAAGTGTTGGGAGAGCTTGGTTTGTCCTGAGAAGGGCTCTTATTGGCCATTTTCAGCTCGGCCGAAATAGGGCAGCTTTGGTCCACTAGAGCCGCTTCACTGTTCGATCATGCTAACATTTCTCCGACGATCCTTGGAGCAAATGGAGACTACCGTTGAGTAGTTGACTTCTCCCCGAATCTAAAGAACCTGACCTCACCTTATTTGGCTTAGAAAAATGCCCAAGTCGGAGCTCTGGTTTGAGCTTCACCAAAAACTAGAGCAGTAGAGAGAGAGAGAGAGAGAGAGAGAGAGAGAGAAGTTTTCAGGTGTGGGGAGGATGAATGAGGAGGAACTCTTTATATAGGAAGCTCGAAGACTTCTTGGCCGTCCAATTGGCGCCTTTGTGGCTGTCACTCATTGCTTGAAAATCCCTAGCCGGAGACTTTCATCTTCGCCAGCGCTGCTTGATTTTACGGTGAGTGAGTGGTGTTGTCATCTCAAGGAAGAAGACGACACTGTTCCGAACCAGTCTGAACCGGGTTCAATGCTTAAACCGATCGGTTGAGGCCCGATTCAACCGAGTTTTTTAAAATTAAAAATTTTTAAATTTATTATCTATACAATGGTGGCCTCAATTCTCCAATTTGAATTTTCTAAGCCACCTAGAAAAATAAATTTAGAAACTAGTTCAATAGTGGTTCAAACTAGTTCAATCTAGTTCAGGTCCCGTTCACTGAACTGGTTTGGTTTTCTCTTCCAATTCATCCTAAAGTCCTTTTCTATGACTTTTGTAACTCTTTAAATCACTCAGGATTTGTAAATTTCCCATTTTGCTCTTTCTTTAATGGTTAGGGTTTGTGAATTGGTTCAGTTTTCTCACCCAGGTTGACCGGTTCTTTCCTCGATTTTCTTATCTTTAAGGTACAGAGTTTACATCTCTCCCCTACTTTTAGGAGTTTTATCCCCAAAAATAAATTAATATCCTTTTCCTCGGGAATAATTTCCCTTGATGTCCACTTGGGGTTTGCTTGACATGCTAACATTTCATTTGTTCTTTCACTTAGCCCCTTTTAAACATGCACCTAAGGAACTTCTTTTCCCTTCCACTATTTACTCCTTCCACGGAGTTTATCATAACTAGATGAGTTTTATCCTGTCATGCCTCGACCTAGTTTGGTCAGATCCCCGTGATCAACCCACCACTCTCCCGGTTTATTAAAGGTTTCCCCTTGTTTATAAACCGTAAAGAGTAAGGCGTCCTTTAAACCTGCACCCTTCCTGGAATAACATAAATCAAAACTGCATAAAATTGTAGATTGATCATACCTGTCTCACAGACGTATTAGGTGATGGTCCTTGGGGTAGGCTTTTCGGTATTTCCTGAAAGGGATATAAGAGAGGAGGTGAGTACAACGACTGATTGAATGGGTTTTTAAAATTTAATTTTTAGGAAAAATATTTTATTTGGAGTGTTCCAGACTCCTTATTTTCTTTTAAAAACCTTTCATTTCAAATTTTGATTTTTATCACCATTTCTTATTAACCACAGTGTGTCATCACCCAACACACTTCCTTCATCATGAAGGTTAAAATCACAATCGTAGGTCAGTATGTCTACTGAATGTACTTGTGGCATCGGATCGACTTTACCGGCCACCTAGATAGAAGTACGTCCACTTATACCTTGAGAATGAGTGAATTTTTGCGACATCCGAACCTCAATCCCATAACAAATTTGCGTGTCTGTATGAGGATAGAGACCTCATCCTGATCCACCTCGGTCTCATGCACTTGAAGCTATGTCGAGCTTCACAAGGCTTCTGGTACGACTCATTGCCCTTATATCCACTAGGTCGTCCAGGGCCCTAGGACACATCACTACCCCTCTTGGGCATCTTGAAGGTCCCATAAACACAGTGCATGCATAATCAACATTTTCACATGATGCCCTATAATGTGTGGTGCCATCGGTCCAATGGCCCTGACCCTCAACTCAACCTGTAGCTATTTGTCTTGACTAGTTCGGAGATCTGTCATGTTGCACTACCACTAGTTGACTGATTATGTCGGTCCTGTCTTGGTACTATGGCCAAACAATTCAATTACTTAAGTTTTCATGGCATATAAATCATGTTTATTTACAAGCTCTTGCTCGTGCCAATCGGCCTAGGGCCCACTGTTCGAGATTTTCAAATTTGGGCATAATGGCCCCCAAGTTCCAAAATCGAGGCCTCCAGCCTAACAGAGCTATTCGACCTCCCGTTGAGAAGGTGTCCCAAATTGTTTAAGTAGTGGCACACAGTCAGGGGAGAGCACTTCTGACAAAATATATTTTCAATTGTCCATCATACCAACCGAGTGTGAGGACATCTCCGCTCATAACCGATGAATGAGTTTTCCACTTCCTTCGAGGAAGTTTCATCATACCAACTAGGTATGTTCTACTTACAACCGCTAAGTAATTTTCACATCACTCCTCTCAAGTGTGGTGTTTAAAATACCACTAAACAGCGTGTTTTCATTATCGAGATACTTATCATCCCAATTAGATATGATATAAAAATCCTACTCACTCGATAGTGCAGTGAAATTCCTCTTATCTGGCTTGTCGTCCTTACTCGAACTCGTCTCAATTGGCGTTCTCGGTACTTCGTGTTCCTACATGATATTAATATTTTTGTTCATTATTCTTTGTCCTAATAGCCCTTATTCATCCCAAATGAATGAGAAAACCAACTTTTCCTTTATTTGTAATTAGGTACCTAAAGTTATTTTTCTTGAACTTTAAATCCCTAATATCAATTTTTTCCTCAAATTGAGTTCCGAAACTTTTAAAATTTATTATAGGACCTCAATTTATTCAAATTCACAAAAGGGGTTTAATTTCCCAAATTTCCAATTTAGTCCCCCAACTTTTCCAAAATTACCATTTGTCCCTACTTTACAAAAATGGTAAGTTTTGCCCCAAAAATTCCAAAAATGCCCAATTGGTTCTCAATTTTATGAAATTACACTTTAGTCCCTCTAATTTTTGAAATTCCCAAATTTCCCCTAATTTTCCCCCAATTTCAACCTTTTAACTCTGCCGAATTTGATTTTATCAAATTAACTGACCAAATGAGTTTAATTGTTGACATTAAAGTTAAATTGGAGTTCCTACACATTCATACGATTCAATTCACTTTGAATCACACGATTTGGTGCTAGAATGGGCTTAAACAGAGCTTCGCCGAAAAACTGGACTTAGAGAGAGAAAGCTTCAAAAGCTTATCGTCGGGGGCACGACGGTCCGAGCTTTTAATCTGACAGATAGCTTGTGTTCTGAGGTTTCTCCTATGATCAAGAATTGCATCAATTAATGCCGAATTGAATGAAAATTTCATCATCAAAATTTTGTCGGTTCTCTCTCTAGCACCTATCAGAAATTACAGAGGGGAGCCGAATTGGCTTACTTTTCATCTTTAATTCAGCTGTAAAAGGGTTGTGGAGGTGTTGAGAGGGCTCGGTTTGGCTGGAGGAGGGCTCGAACTGGCTGATTTTAGCTCGACCAATACAGGGTAGCTTCAGTTTGCCGGAGCTGCTTCACTGTTCTATCATGCCAATGTTTGTTCGGCGACTCTCAGAGCGAATGGAGACTACAGGCGTGTAGCTAACTTCTCCTCAGTTCTAAAAAACTCGACCTCGCCTTGTTTGGCTTAGAAAAATGCCCAAGTCAGAGCTCTGGTTCGAGCTTCAGTAGAAATTGGAGCAGTTGAGAGAGAATGGATTTTTCAGGTGTGGAGAGGATGAATGAAGAGGGGCTCTTTATATAGGAAGCTCGGGGACTTTCTGACCGTTCGATTAGCGCCTTAATGACGGTCATTCATTGCTTGAAACTCCCTAAAAGGAGGCTTTTCAGCTTTTCCGGCGTTGCACGATTTTTCGACGAGTGAACAATGTTGTCATCTAAAAGAAGAAGATGACACTGTTCCAAACTGTACTAGACCGGTCTGAACTGGGTTCAAAGCTTAAACTGGCTGGTTCACCCCTAATTTAATCGAATTTTTCAAATCTAAAAATTTCTAAATTCATTTTCTATCCAATGGTGGCCTAAAATCTCAAATTTGAATTTTTTAAGCCACCAAAAAAAATGAATTTAGAATCTGGTTCAATAGTGGTTCAAACTGGTCCAAACCGGTTCATTTTGGTTCGGATCTGGTTCACCTGAACCGGTTTGGTTTTCATCTCCAATTCATTCTTAAGTCCATTTACATGACTTTCGGGACTCTTTCGGTCACTCGGGATCCATAAATTTCCCGGTTTACCCTTTCTCCATTGGTTCCGATTTGTAGACCGACTTGGTTTTCAATTTGAAAATGACCGGTTCTTTTCCCGGTTTTCTTAGGGTTTTTTAGGGTGGGGTTGACATATCCACTATTCAAAAGGCACATCTTTAGGTTTATTTCTCCCTTTACTTAAGGCAAGATTCTTCCTCTTGGGGTTCTTGCCCAAGTCTTTAGCATTGGGAGTTCCAAAATGCCCTATCGTTCCTATATCTAATTATTCTCTTTATCATTGAAACCCTTAGCTCGGTGTTCTTCCGAGCATTACGTACTTGTTTTCATAGGTTCTAGTGTTATTTCCCCTTCATCCTATTTTTACCCTTCCTCCATCCATTATTTATTTCAACTTCGATCCAAATTATGTCTCACCCCATCATGCTTACCAACTGACTCTTCTTTACTTGAGTCACATTTTTTTTCTTGGGACTATTGGGCCTACATGTCCCTTACAGCATGACCTTACAACATGACATACTTTAGAACACTTATATAATGGTTGTTCTCAACCTTCCAACCTTTCGGGGATCATATAGCTTCGTCTCTCTTTTCGTCCAGTAGTATTTCTTGACTACCTTTACTGTTATCCTCTCATCCATCTTGCCTTTTACGTCATGTCTTACATAACTGTGTGGATCTCCTTACCCACTCTTGTTTGTTCGTGACCATTTCATGATTCCTTTATTTGGGGAGTTTTGCTTTAACGATTTTCTTTCTCTACTATGTCCTTTATGTCAAGACTCCCTCTTGAAGGTTCCATTCCTACACATTCTTACACCCTTCAGAGTTTTTGTGCATCTTTAATCATTCGCCAACCTTAAGTTCTCAGTTCACCCTTTACTTTCCTATTCGAGGTATCTCCGATCGTTGGGTCTTATTTCGTGTACTCCTCACCATGCCCATCCTATTGCCCTTCTTAGAGTGTAGTCTCTACAACTCCTTGATCCTCCTTAGGACATCCTTGATCGTCCCGTTGTTACTAGCTTCTCCCTTCCACTAGGATCATATGAAATCCTTATTTGGCTTCTTCACTCTTCCTAAATAGGTCACAATTGACTGTCCTGATATACCCTCATCCACTTATGCTTCTTTATTAGGTTCCTTATGTCACGCCTCGACCTTGTTTGGTTGGATCCCCGTGATCAACTCGTCGCTCTCCCGGTTTATTAAAGGGTTTCCCCTTATTATAGACCGTAAAGAGTAAGACGTCCTTTAAACCTGCACCTTTTCCAGGAATAATATAAGCAAAACTGCATAAAAATTTAGATTTATGATACCTGTATCACAAGCATCTTAGTTGATGGTCTTTAAGGGTAGGCTTTTGAAAATCTCTTTAAAGGGATATAAGAGAGGGGGTGAGTACGACTACTTAGTGAATGGGTTTTTCAAAAGTTTTGACTTTTAAGAAAAACATTTATCATTGGAGTGTGCCAGACTCCTTTCTTTAAAAAATCCCTTGATTTAAAAAAATTTGGGTTTTATCACCATTTCCTTATTTAACCACGGTGTGTCATCATCCAACACACATCCTTCATAATGAAGGTTATACACATTCGTAGGTCAGCACGATCACTGAACCCACTAGTGGCTTCGAAGCGACTTTACCGGCCACCTAAATAGAAGCACGACCACTTCTACCCTAGGAATGAGTGGATGTACACGACATCCGACCCTCAATCTCAAAATTGGTTTTTCATGTCCGTATGAGTACAGAGACCTCATCTCGTCCCCACCCCGGTCTCATGCACTTGGTGTTACTCCAAATATCACATATACACCTGGAACGACGAACTGCCCTTATACTCACTGGGTCGTCCGGGGCCCTTAAGATGCATCACTACCCTTCATGGGCGTCTTGATGATCTCATACTCATAGTGCATGCACAAACAATATTTTTTTATTATGCCATGTAATCTGTGGTGCCATTAGTCCAACGGCCCCGACTCTCAACTCAACCCGTAGAGTATGTCGGTCCTATCTTGGTACCATGGCCAAACAATTTCTTTATTTAAAGTTTAATGGTATATAACTCATGTTTGTTTACGAGCTCCTGTTCGTGCCAACTGGCCTTGGGCCCATTGTACAAGATTTTCAAAATCGGGCATATTAGCCCTCAAGTTCCAAAATCGAGGCCCCCAACCTATAAGAGCTATTCGAGCTCCCGTCAAGAAGGTCTCCCAAATAGTTTAAGCATTGGCACACAATCAATGGAGAGCACTTCCGACAAAATATATTTTCAACCGTCCATTATACCGATTGGGTATAAGGACATCTCCGCTCAAACTGATGAACGGGTTTTCAACTTCCTTCAAGGAAGTTTCATCCTACCAACCGGGTATGATCTACTTACAACCGTTAAATAGTTTTTCTATATAGTTTTCACATCACTCTTCTAAGTTGTGATGTTTAAAATACCACAAAATAGTGGATTTTCATTCCGAGATGCTTATCATTCCCAGCCGGGTATGATATAAAAATCTCACTTACAACCGGTAAGTGATTTTTAACTTTAAGTTATGCTCATCATTGCAACCGGGTATGACGTTAGTAAACCCACTCACCCGTTAATGCTGTGAATTCCACTTAGACCAGTTCTTTGTATTCACGCGAGCTTTTCCTTGCTGGCATTCCTGATACTTCGTGTTCCTACACGATATGAACATCTCGATTCATTATCCTTCGGCCTAATAGCCTTCATTCATTCCAAATTAATGAGAAAGTCAAACTTCATTTATTTGCAATTAGGTCCCTAAAGTTATTTCTCTTAAACTTTAAGTTTCTAATGCCGGTTTTTCCTCAAATTAAGTTCCAAAACTTTTAAAATTTATTAAGGGACCACAATTTATTCCATTTCACAAAAAGGGGATTAATTTCCCAAATTTCCAATTTGGTTCCCCAACTTTTCCAAAATTACCATTTTGGCCTTCCTTTACAAAAATGGTAAATTTCACCCCAAAAATTCTAAAATTCCTCAAATGGGCCCTCTAACATTTTTATCATGTCCAATTGACCCTCAATTTTAGGAAATTGCATTTCGGTCCTTCGAATCTTCGAAAATCCCCGATTTTCCCCAATTCCAACTTCTTAGCACAGCCAAATTTGATTTCATCAAATTGACCGATCAAACATTTTCAATTGTTGAAATTGAATTTCTACATGTTTATATGCTTCCATAGAACTTTAAATCGCGAGTTTTAACGTCGTAGCGAACTCAAACGGAGCTTTGCCAAAAAATGAACTATATAGAGAGAAAGTTTCGATTACTCACTGGTGATGGCACGACGGTCCAAGCTTTCAATCTGGACAGATAGCTCTTGTCCTGAGGTTTATCCCAGAATCAAGAATCACATCAATTGATGCCGAATTGAGTTAGAATTTCATCATTGAAATTCTGCCGGTTCTCTCTCTAGCACTGGCCAGAAATTGCCGAGGGGAGCCGAATCGGCTTACCTTTCAATCCTAATTCGGCTGTGGGAGGGCTAATGAAGTGTTGGGAAGGCTTGGTTTGGCATGAGGAGGGCTCGAAATGGCCGATTTCAACTTGGCTAAAATAGGGCAACTTCGATCCGCCGGAGTTGCTTCACTTTTCCATCATGCCGATTTATTATTAGTATTAATATTGCCATAAATTATTGGTATTAATTCAAATAATTTAATTTCGGTATTAAATTATTTGTATTAATGCCATAAAACATACTACCCACGAGGTCATCCATCCTCCTGGCATTACTATCAGGCAAGCACGCTTAACTTCAGAGTTCTTATGAGATCTCGTTCACCTGAACCAATTTGGTATTTCTATTCTAATTTGTCTTAAGTTCCTTTTCCAAGGTTTAATGAACCTTTTGAATCACCCAAAAGTTGTAAATTTCTAAATTGCTTGTTCCCAAATCATCGGTTTTGTGAACCGGTTCGGCTTTTCTCACTCGGTTTGACCGGTTTTTTTTCCCGGTTTTCCTTAGCTCAAAAGGGCGGGGTTTACAACTATACACTCATTTTAGTAGTTTTGTCCTCAAAACTTAATTATCAACCTTACATGATGAATCATGTCTTTTGATGTCCCTTTAGTGTTTGCTTAACATGCAAACTCTTCTCTTATTCTTTCAATCAGCCCTTTTCACATATTTCACTTAAGTAATTTCTATTTCTTTATATTATTTAATATAATTTGTGTTTTATATAAATTTATATAATTTATACTATATAATATATAATTTTTGTTAATAATCAAAAAATATATTTGTTTAAAATATTTCATTTATTATTTCAATTATATATATAATTTTAATTATAAATAAAATATTTTTATTTTTATTATATTATACAAATATAGATTATATCATTTTTAATTATAATTTTATTAAGTAAAAATTATATATAATTTATATTAAAAAATTATATATTAATTATGATGTTTTATATATTATATATAAAGTTTGACATTTTCATAATTTATATATAATTTGTAGGATATTATATTATATATATTTAATTTAATTTAATTATATATTTTTTTAATAACTAAAAAATATATCATTTTAATTATATATAATTTTATTTAATAAAATTATATATAATATGTTGTTGTATTTTTTGAGTAGATATTATATTATCACAATAAAAAAAAATATTATTTTTTAATTAAATTAATTATTATGCAGTGGTTGGTATATTATAATATTGACTAAAATACACATTTTAAAATTTTGAAACAAAAGTATTATTTATCTAAAAATTTGACATAATATTATAATTTAGGGGTATGATTTATATAATTATATAATGGATTATATAATAAAAATATTATATATAAAAGTATATATTGTACATATAAAATAAAATATAGTTTATCAATAAAATATATTATTTTATTATTACTATTATATATTATTTTCTAATTATAAAAATTACTTGTATTTATTATATAATAAATAAATATTATATATATATATATTATATTTATAATATAAATACATTTTTATGTTTTTATTATATGATATTTATATATCAATATTTTTATACAAATAATATTTATATAATACAACTATATGATTGTAATAATAATTTATTTTATTTATGTGATAGTTAAAATTATGTGTTATACATAAAAAAATATAGTTTATTATATTTATTCTTGCTATTATATAATATTATATATAAATTTTAATAATAATGAAATTATATCATAGGATAAATTTTTTATTATATATATTTATTTATATCAATATATATTATTTTAAGTACTATAATTTAAATATTTATATATTAATATTAAATTATTTAATAAAGTATTTAACTCAATTAAAACAGCCTTCAAATCCTTAAATCCAAACATATATTTTTTAAAATTTTTTATTTGATTATTCTCTCCTTCAAATTCTTTTAAACCCCTAAATTCAAACACTTTTTTTTTTGTAGAAAACGGTAAATAAATTCATTAATCAATATTTATCACACTTCTAGAGAGAAAATTATTTATAAACAAATTAAACAAACAATATTTAAACATTAGTTTTCTCATTTCCAAATGAGTTACTGATCTGTTAATAAAATTAATTTTGATCCTATCAAAATTGTGAATCATAGTAACACATTCCTATAAATATGAGCATCCGTGTATATATAAAGGGTATGGCAAATGAACAATGTCTATCCACTTCCAAATATGTGGCTGATGGCATTTCTTCAAAACAATTATTATATTCAATTTTAATTGTTCCAAATAAATAAAATTTGGAGAATAAATTTTATAAAAAATTAATATATATTATATTGAATTAATATCAATAAAATGGAAGAAAAGAAAAAGATGAACTGTAGTTAATAGGTGGCGGAGAGAAAAGCCGTACTCTTGTCATAGTTGAGAGAAGAACTTAGAGACGGTGAAATGAGCGCTGTCCCCGCATTTTTAAACCTCCCGGCATATACTATAAGTTGAAGCATCCTCCACCAACAAATATTATCAGTTAGAGCACAACTCTTGAACTCTCCATCCATTTCTCCTCTGGCTCCCTCTCTCCCTCTACATCTCTTCCGTGCTTCTCACTAGGGTTCCGGCGAGGCGACGGCAATGCTGCCCTACGGCTCGATCGAGGAGGCGGAGGCCGCCCTCGGCCGCGGCCTTACCTTCGCGGAGACCCTCTGGTTCAACTACTCCGCCAACAAGTCCGACTACTACCTCTACTGCCACAACATCCTTTTCCTCTTCCTCATCTTCTCCCTCATCCCCCTCCCACTCATCATCTTGGAGCTCTCCCGATCCGCCGGCATCGTCAAGTACAAGATCCAGCCTCGCGTTCGCCTCTCCTTCTCCGAGATCTTCCGCTGCTACAAGGACGTCATGTGGATGTTCTTCTTTGTCGTCGGTCCCCTCCAGCTCGTCTCCTACCCCACCGTCAAGGTACCTCCGAATCCCTCAGATTCTTAACTGATTATGATCCTTTTCAACCATAGGTGCAGAATGTGTCTTTGTCGTTACCAAAATTTTCCTCATCCCCTCAAATTAGGTTCATTTTTCTCCTCGCTTTGCCGTATACAATGACATGATTGACAGAGGAGATGGAGAATAACTGGGCCTAATTTCTTTTTCTTCTGGTCATGGATCATCCAATTCTGTCTTGGTGTGATTTACCATGACTGATCTGAATTTCTGGATTATTGTTGTGCCTTTTTTATCCTTCTTTTCTATGCTATCATTGCAATTGATAGTGCCTTTTTTCTGGCCTAGATGATTGGGATCCGAACAGGACTGCCTTTACCGTCAGGGTGGGAGATCTTTCTGCAGTTGTTGGCGTACTTCATGATTGAGGACTATACCAACTACTGGATCCACAGATCGTTACACGGTAAGTGGGGATACGAGAAAATTCACCGTGTTCATCATGAGTACACCGCTCCAATCGGCTTCGCGGCACCTTATGCGCATTGGGCCGAGATTCTGATCTTAGGGATCCCGTCCTTTCTCGGGCCCCTGATTGTTCCTGGACACATGATTACCTTTTGGCTGTGGATCGCTTTGAGGCAGATTGAAGCCATTGAGACTCATTGCGGGTAGGCATGCATTTGGTTTTCTTTTCAAACTTCTTGCGTGCTAAAATGTCCTACTCTCCTTTTGCTGTGCAGTTGTTCTCCCAGTAGAATGTTGTGAAATGATGCCAACTTTAGAACTGCTTTGCTACTTCTTATTCAGCTCATGAGATTTGGCAAATCTACAATAGTGGATCTTCTTTTTCCTGATCTAAAAGTAGTATGTGTGCGTATATTTTGCAGCTTTTCTCTTTTTGTGTCCTCAAGAAAGCTCTTCTCACCATAGAAGAGCTTTTCATAGAATAACTTGGAATTAGTTAATCGTCCTTGGATTTATTTTTTCTATATAACATTTGATAATTGTATTACAGGTTTCCAGGAAAAAAAGGTGTTGTACGCGTATCTTTAATTTTTCTTTTAGGCCACTCAGTTAGAAGATCACAACTGTTCATGAATTTTATCTGCCTGAAAAAATTAGAATCTGTTCTTGGAGTGGGGAGCGATTGTCTTTAATATGAGATTTGGTTTCTGCATGATATTTAGTAATTGTATGAGCAATCAGTAACTTATAGATTTTAATAAGCTCTTCTGTTGCCTGATGTAGTCCATGGTCTGATGTCTGTCACGCATGCTATAATACAGGTATGATTTGCCATGGAGTCCTACAAAGTACATTCCATTCTATGGAGGTGCAGATCATCATGATTATCACCATTATGTTGGAGGGCAGAGCCACAGCAACTTTGCTTCAGTTTTCACCTATTGTGACTTCATATATGGAACTGACAAGGTAAGCTTTTCTGTTCACGTAGCTTCATGTTCTTACACAAAGGAAGTTAGTTTTACTGATTCCATCTATCTGGTCTTGCCAGGGTTACCGTTATCAAAAGAAACTGCTTGCAAAGGTAAAGTGAAACAATCTATCCATAACATGCCTAGGTTTGCATTGGCAGATGGTTCAATTTTACAAGAAAATTCTTCAATGCTTCTTATCTTTTGTGTTTGTTCTCTTGAATGCTGAACGTTTTTTCAACTGATGTAGATGAAGGGAGAAGAATTCCAGAAAATGCAGTGAGCAGGGAGAAAGCACACTTACATATGATAGTCAGGATTAGTTGGGGGTGTTTATTTCAGGACTTCTTCAGGCAGTTCTTTCATTGAGTCCACATGAGACAACCTACATATGAAATCTAGGTCAGCAGCATCTCAAAGTCATATATTAAAAGCAGGGGTAGGTTGGTGAAAATCCAATCTTGGTCTTTTGTCTCAAAATGTGATTCTTTTAGATCTTGGAGAGGGAGACATTGAACTTGCAACTTGGGGGTATGAGTGAGTTTGGGTAGTGGGAGTCTCATGGAGTTGGGTCTGTTATGTCTGAACACTAGTGTCTGATGTCTAGCATTAAATTGATGCAATTATATGTCAGTAGATTTCACCAGCAGCCATTCTTGTCTATCTGGTTTCTGCATTATTTTGTCAATCCATGTTGTATGACACTGTATCTCTATGCTCCTTCCACGACAATTCTCACCATGAATATTCTATGGTTACCTAGAAAAAAGGGGAAGAAAGATATGGAAAAAGGCAAAGGTGAAGATGTCATATTTTTTGTACTTTCAAATAATTTTGCCATCTTCCTTATCTTATGGAAATGTTTTTATATTTAATAGTGAGAATACTTCATCTTAATTTTATATTTTGATTAAAATTTTAAATAAAATATAAAATCTTACATGATTACAAATTTTGTCATCTTCCTTATCTTATGGAAATGTTTTTATATTAACTTATTCAAGTTAATAGTGAGAATACTTCATCTTAATTTTATATTTTGATTAAAATTTTAAATAAAATATAAAATCTTACATGATTACAAATTTATTTTTCATGTAAATGCCTATGGTGGAGTTGGTCTATTTTCCTTTGCACAACTAGATGTTTCTCTTAGCTTCTAATGCTGTAAAAGCATAAAAAAATGTCTAGGCTCTAATTCTTTAGTGTTCTCTTGAACAAGGATAGAGATATCTTTAGTTCCTTCCTTAGCATGTCAACAATAGCTTGACGTTGGGTAAGTTTAGAAGCCACGTCATCATAGGTCACTTGCAAATATGACTATATCATCTTTTGACGACGAGATGAGCATATGCTTATAATGCTTGGACTCTCTCAACACGCTCAATCTTTGAAAGCTTGGAACCCAATAAAGACTCCAAATCCACCAAATGACTTGTACAATTGGTGGGTTTAGAAGCCACGCCATCATAGGAAGGTGCAAGCTTCCATTGAATATCACACCCATAATGATATATGGTCATGGTTCCATAGCTCGCAACCAATGCAACGCCAACGCCTGCAAAATTGGTCATTAGGTGAGAGATGTCATGTTATTGAGCGGGTAACAAAGCCACATCAACATCTCCAACAATTTGGCGTGCAACATATGAAAGTGAGTTGTTATTCATATTATCATTAATAATTACTTGTTTAGTAAAAATAAGAATGCGCAATCTTGATATTGAAATTTCTGCATCGTCATCAAGGAATGTCCTCACATGATTCTGGGTACATCTATTAAACAAAGATGAGTCAATGAAAGATGGAAAGGAAGATCTCAAAAAAAAAAAAAGATAAGATATACATGTACCAAGTGAGTAGGTAGGTACTTCAAGGAATGAAATCCATTTTTTTCACATTGCTTGTGCCTCTTAGCTAGCACATGAGAATAATATTTTTTTTCCCAAGCTAGCTAGAGAATGGACACGTGCCGATTCGATGTTTTAATAGGATAATGGCTAAATATATAGTGTGCGCTAACCATTTGTAAGCATAGTGAAATGTCATCCACGACCCAGTTTTTCCAGTAATAGAACATCCTATAAATTTGTTCCAATATGAGGATATCAAGGCAAAAATATCAACTTTGAGCAAGAAAAGAAGCTAATTTGAAGGTTTGAAGATGAACGATACTAACTGATACTTTGGGAATTACAAATCGTTGATAATTAGCTTTGGGAATTACAAATCGTTGATAATTAGCAAAAGAGAATTGTGGTGGATAGTTTTCTATATACATGAGAAGTCATAATACATAACTTAAATAAGTTATTGGTATCATGGGAGAACATGTTACCCAATGCCTTCAACTAAAAGTTCCAGCAAGTCTTGGCCTAAGGATACTCATAATCCTTTGCACGTACCAATTGAGGAGTGGGGTCCAAATGAGCTAAATTTTTTGCATATTATGTGCACATACGTGAGGCATTATCATGTGTAAATGCAAAAACCAACTTTAAGAAGACTTATTAAAGATTTTTTCTATAAGGTAGCTCCACTCATCCACAGGCTACCTTGTAGAAAATACTTTAAAATCAATGTGATTAAATAATTATGAGATAATTAATATGTAAATCTAAGGAATTAGGCAAAATGGGAGATGTCATGTATGGATCAACGTCACGGGTGACTATCTTGTGATAGTGCTGATAGTGCAAGGTAGAATCACCATAAATGCAACATAAGTTAAGTTGTAATAAGGTAAACTAATAAATTGAATTAAATGGACAGTCGAAGTTGAACTGGTATGAGAAATTAAATTGGACCATAAATATATTGTAACTAAAATTTTATAAACTGATCAAATTAAGCTGGATCAAACTTAAAACAACCAAAATCATTCAATTTAAAATCGGGTAAAAAATTAAAAATTAAATAAAAAATTTGATTGAATAAGGCATTGGATCAAAGCAAATAAAAAAATTGGATTAAATCTGACATTGGATCGAATCCCATTGGAAATTGAATTAAAGAAAATAAGAAATTAGATCGAAAATCGGGCTGGACCGATCCGGATTGAGTGAATCGACCATCCATCTTCTTTCTCGTGGTGCCCCTATTTCTATGCAATCCATGCTCCATTTTTTTCATTATGACCTATTACCTGAGAAAAATTCAATGCAAAATCGATTTGCAAACAATCAAAGGCATGAACACCTACCCAAGTGTTCCCTCTAGTTCCATTTAAAAGGTCGATCATCCCCTTATTGACATTTGATCACATTTTTCTCTAAAAATCAAAATCGAGCTCAACATGCTTTGTTTTCTAGTGACAGTGTTAGAGCTCTAGTGTGTACTATTTCGACCACGAGAGAACACACTTTTAATCCTATAAAATCTCATCGAGCTATTCTACCCCATACTCACCGAAAGTCATAATAATTAAAAATTAAAATACTATCCTCGAGAGAACACACTATTTAGTCCTATAGAATCTCATCAACACACTCTTTAGTACCTTCTCCGTGAGTACTATTTTGACCACGAGAGAACACACTCTTTAGTTATAATAATTAAAAAATGAGCACCAAGTTGGGCCACCGAATTCGACCTTACTCCCCTGTTTAACCCGACTATTCGTGCATTCCCCTTACCCCTACAAGAAAATCTACAATGACCTACTTAGGAAAATAAATCAAACCAACCCATTTTTTAGCCAAATTGCACACTTAAAACCTATGATTGAGTTGATGACTCCTATAATGGTCTACCTATAAAATTAATTGAGCTATATCCTCCCCATCATATCGAATTTTACTCCAAAAAATGGAAAACCCATTCCCGAATACACTCTCAACACCCGAGTGGTTGACCTCAAAAGTCTCCTTCACCCGATCACCAAATCAGAGGTTTTTTGTGTTAAAATACTACTAAGGAACTCCTATTGAGTTTTGTGGCAGGGTCCTTATGGTTAGAAAACACCGCACGAGGGTCATTTTGACGGACTCTAATTTGGAACATAAAATTGATGCCTTACTACCACACTTCAGAGCCAAATTTGGTCATCTTAGGTCACCACTCCGACTTACACCAGTGTAAAAATAACCCTGTGCCTCTCCTTTACCTCCCATAAGCCTTGGCTAACCTGACAATGAGACTTTCAACCGCCATGAGTCGATTTCCTCTGACAGGTTTATTTTGGAACTTTTGACCGCAATTGTTTGATGCCAAAATTCATCTAGCTCCGGTGAACCCTTGATCGACTGCCACCATAGAACGACACACTGTCTTATTTTCAAAATATCTACCCTCCAGCCACCAGTGATGCCCTCTAGTACCCCTATTTCAACAAATTTTAGAAAATGACCAAATTCAGCCAAATTTGGTTGGGGTAAAACCTTCCACTCATCCAAGGAGCCATTGAGTATACTGAAAGTATTTGGAAGGGATTTGTGAAAATGGAACTTGTTTGGTTGATTTTTAAAATTTGAGGACTACATTGCAACTTTGAAAACTTTGGGGCCAATTTGAAAAAATGGGAAAACTTGTGGAAATAGTTCCAAAGGGTATACCAAGGGGATAAGAGGATGAGAATTTTGTAGGGGAAAAATGTAATTTTGTCCATTTTAAGTAACAAAGTCTAATTATTGGATTTTGGGGACCCATAAGTAATTTTTGGGAACTTAGGGATCCAAATGTGTAAAGAAAATTTGAGTATCCAAATGAGAGACTTGGGAAGTATAGGGTCCAAAATATGAGATTAATGACAAAATGGTAATTTTATCCAACTTGAGAATCAAAATGTAAATTTTGGAAAAATTAAGTATATAAGTGGAAAAATTAGAGAACTTTAGGTATTTTGGCAAATATGACCAAACTCTAACCTTTGATAGGTAGAATGAAATAATAGAAGTGGTTCATTAAAATGGATTCATTGACACATGAGTTGAGTGAACTAGACCTGAGAGACAAAATTGTAATTTTGGAAAACTACGAGCTTAGTATATGAGTATTAAGGAGAATCCAAAATTGACCCGAGTATATGATTTATTTTATTTAAAGTAACTCCATCTATCATACGAGGATCACAGGTCTCGAGATAACAAGAAACTTGTTGGGACAAACAAGTCTTGATTATAACTATGTCTAGGATTTACTAATGGCGAGTCTCATTGGACTGACCGCTGCACTTTACAATACTTTATGAGACCATGATATTATGTGTGATTTTCTTTGAAAAGTAGAGAAAAAGCTACGTTGATGTATGCTCGCATAGTTAAATGAATAATTGAGATTTTTTTTTACTAAAAATAAGGGTTAAATGACCCATATTGTCATGCCTCGACCCGGTTTAGTCGAGATCCAGTGAACAACCCGCCACTCTCCCAGACCTCAAAGAGAGACTCCTCTAGGAGATCGAAGAGAGTTAGGCGTAGTACCTGTCATGGTTTCCCTAGATAACATTAAACAAAACTGAAATTTAAAATCTTTATACTTGAAATGGTGTCTGGGGATGAGATGGGCGTAGTCGCGTTCTTTCCTAAATTTGTTTAGAGGGAGAGGGTGAGTTTGAAAACTCAGTGTGTGAGGAAAAAATCTTTTAGGAAATGTTCAATTTAGCATTTTTCAAATGTTTAATAATTCAACAGTTTCATATGAGGGATCACACGTTCATAGAACGGTACTCAACCATTCCACTTGTGGACCGTAGCACCTTTAGCGTCCACCCTGATAGAGGTTCACTGCCTCTACTTGGAGTTTGCGTGGACATCAATAGTTTGACCCTCAAAACCTGATCACTTCAACCTATCCGTATAATGGGACGAGACCTCATTTCCCCTACTGCTTCGGTCTTAGTGCGCATGAAACTTCCTCGAGCTTCACGACCTACTAAATGACATACCACCCTTATGCATTGTCACGCCCCAACCCGATTTGGTCAGATCCCCGTGATCAATCTGCCACTCTCCCGGTTTATTAAAGGTTGTCCCTTCATTTAAACCATGAGGAGTAAGGCATATTTTTAAACCTACACCTTTCCTGGAATAACATAAAACAAAACTGCATAAAATTTTAAACTTTATCATACCTGCTTCATAGGTGTGTTAACTTGTGGTCTTTGGGTCGGCTTTCCCCGAGATTTACCTGAAAGGGGTATAAGGGAGGGGGTGAGTTCAATGACTCAGTGGATGGGTGTTTAAAGTATGACTTTCAAAAATAGTTTGAATTGGAGTGTGCCAGACTCCTTAATTTCTTTAAAATTTCTCATTTTCAAAATCTCAGTTTTCATAGCCATTTCTCAATCCACAATTACAACCGGTGTGTTTATCAACTAACACATGCCCTTCATCATGAAGGGAACACACATTCGTAGGCTAGCATGTACACTGTACCCCACTTATAGCGTCGAAGTGACTTTACTGGCCATCTATATAGAAGCACACCCACTTCTACACTAAGAATGAGTGGATGTACGCGACATCTGACCCTCAATCCCATATATAAAACTCCGTGCCCGTATGAGGACAGAGACCTCATCTCGACCCCACCCCGGTCTCATGCGCATGAAGCTACGTTGAGCTTCCAAGACTGTTGGCACGACTAACTACCCTTATCATCACCATGTCATCCAGTAGCCCTATGATGCATCACTTCCCCTCTTGGGCATCTCGAAGGTCTTGTAACTCAGTGCATGCACAGATCAATAATTTTCCACATAAGCCATATAATATGTGGTGACACTGGTCCAACGACCCTGACCCTCAACTTGACCTGCAGCTATTTGTCTTGACTGGTCCGTAGACTTGTCATGTCGCACTACCGCCAATCCATCGAGTATGTCAGTCCTATCTTGGTACCATGGCCAAACAATTCATTCATTTAAGTTTTCATGGCTTAAAATCGTGTTTGTTTACGAGCTCCTACTCGTGCCAACTGGCCTAGGGCCCACAGTTCAAGATTTTCAAAATCGGGCATATTAGCCCTCAAGTTCCAAAATCGAGGCCTATGACCTATATGAGCTATTCGAGCTCTCGTCAAGAAGGTGCCCCAAAATGTTTAAGTAGTGGCACATATTCAAGGGAGAGCACATCCGACAGAATGAACTTTTAGCCGTCCATCACACTAACTGGGTATGATGACATCTCCGCTTATAACCGATAAGCAGATTTTCTACTTCCTTCCTGGTAGTTTTATCATACCAACCGGGTATGATCTACTTACAACTAGTAAGTATTTTTTTTCGTGTAATTTCCACATCGTTCCTCTCAGGTGTGATGGTTAAAATACCACTAAATAGTGGGTTTTTATTTTCGAGGTACTTATCTTCCCAACCAGGTATGATATTAAATCCCACTCACCCAATAGTACAGTGAATTTCCTCTTGACCGGCTTGTTACCTTCACGCAAACTTGTCTTAGTTGGCATTCCCGGTACTTTGTGTTCCTACACAGATGAATATTCTTGTTTATTATCCTTTGTCCTAATAGCCTTCAATCACCCCGAATGAATGAAATAACCAAACTTTTCATTTATTTACAATTCGATCCCTAAAGTTCTTTTTCCTTAACTTTAGGTCCCTAATGCTGGTTTTCCCCCCAAATTGAGTCCTAAAACTCAAAAATTCACCTTAGGACCTCAGTTTATTCAAAATCACAAAAGGGGTTCCAGTTTCCCAAATTGCCAATTTGGTCCTCAAATTTTTAAAAATTACCATTTTACCCCTACTTTACAAAAATGGTAAGTTTTACCCCAAAAATTACAAAAATTACCCAATTGGTCATCCAACATCTTTATCATATCCAATTGGCCCTCAATTTTATGAAATTGCATTTTAGTCTCTCAAATTTTTGAAATCCCCAATATTCCCCCAATTTCAATTCTCCACAACATCTGAATTTGATTTCATCAAATTGACCAATCAAATGAGTTTAATTGTTGAAATTGAAGTTAAATTGGACTTACTACATCTTCATACAATTTAATTACACTTTGAATCACACAATTTGATGTCAAAATGAGCTCAAACAGAGCTTTGCCAGAAAACTGAATGTAAAGAGAGAAAGCTTTGAAAGCTAATCGTCGGAGGTGTGGCGGTCCGAGCTTTCAATCTAGGCAGATAGCTCTTGTCCTGAGGTTACTCCTAGGATCAAGAATTGCATCAATTGATGTCGAATTGATTGAGAATTTAGTTATAAAAATTTTGTCATTTCTCTCTCTAGCACCAATCAAAATTTATAGAGGGGAGCCAAATTAGCTTACCTTTTCGTTCTAATTTAGATGTAGGAGGGCTGTGGAGGTGTTGAGAGGGCTTGATTTGGCCTAAGAAGGGCTCGAATTGGCCAATTTCAACTCGACCAAAACAGGGCAGCTTTGGTCCGCCAGAGCTGCTTCACTATTCTATCATGCCGACATTTGACCCTTAGAGCAAATGGAGAATACAGGCATGTAGCTGACTTCTCCCCAAATCCAAGGAACCCAACCACGCCTTCTTTGGCTCAGAAAAATGCCCAAGTTGGAGCTCTAGTTCGAGCTTCACCAGAAAATGAAGCAATAGGGAGAGAGTGGAGTTTTTAGGTGTGAGGAGGATGAATGAGGAGGAGCTCTCTATATAGGAAGCTCAAAGACTCCTTGGCCATCCGATTGGCACTTTAATGGCGGTTATTTATTGCTTGAAACTCCCTAACCGGAGACTTTTCATCTTCACCGGCGCTGCTCGATTTTTCGGCGAGTGAACAGTGATGTCATCTAAAGGAAGAAGATGGCATTGTTACGAACTAGATCAGACCGGTCCGAACTGGGTTCAAAGCTTAAACCGGCCGGTTGGCCGGTTCAAGCTCGATTCGATCGAATTTTCAAAATTAAAAATTTCTAAATTCATCTAAATTTATTTTCTATCAAATGGTAGCCTTAATTCTCCAATTTGAATTTTCTAAGCCACCTAGAAAAATTAATTTAGCATCCAGTTCAATAGTGGTTCAAACCGGTTTGGATCCGGTTCACATGAACCGGTTTGGTTTTCATCTCCAATTCATCCTAAAGACATTTTTCATGACTTTTGTGACTCTTTAGGTCACTCAGGACCTATAAATTTCTTGATTTGCCCTTTCTCTATGGGTTATTGTTTGTAAATCAGCTCGGTTTTCTCTTTGAAAATAACCGATTCTTTCCTCGATTTTCTTATTATCAAAGGATGGGGTTTACAACTCTCCCCTCCTTTTAGGGGTTTTATCCCCAAAATAATTACATGTCAAATAATTGAGGGTAACTATCCCTCATCACACTTTTGGCTTCCCATGTTTCTTCTAGCACGGGTCCGTTCTACCACATAACCTTGACCATAGGATTCCTCTTATTCCTTAAGTTCTTATCCCTTTGGTCAATGATTCGTACTGGTTCCGTTTGATAGGTCAGGTTCTCTTCTAGCTCTAGTGGGGGTCGGTCCAATACATGGCTAGGATCAGGCTGATACTTCTGAAGCATAGAGATATGGAATACATTGTGTATTCTTTGTAGGTCTGGAGGTAGTTCCAATTTATAGGACATTGGTCTTACCCTTTGTATGATGGGATATGGGCCAATATACCTCAGTTTCAACTTTCCCCTTTGCTGAAACCTAAGTATTCCCCTCCATGGGAACACCTTGAGAAATACTTGATCCCTCACCTCAAACTCTAGATCTTTCCTTTGATGATATGTATAACTCTTTTGCTTGACCTGTACGGTCTTAAGGTGACTCTTGATTAGTTTGATTTTTTCCATGGCATCCTAGATTAGTTTTTCCCTTTCTAGCTTTCTTTTCCCCACTTCTTCCCAAAATAGAGGGGTACGACATGGTCGTCCATAAAGGGCTTCATAGGGAGCCATCTAAATACTGACCCGATAGCTATTATTATAAGCAAATTACATTAGGCACAACTATTCTTCCCATCCTTTGTTCATGGTGAGTACGCACGCTCTTAACATATCCCTCAAGGTTTGAATGGTTCGCCAAGACTGCCCATCGGTCTGATGATGAAACGTCATGCTCATGTGGAGCTTGGTTCCCATGGCACCTTGTAAGCTTGGCCAGAATCTTGAAATAAATCTTGGATATCTGTCTAATACTATACTCACCGGAACACCATGGAGTCTCAATATTTCTCTCATGTATAAGATGACTAGTTGTTCGACTGTATCCGTCACTCTTATAGGAAGAAAATGAGCTGATTCTATCAATCTATCCATGATGACCCAAATTTCATTTCGACCCTGACGATTTCTGATGCTCCGCTTTTATTTGTTGACATGACAAGCATCGAGCTACATATTCCACAATGTCCCTTTTCATGCCTTTCCACCAATATCCTTGTTTGAGGGTGTGGTACATCTTGGTACTGCCTGGATGCATTGCATACACCGATTCATGTGCCTCTTCCAGAATTGACCTCTTCAATTCCTTAATTTGAGGTACACATACTCTACCCTTGTAGTCAACACTCCATCACTTCGTAGGTCGTAGTTTGGTTTTGTTTCTCTATTAACAAGATCCAGATAGGATTGAAGCTCCTTATCTACTTTTTATTGAGCCTAGATCTATTCAGTTAGACTAGGCCTCACTACTACGTTAGCCACCAGGAATCTTTCCTACTTATCCATCTTCAGGTCCACCTCCATCCTTCCCAATTGTTGCAATAAGGGTATGTAACTCATCTTTACTTAAGCCACCTCAGTTTGGTACTTACGACTTAAGGCATCTGCTACCATATTTTCCTTTTCGGGGTGATATTCTATCAAAAGGTCATAGTCCTTAACCAATTCCAGCCATATCCTCTGGCGGAGATTTAACTCCTTTTGAGTTATGAATTACTTAATACTTTTGTGATCTGTGTATATCCTACACTTAACCCCATAAAGGTAGTGTCGCCAAATCTTTAGGGCAAACACTATCGCAGCTAATTCCAGATCAAGAGTTGAGTAGTTTCTTTCATGTACCTTAAGTTGTCATGCGACATAAGCGATAACCTTCGCTTGTTGCATCAATGCACATCCAAGTCCTTGTCCGGATGCATCACTATAGACGATGTACTCTCCTGCATTAGGGTAAGGTAGGGAGAGTATTGGTACAATTATCAATCGAGTCTTTAACTCCAAGAAAGACTTCTCACAACTTTCATCCCACTTTTACTCAACTCCTTTCTTGGTGAGCCGAGTTAGAGGAGCTTCTATTTTAGAAAAGTATTGCACGAACTGTCTGTAGTACCCTGCCAGACCTAAGAAACTTCGTATCCCTAAAGGATTTCTTGGAGCCTTCCAGTCTCATAAAATTGAGGAACAATTGGGCATGATAAAGATGTTGAAGGACCAATTGGGCAATTTTGGAAATTAAACCCATTTTTGTGAAATTGAATTAATTGAGATCTCAAGGTGAATTTTAAAAATTTTGGGACTCAATTTGAGGAAAAATCGGCATTAGGGACTTAAGGTTAAAGAAAAATAACGTTAGGGACTTAATTACAAATAAATGAAAAGTTTTGGTTTTCTCATTCATTTGGAATGAATGAAGGTTGTTAGGTCGAGGGATAATGAACAAGCATGTTCATATCGTGTAGGAACACAAAGTACTGGAAATGCCAGCAAGGACAAGCTCGCGTGAAATACCAAGAACTGGTCGAGAGGAATTCACTACATTAACGGTTGAGTGGGATATTTATATTGTAAACCCTGCACATTTGAGTTAAGGAAAACCGAGAAAAGAACCGGTCAAATCGAATAAGAAAACCAAACCGGTTTACATTTGGGAATAAGCAATATGAAAATTTACAAGTTTCGGTTGATCCAAATGATTTATTAAACATTGAAAAAGAAACTTACGACAAACTAGAAAATAAAAACTAAATTGATTCAGGTGAACTAGATTCTATAAAAACTTCAAAGTTAAGTGTGCTTACTTGAGAGTAGTGTGAGGATGGGTGACCTCCTGGGAAGTATGATTTTTTATAACCCGAAATTTCGGTCAAAAATTTTTATGCGAATGGCTTATAATAAATAGTAATCAATTAATATATATTTAATTATTGAAATTAATACCAATAATTTAATACCGAAATTAAATTATTGGAATTAATACCGAAATTAAATTATTGGAATTAATACCAATAATTTATGGCAATATTAATACTACTAATAAATCTCTCCATTTAATACACGGGTTTTACGACTATATAAAGAGGTCATCCCCATTTTATTCTCCTCACACCTGAACACTTCTCTCTCTCTCTCTACTGCTCCATTTCCCGGTAAAGCTCGAACCAGAGCTTCGACTTAAACAAAGGTCGGGCTCTTTAGAACCGAGGAGAAGACAGCTATCTGATAGCAAACTCCAGTCAATCCGAGAATCGTTGAAGAAGCACTGACATGATGGAATAGTGAAGCAACTTCGGTGGAACGAAGCTGCCCTATTTTGGCCAAGCTGAAATCGGCCATTCCAAGCCCTCCTCAAGCCAAACCAAGCCCTCCCAACACTTCCTCAGCCTTTCCACAGCCGAATTAGGACCGAAAGGTAAGCCAATTCGACTCCCCTTTATAATTTTCGATTGGTGCTAGAGAGAGAGTCGACTGAATTTCAATGACAAAATTCTAATCTAATTCCGCATCAATTGATACAATACTTGATTTTAGGATGAACCTCCGGACGAGACCTATCTGCCTAGATCGAAAGCTCGGACTGTCGTGCCTTCACCGGTGAGTAATTGAAGCTTTCTCTCTCTATAGTCTATTTTCCGGCAAAGCTCCGTTTGAGCTCGTTCCGACGTTAAAATCTACGATTCAAAGTTTCTTAGAATCGTATGAACATACAAGAACTCAATTTCAATAATTAGATGTGTTTGATCGGTTAATTTGATGAAATCAAATTTGGTAGTGTTGAAGAATTGAAATTGGGGGAAATTTTGGGGATTTTCAAAATTCAAAGGGGCCAAAATACAATTTTATGAAATTGAGGGTCAATTGGGCATGAAAATAATGTTGGATGACCAATTGAGGAATTTTGGAAATTTTGGGGAAAAACTTACCATTTTTTGTGAAAGAAGGGCAAAATGGTAATTTTGGAAAAATTGGGGAACCAAATTGGAAATTTGGAAAATTAAACCCCTTTTTGGTGAAATTGAATAAATTGAGGTCCCACGATAAATTTTAAAAGTTATGGGACTCAATTTGAGGAAAAACTGACATTAGGGACTTAAAGTTAAAGAGAAATAACTTTAGGGACGTAACTGTAAATAGCTAAAAGTTTGGATTTTCTCATTCATTAATGAATGAAGGCTGTTATGCCGAGTAATAATGAACAAGGTTGTTCATATCGTGTAGGAACGTTAAATACCGGGAACGCCAGCAAGGACAAGCTTGCGTGAATACAAAAAACCAGTCTAGTGGAATTCACGGCATTAACGGGTGAGTGGGTTTACTAACATCATACCCGGTTGGAGATGATAAGTGCCTCGATATAAAAACCCACTGTTTAGTGGTATTTTAATCATCACTACTTAGAGAAAGTGATGTGAAAGTTATGCGGAAAAACTACTTACGGGTTGTAAGTAGATCATACCCGGTTGGTATGATGAGACTTCCTTGAAGGAAGTTGAAAACCTGTTCATCGGTTATGAACGGAGATGTCCTTATACCGGTCAGTATGATGGACAGTAAAGACCTATTTTTGTCGGAAGTGCTCTCCCCTAATTGTGTGCCAACGCTTAAACAATTTGGGAGACCTTCTCGACGGGAGCTTGAATAGCTCTAATAGGCTGGGGGCCTCGGTTTTGGAACTTGGGGGCTAAATTCCCGATTTTGAAAATCTCGTACAGTGGGCCCAAGGCCAGTTGGCACGAGCAGGAGCTCATAAATGAACATGATATATGTGCCATAAAACTTAATAAGTGAATTATTTGACCATGGTACCAAGATAGGACCGACATGCTCAGTCAGCTAGCGGCAGTGCGACATGACAGGTCGACAGACTAGTCAAGACAAACAGCTACAGGTTGGGTTGAGAGTCGGGGCCGTTGGACTAGTGGCACCACAGATTACATGGCAATATAAGAAAACATTGTTTGTGCATGCACTGTGAGTATGGTATCATCAAGACGCCCATGAGGGGTAGTGATGCGTCCTAAGGGCACTAGACGACCTGGTGGCTATAAGGGCAGTTTGTCGTTCTAGGTGTCTGTGCGAAATCTGGAGTAGCACGAAGCGCGTGAGACCGGGGTAGGGACAGGATGAGGTCTCTGTCCTCATACGGACATGAAGAAGTGATTTCGAGATTGTGGGTCGGATGTCACAAATATCCACTCATTCCCAGGGTAGAAGTGGTCGTACTTCTATCCGGGTGGCAGGAAAAGTCGCTCCGAAGCCACTAGCGGGTTCAGTAGTGATACTGACTTGCGAATGTGTGTATCCTTCATGATGAAGGATGTGTGTTGGGTGATGACACACCATGGTAACTAAGAAATAATGGAAAAATCTGAATTTTTAAATGAAGGGATTTTTGAAAACAAAGGAGTCCGGCACACTTCATATAAATGTTTTTCTTAAAAGTCAAAAGCTTTTAAAAACCCATTCACTGAGTAGTCGTACTCACCCCCTCCCTTATATCCCTTTCAGGAAATCCCGAAAAGCCTCCCCTTAAAGACCGTCAACTAAGATGCTTGTAAGACAAGTATGTAATGTTTTAAATTTCATGCAGTTTTGATTATGCTATTCCAGGAAAAAGGTGCAGGTTAAAGGACTTCTTACTCTTTACGGTTTACAATAAGGGGAAACCCTTTAATAAACCGGGAGAGTGGTGGGTTGATCACGGGGATCCGACCAAATCAGGTCGGGGCGTGACATATATCATACCCAGTTGGGATGATAAGCACCTCAGAAATAAAAATCCACTGCTAAGTGTTATTTAAACATCACACCTAAGATGAGTGATGTGAAAGTCACACGGAAAAACTACTTACTGGTGTAAATAGATCATACCTAGTTGGTATGATGAAACTTCCTCAAAGGAAGTGGAAAACCCGTTCATCGGTTATGAACGGAAATGACCTTTTACTCGGTTGGTATGATGGACAATTGAAAAATATATTTTGTTGGAAGTGCTCTCCCCTGACTGTGTGCCACTACTTAAACTTTTTGGGAGACCTTCTTGACGGGAGCACAAATAACTCAGTTAGGCTAGAGGCCTCGATTTTGGAACTTGAGGGCTAATATTCCCGATTTTAAAAATCTCGAACAGTGGGCCCTAGGCTAGTTGGCACGAGCAGGAGCTTGTAAACAAACATGATTATTAAGCCATGAAAACTTAAGTAAATGAATTGATTGTCCATGGTACCAAGACAAGACCGACATACTCGATGGACTGGCAGTAGTGCGACATGACAGGTCGATGGGCTAGTCGAGACAAACCACTGTAGGTCGTGTTGAGGGCGGGGGCCATTGGACCAGTGGCACCAAAGATTAAAACGATTTTAAGGAAAACTTTGTTTGTGCATGCACTTGAGGTTCGAGGCTATTAAGACGCCCAAGAGGGGTAGTGATGCGTCCTAAGGGCTGTTGGATGACATAGTGGCAATAAGGGAAAAGAGAAGCTACTGGGTTTGTGTTTCTCATCATACCAATTAGTCATGGAGTTAGTGTTTGTACTCCACGGAGTTCTCTGTTTGTACTCCACAAAGTTCTATGTTTGTACTCCATGGAGTTTCTATGTTTGGACTCCATGAAACTACTATGTTTGGGATTTCCTGAAGCTTTTGTGTTTGAGTTTCATGCGCACGAGGCTAAGATATGGTCTCTGCCCTCATACAGACACAGAGTTTTATTCATGCGTGTTCCCTTTATGATGAAGGGCGTGTGTTGGTTGATAAGCACACCGATTATTGTGAGTGAGTAATGGCTATGAAATTGAGATTTTGAAAATGAGAAATTTTAAAAGAAAATAATGAGTGTGGCACACTCCAATTCAAATATTTTCCCTAAAAGTCAAACTTTAAACACACATTCACTAAGTCGTTGAACTCACCCCCTCCCTTAAATCCCTTTTCAAGTAACCAATGGCAACCTACCCTAAAGACCTCCTATTAATCACACCTGCAAGACAGGTATGTAAGTTAAAAAGTTTATGCAGTTTTTATTTATGTATTCCATGAATGGTACAAGTTTAAAGGACGCCTTACTCTTCATGGTTTATAAACAAGGGGCAACCCTTAGTAAACCGAGAGAGTGGCTGGTTGATCACGGGAATCCGACTAAACTGGGTCAAGGCGTGACAATGAGTTTTGGTCATTTTTCTTCCACAGGTTTTGGCGATTTATCATCTTTTCATCATGCATCGATCTCTTCTTCATTCTTTGATTATCACCTTTATGCTTGACTTTGTTATGCCTTACTCATAGACTTTTTCCTTGCCTAAGTCATATTTCCCTAAGTCAGTTGGGTTTACATGTAAAACCCGCCCTTTTGAGCTAAGGAAAACCAGGAAAAGAACCGGTCAAACCAAGTGAGGATTTAGAACCGGTTCACAAACCCGATTATTTCTGAACGGGCAAGTTGGGAATTTACAACTCTCGGGTGATCCAAAGGGTTCATTAAACCTTGGAAAACAAACTTAAGACAAATTAGAAAATAAAAACCAAAGTGGTTCAAGTGAACTAGATTCCATAAGAACTTTAAAGTTAAGCGTGCTTATTTAAGAGTAATGTGAGGATGGGTGACCTCTTGGGAAGTATGAATTTTTTTTATAACCCGAAATTTCGGTCAAAAATTTGTATGTACGCCTTATCATAAATTAATATATAATTAATAGCAATAATTTAATACCTAAATTAAATTATTAGAATTAATACAAATAATTTAATACCGAAATTAAATTATTAGAATTAATACCGAAATTTAATTTATTAGAATTAATACCGAAATTTAATTTATTAGAATTAATACCGAAATTAAATTATTGAAATTAATACCAATAATTTATGGCAATATTAATACCAGTAATAAATCTCGCCCATTTAATACACGGGTTTTACAACTATATAAAGAGTTCATCCCCATTTCATTCTCCTCACACCTGAACACTTCTCTCTCTCTCTCTACTGCTCCATTTCCCGGTAAAGCTCGAACGAGAGCTTCGACTTGAACAAAGGTCGGGCTCTTTAGAACCGGGGGGAAGACAGCTATCTGATAGCAAACTCCAATCAATCCGAGTATCGTTGGAGAAACGCTGACATGATGGAATAGTGAAGCAACTCCGGCGGACCGAAGCTGCCCTATTTCGGCCAAGCTAAAATCGGCCATTTCAAGCCCTCCCAACACTTTCTCAGCCTTTCCACGACCGAATTAGGACCGAAAGGATGAACCTCAGGATGAGACCTATCTGCCCAGATCGAAAGCTCGGACCGCCGTGCCTTCACCGGAACACGAAGTACCAGGAACGCCAGCAAGGACAAGCTCGCGTGAATACCAAGAACCGGTCTAGTGGAATTCACGGCATTAACGGGTGAGTGGGTTTACAAACATCATACCTGATTGGGATGATGAGCACACCTTATAAAGTTAAAAACCACTTACCGGTTGTGAGTGGGTTTACTAACATCATACCCGGTTAGGGATGATAAGTACCTCGATATAAAAACCCACTGTCTAGTGGTATTTTAATCATCAGTACTTAAAGAAAGTGATGTGAAAATTATGCGGAAAAACTACTTACGAGTTGTAAGTAGATCATACCCGGTTGGTATGATGAGACTTCCTGGAAGGAAGTTGAAAACCCGTTCATCGGTTATGAACGGAGATGTCCTTATACCAGTCGGTATGATGGATAGTAAAAACCTATTTTTGTCGGAAGTGTTCTCCCCTGACTGTGTGCCAATGCTTAAACTATTTGGGAGACCTTCTCGACGGGAGCTCGAATAGCTCTGATAGGCCAAGGGCCTCGGTTTTGGAACTTGGGGGCGAAATGCCCGATTTTGAAAATCTCGTATAGTGGGCCCAAGGCCAGTTGGCACGAGCAGGAGCTCATAAACAAACATGATATATGTGCCATAAAACTTAATAAGTGAATTGTTTGGCCATGGTACCAAGATACGACTGACATGCTCAGTCAACTAGCGGCAGTGCGACATGACAGGTCGACGGACTAGTCAAGACAAACAGCTGCGGGTTGAGTTGAGAGTCGGGGCCGTTGGACTAATGGCACCACATATTACATGGCAATATAAGAAAACATTGTTTGTGCATGCACTATGAATACGGGATCATCAAGACGCCCATGAGGGGTAGTGATGCATCCTAAGGGCACTGGACGACCTGGTGGCTATAAGGGCAGTTCGTCGTTCCAGGTGTCTGTGCGAAATCTGGAGTAGCACTAAGCGCATGAGACCGGGGTGGGGACAAGATGAGGTCTCTATCCTCATACGGACATGAAGAAGTGATTTCGGGATTGTGGGTCGGATGTTTCATACATCCACTCATTCCCAGGGTAGAAGTGGTCGTACTTCTATCCGGGTGGCAGGAAAAGTCGCTCCGAAGCCACTAGCGGGTTCAGTAGTGATACTGACTTGCGAATGTGTGTAACCTTCATTATGAAGGATGTGTGTTGGGTGATGACACATCGATAACTAAGAAATAATGGAAAAAGATGAATTTTTAAATGAAATGATTTTTTTTGAAAACAAAGGAGTCTGGCACACTCCATATAAATGTTTTTCTTGAAAGTTAAAAGATTTGAATCCCACTCACTGAGTAGTTGTACTCACCCCCTCCCTTATACCTCTTTCAGGAAGTCCCGGAAAGCCGAACCTTAAAGGACTTGCGCAATTAAACGCCTGCAAGATTGGTACAACTAATTTAAATTACTATGCAGTTTTGATTTATGATATTCCTGGAAAAAGGTGCAGGTTAACGCCTTACTCTTTACGATTTATAATATAAGGGAAAACCCTTTAGTAAATCGGGAGAGTGGCGGGTTGATCACGGGGATCCGACCAAACCGGGTCGGGGCGTGACATTACATGTCCCTTACTACATGAAATTCTTCATTATGTCTTTGACTTCATGTCCCTATAATCGTATTGGTTTTCTCACTCACTCGTCTTTTCCAAGCTTCCTTATTCGATCATTCAACTTTCAAATCCTTGAACTTCCTAATACTCAGTGACATATTAAAACTCTTTATTTCTTACTTCATTTCTCATTCTCACTACTGTCCTTCCTCTTTGAGATCTCTTTTCTTTCCAAATCCATTCTTACTCGTTTGACTTTGATGTTGTCCTTCTACTTACATGTTACTTGGGTTTAACTTATCCCTGGGATCCTTATGATTTCTTTCCCCTTGTGCTTGATCCTTTCTTCTCTAGCATCTTGTTCTTGAGGAGCTTATTCTTTTTCCTATTCTGTGGGTTCCATTTCCTCCTCATTGATATACCTATGTTTTCCCAAGGTTCCTTTCTCTAGTGAGCTTCACATTCCCTCTCTCTCGAGATTTCCTTCTAGTTCTACCATTGTAATCATTTAATTCCGGAATGACTTTTGTCGATATCTTCACCAGCTTACATTTATTCTTTGGATCCATGAGTACCTTTCGTTTATCTTGCTTTATTCCCACTTGCTCTAGTATTTATTTATTCCTTTGAGGTGGACCTCTCATCCCTCTTGTGACAAAATCTTTTGTATCTTCATGTCCTTGGTATTCCTCCCTTTACCTCGATTAGAGTGTATTCTTACTACTCCCCAGCTCTTATTAGAGCTTCGTATACTCCTCTGAATGATTTGGTCAATAAGAGTTATTTCCTTTAATCATAATCGTCTAAAATTTCTATTTAGGTTTCCATGTCTTCTTGTAAATAGATCATACTTAACCTCCCAAAATACTCACTTAGCCACTCGTACTTCTTACTAATGTCCTTATTTCTGCCCTGATTTTGTGATATTTTCTTGATTGATTTTCTTGACCTGGAGATTTCTCCTTCTTCGATCCAACTTCTTATTTTCATCCTCCTTCTGGTGTCTTCATTATGGGATTCTTTTTGTTTGATCACCTTATCGTTCTTTAGAAATTCTCTCTTTTATATCTTCACCTAACTTAAGTATCTTGTATGATTCATCCACTCCTACTTTTCTTCCACTTTTGGTCCATACCTCTGCTTTTCACAAGTCTCCATATCTTATGGAGTTCCTAAAGAACTGTATCTTAGTTCTTTATAAGTAGTTATTACATCTGAGCCTTCCTGTTATTCTAATTTCTTCCCATCTTTCCTTAGTAGTCTCTATACTTATTTCTTTTTTTCTTCTCGATCAACTTCTACTCCTTCTTGTTTTTTCTTACTCTTCTTTCTCTGAGCTTATCTTTAACTCCTTGGAGTCTCCATGAATCTGTACTCTTTGATGATTGCTTCCCTTTGTTCCAACTTCTTTTTCCTTTTCTTAAGATCTCCCTTAGATGGATTATTGCTTATCGTATTTCCAAGGGTAAGTCTTAAGGGTTGAGATTAAAATATAAATAACCTGTCTTTTCTTCCTTAGGTGATTTCCCACCTTTTACTTTTATTATCATACTCTTTTATTTTGAATTTATCAAAGAACTCAAAATTTTTAATAAAACTTTTACTTTCATTCATTCAAAAAATATTTGCGTGTCATACTTGGCTTATTACAGAAATATTCTACCCTATAATCCCTTGGGATCATAGGACTAGAATTAACCCAACAACAGTTGTGAGACTCTTGATCAAAAGGCTCCGAGGAGTTGGTTGGGGTCCATTCGTATTCTCTAATAGGACGGATTTCATGTATGGCCTCCAATTCATACCGCCTTAATACCTCAACCTCACACTCATAGGTCCACTTCACCCATTAGGAGGGATTGAAGCTAGGTTGGGTAGGTGGTGGTACTTAGTGGACCTTCATGAAGGTGGCATATGCATCCCAGTAATTATCCTAGGCCTCCTTCTTAGTTGGATTTCCTTCCGATTGTTGTGGGACTAGAGGAGGGGTTGGATGCCTAGGAGGTGATACTGGTTCCTCTTGTTTGGGAGGAGGGTATATGATGCCTTCTAGTTCTAATAAGGCTCCTACCAGTTTTTGGTAGTCTTCCACCATGTCCTTGGGTACTCGCTTCTCACCCTTTAGAAACCTTTGTATGGCTTCCTCCCTTAGGTTGGGTGTCTTTTTTAGGGTTATAGGTGGAGGACTGGATTTCACCATGAATTTCCAAGGAACTCTCCTTCCTACACAATAGTTTAAAGTTAGATTAATATTAGGGCATAATATTGATAATGTTTCAAGGGAACTAGGCTATGATACCACTCAAGTTGTCACGCCCCGACCCATTTTGGTCGGATCCCCATGAATAACCTACCGCTCTCCTGGTTCAAGATGAGTTTTCCCCTTCGTTAACTCAAGAGGAGCCAGGCATACTTTTAACCTTATTCCCTAGAAAGACATATATCAAACAAAATGCAAGTTTAAGAGAATTTAAGCATACCTGAGAAAGGGTAAGGCTTGGTGTTATCCCTAGTCATTTTCTCTATTTCCTAAAAAGGGATAAAAAGAGGGGTGAGTTTCTATAACTCAGTGAATGGGTATTTTAAAAAAATAAATTTTCAATAAAAATAGTTTTCAAGTCGGAGTGTGCCAGACTCCTTAATTCTTTTAATTTTTCTCATTTCCAAATCTCAATTTTTAAAATCATTTCTTATTACCACGGTATGTCATCACCCAACACACATTCTTAATCATGAAGGTAAAACACACAATCGTAGGCCAATCTATCCACTGAACCCACTTGTGGCATCGGAGCAACTTTACCAGCCACCTAGATAGAAGTATATCCACTTCTACCTTGAGAATGAGTGGATGTTTGCGACATCCGACCCTTAATCCCATAACAAATCTCCATGTCTATATGAGGATAGAGACCTCATCCTGTCCCCACCCTAGTCTCATGCGCTTGAAGCTACTCAGAGCTTCGCAAGATTTCTGGTACGACAAATTGCCCTTATATCCACCAGGTCATCCAGAGCCCTAGTACTCATCACTACCCCTCTTGGGTATCTCGAAAGTCCTGTAAACACAGTGCATACACAATCAACGGTTTTTCAAATAATGCCATATAATATGTGGTGCCACTGGTCCAGCGGCCCCGACCCTCAACTCAACCTGTAGCTGTTTGTCTTGACTATTACGAAGACCTACCATGTCGCACTGCCGCTAGTTGACTGAGTATGTCGGTCTTGTCTTGGTACCATGGCCAAACAACTCATTACTTAAGGTTTCATAGCATATTAATCATGTTTGTTTACGAGCTCTTGCTCGTGCCAACTAGCCTAGGGCCCAATGTTCGAGATTTTCAAAAATCGGGCATATTAGCCTCTAAGTTCCAAAACCGAGGCCTCCGACCTAACAGAGCTATTCGAGCTCCCATCAAGAAGATCTCCCAAAATATTTAAGCAGTGGCACACAGTCAGGGGATAGTACTCCCGACAAAATATACTTTTCAACTATCCTTCATACCAACCGAGTATGAGGACATCTTCGCTTATAACCGATAAGCGGGTTTTCCACTTCCTTCGAGTAAGTTTCATCATACCAACTGGGTATGATCTACTTACAATCAATAAGTTATTTTTTCATGTGATTTCCACATCACTACTCTCAGGTGTGATGTTTTAAAATACCACTTAGTAGTGAGTTTTTATTTATGAGGTGCTTATCATCCCAACCGGGTATGATATAAAAATCCCACTCACTCGATCGTGTAGTGTATTTCCTCTAAGTCGATTTTTTGTCCGCGAGCTTGATCTCAGTTGGCGTTCCCGATATCTCGTGTTACTACACAAAATGAACATTTTGTTCATTATCATTTGGCTTGATAATCTTCATTCATTATGAATGACTAAAATATCAAACTTTTCAAATATTTACAATTTGGCCCCTAAAGTTCTTTTTCTTTTACTTTAGGCCCTAAATTGCCAGTTTTTTCCCAAATTAAGTCTCGAAACTTTTAAAATTCCCCTTGGGACCTCAATTTATTTAACTTCATAAAAAAGGGTTCAAGTTTCCCAAATTCCCAATTTGGCCCCCAATTTTTCCAAAATTACCATTTTGCCCTTCCTTTACAAAAATGGTAAGTTTTACCCCAAAAATTCTAAAATTTGCTCATTTTGTCCTCTAACACTCTTATCATGCCCAATTGGCCCTCAATTTTATAAAATTACATTTTAGTCCCTCGAATTTTCGAAATCCCCCAATTTTCCCCAACTTTTTCCCCCAATTTCAACTTTCTGACACAGCTGAATTTGATTTCATCAAATTGACCGATCAAACAAGTTTAATTGTTGATATTGAAGTTAAATTAGAGTTTCTACATCTTCATACAATTCAATTACACTTTGAATCACAAGTTTTGATGCTAGAACGAGTTCAAATGGAGCTTTGCCAGAAAATAGAAAGTAGAGGGAGAAAGCTTCAAATGCTCGCCGTTGAGGGTGCGATGGTCCAAGCATTCAATCTGGACAGATAGCTCTCCTCCTTAGGTTCCTCCTAGGATCAAGAATTGCATCAATTGATGTTGAATTGGGTGAGAATTTTATCATGGAAATTCTCTTGGTTCTCTCTCTACCACCGGTCAAAAATTACAGAGAAGAGAAGAATTGGCTTACCTTTCAGTTCTAATTCAGCTGTAAGAGGGCAAGGAGGTGTTGGGAGAGCTTGGTTTGGCCTGAGGAGGGCTCGAATTGGCAGATTTTAGCTCGACAGAAACAAGGCAGCTTCACCGGCGACCCTCGGAGCGAATGAAGACTACCACCGTGTAGCTGACTTCTCTCCGGTTCTAAAGAACCCGGCCACACCTTCTTTGGCTCAGAAAAGACCCTATATCGGAGCTCTGGTTCGAACTTACTTGAAAAACTAAGCAACTAAGAGAGAGTGAGGTTCTCAGGTGTGGAGAGGATAAATGGAGAGGGGCTCTTTATATAGGGACATCGGGCATTCGTCGACTATCCGTTTGGCACCTTTATTACAGTCATTGATGGCTTGAAACGTACTAAATGGAAACATTTCCTTTTCACTGGTGCTGCTTCAATTTTTTTTCGAGTAAAAAGTGTTGTCATCTGAAGGAAGAAGATGACATTGTTCCGAACCGGATCGGACCGGGTTCAAAGCTTAAACCGGCCGGTTTAAGCCCAATTCGACCGAGTTTTTCAAAATTAAAAATTTCTAAATTCATTATCTATCAAATGGTTGCCTCAATTCTCAAATTGTAATTTTCTAAGCCACCTAGAAAAATGAATTTAGCATCCGGTTCAATAGTGTTTCAAACTGGTCCAAACCGGTTCAATCTGGTTTAGATCCGGTTCATGTGAACCGGTTTGGTTTTCATCCCCCATTCATCCTAAAGTCCTTTTTCATAACTTATGTGACTCTTTAAGTCACTTGGAATCCATAATTTTTCTAGTTTGCCCTCTCTCTATCGATTCTGATTCATAAATCAGCTCGGTTCATAAACTAGTTCAATACGGTTCGGATCCAATTCACTCAAACTGGTCTGGTTTTTCTCTCACAATTGGTTCTAAAGTTCTTTTCCAAGTTTTATGAAACTTTTTAGGTTATTTGGGAGTTGTAATTTCTCCAATTTTTCCATTCCTCAATAATCGAGTTTGTGAACTGGTTTGGTTTTTTCACTCGGTTTGACCGGTTCTTTCCCGGTTTTCCTTAACTCCAAAGAGCGGGTTTTACAACTTACCCCTCCAACGTTTCTTAGATGTGTTTTACTCTATTTCCTTTTCATGGTCAGTCCAACCCTTTCTTACTCGTACAACATCTTTTGATGCTATCCTCCTACTTACCCGTTCCTTGGGTTTAACTTACTCATTGGATCCTCCTAGTATGCTTCCCTTGGTTCTTTCACCACAACATTCATTTCTTTTGCAAGTTCATCTCCTCATCCCTCGTCAATTAGTTCCATTACCTCTTAGTGAGGACTTGTATCCCTCTCCATGGTTTCCTTCCTTGAGATTACTCACCAGGTCGTCTAGGGCCATTAGGACACATCACTACCCCTCTTGGGCGTCTTGATGGTCCCATAATCACAGTGCATGCACAATCAGTATTTTCTTATCATGCCATATAACCTGTGGTGCCACTGGTCCAACAGCCCCAACCCTCAACTCAACTCACAGTTGTTTGTCTTGACTGGTCCGTCAACCTGTCATGTCGCGTTGCCGCTAGTTGACTGAGTATGTCGGTCCTGTCTTGGTACCATGGCCAAACAATTCCTTTATTTAAAGTTTTATACCATATAACTCATATTTGTTTACGAGCTCCTTCTCGTGCCAATTGGCCTTGGGCCCATTGTACGAGATTTTTAGAATCGGGCATATTAGCCCCCAAGTTCCAAAACCAAGGCCCCCAGCCTATAAGAGCTATTCAAGCTCCCGTCAAGAAGGTCTCCCAAATCGTTTAAGCATTGGCACACAGTGAGGGGAGAGCACTTCTGACAAAATTTTTTTTTCAGTTGTCCATCATACCGACCGGGTATAAGGACATCTCCGCTCATAACCGATGAACGGGTTTTCAACTTCCTTCAAGGAAGTTTTATCATATCAACTAGGTATGATCTACTTACAACAAGCAAGTAGTTTTTATGCATGTTTTTCAAATCACTCATCCAAGTTGTGATGTTTAAAATACCACTTAGTAGTGGGTTTTCATTTCAAGGTACTTATCATCCCCAACCGAGTATGATATAAAATTCCCACTCACCCGTTAATCTAGTGAATTCCACTAGACCAATTCTTTGTATTCACGTGAGCTTGTCCATACTGGCGTTCCCGGTACCTCGTGTTCCTACACGATATGAACATATGGTTCATTATCCCTCGACCTAATAGCCTTCATTCATTCTAAATGAATGAGAAAACCAAACTTTTATTTATTTTCAATTAGGTCCCTAAAGTTATCTTTCTTTAAGTCCATAATGCCGATGTTTCCTCAAATTGAGTCGCAAAACTTTTAAAATTTATCTTAGGACCTTAATTTATTCAAATTCACAAAAAGGGGTTTAATTTCCCAAATTTCCAATTTGGTCCCCCAAAATTACCATTTTACCCTTCATTTACAAAAATGGTAAGTTTCACCCCAAAAATTCTAAAATTCCTCAATTGGCCCTCTAACATTTTTATCATGCCCAATTGACCCTCAATTTTATAAAATTGCATCTTGGTCCTTCGAATTTTGGAAAATCTCAATTTTCCCCCAATTCCAACTTCTTAACACAGTCTAATTTGATTTCATCAAATTGACCGATCAAACATTTCCAATTTTTTAAATTGAGTTTCTACATGTTCATGTGATTCTTTAGCAATTTGAATTGCAAGTTTTTACGTCGGAACGAGCTCAAACGGAGCTTTGCCGGAAAATGAACTATAGAGAGAGAAAGCTTTGATTACTCACCGGTGAGGGCACGGCGGTCTGAGCTTTCTATTTGGGCAGGTAGTTCTCCTCCTGAGGTTCTTTCTAGGATCAAAATGACATCAATTGATGTCAAATTGGATTAGAATTTTGTCATTAAAATTTGGTTGACTCTCTCTCTAACACCGATCGGAAATTACAGAGGGAAGCCGAATTACCTTACTTTACCATCCTAATTCAGTCATGGGAGGGCTGAGAAAGTGTTGGGAGGGCTTGGTTTGGCCTGAGGAGGGATTGAAATAGCCTATTTTAACTCGACCGAAACAAAGCAGCTTCGGTCCATCGAAGCTACTTCACTGTTCTATTCTACTGGCGCTTCTCCGGTTTGGTTTTCATCTCCAATTCACCCTAAAGTCCTTTTTCCTAACTTTTATGACACCTTAGGCCACTTAGGGTCCATAAATTTCCCGGTTTACCATCTCTTTATCGGTTTCGGTTCATAAACCGACTCAGTTCTTAAATCAGTTTATTCCGGTTCACCTGATCCGGTTTGGTTTTTCTCTCCCACTTTGTTCTAAGGTTCCTTCCCAATGTTTATAAATCTCTTTTGGTCACAAGGGAGTTGAATTTCTCTAATTTGCCCGTTTCCTAATAAATAGGTTTGTGAATTAGTTCAATTTTCTTACTCGGTTTCACTAGTTCTTTTCCCGGTTTTCCTTAACTAAAAAGCGAGGGGGTTTACAGTATCCTCTTCCATGGTGACACCTTTAGGAATACTTGGTCCCTAACCTTGAACTCCAGGTCCTTTCCCCGGTGGTTGGCATAACTTTTCTGCCTATCTTGGGTCGTTTTGAGTCGGCTCCCTATTATTTGGATTTTCTCATATGCATCTTCTATCAACTCAACTTTCTTTAGTTTTCTTTCTCCTAACTCCTCCCAAAATACGAGTGTGCGCCAAGGTCACCCGTAGAGTGCTTTGTAGGGTGCCATCTGGATGTTGGCATGGTAGTTGTTGTTATATGTGAATTCCATGAGGTACAGGTAATCCTTCCAACCTTTATTCATTGTTAGAACACATGCCCGAAGCATGTCTTCTAGAGTTTGGATGGTCCGTTCTAAATTTCCATTAGTCTGAGGGTGGAAAGTTGCGTCCGCATCGGGTAAGGCCAGCACTAGGGCCGTCGTTAATCAAGAATTGAGCTCTTAGAAGGACTCCTCGCACTTGATGTCCCACTTATAGTCCACTCCCTTCCTCATGAGGCAAGTTAAGGGAGTTGCAATCCTAGAGAAGTACTCTACAAACTTTCAGTAGTACCCTGCAAGGCCAAGGAAGCTACGCACCTCGGTTGGGTTGGTGGGAGTTTTTCAATTTGAGATTATCTCTATTTTGGCTGGATCCACCTTTACTCCATCCTTAGACACTATATGCCCTAGGAAGCCCACTTCTTGTAACCAAAACTCACAGTTAGAGAACTTGGCGTACAGTCAATTTTCTCATAACGTACTTAGGGTTATCTCCAAATGCGCCCAGTGCTCTACTTTGGTTCGGGAGTATATGAGGATATTTTCTATAAACATTATCACGAACTTGTCCAAGTATGGTTGGAATACCTGGTTCATCAAGTCCATGAAGGTTGCAGGTGTGTTCGTCAACCCGAAGGGTATTACCCTAAACTCGTAATGCCCATATCGGGATCAGACGCGGTCTTCTAAATGTCTTCCTCCTGAATCTTCAACTGGTGGTAACCAGATTGCAGGTCAGTCTTAGAGAGGTAGGCTGCCCCTCGTAGCTAGTCGAATAAGTCATCTATTTTGGGGAGAAGATACTTATTCTTAATGGTTACCCGGTTCAGCTTTCGATAGTAAATGTAGAGTCTCATGCTCTCATCCTTCTTTTTGATGAATAAAACTGGCGCTCCTCACGGGGATTATGTAAACCCCGCCCTTTTGAGCTAAGGAAAACGGAGAAGGGAACCAGTCAAACCGAGTGAGAAAAATCGAACCAGTTCACAAACCCGATCAATTGTGAATGGGCAATTTAGGAATTTACAACTCCCAGGTAATCCAAAGGGTTCATAATACTATGGAAAAGAACCTTAGGATGAATTGGAAGAGGAAAATTAGACCGGTTTGGATGAACCGGGTCAAACAGGATTGAACCGGTTTATGAACCGAGTCGGTTCAAGAACCGAAACCGATAGAGATCGGGCAAAACAAAGGAATTCAACTCCATAGTACTCCAAAGAAAATCATAAACCTTAGGATGGAACCTTAGAACAAAGTGGGAGAGAAAAACCAGACCAGTTCGGGTGAACCAGACCCGAACCGGATTGAACCAGCTTAAGGACCAAGTCGGTTTATGAACCAAAATCAATAAAGGAATGGTAAACCGAGAATTTTATGAACCCTAAGTGACCTAAGGAATCACAAAAGTCAGAGGAATGGAGTTGTGATGGAATTGGGGATGAAAACCAAACCGGTTCAGGTGAACCGGATTCGAACCGGTTTTGACCGATTTGAACCACTATTGAACCAAACCCTAAATTTATTTTTCTAGGTAGCTTAAATAATTCAAATGGGAGATTTGAGGCCACCATTGGATAGAAAATGAATTTAGAAATTTTTAGATTTGAAAAACTGGTCGAATGAGGGTGAACCAACTGGTTTAATCTTTGAACCCGGTTCGAACCGGTCCAATCCGGTTCAGAACAGTGTCATCTTCTTCTTCAGGATGACAGCACTGTTCTAAACTGGACCGCACCGGTCCGAACCGGGTTTAAAGATTAAACCGGCCGGTTTAGGCCAGATTCAACCGAATTTTTCAAAATTAAAATTTTCTAAATTCATTTTCTATCCAATGGTGGCTTCAACTCTCAAATTTGAATTTTTTAAACCACCTAGAAAAATGAATTTAGCATCCGATTCAATAGTGCTTCAAACAAGTCCAAATCGGTTCAATCAGGTTTAGATCCGATTCACCTGAACCAGTTCAGTTTTCATCTCTAATTCCTCCTAAATTCCTTTTTCATGAATTTTGTGACTCTTTAGGTCACTCGGGATCCATAAATTTCCCGGTTTTCCCTTTCTCTATCGATTCTGATTCATAAACCGGCTCGATGCATAAACCGGTTCAATCCTGTAGGATCGGGTTCATTTGAACTGGTTTAGTTTTTCTCTTCCAATTTGTTCTAAGGTTCTTTACCAAGGTTTTATGAACCCTTTGGGTCACTCATGACTTGTAAATTTCCCAAATTGTCTGTTTCCTGATAAATCAGATTTGTGAACCGGTTCGGTTTTCTCACTTGGTTTGACCCGTTCTTTTCTCGATTTTCCTTAACTCAAAAGGGCAGGGTTTACATGATGAGTTTTGAAAACTGAGAAATTAAGGAAGAAAGAATTTTCAAGGAAATAAGGAGTCTCGCACACTCCAATTCAAAAACTATTTTATTGAAAATTTTTAAATACCCATTCATTGAGTTATAGAAAATCAACCACCCTTTTTTATCCATTTTTAGGATTAGAGAATGACAAGGAATAACACCAGGTTTTACTCTCTGTTAGGTATGCTTAATCTCCTCTTAAGCTTGCATTATTATTAATTTATGTTATTCTAGGGAACAAAGTTGAGATTACGCATAGCTCCTCTTAAATTAAAAAAAGGGGGAAACCTCTCTTGAGCCAAGGGAGCGGCCGGTTGTTCACAGGGATCCGACCAAACTGGGTTGAGGCATGACAACTTGAGTAGTATCAGAGCTAAGTTCCCTTGAAACATTATCAATATTATGCCCTGACATTAATCAAACTTTAACTATCGTGTAGGGAGGAGAATCCCTAGGAAGTTCGCTGTGAAATCCAATACTCCACCTATAACCTTGAAAAAGACACTATCCCAAGGGAGGCATTCGTTCAACGATTCTTAAAGGGTGAGAAAAGAGTACCTAATGACATGGTAGAAGATTATTGGAAACTTGTGGAAGCCTTATTGGAACTAGAAGGCATCACATACCCTCCTCAAGACCAGAGGAATTTGTACCTCTTCCTAGGAGCCCAAACCCTCCTCCAGCCCCACAACAATCGGAGAGGAATCCAACTAAGAAAGAGGCTTGGGACAACTACTGGGATGCATATGCCACTTTCATAAAGATCCAGCAAGTACCCCCACCTACTTAGTCCAGCTTTAATCCCTTCCAATGGATGAAGTGGACATATGAGTGCGAGGTAGAGGTATTAAAGCGATATGGACTGGAGGCCATACATGAAGTTCGTCCCATAAGGGAATACGGATGGACCCCAACTAGTTCCTAAGAGTCATCTAAAAAGAGTCCTATAATTGTTTAAGGTTAACTCCTGGCCTATGACCCCAAGGGGTTAGGGGGTAGAAAATTTTGTAATAAGCCAAGTGTGGTAAGAAATACTTCTTGAATGAATTAAATTCTAATTTCCTAATAAAATTTATGGGTCTCCTTAATAAATTCAAGCAATAAGAAGTATACTAATAAAGATCAAAGTAAAGGGTAGAAAATTACCTAAGGAAGGAAAAATGGGTCATTTCTAGTTAACCTCAACCTTTAAGGTTTCCCTCAAATGGACAATAAAATTTGGCAAGGAAGAGACTCCTAGAGTTCACTCGAGGGAGACAAATCCTATCTAAGGAAAAGGAAGAAGAAGTTTGGAACAAGGGAAGTGAGCATCAAAGAGCACGGGATTAGTGAAAGTCTAAGGAGTTGAGGAAAGTCTAAAAGAATAAGAGTAAGGACAACAAGAAGGAATAGACTATTCCAAGGAAAATCAAAGGAATGTAAGTTGATCAAGAAGAAGGAAAGAAGGTTATGAGGAGCACTAAAGATGTTAAGACAATTATGACAGGACAAGGAGAAATAAGAAAGGAAAGAGATGTGGTAGCAAGAAAGCCCCATGAATAATACCTACTTGGAAAGAATTAGGATACAAATTCTTAGGAACTTCATCAAAATAAGGGGACTTGTTGAAAGCAAGGATAAGGAACAAGAAGCGAGAAATCCAGAGTGGATAAACCATATAAAGATATGTAAGTACAAGAAAAGAATAAAAGAACTTCTGAGGAGTAGTAGGGAGATTGAACGTAAGAATCCCAGAACAGAAGACCCTAGAAGAAGGATGAGAATAGGAAGTGGGATCGTGGAAGGAGAAAGTTCCGAGTTAAGGTAACCAGCAGAGGAAATATCACAAAAATGGAGCTGAAATAAGGACCTTAGTAAAAGGTATAAGTGACTAAGTAAGTGCCTGGAGAGGTTGAGTGTGATCTACTTGCAAGAAAGCAGGGAAACCAAATGGGGATTTTAGATGAACCTAGTTGAAGGAAATAACCCATAATAACCAGATCATCCAGGAGAATAAACTACACTCTAAGAAGGATTGGGGAGTAGTAAAGACTACACCTTAAAAAGTGCAAAGGAATGGATACTAATGACAAGAAGATTCGAGAGATGACCATCTCAAAATAATTAAACTAAGAGGAGAATACGGGTGAGGCTATTAACGAACGAACCCTTGTGAAGGTCATAATCCCAGTAAAGAAAGAAAATATGGAAAGGACAAAACCTTTGGGAAATAAGGACAAAGGAAGGTCATAAAGAGATCAATGGCTAAGACTGGAGTAATGACCCAAAAGCTAAGAGAAGGTTAAATAAGCTTTTTGCAAGACGATCAAGAGATTGTGAAACAAAGGGGATGTGAACTCCACCTCCAAAAAATATATGAGAAATGGAAGCATGTGAGAATGAAGATAAGGTATACAAGAAGAACACGTAGGGTCTTAAGGGTAAAGGTAAGCAGGAGAGGATGGAATCAAAGAATGTCATTTAAGGTTAGACATTCGCAATGGTAAAATTTAAAGAGAATTCTGAGAGAAAATGAGTATAAAACTTACCAAGAAAAAAAAAACCTTGGAAAAACATATGTGTTCCAATTAGAAGGTAATGGAACCAACAGAATTAGAAAGAAGATAAACTCCTCAAAGACAAGTTGTTGGAGATGAAAGGATCAAGTACATAAGAAAAGTAATCGTGAGGGTCCAAGGGGTAAGTTATACCCAAATAATGAGTAAGTAGGTAAACAACATCAAAAAGATGTCGTATGTGTAAGAAAGGAACTAACTCGAAATAAGGAATCGTGAAATGACCACAAGTGAGTAAGAGTGGAGTGACAAAAAAGGGAAGTTTTTGGGGAAAGGACGCCACTGGAGATGAGGAATGGCTTAAGAAGGGAAGAGTGTCAGTATGTTAGTAAGTTATCGGGAACCTCAAAGACTTGAAAATTTGAAAGACCCAATAAAGAAGTTGGGAAAAGGCAAGTAAGGAAAACCAAGATGGTTATATGGGATATAACGTCAAAGGCAAAAGGGACAATTTGATAATAGTAAAGATAGTCAAGGAATACTACCAGACGAAAAGAGGGATGAAGTTATACTATCCATGGAAGTATTTCAAAGATGTTAAAAGGTCAAAGATGGGTTATAGAGAATGTCGTGCTATGGGGGAACATGTAAGCCCAATAGTCTTAGGAAAATATGACTCAAGTAAGGAAGAATTTGTTAGTTAAGCATGACAAGGTTAGGAATTAAATTTGGAACAAAGTTGTAATAACCAATGAATGAGGGAAGGATCAATGTAGGATAAAAAGGTGATAACACCAACACCTATGGAAGCATGTACGTGGTGCTTGAATGGACACGGAGCTAAGGAGGTCAACAATAAAGAGAATAACTAGATACATGAATGATTGGGTATTTTGGAGCTCCCAATCCTAAAATCTTATGTAAAGAATCTTAGGATGGAGAAATTGTACTTTAAGGAACAAAGGATGTGAATTTAAGGATATGACCCTAAACATTCCAGTGAGATATGTTTAACTAAAGTAAACTTTATGGAATGAGAAAATGAAGGGAAGGAAACGAAAATCTCAAGTGTATGTTATATAAGGGATGAATGAGAATAACCGAGAAGGTTTAATATCTATGAACAACAAATTGACATCAAGGGAAGTACCTTCCAATGCGAAGAACGTCAAATAAGTTTTAGGGACAAAACTCCTAAAACGAGGGGAAAGTTGTAAACCCCACCCTTTAGATTTAAGGAAAAATTAGGGAAATAAACGGTCAACCCAAGTGAGAAAATTGAACCAGTTCACGAACTCTGACCATTTGAGAACGAGCAAATTGGGAATTTACAACTCCCAAGTGACCCAAAGAGTCATAAAAACCTTGGAAATGTACCTTAGGACAATTTGGGAGAGAAAACCACACCGGTTCAGGTGAACTAGATCCGAACCGGATTGAATCGATTTGAACCACTATTGAACCAGATGCTAAATTCATTTTTCTATGTGGCTCAAAAATTTTAAATTAGAGAATTGAGGCCACCATTATATAGAGAATAAATTTAGATTAATTTAAAATTTTTAATTTTTGAAAAACTCGCTCGAATTAGGCCTGAACCAACCGGTTTAAGCATTGAACCCGATTCGGACCGGTCTGGTTCAGTTCAGAACAGTGTCGTCTTCTTCTTTCAGATGACAGCACTGTTCACTAATCAGAAAATCAAACAGTGCCGATGAAGAGGAAATGTTTTCGTTCAATACATATCAGGCTATCAATGACTATCATTAAGGTGCCAAACGGACGGTCGGAGAGTCCCTGAGCTCCCTATATAAAGAGCACCTCTCCATTCATCATCCACACACCTGAAAACCTCACTCTCTCTTAGCTACTCAGTTTTCCAATGAAGCTCGAACCAAAGCTCCGAAATAGGGGGTTTTTTGAGCCAAAGAAGGCATGGTCAAGTTCTTTAGACTCAAGGAGATGTCAACTACCCAACGGTGGTCTCCAATTACTACAAGGATTTTCGGAGAAGCGTTAACGTGATCGAACAGTGAAGCAGCTCTGGCGGACTAAAGCTGCCCTATTTCTATCGAGCTGAAATCAGCTGATTTGATCCCTACTCCGGCCAAACCAAGCTCTCTCAACACTCCCTCAGCCCTCAGACAACCGAATTAGAGTGGAAAGGCAACCAACCGATGAAACTTTACTAACTAAATTCTCCCTCAATTCGATATGAATTGAGGTGATTCTTGATTCTAGGATTAAACTTAGGACGAGAGCTATCTGCCCAGATCGAAAGCTCAGACCTCCGCACCCCCGATGGTAAGCTTTCAAAGCTTTCTCTCTCTAAGTTCAGATTTCCAATGAAGCTCCATTTGAGCACAATTCATATCCAAATGACGCGATTCAAAGTTCCATTGAATTGTGTGGAGATGTAGGAACTCAATTTTACCTTCAATTTCAACAACTAACCACAAATTGATCAGTCAATTTGATGAAATCAAATTCGACCAAGTTGAAATGGGGAAATTGGGGGAAACTTTTGGGGGAAATTGGGGATTTCAAAATTTTGAGGGACTAAAGTGTAATTTTCCAAAATTGAGGGCCAATTGGGCATGAAAAAGATGTTGGATGACCAATTGGTCAATTTTTAGAAATTTTAGGGTGAAATTTACCATTTTTATAAAGTAGGGGCAAAATGGTAATTTTGGAAAAGTTGGGCACCAAATTGGGAATTTGGGAAACTTGAACCCCTTTCCGTGATTTTGAATAAATTGAGGTCCCAAAGTGAATTTTAGAAGTTTCAGTACTCAATTTGGAGGAAAATTGGCATTATGGGCCTAAAGTTAAAGAAAAAGAACTTTAGGGACCTAAATGCAAATAACTAAAAGTTTGGGCATTTTATTCATTTGTGATTAATGAAGGCTATTAGGTCAAAGGATAATGAACAAGGATGTTCACATCGTGTAGCAACACGAAGTACAGGAAACGCCAGCAAAGACAAGCTCGTGTAGAGGCAAAGAGTCGGTTAGGAGGAATTCACTACATTATCGGTTGAGTGGAAATTTTCACATCATACCCGGTTAGGATGATGAGTACCTCGGAATGAAAAATCACTACTAATGTGGAATTTTAAATATCACACCTGGATGGGGTGATGTGAAAATTACGCGGAAAAACTACTTACTAGTTGTAAGTAGATCATACTCAGTTGGTATGAAGAACTTCCTGGAAGGAAGTAGAAAACTCGTTTATTGATTATGAGCGGAGATGTTGTAAACCCCGCTCTTTGGAGTTACGGAAAATCGAGAAAATAACCGGTCAAAACGAGTGAGAAAACCAAACCGGTTCACAAACCTGATTATCAATAAATGGGAAATTTGGGAAATTTACAATTCCCGAGTGACCCAAAGAGTTCATAAAACTTTGAAAAAGAACCTTAGGACAAATTGGAAGAGAAAAACCAAACCGGTTCAGATGAACCGGATCCAACTAGATTGAACTAATTTATGAACTAAGTTGGTTCATGAACCGAAACTGATAGAGAAAGGGCAAACCGAGAAAATTATGGATCCCGAGTGACCTAAATAATCACAAAAGTCAAGAAAAAGGACTTTAGGATGTATTGGAGATGAAAACCAAATCAATTTAGGTGAATCAGATCCAAACCGGTTTGGACCGGTTTGAACCACTATTGAACTAATGCTAAATTCATTTTTCTAGGTGGTTTAAAAAATTCAAATTTGATATTAGAGGCCACCATTGGATAGAAAATAAATTTAGATGAATTTTGAAAATTTTAAATTTGAAAAATTCAGTTGAATTGGGGGTGAACCGGCCAGTTTAAGCTTTGAACCTAGTTCGAACCGGTCTGGTTCGGTTCGAAACAGTGTCGTCTTCTTCCTTCATATGACAGCACTGTTCACTCGCTGGAAAATCGCATAGCACCGACGAAGATGAAAAGTCTCCGACCAGAGAGTTTTAGGCAATGAATGACCACCATTAAGGCACCAATTGAATGGCCAAGATGTCCCCAAGCTTCCTATATAAAGAACCCCTCCTCATCCATCCTCTCCACACTTGAAAACTCCATTCTCTCTCAACTGCTCTAATTTTCGGCAAAGCTCATACTAGAGCTCTAACTTGGGCATTTTTCTAATCCAAACAAGGTGAGGTCAAGTTCTTTAGAACTGGGGAGAAGTCAGCTACACGCTTGTAGTCTACATTTGCTCTAAGAGTCGCCAAAGAAACGCCGGCATGATAGAACAGTGAAGTAGCTCCGGCGAACTGAAGCTGCCCTGTTTTGTCCGAGCAGAAATTGGCCAATTCGAGCCCTTCTCAAACCAAATTGAGCCCTCCTAACACCTCTACAGCATTTCTACAACTGAATTAGAGTTGAAAGGTAAGCCAATTCGGCTCCCCTCTGTAATTTCCAATCGGTAATAGAGAGAGAACCGATAGAACTTTGATGATGAAATTCTCACTCAATTCGGTATCAATTGATGCAATTCTTAATCCTAGGAGTAACCTCAGAACACAAGCTATCTGTCCAGATCAAAAGCTCGGACTATCGCGCCCCTGATGGTATCTTTTGAAGCTTTCTCTCTCTAAGTCCAGTTTTCCGGCGAAGCTCCATTTGAGCTTATTTTGGCATCAAATCGTGTGATTCAAAGTGCAATAGAATTGTATGAAGGTTTAGGAAATCCAATTTAACTTCAATTTCAAAAATTAAACTCATTTGATCGGTCAATTTGATAAAATCAAATTCGACAGAGTTAGGAGGTTGAAATTGGGAGAAATTTGGGGATTTCAAAAATTAGAGGGACTAAAGTGCAATTTCATAAAATTGAGGACCAATTGGGCATGATAAAGATGTTTTAGGACTGATTGGGCAATTTTTGGAATTTTTGGGCAAAACTTACCATTTTTGTAAAGTAGGGGCAAAATGGTAATTTTGGAAAAGTTGGGAGACCAAATTGGAAATTTGGGAAATTAAACTTTTTTTGTGAATTTGAATAAATTGAGGTTCTCAGATAAATTTTAAAAGTTTTGGGACTCAATTTGAGGAAAAATCGGCATTAGGGACTTAAAGATAAAGAAAAATAATTTTAGGGACCTAATTGTAAATAAATGAAAAGCTGGTTTTCTCATTCATTTGGGATGAATGAGAGCTATTAGGTCAAAGAATAATAAACAAGAATGTTCATATCGTGTAGGAACACGAAATACCGAGAACGCCAGCTAAGACGAGTTCGAGTAAGGACAACAAGCCAGCTAAGAGAAATTTCACTGCACGATCGAGTGAGTGGGATTTTTATATCATACTCGGTTGGGATGATAAGTACTTTAAAAATGAAAACCCACTGTTAAGTGGTATTTTAAACATCATACCTAAGAGTAGTGATGTGAAAATCACGCGGAAAAACTAATTACCGGTTATAAGTAAATCATACCTAGTTGGTATGATGAAACTTCCTCGAAGGAAGTGGAAAACCCGTTCATCAGTTATGAGCGGAAATGTCCTTATACTCGGTTGGTATGATGGACAGTTAAAAATATATTTTTGTCGGAAGTATCCTCCCCTAATTGTGTGCCACTGCTTAAACAATTTGGGAGACCTTTTTAACGGGAGCTTCAATAGCTCTGTTAGGCCGGAGGCCTCGGTTTTGGAACTTGGGGGCTATAATGCCCAATTTTGAAAATCTCGAATAGTGGGCCCTAGGTTGGTTGGCACGAGCAGGAGCTCATAAACAAACATGATTTATATGCCATGAAAACTTAAGTAATTAAATTGTTTGGCCATGGTACCAAGATAGGATCGACATACTCAGTCAACTAGCAGCAGTGTGACATGACAGGTCTCCCGACTAGTTAAGACAAATAGCTGTAGGTTGAGTTAAGGGTCGGGGTCGTTGGGCCAGTGGCACCAAAGATTATATGGCATCATGTGAAAAATGTTGATTGTGCATGCACTGTGTTTACGAGACCTTCAAGATGCCCAAGATGGGTATTGATGTGTACTAGGGCCCTGGATGACCTGATGGATATAAGGGCAGTTAGTTGTACTAGAAGTCTTGCGAAGCTTGACGTAGCTTCAAGTGCATGAGACCGGGGTGGGGTTAGGATGAGATCTCTGTCCTCATACGGACACGGAGAATTGTTACGGGATTGAGGGTCGGATGTCGCGAACATCCACTCATTCTCAAGGTAGAAGTGGACGTGCTTCTATATAGATGGTCGGTAAAGTCGTTCCAACGCCATAAGTGGGTTTAGTGGATGGGATGGCCTATGATTGTGTGTTTGACCTTCATGATGAAGGATGTGTGTTGGGTAATGACACACCGTGGTAAATAAGAAATGGTGATGAAAATAGGAACTTTGAAATGAAAGGTTTTTAAAAGAGAATAAGTAGTCTAGCACACTCCAAATCAAACATTTTTCCTAAAAGTTAATTTTTGAAAATCCATTCACTCAGTTGTTGTACTCACCCCCTCCCTTATATCCCTTTTAGGAAATCCCGGAAAGCCTAACCTAAGGACCATCAACTAATATGTCTGTAAAACAGGTATGTTCAGTTTAAAATTTTATATAGTTTTGATTTATGCTATTCTAGGAAAGGTACAGGTTTAAAGGATGCCTTACCCTTCACGGTTTAAAAACAAGGGGTAACCCTTAGTAAACTGGGAGAGTGGCGGGTTGATCATGGGGATCCGACCAAACCGGGTCGAGGCGTGATAGATATCCTCACACACGGTTCGTGTGATGCATAGATGAAAAATTATTTTGTCAGAAGTGCTTAACAAACTATGTGCCACTGCTTAAACATTTTGGGAGACCTTCTTGACGGGAGCTCGAATAGCTCAAATAGGCCAAAGGCCTCGGTTTTGGAACTTTGGGGCTAAAATGCCCGATTTTGAAAATCTCATACAGTGGGCCCAAGGCCAGTTGGTACGAGCAGGAGCTAAAATTATTGTTTTGTGCATGCATTGAGGTTCAGAACCATCAAGATGCCCAAGAGGGGTAGTGATGTGTCCTAGGGGCTACTAGACGACATGGTGGAGATAAGGGCAATTTGTCGTGCCAACAGTCAGGGAAGCTTGACGTAGCTTCATGCGTATGAAACCATAGTGGGGTCAGGATGAGATCTCTATCCTCATACGAACACGAAGTTTCTTTTCGGGTTTGAGGGTCGGATGTCACATACATCCACTCATTCCTAGGATAGAAGTGGACGAGTTTCTATCTAGGTGGCCGATAAAGTTGCTCTAACGCCACAAGTGGGTGCAATGAACAAGTTGTCATGCGAATGTGTAATCCATTCATGATGAAGGGCGTGTGTTGGTTGTTAAACATACCATTTGTGGTTAATGATGAGTAATGGTTTTGAAAACCGAGAAATTAAGGAAGAAAGATTTTTTAAGAAAATAAGGAGTCTCGCACACTCCAATTCAAAAATTATTTTATTAAATTTTTTTTAAATACTCATTCACTAAATTGTAGAAACTCACCCACCTTTTTATTCATTTTCATGATTAGAGAATGACAAGGGATAATACTAGGATTTACCATGTGTCAGGTATGCTTAATCTCCTCTTAAGCTTGCATTATTATTTATTTATATTATTCTAGGGAACAAGGTTGAGATTACCTCTTGAATTAAAGAATGGAGAAATCCCTCTTGAATTAAAGAAGGGGGAAACCCCTCTTGGACCAAGGGAGCAGCGGGTTTTTTAAGGTGATCCAACCAAACCGAGTTGAGGCGTGACATGTACAGTTTTTCAATGAACCTTAAAACCAAGCCGAAAATGACCTATTACAATCAAGTAAAGCTAGAAAATGATCGTGAAAATATGGAAAAGATATTTAGGAGCATGTATGATTGATCCTAGGGCTTAAAACCCTAGCTAAAAAGGAATACAAATATTAGGGACCAAAATAAAATTTTGGGTAAATTTGGGATCGAATTGTAATTTCCAAAAAGTAGGAGGACTAAAGTGGAAATAAGAATAGTCTAAGGACCTAAAGGGAAGGTTAAAAAGACTTGTGGTTAAAATGCAAAGAAAAGTACATTAGGGACATAAATATAATTATGGGAAATTTTATGGACTAAAGTGTACATAAAGGAATGTTTTGGGAAATTTGGTAAATTTAAGAAAGTTAAAGGTCGAGTAGTAAAATAGTAATCATCGAGGATTGAATCTAGTGAATCGGGCCAAAAAATGGTTAAATCGTAAATATGGGAAAAGTTAAGACACTATACGAGAAGTACTGATAAAACTTGATGAAAAAAATACTTGAGTAAGATGTAATCGAGTACGTATTATTTATAGATCGAAATTATACCTGATTAAGTACTCCAGTCGTAGATCAAACACTCACAAGGAGAACAAGATCTCAAGTCAAGGTGAGTCAGATTTCTAACTACAAGTCCAATTAGACCGACTGAAGTTCTTTACAAACATTATAAAATGTATGATTGTAAAATGCGTGTAGAAAATGATGTGGAGATTATTTGATTAAAATACGAGTAATATGCCAATGAACTACAAAAGATGGGAAGAGGTTTGACAATTTATCAAAAGATAGGAAATATCACGATGAGTACGAAAGACGATTCGGGACCTAACAATTTATCAAGACGGGTAATAACCCAAAGGTTTGTAAATAACGACCAAGAACCTAAGTATTTATAAAATATGGGCTAAGAGTCGACATTTTATCAAAAGAATGGTCGTGACTCGTCTGTTTATGAAACACGGGCTAAGACCTAGACATTTATGAAAGATGGCTTAAGACCCAAACCATTTAATAAAGACAAACTAAGACTCAAATAGTTTAAGAAAGATGGGCTAAGGCTCAAACATTTAAGAAAGATGTGTTGAAACTCGACCATTTATAAAAGATGGGATAAAGTCTAAATATTTATAAAAGACGGGTTAAGGCTTGAATATTTAAAAATATATAGAATAAGACCCGAAATTTAAGAAAGACAGGTAAGGTCCGAATGCTTCAAGAATAATGAATGTAGGCTCATCAATTAAGTTACAATGGTTTACGAAACACGGGCAATGATCTGTTTGTTTACAAAAGAGGAGCTAAGTCTTGATGCCTTACAAAATACAGATTAATACTTTGTAGTTTATCAAAAATGGGTTGCGTCCTAATTTATTTATAAAATAGGGATAGAGAAATTATGTTTTATGAAATATGAATAGAGGGTCGTATGGGGAATCATTTTAGAATGACCAATATACATGTGAATTAAGAGGTTGTATGGTTACTAAAGCTAATAAAAATTATTGTGTAATAAGAGTGAGTGACTTTCTAGTATGTAATAATCGAGGAGTATGAGAAAGTATACTTGAATAATTATTGATTATACGATATTTAAATGAGTGATTGTAAAATATCCCCGATTCACGTTGGAAGACTGTAATTGTTAATATAGCTTAATGTATTTTGAAAACACAGGATTTTTGTAAAAGTAAATAAGCATATTGTTTAAAATATTCAGATAATTAGTGGAGAAATCAAAATTTTGAACACTGATATTTTAAAAATACGTCTGTTTGATAAATAATTAATTTGTTATTTATAAAAATGAAAATATTATTTATTAGTTGTTTTGAGTAAAGATTGAAATGAACGTCATTAACATTCGGTGGGAGTTCTTTCATCACTATGTATGGCTCAATCCTCCACCAAAATGTTTAAATACATGAAATTAAATAAGTCTAAAGAATAAAAAATTATCGATAACTAAGATGTGGAGGTATAAATTATCCAAAAAAAATACGAGAAGATTTATTTAGTATAATTTTTATAATTAAATTTGTGGAAGTTTTAAATACAAGTAAAAATTATAATTATCTTATATTATGAATTTTACATTTTATCAATTTTATGGTAGTGTGTCATACATTATTTTAGCGTATAAAATTTTAAAAATATTATGAAAATTATTTTTATTATAGTGATGAAAATGTTATGATTGCTCCATCCCAATGCTGGACTACAAGCATATATAATAGTATATATCTTTTAACCATATCTTTTGCATGACAGATTGTAGGATACTAACATAAGAAAATCAGAGAAATATATCAAATGGAGTAGATTAAATATTCAAATGAAACCCTTACATATAAGCACAAACATCTTCATAATATACCATTAACTCACCAGATTTCACAAAGTAACCAATGGGGTTGGTCGCCTTGCCTTATTAAAAGAATTTCTTCTATCGAAACTCTCGAAAGAGAAAGGATGAAAGAATACCAATTATCATTCCAAAAACTCTACTGATACAAATTCTTTCCTTCTAAATTAGATATATAATGAATTTGAAATAAATTGTATTAAAAAGTAATTTATCTTTTATTGATGTTTGTTCATTAACTAATGTTATCTCACATGCAAAAAGAAAAAAGAAAGAAAGAATCTCATCTACTTTACAAATACTAATAATTAGATAAATATGTTTAAAATCTTCATATTAACTTTTCTTGTATCTAGAAGTGCGCAAATGCAAATCTATATATATTCTTTGGTGGGTGAGTCGATGATCACATGATCTAAAATACCTCGATTTCTAAATCCTATTTTAATATAATCATAAAATATATTAAAATTTGCATATACTTGCTATTATCCTATAGAAAAAATAAACAAAAAAAAGTGGAATAAATTCCTCATGGCATTAGATGCATATAGCTGCTCATTAAATTCTCACAACCTAACATTAAATGATTGTTTGGGCAAAAAAAACCTAAAATGATTGTCCTCTCAATCCTTCTATTAAATCTTTCATTAAAGAACTTATATGATGATTCTAGTGATGTTTTGGTAAGCCATATTCCCAATACAAAGTAAATAAAATAACCTAATTGTGCGAGAAAATAATCATTGATCGTAAAACACAAAAGATCAAAACATGATAAGGAGTGCGGCTCAAACATCAGAACCCCAGTGCACATGGCACCAACTCAAGTAAATGTGATTCCATTTATACACAACAAATGGTCATGTCAGATCTGGACAGGGACCATGTCAGGGACATTAATATGACAAGGAAAATAATTAAAATAATCTTGGACATTTTTTTTCAGTTGGGGGGAATTCCTCAAATCATTGAATAATAGCAAGCTGTTGAAATCACAAAAAAAATATTATTTTATTTTTAAATTAGTATTTTATTTATTTTAGAAAATATATAATAAAGTATTAACATTTTCTCAATTAAAATAATAAAATTTTTAACTTGACTTAAATAAAATATCATTTTTTAGATAACATAAATAGAATTTTAAAGTTTAAACTTTACCATCTACCTATCTTCCTTTGAACACATGTATAATATAAAGAAAAATTAATAGTGAATCATTTTATGAGCTATCATATAAATATAAATATAAAATATTTTATTTAAATTTATCTTAATAATAAAAATATTTTAGTATTAAAAATAATATAATTTTATTTATTATTTAGAGATTTGGGCGTACTTATTATATAATTATGGAATGTATTTAAAAATGGTTAATAAGCTTTTAACAATTTTATCAAATGTAATACAATCAAATAAAAAAAATGGATTGTACTGTATTTATCAAATATAACAACAACCATAATTTTTATATGGAAATTAGATATGTGAGACATTTAAAATTATATTGTAATAAAATTATTTGGTAAAAATATGTAATGAATTTTAACACAATAACACCATTTTTTAATATAATTCTCACCATTAGGAGAAGTAAAACTAAGTATAATATTAGTATTTCACTTGTTATTGACATGACTTATACTATTTTGATTAAAAAAAGTGATATTGCATTATATTTATTAATATATACACAATGTATAATGTTTAAAATATCCAAAAAAATCATATTAAATTAATAAAATAATTAAAGTTATATTTAAATAAAATATTAACCCATTTAAAAAAAATGGGATCTATTGAAAAGATTCTACCCGTACAAGTCCTCCATCCATCTATGTATAAACTAAGGAATGCCGTGTGGTGGTGGACCGTCTCTCACTGCACAAGTGCGAGATCCCCAACTCCGCGTGGGGACTGGGGACTAGGGCGGATCAAGACATTTTCTCATTTCCAATATAGCAACGGCTATATGTTAGTTGAATGATGTCTATGAAATAAGTATTGAATATAAAAAATGCAAAAATGGGAAGAGAAAAGATGAAATTAATTGTTAAATAATATTTTTTAATAATTAATAATATTAAATACCCAAAAAAGTAATTATAAAATATAAAACAGAAAACAAGCAATAGGAGGGAACAGACGGTCTCCCCTGTCATTCCTGCCCACCTTAAATTGCCTATTCAATTAGGTTCACAGCAGGGGGTCTTAAAAATGTGTTTTTTTTGTGTATCTATCATGCTCAAGCAAGCAACTCATGGATCATCGTCATATTCATGGATTGGGATGGAGTAGAATGGCTGGTGATTCGACCGATCGGCGTGAGTAATAAATGCAGCCCAAGAAGGAACGTTTTCTTCAATTTAGCAGCTAGCTATGCACTGAAAAGAGAAGACCCATAATGGAGACGGGAAGAGTCTGCGGCAACCATGCTCTGCTAAGCTGGATCGGTAGGTGGGGCAGAATAAATGCTATCGTCTTCTCTCTGGAGGAGGGAGGGGGCCCTACACGCACTCTGGCCATAGCAGGAAGAAGAAGAACAAGCAGCAAAAAGAAGATGATGACGAAGCTCTCTCTCTTAATTACCTACTTTCAGTCATCCATTTAAGACAATTACAAGGATGAAGAAAGATAATGGAGAAAAGTGCTTAGACACGTGCTTCCGCATCCTACTCCTTTTAGTTTTCTCTCACTTTTCTTTTTGTTTTTGTTTACTTTGAGTTATTCTGTCATTAATTAATTAATGGCCATCTGTCTGGCGGTCTCGCCATCTCTCTCTGGCAGTCTCTCTCTTTCTCCATTACAAGCTCAAGTGACTAGTTCTCTTACCGTCGCCCATGTTTCTTGAAATCAAGGGAGCTTCTGGGGTGGCCTTAAAGTCACTGATTTGGAGGTTTTCTTTTCTTCTCAGTCAGAGATCAGTCAAAGTGAGAGACCCAAGTGAATCCTGCTGTGCTACGGGAAATTGCAGGAGAGATCCTTCTTCCTATGCTGCATTGAAGTCATTGTAGTTCTGATCCATAATGCTACTGTTCACTTATGATCTCGATGTTGTATTCGAATATTCATGGAGAGCTTCTCTTCCCTCAATTGAGAGGGACCCCTCACTCCTATAATGCTCAACGGTTAGCCAGTTTTGTCCTTCAAGAGCATATACAATTGTCATCATTCCTTGCTATGAGAGCATGAGAGGCCTTCCTGGTCGAAACCCACCTTTTCATGCTCTCCTGCTTTTGATTTACTGCTTTACTCTCTCAATTGGTACTGTCACTCCACTGACCGAGGCTGAGATCTTGCTTCAGTTCAAGGGAAACATTACCAGTGACCCGAAAAATGTGTTGAGTTCTTGGGGTAATGGCGGTGATCCTTGTAGCTTCACTGGTGTCACCTGCAATGAGGCTGGATTTGTTGAAAGGATAGTCTTGTGGAATACTAGCCTTGTGGGCACTCTATCTCCAGCTTTGTCAGGTCTTAGATCATTGAGGATCTTGACATTGTTTGGGAACCGATTCTCGGGCAATATCCCCACTGAATATGGAAGCATTCAGTCTCTCTGGAAGATCAATGTGAGCTCCAATGCCCTTTCGGGCTCGATTCCCGAATTTTTAGGTGGCTTGCTCAATATTCGGTTCCTTGATTTGTCCAAGAATGGGTATGTTGGGGATATTCCTGAGGCTTTGTTCCAGTACTGTTTGAAGACCAGGTTTGTCTCTCTATCACAAAATGGTCTCTCAGGTTCGATTCCCAGATCAATTGCCAACTGCTTGAATCTTGAAGGGTTCGACTTCTCGTTCAACAACCTAACAGGGGATATACCTTTACAAATTTGCCGTTTCCCAAGCTTGAAATTCATGTCCTTGAGGAGCAATAGCTTCAGTGGGAACCTGCAAGATCAGATATCACAGTGCCAAGGCTGGAACCATTTAGATCTTGGTGATAATAAGTTCAGTGGGGAGGCTCCTTTCAGGTTTCTCCAATTGAGGAACATCTCTTACTTCAACATCTCACACAATTCATTCACCGGGCAAGTTCCGGATCTCAGCTCTTGCAGTGAGAGCCTCGAGATTTTTGATGCCTCTTGGAACAGCTTGACTGGAGAGATCTCTTCGAGCATTACCAGTTGCAGAAGGCTGAAAATTTTCGACTTGAGTTTCAATTCAATCAGTGGAACCATTCCCACCACTATTGGGGATGTGAAGGAGCTTTTGGTAATTAGGCTTGGTAATAACTCAATTGGTGGAAGGATTCCTGATGAGATTGGATACATAGAGCTGCTTCAGGTGTTGGATTTTCCAAATCTGGAACTTGTAGGAGAAATCCCAGAGAGCTTAAGCAACTGCAGGTTTCTTCGAGAGCTGTGAGTCTCCAATTACTAAGGTTTCTTTATTTCTTGAAATCAGAGAAATATAGATGATTGAAAATGCTTTGCCAATTCTGCAGGGATGTCTCTGGTAATCAATTGAATGATGGGATTCCTCCAACATTTTACAACATGACATACCTTCAAGTTCTTGATCTTCACAGTAATCATCTAAATGGAACCATCCCAGATACCCTTGGGAACCTCTCAAAGCTCCAGATCCTTGACCTGTCCCAGAATTCTCTTTCTGGCCCAATACCTTCATCCCTGGGGAGCTTGCTGAGTTTGACACATTTAAATGTCTCGTACAACAACCTCAGTGGTAAAATTCCTGCAGTTCCAATGCTTCAAATGTTCGGATCATCTGCATTTTCCAACAACCCGTGCTTGTGTGGACCTCCACTGGGTGTGTCTTGCTCAGGTTCTGGCAGTGGGGCGGTTCCATCACAGGGAAAGCCAAAACTCAGTGTGTCAGCTATAGTGGCAATCGTTGCTGCTACTCTGATTGTTACTGGCGTTTGTGTGATAACAGTAGTGAACTTGAGGACCCGAAGGAGAAGGGTCGAGAATAATGAGGCTGAAATTATGGAGAGCACTCCTCTGGCCTCCACAGAATCCAATGTTATCATTGGGAAACTAGTCCTTTTTAGCAAGACTCTACCTTCCAAGTATGAGGATTGGGAGGCTGGGACAAAAGCTCTACTCGACAAGGACAATCTGATCGGCATTGGATCCATCGGGGCAGTTTACAGGAGCCACTTTGAGGGTGGGGTGTCAATTGCAGTGAAGAAGCTCGAGCACATTGGAAGGATCAAGAATCAGGATGAGTTCGAGCAGGAGATCGGGCGGCTCGGGAGCCTCCACCACCCAAACCTTGCACAAGTGCTGGGATACTACTGGTCCTCATCAATGCAGTTGATTTTGACCGAGTTTATACCCAACAGAAACCTGTATGATCATCTTCATGGGAACGGTTCTTACAGGGGCACTAGCTCTCGTGGTGGGGCAGAGGAGTTGTATTGGTCTCGGAGATTCAATATCGCCCTTGGAACAGCCCGGGCGCTAGCTTACCTGCATCATGATGTTAGACCGCCAATTGTTCATCTGAACATCAAGTCCCACAACATACTGTTGGATGAAAACTACGAGCCAAAGCTGTCTGACTACGGTCTTGGGAAGTTGCTGGCGATACTGGACAATTACTGGCTCACGAGATCCCACACTGCAGTAGGCTACATTGCGCCTGAGCTGGCGCAGAGCTTGAGGATAAGTGAAAAATGCGACGTGTATAGCTTTGGGGTAATTCTGCTGGAGCTTGTGACAGGGAGGAAGCCTGTTGAGAGCCGTGGACCCAGCCAAGTGGTTGTTTTGTGTGAGCATGTGAGGAGGTTGTTAGATAGTGGGAGTGCATCGGATTGCTTTGACCAAAGGTTGAAAGGGTTGGAGGAGAATGAGCTGATTCAGGTGATGAAGTTGGGACTGATTTGCACTTCGGAGACCCCAATGAGGAGACCCAGCATGGCAGAGGCAGTTCAGGTCCTCGAGTCCATAAGGAATGGAACAGAGCTGTAGGGAAGCAGAGGAAAAAGAGCCAAACAGATTCTGACCAGAGTGTTTTTTGAAAAAAAAAAAAAAGAGTACAAAAAGGGTATTCATTAGATGTTTGGTTGATTGTGTAGGGGGAACAAAAGGGTAATTGATTCCTTGACGCAGAACTAGTGATTCTTTTTGCATTGTCCGTTTAGCTGTTCACCTTAATCATCAAGAGTTGTTCTTTGATGTTTGTTCCTTTTAGCTGAAATAAAAATTGATGAATCATTCTTATATGCTTGTTGGGTTATGTTCAAGAATGGAAGATAGAGGCTTGCCATTTCTTGTGTACATCATCTATTAATTTGGCACATTTTTATTGGCTCATCTCCAAGTAACATTGATTTGTTAAAGATTAGAGTTCCCCAAAAACATAACTCTGCATCTTTTCCCCGAATAATTAAGTTTGCACAAGAAATTAATAGAAACTGCCTTTTAAAGGATTCTGAATAGTGCAACTTCATGCTTTGAACAAAGTGGGGATTGAACTCCTTTTTGGTTGATCATGGATGCCATCATTAAGGGAACATTCTTCCAAAAATGTCAAACTCAAACCTGAAACTTTAGCTTGCAACTACTTCCCCAAAAGAAGACCTTCCAAAATTGGGAAATTTGATTCTTTTCTTCTACTACAATTCCCCCAAAATATTGATTGGATAGCACCTGAGGATGAACCCTTTTGAACAGGCATGCTGAAGAACCAGATACCTGAGCTAGAAATCTCCAACCAAAGAGGATCAAGCCAACTTTATATAGAATTGGACTACAAACAATAAACAATGTTTTAACCAAGAGATTTACAGGATTCAGAAACTTTTCTAATCCGCTCCATGACTACAGGAACATCATCCTCAGACAAAGTGGAAAAACAAAATCGGAACCATCCAGGCTCTATACACTGACAACAAGACCCTGGAGTTACATTGATCTTACCAATGTTCAGTAGCTTGCCCCAGAGTTCCATCTCTCCCTTCTCATTGTATGATCTGATCAAGCCACTCATATCTGCCCAACAGCAAAACCCGCCGGTGCTTTTGGTACATTTAATACCCAATTTCTTCAACCCTGCAACAAATTCTCCATACATCTTCTGGAGTCTCTTTTGGTTAACCCGGATGAAATTCTGAACAAAACTAGCATCTGAGAGCATTGAGATCAGCAATTGCTGGGTCAGAGTTGAGATAGAAGTGAACCTTGAAAGCTTTTTAGAAGCAGCCAGTACGTTGTTGTTTGAGGAGTAAATAACTCCAATGTTAAAGCCCGTGAGGCACATATCATCGGACAAGCCATACACCATATGAACTCTGGAGCGATCACAGTCCTCAGACTTGACAGCCTCTGCCACACTCACAAACTCCTCATCCCCATGAGAGGATCCTGCAAAGATCTCATTGCAAACTAAGTGGATATTCTTCTCGGAGACAAAATCGAGGAGATCATAGAGTGTTTCTCGCTTGAGCAAAGTCCCAACAGGATTTGATGGGTTTGAGAGGATGATCCCCCGGACTCTCACCCCACGTTTCTTTGCCTGATAAAATGCCCGATCGAGAGCATTTACACTTAGGCTGAAGTTATCAGCACTTCGACATGGCACGGGTATAATCTCAACTCCACTTCGCCACTTCACGTCTCCGTCAAATCTGCATTTAGGTTCAAGTTCAGTACTTGCCCGGAAAGTAATCTAACAATAATTGTTTTCAACAAAAGATACTCTTGAGGATATTTTCCCCTTTAATATATGTACCATTACCCAGGATAATAAGGTGTAGGGACAAGGAATGCATTTCCTGGATCAGATAAGCAGAAGGTGAGCATCTCAATTGCTGTGCTTGAACCAGCTGTTAGAACTAACTGTGAAGGGTCAAAGGACGCAGAGCCTTCCGTAATCTGGGACATGAATTCTGCCACAACCTGTAACATTTGATCTTATCAGACAGATACCACCCCATAAATAAGTAAAAAAGAGTGAATTGATCATGATTGAGTTCCCAGCAAAACAATTAACACTCCTTATTACAAACATAAATAGTGGTCCATATCCCTCAAATATATAATTTAGCTGGCCCTGCTTCAATCTCATTTCAAATTCACTTCTAAGCCTTGTCAAGTGACAGTCACAATAAGGAGAGTACTGAAATACCAAAATACCACTAAGCATATCTAAAGCAAGGTACATCACAACATGAGGTACAACGATAGGCAAAAAAAATTACCAATTTCAACTTCATCAATCCGTCGAAAGGCTTGTATGTTGTGAGCCAACTAATACTCAATTCATCACCAAGTATAGCATGCCTGCCATTTGCTAGAGCCCATTCCCGGACTAAATCCAAGCACAACTGTATATAATGAAAACATGCCTCTCAATAAATAACTCAGAATATATTCCTAACTATTGCTTATTGGGATTCTGCTTTAGTTAGTTCCAGCACGCCACTCCATCATAACCTCTGTCAGAAGAATTGATAGATTAAGCAATAATAATATTTCAAAACTAAAGAGGCACAAAGGCAATGGTGAGAAAGCGTAAAACAAAGCCAAAAAACAGAAACTTGAACATTAACAACCTTATTTTCTGCATATCCCAGCTGAATAATGCCATTGGGATTGGCCAGTTCATCGTACGGATCTTCTTGGAATCGCTTCAGCCCGACAAAGTAAGGCGAATCCCCATCCTTGAGGACCGAAGCAGCCCGGCTCGACACGTGGGCCGGCGCGGCAGAACCGCGCGGCGACAGGTAGGCCCGAGAGAGGGACCGCTGCAAAACCCCAGTGGAGACATCCGTGAGCTGATCCGACGAGGAAGACGGCGACGGCGGCGGCGTTTTGGACGGCCCGGAGCGATGCCGCTTGAGGTAGAGACGGAGGAAGTAGAAGAGAGCGCATGGTATCACGGAGCCCAGGACGAGGCCGCCCCTGCCTTGGACGATGCCCTGCAGCGGGACTATCACCCTCATGGCTGCTCCCCCGCTGCCACCGCCGCCTCCAGAACTGGTAGTTTTGGACGACGCCGCCGCCCTGTAATCTTCGTCTGGATCGAGATTCCGGTCTATGTAAGACCGGGTCCGGGTCATTTTCCAGAGGCAATCATCGTCTCAGTACTCCATGGGAATCCTCGCCTGCGGAATTGGCAGGTGGGTATTGTGCGGAGGAGGCGGTCGGAGAGTCCGAGGAGGAAAAGTTGGTGCCTTGCGTGGGTTGAAGTGAGGGTGGCGACCTCCTCTCCTCTCCTGAAGCCCTCTCTCTCTCTCTCTCCTGATTTTCCCCCTTTATTTTTCTTTTATTCGTTTCTTTTTGTATTTACACAAATATTCGCGCCGTTCCTTGTTTCAGGAAGAGGAGATCAGACTTCACATGCACCCCCAGATGAACGAATTTACCCGATTGCCCCCATGATTCTTGCCAAATCACCATATGGAGGGTTTTGAATTATTAAGAAAACATTTATTGTATTCAATTTAAAAACAAACAATTCATTTAAAATGAAGCAATTCTAATAAAACAGCATTTGTAAGTTATAAATAAATTACATTATCTACAAAATATTTATATGTTATTTGAATCATGAGTAAAATGAAATTTGTGAATTAAATCAAATAAAAAAGTTATAAATAAATTGTATTATCAAGTAAATATGCGAATTATATATTAAAAATGGGTATTTTTCATTTATTACTCATTTTTTTAGTACAATTCAATTTTAAATTAATCGGATACTTTGTAATTATTTTAATGTTAATATAAGAGTTATTTCATGTTGATAAATTCAATTAGATCCAAATAATTATATTAAAATTTTAATTCTTTTTAAAATATACGTGATTTATACCAATTTTTATGTAATTAGTTAAATATTTTTAAATTTTATAAAAATATAATAATTATCTATTTTATACAATTTATATATTACTTTTAACAGTTTTTATACACTTATTATTTTTAATTTTAAACTTATTATTAATAAGTATTTAGGAGTGGTGTAGAAGTGGAAACAATTAATTGAAATTGATATTTTTACTTTATTTTCTGTATAGGCCAGTTGTGGAATATAATATTATATAATAAGGTATTATATATAAATAAAATGGTAGATTATATTTCTATTTATTATTTATTATTTATAAATATTATAACATTTTTATAATTTTATAAAAGTACATTAATATTCTATTTTTATTCAATTTAGAATATTATTATCAATCGTACATGTTAGTTAGTATATTTTTATTGAAAATTTCGCATTATTTACTTAAAGCTAATCTTAACATGTCCCCTATTCCGGAGCAAACCATGAATAAGAGTACAATATCACGTGGAATGAGTAGAAAGTGTATAAGAAGACCAACTAAAATTTTAAGGTGAATATCCTTCTAAGCTAAGAAAAAAAGGGAGATATTTTTCTTCCATTGCTAGTAGTTAAGTCATGTGGCATTAGGAGACATCAACGGCCTCCAAGTACCCAGAAAGAGAATTTTTATGCATATACCTCAACCTTCATTTATTACATCATAATTCAAGTGGTGGTAGGTATTAGATTGACATCTGGCACGTGCTTATCTTCTAAGAATCATCAATGCCAAGAAAGAAATAAAAAGGGGCCTAGCCTCGGCCAGTTGTCAACAAAATGACAATGGAGATTTGTACAGGGACGTTTGGGGATGCTAACGCTCCAGGAGGTCCAGACCCAACAGCTGATTGGTCGTTTTGTTTCATAAGGAGATGAGGAAGATGAGGCCATTACCCTCACAATTCACAGCTGGCTGTCCGGTGGGGCCGCTTGTGATCGCTTCGGCAACAATTTTCCCTAATTTTTTTCAATTTATATATAATATTATTTATTTTACTATATTATTTAATAAATTTTTGTTATTTGATACAGTGGAACTGACCCACAAATTCCTTTATTTTGCCTATCTTAGTGGATAAATTTATTTTTATGATAAAAAACTCATATAATCACCCCAATTTTAATTTATAGAGTGATTATTTACCAAAGAAAAAAATTAATATAGAGCAGAGTATTGTTAGGGGAGAGTTGATGGTGGGAGAGAGAGAGGTCCGTTTTGGGCCCAAGATAATATAGGCCCATAAAGTATTATACCATTAGTTCATTTAATTCAGGTCCTCCGAGAGCAGCCCACTATCTTCTGGGCACATTTGTCCTTTTTCAAGTTGGCAAAATTTGTCCTAAACATACTGAAAAATCTCCCTCCTGGGTCACCACCACCTATTCCCCATCTCGATCAGCCGTCATGGGCCATGACAATTAAGAGAAAGAGACCAATGTAAATAACCAAGAAGACCATGTGGCTCAGGACCAACTCAATGTGGCCGGTGTAACTCAGCAAGAGTTCAAATTCTGCCATGTCTACCAGTGGAAAGAGACCAATGTAATGACAAGTGAGAATTTAAAACTAGAACAAGTTGAGAGGTAAACAAAGGGACACCTAAACCAATACGAATTCTGGGCAGAGATCGAGTCAGGAGATCACGGTTGTCCAGATTCCTTATAGTGGTCAAGATTGGATCTTGGAAGAGGTTTTCAAAGACGGATTGTATTATTTGATCAGAAATTGAACATGGTTTCGGTGCATATTCCTTCCTTATCCATGGGGGGAACAGTGACAGGGCCCAGGAGTTATGTGAATGATACGGAGGCCCCAGTCTTTGTCAAAGTTATCAATAAGTTAAAGACAGCCTGTAAGGATTGGAATCATCAATGAGGGCAAAAGCGGGCAGGTTCCAATCACAACAGAACATCAAATAAGGAATGCCATTCCTAAGTAGAAGATGCCAGGAATCAAATTCACTCACCCACCTCAATCATTCAGTCATACAACTAAGCACATCCAATTCTCAATCCGAAGAGCCACATTCCTGGGAGATATGATGAGTTTCTATTGAACTGATTGATAGAATTTCATTTTCAGGGACACAGAAAAAGCTATGCACAAGGAGAATCACTTGTTTTTATATTTATGCTCGAGAGAGTAAGAGGGCATAATCCATAGAAGCGATCAGCACTGCACTGGAAAAGCTCTCATCAATCTTTAAAGAGCAATGGTTAGCAACTGTATAAGCTTACACAAAAAACACAGAAGACAAAGCAACCATTGTAGCAATCAGGCGAACAGAATGAATGCACAATATGAGAGTTCTATCGCCCTGAACTAGCATTCATATTACCAGAAAGCAGCAGCAGATCTTCTCAATGTAAGTGCTGACAATCATCATCAAATTTCATGGATTTCAACAAGCAACTGAAGAAGGGAATGCTACTGGAGAATTGAAAGAGGGAGGGAATTGTCCCCTCCCAGGAGAATTTTTGAAGATATATTTAATAAGCTTCTGTTGTAACACCCCCCAACAAATAGCAAATTGAAGTTCAAAACCTTAAACTGGCAGTGGGGAGGCAATGCCAAGGGAAGAACCTTAGTCTCTTATCCTACCCCAACCTCCCAATCCCAATCACCAATCAAGAACAATGATTAAAGCAGACAGCTTTACTCTTTTCTTTCATCCATATCTTCCATATACAATTCAATCTCATCAATGTTGCCCCCCTTCAATTCCTTCACCAGGAAGTTAGCCTTCGTCCAATCAATCAAGCCAAGCAAAGCAAAACAGGAGGAATCATGAGAGGGGAACAGGTATATCATCACCGGCCTGTGACTTTAGACCTCTTCTTCGCTTCGCTGTATAGAACGACGCCCATGACGGTCACCGCGAATCCCGTCATCCCCATGATTGTCACAGGGTTCCTGAATATAAGGACGGAGACGATTGCGGCCACGGCAGCCTTGGCGTTTCCAAGGACCTGCAATGTCAGGGCGCTTGTGTGCTTTGTCACCAAGAAGTTAGTCAGGTTCACCAAGTAGGCCACCGTCGCATTGCCGAGGAGGAGGAAGACGATGAAGGGTCCTTCTCTGGCCTTCTCTATCGTGATGGCTGCCACATTGCCCTCGACGTAGAGGGTGACGGGGAGGAGAAGCAGAGCCGCCATGGGAGCCATGTAGAGGAGGAGATTCATGGAGTGCAGCTTCTCGGCCTCCGACGTGAGAAGCAGGCCCTGAACGACGGACTTGAGGGCCCGTCCAGCGGTGGAGCCGACGCAGACGAGGAAGCCGAAGAGATGGAAGAGGGGCTCGCTGTTGCTGGCGAGGACAATGCCGAATACGACGGGGAGGAGGGCGAGGTAAACCTCACCGGTCTCGCGCTTGAAGGTAATGAGGAAGGCGAAGATGGCGGTGAAGAAAGGGGTGGTGGCACCGATGGCCTGGTTGAAGGAGACGGGAATGTACTTGAGGGAGGTGTTTCCGCAGACAACAGAGAAGCAGAAGATGGCGCTGAGGGCGAGGATCTTGAAGAACTGCCGGCGGGAAAGGATGTTCTGGCGTGGCACGAGCTCGAGGCCGTGGATGGCGAGGTAGCTGTAGATGGCGCAGGCAATCATGTGGATCATCGTGAGGAAGATTGGATACCGGAAGCCATAGTAGCTGAGGAGGTATTTGTTGAGGAGGAGGACGCCGATGTTAGAGAGGTACCAGGAGGCGATGATGAGGGCCGTGACAATTGCCGGGGAGGAGACGGATGATGTGGCGGCTGTCGGGGCCCTGGCATCCCCCGGCGGCGTGGTGGGGATGTCAACCACGGCGGTGGTTTCGAGCCGTGGGTTGCTCATCCGCCGCGTCGTCCATGACTGCGCCTCCACCATGGCAATGCCCCTGGCTTCCTCTCTCTCTCTCTCTCTTTTGATAAATAAAGAGAGAGGATGTCTGTAGTAGGCTTCCCCTCTCTCCCTATCTGTGTAACAAGATCTCCCAAGAGAGAGATATAGATAGAGAGAGCTGGTGCAAAAAATAGAGAGAGAGAGAGATGGACCGTGTCTGCGGGTGTCCGTGTTTTCTCCTCAAGATCCAAGGGGAATCGATGAAAAAAAAGAAAAGAAGAACGAGGACGAATGATCAAGTGCTTCGGACCCTACATTCTCTTCCAATCCTCAACCAATCACATCCGATGGTCGTTCAATACGGTGTACTGGCTGCGTCCAGCTGGTTGAGGCTCAAATGGGGGCGAGGTGATCCGATCGGACGGGTGGCGATTAGATCCGGGGACGGGGATGGGATCTGAAGCGTCAGTCGCAGGGACACTGTACTGCACGCGCATGTAATATAGGAATTTTCTCTGGATATGGGCCCCACTGTCGTGTTGTGTTCGGTCAGAGTGTCGGTTTGGTTGCCCTTGCCCTGTTTTATATTATGTTTTTTTGGCTTTTGGATGGAGGTGACGGTGGTTAACTTCCTGGTATTTCCTCTCTATTTAGATATTGGATACTTTTTATCATGCTTTTAAATAATAATCTAGTTAATGATAGTGATTAATCATTATTAAAATATATGAAGAAAAATATTATAGAATAATAAATAGAAAAAGTAGATAGGAATTAATATTACATAGATGAGATGAAAGATAAAAATTGTTAGAAATTATTGTAATTATGATTTATTAGTACTAAAATTTCTTACCTTTTGAACATATGAAATTAGAAAATGTAATCAAAATCTATAGAAAAAGGTATTGACATATATATAATATTAGGATATTTAAGAATATTTTTCTACTATAAATATAATAATACATTATTAATTGAAATGTAAAATATAATGATATTTTAGAAAGGGTAATTAAATTAATATGTGATATATAATTTATTTATTAGAGTGGGCAAAAATAAATCTTCTATATTTTTTGTATATTATATTTAAAAAAAATAAATTGAGAGAACAAATAAATCAAATTCATCCACTAAAACTTATAATTTGCTACTCGAACTTAGAAAAATATCTAATAAAGTTTAAATTTAGTAAATTCTTTTCAAACATTTTTATTTAACTTCTAATAACTACATTTAAACGAATTTGGTCGTTTTCCAAACATACCCAAAAATGAAAAAAATTGGCCATTGTAAAAGATAAGAGCGGTTACAGAATTATAAGTAGTTTGACCTACAAATAAAACGGTTCATTCTATAGTGGTGGCCAGCCAAATAGGTCGGAGCCAAGCCGAAACTTCCCTGGTTGGAGGTTGGTTAATGCCATGGGGATGTAGAATACAGGCATAAGACCTTTTGACATCGGTGTTTTTTAGAGAGGTGGTTGGAGCTTGCCGAACTTGGCTTCGCAAGAGCGGTGACAACTCAATATTTTATTGTACTGTGTTGGGGCCGACCAAAACAATACTCGTGCAGTATTTTTCAACCAATAACTTGAATATAAGTCGTTTAGCGACATTTTGGTACAAAAATACCCAAATTTGGTAGTCGTAGGAGGGGAATTGCCTCTTGAAGTCATCGGGTATCGGTAGAAGTTTTCTAGTCGGATTTTCAGATTTATTAGATTAAATTTGATATAATGGGATAATGAAAATATAATTAATTTCATGTGGAGTCCGTTTAGGGATTTATAAATGTATTGTTAGTTCTAACTTCGTAAAATTTGATAAAAACTTAGGTAAACTATTCATGTTTACATGATATATCATGTATATAAACCATACGAAAGTAAGTAGTGGGGAGGTATTGGGTCCGATGAACTCGAGTCGAGGTTGGGTCAATCAAACTCGGGTTAAATCTAATCCAACTTGATAACTCTAAATCTCATACTTTTAAAAATTCTATTTTTACTCATTTGAATTTTCACTTTAATTTGAATTAAATGCTAACTCTTCCAAACCTAACTACTAAAAAGTCCCAAAAATAACTTCCTTCCTATTCCCATATAATATTATCAAAATTTCTATTTTGAATCACCTTACTCGATTAGTTATAAATTCCCAAACCATAAACCTGTAATTCTATTGTTAGAAAATTATATAATTTTTGAACTTGTATTCTCTTTTTCAATTCAATTTTGTATTTTCAGTTTATCTAATAATGGTACATACTCGTACTTGATTGGATCTCATTAGATCAAAATGCACTCTAAGTATGGATTAGGATCTTTAGTACGAATTTGGTACGAGTGGTCAGGTCTTATCCCAAATGTGAATCTTACCATTTTTTTCTATCCATATTACCTAAAATAATTTCGTTTTAAAATTTTGATGAATTAGTTAGATTTTTTTTAAATTTCTGACCTTACAGCAGAAAAAAAAAACTCCACCATTCTATTAATTAGATGGTTTGGATTAATAAGTTATTTTTTAAAAATTCTTCCCTAATACCACAATGACTTATCTTATATAAAAAAATTCTAACCGTCCAATTGAAGTTTTTAAAAATTCATCCTTAATACCAAAATGATGCTGATTTTATCTTATACAGAAAAATAAAAAAAATCTAATCTCGGTGGAGATAAATTTTTTTAAAAATTTATTTCGTGTACCAATTGAACAAGAAAGATTTGGTGGAGGTAGTTGAGATTCCACCTGGTGGAACCTTGGACCGACCCACAAGATCTCAACTTGCTTCATTTTTATCTCGAGCATATAATTAAATTAGACAATTAAGGTTAAGTTTCCTTGTCTAACATACGGTATTAATCCAACAAATTTTTTGAGAGCATATAATTTTGCAGCTTTAGATAAAAAGTGAATACGAAAAAAATGAAATTCCACATAATATTTAGGTTAAAAGATGAATAGGAAATTAAAACCATAACGCAACATATTGTTTAAAATATATAAAAGTGGTCTAAAAAGTGACATATTATGGAATTGATAATTGCTATGAATTTTTATTTATTATTTTAATTTATTATACCTCATCATTTCTATACTTCTATAATCTCCACTCAAATTAAAAAAATATATATTTTAGATAAAAATCTCAAATAACTAAAAATATGTGCATAAAATTTTGATATATATATACACACGTATATTTTATTTAACTTGATTTAAATATAATTATTTTATTAATATTTTAATGTATAGATAAAAGTTTTAATAGTGGTTAAAATTTATTATTTATAAGTATTTTAACGTTTCTAATCTTATAAAATTAAAATATTTTCTATTTTATTAAATTCATAATATTATTATCAACCGTATTAAAATTTTTGATAATGTTTCTATGTATGTATGATATATGTTCTATTAGTCCCTAACAAATAATCCGTTTTCAAAAGTAGCATACTCGTAAATTGACAGCAAAAACTTGACCATAAGCACAGTTTGAAATAAATAATGGACCATAAGAAGTACATATGCAATAGATAGCGGACATGAAAAACCATTGACATGCAAAAAGGGAAACCTTGCAAGAATGGGGACTCTATACCTCATTTTTTTCATCATTTTTTCGTGAGTGGATACTAACATCTGTACTACTTCAGTGTCTATTCCCAAGCATATGGATTGTCGGCTCCGACAAGGACGGCTTTTGTCGGTGCGAATGTGTGTATGTATATATCTATGGACAACATGTAGTTGGAATATAGACGGATTGGACTAGACACAAATACTTATTATTGGAGTGCATCTCCCACTTCCCACCTACCGGCCATTATTATTTGAGCCAATAATTATATCCGCAATTTTTTTCTAATAAATTATTTTTTAAAATAAAAAATTAACCCTTTAATCATTTACATTTTCCCTTTTCAAAGTATAATATTAATGTTAAAAATATAATTAAAATTGAATAAAATAATTAATTATTATGTTTTTATAAAATTAAAAAATTTTAAATAATTATAAATTATAACTTTTAATTATATATATATTTAATTATTTATCAACCCATAATAATGGATGATATTATAATTTATGTGCTCACATTTATATTTAATAAAATATCAAAAATCCGTTCAATGATTTATTTTAAAAAATAATTAAATCGATTTAATAGTTAATTATTGTATTAGGTCGAAAAAATAATAATTTACTTATATACTGATATTAATACTGATATTGAGAGCATTTTAAAAAATATATATACTTGATTATAATTGAGTGTATTTATTGAAAATATTATTATAAATTTAATAAAATAGTTAAATATTATATATTTATAATATTAGAAATATTATATTATTTAAATTTTATAATTTTTAAATATATATTTATATAATGTATTATCCAGTTATAATACTTTTTTACTAATAATATAATTTTTTAAAATTAGAATGATAATTCGTAAAAATAATTTAATATGAGTGTTATTATTTTAATATATGAGAAATCTTAAAAAATCTTTCAAATATGGAAATATTGACTCAAGCAATTTTTTGTATAGAGCACAAAGTTAGCCTAGTCTATTATCCCTATATTTTTTCATCCACTTGAGCGGGCTTTGAGTCTCTCGAGGAAGGAATGAAATAGTGGCTCCAATCTCCATTCCGTTCATGAGTTCGATTCTATTAATAATAAAAAAAATAAAATTGTATAAAGAATGAAGAATTCCTCGAAAAATATTGAATAAATAAGATGCTAACAATTCCATATTACGATAATTTTGCGGGACGCGGAAAAATTACCTCAACTCATATTATATCCCACTTGATTTTCCAAAATTAGGATTTAATAATAACTAAATACTTTTCTTCATTACTAAAATAGTGTGCATGTGTATCAATATAATATTTAAATCATTAAATATTTATTATATAAAACACGTACAGTTGTTATAAAAATATAAACTTTCCATAAATTTAATATACAATATTTACAAAATATTTAAAATACTTTGAAAACTAGATGAAAATTTTTCAGAAATTCTCTTTGAGCATGTATATCCCAATATTAGTCTCGATCGAAGTCGGGATGTCACGCCTAAGTCTAGTTTCTTGGGTCGATGTACAATGATGACTCACCACATGTCGGATGTTACAATAGCTGGTATATTCACCAAAATCCTACTCACATTACCATCACTCACAATAAAATAATTAGGACGCTCCACGGACCTGGTGGCGATAATCAATATGGCCACCGGATGAAACAAACGATCGAGAAGGATAAAAATGGTCAAAACCGTTAGGGAGGACAGAAAGAGCATAATGGGGAAATAAAATGACATTTCAAAGGAGTATGCCACCACCTCCCCAGAGAGTAGTCCCTACCTTGTTTCAAGGAAACTCTCGCTGTCCAAAGTGTCAAATTAACCATGCGGGAGCATGCTTGACCTGTTTTGCACGCAGACAAGTGGGGCACTTTGCAAAGGAATGTCCCACTCTCATGGAGAACAAGCAGAGAAATACCCTTGAACCCACCTCAAGGGAATCACAGGCCAGATGCTACAACATGAGTACTAGCTAGGGTATACAACCTCAACTAGCAATATGCTAAAAGAGACCCTAGCACTGTACATCCCAAAACCTTCCCAACTAGTTCAAGAGAATCTTATAATTAAAAAATTTATTTAATAAAGAAAAGCCTTTCCTCTAAAATACACATTTCTTTAAATCAGGTTATATACAATTATGGAGACAACAAGTCTATACCCTCTTCGACTCATGAGCTGAGAGATCATTTATCAATGAAGATTTGATTTCAAGTGTACCCCTAAAACTTACTCCACTAGAATAAAGTCTCAACATCCTCACACCCTTAGGAGAGGGGTTAAATAGGAATAAGCAATTAAAATGATGTGAGATAAAGATTAGATGAATCAAACTTGAAGCAGATTTGATTCCATTATCCTTTGAAGGAAGTAGAGTTAATCCTTAGGATGGATTGGTTAAGTAACTATCAGGCTAGGATGGACTGTGGAAAGAAGACACTGACCTTCCATACTCCCAAGACAAGCAAACTAAAGTTCCAAGAATATAGAAGGAAAAGTGAAGTACAGATGGTGTCCTATATGAAAGCCCAGATAATGATACATAAATGTTGTCGACTTTCCTGGCCATGATCATCCACGAAGTGTCTGAAGAGAAGAAAATCAAAGACATTTCAGTGGTTAAACATTATCCAGAAGTATTTCTAGAAGAATTACCTGGGCTACCTCCAAGTTGGCAAGTGAAATTTACCATAGAAATTATCCGAGGAACCAACCCCATATCCCAAGCTCCTTATCGCATGGCTCCAACAGAATTGAAGGAGCAGTTGGACGAATTATTGGAGAAGGATTTTATACGTCCTAGCCAGTCTCCGTGGGGTACGCCTGTCCTATTCGTAAAGAAAAAGGATGGAAGCATGAGACTGTGCATATACTACAAGAAGTTGAACCAGGTCACCATCAAGAACAGATACCCACTCCCGCGGATTGATGACCTATTCGACCAATTAAAAGGATCAGCTTACTTTTCCAAAATATACCTTTGGTTAGGCTATCACCAACTCAGGATCCGAGAAGAGGACATTCCCAAGATGAAATTCTGATCCCGATATGGACATTACGAGTTCAGAGTAATGCCATTTGGATTAACAAATGCCCCTACAACCTTTATAGATCTAATAAACCGTGTGTTCCAACTACACTTGGATAGATTCGTGATAGTATTCATTTATGATATTATTATATACTCACGAACTAGGTTGGGGCACGAAGAACACCTAGCAATCACCTTGGAGATATTAAGGGAAAATGATTTATATGAAAAATTCTCCAAGTGTGAGTTCTGGCTGTAGGAGGTGGGGTTCTTAGGACATATAGTGTCCAAGGATGAAGTCAAAGTAGATCCAGCAAAGGTGGAAGCCATATCAAATTGGAAGGCACCAAGGATCCCTTCAAAGATACGGAGTTTCTTAGGTCTAGTAGGATACTACAGACGGTTCGTGCAAGACTTTTCTAAAATAGAAGCTCCTCTGACTTGACTCACCAGGAAATGAGTTGAGTATAAGTGGGATGAAAGTTGTGAGAAGTCCTTTTTAGAGTTGAAGACTTGATTGACAATCGCACTGGTATTCTCCCTACCTGACCCTAATGCGGGAGAGTACATCATCTATAGTGATGCATTCGGACAAGGACTTGGATGTGTACTGATGCAACAAGGGAAGGTCATTGGTTATGCCTCGCGACAACTTAAGGTACATGAGAGAAACTAACCAATCCACGATCTGGAATTAGCTGTGATAGTGTTTGCCTTGAAGATTTGGCGACACTACCTCTACGAGGTTAAGTGTAAGATATACATTGATCACAAGAGTCTTAAGTATTTCCTGACTCAAAAAGAGTTAAATCTCTAACAGAGGAGATGGCTGGAATTGGTGAAGGATTACGATCTTGTGATAAAATATCACCTTGAAAAGGCGAATGTGGTGGTAGATGCCTTAAGTCGCAAATATCAGATCGAGGCGGCACAAATAAAGATGAGCTACATACCCTTGTTGCAACAATTGGCAAGGATGGAGGTGGATCTAAGGATAGACAAGCAGGAGAAGTGCTTGTTGGCCAATGTGGTGGTAAGACCTAATCTAAACGAGCAGATTAAGGCTCAACAGAAGACTGATAAATAACTCCAAACCTATTTGGATCCGGTTAATAGAGAAATGAAACCGGACTACGACCTGTGAAGTGATGAAGTGCTAACCTACATGGGTAGGGTTTGTGTGCCTCACGATAAGGAGTTGAAGAGGTTAATTATGGAAGAGGTACACGATTCGGGGTATGCAATGCATTCGTGCAGTACTAAGATGTATCGCACCCTTAAACAAGGATATTGGTAGAAGGGCATGAAGAGGGACATTGTGGAGTATGTAGCTCGATGCTTGTCTTGTTAGTAGATTAAAGTCGAGAATCAGAAACCATCAGGACTGCTACAACCCTTACCAATTCCGGAATGGAAATGGGAGACATTACCATGGACTTTGTCACCGGAATACCTATGACAAGAAAGGGTCAAGACGCAATCTAGGTCATCGTGGATAGATTGACGGATATAGTGGAACAACTAGCCGTCTTATACATGAGGGAGATAGTGAGACTCCACGACATTTCGGTGAGTATAGTATTAGATAGAAACCTAAGATTTACTTCAACGTTCTAGCCAAGCTTACAAAGTGCCATGGGAACCAAGCTCCACATGAGCACGACGTTTCATCATCAGACTAATGGACAGTCTAAGTGAACTATTCAAACCTTGAAGGATATGCTAAGAGCGTGCGTACTCACCATGAACAAAGGCTGGGAGGAATACTTGTGCTTAATGAAATTTGCTTACATTAATAGCTATTAGGCCAGTATTCAGATGGCTCCCTATGAAGCCCTTTATGGATGACCATGTCATACCCCTCTATTTTGGGAAGAAGTGGGGGAAAGGAAGTTGGAAAGGGTAGAGCTAATCGAGGATGCCACAGAGAAAAAAAAATTAATCATGAGTCACCTTAAGACCGCGTAGGACAGACAAAAGAGTTATGTCGATCATCGAAGGAAGAATCTAGAGTTTGAGGTAGGAGATCAAGTGTTTCTCAAGGTATCCCCATGGAGGGGAATGCTTAGGTTTCAACAATGGGGAAAGTTGAAACCAAGGTATATTGGTCCATATCCCATCATTCAAAGGATAGGACCGATGACCTATAAATTGGAACTACCTCCAGACTTGCAGAGAATACACAATGTATTCTACATCTTTGTGCTTCAGAAGTATAAGCTTGATCCTAGCCATGTATTGGACCGACATCCACCAGAGCTGGAAGAGAACTTAACCTATCAAACAGAATTGGTACGAATCATCGACCGGATGGATAAGAACTTAAGGAATAAGAGGATTCCTATGGTCAAGGTGCTGTGGCAAAACAGACCCGTGCAGGAAGAGACATGGGAAATTGAAAGTGTAATTATGGATAGTTACCCTCAATTATTTGGCATGTAATTGTTTTGGGGACAAAACCCTTAAAAGGAGGGGAGAGTTGTAAACCCCGTCCTTTGATAATAAGAAAACTGGGAAAGGAACCAATCATTTTCAAAGAGAAAACCAAGTCAATTTATAACCCGAAATCGATAGAAAAAGGGCAAACCAGGAAATTTATAGATCCTGAGTGACCTAAAGAGTCATAAAAGTCATGAAAAAGGACTTTAGGTTGAATTGGAGATGAAAACCAAACCGGTTCAGGTGAACCGGACCTGAACCGGATTGAACCAGTTTTAACAACTATTGAACCAATTTTTAAATTTATTTTTCTAAGGGGCTTAGAAAATTCAAATTGGAGAATTGAGGCTACCATTTAATAGAGAATGAATTTACAAATTTTTAATTTTGAAAAACTCGGTCGAATCAGGCCTGAACCGGTTGATGCAATGAATGACTACCATTATGGCGCCAATCGGATGGACAAGAAGTCCCTAAGCTTCCTATATAAAGAGCCCCTTCTCATTCATCCTCCTCACACCTAAAAACTCTACTCTCTCCCTATTGCTCCATTTTCCAGTGAAGCTCTAACTAGAGCTCCGACTTGGGCATTTTTCTGAGCCAAAGAAGATGTGGTCGGGTTCTTTGGATTCAGGGAGAAGTCAGCTACACGCTTGTAGTCTCCATTTGCTCCGAGGGTCGTCGGAGAAATGCCGGTGTGATAGAACAATGAAGCAGCTCTGGCGGACCGAAATTGCCTTGTTTCGGTCGAGCTGAAATTGGCCAATTCGAGCCCTTCTCAGGCCAAACCAAGCCCTTCCAACACTTCCACGACCCTCCTACAGCTGAATTTTAAAATTTGGGGAAATTTTGGGAAAATTTTGAGGATTTCAAAAATTTTGAGGAAAATTTTACCCTGAGAATGAGTGAATGTTCATTATCATTTGGCCTAATAACCATCATTCATCATGAATGAATAAAATCCCAAACTTTTCAATTATTTACAATTAGGTCCCTAAAGTTCTTTTTCTTTAAATTTAGGTCCGTAATGCCAATTTTCCCGATGTGTTTCAGTTTCAAAGTGTAATCTCACACGGGGAAAATGTCAGTTTCAATTATTTACATTTAGGTCCCATGTTCTTTAACAATTAGGTCCCTAAGTACAATGAGGATTTCAAAAATTTCCGATGTGTTTATCTTCCCATGATATCATTATCACCTTTCCATTTTCCCCGTGAGCGATGGCACAACCACGAATGTGTCCATTCGTCTCCCCTATTCTCCCATACTAGTATTCAAACTGACATTCTTATGACTTCATGTCATAATCGTAGTGCTCATGGCCATTTCTCATAATGGTGCCACAAGCACTATGTTACCAACAGATTGGTGTACTCGTGCCCAGCTTCCCCATCATTATACACACAAGAATTCACACAACAATCAGTATGATAAAACATGGATAAACATTGGGAGTTCAGACCCTCTCTGGTCATCTTCCATTAATGATGTGTTCAAAACATCGGGAGCTCGGTGTGGCACTAACCATTTATAATATTCCCAACTGTATTCTCTCTACGGTCATATAGTTTGCCTTCCTCGAGTTTTGTTTACCTGACTCGTTAGTCGGTAATTCGACCCTCAGTCTAACCTTTTCTAAGGTTAACCATCTCAAGTTTAGAGTTGTTCTCTTATTAATTGGCACTTAATGAAGTGCCCATCTTTCTTAACTTTACCACCTAATGTTTCCAACTTTTCTCAATTTACCAATTGGTCCTTACACTTTTAAAATCCCATCTTTTCATACCTTAGACTTTCTAAAGTCTCTCAATTTGGTCCATCAAGTTCTATTGGGTCCCATTTAGGTCCTAATAGGCATTGGAATGATTCCAAGCCATATTTCTCTTTAATTGCTAAAATGTCCTAAAGTTTTGGCAAAATTACCATTTTGCCCCTCCACTTGAGTACTTAGGTTTCAGGATCCATTTGACCCCCAAATTTACCACAGGTACCTAAACTTCTTTTAATTAAGTTTAAATCCTTGGACTACCCAAAATTCCCCCTTTTTTGTCCTGCAAATACTCATATTTGCACTTTAGTCCCTAACTTTATCTTTATTACAATTAGGTCCCTAGACCTACCACAATAGGTAAAATTAGTTCCCAAACTTCCCAATTAGCCCCAAAACATTATATTGACTGTTAGGAATATCCCATAAAAAGCTCAATCTTATTTGGGTCCCTAAACTTTCAAATCTTTTCATTTTAGCCCTCACCTTTGACCCATGACCCAAGTGTCTCTAAACATTCTCAAATTAAGTGGAGAGGTCCCCCTCACCTCCCTCTAGCTAGTTATAAACTCGGTTTGGTCAGAGTCAGTGGGATTTGCTCCAATCGATCTTGATCAATAACATTGATACAATCTGATGTATGTCGGGCACGTTGGTCATCGAGGCTAGTGGGGCTGGATAACCGACTCTTCTAGAAGTCTATATCCACTAGAATCAACTCAAATGGTGGTATGTAACACCTAAAATTAGCATTTTAGTCAACTCGGTCACTTTTCCCATGATGTGATATTATGATTATTTAATTCATACCCAATTCTTGATTAAATCAGGCAAGGTCGGTGGCTGTGGAAAGCTAGTGATACAATAGACACACCTAAATTTCTCAGCTCACGAGGGCCATTAAGGCCATCAAAACTGGCTTTGAAAACAAGTGTTATATTTTAGGTTGTCAGAGATCGGTTACTGTGCGTTCTCATTGGTGTTGATAGAGGAAGAGTTGAGGGTCGAGAGGGGTGATGATGGAAAGATGAGGTCTTCAACATTCTAGGGATACCAAGAACATCATTGGAGGTGGTCGGACGACGAAGTTATGATTTCTAGTAGCAAGGTCGCCGGAGTTGGGAGTAGTCAGTGGTTGAGAGAGGATTCTGAGCAAATTGTTGTGAGGGAGCAGTCCCAATTTATATGAATGTGATCTAGACCTTTGTGGAAATCTATCCGTAGCTTCCTTTCATTAATTCATACCATGTGGTGCTGAAAATGAATTACTTTTCCCAAGCGTTGGATTGGGTGAGTCAATGATGAGTTGTCGGGTAAAACAAGGCAAATTAGAGTCGGTAATCAGGTAAATAAGATGACACGCACGCGCATGCCCAGTTCAAACTGGCACTGTACCGATCCAATTTTTGACGAATATTTCAGCTGATTTAGCAGTTTTTTGCTTGATTCACCCCTTTTCTAGCTAGTTCTTGAGAAAATAAAAATAACTAAAAATTATACATTTAATTTCCCATTGAATGGAATCAAGTACTTCTCAATTTGGATTTGTTTTGACCCCTTAAAAATTCGATGGGTTTTGTGGCTCCACCTAACTTAAACTCGATTCAAACTAGTTCTCTCCCAATTTTCTCTCAATCCATAATTCTGAATCCCAAAACCATCATAAGGGTTTCTCATGACCCTTATTCACACCTCTTGGCCTCTCCATCGATCCCTTCACTCCTTCTAGTTCAATCCACACCTTGTTTATCATTCAGTTTCTGGTTGGATCCCCCTTCCCAGTTCGATTCGCCTCGGTTATGAAGTCAAGATTTTTCTTGGTCTCACAGCATGTGTGTGCCTGTCGTAGCGCACCGACCAGTTCGCACTATAATGAACCGGTTTCCAGCGAATTAATCAGTCGATTCAGTCAAATTTAGTCATTTCTTAATTATTTCACCTCCAATTCAATCGGATCTTATCCCAATTTATTTTTCTAAAAAAATTTCATCCAATTTTCTATAATTTTGGCATAATAACGTTCATTTCCTAAATCGTACAACCTTCTAAAAATCGAGTGGTTTTACCGCTTTGTGTCAGTTTGATCGTTTTTGATTGGTTAACTTTCGATTCGACTGATTATCTGTCCAATTCTTTTTCTAAAAATTTTCCATCATATTTCACATTGATTAGGTTCAATAATTGTGATTTTTTTATTTATCTAACTCCTCTTAAAAATCAAGGACTTTTGCCTTTAAGTTGTTTCGATCCTGATTTAAATCAGTTTTCACTTGAATTTTTCTCGATCATTGATTTCCAATCAAAGAGGGTTCTTTGAGGGTAATTTTATGAACTTAAAAATTCTCCAAGTTTAGGGTCTAAACTGATTTCAAATCTAGTATAATTTCAAAACTCGATTCTCGGATTTTCATTGAAGTTTAAATATCGGTTTCTATTCTAATTGGGCTTAAATCCTAGTTTCGGAAATTCTGGTGTTACACCACTAGTGGCTGGAGGTGGGCTTAAATCTCAGGTTTTAAGTTAAATACCATGTGATTTGTTTTGGGATGGTAGTCAGCCAAGTGCTCACTGAGGTTGAGCGAATTTTGGCCTCGAACATTTGTGGTTTAAAGTTGTAGAATAGATCGATAATTGAAAATCGACTTGTGGCAGCCAAATTTTGCCTTAACAAAGGTCGGCCAAGGCTTTTAAGAGGTAGAGTATAGGAAATGGGTTCTTTTGAAAATAGTGTCGATTAGAGTGGTGTAGAGGTGGTCAAATTTGGCCTTGAAAGGGTAACCACACTGCATAATTTTTTTTTTTTTTGGATCAGAGTCAAAATGGCCCTTATGTGGCATTTTTTGCTAGTTTCAAGTTGGTACCCGTCCACATAACTCAAAAAGAGTCTCTTAGTAGTATTTTAGCACAAAAATCACCTAATTTGGTAGTTGGATAAAGGAGAATTTTGGAGTTAATTAGAAGTGTTAGAAGTGTATACAAAAACGAGTTTTCTAAATTTTGTAGAGAAATTCGATGTGATGAGGAGAAAATAAGTCAATTAATTTCATATGTAGACCTTTTCAACTCAATCACAGTTTTTGTTATGTATAATTTAATGAAAAATTAAGTTAATTATGTGTTTCCATTTGGTGTTATGTGTAATTTAATGAAAAATTAAGTTAATTATATGTTTCCATTTGGTGATGTGCAGTAGAAATACACGGGTTGAGGAAACTGACACCATTCAAGTGATGGCAGTCAGGTCGGATTCTAGGGATCGATTCAGCACCCGTTTTTTCTTTTCTTTTTTATTTCACTTTTTTTTTTCAAATTTATAGCATCCACTCTTATTCCCACTAATTATATTCGAATGCACTTTATAATTTAAATTATGTCAACTTTGATTCCCACTAATCTAAAACTATTTTTTTTTTCTAAAATCTTAATTTTTTTCATTAAATAATTAAAATTTTCGATTCAAACTCAACTTAGAATACAATTGAGTTAAAGTTTTATTTTCAAAAAATTGATATTACATATTCAATTTTTTTTGTCTCAAACTTGTGACTAATTTGTGCAAAATTAATTGTAATGATTTTCATTACAACTCATATAAGTCACTATATATTTGGAAAACTTTTGTAATTATTGATTTATGATATCATTTTATATGTTGAGAATTGTAAAGTACTTTTAATTTTGTCCAAGATTTTTTACACTAATGAATTGAAGATTTACCCCAATCTTCCTATGTTGTCCATCATGACGTCCAAGTCATCATATTTGACAGATAAAGTGGTGAACGGGAAGATGATGAAAAGGATTTTTAGCATATCCTAAATTATGATAGAAGGTAGTAAATAACCATGTAGAGAGAAATAAATGTAGATTGTGATTTGTGCTTGTAGCATGTTGATAGAAGATGTCAAGTTTATCCAAAATTAAAATAGGGGGTAAACTTGGAGATTGAGTGAATGAACCAAGTAGGAGAATAGGAGTAAACTTGGAGAATGATTGAATGAACAAGTAGGAGAATAGTTGGTATGAAGTAGGTGGGTCCCATATGTGAAGACATGAAATAGGGAATAAACTTGCAAAATGATTGAATGAAGCATATGTTAGACGCATGAAGCATGGAATAATTTGGAAGTAGGAGAATAGTGGTAGTGGATTTTGGAAAGGGTAGAAAATCGATTATAGATATGATTTCACAAACTAATTTGGACAACTGTTGTGCAGGAAACAATAGAACAGGAGTTCATGGCTTTCACCAAGGCAGGAAGAAATACCCAGCTCATATATGATGATAATGTATTCTTCAAATATTTCAAATAAAAGGGGGAATCCTCAGATATGTTCCTGGTGTTATGAACCATGGAGAGAATAACTAGAGTTCTTCAGCTGGTGTACCAGGCTACCCACAGCTTATGTTTAGCTACAAATATCTGAGACACCTCATATACTGTTACTTCTAAAAGAGGCAAGCAAATCAGAACTTAGCAGTGACTTCTACAAGAGGCAAGCAAATCAGAACTTAGCAGTGACTTCTAAAAGAGGCAAGCAAATCAGAACTTAGCAGTGACTTCTAAAAGAGGCAATCAAATCAGAACTTAGCAGTGACAAAGTCATTACTGGTAGACTCCCATATGATGGTTCCATCGCAAGTGCAAAGCTTCTTGTAGTTCTCGCCTACACCCGCGCTCCTTGCTATTACAGCAGCTTCAATGCCGGCCTCTGATGTATCTTCGGTTTGGTACAGAACCACTGATCGCCCAATCAGATCAGCGACCCTCAGATTCTGTTTCACACCGGTGAAGATTGCTTCTTTCTTCTCATCGGCTTCTAATGTTCCCAGGTCACCCAACGGCTGCGGAAGAAAATTTGTTAAGGAAAAAACACAGCCATAAGAGGACTCCACACTAGTTAAGATATTGAAGTTGGGTGGATCTCACTGATGTCTGATACACAGTCAATACAGGGAATTGTTACCAATCATAAATGCCAGAGCATTACATTCATCAAAATAGAACAGCTCAGGTAATTATGAGAACTGATATTGAACCAAGAGAACAGTAATTATGAGAACAGATGTTAAGAAAAATGTAGTTCCTGATTGATTTTGGCGCCATTCAGATGCATCTACCCTAGTTTCAAGGGTTTTCCCACCCCTTGTCCACTCTTGTGGCACCACATCAAGGAGATTATATGCAGTTAACATCAAATAGAAAAATAATTTATTAGCCAAAGGAATGCACTCAATAGTCAGCTTTCTTTCCTAGTTCAAGACTGAAATTATCACTTTTAGTTCTAATTTCATTAGTTTGTGGAGTACTTTTGCACAATCTGTGTTCTTATTTCCTTTAGTTAGATGGATTTTGTCAAGCTACACCAGTGGCACCAACTTGGCTTCAAATATAATTAAGAACACCAAAATTTCAAATACAGTGCTAGCTTTTGTGCCATGGCTCAATTTACGTGCAAACTCAGCATCTATTTCATCAAATCAACATTACGATACACAGATAAATAATTCCCCAGAAATCCAAAAGAAACTTCAACTGCAAGGATTTTATTGAGAGTCCATCTTCAAACTTACTGTGTTTACAATCCCTTCAATTTTTGGATTGAAGAGGTTTCCAGTGCTTGCTGCACCTCTAGTCAGATCGCCAAACTCATTGATGGACCAAGCATGCTTGCCAGCAGATAATCCACTAAAATTGGCTTCAATCCGAGCTAACTCCATGCTCACTTGAGCAAATCGGACAACTCCAAATATTTCAGGGCCTTTGAACTCAGCAACCGCAGCAGAAATCAAGAAATCTGCAGCATTGCATGTGATACTACTGTAAAGTTCATTGAGCCTCTGGAAATAGACTGAAGGGAATCAACTACAGCATAACTTTCATAACTATTTTAAAATAAAATAAAATAAATAGTAAACAGTGTAAGTATGGTAAAGGATAACTAACTTCTGCCATTCTAGTTAAGCCTTCTTAGCTGACATTACAGATATCTTTCTTAAAGCACACAACCAGGAAGGCAAATGTGTGCCAATTTGAACTCAAGAATTATAGTCTAATGCCTACTATTTTGAACATCACCTACATAGATTATCCAGTGCCCAGTTTAATAGAGTACATCGACAACAAAAGTTATGGCCAAGAGACCCTACAGTCCCAACTGATTATAATATAATTGTGAGGAAATATGAAAAACTTGCATGCTTCTCATGGAAGGACTCTCATTCTCCAGTAATGTACTCAATTGGCAGTTTGTACCAGCAAAAGTTACACCCTAGTTAGCTGCTTAAACAATGACTGAAAATAGCTCCATTTCATAGCATTTCAGTTTCAGAATCAGTAGAAACATATCACTCTGATCCAAGTACACTTTTCAACTGAATCAGAATTTGAGAAGAGAACATTATCACAGACACCTAAACATCTGCAGCCTACTATCATGGTCATGGAAGATGTTTATCATCATAACACAGCTCAGGGTTGCTGCTCTCAGCGTTTGAAGAAAAACATATGCGGAAGTATCTATATTTTTCATAGACTAATTAAGGTACAAAACATAAGTTTGTCATGCACCCTAAGTAAGCATTCAGAGAACAAATTTTCTAAAATGACAAGAGCAGCAATTTACAGAAAAAAACCTCAATGGCAGACCTTCAGGAACCCCTTGACCTATCAAACGGGCTTTTTGGCCAGTCTGCTCCAGTGATTCGGTCAGCACTTTCACAGAAGAGGTGCCTAAAATCCTCACGACCTGGTTTTTCAAGTCCACCTCAATGTTTGTCACCCCTGAAGATGTTAAATTGAGGAAAGGCACCCGATTACTTTTGAAGATTATCCAGAAGACTTTATAGGGCTTTAATATGAATTTGCTGATATCTCATCACCTACCATTAACTGTCTGCAACTTGTTCTTGACCGCGTTGGCGCATCCTTCACACTTCATGTCCACCATAAATTCTGTCTGAAACAAGCAAATAGAACGTTAGACAGTAACACCAGAATCGACCAATACCTAATTCCAGCTTATCCCCACAACTATAAGAGAATCATGGACATATAGAATTCAATCACGCCCAGAAAAGTCAACCAAATGCTTCAAAATTAGTCGACAAAGATTCAAAATTGAACCGAGACTTACAAGAAGTTCTGGCAAAACCCCATCATTCTGCAACCGAGTCAAGGAAAATGAACACTCGTTAGGAGCTAACCGAATCCGATAAATTCAACAATCCAAGCAAAGAAGAATTGGGTATCCCTTAAAATACCTGCTGCGACGTGGGAGCTTCCATGTGCAGAGCTGCGGGATGACGGGAGGTGGAACCCATGAATGGGTGGAAATGGCGCGTGGTCCTTGAAGGGGTGGAGAACAACAAGTTTTGGGTTTTCGAGAATAGAGAAGAATTGGAAGGATGTGAGAAGCAGGAAGATGAGAAGGCCCAGGTCGCAAGCCTAGAAGAAGGTGCTGCTGCTGTGGCCGCAAGAGTGATGCTTGATGCTGTTCTAAGGAGAGGAAATTCCATTTTCCCCTTTCTCGTCCTCTGCTTCCTTGTCCTTCCACATCTCGGTTGTTTCTTTGACTTTCTACAAGGTTTTCGATAACGAGGAAATCCTCGTTAAGGTAAAATGCATATTAATATTTTCCCACCATTAAACATTGGCTAAAATATCAAATAACTTAATTTAAATTATATTTTTTCATTTTATTTAAATACATATATTTTTTACCAACAATTCAATTTTTATAAAATGTTATATTTCAATTCAATTTTTATAAAAGTTTTGTACTTAAATTTAACCAAATAATCAATTTATATCAAAATTGAGAGTTCATATATATTTTTATAAATAATATAATTAAAAAACCCACATTAGATATTTTAGATAAGTTTTTAAATAATTACATATATTTAAAGTAAATAAAAATGTTAAATGTGTTATTGAAAATAAACCATACCTTCCCAAAAGTAGAGGATATGAGAGATGTAGTAGTTTTGTAGATTTTTAAGGTTAATTGGAACAGTTGTATTATTGTTATTATTATTAATATTAGCAATTTTAAATATTTTGTAAGTGACAATTCATATATGTGTCATATGTGAAAGTGCCTTAGTATCTATATAAATAGAAAATAAAAATATGTCAATTTATATTAATTGAATGAGATGATTAAAATAATTCTAATGATATTTAAGTATTAAAAATTATAAATTATTATTTAATAATAATAAAATAACAAATTCTAGTAACGTGAGAGTGGGGTGGAGAGGTGTGTAAGTAGGGAGTTTTATTAAATTTATATTTCCAATTTGGTTTTTAATTTGATATTTGATTCCATTAGTGGGTAACAAACTAAGAAACTTGTCCTTTGTAACTTGACTTTCTCTAAAAAAAAATAATACTACTTATTAAATATATGATTATCACAATTTATAGCAAGTAGTATTTTGTTGCTTTTAACCCAATAAATTAATGACATTTTTTTGTACTTAATAAATTAATGATATCACTCCCATTAGATATTGCACAAATTTTATTAGTTAAATGAATGAATATTTCAACACTTTTATGACTAGAATTAATATTAGAACCAAACTTATGGTAAAATATAAAAGACATCTTTATAGGTTACTTCCAAACTCGGAAGAAACCACTTCCAATTCGCTACCAAGTTGGGCATGACCGTAATCCTCATTGAAGGGGATAAGGAGTGCCATCCAAAAGTTAAAGCCTTTATTCTGGCAAGAACCACTCTTCCATGGTCGAACATCTGGATGCAAATCCAGACAAGAATGCCTAACCATATCAATGGAAGGTAAAAGAAGAGATAAGGAGCACTTTGCAAATTGAAAATATGTACATGCTACTTATGCCCCTCATGGATAATATGTCAATATTAACAGTCTCAGAAGAAGAGAATACATGCAGTTGATACAGACATTTGCTAGATGTCTATGCAACGTTTTTTTTCCGTTGCAACTTGCAAGTTCCTCAAGCAGCAGAGAATAACAGATAGCTGGACAAGAGCCAATTGCTGTGGGCGCAGTTATCTCTGGCATGAATGGTTTGCTCTCTTGTGCGAACGGCTGTGTTGTGGTCCATAAGACAAGTCTCTGCAGATTGTCAATTCAACTATTAGAAACAGCTCTTTCTAGTGAAACATGTTCCTTCTTTGTTCCGCAGGGAGGGAAAAAGAGAGAGAGAGTTTACAATTCATGGTCTCGCTTCCTATTATTTGGCGACTCCTTTGGATTATGCTTCTGAGTTTTTGGTGACTCCTTTGGCGTCCAATGGGAAACTTTCAACTGTCATGAGTGTGCAACAGAAGATCAGATGGGGAAACACAGGAATAGCCAATCATACAAACTAGATAAATAGAGTGCAAAGAGTGAAATAGAGAACAAACATTGAAAGGTACACTAACAGGATGGTGGGGCTGTCTGCTGCTTTTACCATGGGCCTCCAAGTACTCTTCATATGACTGCAAAAAGCTCCAATAGACTAGCTCAGTAAGGGCCAAAAAATTTGTATATTGTTGATTAGACAAAAGGCTATTAATGGAATTTCCAAACCCAGAACATTAAGATCATACAGCCAAAAGAGCAACAGCCACTGAAAGGATAAATTCATTAAGAATATATGTTTGTACTGCAAATTCCAGGTGTATTGTACATGTATTATCATTACTAACAAATACAGTACCATTTCAAGAAATTCATCTTCAGTAAGCGTGCTAGCAAGTGGGCTATCATTAGAGAAACTCCGGATATCATATTGAGAAGATGTTTCCCTATCCACTATAAGAGCAGGAAGATCACAGGACTTTTTTGACTTTCCCATTTTTGATGCATTCGAAATCGCCAATAAATTCTCTGGAGGCAAAATTCCAGCAGATCCTTGGTAATGGAAATCAAATCTGCCAGCTTCAGGTTGTTGCTGATAAAGAGTAGATGGATAAGGCATGGGAGCTGAAGGCCATTGCATATAAGCCAGGAGTCCATTGTAATCTTCATCCTGTGATGAACAAGTAGAATCCACGAAACTCCTAGTGGACAGAAATTATCCAGAAATTAGATCTTCATTTACTTTCCATTGCTAACTTCAAGAATTATGCCACAAGATCAGCCAATAGATAAAGTACCTTATTGTTTGTCCATTGGCATCAATATTTCCATCAAGAAGCTCACAAAGAGTTTCCCCAACATCCTGTGGTAACTCCTGAAAGATTCAAAATCACAAGACATAAAGAAAACCCTTCATGCATTCAAACAAAAAGCTTATCCATATTTTTCAAAAATGAACCTGACAATCTCTGCTAATTTTGACAGGTCTATTGTTATTCAACGGATTCCTAAGATGAAGAGTCTTTTGGAATGGCAGCTCATTTAAACACAGCCATTTGACTTTAAAACTTCGGCCCCAAGGATTGCTTCTTCCATTTCCTTGACTCCAGACATTGTCACGCCTCCACCCAATAGAAGATATCATTTGAGCATATCCTTGGAAGAACCCACTCATATTGACACTGAATATTAAGATAACTTTTGCAGAATTCTGGAAGGAGACAAATAAGATTGTTCAGACATAATATTTAGAAATTGATTGCATATCTTAAGTTATAGTTAGGATTCTTACATTAAAGGCTTCTTCCAGTATTGGTTCATTCATGACCTGAGTAGCCCATATTCCTCTCTCTACTGACAGCTGAATATTTTGGTAGTTCAAACTTTTAATGATGAAATATCTTGCATTGTACAAATTCTGATTTTCGTTCTTTGCTGAGTCTCCCAATTTATCATGAAAGCTCCTTGGTTCTTCTGATCTAGTGGGATAACAACCCTCATTCCTTTTTTTGCTTGTGCTTTCTGAGAAAAAGTCCTAGCTTATTAGATCAGTCCTGGTCAAAAGACTAGGTTCATATGCAAAATTTTAATTCAATGGATGGTATCTAAACTTGTGAAGAAGCCCTAAGTTATGAAACATGGGACAAATTGCTTATGATATGAGTCCTTAGAATGGTAATTAGCTCAAATGATTGCCCTTCATCCTTAAGTCATATGAGTTCAATATGGACAAATGGAAAACCTCAAATACATCAATATGGATTAGATTGATGTGATTCACTCAGGTACAAGTGTTAAAACATACCCATATTCAACCTTTGAATTTTGATAATTATACAAAGAAATTAAAAGCTTGAAATTTCAGTAAAATCCAGCAACAAGTCAATGAATCAATAGAAACATTTATCAATGCTGAACATATTGCTAACTTTAATATTAACTCAAAAGAGGATATCATTTTACGATTTGATACCTGGATTATCTACAGTCCCCATATCATGCCTCCCTTCTGTTATTGATGAATCAACAACAGATGCATTATCTTTCCCAGTGTCAGAAGACATGACTTCAATTATACCTGCATTTGATTGTAAGCTGCACATCAACAATGTGAAGGGAAAGAAGTAAAAAAGATTAAAGATAGGAACTCCAAAGTAATAAATAAATGCATGTACATGCAAAATCACTTGATGGAATTTCAAGAGGCACTCAATCCCTACTAATATCCATGAACCAGAGCCAATCTTCTGTATAGATTTCCAGTTGGAATGTTGGCCATACATTATCGGGCCGAGAAATACAGCACCAGAGGAGTGGAGCAACTTAAACATAAAGGTGTAGCAAAAGGATGCAGGAAAAGCCAGATAAAGTAAATGAATAGACACCACCTGTGGAGAAAACCTAGAAGAGAAGCTCTTATAAAAGAACAAATATGAGTGGTTGTTGCAGAGGAAAATAGCACTAGGGATACTTAGGACTGAATATCTATAAATTACACAGGAAACTGCTTCTCAGTTGACACTATAAATGACCATAATTCCAGAGTTTTGCAAGCGACAGATCTGAGAACATTTGAAATAATGCAAAGGTAAAAATTAAAGAAAGAACTGCTGATAATCCTTTTAATGTCTCCACCAAAAAAAACTTTACTCAATTGTAAGTGGCTAAGAAATATTTCCAAAACCAAAAACAGCCTCAAGCCTAACTCAAAATCCTTTATAGGTTCTGAATTCCATTCTAACACTTCTCTTAATTATTGCCAGTCAAATGACTTCAATTTAGTTCCTTATGCATCAAATAAATGATTTGAGATAAAGATCTGCCAATAATCAAATAGTGAATTTAAAAATTATAGAGTAAAAGATAAGGTATACTATAGTGCGGCCAAGCAGGGAATCAACCTATCAAACCCATTGAATGAGATTATCACAAGAAGTTCTCCAGAGATCAAGTGCTAATAAGAAATGCATCTAACAAGTAATCGGGTGTCATCAATCATGTGTAAATCCTGGTCTCATAAATGTGAGGTAGAATCACTCAATATATTCTTCATTATCACAGTCAGAAGTTTTCCACGTTAAATAATCTTACCCATCCAAATTTCTCTAATACATTCCCTAAACTAACTTTAAAAGATTAGACACATACAACCTCAGAACAAATAAATTTCAGGAAAGCGGAAATCTTCGAGGATGTCCCTAAACATCTACCGCTTCCTTATCCATCTATAAATTGAATATGCAACAGAAGTGCTAAACCCAAATCAAGCACTCTACCCACCGCCACTACCTTGAAGCAAGATTTCCTATCCACTCTACGATTCCGAACATAACAGAGCTCTACACAAGCTGAGGCGACGAAAAAAAGAAGAAGAGGTGGAAAGGTACCTATTCGACGGCAGGGGCAGGAGAGAACCAGGAAGAGAAGAGCACATGGATGGAGCTTCTCTTCGGCTTAATGTCGATAAGCTCACCGTAGAAGTGATGTGCAGTGCCCTAATCTACCATCGTCACTCGATTAACTCTCCGGCTTTTATATAATAAATAATTGAAATTTCTTATCCTATTAATATTTTGTGTAAATAACCTAACAAGGTCTGAATTTTATACGCATTCCCATGTATGGCACAAACTATTTCTTTTTTAACCAAGAAAGGCTTCAACTTCCTCACTTGTAATAACTGTGGCATACGGTCAACTTTTTTGGTCAATTATGATTTATGCTCCATTAGCCATGTCACACTACCACCAAAGCATAATTGACCAAAAAATTAATGGCAAGCCACACGCAATACTATAAGAAATGTGAGCCTTTTTTGGTTAAAAATATAGTTTACGCCACAAGTTCAGGCTTTTTGAATATTTTCCATATTTTTTTCTATTTATATATTTTTAATTAATTCTATTTTAATTTACTATTATCCATTTTGCCATAATTGATATTGGCAAATCAATAATTTAGTGGATCCCGTTGCCCAAGTTTGACAATCCAATGGAAAGACTACACCCTTATTGGTCTCAAAATTTAGTATGCATGTCGATTAGATATAAGATACACATGATAAATTGCACTATCAATTGTGTAAAAAAAGCACTATCATACCAATAAATTGCCATAATATATTATTATAAATTCCAATAATACTAGTTAATGTAAGCAACAAATTTCATTTTCATGTATTATAAATGATATGATAATTAAATTAAAAAAATATTATCCATTCATAAATTGATATTATCTAATAGACTATTAACCCATGAACAATTAATAAAATTATTAGAGCATATTAATTCATTCAAAAAGTTCAACACCAATGAGTATTAATCTAAACACATCATATCTAGTTTGGACAATATATTGGTTGATACTCATTTATTCAATCATTTATGATATATATAGTGAAATGCGGGTAGAATAATGAAAATAAATATAGGGGTGTTGAGTCGGATGGAGGTCAGGGAAGTTTTGCCAAAATTGGGATCGATAACAATCACGAGGTCGGATTTTATTTTTAATAATTTAAATTAGATTTAAGATATATATATATATATAATATATATATAGATAATATATAATAGAAAAATAATTGGAATAAGGATTAAAGTTGGTTATCTAATATTATTCTACTACCAACCTATTATAATGTTGATATTATTAGTTCACTATAAAATAATAAATAACTTTAATTTAGAGTAAAAATATATAACTAAATGCTCAAAGTGATTCACTGGATCCCATATCTAGTTTTTTTTAATAAATTTAATTATTTTTAAAATAGATTTAGTTGAAAAATTAATAAGAATATGTGTAAAAAATAATTAAAAGGTAATTGCATTGTTTTTAAACAAAACATAATTTTATAATATGATGAGATAATATTTTACTATTATACCACTAATGGTTGTGGTATTATTGTTTCACTTTAAATAATAAATAAATCAAATTAAATATATTTTAAAAATAATTAGACTTGATACGATAGGACTCGAACGTGAAGATTGGTCGAACATAGACTTGTACAATGTACAACTTTTTAACTAGTCTAATTATTTTTCGTAATATATTTAATTACTCAATTGATATGTATATATATACCATTAGGGTATTATAATACTATTAGAGCATATTAACTTTAAATAATAAATAAGTTCATTTATTATTTAAAGTGAATATGGTTATAAAATTTTTTAACTTATTTCACTCATATTCAATCTAACTTACTTACGCACATGAATTTGACATGCGGAACCACTTTGGACTCTGAACCGAGGCTTACCTAGGTTGAATCCATTTTTTAAAATTCTAATTATCTTTCAAAATAAATTTAGTTAGAGTTATTTAGATTGAACAAATAACATCAATTAACTAATGAAGTGGTGGTAGCAAAGTATTTTACAACAGGGGAGACCTAAATTTAATTGTCACTTAGTGCAATTGTTTTTGCATTATTCTTACCTAAGAGAAATAGGTTGGAAATTTTAAAAAATATTATTAACATAAATAAGTTTTAAAAAAATATATTCACACTAATCCAATTGTAATATCAATATTATAATATTTTTTAATACTATGATAGTATACACTATCTTATTATAAAATTTATTAAAAATTAAAATTAAAAATAAAAAAATTATTATAAAATTTATTAAAAATTAAAAAAAAATTATAAAATTTATTAAAAATTTATAAATTAACTTGAAATATTTACTATAATTCAAATCTCTTGCATGAATAATTAATTATATTATATTTATTTAATTTTTATTTGAGTATCTTACCTTAATTTCATTTTACTAGAAGGATTTTCTACCTTTATACTATTAGTTTATTTAAATATTTTAGATTAAAGATAAATAACTGTTTTTCATGTTCCGATTCGATTTGCAGAACATACCGTAAGTAACCCATTATATTATTCTTGATCTTATAGTATTTAAGTTTTTCATGAACTCATATAAATGATATAAAACTTATAATATAAAATAAATCTAGTTTTTATTAAAAATTAGAAACTTTTGATAAATGTGATATATGTTTAAAATTATAGAGAAAGCATATAAATTTATTAAATGAAACATGTTCATGAATTTTATTCGATAATTTCTATCCAAATCTTGTCTTCTCTCGAATAAACATTCTGATTCACTAGACTTCTTGCTTCCTTTTCTTTTTCCTAAATGTGTTGGAGTTGCGGAGGGAGGGGAAATGGGTAGGAGTAGGAGGATGATAAATACTAAATGAAAAACGTTTATTTATTTGTATAAGATATTAATATTATTTACAATCAAAGTGAGTAATACGAGATTTATAGATGTTTTCTTTAAAAAATTTTAAGTTTAGCTTAAAAGATTAATAACCCTTTTACGAGGTATTTTTTAAAGCATTTCTTAAAAAAACCATTATTCTTAGATGATTTAACATATATTTTATCTTGAACTCTCGGATTAAATTACACATACATGCTAAGCAATTATAATGGTTTAGTCATGTCCTAAATGTCTTACTAACAATCAATCAAGGTTGTGAGGGGGTGTGCACTACATCGGTGCACTCACTCAATGTCACAAATGCTTGTCCCTTTATAATGATGTCGATGAAGTATAATCGTACATAAATATACCATGACCACCTTTCCTCCTCCATAGCCATATGTCATATCCCAACCTATTTTGGTCGGAACCCTATAAACAATCTGCCACTTTTCATGGTATTTAAAAAAATAATCATCATTGTGGTATCAACAATAGTGAGCTGTAACCTGAAAATATTTTAAAATAATTTAAGCAAAATATTTTTCAATAAAAAATAAATATACCAGAATATGATTAATGCATAAAACTTAACAATAAGTTAGTTCTTTATACACGTTCTTATTCATGGTTTACTTAGAAGTGTTTAATGGAGTGAGTGAGTTCGACAACTAAATGAGTAGATATTAAGGTGATTTACTCAAGGATATAAAGAATGGTTCCATTTATCAACTTATATCACCATTTTTATTTTTTCTTGGTTTAAACAACCAAACACTATTTTTTTCATTAAAAGAAAAATTCACCATTCTCCTTCATGAGTTTGGTTTAACAATCATTCACATGCCATTTATCATAAAATAGATTATACTTTCGCAGAACAGTCCCTAATTGTTCCACTTGTGGCCCGGAGTAAATTTATTGTCCACCCTATTAAAAGGCTGCAATCTCTATCACAAGTATGTGTGAGTACCATTGCCCAACCCCCAAATTTTTCTAAAACTTCATGTCCATTATTGTGAGACAATACCTCTCTCTCTTCTTCCCCAGTCTCAATATGCATGAAGCTCTTAGAGCTCGACGACATACTGGAACGACAATGCTTCCCTTATTCTCTCTAAGTCGTCTAGCAGTCCTTAAAACCAACATTATCTCATATTGGACACCTCGATGATTCTGTATCTTAGCATCTACAATCAATAATCTTTTTAATGAAAACATTTATATTTGGTGCTACCACCCCCAACGAGTTCGACGACCTAGATTCGGCTTGATAGCTAAATCACACAAATTAACCATTTATGAAAATTTCCACAGGGCTCATAAATCGTAATTTATTTATGAGTTTAAGCCTGTTCCCATTGGCATTGGGCCCACTTCACGAGTTTTTCCAAAACATGGCATTGGGCCCACTTTAATTCAAAAACTGATTGGATCCACTTGTGCAATTCTAGCTCTATGCAATACGTGTTTCATGCTTTCAACAAAAATATCTCCCAAAAGTTTTAAACAGTTTCACACAGTCACGGGAGACTAATTCTGAAAAATGGTTTATAGCTTTCAGTAATATAAAAGTATGTTCATCACCCTAAATAGGCATGATGCCGAAAATCCCACTCACCCATATTCCATGACTCATTCTATAAACCCCGTTCTCTCAATATAAGAAAGTCGAAAATGGAAACAAAAAAATTTTGAGAGAAAATTGAGGACCAAAGTGATTTGGAAGTGCTAAATAAGGGTCAAAACGGGAAATTTGAAATCTCAAATGGTCAATGAAGATCCAAAAGCTATAGAAAAGAACCATGAAATGAATTGGATGTGAAAACCGAACTAGTTCAAGGTGAACCAAAACTGAACCAGAATGAACCGAATATAATTGGTTTAATAATTCATTTTTCTAGGTTTTTTTTTAAAATATCAATTTGGAAAATTGAAGTAAAAATTAGGTAGAAAATGAATTTAGGAATTTTTAGATTTTAGAAAATCGGTCGAATCGAGCCTGAACCGACCGATTTTCGATTTTGGGTCACCAAACCAGATCTAACCGAACTGGTCAATGGTCTAGCCGGTCAACGAACCGCTTGCCAGGTCAGCACCCAATCAGTGGGCATGACTAATCAGAGCGTGACGCGTGATGAAGTGCACCCAATCAGCCGCTCGGTCAGCTCCTGGACCAATCAGAGAGTGACGTGTGTCCTTGATCAATGATCACATAAAGAAAATCCACGTCACCGACTACCTACCAATGAGAGAGTGACATGTGCACTCAGATAACAGAGGAGAAGCCTCATCAACAAGGATGACTAATGAGAAGTTGACACGTGGCAATGATGCCACGTTAGTGGTCGAATAGGATGTCGGAGAAACGATCGACCAATTAGAAGTTGGACGTGGCAAAGCCACATCGGATGGTTCAAGCCAATCAAATGCTGACATGTGGTAGTGGCACAATGCGTGAAGAGGGAAACCTAACTTATTTAAATCAACCAAACAGAGGATGCCATGTGTCATGGTTAACGACTGACCGAACACGGTCATATGCCATGTAAGAATGAATGACCAATGGGAGTTCGCCACGTGGTCGGTCAATGAGTCAAAGAGTGACTCGTACGTTGAGTGGGAAGCCGTGTCAGCAAAGCCAACTAATCAAAATGAGCCACGTGCAAAGCTCGCAAGCACGCACACAATGTCATCTTCAACTTCTCAAAGCTGGCAGGATAAGGACAAAGACTGACTACCTATTCTCTGGCGGCTAAAAAACCCTTCGATATGACTGTGAATGGGTAGGGGCCGAGTCATGGATGAACTGATAGCTCTATCTGTGAAACCCGTCCTCTTGGACCAAGGAAATGAGGAAAAGAACTAGCAACTCTCATGTGAAAACCGAACCATCTAACAAACTGAAAATTGTAAAGAAGGGTTAAAATGAGAAATTGGAAAATCCCAAGTAACCAAAAGGTCATAAAAATCATGGGGAAGAACCATAAAGTAAATTGGATGGGAAAATCGAAACAGTTCAGGGTGAACCAGATTGAACCATGGATGAACTAGTTTCTTAATTCATTTTTCTAGGTGGCTTGAAAAACTAAATTTGGAAAATTGAGGCCACCATTAGATAGAAAATAAATTTAGACTAATTTAGAAATTTTAATTTTGAGAAAACCGGTCGAATCGAGTCTAAACTGGCCAATTTTCGTCGCTGAACTCGGTCGGACCGGACTAGACCGGTCCAGAACAGTCTCGTCTTCTTCCTTGGGATGACAACACTGTTAATCAATACAAAAAATCTTCCTTTTTTGGAAAGAGAATATTCCCTCCGATTTGGGCATTTTCTAAAGAGGATAAGCTCGACCAATATGAAAACTGGTAGAACAGAGGATCCCTGAGCTCACTATATAAAAAGCCCCCTTCCATTAATCCTTCACACACCTTAAATGGCCTCTCTCTCCAAAGTGCTCAGTTTTCCGGCAAGTCTCAAACCAGAGCTCCAACTTAGGCACTTTTCTCAGCCTTAGGTGGCAAACTCAGGTCCTATAAACTCTGGGGAAAGTCAAACCTGACAACAACAACCCCCCCCGATCCAAGGATCACCGGAGAAGTGTCACCGAGATTGAACAATGAAGCAGCTCCCTTAGACTGAAGCTGCCTTGTTCTTTTCGATAAGAATTCGGCCAATTTAGACCTCCTATAACCAAATTGAGCCTTTTTCCTAGCCTCTACAGCTCACACTCGACCTCCCCAAGGAAAATGGTAAGCCAATTCGGCCCTTCACTATCGTTGTAGTTTAGTTCTAGAGAGAGAAAGTGACAGATTTCATTAATCAAATTCCCACTGATCCTGACAGTAATCGTCCCAATTCTTGATCTTAGGAGGATCCTGAGGACAAGAGCTAACTCCCTAGATCAAGAACTTGGATTGTCGCACCTTCGACGATAAGCTTTCTCTCTCTACGTACAATTTTTTTGGCAAAGCTCCGTTTGAGCTCGTTTCGGACCAAAATTCTATAATTTAAAGCTCAATTGGATTGTATGGAAGTATAAGAATTGATTCCAACCACCAATTTGAAAAATTAACCCCATTTGAATGACCAATTTGATGGAATCAAATTCAGTCAATATAAAGGGGTGAAATTAGGGAAAATTGGGGATTTTGAAAAATTAAAGGACCTAAATGCAATTTCTCAAAATTGAAGGTCAATTGGCAATGAGAAAGGTGTTGGAGGACCAATTGGTCAATTTTTTTAAATAATTGAAACCAATTGGCCATTTTTGGAAGTTAGGGATAAAATAGTAATTTTGGAAAAACTCGGTGACCAATTTGGTAATTCGTAAAATTTGAGCCCTATGTACCATTTTGAGAAAATTAAGGATACAAGAGGGATATTGAAAACCATAGGGATTTGATTGAAAATAATTGAGCATCTACGGACCTAAAGTCAAAGATTATGAACTTTAGGGACCTAATTGCAATAAGGCAAAAATAATGGCTAAATATAACTACATGGAAATAGAAGAGTTGTTCACGCCAAGCCATTTCTGATAAAATACTCAAACCATGTAGAAACAAATTCGGATAAGAACATGAGCGAAGGAGCTTGAACAAGACTTGAAAAGCTGAATAGGGATAAACACGTAATAGTCATCGGGTGAGTGAACATATTTATACATCATACGTAGTTGGGGGTGATAAGCACCATTTTAGAAGTGAAAAATCACTTATGAGTGGGAACTTTATACATCATACCAGTTGGGATGATGAGTGTACTTTAAGTTGAAAGACCACTATGAGTGGGATTATTTAATATCATACCCAATTTGGGTGATGAGCAAATTTAAAACTAAAAACCTACTTATTGGTTGTGAGTGAGACTTTTTATACATAATGCCCACTTAGGATGATGGGCACTTTCTTTGTAGAAGGGAAAAACCTACTTACCAGTTGTAATCGAACCTACCTCTATTATCATACCTGGTTGGTGCAATGAGTACCTTAATCTAAAAGAGGTTTTTGTCAGAAGAGTTCTCCCCTTATTGTGTGCCATTGCTTAAATTATTTGGGGGACCTTCTTGATGAAAGTTAGAACAGCTCTAACAGGCCAGTGGCCTGAAATTTGAACTCATAGGGCTCAAGGCCTAGTTTAAAAAAACTCGTGAAGTAGGCCCAAGGCCAGTGGGCACGGGCTGGAGCTCATAAATAAAAATGAATAGATAGAGCCTTGAAAACTCTCATTAAAAGTGGAAATGTTTGTGTGATTCGACATGGTACTAAGTTAGGACCGACAATGCTCGATGAGCTAGTGGCAGTGCACCATGACTAGGTCAATGAATCGGTCAAGCAAACAACTAAAGGTCGGGTTGAGTGTGGGGGTCATTGGATTGTCGTCACCAAAGATAATGGCTTATATAAGAAAACTATTATTTGTGCATGCACTTTGATTTGGGACCATCAAGACGCCAATGGGGTAGTGATAGGTCCCAAGGACTGTTGGACGACATGATGGCGATAAGGGAACTAGAAGCTATTATGTTTGGGCTTCTCGTCGTACTAGTTAGTCATGAAGCTACTATGTTGGGGCTTCTTACTCATTGAGACTTGGGTGGAGGCGGGCTGAAGTGTCCATCCTCATACAAACATGAAGTTATGTTGAGTTTGAGGGCCTGACGCCTAGTGCGTCACTCATACTCAAGGTAGAAGTCAAGGACTTCTATCATGGTGGATGGTAAAGACTCTCTTATCCATAAGTGGTTGTAGTGAGCGTGCTGCATCGGCGAACGTGTGTACCCTTTATGATAAAGGGCATGTGTATGATTGCTAAATGCCTCATGAAGAAAGGGGATGTGCTAAAAGAGCTAAACACACAAAGGCTTTGAAAAGGATGAATGGTTTTAAAGAATGATGTGCTAAATGTTTTGATAAACTATATTTTTTAAAACTCATTCCCCAACACCCGCTCATTGAGTTGTAGAAACTCACCCCTCCCTTTAAATCCCTTTTTAGGAAAGGAGACTAAATCTTAAGGAAATCTTGAAGCAGAATCCTAAATCTAGTATGCTTTAATGTTTTTAATTATTAAGTTTTGTATAATGCTATTCCATGAAACAAGGTCAGAAGTTATGCCTCACTACTCGCGACCTTGAGAAGGTGTGATCATTCTTAAGACCAAAGGGAGTGGCGGGTTGCTCATGGGGTTTCGACCAAACCGGGTCAGGGCATGACAACTTGAGTGGTATTAGATCTTATTTCCTAGAATACATTATCAAGACTATATAATATAAGAACTAAGAGAAAAACTACCAAAATTTTCATATGGCTCCCAAGAGAGGAACCAAGAAAACTAGGACTGACGTCACCAACACTATGTCCTGATAGGAATACAACCCTAAAAGCTCTATAATGCCTAAGGTATAATAGAGGTCACAAAGGACCAAGAGACATTATGGGGAAGTAACCAGTACCACCAATGAATATGGTGTGAGGACCTATTGAGATCACAACCCCATGTACAAAGGGAGCTAAGCCTAAAGCTAGGAATGCTATCAATGGCTTATAACCTTACCAAGGAGGACGCTTATCAAGAACCCCATAGCCCTCAATCTATTTCGTAACCACCTTTTTGTAATAGGGCTAAAACCCTAATGTATTATACTTCTCCATTAATGACGAACTCCAAATTCCTAAAACCATGTCTCTCAAATATGATATGATCTTGCGCCTCAACTATAGGAAGATGGCGCTAAGAAAAGTAGCCAAACAAACTCGCATTACCCTAGACACCATGGAGACCAGGGAGAATCCCATCCCAAAGAAGGAAATGAACCAGGGGACTAAGAATTCTAGGAGAACTGTTGGAGGAACTATTGGGCGAAGAAGACTCAACAAGAAAACTGTCAAGGTGACTAAGGAGTCTAAGAGAACTCTTGGAGTAACTACTGGACAAAGAAGACTCGATAAGAAAACTATCAAGATGTTCGGGCTCAAGGATGACAAAGCACATAACTACGAGAAATTCCCTAGAAAGGCTTCCCACTACATAAAGTATGGAGGAACCACAGGTCAACGCAGGGAAATGACCTGTTACAGGTGTACACAATGGGGACACTACGTGAGAAAGTGCCTAACACTACTAAGGACAGGTATCAAGATAATCTGTTATAGGTGTAGAGGAATAGGACATGTTGTCATACCTCGACTTGGTTTGGTCGGATCCCCGTGAGCAACTTACCACTCCCTTGGTTCAAGAGGGGTTTCCCCCTTCTTTAATTCAAGAGGAGCTAGGAGAAATCTCAACCTTGTTCCTTGTAATAACATATATCAACAATAATGCAAGGTTAAGAGAAATTAAGCATAACTGAAGAGGGTAAATCCTGGTGTTATCCCTAGTCATTCTCTATTCCTAAAAAGTGATACAAAGGGTGGGTGAGTTTCTACAACTCAGTGAATGGGTATTTAAAAAATAAAGTTTAAATAAAATAGTTTTTGAATTGGAGTGTGCCAGACTCCTTATTTCCTTTAAAATTCTTTCTTCCTTAATTTCTCACCATTAACCACAAATGGTGTGTTTAGCAACCAACACACGCCCTTCATCATGAAGGGTTCATTCGTAGGGCAGCACGTCCACTACACCCACTTGTGGCATTAGAGCGACTTTATTGGCCACCTAGATAGAAGCCTGTCCACTTCTACCCTAGGAATAAGTGGATGTATGTGACATCCAGCCCTCAAACCCGAAAAGAAACTCAGTGTCCATATGAGGATAAAGACCTCATCCCAACCCCATCTTGGTCTCATGTGCATAAAGCTACGTCGAGCTTCCTTGACTACTGGCATGACAAACTACCCTTATCTCCACCATGTTGTCCAGTAGCCCCTAGGACTTATCACTACCCCTCTTGGGCATCTTGATGGTCCCGAACCTCAGTGCATGCACAAAAAAAATACTTTTCCTTATAAGCCATTTAATCTTTGGTGCCACTGGTCCAACGGGCCCGGCCCTCAACTCAACTTGTAGTTGTTTGTCATGACTGGTTTGTTGACCTATCTTTTCACACTACTACCAGTCCATCGAGTATGTTGGTCTTGTCTTGGTACCATGGCCAAACACATCATTCATTAAAGTTTTCATGACTTAATCTCATATTTGTTTACGAACTCTTGCTTGTGCCAATTAGCCTTGGGCCCACTGTACGAGATTTTTAAAATCGGGCATTCTAGCCCCCAAGTTCCAAAATCGCGGCCTCCGGCCTATCTTAGCTATTCGAGCTTCCATTGAGAAGATCTTCCAAAATGTTTAAGCAGTAACACACAGTCAAGGGAGAGCACTTCTAACAAAATAATTTTTCATCTGTACATCATACCATTCGGGTATGAAGGCATCTCCGCTCATAACCAATAAGCTGGTTTTCTACTTCCTTTTAGGAAGTTCATCATACCCAACTGGGTATGATCTACTTACAACCGGTAAGTAGTTTTTTCACGTAATTTCCACATCACCCCATGTAGGAGTGATGTTTAAAATTTCACTTAGTAGTGGTTTTTCATTCAGAGGTACTCATCATCCCAACCAGGTATGATATGGAAATTCCCACTCACCTGTGAATGTAGTGAATTCCTCTTAACCAGCTTTTTGCTTCCACGCGAGCTTGTCTTGGCTGGCGTTCCTGATCCTTCGTGTTCCTACACGATATGAACTTCCTTGTTTATTATCATTTGATCAGATAGCCTTCATTCATCACAAATGAATAAAATACCCAAACTTTTCAATTATTTGCAATTAGGTCCCTAAAGTTCTTTTTCTTTAACTTTAGGTACCTAATGCCAAATTTTCCACAAATTGAGTCCCGAAATTTTCAAAAATTCATTGTGGGTCCTCAACTTATCCAAAATCACCAAAAGGGTTCAAGTTTCAAAAATTTCCAATTTGGTCCCTAATTTCTCAAAAATTACCATTTTGCCCCTACTTTATAAAAATAGAAATTTGACCCCCAAAAATTCCAAAATTTGACCCATTGGTCCTCCAACATCTTTTCCATGGCCAATTGGCCCTTAATTTTAGGAAATTGCACTTTAGTCCCTTGAATTTTTGAAATCCCCAAAATTTCCCCAATTTTTCCCCCAATCTCCCCAGTTCAACGTGGTTGAATTTGATTTCATCAAATTAACCAATCAATCGATGTTAATTGTTGAAATTGAAGGTGGATTTGAGTTCCTACACATCCATACAATTCAATTGCACTTTAAATTGCATGAATTGGTGCCGAAACGAGTTTAAACGGACCTTCGCTGGAAGAACTTGACATAGAGAGAGAAAGCTTCGAAAGCTTACCGTCGAGGGCGTAACGGTGCGAGCTTTCGATCTGAGCAGATAGCTCTCGTCCTGAGGTTTCTCCTATAATCAAGAATTACCTAAATTTATGTCAAATTGAGGGAGAATTTGGCCAGTAAAAATTTGTCGGTTCTCTCTCTAGCACCGATCGTAATTCATAGAGGGGAGCCAAATTGGCTTACCTTTCCACTCTAATTCGGTCGTATGAGGGCTGAGGGAGTGTTAGGAGAGCTTGGTTTAGCCTGAGGAGGGCTCAAATCGGTTGATTTTAGCTCGACAGAAATAGTGCAACTTTAGTTCACCGGAGCTACTTTATTGTTCGATCACATCGGCGCTTCTCTAACAATCCTTAGAGCAATTGGAGACCACCGTCGGGTAACTGACTTCTCCTCAAGTCTAAAGAACCCAACCACGCCTTCTTTGGCTTAGAAAAGATCCTATGTCGAAGCTCTGGTTTGAGTTTCATTGAAAAACTAAGTAGGTGAGAGAGAGTGAGGTTTTCAGGCGTGTGGAGTATGAATGGAGAGAGGCTCTTTTTATAGGGAGCTTAGGGACTCTCTGGTTGTCCGTTCAGCACCTTAATGGCAGTCATTAATGGCCTGAAACATACTGAACATAAACGTTTCCTCTTCGATGGCGCTGTTCGATTTTCCAGCAAGTGAATAATGCTGTCATTTGAAGGAAGAAGACGACTGTAAACCCTGCCCTTTTAGTTAAGGAAAACCGGGAAAAGAACTGGTCAAATCGAGGGAGAAAATTGAATCGGTTCACAAAACTGATTATCAGGAAACAGACAATTTAGGAAATTTACAACTCCCAAGTGACCCAAAGGGTTCATAAAACCTTGGAAAAGAACCTCAAGACAAATTGGAAGAGAAAAACCAAACTGGTTCTGATGAATCGAATCTAACTGGATTGAACTGGTTTATGAAACGAGTTAATTCATGATTTGGAACTGATAGAGAAAGGGCAAACTGGGAAATTTATGGATCTCGAGTGACCTAAAGAGTCACAAAAGTCAAGAAAAAGGACTTTAGGATGAATTGGAAATGAAAATCAATCTGGGTTAGGTGAACCGGATGCTAAATTCATTTTTCTAGGTCGCTTAAAAAATTCAAATTTGGGATTTGAGGCCACCATTGGATTTAGATAAATTTAAAAATTTTTAGATTTGAAAAATTCGGTCGAATTGGGGGTGAATCAGTCAGTTTAAACTTTGAACCGGATTCATACTGGCCCGGTCCGGTTTGAAATAGTGTTGTCTTCTTCATTTAGAAGAGAGCACTATCACTCGCCAAAAAATCGCGCAGCACCGACGAAGTTGTGAAGTCTCCGATCGAGGAGTTTTAGACAATGAATGACCACTATTAAGGTGCTAATTGAATGATCAAGAAGTCTTTGAGCTTCTTATATAAAGAGCCCCTCCTCATTCATTCTCTCCACACCTGAAAACTTCATTCTCTCTCAACTGCTCTATTTTTCGGTGAAGTTCAAACCAAAGGTCCGACTTGGGCACTTTTTTGAGCCAAACAAGGTGAGATCGGGTTCTTTAGAACTAGGGAGAAGTCAGTTACACGCCTGTAGTCTCCATTTGCTCCGAGGGTCGCCAGAGAAGGACCGACGTGATTGAACAGTGAAGCAGCTCCGGCGAATCGAAGCTACCCTGTTTCGGCCGAGATGAAATCGACCAATTTGAGCCCTCCTCAGGCCAAACCAAGCCCTCCCAACACCTCCACATCCCTCCTAAAGTTGAATTAGAGCTGAAAGGTAAGCCAATTTGGCTCATTTCTGTAATTTCTGACCGGTGCTAGAGAGAGAACTGACAGAACTTCAATGATGAAATTCTCACTCAATTCGGCATCAATTGATGCAATTCTTAATACTAGGAGGAACCTCGAGACACAAGCTATTTTCCCAGATCGAAAGCTCGACCCGCTATGCCCCCGACGGTAAGCTTTCGAAGCTTTCTCACTCTAAGTCTAATTTTCCGATGAAGCTTCGTTCGAGCTCATACCGACACCAAATCATGTGATTCAAAGTGCAATTGAATCGTATGAAGGTGTAGGAATTCCAATTTAACTTCAATTTCAAACAATTAAGCTCCTTTTATCTGCCAATTTGATGAAATCAAATTCGACAGAGTTAGAAGGTTGAAATTTGGGGAAAAAGTGGGGGAAATTTGGTGAATTCATAAATTAGAGGGACTAAAGTGCAATTTTAGAAAATTGAGGACCAATTGGGGAAGATAAAGATGTTTGAGGACCAATTGGACAATTTTTTTTAAATTTTTTGTGCAAAACTTTCCATTTTGGTAAAGTAGGGGCAAAATGGTAATTTTGGAAAAGTTGGGGACCAAATTGGAAATTTGGGAAATTAAACCCCTTTTTGTGAAATTGAATAAATTGAGGTCCTAAGATAAATTTTAAAAGTTTCGGGACTCATTTTGAGGAAAAACCAGCATTAGGGACTTAAAGTTAAAGAAAAATAACTTTAGGAACCTAATTGAAATTAAGGAAAAATTTAGTTTTCTCATTCATTTGTGATGAATGAGGGTTATTAGGCCAAATAATAATGAACAAAAATGTAAGTATCCTCTAGGAACACGAAGTACCGAGAACACCAAATAAGGCAAGTTCGAGTAAGGATAACATGCCGGCTAAGAGGAATTTCACTGCACGATCGGGTGAGTGGGATTTTTATATCATACCTAGTTGGGATGGTAAGTACCTCGGAAATGAAAACCCACTAATTAGTGGTATTTTAAACATCACAACTTAGAGGAGTGGTGTGAAAATGACACGAAAAAACTATTTACTGGTTTTAAGTAGATTATACCACGTTGGTATGATGAAACTTACATGGAGGAAGTGAAAAACCCGTTCATCGATTATGAGCCAAGATATCCTCATACTCGATTGGTATGATGGATAGTTGAAAATATATTTTTGTTGGAAGTACTCTCCCTTGTATGCCATTGCTTAAACAGTTTGGGAGACCTTCTTGACGGGAGCTCGAATAGCTCTGTTAGGCTGGAGGCCTCGATTTTGGAACTTGGGGGCTATTATGCCTAATTTCGAAAATCTTGAAATAATGGGCCATAGGCCAGTTGGCACGAGCAGGAGCTCGTAAACAAACATGAATTATATGCCATGAAAACTTGAATACTTGAATTGTTTGGCCATGGTACCAGGACAGGACCGACATACTCAGTTAACTAGCGGTAGTGCGACATGACAGGTCTCTGGACTAGTCAAGACAAACAGCTGCAAGTTAAGTTAAGGGTCGGGGCTATTGGATCAGTGGCACCACAGATTATATGGCATGATGTGGAGATACTGATTGTGCATGCACTGTGATTACGGGACCTTCAAGATGCTCAAGAAGGGTAGTGATGTGTCCTAGGGCCCTAGACGACCTGGTGGATATAAGGGAAGTTAGTCGTACCAGGTGACATTGCAAAGCTCGACATAACTTCATTGCGCATGAGATCGGGGTGGGGTAAGGATGAGGTCTCTGTCCTCATACGGACATGGAGTATTTTGTTCTGAGGGTAGGAGGTCAGAGACGTTCACTCAGACTTCTGGTAGAAGTCAGAGACTTCTATCAGGGTGGATGGTAAAGACGCTCCGATACAAAAGTGGGTGCAGTCGTCATAACTACATCTCGCGAATGTGTGTGATCCCTTCATGATGAAGGGTGTGTGGTTTGTGAAATAGATCGAATATGGAAATGGGAAAAATGTTACAAAAACCTTGGAAAGGATTTGAGAATCCTTGGAAAATAATTGGTAAACCTTGGAAGAATGTGTTGAAAATCAGAATTTGAGAAAAGAATGTTTTAAAAGAAAATAAGGAGTGTGACACACTCCAATTCAAACTCTTTTATAAGAAACTCATTTTTCAAACACACATTCACTGAGTTGTCGAACTCACCCACTCCCTTTACCCCTTTTTAGGAAACCAAGGGAAAACCAACCTTAAAGATTTATCGGTAGTCAAACCTTAAGGTAGGTATGTAAAATTTATATTTAATTTTGATTAATGTTATTCAAGGAAAGGTATAGGTAAGAAGGATGTCTTACTCCCCATGGTTTAGAAGAGGGGAAAACTCTAAATAAATCAGGAGAGTGGCGGGTTGTTCATAAGGATCCGATCAAACCGGGTCGAGGCGTGACAATGACACTGTTTTGAACCAGTCTGAACTAGGTTCAATGCTTAAACCGACCGATTCAGCCTGATTAGACTGAGTTTTTCAAAATTAAAAATTTCTAAATTCATCTAATTTCATTCTCTATCCAATGGTGGCCTCAATTATCTAATTTGAATTTTCTAAGCCACCTAGAAAAATAAATTTAGCATCCAATTCAAATCGGTTCGGATCTGGTTCACCTGATCCAGTCTGGTTTTCTCTCCCAAATTGTCCTAAGGTTCCTTTCCAAGGGTTTTATGACTCTTTGGGTCACTTGGGAGTTGTAATTTTTCCAATTTGTTTGTTCTCTAGTGATCGGGGTTTGTGAACCGGTTCAATTTTCTCACTCGGTTTTACCGATTCTTTGCCCGATTTTCCTTAACTCCAATGGGCAGGGTTTACAACTCTCCCCTCCTTTTAGGAAATTGTCAACAATACTTATTCAACATTTTTCGCATTGGATGAAACTTCCCTTGATCTCAATTTGTTATTCATAGACATTCTACCTTTCGATTATTCTCATTCATCCCTTATATAACATACACTTGAGATTTTTATTTTCCTTCCCATTACTTTCTCATCCCATGTAGTTTACTTTAGTTAAACCTATCTCATTGGAAGGTTTAAGGTCATATCCTTAAATTCACATCCTTCGTTCCTTAAGGCACTATTTCTCCATTATGAGATTCTTTACTAAAGATTTTAGGATTGGGAATTCTAAAATATCCTATCATTCATGTATCCAATTATTCTCTTTATTTGTTGACCTCCTTGGCTCAGTGTCCATTCAAGCACCACGTACATGCTTCCACAAATGTTGGTGATATCACTTTTTCATCCTACATTGATCCTTCCCTCATTCATCGGTTATTACAACTTCGTTTCAAATTTAATGCCTGACCTTGTCATGCTCAAATAACAAACTCTTCCTTACATGAGTCATATTTCCTTGGGACAGTTGGGCTTACATGTCCCTCACAGCACGACGTTCTTTGGAACTTGTCTTTGACCATATAACATTCTTAAAGTACTTCCATAATGGTTATTCTCAATATTTCTATCTTTTAGGGATGGTATAACATCGTCCCTCTTTTCGTCTGGTGGTATTTCTTAACTATCATCATTGTTATATAATCGTTTATTTTGCCTTTGACGTCATATCCTTTATAACCGTATTGGTTTCCTTACTTACTTGTCTTTTCCCAACTTTTTTATTGGGTCTTTCAAATTTCAAGTCTTTGAGTTTCCAGATACTTACTAACATGCTGAAACTCTTCATTTCTTATGTCATTCCTCATTTCCAGATACTTGCCTTTGACGTCATATCCTTTATAACCGTATTGCCAGGACTTTTCTTTTTCTTACTCACTCGTGTTCATTTCACAATTATCTATTCCGAGTTAGTTCATTTCTTACTCGTACGACATTTTTTGATGTTGTCTTCCTATTTACCCGTTACTTGGGTTTAACTTACCCCTTGGACTCTTACTATTACTTTTCTTTTGTACTTGATCTTTTCATCTACAACAACTCATCTTTGAGGATCTTATCTTCTTCCCAATTCTGTTGGTCCCATTTCCTCCTATTTGGAACACATATTTTTTTCCAAGGTTCCCTTCCTTATTAAGTTTTATACTCCTTTTCTCCCGAAATTCTTCTCTAGTTTTACCATTGCAATTTTCCAACCTTAAATGACATTCCTTGATACCATCCTCTCCTGCTCACCTTTACCCTTGAGACCCTATAGTTACTTCTTGTATACCTCATCTTCATTCTCACTTGCTCCTGGTATTCATTTATTTCTTGGAGGTAAAGTTCACATCCTCCTTCATTTCACAATCTCTTGATCATCCTGTAGAAAGCTTATTTAACCTTCTTATAGCTTTTAGGTCGTTACTCTTGTCTTAGCCATTGATCTCTTTATGTCTTTCCTCTGTCCTTATTTCTCAAAGGTTTTGGCCTTTCCATCTTTTCCTTCTTCACTGGGATTGTGACCTTCACAAGGTTCAATTCATTAACTGTCTCACTCATTTTATCCTCTTAGTTTAATTATTTTGAGAGAATTGTCTGTCGAATCTTATTGTCTTTGGTATCCATCCATTTTCCCTATTTAGGATATGATCCTTACTACTCCTCAATCCTTCTTGGAGTGTAGTTTATTTTCCCAGATGATCTAGTTGTTATGGGTTATTTCCTTCAACTGGGTCTAACTAGAATCCCTATTTGGTTTCCGTGCTTCCTTACAAGTAGATCATACTTAACCTCTCCAAGCACTCATTTAGTCACTTGTACTTTTTTACTTAGGTCCTTATTTCGGCTCCAGTTTTGCGATATTTCCTCTGTTGTTTTTCTTAACTTGGAGCTTTCCCATTTCTTGATCCCACTTCCTATTCTCACCCTTCTTCTAGGGTCTTCCGTTCAGGGATTCTTACGTTCGATTTCCCTACTACTCCTTAAAAGTTATTTCTTCATTCTTTTCTTATACCTACGGATCTTTGTACGACTTATTCACCCTAAATTCCTCCCTTTTTTGCTTCCCATAAGTCCCCCTATTTTATGGAGTACTTAAGAAATTGTATCCTAACTCTTTCCAAGTAAGCATTATTCTTGGGGCTTTCTTGTTATCGTATTTTCTCCTTGTCTTGTCTTAATTGTCTTAACATCCTCAGTGTTCCCCATAACCTTCTTTCCTTCTTCTCGATCTGCTTCCATTCCTTTAGTTTCCTTTAGAATAGTCTATTCCTTTTTGTTTTCCTTACTCTTATTCTTTAAGCCTTTCCTTAACTCCTTAAACTCTCACTAATCCCATCTCTTTGATGCTCACTTTCCTTTGTTTCAAACTTCTCATTCCTTTCCTTAGTTAGGATTTGTCTCCCTTGGGTGAACTCTAAGAGTCTCTTCCTTGCCAAATTTTATTGTACTTCTAATGGAAAATCTTAAAGGTTGAGGTTAACTGGAAATAGCCTATTTTCCTTAGGTGATTTTCTACCTTTTACTTTGATCTTTATTATTATACTCTTATTGCTTGAATTTATCAAGGAGACTTAGAAGTTTTATCAAGAAAACTAACTTTCATTCATTCAAGAAGTATTTTCTTGCCATACTTGGCTTATTACATAATTTTTCTACCCCCTAATCCCTTGGGGTCATATGCCAAGAGTTAGCCTTAGAATGGTTGTGGGACTCTTGATCAGATGGCTCTAAGGAACTAGTATTCCCTTATGGGATGAATTTCATGTATGGCCTCCAATCCATACGGCCTTAATACCTCTACCTCGCACTCATATGTCCACTTCATCCATTGGGAGGGATTAAAGCTGGACTGAGTAGGTGAGGGTACTTGGAGGAGGATATGTGATGCCTTCTAGTTCCTGTAATGCTCCCACAAGTTTCCAATAATCTTCCACCATGTCCTTGAGTACTCTTCTCTCGCCCTTTAAGAACCGTTGAATGGTTGCCTCCCTTGGTGTAGGTGTCTTTTTCAGGTTTATGGGTGGAGGAGTGGATTTCACAGTTAAAGTTTGATTAATGTCAGGGGATAATATTGATAATGTTTCAAGGAAACTTTTATCTAATATCACTTAAGTTGTCACGCTCCGACCCAGTTTGGTCGGATCCCCATGATCAACCCGCCACTCCCTTGGTTAAAGAGGGGTTTCCCCCGTCTTTAATTCAAGAGGAGCCATGCGAAATCTCAACCTTGTTCCCTGGAATAAAATATATCAATAATAATGTAAGCTTAAGAGAAATTAAGCATACCTGATAGAGGGTAAATCCTGGTGTTATCCCTAGTCATTCTCTATTCTTGAAAAGGGATAAAAATAGTGGTTGAGTTTCTACAACTTAGTGAATGGGTATTTTAAAAATAAAGTTTCAATAAAATAGTTTTTGAATTGGAGCATGCCAAACTCCTTATTTCCTTTAAAATTCTTTCTTCCTTAATTTCTTAGTTTTCAAAGCCATTTCTCATCATTAACCACAAATGGTGTGTTTAGCAACTAACACACGCCCTTCATCATGAAGGGTTCACACATTTGCAGGGCAACACGTCCACTGCACCCACTTGTGGTGTCGAAGTGACTTTACCGGCCATCTAGATAGAAGTCCATCCACTTCTACCATGGGAATAAGTGGATATACACAACATCCGACCCTCAAACCCAGAAAGAAACTCTATGTCCATATGAGGACAGAGACCTCATCCCGACCCCGCCTCGGTCTCATGCGCATGAAGTTACGTCGAGCTTCTCTGAATGCTGACACAACAAATTGCCCTTATCTCCACCATATCATTTAGTAGCCCCTATGACGCATCACTACCCCTCTTGGGCGTCTTGATGGTCACGAACCTTAGTACATGCACAAAACAATAGTTTTTCTCATAAACCATTTAATCTTTGGTTCCACTAGTCCAACGGCCCCGACCCTCAACTCGACCTCCAACTGTTTGTATCAACTAGTCCATCGACCTATCTTCTCTTACTGCCGCCAATCCATCGAGTATGTAGGTCCTATCTAGGTACCATGGCCAAACACATCATTCATTAAAGTTTTCATGGCTTAATCTCATGTTTGTTTATGAGCTCCTGCTCGTACCAACTAGCATTGGGACCACTATACGAGATTTTCAAAATCGGGCATTCTAGCCCTTAACTTCCAAAACTAAGGCCTCCGACCTATCTGAGCTATTCGAGCTCCCGTCAAGAAGGTATTCCAAAATGTTTAAGCAGTGACACACAGTAAGGGGAGAGCACTTCTAACAAAATAATTTTACATCTGTCCATCATACCAACCGTGTGTGAGGACATCTTTGCTCACAACCGATAAGCGGGTTTTCTATTTCCTTCCAGTAAGTTAATCATACCAACTGTGTATGATCTACTTACAATTGTTAAGTAGTTTTTCCACATAATTTCCACATCACCCCATCCAGGTGTGATGTTTAAAATTCCACTTAGTAGTGGTTTTCCATTCCGAGGTACTCATCATCCCAACCGAGTATGATGTGAAAATTTACACTCACCCCTGAATACAATGAATTCCTCTTAACCGACTTTTTGCTTCTATACGAGCTTGTCTTGGCTGACGTTCCCGGTACTTTGTGTTCCTACACGATATGAACACCATTGTTCATTATCCTTTGGCATGATAGCCTTCATTCATCACGAATGAATAAAATGCCCTAACTTTTTCAATTATTTGTAATTAGGTCCCTAAAGTTCTTTTTCTTTAACTCTAGGTCCTTAATGCTAATTTTTCCACAAATTAAGTCCCAAAATTTTCAAAAATTCATTGTGGGTCCTCAATTTATCCAAAATCCCAAAAATAGTTCAAGTTTCCCAAATTTCTCAAAAATTACCATTTTGTCCCTATTTTACAAAAATGGCAATTTGACCCCCAAAAATTTCAACATTTGACCCATTGGTGCTCCAACATCTTTTCCATGGCCAATTGGCCCTCAATTTTAGGAAATTGCACTTTAGTCCCTCAAAATTTTGAAATCTCTAAAATTTCCCCCAATTTCCCCCTTTCAACTTGGCCGAATTTGATTTCATCAAATTGACCGGTTAATTGAGGTTAATTGTTTAAATTGAAGGTAGATTTAAGTTCCTACACATCCATATGATCCAATTGCACTTTTAATCTCATGAATTGGCGCCAAAACGAGTTAAAATAGAGCTTCGCCGGAAAACTGGACAAAGAGAGAGAAAGCTTTGAAAGCTTGTCATTGTGGGGGCGCGACGGTCCGAGCTTTCGATCTGGGCAAATACTTCTTGTCCTGAGGTTATTCCTAGAATCAAGAATTACCTCAATTCATGTCGAATTGAGGGAGAATTCAGTTAGTAAAAATTCGTTAGTTCTCTCTATAGCACCGATCGAAATTCACAGAGTGGGGCCAAATTGGCTTACCTTTCCACTCTAATTCGGTCATATGAGGGCTGAAGGGGTGTTAGAAGAGCTTGGTTTGGCTTGAGTAGGGCTTGAATCGGTTGATTTTAGCTCGACAGAAATAGGGCACCTTCGGTCCGCTGTAACTGCTTCATTGTTCGATCACACTGACGCTTCTCTGGTGATCCTCAGAGCAATTGAAGACCACCGTAAGGTAGCTGACTTCTCCCCGAGTCTAAAGAACCTGATCACGCCTTAAAAAGACCCTATGTCAGAGCTCCAATTTGAGCTTCATTGGAAAACTGAGTAGGTGAAAGAGTGTGAGGATTTCAGGTGTGTGGAGGATGAATGGAGAGGGGCTGTATATAGGGAGCTCGGGGACTCTACGACCGTCCGTTTGGCACTTTAATGACAGTCATCGATGGCCTGAAACATACTGAACTGAAACGTTTCCTCTTCGCCGGCGCTACTCAATTTTCCGGCAAGTGAACAGTGCTGTCATATGAAGGAAGAAGATGACATTGTTCCGAACCGGGTTCAACACTTAAACCGGCCGGTTCAGGCCTGATTCGATTTAGTTTTTCCAAATTAAAAATTTCTAAATTCATCTATATTTATTCTCTATACAATGATGACCTTAATTCTCCAATTTGAATTTTTTAAGAAACCTAGAAAAATAAATTTAACATATGGTTCAATAGTGGTTCAAACCGGTCCAAACTGGTTTAATCCAGTTCGGATTCGGTTCACCTAAACTAGTCTAGTTTTCTCTCCCAAATTGACCTAAGGTCCCTTTACAAGGTTTTTATGACTCTTTGGGTCACTCAGAAATTGTAATTTACTCAATTTGTCCATTCTTTGGTGATCGGGGTTTGTGAACCGTTTTGATTTTCTCACTCGGTCTGGTCAGTTCTTTCCCTAATTTTCCTTAACTCCTAAGGGTAGGGTTTACACATGTAGTGAAGGATAGTCTCACACCGTAAGGATTTAGAGCAATACCTTCCAAGAATGGCACCTTCTCACCTACAGAAGTTCGAAGGGATACCACCACAAGAAGCTCGATTCCAACTAGGGATTTCAATCTCACATAAGAGGAAATTCCTCAAGACCCTAGCATAGTAATGGGTACTTCCCGACCCATTATTATAAAAATCTCCCTTTAAGAAGAGTTTAATTCCTAAACTATATTACTACTTTGATAATGAATAAAATTATGAGTTCCTAAAAAAGTTTTATGTCCCTCAATGATGATGCAATTATGTGCCTCAACTACATGAGAAAGGATCATGGGAAAAGGACCAAAGGTAGGACCTTGATAAACCGGCAATAGAGTAGAGTGTAGATGAAGAGAACTCTCCCTTAAGAAGAAATTACCAGCCATCTAGGAGCAAAAAAGGAAGCGCCTCCACAAGAGAAGACAAGCACCGAGCATTAGACGACAAATGGGATATCTCGAGATGGCAAGTGTGACATGCTTTGGAAAAGTAGAGGAGCCAAATAGGAATTTCAGATGAACCTAGTAGAAGGAAGCAACTAGTAACAATGAGATAGTCAAGGAGAATAAACGACATCCTAAGAAGGATCGGGAAATAGTAAAGACAATACCCTAGAAAGGGCAATATAATGGGCATTAAGGATAAGTAGACTCGAGAGAATTGTCTCAAGACAATTAGACAAGAAGAGTAGTAGAGACGAGGCAGTTAATGAACTGACCCTCGTAAGAATCATGAACTCAAACCACAGCGAAGAAGAGAGAAGTGGAAAGGCCAAACGTTGGAAAAGAAGGAATAAGGAAATCCTTAAAGAAATCAATGGTAAAAAATGAATTAGTGACCACACTCAAGCCATGAGGAGGATTAAGTAAGCCTCGCACAAAGAGGTCAAGAAATCTTGGAACAAACTATATCTGGACCCTTCCCAAGGAAGAAAACTTGTAAAAGATACAAGTAGGATTAAGGAAAGGGTACAAGGATGTACCACAAGATTTCCAATGAAGGGTACACAGGAAGGATGACAACAAATGATGTCATTAAGTTTCTCTAAGGTTGGATACCCGTAAGGGCAAAGAAAGGAAGAAGCCTATCAAGGAAAGAAGTCCTAGGGAAGTATATGTCCCAATGAAGAGGCAATGGACCCAATGGAATTGGGATAAGAAGATAAGCTTGCAAATGAAGTACATGCTGAGGTGAAAAGACCAAGGGAAGCGTACTATGAGGGCCTAAGGAGTAAGTTAAACCCAAGGAACATGAAGTAGTAAGATAACATCAAATGATGTCGTAACAAGTGAGAATTGGAGGAGTACCCAGAATAATAAAATAAAAGGAAAGATATTCAAAAAACCCCGGAAGAGTATGTTCTTTAATCAAGAGGAGTAAAGGAAACAACCATGGGCATCAAGACTAATTGAGGTCTACGCTCCCTTAATGGAGCCTAAAGATTGAACGGCTGGGCATAGTGTGGAGTACATAAAATAAGGCTCGATAATTAGAAGTTCCTCAGATAGGGAATAAGGGACAAATTGGGAATTGTAAGATAATGAAGGATTAAAAGCGGGCAAATGCCCCAATATAAAAAGAGTGTAAGAAGGTAAAGGAATGGAATCTTCAAGGAATGTCAAGAAGGTTGAACGTGTAGCTCCTAAGGTGGAAGTCTCTACTTTGAAGGACATAGTAGAGAATGAAACCATCAAAAAGGAATTCCCCAAATAAAACAATCGACACGTATACTGAAAGGGATCAACTCGAAATAATGAACCATGAAATGGTCACAAGTGAGTAAGGAAGGAATGAAGAAAGGGAATCCTTAAGTAAAGGATACCATTGGAGATGTGGAAGGACATAAGGAAGGAAAAATAAAAAAACATGTCAGTAAGTTAAGCAGTAATTGGGAAGCCCGATGATTGGAATTGGGAAAACCCAATAAAAAGTTGGTAAGGGACGAGTAGATATGAAAAACCGACATGATCATGAAAGAAATGACGTCAAAGGTAAAGGCATAATAGGATAGCAGTGAAAGTAGTTGAGGAATACTACCAAATGATAATAAAGAATGAAATCATATGACCCCCAAAAGGTTGGAAAGTTAAGAACAACCATCAAGAAAATGTTCTAGAACTATAATGGACAAGGAAAATTCTAGAACATGTCATACTATAAGGGACATGTAGGTCTAACAGTCTGAGGAAAATGTGACTTAAGTAAGAAAGAGTCAGTTAGTTAAGTATGACAAGGTCAAATATAAAACATGGATTGTAGTTGTAATAAACAAAGGATGGAGGAAGGAACAATATAGGACGAAGAGTGGATAACACCGAAACCTGTGAAAATAAGTACGAAAAGCTCGAAAAGACACCAACGAAGGGTTTCAATGATCTAGAGAATAAATAGACACAAGAATGGTCGGACATTTTGGAACTACCAATCTTGAAATCCTAGATAAGAACCCTCAAGGGAAAGAGTCTTACCCTAAGTAGATTAAGAAGTGGACCTAAGGATATACCTTTGGACTAGTGGGTAAGACATGTCTAATTATGATAAACTCCATGGAGTGAGTAGACTATGGAAAGGAAAAGAAATTCCTTAATCTCATGGTTTAAAGGGGTAAGTGAAGGAACAACCAAAGTGGTAGCATGTCAAGCAAACCCCAAGTTGACATCAAGGGAAATTATTCCCAATGTAAAGGATACATGATAAAGTTTTGGGGACAAAACTCCTAAAAGGAGGGGAGAGTTGTGAAACTCGTCCTCTCAGACCAAGGAAATCTAGAAAAGAACCGACAACTCTCATGTGAAATTTGAACCATCTTACGAACCAAAAATGGTAAACAAGGGTTAAAATGGGAAATCCCAAGTGACCAAAAGATCATAAAAATCATGGGGAAGAGCCATGAAGTAAATTGGATGGGAAAACCGAACCGATTCAGGGTGAACTAGATTGAATTAGATTAAACCATAAGTGGATCAGTTTCTTAATTTATTTTTCTAGGTGGCTTGAAAATCTAAATTTGGAAAATTGAGGTCACCATTAGATAGAAAATGAATTTAGACTAATTTATAAATTTTTAATTTTGAGAAAACCGATTGAATTAGGCCTGAACTGGCCAATTTTTGTCGCTAAATTCGGTCGGACTGGTCTGGTCCAAAACAATCTCATCTTCTTCCTTAGGATGACAACATTGTTCATCAATGTAGAAAACCTTCCTTTTTTGGCAAGGGAATATTCCCTTTGATTTGGGAATTTTCTAAAGAGAATAAGCTGTCCAATATGGAAACTGGTAGAGAAGAGGATCTCTATGCTCCCTATATAAAGAGATCTCCTCCATTCATCCTCTACACACATCAAATCGCCTCCCTCTCCAAAGTGCTCAGTTTTCTGGTAAGGCTCAAACCAGAGATCTGACTTCGGCACTTTTCTCAATCTTAGGTTGCAAACTTAGGTACTACAGACTCCGGGGGAAGTTAGCTACTTGACAACAACCTCCCCTCGACCCAAGGATCGTCGGAGAAGTGCCAACGAGATCGAATAGTGAAGCAGTTCACTCGGTCATAAGCTGCTATATTCTTATTGATCTAAATTTGGCCAATTCAGAACTTCTACAGCCAAATCGAGTCTTCCCCTAGCCTCTACATCTCACACTCGACTTCCCCAAGGAAAATGGTAAGCGAATTCGGCCCTCCTCCGTCGTTGTAGTTTAATTCTAGAGAGAAAGTGATAGATTTCATTAATCAAATTTCCACTGATCCTAACAGAAATTGTCCCAATTCTTGATCCTAGGAGGACATTGAGGACAAGAGCTAACTTCCTAGATCAAGAACTCGGATTGTCGTCCTCCAACGGTAAGCTATTGAAGCTTTCTCTCTCTCTCTCTCTCTCTCTCTCTCTCTGTACAGTTTTCCAGTGAAGCTCCGTTTGACCTCATTTCAGACCCAAATTCTACAATTCAAAGCTTAATTGGATTGTATGGAAGTATAAGAACCGATTCCAACCACCAATTTGAGAAATTAACCCCATTTGAATGGCAAATTTGATGAAATCAAATTTGATCAGTATAAAGGGGTGAAATTACTGTAAAAATTTGGGGAAAATTGGGGATTTTGAAAAATTGAAGGACCTAAATACAATTTCTCAAAATTGAAGGTCAACTAGTAATGTGAAAGGTGTTAGAGGACCACTTGGTCAATTTGTTTAAAGAATTGGGACCAAGGGGTATATTGGAAACCAAAGGGACTTGATTGAAAATAATTGAGAATCTAGGGACGTAAAGCCAAAGATTATGGACTTTAGAGACCTAATTGCAATAAGGTAAAAATAATGGCCTAAATGTAACTACACAAAATAGAAGGGTTATTCATGCCAAGTCATTTCTAATAGACATACTCAAACCATGTAGGAACAAATTTGAATAAGTATGTGAGAAAAGGAGCTCTAACAGGACTTGGAAAGCTAAATGGGGATGAACACGTCACAATCATTAGGTGAGTGGACATATTTATACATCATACCCAGTTGTGGGTGATGAAAACGATTTTAGAAGTGAAAAATCACTGTGAGTGGGAACTTTATACATCATACCAGTTGGGATGATGAGTGCACTTTAAGTTGAAAGACCACTATTAGTGGGATTATTTAATCTAATACTTGGTTGGGATGGTGAGCAAATTTAAAACTCAAAACCTACATACCAATTGTAAGTGGGACTTTTTATACATCATGCCTAGTTCGAATGATGTGCACTTTCTTTTTAGAAGGGAAAAACTTGCTTACCGGTTGTAAGCGTACCTACCTCTATCATCACACCCGGTTGGTGCGATGAGTATCACTAGCTAAAAGAGGTTTTTGTGGGAAGAGTTCATCTCTAACTGTGTGCCATTGCTTAAACTATTTGGGATACCTTCTTGATGAGAGCTAGAACAGCTCTAATAGGCCAGAGGCCTCAAATTTGAACTCATAGCGCTTAAGGCCCAATTTAAAATAAAATTGTAAAGTGGGCCCAAGGCCAATGAACATGGGTTGGAGCACGTAAACAAACATGAATAGGAAAAGCCATGAAAACTCTCATTAAAAGTGGAAATGTTTGCGTGATTGGCCACGGTACCAAGTCTAGATCAATAAGGCTCGGTGGGCTAGTGGTAGTGCACCAGGACTAGGTCCACCGATTAGGCAAACAACTAAAGGTCGGGTCGAGTGTCGGGGCCGTTGGATCGTAGACACCAAAGATAATGGTTATACACAAGAAAACTATTGTTTGTGCATGTACTTTGATTCTAGACCATCAAGACGCCTAAGGGGGTAGTGATGGGTTCCAAGAACTGCTAGAAGACATGGTGGCGATAAGGGAAGGAGAAGCTATAGTGTTTGGGCTTCTTGTCGTACTAGTTAGTCATGAATTTACTGTGTTGGGGCTCCTTGTGCTTTGAGACTAGGGAGGAGGCGGGATGAAGTCTCTATCCTCATACGTACACGAAATTATGTTAATTTTGAGAAACTGGCACTTGGGGCATCACTCTGACTCAAGGTAGAAGTTAAGGACTTCTATCATGGTGAACAGTAAAAATGCTCTAATCCACAAGTGGGTGTGATACATCGGCGAACGTGTGTACCATTTATGATAAAGGGCGTGTGTATGATTACTAAATGCCTCCCTAGGAAAGGGATGTGCTAAAATAGCTAAACACACAAAGGCTTTGAAAAGGATGAAAGGTTTTAAAGAATGATGCGCTAAATGTTTTGATAAACTATATTTTTAAAAACTCATTACCCAACACCCGCTTACTGAGTTGTAGAAACTCACCCACTCCCTTTAAAATCATTTTTAGAAAAAAAAGACTAAACCTTAAGAAAATCCCAAAGTAAAATCCTAAATCAAGTATGCTTTAATGTTTTCAATTATTAAGTTTTTTATAATGATATTTCAGGAAACAAGTTCAGAAGTTACGCCTGACACCTCGCAAACTTGAGAATGGGTGATCTTTTTTAAGATAAAAGGGAGTGGAGGGTTGCTCACGGGGTTCTAACCAAACTAAATAAAGGCATGACACTATCACTTCCCGAGCTCACTATATAAAGAGATTCTCCCCATTTATCCTACTTATCACTCAATCGACCGAAGAAGATGAAGTACTTTATTTTCCAATGAACCACAAACCAGAGCTTCAATTTAGGCCTTCTGCTCAACCTTCGATGGTGAATTTAGGTTCTTTAGAACTAGATATGTCAATGGGACCCGAGACCTGGGAACTGAAACCTGAGTCCATACAAGACCCGAGCAGACTCGAGATATGTCGGATCTACTCAGGTCTGCCCTAGGGTTCGTGTAAAACCCGCTCTTTGGAGTAAGGAAAAATTGGGAAAGAACTGGTCAAGCCGAGTGAGAAAATTGAACCGGATCACAAATCTGATTATTGAGGAATGGGCAAATTGGAGAAATTTCAACTCCCATGGGACCCAAAAGGATTAGTAACCTTGGGAAGAAACCTTAGAACCAAGTGGGAAAGAAAAACCGGACTGGTCCGGGTGAACCAGATTGAACTGATTAATGAACCAAGCCAATTTATGAACCGAAACTGATAGAGAGAGGACAAACCGGGGAAATTATGGATCCCAAGTGACCCAAAGAGTCTCAAAAGTCATGAAAAAGGACTTTAGGATGAATTGGAGATGAAAACCAAACCGGTTTAGGTGACCCGATCCAAACCGGATTAAACCAGTTTGAACCACTATTGAACCGTATGATTAATTTATTTTTCTAGGTGGCATAGAAAATTCAAATTTGAGATTTGAGGCCATCATTAGATAGAAAATGAATTTAGAATTTTTTAAATTTGAAAAATTATGTCGAATTGGGGGTGAACCAACTGGTTTAAGCTTTGAACCCGGTTCGGACCGGTCTGGTTCGGTTTGGAACAGTGTCGTATTCTTCCTTTAGATGACAGCATAGTTCACTCACCGGAAAATTGAAGCAACGCCAACGAAGAAGAAACATTTCCATTCAGTATGTTTCAGGCCATTAATGATTGTTATAAAGGTGCCAAACGGACAGTCGACAAGTCTCCGAGCTCCCTATATAAAGAGCCCCTCTCCATTTATACTATCCACACCTGAAAATCCCACTCTCTCTCAGCTGCTTAGTTTTCTGGTGAAGCTCAAACTAGAGCTCTAATATAGGGTCTTTTGGGGGCCAAAGAAGGTGTGGTCAGGTTCCTTAGAACTGGGTAGAAGTCAGCTACACAGTGGTAACATCTATTTACTTTGAGGGTCGCTGGAGAAGCGTCAGCGTGATCAAACAGTGAAGTAGCTCTAGCGGATCAAAGTTGCCCTGTTTCGGCCGAGCTGAAATTGGCCAATTCGAGCCCTCCCCAGGCCAAACCAAGCTCTCCCAACACCTCCTTAGTCTTGCTACGGCCGAATTAGAACTGAAAGGTAAGCCAATTCGGCTCCCCTCTACAATTTTTTACTAGTGCTAGAGAGAGAACCGGTGGAATTTCAATGATAGAATTCTCACCCAATTCGGCATCAATTGATGCAATTCTTAATACTAGTAGGAACCTCAGGAGGACGGCTATTTGCCCAGATTGGAAGAAGCTCGGACAGCCGCGCCCCCGACGATGAGCAATTGAAGCTGTCTCTCTCTACGTTCTATTTTCCGGCGAAGCTCCATTTGAGCTCGTTCTAGCGTTAAAACATACGATGCAAAGTGCTATTGAATCGTATGAAGATGTAGAAACTCAAATTTAACTTCAATTTCAACAATTAGAAGTGTTTGATCAGTCAATTTGATAAAATCAAATTCGGTTGTGTTAGGAAATAGAAATTGTGAGAAATTTGGGGATTTTTAAAGATTCGAAGGACCAAAATGTAATTTCATAAATTGAGGGTCAATTGGGCGTAATAAGAATGTTAGGGGACCAATTGAGCAATTTTAGAATTTTTAGGGGTAAAATTGGTAATTTTGGAAATTTGGGGGCCAAATTGGGAATTTGGGAAGCTTGAACCCCTTTTATGAAATCGAGTAAATTGAGGTCCCAAGGGGAATTTTAAAAGTTTCAGGACTCAATTTGGGGAAAAACTAGCAATTGGGGACCTAAAGTAAAAAGAAAAATAACTTTAGGGACCAATTTGTAAATATTTGAAAAGTTAAAAATTTAGTCATTAATACTGAATGAAAGTGATTAAGCCAAATGATGATTAACAATAATGTTAATTTTGTTTAGGAACACGAGACATTGGAAATGCCAACTGAGATTATACTCGCTAGGGATGAAAACCGACTAAGTGAAATTTCACTGCACGATCATTTGAGTGGGATTTTTTATATCATACCCGTTTGATATTATAAATACCTCGAAAATGAAAACCCACTGCTAAGTGGTATTTTAAACATCACATCTGAAAATAGTGATGTGGAAATCATACGAAAATACTAATTCCACGAAGTATATCATACCCAGTTGGTATAATGAAACTTCCACAAAGGAAGTGTAAAACTTGTCCATCGATTATGAACGAAAATGTCCCCACACTTGGTTGGTATGATGGACAGCTGAAAATATATTTTGTCGGAAGTGCTCTCCCCTAATTGTGTACCATAGCTTAAACAATTTGGGAGAATTTCTTGATGGGAGCTCAAATAGCTCTGTTAGGCCGAAGGCCTCGGTTTTGGAACTTGGAGGCTATTATGCCCAATTTTGAAAATCTCGAACAGTGGGCCCTAGACCGGTTGGCATGAGTAGAAGCTCGTAAACAAACAAGATTTATATACCATGAAAACTTAAGTAATTGAATTGTTTGGCTATGATATCAACACATGACCGACGTACTCAGTTAACTAGCAACAGTGTGACATGACAGGTCTTTGTAGTAGTTAAGACAAACAGTTGCAGATTGAGTTGAGGGTCGGGGCTGTTGGACCAGTGGCACCACATATTATATGGTATCATGAAAAATGTGATTGTACATGCACTGTATTTACAGGAATTTCAAGATACCCAGAAGTGAGCGTGCTTCTATCTAGGTGGCCGATAAAGTCGCTCCGACGTCACAAGTGGGTTCAATGGACGGCTGGCCTGCAATTGTGTGATTGACCTTCATGATTAAAGATGTGTGTTGGGTAATAATACACCATAATTAATAAGAAATGGTGATAAAAATAGAGATTTGAAATAAAAGTATTTTTGAAAGAAAATAAGTAATATGACACACTTCAATACCACTCTTTTTCCTAAAAGTTAATTTTTGAAAACCTATTCACTGAGTTATAGAAACTCACCAATCTTTTCCATCCATTCTTAAACTTACATTTTAATTAATATGTCTTTACAGGGAATAAGGTCGAAAGTACGCCTGGCTACTCTTGAGTTAAAGAATGGGGAAACTCCTATTTAAACCAAGAGAACGACGAATTGTTAATGGGGATCTGATCAAACCGGGTCGGGTCGTGACTGTTCGGGTCCATAAATTAGACCCTAGCCCTACTGAAAACATGAGCCCAAGTTTAATGGGTGCAGGTCCACCTTTCTGGACATGAGCCTTAGTCCAAAAAATGGACCCGCCCTTAGATTGTTTTTTCAAATTTTAAATCCCAACAATTGCGACGGCTATTTTCGAAGATAGGCAAGGACCAAAACGTGCACGCTATAGTTGTTGTTGCTACAACAGCTATAGTTGTTGTTGCTACAACAGCTGTAGCGGTTGTTGCGACCGCTAGGGCAGCGGTAGTTGTGGTTAGACTCACCACCGAACACCATGACTGGAGAGGGTTCCCCAGGACGAGAGGAGGTATGCTAAAGTCAAAATCCAAACCTTCTTTCGGGGATATCTAATGAGTTAGCGAGTGTGGTATTGGGTCATATCTAATCTAGCATAAATTTTCAACCCTTTTGTTAGTATCTCATGATGGAAAAGGCTTTAAGCGCTTTGAGAGGGCTGGTGAAATTACAGGCACTAGTCAAAGGCGATCTGGTCCAAAGGAAAGTAAATGTAACCCTTCAACGCACGCATGCAGGCCCTCATGAGAGCTCAGGACGCTGCTCAATCTTGGTGATCTCACCATCCATCATCCAAATCTATTGTGAGATATGGACGTCATATATGTTCAAGATCCTGAATTTTGCCTTCTTTTTTCCTTCCTTTTTAGCAGCAGGCTAATATGTGTTCTGTATTGTTCCATAATTGTATGTTTCCTTAGGAGATGTTGGATCATATGGATGATAAGTTCATAGCAGCTCCGATCCATAGCAGAAAATCATCTACGACTTCAATTGATGCGATGATAGTTTAACTAATCCACGAGACTCAAAGATTAATCAAGATCCCAAATTCATGGGATTCTGACATTGATGAGAGGAGACCCTAGTTCAACGACCTGATTGTCTAAGGTCCAGCGGGTCCGGGTCCAAAAACTGGACCTCTTATATTTTTTTTTTGTTTTCTATAAATAAAACGATACCATTTCGGAATGCCAAAATGACGTGGTTTCATTTAGATAAGGCAAAAGAAGGGCAAAACGACATCATCGAGGTTGCCTTCAACCTCGACCAAGCCATTTCATTAATTTCAATCTTTCAGTCTGATACAACCCTAGTAGGGAGAAGACCCAAGACAAGTTGTTGTCCGTCGCCCGAGCTGCCCTGCTACCCCGTGCTACCCCTACTGCGACGAGGTGCCACCCTCGAGCTACCGCCTCTCTTGCTTCCCGCAGTTGCTCCCGTGTTGCCGCCCGCCACCCCTGAGCTTCCCGCCCGTCGCCCCCATGCTGTTGTTCGTCGCCCTGTGCTTCACGCAGCCGCCCCTGAGCTTCCCGCCCGTCGCCCCGTGCTGCCACATGCCAACCCTGTGCTTCCCGCAGCCACTCCCGAGCTGCCGCTCGCAGCCCCCACCCGAGCTTCCCGTCCCCAAGCTTCCCCGCAAGTACGACGCAATCCATGTCCCATGATCCAATGCCGGAGCACGATGCTTGTAATTTTACTAGCATAGTGATCCAACGTCGGATCAACGTGCTAGTAAAATTACTAACATCGTAATCTAGTGTTGGATAAAGGTGCTAGTAATTTTACTAGCACTATGATCTAGTGTCGGATCAAGGTGCTAGTAAAATTACTACACCGTGATAGAGTGTCAGAGCACGATACTAGTAATTTTACTAGCAGAGTGATCTTGTGTCGGAGCACAATACTAGTAAATTTACTAGCACCTATGATTCAATACCGAAACACAATTATGATTTTGTTAATTTTTAATCTATATTTTTCTTTTTTTATTTATAATTTTATTTATTATTAATTTGTACAGTAATACACTATGGAAGAGGGTGGTGAGACAATATCGTCTAATGTATAATCGTAATCAGCGGTTGTATCTACATCTATTGGTGTTGTAGGTGAAATTGCTAGTACTAGTAGTGAAATTCAAAATGCTTAACGGGTAGATTTACTTCTAATGTTTGGGACCATTACACAAGAGTTGCAATTGACGAAAGATTAAAAGTGAAATACAACTACTTTGGAAGCTTGTATGTTGTAGATTATAAACAATGTACAAGTCATTTAAGGAAACATATGGGAAAATGTTCATGAAGAATAATATCGAATATTCGTCAATATTTTATAAGATCTATTGACGGAAGTTTGCAATTGGACAAAGGTCGTGTTGGGGACTGAGTTTTTTATTAACAGTATTGTCGTTCGTCACTTGCATGAATGCTTATCCTACATGGATATCTGATGAACACGGTAGAGTATTATGGGTTTAGAGAATTTGTAGGGAAGTTACAACCAGCACAATTTAAGGTTATGTAATGGAATACAATTAGAAATTATTGTATTAAATTATATGTAGTTGAGAAGAAAGCTCAAGAAATTTTTGAGACGTTGAATAGTTGGATTGCTATCATTAGTAATATGTGGATGTCAGAAACACAAAAAATGGTTATATAGTAAAAATCGGTCATTAAATTGATAATGATTGGAAATTACAAATACGTATATTTAGGTAATGATTCATACAATTATTTGTGTTTGTACTATTCGGTATTAGTTTGGGACATTTGATTTATTTAATTTTTTGTTATTTTTTATTGTAGACTCTTTCATGTACCGTGTCTACACACAACTGAGGTATTATGTGAAAAAATATCAACCTCCCTTATTAATTATAATATTGATTGTAAATTTTCTACCATTCTACTAATGATAGTATGATACAAATTTTGATTTATAAACTACCTTTGCATTCATTGATGTTGTGAGTACGAATAATACATATGTGGTGTTGTGCACACATTTTGAATTTAATTGTAAAAGTAGGGTTGAAAATAATGGTAGAAATTATTGAGAATATACGCGTAAGTGTATTATATTGGACTAGTACTACTAAGAAACGGAAGAAATTTGAGAAAATTGTCCATCAACTACATATTGATTCGGGTAAGAAACTTGCTCTTGATTATAAGACCCGTTGGAACTCAACTTATAATATATTGCGGGTAGCATTAGAGTTCAAAAATATTTTTATTCATTTGAAGTTGTGTGACACACAATATAAATGTTTGCCTAGTGAATTAGATTGGTAATTGGTAAATGAAATTACTATAATACTTAGTGTGTTCAATGACGCCACCAATATATTTTCTAGTAAAAGTTATCTCACCGCTAATTCATATATGCTTATTGTTTGTTTGATCAAAGTTGTTGTTAGTGGGTGGATGTATTGTGGTATACGTTGCATTGAGGTTATGGCGGTTGAAATGATGAAGAAAGTTGAAAAATATTGGTGGAAAGTAAATGCTATATTAGGAATTGCAACAATTCTAGGTCCACGATGGAAAGTGTACAATGTTTTGATAAATAAATAAAGGATGTGGTAGATCAAGAAATAGGCACAATATTGAACATATTTAAAATATTGTTTGTTGAATATGCCAATATGGTAGAACAGAATAGTGCTCAAGCATTTAAGGATGATTCACGGACCAGTAGTGGAAGTAACTTAGAGCAAACAAGTTTATTTTATACTTTTATCAAATTTGAGCAAGATAAGAAAAATAAGCAAAAGAAACCAAATTCTGAATTGTACTTATATTTGGATGAGGACGTGATTCAAAATTTAGATAGATTTAACATAATTTAATAGTGGAAAAATAATACTACTCGACATCCATTATTATCAATGATAGCTAAGGACATATTGGCTATTACGATTACAACGGTTGCTTCAGAATCAACATTTAGTATTAGCGGTCGCATTATCGGTCCATCCTGTAGTCGACTTGCTGATGATGCAGTTGAAACACTCATTTGTGCACAAAGTTTAATAAGAGCAAAGACACCCGGTAAGTTATTTGCTTAATGTTGTACTTTTCAACATTTATGTAGTGATGTTCTCTTATTATAATTTATTTCATTTGTTAAATTTTGATGTAAATGCTAATGTTGATGAGATTGATTACAATACAAATGAATATTTATTGGTCCAAATATTGTGTGTTGCTAGTGATAATGATCAAGTGGGACCAAGCGGTGCTTGATTATTTTTTTATTTTGTATTGTGTTTTACGAAATTGGCATGGATTTAGTATAATTTGGTTGAAGTTTGTAATGATTAAATATTTTAAGTTTGTTAAGTTATTTTTATTAACTTTAAGTATAATATGTGTTATGAATACGGTGAAAATGCGGAGATCATGCCGAAGTATTTTAGAAATTGTAGTGACTAAACAACATATAATTTTTATTAACCTTAAATATTATATAATTAGTGTTTTACGACATTGGACATGAGTCGGGCAATTATGAAAAGACCCAACTTAGGTCCTTTTTGAAGGAACCGACATGACTCCTTTTGGAAGGACTAGAATCGGATCTTTTTTAAGGATCCAACTTGGTCCTTTATGAAGGTCCCGAATCGGGTTATTTTTTAAAGACCCGAATTAGGGCCCTTTTGAAGGAGCCGAATTGAGCCCATTTGAAGGACCCAACTCGAATCATTTTGGAAGGATTCAAGGTTGCGGGTTCGGATCCATTCAAGCTCCGGTCCACTAGCCTATGGGTCTGTTGGGCCAGTAACACCAAAGATAACTGTTATAACTAATGAAAACTATTAATTGTGCATACATAAGATGCAGAATCATCGAGACGCCCGGTATGGGGTACGATTCTGAGGGCTGCTGGATGACCCAAGGAGCATAAGGGCGGTTCGTCGTCTAGTATCTCAAGAAGCTCCGAGAGCTTCACGCTCACTAAGACCGAGATCGGAGAGGGAAGAGGTCTCGTCCCACATTACAGATACGAAGTATGGCTTAGGTCTAAGGGTCGGACAACTGATGTCCACTCAAACTCAGGGTAGAAGCCATGAAATTCTATTAGGGTAGATGGTAAAGTCGCTCTAGTCCACAAGTGGAATAGTCACAGACGATTCTATGAACATGTGATCCTTTTTTGTGATAAAAAGGGTGTGTGATTGTGTGCCAACCCAATTTCATGAATAACACACTAGGAGGATGGAAAAATGATGAAGCACTACGAACTAATGAAAAGCCCAAACAAATATATCATTAAGATTTCCAGCTCACTGAGTTAAAAGACTCACCCACTCCCTTTAACATTTTTTTAGGAAAGAGATGGTATTTCAAGAGCTTCCACCGCCAAGCCTCTAAACTTTGGTACTATTAACACTATCAGTTTTGTATAATGTTATTCCAAGGAACGATGGCAGACAATACGCCTCTATCTTTGCGATTTGGTGAGAAGTGACTTTGCTAGGTCAAGGAGAGTAACTGGTTGCTCACGGGATTCCGAACAAGTCGGGTCAAGGCGTGACACCCTATGTCGTCGAGTGCCAAAAAACATAAATGTTTCTTTGTTTTTACTTAACTTCGATTAACCATGATTTCAGAAACCTCTAGTGACCAATTAAGATGTTTCTTGATCCTAGGAAATCTCCAAAGAGTCAAGCTAGCTTTCATAATCTCAACTCCAGCCGACGTCGCATCACCGATATGATCTCAACACTTTCTCTCTCTAGAATATTTTTCGATGAAACTCTAATTTTCATCAATTCTAGGTCAAATCAATCGATTCAAAGATTGAAATGATAATGGGAATATGTGGAAGTTGAATAGGAATGTGTTAGGGTTATAATCCATGAATTAAGATTAAGTTCTGAGAAAATTGAAAGTTGGGGACTTATTTGAAATTTTGGAAAAATCGGGTACACAAATGAAAATAGGGAGAAATAGGAGGACCTCGAATGAAATTAAGGAAAGTTTAAGGGCTTAAATGAAAGGTTTAGAAAAACTTGTGGTTAAAATGAAAGAAGAGAAAACTTAGGGACCTAAATACAAATGATGAAAAATTTAGGGATGTAAGTGTAAATATTTAGAAATTAAGGGTATAAGTGTAAATGAGTCAAAATTGGGGCATCTTTGCAAGTAAGAGAAGATTATGGGTCGAATATTGAATTAGAATTTGACAAAGGATCAAATCAGATAAATCGAGTAATAAGGGCAAAATGTAATTTACAAAAAAGTTAGTAACGATACAAATGCTATTGAACTAATTAGTCTACAATATATTTAGGTTGAAGACACAAATACTAAGGCAGGAGATACGCACTAATTGGGTCATAAATGAACCTAGTTCGAGGTGAGTGAGATTAATAACATCGCATACTATTGGATCAATAAAGATACTTACTCCCATTTTTTATAAATTTTGTTTAATTATTTGCTTACAAAAATCCTTAGAAAATATATAACAACTATACAAAGGAATCATTTGCTATAAATAATCTAAATATTTAAGACAAAAGGGTACGGTTCATGTTTAATAAAGAAATGGTATGACCCATGTTTATGAAAGAGGGGACATGACTCATTTTTAATAAAGAGGGCAAGGTTGAGCATTTATTGATAATAGTCCATGACCCAACATTTTAGAAAATGGTTTACAAAGTGGGTTAAGACAAGAATTTTAAAAGGGGGACTACAACTCGACTATTTTAAAATGGGTCATGACTCAATGCACTTTCTAAGAAAAGAGATGTCCCGACGTTTTATGAAAACTCAAGTACACTAGACATCGGGGTTGTTAATAAAAAAATAATACAAATATAGGGGTTGGTCAGATAGTGAGCTAATCCATAATGTGTGAATGATCTTGTTTGCATTAATTTTGTTTAAAACAAATGTGTGTATAATATCATAGACGTCTAGTGGGAGATAGTATGGTTACCGAGTATTACTAGAATAGTTGGATAAATAAAGGGAAGTTATCTAGTTCTTATTTGCCAATATCGAGTGAGTCATATTGAGTGGTCCAATTTTGTGTTGACATAGAGTATATTAAGTATGTCACAGCTTTCCCTAAATGAAAAAAATGTTTGAAAGGTTATTGTGATACTCACGAATCCTGAATGTGTGGTCAGTAAAATACCTTTGAACCACATTGTGTACTTATATGAGAATGAATGATAAAATGCTTATAACTAGTAACATTTTAAAAGTTGTAGCGTATTTACGGAAAAAAATATTTGAAATACCTTGTATAGAATTTTGAGTTAGAACTTAGATGAGAGCATAAAAACTCGATATCAATAACATCATTTTTAGGAACAACTCAATAAGATATTAGCAAATACGTATTGAGACTATATCTCTTCCCACAAATCGTGCTTAAAGTATAAATATTTAGTTAAAAAGATTAACTCGGTATTATAATTATTTATCAATGTTATTGTTGAATTATTTTTTTCATACTTTTATTAACATTTAGAGAAAAATTGATATACATTTTATATCTTTAGCCTTATATTATATTGATACTATAGTATTGTGTTGTGCATTATTGTAGTATTAGAATGGTGTGGTGGGTTGATGCGAATCACGCCAATATACTAATGATATACCCTATACCAAAAATAAAAAAAAAAAACTATAAGATTTTCACGATTCAAGTAAAAAGAATGGAATATATCTTGTTTAGTTAAGAAATAAGATACGAATAGATGTACACACCATACCACAAATCCTATAAGAAGAGTGCATAGAAAATCCTAGTAATAAATCCAATTGTTTCAGTGCCATAAGTAAAAACATGATAAATTCAAAAGTTCTCTCAAAATAGAAAGAAGACATAAATTGCACAATAACATTGAAATCAAAGATATGTTCTTACAATGCTTTAAATTTACCCTTTTATATGTACTTATGAATACTAATTATCATATAAATAAGTAAATAAAATATTATGGTTGACATGCTAACCACTAACTATTCATATATAAAATATTTTAAAGATATTTGTTGTATATTTATTTATAGATATCTAAGATAATAAATATTCTAAATTTAGTATATTATCTTATACATATTTGGAAATATATTATTTTATTATGTAATCTTCTAGAATATCTATTATGTTAATAAATCTTCCACTTAAAATTCAAATTTTAGATATCTTCTTTGAATTATCTTCTTGAGATTTTATTGGTTCTTTTTTTGGGCTTGAGATCTTTTTGGACTTAATTCTAGTTGGGTTTTTTCAATTGCTCCAATCAACTCATTCAATACTTATTCAAATCTTTTAGCACTTGACTTGTCAATCACAATATGCCCAATTTGATTCACATCATTCTCCCCATTTTGAAAATGATTTGTCCTTAAATCTTCGATCTCCTTATCACCTACATAAAAAATATTAAATTAGGAATATTAAAACTATAATTAACCTCATACTTACTATATAATATCTGCTTGTGTGTATTATTGATTAGTTTAAACACTACAATTGATGTGTCTCTTCTAAAAATTAATTTATCCTAAATTCCTGGATAAAAAATGGTATTCTTAAAACTCTTGTTGACTTTATTTTCATATAATTGAGTTTGTTGCTTTATATGCATATTTGTCTTCTATGTTTGTTTCAGAAACTCAGTTTTCCTCTTCCCATCTAAATTTACTAACTCAACAATAATAAATAATATTAAATCTAAATGAAGCAATGAATTAAAACAATAAACAACTTTAAATAATAAAAATCTAATCGTAAAAGGAATAGCTATTATATGTAAACTCAATATCATGTAAATATTTAGTTGAAAATAAAAATTTTCTTTCCAATTTACTCCACAAAATATTACCAAAGTAACTGAAAAATTTAGAATCATAATTAACTTTAATAATTCTAAAAATAAAATGCAATATAACAACTTTTCTAAATAATAAATAAATAGTATTTTATGCACTATTAGTTTTATGATATTAAATCAATTATGATATTTTAAAGAATTGTTTAACTATAATAAATATAAAATATCTTCTCTTCTTAATGCTCATAATCCATAAATAAATTCTATAAGAATATCAATCAAAGAAATTACCCTAGGAATTGAGATAGTAATATGCAAAATATGGAATTGTTGATTAAAATTAGCTTCTTTACATGTAATGAAATGAAAATAAAATTTTCTCATATTTTTTTTTTCATATGTGGACAAAGAATACTAATGCAATATTGCAATAATCTTAGCTATTATAGATCGTCCATTAAGTTCTAAGACATGATTTCTTAATGAGTAACTTACACAAGATTAATAATTTTTTTTTCTAAGAAAAAACCAATTTTGCAAGTAAAACTTTCTAAACACATCCTTTTTACAACTCAGAATCACTTTGCAGAAATCATGATTATTTGCATATGATTTCATTATATAATAAAAATAAAGAATTTTGTTATCAAGGATTGTAAACATAACATAATTTCGTGATAGTACATCGACAACTATATATTTCATATATTGTCTATACTTGATCACATATGGAAAAGTGTTGATAAAAATCACCCACCTTGAATGACGCTTGTTCAACACGTACTACCTCTTAATGTGCAAAACAAGTATATGATTAATGTGAATCATAGATTCTTTTGGCATTTGCTGCCATATTTGTAGAGTTTGAGAAAACACAAACATCTCATTATCGTAAGTAGGATAGTTAAGTTCTACTTCACTCAACTTTGCACTAAAATATAAAATTAATATATCTACAATACCTATTTTCGATGCTTCAAAATTAAGTTTGAATGATTTAAAAAAATTAGGTAATGCAATAAAAGGGAAATTAGTTAGTTTATACTTTAAAATTTTGAATGTATTTACTTACACATCACACAATTTAAATGAAAATTATTTTTCTAAACTTATATTAAGAGGTGTAGGACAACTAATAAAATTAGGAATATAATGCGTATAAAAATAAGTTGATACATGAAAAATTCTCAACGGACTTACCAAATTATGTATTTGTCAATCTTGAATTATCTTTATTTCCTTTTTAATTACAATCCTTTAAAACTAGCAACATATTTAGGAAATATAAGATTATCCCAACAATATATAAATTTTCTAAAATTGGAAAATAACATATATTTTCTAAAAATATTTAAGACAGTGTTTAAATATATTTCATGTTCATATAAAGACATAGTATATATTAATATATCATCAAAATATACACCCATAAACTTTTCAATTAAAACATATAAGAAATAATTTCATAATCTCATATAAGTATTAGTTGCTTTAGTCAAACAAAAAATCATAATTAACCATTTATATAAAATAGCTTTTGTCTTTAATGCATTTTTAAATTTATATTTATCTTTAATTCAAATTTTATTATATTTATTTTTAAGTTTTATTTTTAAAATCAAATAAGATCTATGCAAATTATCTATCATATTATCTAAATGAGGAATAGAGTATCGAAAATATACCTAGGTATTATCAATAACTCGACAATTAATGTATGCCTGCCAAGTCTTACCCCTTTTGGATAGTTGCACAACTGGTGGATTAATTCTCTTTGGTATGAGTCTCTTTTCCATCAGCTTTATGATTTGGTGTTGAGTTTGAAGCTTTATCCTTCGACTTAACGATAAAAACAAGAGATATCTTCTTTGGAAAATGGTTGAATTCATACAAAAAAGATATAATATTGCTCGACAAATATCTGACAATGGGATTTGTATTAAAAAAATATAACCTTGTACATAAGTTTTAAACCCCACCCTTTGTAGTTAAGGAAAAACCGGGAAAAGAACCGGTCAAACCGAGTGAGAAAAACCGAACTAGTTCACGAACTAGAGAATGGGCAATTTGAGAAATTTACAACTCCCAAGTGACCCAAAGGTTTCATAAAAACCTCAAAAAAGGACCTTAGGATGAATTGGAGATGAAAACTAAACCGGTTTAGGTGAACCGGATCCGAACCAAATTGAACCAATTTGGACCAGTTTGAACCACTATTGAACTGGATAATAAATTCATTTTTCTAGGTGGCTTAGAAAATTCAAATTTGAGATTTGAGACCACCATTGGATAGAGAATGAATTTATAAGTTTTTTATTTTGAAAAACTCAGTTGAATCGGGCCTGAACTGGCCAGCTTAAGCTTTGAACCTGGTTCGGACCGGTCTGATCCAGTTTAGAACAGTGTCGTCTTCTTCCTTCATATGATAGCATTGTTCACTCATCGGAAAATCGAGTAGCACCGGTGATCCTAAAAAGTCTTCGGCTAGGGAGTTTCACGCAATGAATGACTGTCATTAAGGCACCAATCGGATGGACAAGAAGTCCCTGAGCTTCTTGTATAAATAGCCCCTTCACATTCATCCTCTCCACACTAGAAAACTCCATTCTCTCTCAATTGCTCCAATTTTTGGAGAAGCTCAAACCAGAGCTCCGATATAGGGCCTTTTCTAAGCCAAAGAAGGTGTGGTCGAGTTCTTTAGAACCAGGGACAAGTCAGCTACCCGATGGTAGTCTCTATTTGCTCCGAGGGTTATCGGAGAGATGCTGGCATGATAGAACAATGAAGCAGCTCTGACGAATCAAAGCTGCCATGTTTTGGTCGAGCTGAAAACATCCAATTCGAGTCCTCCTCAGGCCAAACCAAGCCCTTCCAACACCTCCACAGCCCTCTTACATCTGAATTAGAGTGGAAAGGTAAGTCAATTTGGCTCTACTATGTAAATTCTGATCAGTGCTAGAGAGAGAACTAGTAGAACTTTGATGACTAAATTCTCATTCAATTTGGCATCAATTGATACAATTCTTGATCCTAGGAGGAACCTTAGGACGAGAGACCGCTGCTCAGATCGAAAGCTCAGACCGCTGCTCCCCCGATGGTAAGCTTTCGAAGCTTTCTCTCTCTCTAAGTCCAATTTTCTGATAAAGCTCTATTTGAGCTCATTCTGGCATCAAATCACGCAATTCAAAGTGTAATTTAATCGTATGAAGGTGTAGAAACTCCAATCTTACTTCAATTTCAACAATTAAACTCATTTGATCTATCAATTTGATTAAATCAAATTTGGCTGAGTTAGAAGGTTGAAATTAGGAGAAATTGGGGGAAATTTGGAGATTTCAAAAATTCAAGGGACTAAAGTGCAATTTCATAAAATTAAGGGCCAATTGGGCATGATAAAGATGTTTGAGGATCAATTGGGCCATTTTTGGAATTTTTGAGGCAAAACTTACCATTTTTGTAAAGTAGGGCAAAATGGTAATTTTGAAAAAGTTGGGGACCAAACTAGAAATTTGGGAAACTTAAATTTATGTGGTTTTGAATAAATTGAGGTCCTAAGGTGAATTTTAGAAATTTTGGGTCTTAATTTGAGGGAAAATGATAGTAGGGGCCTAAAGTTAAAAGAAAAAGAAATTTAGGTACCTAATTGCAATAAATCGAAAAGTTTGAGTATTTCATCCATGCACGATGAATGAAGGCTATTAGGCCAAGGGATAATGAACAAGGATGTTTATATCATGTAGGAATACGAAGTACCGAGAACACCAACAAGGACAAGCTTGCGTGAAGACAAAGATCCGGTCGAGAGGAATTCACTACATTAACAGATGAGTTGTATATTTAATATCATATCCGGTTGGGATGATAAGTACCTCAGAAATGAAAACCCACTGCTAAGTGGTATTATAACCATCACACCTAAGAGTAGTGATATGGAAATCATACGGAAAAACTAATTATCGATTGTCAGTAGATCATACTCGGTTGGTATGATGAAACTTCTTGGAAGGAAGTGGAAAACCCGCTTATCGGTTATAAGCGGAGATGTCCTCATATTCGATTGGTATGATGGACAGTTAAAAAGTTTATTTTGTCGGAAGTGCTCTCCTCTAACTGTGTGCCACTACTTAAAAATTTTGGGAGACCTTCTTGACAGGAGCTTGAATAGCTCATATAGGTTGGAGGCCTCAGTTTTGAAACTTGGGGGCTAATACGCCTGATTTTAAAAATCTCGAACAATGAGCCCTAGGCCAGTTGGCACGAGCAGGAGCTCATAAACAAACATTATTTTTAAGCCATGAAAACTTATGTAAATGAGTTGTTTGGCTATGGTACCAAGACAGGACCGACATACTCGATTGACTAGCGGTAGTGCGACATGATAGGTCTACGGATCAGTCAAGAAAAATAGCTGCAGGTCGAGTTGAGAGTCGGGGCCATTGGACCAGTAGCACCACAGATTACATGGCTTATGTGAAAAATAGTGATTGTGCATGCACTGTCTTACGAAACCTTCAAGACGCCCAAGAGGGGTAGTGATGCATCCTAGGGCTCTAGATGACCTGGTAAAGATAATGGCGGTTAGTTGTACCAAAAGTCTTGAGAAGCTTGACATAGCTTCATTGCGCATGAGACCGGGGTGGGGACGGGATGAGGTATCTATCATCATATGAACACGGAGTATTTTTGGTCTAAGGGTAGGACATCGGAGACGTTCACTCAAACTTCGGATAGAAGTCATAGACTTCTATCAAGATGGATGGTAAAGACGCTTCGATCCACAAGTGGGTGTAGTCGGCGTAACTGCATCTCGCAAATGTGTGTGATCCCTTTATGATGAAGGGTGTGTGTTGTATGTTAAACACACTGAATATGGAAATGGGAAAGAGGTTATGAAAACCGTGGAAAGGATTTGAGAATCCTTGGAAATGAATTAGGAAACCTTGGAAAAAGGTTTTGATAAACCGATATTTGAAGAAAATTATTTTTTTTATGAAATAAGGAGTCTGGCACACTCCGATTAAAGAAATTGATTTTTGTGAAAACTCTCACCCAACACTCATTTACTAAGTTGTCAAACTCACCCCCTCTCTTTACCCCTTTTCAAGAAACCAATGGAAAACCAACCTTAAAGATTTATCAATAGTCCAACCTTAAGGTAGGTATGTAAAATTTATATTCAGTTTTGATTAATGTTATTCCATGAAAGGTATAGGTAATAAGGACGCCTTACTCCCTACAGTTTAGAAGTGGGGGAAAACCCTAAATAAACTTGAAGAGTGGTGGGTTGTTCACAGGGTTCGACCAAACCTGGTCGGGGCGTGACATAAGTACTGTAATAACATGTAAATTTATATTGATCCCACTTTTTCTTGTAATAAAATTTTTTTACTCTCTTTCTTTTCAATTATGAAAATTTTCTTTTCTTTTTCTATTTTGGCTTTTCTCTTTTCTGTTTCAACTCTAATTTTTCTCTCTTCTTTTTCATTGTTGCCTTTTATCTCTTTCATTTTAATTATGGCTTTTATCTCTTATTAGATTTTTGTTATTTTCTTTTAGTTTTCCTTTTTCCTTTTCAATTAATCTTCACGTATTTGATGTAGATTCAAAGGTACAAGAGATATCGGTCTATTATTCATCATAAATGAGTACCTATTTGTTAATCTATCATGTGTAACTTGATGATCAAACTTCCAAGGTTATCCCAATATAATATGGCATGCATGAATTGGCACCACATCACATAATACCTCAACCTTATATTTTCCAATAAAGAATGAAATCAACACTTGCTTGGTTATCTCGAGTTTATCTTGATTGTTCAATCTTTGAATTGTATAAGGCTTCAAATGCTTTAGTGTAGGTAATGGCAACTTCTCCACAAGCTCGATGTTAGCCTTATTAGTGTAGCTTCCCCATATATGATAACAGAACAAACATTATTTTTCATAGAACAACGAGTATGAAATAGATTCTCACGTTAATTATCCATGATGTCATCAGTCCATGGCCTTTCACTTGGAGTACATTGATTGATGGAATCATGTCCAACGTTATCACAATTAACTTAGAGATCATCAAATTCCTAGAGTTCTTGTGTATTGCTAGATTGAAAGCCCCAAGGTTGTTGTTCAACGGGAGTATGTTGATGCGAATGACGTCTCACACCTTCCTCCAAACGATCCATTCGCATGTGAAGTGACTCAAATCCAGACTTCACCACTTGTTTCATCATTGCTTTCCAATGTAGGTTTTGAATGGGCTGAGGGCATCTGTCTTCTTTCCATGTGTTTACTCATTGTTGAGACTTGTAATCTTGCCAATTGTTAGGAATAAAAGAACCTTGCAACTCTCCCTTACATGTTTCTCTCAAACACTCCTATTTCACACTCAAATGGCTTTTTTTTTTATAGATTTAAAACACTCTTGCATTTTCTCACTCATATGCCTTCTTTCAATTTTAATTGAACTTAAGACCAAATCGTTTTTATAAAGTAGTTCAACTTGAGGAACAATTAAGACAAATCAACAAAGTTTCAAAAAGTAATTCTAAAAGGCTTTAAGCGTGAGATATAAAGATAATCAAAGTGATATAGAAAAAAAAGAATAAAAATTTAATAGAGTAGAATGAATAAGATATATAAACTTTTGTGATTATTCTCTCTTTTTTTGCCTTTTTTATGCCTTTTTTATGCCTTTTTTATATTTTTTGCCTTTTTTTGTTCTTTTAACTTTCTTTTTTTTTTGCACGCCTTTTTTTACTTTTTTTACGAAATGTTTTTGCTTTTTTGAAAGTTTTTTTGGCTTTTTTAAAAATATTTTACACAATTTTTTGGCTTTTTTACAATAAAGAAAGTATATAAAAAGATGAGATTTTTTTATAAAGATGAGAAATAAAAAGAATATAATGAAAATATAACTAGATAGAAGAAAAAAAATTTGTTGATTTTTGTATAGTGAATAGGAATAGGTAGAAGATAAGAAAATTAGAACAAATTTTGAAATGATAGTATAGAACTTGTTGTGTAACTATGTGCTCTGCTACCAATTAATGCGAACCACGCCAATGTACTAACAATACCCTACACCAAATATGAAAAAAACTATAAGATTTTCACAATTCAAGTAAAAAGAATGGAATATGCTAAGGTACGAATAGATTTAGATGACACACTCAAATTCTCTAAGAAGAGCACGTAGAAAACCCTAGTGATAAGTACGATTGCTTGAACACCACAAGTAAAAACCTAATTAGTTCAAAATTTCTCTCAAAATAAAAAAAAAAAGACAAATCTCATAATAATATTGAAATCAAAGATATGTACTTATAATGATATAAAGTTACCATTTTATAGGCACTTTTGAATACTAACTATCATATAAATACGTAAATAAAATATTATGGTTAATATGCAAATTACTAACTATTCATATAGAAAATATTTCAAAGATATTTGTTGTATATTTATTTATAGATATATAAGATAATAAATATTCTAAATTTAGTATATTATCTTAGATACATTTAAAAATATATTATTTTATTCTACAATTTTTTTAGAAGATTTATTATGTTAATAAATCTCTTACTTAAAATTCAAATTTGAAATATTTTATTGAGATCTTATTGAATTTTTTTTGGCTTGAAATCTTATTAAACTTACTTTCAGTTGGGTTTCTTTAATTGCTCTAATCAACTTATTTAATGCTTATTCAAATCTTTTAACACTTGACATGTAAGTTCAATTTGATTCACATCATGAGCTGTTTACTAATTTCTGTTCTAATTAAGTTTAATTCTCTTTTTGAAAGTTGTGGCATTGCATCGAGAGGTGTAACCACAACTTTTGACCTGAACGTGGTTGAAATTAGGTCTCGTAACTCAAGTCGGGTTTGATAATTTTTTCTGATATTTATCTTATTTTGGTTGATTAATGGTGAGTTTAATCGGATTCCCTATATTTTTTTTTAATTATTTAATTTATTTCCTTGTATTTAAAATAAAAAATTAAATATTTGCCCTTCTCTGAAAAAATCATTACTCTATTTGGTTGATTTGGTTTAGCTAAATTTCAATCTGATTTTTGCTAAACTATTTCTCAATCCTTATGATTACGAATTATTTTAGGTTTTATTCGAGCTATAATGATCGATATCTAATGTTTATATTCGATTTAATTTTTAATTTAATTCAATCTTATATATCTATTTCAGTCCCATATTATTAATTTAACTCTAATTTCAAATCTAATTAGATTTAATTCCCTTCTAAAAATTAGGGTGTTAAATAAATAGAGTGGATCAAGTGAGGTCCCAAATGTGAACCTCACTTAGTGTCATCTTTCATACTCAAATGCATGTCTTGTTTCAATACATCCTTGTCATTGATTTGTTGACGAATGGAGACGTCTTTGGTCATTTTTTACTGCCCAAATGGTCATGAATTGTCGCCCATTTAATCTCCATGTGTTTCTGAGTTGGAGCTTTCCCTCTGCCATTTTTGTCTAGAACCATGCTAACGGAGGATTTCTCTTTTTTTTAATGAAAGACAAGTGACAAAATGATGCCCGATGCAAAAACGACAATGGATTAAAACTAACTCTTTTCTTCGTACTCTAGCTTCTAGTACTCTCCCATCAATACTGATGATTAAATAAGATTCTTGGTTAACTTCAATGAGCTGTCCTCCCCCATCAACACTCGTGATTGCATACGATTCTTGGTCAACTTTAATTCCACTTATAATTACTATCCCCACTATGAGGCCGAGTTAAGCTTTTCTAGCGCAAATAATGATAAATTTGATATTATACTTTTAGAATTTTTAATATTTAAATTATATATATTTAAAAATAATTTCATATCCTATATATTTGAAAACTAGATAATTATAATCATACACATTTGAAAATAACTTTTAAAATTATAAATATTTGATAAAAATTATGATTTTAATAAAAATGATAAGCGAGACCCAATTGAAAATTTATCAAATATATATTATTTTAAATTTATTACTTTTTCAATTTGGTTCATTTCTTTTAATAAAAACTATTGATATACTCAAATATACCTCGTAAAAATTCAAGAAAAGTGGCTATTTCAATTATTTGATACTAATCTTTGAAAAGACAGTGCCTATTAAATAAATAAAGAAAGATATTACAAGTTCATCTCACATGGAACTATAACCATTTGGCATGAAGGGTTCATTCAATTTGTTGGAATGACACCGAATTAGATTGATTAATATATAAATTAGTGTTTACTATATTTATTTTATTTGATTAAAGAAGAATTACAGATTATTTAAGTTAGAAAATTCTTATATGTTTACATTTCTCACACCATACTCACCAAAAGGAAGAAAGGTAAAGGAAAAAAATAGTACATTTGTATATATTTTTTTATATTTTTTTAAAAGTTTTGATGTAATTAGAATATATAATGAAATTTTCTCAAAAAAATTATTTTCAATAATATAAAGCTGAAGTATTAAAAAATTAAAAGATGTGTCAAATAGTGCATTTCTCACCTTTTTATACATATAAACATCATATTATAATGGAAAAAAAATAGGTGGAAACATAATTAGACCGTATTATTTTGCAATTTAATATATAAAAGAAAAAGAAGTATGAGAAGACTTAAATAAAAGTAAAGTTATTATAAATTATTAATAGTATTTTAAATTTTTTAATTTTGAATAAGTGGGGCACAAAAATAAAGATAATTTAAAAAAATAAAATAGGATAGAAAATCACGTACTAACACGATTTGTGTTAAAGTTATGATAGAAAGTAAATATAACAAGGATATTAAATTTTAATTATTTGTTTTCTTTCTTATTTGTTTATTTATTTTCAATCAAATAGATAAATATTATAAATTTATAAAGTTGAAATAATTAAACTATTTAGTATTAATAAATTGTAAATAAAAATAAGTATAAATTTAGAATAATTTATCAAATAATATTAGATAAAATGATATCACTGGACTCGTGTTCTACCCAAATATAAATAAAAATAATTAATTTAAAGTTATTGTTAACACTTATAATAATAAAACTGACTTATATTTATATAATTATTTTGTGTAAATTTAAAATTACACTTATAAAGTGTATACAAATAATAGCTAACCATTTATCAGTATATAATAACTTAAAAATTTTAAAATTTTCTATTTTCATCCTCTATTCTACTATAGTTTGTTCAAAAACTTAATATTTACAAAAAGAAATCATCAAATTACACACCAGCTCAATAATTTATTGTAAATCTTAGTCCATTTTTTTCTTTTAAAGTAAATTTTTTAATTGATCAAACTTATAGTTTTATTTCCTATCTAACACCACATTCAAAATTTCATAAAATTTAAAGATATAGGCAATCATTGAGCAAAAAGAAAGATATCCCAACGTTGTTTCAATTTAAACATTATATATGGCAATAATTTGTATATAAATATTCATTAATTAGAGTTTTGTGCCCTAAACAATTCTCAATTCAATCAAATTCTTCAAACCATTCTTAAATTGTGTCATAAACTACTATAATTAGATGAAATAATAATAAAGTATAATTTATATAATATTATATTAGTTAATTAAATGATTAAATTAGTATTATTATTATCAAATAAAAAAATTGAATATTGTAACTAAATATGACATAAACCTAAAAGTTTTGTGCTAAACAAGAGCTAAAATGTTTCTATTAAAATAAATAATATTTTTTATATAACCACAAATATTACAACAATACTATCAATTAGTGAATTGGCCTTATAAAAAAATGTTTCATCATCTCCAACTCACATTTAATGTTTGCAGCTAATTTGTCTTCTTCCTTCCATAATTATCATCTTCAATATAATACAGTGGCCGATGCATACATGTGTTCTCATGTAAATTTACTTAGATGACAAAAAATACCTTAATGTTTAAGGAACTTCAACTTGTGTATCATTTCAATTTGGCTAAATTTTAAAATATGATGATAACATTTAACATAAATCTCAAATAAGATTTTAATTTTTTTTTTCGTTTTAAATAATGTCATTTTTTTAATAATAACACAAATAAAACTCTATTATTTTCTTATACTTGAATAAAATTATAATATTTTTAATTATACTTGAATAAAATTATAGTATTTTTAATTATACTCAAATAAGACCAATTTTAAAAGGTCTCAACAGGAACATTAAACATTATCATTCATACACCCTATGGATTATGTGCATCCACAATATTTAAAATTTATTAGATAATATTTTGTACTATTCAGTTTATATGTATTAAAAAATTATAATTTGTAAATATTATATTTTTTAAATTTTATATACTTATAATATTTTTATTTTATACAATACATTAATATTATTTCTCAAATACATGCTCTTACATAAAATTATGATGTGCAAACATCATAATTTTTCTATATACTAATCAAATTTGCTGTAAAGGGCCATTTATAATACCATATAAGAATATTGTTATGTATAGGATGAACATTATAATATTATTTGAGTAATTATGTAAAAAAAAATAGTCTTATTGCAACTAAAAAATATGATTTTATTTAATTTTTCTCTTAAACATTGGGTCTTATTTGAGATTTAAAGGTTTATTTTTCTAACGTATGTCTATTTGATGTACATATATTTGAAAAATTAAATGGACAAGTTAAGAGATTTATTTGATGTATAATCAAAATACAAAATTTTACTATAATCTAATTGATAAAATCACTAAATTACATAGCTATTTTGTTTGTTTCTCCAATTTAGAAATTTAAAATTAGATTTTATTAAAAATATAGGTTAGTCCATCTAAATGTAAAGTAACTTTCAACCATAAATTCTGTCGGAAGAAGTGTATCCATTAGGGCCAAAAAATCTTGTAATTGTGGCACGTGAATCAAGTGCCCGTTTGACACTCCTCACATTCCCTGCCCCCAATTGTACAATATAGATATATAATGGATACACATCAAAGCTTACCCCATGCTGGATTATTCAAATGAGAAAGTGAGAGAGACCAGCAATGGACTATATTGCATCCACCCTCTCACCTGACCAGGTAGACGAGCTGTTGCAGTTCTCCTCCCTGCCCGGCTACGTGGGGCCCGATGTTGCCGCTGAGCTGGACGGCCTCCTCACTCCTTGGATGGCCGACTGGGACGTCCTTGCCGGGGAGAGCCTCCTCGGCGGCCCACCGGTGGCTGAGCCGCTAGCTACGGACCCTGTGGGCGGCGGTGGTGGCGGCAGTTCATGTGCCCATATAGAGCAACGAAACCCTAGCGAGTGCATCAAGAAGAGGAAGACCGTCCATAGGGACGTTGAGAGGCAGCGGCGGCAGGAAATGGCCTCCCTCTACGGGTCGCTTAGATCCCATCTCCCCGTCGAACTACTCAAGGTAGGTAATCAATCAAACAATTTGTACATAATAGACTTTGATGCCTATTTATTATGTTGGTCCTACCACTTTCTCTTATCTTTAATCGGATGAAATGTAATTCTCCAGGGCAAGAGGTCGATATCCGATCACATTCATCAGGCGGTCAGATACATAGAGAACAGACAGAGCAATATCCAAGAACTCGTTGCCAAGAGAGACAAGCTGAAGAGGATGTCGGAGTCGGAGAAAACCGACGGCCCCGAGCTGGCCGATAGAGAAGAGGATCCCCGGACGCGCCGCCCTTCGTACATCGGGGGGATCGAGCCTTGTGCCGGAGGGATAGAGATCACGATAAGTATCGATCCTCCACATGGGACCGCTCTGTCGAAGGTGATCGGCTTCCTCATCCATGAAGGGATGGATATCATTAGCTGTACATCGACTACATTAAACGGGAGGCTATTTCACTGCATCAAATCTGAGGTTCGCGCCTTTTTGTTTTTTTGCCCGCCGCGGGTAGAACAATGTGGTCCTAAACTTTTGAATTGAAGTGAACTCAACATTGTGCAAATTTTGACAGTACTTTCAATGTGATTTTCCTCTTGAGATCACTGACGGGAAGCATGCTTGGTTCCATGGGCTGCTGCAGGTTGCCACTGGGAACAACAAGAGCAGCGCCTATGATTTGTCGGAACTGAAGAACAAACTGATGAGGTTGTTGGGTTAGTTTCAGGACTGGCTCTGAGTCTTAGTATTCTAAGGGTGCCATCAAATAAACTTTGGAGGCCTTCATGTTTTATCATTGGGACCCGAGTAGGTAACTTACCCAAGTGATATATATAATTACTTGGATGTGAAGACAAAATTGGGATTAATTCGATGAATTCTTAGGCAGGTTATGTAACTTTTGAAAAAATATAATATTTTTATAATAACTCAAATAATATTTTTATAATACTTAGACAAGACACATGATAAATGTTAGTATTTTATTTAATATTTTGGGTAAAAGATAAGATATGTTTAACCACAATTATCATTCGTCAAATCCCTAAATTTAACACATGCCAGCTTACGCACCAATCACATCAATATTTATTAAATTAATTTATTGGATAAATAATATTTTTAATTGCACAAAAAATAGTAGGTATAATTGTTGATTGGGCTAAGTGATATGTGGACGCCAAATACTGTAGTTCAAATAAAAGATTATTATGATATGAATGAGCGGGGAAGGGAATTACTATTTTATTCCCATAACAATTTCTGATATTATATATATATTTCTATTTATGCAATTTATAGAAATTTTTTTATTTTATCTTATATTTACTATATTTATAATTTGTTATTACCTTTTAAGTTTATTTAATTTTTTAATATTTTTATTAAATTGTAAAATTAACATTTATCTAACTTTCATAAGATTACACTAAAGTGGATTGGAGCATGACACGTAGACTCCTACCAAAGTTGAATGGTTAGAGTGATTGAGACTCATCCTCTCTAAAGAAGTCTAGATCCCATTAAAAATTATGTGAGATTTATGTGCTTGTAACTCAAATAAATTAGTTATAATTTAATATAATTGTTAAATATTGATAATTAGAATAAAAAAAATAATCGACCAATAATTAGTTTGATGAGTGTGGTATGCTCTATTCTCCCATAAAATATTCAATAACCGTGTATCAAAACTTCTTATACAATTCAAACTTCAAGTTTATTTTAATATATATATATATATATATATATATATATAATTACAGAATGATATACCAACACGTTAGTTTTATGGTAATGGATACACGTGTTACAGAATTTATGGCTGAAAGTTACTTTACAATTAGATGGTCTAACCTATATTTTTAATAAAATCTAATTTTAAATTTATAAATGGAAGAAACAAACAAAATAGCAATGTGCTATCAAAAATAACTTTTTATCAATTAGACGAAGAGTATTACGTAAAGATTAATAATTTAGTGATTTTATCAATTAGATTATAGAAAATTTTTTGTATTTTGATTATACATCAAATAAATCTCTTCACTTATCCATTTAATTTTTCAAATGAATAATATAAATAATTATTTAAATAACATAAAAGTATCATTGAATTAAATTTACAATATATTAATTATTATAATATTTTTACATGTTTCTAACTCTTTCTTGTGATTCTGTCGCAAGGAAAATTAAAAAATTCGGCGGACTGTCATTTCCCTTTCGACGTGTCATGACACTCATAATGCAAAATGCTTCAATCGTTTAGATGCACGAACTAATTTTCTAAGTGCCACTTTGCCTTACACCATTCCATTCGATCCATGTGGTGTTTTCTCTATCTTGGTGCTCTGTTTTATGTTCTATTCTATGCGCGCCTTGATCTTCTTATATTCAATCTTGTTAGTTGCCCGTTCAGCCCATTCCCATTAGGTTGCATGTTTTACGGCAGACATGTGTCACCTACTCACGAGAATTTGTGCTTGCGTGTCAAATCAAACCCTCTATACTTTAAAAATGTAAAACAATGAGTTTGAGCTCATCTTAGGTAGCGGGACGTTCTTCTATGTGTCGTGAGATCGAAAAATTACTCATCGAACTGACAATTGCGCTGGAAAAGCTTAACTCCGTCTTATGCAACATCCATAATCGGGGAAGCAATTACAAGTGGAATTGAAGTTAACGAAGAATACTATGCAATCATGAGTCTTTGATGGGGGAGGACAACTAATTGAAATTAACCAAGAATCCTATGTAATCATGAGTGTTGATGGGAGAGTAAGACTTTGATTACATGGAATTCGTCGTCATGTCGACAGGCCTATATCTATATGGATGTGTTGTAAAAAAATATAGGAATATTTTCAAAACAACCAAGTGAATAAAAGAATAAATAAGGAGAGTGTAAGATATTTTAATATTTTGGTGTTTGATTTTTATTTTTGATTTATTTACATGTTTATATAATTTTAATAATAAAATAAAAATATTAAATATAAATTTACAATTTATAATATATAGCCATCATATACGGTAGCCGGTTGATGTTGTTGTAGTCCTATTGATTAATATAGATGTTGATATGAAAAGTGATACACTCCCCTTAGATATTATCACTTGTAAGGTCAATTAAAGTTTACGAATATTGAGCATGGACGTGAATCAAGTCGAGTATACGTATTTAATGAATAGGAAAATCTTTCATTTTTCTTTAAATTATAATTCGACCCTTCATTTTCCTAACTTTTCTCAAAATTATTATTTGATCCTGAAAACTTGTTTTCTTCAACTGAACATCCAAATATCGGCAATTGCTCCCATTTATCATCAGACCCACCTTCTCCATGTTCCCCTCATCATTTCAAGCTTTTAAATAATTCATTTGGATTAGAAATTAGCTTAAACGAAGATTAATTGAAAAAAAATTTTAGAGAGAGAGAGCTTGATTTTCTTACTGGTGATGGGACGGTGGTCTGAGCTCTAGGCAGGGGTAGCTAATGCTCGTCGAGGGGAATCTCCTAGGATGAACCTCGGGTCAATTGGTTGCTTGAGCATGGAGAATTTGAAGAGAGAAGTTCATTGTGTCATTTTCTACAACTTCACTATTTCGGCAAAATGGGGCGGAATTGACTTACCTAGAAAGGTTCTTATAGGTCGAGGGTTGGTCATGGGGTGCTAGGGGAGGCTTGGCTCGGTCACCTAAGGTCGGAGGTCACCAGAATTCAACTCGAGCTTTTTGGTCGTTTCGGGGTCACTGGGGTGACAGTATTGTACCGACTTCTCGACATTTCTTTGATGATCCTTGGTCCAAAAGAAGGTGACAGCAAGGTAGGGGACTTCTTTCTAGTTCCATAAAGCCCGAATGTGCCTTATGAGACTGGGAAAAAGGCCATTGTTAGAGCTCTAGTATGCGTCTCACAGGAAAATGGACCTCTTCAGGTTCTTCGATGGCTTGTGGGGTGTGAAATGTGAGGGAAGGGGTGCTCTTTATATAGGGAGCTCGACAACTATCTAGACTACTTATCGACATAAGATTCGGCCCTTGCCTTGCTCGCTAGTGACCGGATTAGAGCTTTTTCCGAGTCATCGAAGACTTTCTCCCCCTTCCTTATCCGCTTCTTCTTATCAACTATTTAAGGAAGACGACACTGTGGCGCGTGTGCGAGCTTTGCACGTGTCAAGTTGCCACATGTCGCATCGTGATTTGTTGATTTTGCTGACATAGCATCCCATCAGTAGCCTAGTTAGTATTTGATTTGTTGACCAAACATGTGGCAACCTCCCATTGGCTGCTCCTTCCTATGTGGCTGCTGACTGGTCCTAGTTGATCGTTGATTGTGACACGTGGCGCACTCTAATTAGCTATTTTAAATGTGTTAGATTTCCCTATTGATGCATAGTGCTAGTGCCACGTGTCAGCTTCTGATTGGTTGAGTGGCCTTTGAGATCAAGAAGCTGCCCATATAAGGTAGATTGCCCCTCTCACTAACATTAGGCCGAAATTCTCTTTGAAACTCAAACAGCTAAAGTTTTCGATGAACCAAATTCTAGAGAGCATAACATTTAATTTTGATGACTAAACCAAGTGATTCAAACATCATTACAACCCTAGTTTAGTAAGCTTTCCAATGTCACTTTTGTTATGGCCACCCTATAAACGTCAACAAGATTAAACAATAACCTCGCTCCGACGACCTAAAATAGAGCAATTGTCACGCCTCGACCCAGTTTGGTCAAATCCCCGTGATCAACCCGCCACTCTCTTTGTTCCATGAGGGGTTTCTCCCTTTTTCTAAACCATAAGGAGTAAGGTGTCGTTTTTCTTGTATATCCTAGAATAACATTATACAAAACTAAATATCTTAAAAAGACATACTTGTCTTACAGTTCCAACACATGAGAGTCTTTAAGATTGGTTTTTCCTCGGTTACCTAAAAGGGGTAAAAGGGAGGGAATGAGTTCTACAACTTAGTGAGCGGATGTTGGGAGTGAGTTTTCAAAACAAATTTATCCAACCTGTGCCAAGGGTAATATTTTCTTTTCAAAAGGGTTTACTCAATTTCAATTTCTTTTTCCAAAACCTTTTTCCAAGGTTTACCATTTCTTTTTCCAAGAATTCTCAAATCTCACCATGCCAAGGTTATCATTTCCTCAAATTTCAGTTTTTAAAACCTTTTCTCATTTACTATATTAGGTATGTTTAACTTTCCTAGCCCATCCCCATGCCTTGGGAGGCATTCATCAGGAAGGGTACACACATTCACAGGTGCAGCCCGTCCACTGCACCCACTTATGGATCGGAGCGTATTTTCCATTTACCAAGATAGAAGCCCATCCACTTCTACCATGGGTTTGAGTGGATGTCTTAGACATCCGACCCTCAGACCCAAATGTCACTCCATGTTTGTATGAGGATAGAGACCTTATTCCAATCTCGTGCGCATGAAGTCCAAACATAGTAGCTTCAAGAAGCCCAAATGCAGTAGCTTCGTGGAGTCCAAACATAGTAACTTTGTGGAGCTTAAACACAGTAGCTCCATGACTAACTGGTATGATGAGAAATCCAAACACAGTAGTTTCTCTTTTCTTTATTGCCACCATGACGTCCAACAGTCCTTGGGACCCATCACTATCCCCTTGGGCGTCTTGATGGACCCAAATCCATAGGTGCATGCACAAACAATAATTTTCATATGCCTTGGAATGACACTTAGCCATTCACTGCTTCAATACTTCCCAATTTTTCCTTAAATTTGGTTGCTACAGTGTGGATGTCGAGATTGAGAATTTCATAGGCATGGAGTATTAATCTGTTAGATCTAATGTAATCATGACAAAAATGATGTTTGAGGTATGAGTAAGTACTAGTGGACCAAGTAGCTCTCTTCTATTTGAATTGCTCTCTTATCTCAGTTGGTGTGCCAATGATAAATTGTTCTAAGCTCCTTATATAGCTGTATAATTGTTTGTTTAAATGGAGAAGATTTATTACTGCATTATTAAGGAATTCCATCATTTATCTTCATAAATGAGAAGGAATTCTAACCCTTTCTCATTCTCGTTCATGATACCCCAAATCACTACTCTCATTAACTCGACCTTTGATTCCTTATGTGCATGTCTAATGCCCATCTTATTATATGACATGGATGCCTTAATCCTTAGGTAATTTACATTTCTTTAATGGACTACATTAAATAGCCCATGTTAAATAGGACGCCCCTTTAACTTTAGTCTTATTGATCTTTAAGCATTAAAACTGATAACTAATTACCCCTTTGAGTAACTACTCATGTAATGGATTGATAACATTATATAAATTCATGGGTTGGGAAAAGGAACAATATCTAGGAAATTCTATGATTTTTTTCCCTTTCATTCCAATAATTATTATGTGCTTTATGATACTTAAATGTAATGTTATCAGGTATTCTCATTAAATTAGGAAATTGAACTTGTAGTTCATACTAAGTTAGCATATGGGGTTTATTTTTATTGGAGTTATTAAAGTTCATCTAATAAAGGTATGTCAGTGCATTCAACTAGACTTCATTTGATCTATTTTAAGAATCTATATTTATTTGGAAAGTTGATATGGGAGGTGTTTTATGATAGAGAATATATGCTTATTATTCTTGTAGTTATGTTATCTTCTAGTAAATGAATGTACTAAGCGATATTTCTCTCATGCTTTAGAAATTCTACAAGTAATTTCTCCTATTCTACATTAGTTGTTTGAATATTTGTGTATGTATGGTACGTCCATTGGTGCCCCTATTTATAGTGAATGCAAGTTATGATTCTTATTGCAACATACATATTTTTTTTTAAAGTTTATGTAACCATAGAAATTCTTCATTAATTTCTTGTCATAAAAGACTTTAATTTTATGAACCTTTCATTTAGTGGAAAGAGTTAATTTAGGTTTATCTGCTAAGACTTTCACGTAATTTCCTTTATTTTTATTGTTTCCCATATATTTGAAAAAGAATTGGAATAGTTATTATTATCTAATGAATTCACCTACTTAATAGAATGTAGGTATTAATTTATGGGTATTTATGGTAGGGGCGTATGACTAATGCTCCTAAGTAATAATAGATTTGTACTAAACTAAATTCACATAATAATCTCATTTTTTCACCTAAAGGAATTTACTAGGTATTTACCATATCCATTACACTTAGATAAGGTAGAATAAATTTGTGAATATGTATGGTTGGATTTTCACAAGGCCTAGGCTCTTTAGGACCCTTTTAATTCCAAAACTATTATTTACTATGGTCCAACATTATATGAATCTATGTTTTATATCAACGTTCACTTATTAGTATGATAGAGTGAAAATTGTTATTTAAATTTCTCATGTAGACTTGGGTTTCATTACTTTTTGTATAAAATAACTATATTAGTACTTTGAACATCTTAATAAAATTATGTGTGTATTTATTTGATAATAGTACAACCTCAACTCTCAAATCTATTTCTCTTCTATATTTGTTTGGAAATAAATTTTGTACAGATATATATACCCTTATATGTAAATATATCTTCAACATTTATATATATACATAATTAATAATTATATATATATAATATTTAATTTCTGCTTAAATTCAACGGACATAACTCGATTCCATTGAGTTATTTATTTTGGTTAAAACAATACTTTTAATTTTATTTTAAATTAGATTTATTCAAATTATGTCAATTTAATTTTAAACTTATAATACAATTTCGAAAAAATTTCTGATCGAAATTTCTCCCAAAAAATCATGCAACATTAGTCTTTACTTTTTACCCTTTTGTGCACTTATGTGGTTTCATTTTCAATAACTTTCTATAAAAACATTTGTTTACTTTACCACAACAACTTCTCAATATTGTATTATCTTCTTTTAAGACTATTTATTTTATCAGCGAAAAATTTTACTCAGGTTGTCACGCCCCGACCCAGTTTGGTTGGATCCCCGTGAACAACCCGCCACTCTTTTGGTTTATTAAAGGGTTTCCCCATATTATAATCCGTAAAGAGTAAAACGTCCTTTAAACTTGCACCATTTCCTGGAATAGCATAATCAAAACTGCATAAAATTTTAAACTTTACATACCTGTCTTACAGGCATCTTAGTTGATGGTCTTTCAAGATAGGCTTTCCGGGATTTCCTGAAAGGGATACAAGGGAGGGGGTGAGTACAACTACTCAGTGAATGAGTTTTCAAATGTCTACTTTTAACTTTTAAGAAAAATATTTATATAGAGTGTGCTAGACTCCTTTCTTTTAAAAAAAAATCACTTCATTTAAAAATTTGGGTTTTCCTATTATTTCTTAGTTACCGGTGTGTCATCACCCAACACACACCCTTCATCATGAAGGTTACACAAATTCGCAAGTCAGTATCACTACTGAACCCGCTAGTGGCTTCGGAGCGACTTTTCCTGCCACTCGGATAGAAGCACGACCACTTCTACCCTGGGAATGAGTGGATGTACACGACATCCGACCCACAATCCCGAAATCACTTCTTCGTGTCTGTATGAGGACAGAGACCTCATCCCATCCCCACCTCGGTCTTATGCGCTTAGTGCTACTCCAGATTTCGCACAGACACCTGGAATGACGAACTGCCCTTATAGCCACCAGGTCATCCAGTACCCTTAGGACACATCACTACCCCTCATGGGCGTCTTGATGATCTCGTACTCACAGTGCATGCACAAACAATGTTTTCTTATATTTCCATGTAATATGTGGTGCCATTAGTCCAACGGCCCCGACTCTCAACTCAACCCGCAGCTGTTTGTCTTGACTAGTCCGTCGACCTGTCATGTCGTACTGTCGCTAGTTGACTAAGCATGTCGGTCCTATCTTGGTACCATGGCCAAACAATTCACTTATTAAGTTTTATGGCACATATATCATGTTCGTTTACGAGCTCCTGCTCGTGCCAACTAGCCTTGGGCCCACTGTATGAGATTTTTAAAATCGGGCATTTAGCCCCCAAGTTCCAAAACCGAGGCCCCTGGCCTATCAAAGCTATTCGAGCTCCCGTCGAGAAGGTCTTCCAAATAGTTTAAGTATTGACACACAGTTAGGGGAGAACACTTCCGACAAAATAGGTTTTCATTGTCCATTATACCAACTGGTACAAGGACATCTCCGTTCATAACCGATGAACGGGTTTTCAACTTCCTTCGAGGAAGTCTCATCATACCAACCGGGTATGATCTACTTACAACCGGTAAGTAGTTTTTTTCACATAATTTTTACATCACTTTCTCTAAGTGGTGATGATTAAATACCACTAAACAGTGGTTTTTATACCGAGGTACTTATCATCCCCTACCGGGTATGATATAAAATTTCCACTCACAACCGGTAAGTGGTTTTTATCTTTAAGTTGTGCTCATCATCCCAACCGAGTATGATGTTAGTAAACCCACTCACCCGTTAATGCCGTGAATTCCACTAGATTGGTTTTTTGTATTCACGCGAGCTTGTCCTTCCTAGCGTTCCTAGTATTTCGTGTTCCTACAAGATATGAACAACCTTGTTCATTATTACTCGGCATAACAACCTTCATTTATTTCCAATGAATGAGAAAACCCAAACTTTTAGTTATTTGCAATTAGGTTCCTAAAGTTATTTCTCTTTAACTTTAAGTCCCTAATGTCGGTTTTTCCTCAAATTGAGTCCTGTAACTTTTAAAATTTATCCTGGGACCTCAATTTATTCAATTTCACCAAAAAAGGGGTTTAATTTCCCAAATTTCCAATTTGGTTCCCCAATTTTTCCAAAATTACCATATTGCCCTTCTTTTACAAAAATGGTAAATTTTGCCCCAAAAATTCCAAAATTCCTCAATTGGTTCTCCAACATTATTTTCATGCCCAATCGACCCTCAATTTCATAAAATTGTATTTTGGCCCTTTGAATTTCGAAAGTCCCCAAATTTTCCCCCAATTTCAACTCTTCAACACTACCAAATTTGATTTCATCAAATTGACCGATCAAACACTTCTAATTATTGAAATTGGAATTGAAATTGAGTTCCTGCATGTTCATACGATTCTAAGAAACTAATTATTGAAATTGGAGTTGAAATTGAGTTCCTGCATGTTCATACGATTCTAAGAAACTTTGAATCGTAGATTTTAACGTCGGAACGAGCTCAAACGGAGCTTCGCCGAAAAACAGACTATAGAGAGAGAAAGCTTCGATTACTCACCGGTGAAGGCACGACGATCCAAGCTTTCGATCTGGGCAGATAGATCTTGTCCTGAGGTTCATCTTAGAATCAAGAATTGCATCAATTGATGCGGAATTGGATTAGAATTTTGTCATTGAAATTCAGTCGACTCTCTCTAGTACCGATCAAAAATTGTAAAGGGGAGCCGAATTGACTTACCTTTCGGTCCTAATTCGGCCATGGAAAGGCTAAGAAAGTGTTGGGAAGGCTTGGTTTGGCCTGAGGAGGGCTCAAAATGGCCAATTTTCAACTTGGCCGAAATAGGGCAACTTCGGTCCACCAGAGCTACTTCACTGTTCCATCATGTCGACGCTTCTCTAGTGATTCTCGGATTGACTGGAGTTTGCTATCTGATAGCTGACTTCTCCCCGATTTTAAAGAGCCCAACCTCTCCTTTTGAGGTTAAGAAAAATGTTGAAGTCGAAGCTCTGGTTTAAGCTTCATCGGGAAATGGAGTAGTAGAGAGAGAAAGAAGTGTTTGGGTGTGAGGAGAATGAATGGGGATGACCTCTTTATATGGGCGTAAAACCCGTGTATTAAATGAGAGAGATTTATTACTAGTATTAATATTGCCATAAATTATTGGTATTAATTCCAATAATTTAATTTCGGTATTAAAAATTTGTAAAATCTTACTTCCCAAAAGGTCACCCATCCTCACACTACTCTATGGCAAGCACACTTAACTTTAGAGTTCTTATGTACTCTTGTTCACTTGAACCAATTTGGTTTTTCTATTCTAATTTGTGTTAAGTTTCTTTTCCAAGGTTTAATAAACCCTTTGGATCACTTGGAAGTTGTAAATTTCCAAATTGCTTGTTCCCAAATGATCGGGTTTGTAAACCGTCTCGGTTTTTTTACTCGTTTTGACCAGTTCTTTTCCTGATTTTCCTTAACTCAAAAGTGCGGGGTTTACACAGGTTCTCTTATCTAATTCATCCAAAGCAAATTGGATATTCATACATACATTCTTATCGGTTAAAATTTCTGACTGTGGCTTCCTAATAAAGTTGAATTGCACACCAAGTTAATTGTATCTTCGGATCTTAATTGATCACTTAATTTTTAAATAAAACTTTTGCCCTCTTTAGCGAGCACTGTTTATACCATTCAAAAGAAAATATTACTTTCAGAGTATTTTTAAATACATATATCTCATTAAAGATTTGATATTTTTTTATCACATGGTCTTTATATTTACTAGTTGTTCATTTGCTTTAGGAGGTTCGTCTAACACCTTATAATCCAACGAAGGTTCTAAAAATCTTTTACAATTTTTCCTCCACCAGTTCATGCATCCATCATTATACTATATCCTCCCATTTCATGGTCCTTTTTCCATAAAAATTGTACCGACTTATTGGGTCTACGATACTATGTACTTTTTTATTTACTCCATCGTTCATCATCATGCCCTTCCTCATGACAAGACATGTTGTTATATCATTCTCCAAGATTTTCCATTCTTCACATACTTTTATATTTAGGTATTTGTTTATAACCATTTCGTTGTTCTCTATTACGACTTATTACTTGATAAGTCGTTCTTTTTTTAAAAACTTTCATCTCATTGGACTTCTTTTGTACATTTGAGTCTATTGCTTTAGAAAATTTTATCTCGATCATATGTGACCGTCTTTACTTTAATGCCCTCCCGAGGAATTTTCCACTTTAGGAACTAATTTCATTGGTATTTGAGGATTTCACTCTCGTTCAAATTTGTCATTAGTTGCATCCATTAATCCAAATCAAGGAACTCTTTGCGTATTGCACGAGTG